>OY288292.1:43543938-44953938 GCA_958450335.1 Hibiscus tridactylites
CTTAGGATGCCAAAATATGTTACAATTTAAATATATATATATATATATAATTGTGACTAAATTAAAATAAACTAAAACTTAAAAGTGAATATTAGGACTAAAATGTAGCATTTAAAACACATAAGGACCTAAGGGTAATTAACCCCTAACCTAAAAATTAGGCGGCTTAATTTATATTATATTATAGATTATAGTATGGACCTTAAGCCTCAAACTACACCATAAACCATAAACTATTAAAACTAACCTCTAAATAGTTAACCATAAAGTTTGAGCCATAGAAATTTATCACATAAATCAATTACCTTAAACTACACCATAACTTTAAACCATTAACACTAACCCCTAAATCATAAACCATAAACTTTAAGCCATAGAAATTCATATCATAAATTAATAAACATAAACTACAACATATACCATAACCCACAAATACTAAGGCCTAAACCATAAACCTTAGGCAATAGAAGTAATTTCATAACCTAATAACCCTAAACTAAAATATATACGCTAAACCATAAACAACAATGATAAACCATAAACCCTAAACTAAAATTAGGGACCAAATTGACAATTTGAGCATAAAAATATAACATAAAATCGGAATTAGGGACCGAGTTGACAATTTTACCATAAAAATATAGCATAAACCCAAAAATAGGGACTAATTTGACAATTTAATAGTGAATAAATTTGAGAGTTCAATGATCAATTTAACAAATTTACTATAAAATACACCCTAAAACCAAAATTTAACCAATTTAAATTATTTGAATTTAACCACAAATAAATCTGTAATCTCACTACATGCAGTGCATAAACCTTATTAGTCTATTACCAATAGTCATTTACCCCAAAATATACCCTCGTCTCCTCTTTCACTTTAGGCAAGCTAATTAAAATTGAATTCAAATAAAATTAGATTTACATGTGAAGTATCAACGACAATTAAAAAAATTAAATTCAATGAAAAGACCGATAGCGGATTAGGAAGACTGATTTTCAGTTAATTTTATTAAAATGAGCTAATTAAATTAATCTTAAAATAAATATCTAAATCTAAGACACAAAGACTGAAATTAAGATTCGATTGAATGGAAATTAAACTTTGCATTCAAAATAGAGACTTGAATAGAATGCTACCTAAAAATAGAAGGACCTAAAGTATAAATATACTCTAAGCTAAAAAGGTGGGTCGATTCCCTCCAATCCCTCAATTGGTGACGGATGCAAGGGCGGGCTAATTAGTGATTCTTCCCTCCAATGCTTTAGTTTTTTTTAATATCCAATGCTTTAGTTTTTCTCTTTCAAACTCTTAATTAGGGATGGGCATTTTACCCGGACTCGACGTGTTCGACCCGACCTGATCAGGTCAGATTTTTAATGAAAAAATCGGGTTCGGGTCAGGTCGAGTTTTTTTTTACGGTTGGACTCGGGTCGGGTTTAGGGTCGAAAATATCCGACCCGACCCGAGACTAATACTATAATTTTCCCTTAAATTGTTTAGGGATATTTATAACAATACCCCTCTATATATATATTTTATAATTAAATCCTTAAAATTAATTTTTTTTATAATTTAATCCTTTAAATTATATTTTTTTACAATTAAGTCCCTTTAATATTTTTTACAATTAGATCCCTAAAATTAATTTATTTTATATAGGTCAGGTCGGGTCGAATTTAGTATATTTATTTTCGGGTCAGATTTTCCAAAGAATATTGTCGGGTCGAGTGCAGGTTTAGGGTGTTTATTTTCGGGTCGGGTCCGGGTGGGCAAAAAACCCGACCCGTGCCCATCCCTACCCTTAATAAATAAATCACTCATTTAATATAATTAATTTAATAGTTATAATTAAACTATTTAATATAATGATTAAATTTAATTTATAAAGTAAATTTATTAATTTAATGACCATAATTAACAAATTGATTTAAATTTTGAATAATTTATTTTAAATTTATTGATCACAAACTATTAATTTAATAAAAAAAATTATTTTTATATACTATAATTTATAAATATAAAAAATAATGATCATAGTTAAACATGTACCTTAATTTATGAAGATGTATTTGTTATTAAAAATCAATTGTAATTGTAATTTATTAGACATTAGTTATTAAAAATCATGTAAATATTAGATCAGTTTAATAACAAGTCAGGTCATTTACAGGTTGAGTCAATTACAGATCAGGTTCGTAACAGGTCAGGTTGATAACAAGTCAGATAATATCAGTTATTTACCAGGTTAATCTCAGGTTCATGTTCATATGAGGTCGGATGCAGGTCAAGTTCGGTTATCACATTATCAGGTTGAATTCGGGTTCATGTTGTTCTTAGATCGGGTGTAGGTCGGGTTCAGATCCAATTTTTTCAGGTCCAACTCGTGTTTAGGTCAACACTAGTTCAATTTTGAATCAATTTTGAATCACCACCACCTCGGGTCACAAACAATTCTGACTCAAGTCAGTTTCAGTCCGTTTTACAGGTAAGGTCAACTTTTTACATCCCTAATAAGAATCAGCAAAGTCACGGGTAAAACGAAATGTTCCTAATTTGTTAGAAGGGTAAATTACATTAGCGGTCACTTAGTTATAAATTTAATAATAAATAAATTATTTTTCTTCTAAAAGTAACAATTTAATTACTTAATTATATGTTTAAAAATAAATAGGTTATTGCTCATCCCCATGTGTCCTGGTGGCAAAGGATGTTCATCATCCTTTAGGACCCGGTTTGAGGACCAGTAATACATGTTATGTGTGTTGTCTTTGAAAAGACTAAAAAAGTTGAGCAGATGCTACCCTTGCATCACACCAGCATATTCAAAAAAAATAAGTTGCTCAATTAAATTTTGTGACAAACAATTTACTTTGTCATTAAAATTAAAACAAGAATTTAGTATAATATTAATTTAATCCCTAAATTTATATAATTAATTTGATCCTAATTCATAATAATTAAATAAAATTAACCATTCGTATGTAAGTTCATAATGAAGTTTATTTCATTAGTCTGTCAAATATCCAGTAGTGAAGAGAATGTGTTTGTCGAGCTATCACAGTTGTTGATTATCACTTATCAAATTGATGGGCAATAGCATAGAGTGTGATAAGTGGTCGAAAGGTGTGTTTTAGGATGGTGCGGTGTCAAAAATTTTAAATATGAATGTTTAAATTTATTGAATTATTTCTAATTAAGACTAAATTAATATAATGCATTGGTTTTGGAGACTAAAGTTATTATTATACCAAGCTCTTATTTCTATTTTAGTGATAAAGTAACATGTTTGTCAAAAAAAATTAGGGTAAACTACACTAGTGATCATCGACCTAATTGAGCATACTTATTTTGACCATCGAACTCATCAATCAGACCACCAAACTTATTAAATTGACTTATTTTGAGTATTGCAGTTAAAAAACTAATGGATGAGTGACGTGACAGTAAACGAAAATTTATAAAATTACATATTTAGTCATTATTATTTACCTATAATATCAATTTGATACTAATTTTAATTTAATTAATTAAATTTAATCATCGAATCAAGTAACTACACGTGTCATCACCCGATTAGACAATTTATTTTAATTTTAGTGTGCCACAAAAACACAATAAAATGATGACAACCCTTTCTCCATCAAACCAGCCATGGGTTAGTTTCGTGAACCAGGAAAGGAGTGCACGAGCATGCTCAACATATTTGAACAAACATTGGTTACTAAAAGAAGGTTCGTTTGAGTATACATGTCAAATGGGAGGCCAGGCAGTAGGAACTCGGCCAGATCATTAAAGCTCAAAGGTGATGGCGGGATTTAAGGGTACAAGGAAAATTGACAGAACTAACCAACCCACCAGTCATTCTTCTAACTATATCAATAATCTGATTTATAATTATAGCCAGCATATTTGATAATCAGAATCCGCGGTTTGGCTACTGCCCTAAAGATTCAAGAAGCGCATTTGTCGAATTGACTGGGTAAATGAACTTAGGATAAACGTAAAAGACTTGGTGAACTACATCAATTGACAATAGAAGAAATATCAAGATATTACAACAACATCAGCAACAGAAAAGCAAGGATCTATAGCCAAGATCCATGATTACAATCACAAACTTAATATTCCAATAGCTAATTTTATTAAGAATTCTAAGCTTAACCACCAAAACCATAGAGAGTCCTGCCTTGCCTTTTCAAGGCATAAACTACATCCATGGCAGTAACAGTCTTCCTTCTTGCGTGCTCAGTGTAGGTCACAGCATCACGAATCACGTTCTCCAAGAAGATCTTCAACACACCTCTGGTTTCTTCGTAGATCAAGCCGCTGATTCTCTTGACTCCTCCCCTGCGAGCCAAACGGCGAATCGCCGGCTTGGTAATGCCCTGAATATTATCTCTTAAAACCTTCCTATGCCTCTTGGCTCCTCCCTTTCCAAGCCCCTTGCCTCCCTTTCCTCTTCCTGACATGGTATTTGGAAGCCTTGGAAATTCTAGTAAATAAGTTTTAGATTTGGCGATGGAAGATTACAATGAGATGTAAGTGTGAGAAGATCTAGGACTCTGCTGTTATTTATAGAGCGAATGATTGGTGTTTTGGGTTTTGAAAAGTTTGGCGGGGGTTAATCTGAGTCGCACGATTAAAATGTGTATGGACGGGTGAAAGTGCCGATCCTTGATTCCTTGTTAATCGACGGTTAAAATGAGTACAACGATTTATGCGCGGACTCTGAGAGCTTGGAACGTCGGATCTGTTTTTCTTATTGAGATTATCTATCCGTGTTATGTTTATAAATTGCATATAAACCGTCGATAGAATTATATCGACGGCTGACAACGATTTTGCCACATGTGACGCGGATTGTGATTCTTGAGTGGGTTACTGAAAGTTTTTTAATTTCGGCGGGTTCGAGCTTTTTGAGAGTTGATTTAATTTTGGTGGATTATACGGGTGGACGAGAAGGAAATTCAATTAGAAAAGGATGAGTCTACCACGTGCGACGAACATCGATGAACATCATTAATAATGAACATTGATGAACACTATTAAATTAATTAATAAAGATTTAAAATTTTAAAGACTCATCAAATAATTAATAATTACTTTAAAAATCAGTTAAATTATTTTTATATATATTAAAATTTTATTTTTTTAATAAGGGTAAACTATATATTTAGTACATCACTTATTTCCGTATTTCTATTGAACTCTTATTATTTAAATATTATTTTAATTTGACTCTATTCTTTATAAAAATAATTAAACCTTAACCCTCAACCTAAAACTCTTAAACTCTTAAACTTATACCCTAAATAAATTTAGGGAAGATATAACTTTGAGAGTTAAATGAAATGAAAAATTTGGATGATCATTCAATTGAGTCGGGACCTATCAGTATAATCACACACTTACCTACCCATCCCAAATCAATTACTCGTATTTTTTTCTTTCCAAAACAAAACCGGTTTAATTCTTTCTATTTTTTCCAGAAAAAAACTTGGCTTAATTTTTTTTAAACTTGTTCAATAGAAAAAATTATTACATAGACTCTTATCACCACCTAGGATATGTTTGCTAACAGTTTAACGTGTCCTGAGTTTCTAAGCATATTTATGTTTTCTCCTTTAAACAAGACTCTGTTTTACCTCATCAAATTATGTTAATTTCTAGGCTTTCCAGAGTTGGATTTTGGATTGCCAAAGAACTATCCAGAGGTTTGTTACCACTTTCAATTTGGGTTCATTTGTGACGGTTTGATTCTATGAAAATTGACATTATAAATATTTGGAGCTTGTTCTTAACAAAAAATTGAGATTCCCTTGTATTTTTTAAGCAGGCTATTTTGCTTTAATGAGAGTGGTATTTTTTGCGGGTTCTTACCAATGTTTGATTTGAAATTGAATGCAATGATTTTTGATTTACTGACTTGACTCGAAATTGAATTCTTTTCTATAGGCGGATATACTTATATCGCTAGAACAAGATTTAGATACGGGCCCTGTGGACAATACCAGCGTTCTCCGGTCAGTGCTTATTATTTTCGTTTTTTCCTCTCTTTTTTTAGAAAGATACAAATATAATTTGACATGCATTATCTATATATTGTCACTGAAACCAGTCTAGGACATGAACTATATAGTTAACTCTCGTATCGGTTGTTATGGACAATGTTTAAAGTTAATCTAGTGATTATGATATGCTTGTCCCTGTTAATCATATTGAATGATGGAGATAACTATGTTACCCTATAGGGTATGCCCTGCGACTTTTAGGAGATGAAATGCATTGACTGCACTAATCAATGAGCTAATCACACCATCAAGTGTTGCCCTCTTTCTATGGGCCGATTCGTGTGTGGGCAGTCTTTATCATATATTTGTTGTTCCTGTAAGTTGTGGTTTTAGATGAGCTAATTGACAACATTTTGCAGATTGGTGTTCGAGTGAAAAGAGTGTTCTCTTATAATATCTACATAAGAAATAGCGCAGAGCAGTAAATTTGTTTTGGATCCATGTGTACCTTTGTCTTACATTTTTCAGTTTGGTTCAAAGTTACATTCTCATTTAACTCTTAAAGATATATCTTCCCTAAATTTGTTTAAGGTATATATTTAAGAGTTTAAGGGTTTAAGGTTTAATAGTTTAGGGTTTTAGGTTGAGAGTTAAATTATTTTTTATAAAGAATAGGGTCAAATTGAAATAATATTTAAATAATGAGGGTTCAATAAAAATACGGAAATATGTGATGTACTAAATATATAGTTTACCCTTATTAAAAAAATAAAATTTTAATATATATAAAAATAATTTAATTGAATTTTTTAAAGTAATTATTAATTATTTGATGGGTCCTTGAAATTTTAAATCTTTATTAATTAATTTGATGATGTTCATCAATGTTCATTATTAGTGGTGTTCATCGGTGTTCGTCGCACGTTGTAGAATTTTCCATTAGAAAAGCACCGGTTTCTAGCAAAGGATCTAGAAATTGTTTTTGGGTAGTCACGTATATATTAATAGATTATTATCCCATATACAATAAGTAGATTTTTTTTGTTTTCACAAGCATTTTAGTTTTAGAATTTTAGTTAGGAATTTTAGTGTATGAGTTTAAAATTTAGGGTTTATGGTAAAAATTTAAGGTGCATGGTTAGAATTTAGGAGTTATAGTTTAGATTTTATTAGGGATGTAAAAAACATGTAATCAGATGGGTTTCAGGTCGGGTCCTGTCATGTCAGGTTAAATCCG
This sequence comes from Hibiscus tridactylites, assembly GCA_958450335.1. Classification (NCBI taxonomy): domain Eukaryota; kingdom Viridiplantae; phylum Streptophyta; class Magnoliopsida; order Malvales; family Malvaceae; genus Hibiscus; species Hibiscus tridactylites. Next base: position 43,551,194 of record OY288292.1, read on the forward strand.
ATACATGTCATTTCAGGTCGAGTTCATTTCGGGCTGAGTTCATTTCAAGTCGGGTCAAAATTGTTCGGTCTGAATCAATTAATTGACAGGTTAATTCGGGCACGGGTAGACTTCAGGCCGGGTTCATTTTAAGTCAGTTTCATTTCAGGTCAGTTTAATTTTAGGTCGGGTAATTTCAAGTCGGTTTCATTTCAGATCGGGTTAATTCGAGTTTCGTTTTCGTATTAAGTTTGAGTTTGATACAAGTAATCGATAGACTTTGGGTTCATTTCAAGTAAAATATTTAACAGCTTCCGGTTTCCACGAACACGAATTACATTAAAAATAAATATTATGCACTAGAATGAACAAAATTATCATCAAATAATCCATATCTAAAATATTGGAGCAATTTACAAAAATTAAAAATTAATAAGGGTCAATTTCGGTGAAAACTAAAAATTTTAGGGACTAAAATGAATAAAAATATCATCATATTAAACACAATGGAGTAAGTTATAAAAAATGAATAGGGGTTAATTTAAAATAAAAATAAAGTTTCAGGGACTATAATGAACAAAAAATTAAAATTAAAGACATTGGACTAAACCAATGACTAAAATTAAAGACATTTGACTAAATCAGTTACTAAAATTAAAATTAAAATTAAAGACACTGGACTAAATCACTTACTAAAATTAAAGACATTAGATTAAATCAATGACTAAAATTTAAATTTAAATTAAAGACATTGGATTAAACTAAAATCAAGACTAAAATGACTCAAACTAAAATTAAAGAACAAAAAGAGTGTAAGGCTCCTAAACTAATAATGACCTAAAGTTCAAATAACACTTAAAAAATGGGCGGGTTTTTTCCCTCCATATGTAATTTATTAACTTAATTTTTTAGTGTTTACTCAATTTCATTTTAAATTGAAAGATGGAATTGGCCGTTGGGAATTGGGATTGGTTATCGTTCTTTGGGATTTGAGCTAAAAATGACTGTTGTTGGGTTTTTTTAAACTTTGGACCAGATTACAAAAAAAGAGGTTAATTTGGACTAAAAAATAAATTTTAAGGACTCAAATAATTGTCAAAAATATAAATCAATATGGGGCAATTTTAAATAAAAATTAAATTGTAGGGACTAGAATAAAAAATATTATTTAACTAATTACCAAAAATAGAAATATATATGAGTCAATTTCGGATAAAAATAAAGTTTAAGCCTTATAGGGACTAATATGAACAGAAATAAACCTAAATCCTTAACCTAATCATATAACCCCAAACACTCAACTTGATACATTTATCCATAAAACCTCAAACATCAACCCCTAAATCTTACAATCACTAGTATTTAAAGTACAAGCCTCCATAAATCCCTAAACTAATCTCATAACCCCAATTCCAATTTCTAAGCACTCAACTTAAACATGTATTGTTTATACCCCTAAATCCCTAGCCTCAACCACTAAATCGCTTATAATCTCATTACTCCAAACATTATACTTGAAAACATTTGCCCCTTAAACCCCAAACTTGAACCCCTAAATCTTACAATCACTAATAATTAAGGTACAAGTCTAATCCCATAATCCCCAAGCTAATCCCATAACCCCAAACACTCAACTTAACACATTTACTGTAACGCCCGGGTTTGAGGCTCGGAAGATACTCAGGTTGGTTAAGCCGGTTCGGGTTAAATTAAATTTTAGCGAGACAGTTTAAAATATACCATTTTAAAACTTATGGGGAAAAAGAGAAATTAAAAAGGGTCTTTTTGTAAAATGTGGTCAAATGGATTTTGGAGATAGGTTTCGAGTTAAAATAAAATACATTATTTCAAATTTGTCATCTATTCTTCTTCCCCAAAAGTTTTTCACGTTAAAACACCCACACCATAGCCACTCTCACTTTTTCACCAAGCTTCACTATTTTTGGAGGTTTCAAAAGGTAAGCAACTTGGTTTTATTCTTCTCTTCCTTCCAATCTTGTTTTTAGCACCTACTCTTTAAAGTTTTGAAGATTTCTCAAGTTTCTTCGTTTAGGTAAAAATAGAATTTTTGAAGGGTTTAAGCTTTTTAGTGAAAACAGTGGTTTGAGTGAGTTTTAAAGGATGTTTTTTAGTGTAAAATGGAGTTAAGATAATGGGTTTAACATGAAATCTCGAAATATGGGAAATGGGTAAATTTTGGGTAATGAATATTTAGGATTTTTTGTGTGAAATTGGTGGGGAAGAACTTCTAATGGGTCGATATTGTTGGGTTGGTGTTTTTGGAGTGTTTGAACATGGTTTGGATGCTGAATTGATGAGGATATGGCTGACTTGATATTAGAGTAGAAATGTGGATGGTTTAGGTTAGTTTCGAATAGAAATCAGATGCTTGTTGTTGTCGGGTTTTGATGGAATTGATTACATTGAGTTTGAATGTTGAAAGATGTATTAATTCATTGTTTTGATTTGGGTAGAAGCAGTGGATAACGAATTGGGTTCTTCGGACGCTACTCCGAAAGTTGCGGAAGCTTGAAGGAAGACCATAAGCTTGTTTTGGGTTTGAGCTGGTGAGTGAAAATTGTTTTGAAACTTTAAAATGTTTAAAGAAGGTTTCTCGGGGTTTAGGTGGAGCCTTAGGGGCCAACCTAAACCCCAAGTGTAAGTTTGTCTATTTTTGCCTTGTTCTGTTGATTGTTGGTACACGTGTTTATTCGCGTTGTTGTGTGAAATGCGAATTGTTTTTACCTCATTTTAATGATGTTGTGTGGTCGTAGTTGTTGTCAAGCCTCACGTGATGGTTAGTTGTTATTGAATACGGTGATGTGTAGTCCCACCGAAAGTGACTAGTAGGTTAGTACGGTGATGTGTAGTCCCACCGAAAATATACTAGTTGTTGTAAACGGTGATGTGTAGTCCCTCTTTAAATGGTTGTGCATGTGCATACCATGTTTTGTTTATGCTTTTGGATTATCATATTTCCTTTCTAAATGATTTTTTCTTTAGGCTAAAACATATGTTTTGAACTGCATTGTTGTTGTTGTTGTGATTTTGAGCTCCGCTCACTAAGCTTTTAAGCTTACGCTCTCTTTTCCAACAATACAGATCGTTAGTGGTTTCGGAAGACAAGCGAGGCAAGAGATGAGTCTTGAAGTTCTTTGCTAGCTCAAAGTATGATTTTTAATGGTTGTAATAATACTTAAGCAATAGGAATGCTAGACTTACGTGTTATGGAGTTGGAGTCCAAACTCATATGTTTTTGCTATCGTTATTGTTGCTACTAAGTTAAAAATGTTGAAGCATGTCTTAATGTGGCTTTTGACATCTTTATGGACGTTAAGCGTGTTTGGTTGCTTGCGAAATCTTGAATTGATGATTCTTAGCCTTGTTGTATGTTGACTTGCTTTAAATGAGTATTTCTTGGTTGCTTGGTTATATGCATGATTAGATGATTGTTGCGAAATTTTTGTCTTACCCATTCATTGGAGCTTCATCGTGAGCCGTTTTAGTGTTTATGGATGTTGATTTTATAGTTTATATATGTTGTTATATATATTTTTTAATTTTGTCTAGTTATATTTTTCTTTTCATTTATGCTTGACATTTCACAGTCCTTTCCATACTAAACTATGTTTCAACAATTAAGAAAAAATCTTAGACAAAAATTGAGTTATCTACATATAGAGAATTCTTTCTTAACTTTTAATTGTTGTTATTTTTCTTTTCTTAGGCACTCTTGATTAGTGCCATCTTTCTTGCTTGAGTTAAGGTTAACGAAAAAATAACAATTGTTGAAACTTGAACGGCACCCCTGCATTAATTTTTAAGATAGAATAGTCAAATTAAAACAATAGGTATGAAGTGACCAAAGCCATGTCTTACGTATTTGTTGGTGCTCATCCAGGGTCTAGTTCCTAGCTGATATGAATTTGAGGTTGCTTGTTAATTGTTGTTTCTTAAATATAAAGGATTCTTTCTTAATTGTTTTATAACATTAGTTAACAGTTAAATTGAGTTATCACTTTATAAAAAATGATTCTTTTTGTTTTGTTAATTGTTGTTATAAATCAATAGGTATGGAATAACAATGTTTAGTTAACTACATATTTAATAGAGGATTCTTTCTTAACTGTTGTTTTACCAATTAATTGTTCTTTCATAAATATAAAAGAGTTCGTTGTCTGTCCTTCGAGTGTTTTGCATCTTTCTATCAGATTATTCATCATCTTAAATATAAAGGAGTTTGTTGTCTGTTAGTTAAAATGAATTAAATACCATGCAACAACTACTTGCAATGCTTGACTTCTTTTAAAATAGTACAAGCATACTTTTAATTTTTAAATACTATGTATCAAAACAACATTTATAATTTTTTTAATATTGCTGCAACTTATTATTTTTATATAATTTAATTAGTGTCTTACTTATATGACTATGTAATTGTAACTGATCAAGGATATATATATATATATTGTAGATGGCCAATGTAGCAACATCTATTGAAGACATTGTTTCACCACATTGACAGATTCTAAAAACTCAACTGGTGAAGCTTCAAGTCAAACCAATAAAATAAGAGGGGTTAAACGAAAAGCTAGTCTGCTAAGGCCAGAAGTGTGGTCACATTTTTACTAAATTTGTTAATAGTGAAGGTGAAACTAAGAGTAAATGTAATTATTGTGATAAAGAATATTGCTACGATGGGAAAAATAGAACTGATTCATTGAAATATCACATAAATCAATGCAAGAAAAACCTTAGTAACAATGTTGAAACTAATTAAGGCCAACTAGTTTTACCTACTAAAGGTCTTAAAGGAGAAGTGGGATATCTTGCAACTTGAAAATTTGATCAAAAATGGATTAGAAAAGCATTAGCCCAAATGATTGTGATTAATGAATTGCCTTTCTCATTTGTTGAAAGTAAAGGTTTTAAGAAATTTATGTCAGTGACATGCTCTAGGTTTCGTATTCCTTCAAGAATTACTATGACTATGGATGTTTATCAATTGTATTTGGATGAAAGGGTTAAGCTAAAGAAATGTTTAAAAAGTTCATGTTTGAGAGTTTGTTTAACTACTGATACGTGGACATCTTTGCAAAGAATTAATTATTTATGTCTCACTACCCATTTTATTGACAATGATTAGAAATTGAACAAGAATATCATTAATTTTTGTCTAATTTCTAGTCATAAGGGAGAGACTATTGGGATGATGATTGAGAAATACTTATTGAGTTGGGGGATTGATAAATTGTTCACTATTACTATTGATAATGCAAGTTCTAAAGATACTGCTATTTTTTATTTAAAAAAGAAATTTAATCCTCGAGAAAGTTGCATTGCTAATGGTAAATATCTTCATATGAGATGCATGGCACACATTGTGAATTAGATTGTTGTTGAAGGCTTAAAGAAAATGAATAAATAAGTTGCACGTGTCAGGGGGGCTGTGAGACAGTCTCCGACTAGATTAAAGAAGTTTTTGGAGTGTGTTGAGTTGAAGAAGATAGAATGTAAAAAAAATGTGTATTGATGTTTGTACTAGGTGGAACTCTATTTACTTGATGTTAGAGACTGTTCGGAATTTTGAACGAACTTTTCAAAGATTTGAAGAGCAAGATACAAATTTTAGAGCTATACTTGATTTAGGAGGGAGTTGGCCAACTGTAGAAGACTGGAATAGTGTTAGACATTTGAATTTAGTGGTTTAATTTCAGGAGAAAGGTCCACTAATTCCCATGTATGGTTTTGCATGATGAAATCAATTTCGCTCTTAATGGCATCTTTCCATAAGGTGCCTTCATAGGAGCGTATAACATCACTATACGTTAGAGGTTCAACCTCCAGCATAAAGGTTAAGAAATCAGATCTAAAAGATTTTTCTACCCTTGCTCGTTTGCTCCTTCTTGGCTCTATTTCATTTTCAGCCTCTTGTTGATCACTTGGAATCATTTTATCCAAAGTTTGTTTTGTTGAACTTTGATCAAGTTCCCTAGATTTATAAGGGAATGCATTTTCAAAGAATGATGCATTCTTTGATTCCATTATCGTGTTCTTGTGAATCTCAAGATTTTTTTATTCATACACAAGAAATCGATAAGCATTGCTATGCTCAGCATAGCCAATAAAAATACAATCCTCGATTTTTGAACATATTTTCGTTTGTTTTGGTAATTGAGTCATTACCTTGGCAAGACACCCTCACATTTTCAAGTGTTTATAGGAAGACTTTCGACCTTTTCACAACTCATATGGTGTCTTATCCTTTTCCTTTCGAGGAACCTTATTCAAAAGATAATTAGCCGAAAGAACTGCTTCCCCCCACATGTTCTGTTGTAACCCAGAGCTTCCTAACAAAGCATTCATCATTTCTTTTAGAGTTCGATTTTTGCGTTCGGCTACTCCATTAGATTGAGAAGAATATGATGGTGTTACTTCATGAATAATTCCATGTTGTGAACAATATTCACCAAATGGGTTAACATATTCACCACCACGATCACTTCTTACCACCTTAATCTTTTTATTAAGTTGGTTTTCAACTTCTTGCTTATAGAGTATAAATTTCTCTATAGCTTTGTCTTTGCTTTTAAGCAAATATACATAGCAATACTTTGTGCTATCATCGATGAAGGTAATAAAATATTTATTTCCTCTTTTAATTTGAAAAAATTTCAAATAACATACATCACTATGTATTAGATCAAGTGGTTATGTACCTCTTTCAATTGTTTGAAATGAAGACCTTGTTAATTTTGCTTCTACACACGTTTCACATTTATAGTTATAATTAATGTGAAATGAAGGGATGTGTTCCAAGTTAATTAACCTACGTAAGGTATCATAATTAACATGTCCAAGTCTACCATGTCATATAAATTAAATGATTTGAGCATGTAAACAAAAGAAGAAGCTGCATTCTTATTCATTATTTTGGATTTTACAAAGATAGCATTGAGTTTCCACATTCCATTCAATACATATCCCCTACCCACAAACATCCCCCCTTTTGACAGAATTAACTTCTAGGGCTTAAAAACCATTTTAAAACCGTGAACACTTAAAAGTGTTCCAAAAACAAGGTTTTTGCGTACGTCAGGCACGTACAATACATTCTGCAGCTTGAGTTCTTTTTCTAGAAGTCATCTTCAAGACCATTGTTCCCTTGCCTTTGATCTTGGAAGTCGCAGCATTTCCCATGTAGAGCTTCTCCCCATTGTCGCAAGGTATCAGCTCAGAGAAGGAGTTATCGTCACAACATATATGGCGTGTGGCTCCAGTGTCAAGCCACCATTCCCTCGGGTTAGAGTCAACCAGGTTGACTTCAGAAATCACCGCGCATAGATCTTCATCCTCCACAACATTGGCCTCCTTGGCTCTAGCTCATTGCCACTGCCGTTGCATTCAGATTCAGTATCAGTTGTTTCGAAGTTTGTGCAGGTACAAGGACCTTAGCAGTAGAATCGACAGAATCTCCAATAGTCATTGTTTCTGTTCAAAAGAAACAAAGAGGAATTAAAATAAATTCCAATAAACATAAAATTAATTTCTCGTTTATTACCGACAATTTCTGTAACCAGATTTGTCCAACTTTGAGATTTTAGCAAATCCGTTAAAACGACAGGATAAATCCTGAAACCAATTTATTTGCTATCTCTATCACGAATATATCGTCTCGGATTAGAAGAAAGGTAGAAGAAGATTCGTCTTAAGATTGTTACAATCTAATCAATCCAAGATGATAATAAAAATAAAATAAAAGAAACAACTTTAATCAAATAAATAAGAAGAGAAGAATTATAAAACGAGATTAAAGTTGAGGCCTGCGAAGAGCAGTTTCCTTAAGACAAATTTCGACCACTCCGCGGTGCTTGAGTTTGGTTGATCGTTCGTCTCCCAGGATACAACAACATGAAGATCTTCGACAGAAGCACGAACTGAAGAGATCTCAAACTTGAAATCTTGCCTTAGCCTATCACCGGGATAAAAGAAAACGGGAGAGAAAACAATTTTCGGAGTGCTTTGAAATTGAGGAGATTCATGGCTTATATAGGGGAGTGGAGGTGGAAAAATATGGAAGGTAAATATTCTGAATTAAAGCCATTGACTTTGTATCTGAGCAAAATCGGAAATAATCAATTAATGCCTTATTTAAACGGATATATTTCTTATGAATTGATTTTAATATCTTTTAATATCTGAATTAATGAAAAGTCACAAATTTTCCTATTAAATTCAGAACCCAACCTGAATAGGTTCAACGAGATTCGATTCGCACCCCCTACGCATGAGGCATAGTGTTCATTCAAGTCATTCAATGACTTCCAAGTGGGTTGGTGTATTTAAACCATTCCGAAGCTTGTTATCCCACCCATGTGGGATAAGGGGTTCATATTTTCCTTAACACAATTCATAACAACCTTACTTTGAGCATCAATTTCTCATTCACTTATCAACCGTTTTGAGCATATGAGATACCGTCGTAAAGGTATCATGGAGTAGAATATAAATTAATAAATTTATCATTCGAACCTTCATCTTTTCAACTAGAAAATATGGCTCAAAGTTTCCAATTTCTCACATTTTTCCAACAGATACTTTTTAGGAGGATTTATTGAATGCATAGCAGTATATGAAGAAATTTAAAGACTAATATATTTTCATTATCTATAGTAAATTCTTCGGTACTATTACCTAGAATATGGTATCATATTTAGAGATGATCTCATGAACAATACTTTTTACATTGAATTGTGTTCAAATCATACATGTTCTCTCGTCTCTACACCAAGAGAAAATCAAAACAGCTTCTTGCTGCTGTAGATATCTTCTTTTATACTCTGACCACTTATATAATTCATCATTATTAATAAATAATAAAAACCGGACATAATATGAATCTTTTTTTTGTTCTATATATATCTTGAAAACTGTTTTATTTTTAAAAAAAATAATTGGTGATATTTTAAGTTTGTTGTCCAGTATAATTAGTTGAAAACTTATTTGGTAGGGTAATGAAAAATCTAATTTGAAATTATTTTAATAGATACAAATTTTGTATTTGATTTTTGAATTTTTTTTCATTGTGCAAATTATATCATCTTTCTTTATGCAGATTGGTCGTTTTGATAACAGTCCAAGTGTTCTTATAGTTTGTCAAAGTTTAAATTGATTGACTTGGTATTTTTATATCAACTAGACCATGCATTTTTTTATGTTACTTGTTTTATTTTACTATAATGTTTAATCTAAAATTCTAATGTTTTTATCTATTTTTAGATATTATTTAAATTAAATATAATTTTATCTTTGTAAACTAAAAAGTATTTTTAAAGATTTGTATTGTGTAATAATTTTGATTAAGAAAACTAATGTGTTTTGGTTATTCGAAAACTGATCGAATTAACTAAAATTTATTCGGTTCGGTTAATATTTTTCAAAAAAAGTTTTGATTAACAGTTAAAGATTTAAAAAGTTCCATTAATTCGGTTTTAAGTAATTTTGTTTGGCCACAAATCGAATTAACTGTTAGAAAACCACTAGGTTTAGTTTACCTTAAATTTTAATTGTGTGTCATATTTGTTACTAAACTTATAATGAAGAGACTAAATTATTATTTCTAAAAAATAATAATTTATTTATTACTAAATTTATACTCCCTCCATCCCACCTAATAAATCTATTATTTACTTTTACCTAATTCTAGGTGGAAAATTGTGTAAGAGATATGTTGTAAATTAATTAAAATGACAATTTTATCCTTAAAAAGTTAAATTTTGTTTGGCTAAAGGGGTATTTTTGCCCCTGAGTTCGACCCAAAAATGCAATTTTGCCCCTCGTCGAAAAGTGCACTCGATGTGGCCCTTCAGTTCATGAAATCGATCAAATTGGCCCTTTGACCGACGTTGACCGTTACGGTGCTGACGTGGCAGTTAACATTGATGACGTGGCAGCCCATGATGCTGACGTGGTGGTCAACGATGCTAGCGTGGCAGTACACGTGGGATGATGACGTGGCAGGAGGGGCTGAATTGATTATTTTAACCGAATTCAATGGCATAATTAATTTTTTTTTCCAGAGTTTAGGGGCATAATTAAAAGTTCGATAACTTATTTAATCTTTAAGCTAAAAAAATAAAAACTATTAATATTTAAATATTCAATAAAAATACCATAATGAATTAAATATAAGTAAAAATATTAAAATTATAAATATGAAAAATTAAAAAATATTTATAAACCATTAGAGAATCTTTCGATTGTTTCTCGTTATGCTACGCGTACTAATATTACTTGAACATATTTTCAATTGAGACATCATTGTATTAAAGTATTAATAAAGCCAAAATTCTCTTTTATTTTTGTATATCAAATATTAATGAGCATCAAATTGATGTAAAAAAGCGAAAAAAATTGAATTCTATTGTTACTATAGTACAATGTTGATTCCGCTAAAAAATCTAACAAGTAGTAATACTCAAAATGACGAAGTCGAATTTTTTCGATAAAAGTGTTTACTTTTTTAATAATTTATAAAAAAAATTATTAAGTTTTTAGATTAAATTTTTTTTAAATAATATATTTTAATTTTTATATAATTTTTATTTTTCAATAACTTTTAGAATATTTTATTTATTTTTATTAACTTTATGAATTTTTATAAAATAAATTGAAAAATACTTTGATCTTCTGTAAGAGTTTTCACTTTGTTTTTTTAAATTATTCTCACTTAATAAATTTATTTATCTAGTTTTAATATTTAAAATTTTAATAATTTCATAAATTCTTATTTTTCAACTTAAATATTAAATAAGCTATAGAATTTTTAATTAAAATAAATTATGCCCCTAATCTCAGGAAAAAAAAACAATTATGCCCTCGAATTCAGTTAAAATAATTAATTCAGCTCATCCTGCCACGTCATCATCTCACGTGTACTGCCACGTCAGCACCGTTGACTGCCATATCAGCATCATGGATTGCCACATCATCATCATTAACTGCCACATCACCATCATTAACTGCCGCATCACCACCGTAACGGTCAACGTCGGTCAAAGGATCAATTTGATCAATTTCATGAACTGGAGGGCCACATTGAATGCACTTTTCGGCGAGGGGCGAAATTGCATTTTTAGGTCAAACTCAAAGGCAAAAGTACCCCTTTAGCCATTTTGTTTTGTTAAAAAACTAAATAAAGGGTAGCAATGAAAATGTATCTTGTAAAAGTTGTTAATTATTCAATAAGACAATTTTAAAACACACAAAATTTCTTTTTAGTGGAAAAAGAGTAACTAAATAACCTCTAGTGTATTTTACCATTGTTTTAATCATGTGTAGTTTCACAGAGTAGGGGGTCAGTGACCTCTAAATTTAGATTTCAAATTTTCAGTGTGCCATAAAAACACAATAAGACGATGATAACACTTTCGCCATCAAACCAGTCATGGCCAAGGGTTACTTTCGTGAACCAGGAAAGGAGTGGACGAGCATGCTCTACATATTTGAACAAGCATTGGTTACTAAATGAAAGCTCAAAGGTAATGGCGGGGCTTATAAGGATACAAGGAAAATTGACAGAACTCACCAAACCATCAGGCATTCTTCTGCCTCATCTACAATCAGATTTATAATTATAGCCAACATACTTGATAATCAGAATCAGCAGATTTCATCCAAAAGAAATCAGTAGACTTTCCAATCAGGATCCGAATTGACTCGATAATAGTTTGGCTGCTGCCCTAGTGAATCAACAAGCGCATTTCTAGAATTGACTGGGTGAATGAACTTAAGATAAACGCAAAAGACTTGATAGAAGAAATACCAGAATTTACAACACCATCAACAAATGAAAAGCAAAGATTTATAGCCAAGATCCATGATTACAATCACAAACTTAATATCCCAAAAGCTAAATCTATTAAGATTGCTAAGCTTAACCACCAAAACCATAGAGAGTCCTGCCTTGCCTTTTCAAGGCATAAACTACATCCATGGCAGTAACAGTCTTCCTTCTTGCGTGCTCAGTGTAGGTCACAGCATCACGAATCACGTTCTCCAAGAAGATCTTCAATACACTTCTGGTTTCTTCGTAGATTAAACCGCTGATTCTCTTGACTCCTCCCCTGCGAGCCAAACGGCGAATCGCAGGCTTGGTAATGCCCTGAATATTATCTCTTAAAACCTTCCTATGCCTCTTGGCTCCTCCCTTTCCAAGCCCCTTGCCTCCCTTTCCTCTTCCTGACATGGTGTTTGGAAGCCTTAGAAATTCTAGTAAAAAGGTTTAAGATTTGAGAATGGAAGATTAGAACGAAATGTAAGTGTGAGAAGATCTAGGACTCTGTTGTTATTTATAAAGCGAATGATTGGTGTTTTGGGTTTTGAAAAGTTTGGCGGGAATTAATCTGAGTCGCACGATTAAAATGTGTATGGACGGGTGAAAGTGCCGATCCGCGTGAAAATAATGAGCAGCTTCCGTACCGTTGATTCCTTGTTAATCGACGGTTAACATGAGTACAACAATTTATGCGCGGACTCTGAGAGCTTGGAACGTCGGATCTGTTTTTTTTATTGAGAGTATCTATCCGTGTTATGTTTATTAAATTGCATATAAACCGTCGATAGAATTATATCAACGGCTGACAACTATTTCGCCACATGTGACGCGGATTGTGATTCTTGAGTGGGTTACTAAAAGTATTTTAAATTCGGCGGGTTTGAGCTTTTTGAGAGTTTTGATTTAATTTTGGTGGATTATACGGGTGGACGAGAAGGAAATTCAATTAGAAAAGCACCGGTTTCTAGCGAAGGATCTAGAAATTGTTTTAGGGTAGGCACGTATATATTAATAGAGTATTATCTCATATATAAGTAGAATTTTTTTTGTTTCTACAAGCTTCTTAGTTTTAAAGTTTTAATTTAAGTGTTTAGAATTTAGGGTTCATGATTAAAATTTAAGGTGCATGGTTAGAATTTAGGGATTATAGTTTAGATTTTTATTAGGGATGTAACAACATGTAATCGAACGGGTTTCAAGTCGGGTCCTGACATGTCGGGTTAAATCGGATACATGTCATTTCAGGTCGATTTGATGTTTCGACGCGATTCGGGTCGGGTGCGGGTTCATTTCGGAACGAGTTCATTTCAGGTCGGGTCAAAACGGTTCGGGTCTGAATCAGTTAATTGACATGTTAATTCAGGCACATGTATACTTCGAGTCGGGTTCTTTTCAGGTCAGTTTAATTTTAGGTCGGGTAATTTCAAGTCGCATTCATTTCAGAGCGGGTTAATTCGGGTTTCGTTTTCGTATTAAGTTTGAGTTTGATACAAATAGTCGAAGTCGATAAACTTTGGGTTCATTTCGAGTAAATTATTTAACGTCTTTCGACTTTCATGAACATGAATCACATTAAAATTAATATTAGGCACTAGAATGAACAAAAATATCATCAATTTATTCATATCTAAAATATTGGAGTAAATTACAAAAATTAAAAATTAATAAGAGTCAATTTTTGTGAAAACTAAAATTTTTAGGGACTAACATGAATAAAAATATCATCATATTAAAAACAATGGAGTAAGTTACAAAAAATGAATATGGGGTCAATTTGAAATAAAAAATAAAGTTTTTGGGATTATAATGAAAAAAATTAAATTAAAATTAAAGACATTGAACTATACTAGTGTCTAAAATTAAAGACATTTAACTAAATCAGTGACTAAAATTAAAATTAAAATCAAAGACATTGGACTAAATCAGTGACTAAAATTAAAGACATTAGACTAAATCAATGACTAAAATTAAAGACATTAGACTAAATCAATGACTAAAATTTAAATTTAAATTAAAGACATTGGACTTAACTAAAATTGAGACTAAAAAGACTCAAACTAAAATTAAAGAACAAAAGAAGGACTAAAGTGTAAGGCTCTAAACTAATAATGACCTAAAGTGCAAATAACCCTTAAAAATGAGCAGGTTTTTCCCTCATCTATAATTTGTTAACTTAATTGTTTAATGTTTATTCAATTTCATTTGAAATTGAAAGTTGGGAATTGACAGTTGGAACTTGGGAATTGGGATTGGTTATCATTTTTTGGGATTTGAGCTAAAAAAGGCGGTTATTGACTTTTTTAAAGTTTTGATTAGATTACAAAAAAGTGTTAATTTGGACTAAAAATTAAATTTTAGGGACTCAAATAATTGTCAAAAATATAAATCAATATGGGGCTATTTTAACTAAAAATTAAATTGCAATGACTAGAATAAACAAAAATATTATTTAACTAAATTACCAAAAATAAAAACATATGAGTCAATTTCGATTAAAAATAAAGTTTAAGCCTTTTAGGGACTAATATAAACATAAATAAACCCCAAATCCCTACCATAATCATATAACCCCAAACGCTAAACTTGACACATTTACCCATAAACTCAACTTCAATTCCTAAATCTTACAATCACTAGTATTTAAAGTACAATGCTCCATAAATCCTTAAACTAGTTTCATAACCCCAATTCCAATTTTCAAGCACTCAACTTAAACGTGTATTGTTTATACCCTTATACCCCTAACCTCAACCACTAAATCGTTAAACTAATCACATTACCCCCAAACATTCCACTTAAAACATTTGCCCCTAAACCCCAAACTTAAACCCCTAAATCTTACAATCACTAATAATTAAAGTACAAATCTAATCCCATAATCGCTAAGCTAATCACATAACCCAAACACTCAACTTGACACATTTACCCATAAGCTTTGAATCTAAACACCTAAATCTTACAATCACTAATAACTAAAGTACAAACACAATCCCTTAATCCCTAAACTAATTCCATAACTCCAAACTTCAAACCCTAAATTTTACAATCACTAATAATTAAAGTGCAAACATAATCCCCTAATCTCATAACCTCAAACACTAATACTTTTAATTAAGCTCCAAATTTAATGATCAAATTTAACAAATTAAAATTCCATTGAAACAATTAATAAAAAAGCCTACATTAAGTATAATTAAATTTTATGGGCTTACTAACTAACTAAGGACCTAATTAAAAAAACTAATCTTAAAGGCCAATTAAAAATGATCAACTATTTTGGGACCTAATTGTACAAAATTAAAATTTGAAAGTGAAAACATGAACTAAATGAAAAGTATCTAAACATGAAAGGGTATAATAGTTAATTTCCCATAAACCTAAAAAGTTATGGGAACTTTCCCTCCAATTCACGCAAAAGAAAATATAAATTTGGTCAACTTTCCCTCCAATCCAATTCTCTCAAAAACATAACTTAAATTAATATAATTTAATTTTTAAATTTATTTTATTTTCACTTTTATCAGTCGCATAAATTTGCGTAAAATAATTAAAAATTACGATATTATAATTACATCTATGAATTTAAAATATTAGAAACAATTAACTTTCTAACATTTAGTTTTTATAAAATCAACAATAATTTTTTAATCTTCTCTAATAAAATTTGGTCAAGTTAATAAGAAAAAAAGACAAATGAATATCTATACTTAGTATTTAGTAGTGTCAAGTTGATTTGGTTAAAAGAAAACATAAATATATTTTTTTGTTTCTTTTTTTATATTTTTAATTGATTATATATATGTATATATATAACAAAAAATGTTTAACACTTTAAATTAATTTAAAAAATAATAGTTTGTATTTATCAACACTTTAAATTGATTATATATATATATATATATATATATATATATATTCTTATATATAATTTAATAAATTAATAGTAAATTATTTAACAAAAATATTTTAAATGTAAAAATTAATAATTTAAAAGGTGAAAATTAGTTTATCATATTATAATATAATAAATTCATAATTTCTCAAATACTTCATTTTTCTCTTTAAAATTATCAAATCATAGACTTCCTCAATTACATGTCAGGTAAATATAAAGCCATGTCAATATCAATTCAGGTCAACAACAGGTCGGGTCAATTAACAGGTTGAGTAAAATCGGATATCGGGTCGATTCAGTTAGGTAATATCAGTTATATGCCAGTTAGTATTGGGTTCGGGTTCGTTTCAGTTAGGTGCAGATTGGGTTTTGGGTCCACATTAGCAAGTTAAATTCGGGTTCAAGTCATTCTCGATCGGATGCAGGCCGGGTTCGGGTCAACAACAGTTACTTACAGATCGATTTTGGGTCATCGCATCCTCGAGTCAAACTAAGTTCTAACTCGAGCAAGTTTCAGTCGAGTTTTCAGGCCGGGTCAACTTTTTACATCCCTAAATTTTATGGTAATATGTTTAGATGTTTAGGTTTTAACTTATAAATCACAAATATTAACCATATACTCAAAACTTTATGAACAACCCCTAAATTGAAAACTACTATACTTAAACCCCATAAACATTAAACCCTGAACAAAATATCTAAACCCTAAAATAAAGGTAATTGTGTAAGCAAAGCGCTTGTGCATTGAATAATTACCCTATATTAATAACATAAAAATTTTGATAATGAAAATATCAATAATGTTTTAATTAAAATAAAAAGTCTTACAAAAATATAATTAAAAATTAATCTTACAATTGTATTTTTATACCTCATTTCTGAATATCGTTAAATGATATTTCCATTGCTTACATTATCGAATATATATTTTTTAATAAAAGTAATTACAAAAAATATTTTAAATAAAAAAATTAGTAATTTAAAAGGTGAAAATTAGTTTATCATATTATAATATACTAAATTCATAATTTTCAAATACTTCATTTTTTCTCTTTAAAATTATTAAATCATAGACTTCTTTAATTACATGTCAGATAAATATAAAGCCATGTCAATATTAATTCAGGTCGACAACAGGTCGAGTTCAAAACAGATCGGGTCAATTAACAGGTTGAGTAAAATCGGATATCGGGTCGATTCAGTCAGGTAATATCAGTTATCTGCCATGTTAGTATTGGGTTCAGGTTCGTTTCAGTTAGGTGCAGGCCAGGTTTTGGGTCCACAGTAGCAGGTTCAATTCGGGTTCAGGTCATTCTCGATCGGATGCAGGCCGAGTTCGAGTCAACAACAGTTAGTTACATATCGATTTTGGGTCATCGCATCCTCGACTCAAACCAAGTTCTGACTCGAGCAAGTTTCAATCGAGTTTTCAGGTCGGGTCAGCTTTTTACATCCCTAAATTTTATGGTAATATGTTTAGAGGTTTAGGTTTTAACTTATAAATCACAAATATTAACCCTAAACTCAAAACTTTATAAACAACCCCTAAATTGAAAATTACTATACTTAAACCCCATAAATTTTAAACCCTAAACAAAATCTCTAGACCCTAAAATAAAAGTGATTGTGTAACAGTATAAGCAAAGCGCTTGTGTATTGAATAATTACCCTATATTAATAACATAAAAATTTTGATGATGAAAATATCAATAATGTTTTAATTAAAATAAAAAGTCTTACAAAAATATAATTAAAAATTAATCTTACAATTGTCTTTTTATACCTCATTTCTGAATATCGTTAAATGATATTTCCATTGCTTACATTATCGAATATATTTTTTTAATAAAAGTAATTACAAAATTATTTAACCATTTATTTGTTATGCAGTTACACAGTTGATTTTTTATAATTGCAACATGTATAACTAAAGTAAACTTCAAAGGTAAATACACAAGTATACAACATGTTTTACTGCCACAATTATTTTTTAGATAAAATTAGAAAGTTCTTTTAGATCACGGAATTTGTTATCTGAACAAATATTAACAATATAATTCTCAAATTGACGAGTAACATTGGGTCTTCTATAAAAAAATTATAATGCAAATTATTTTTTCATCAATAAAAATATACAAGTCTTTTGGACTAAAAAAAGCCACACAAATTAGTAATTATATATTTGTCTCAAAAAACGATTATTATGCTCTTAAAATTATTTATTAATGAACTAATAAAACAATTCAACCTGAAAATGATACAAATTTAAAATTTCATGGACTTTTTTCAAAAACCTCACCAAAACAACACATACGTCTTTCAAACCTTAATGTTTACTTTTTTTGTAAAACAAACCAAATTATTTACTCTTTTATCCTAAATGACTATTCATGTAATTTATCCTATTATTTACTCTTTCCCGTAAATCTATTCGAGTTTACTACCATCTCTTTATGAAAGTCAAATGGTTCCCCTCAAGCTTAATACTTGTACTTTGGAATAAAAAAATTAGGTCGAGCTTAGGGATGAACATTTTATCAAGATCTGACAAGTTCCAACTCGATTCGGTTTGATCGGGTTTGATTTTTTAATAAAAAATTTGGGTTTGGGTCGGGTAGGGTCGAGTTTTTGTTAAGGATAAATTCAGGTTGGGTCAAGTCGAGTTCAGGTTTAGGGTGGAAAATATCCGACTCGACCCGACCCGAGACTAATAATGTAATCTCCCTCTAAATTTTTATTTATAATTTAGTCCTTTACATTATAATTTTCACAATTAAGTCCCTTAAAATTATTTTTTACAATTAAGTCCCTAAAATTAATTTATTTTATATAAGTCGGGTTGGGTCGGGGTCGAATTTAGTATATTTATTTTCGGGTCGAGTCGAGTCGAATTTTTTTTAAAATATGTTTAAATCGAGTGTAAATTTAAGGCGTTTATTTTCATGTCGGATTCGAGTGGGCCAAAAACCCAATCCTACCAGACCCGTGCCATCTCTAGTCGAGCTGGAGCTAAAGACATTATTTATGACCGCAATCGACATTTGATCGTGGGGTATCAATTCATACACCACTAAACTTTTTATATGAGTAAGAATTCGTATTAAAGGACCTTGAAATTACTCTAATATTGTTTCTACATCCATTTCTAGGGGCGCATTTTTCTTCTTTCTTTTATTTTCTTAGTCAGTGTTGATATTCAATTATAGTGTCGGTTGTCGATTATTAGATCGATTATTTTTTTGTTTTTATATTTTTAATAAGAATATTTACTTTTGTGGCACATTTTTTTTCTCTACCTTGACAATATACTAATTATTTTTTTGTGCCCTTTTAAACTTTTGCATGTGATTTTGGTGGACTAGTCTCACTATTCTTCGTTCATTATCAAAACAAAAAATTCGTATTAAATGACTTATTGTAATATAAAATTTCTCTCATTCACATAATTATCCTTATATATAGATAATAGAGATTATGTTAGAATTAAATATTTGAAGTATAAAAAAGCCTTTGAAGCCATAATTTTCTTGTACTTTTCGATATTATAATGATTTTTTCTTCTTTGTTGTTTTTTCTTTTAGAGTTTTTCACATAAAAGTTGTATATGTTTATTATTCATAGCAACGGTTATTATCTGTTTGGAGATTACAAACTGATTGTTTTGGTGATGGATTTTCGAAGGATTGTCTTAAAAGTTGATAATATAATGTTAGAAAGGTCAAGTTGGAGTTGATTGTTGAAAGCTTAGTATTGGCAGTAGAAACAGAGGTGAAACCAACTTTAGGGTTACAATACTTAATGATAATGAGCCTTCGTATGGTTACCAAGCGCAGAAATTATCAAATAAAACAATTCAATCCTCAGTTAAATATTGAAAGGTAATATAAAAATAATAAGTAAAAAGAATTCAATTATAATGGTTTAGCTGTAAGCTTTGCTAGTCTCAATTTCGATCGTTCATTGAAATAATTTTTCTTCTCTATAGTATGCTGGTTACACACAACAAGGCCCACCTCTGTAGCTAACTCTTCTCTCAAGTTAACCAAAAAGTCAATCTCTAAAATTCAATTCTTGCTGGTCTAACTACGTCTATCGCTATTAGCACCAAAATAGCTTTAAGTTTTGAAAAGCCGAACTTGAGTTATAGCGTCTATTTGAGAATCGAACTCGGTCTTAGATTCCACATAGTGAACGTCGCTAAATTTGAGTTGATGATGTAATAACTTAAAAAAAAACGATTTTCACTCTTATTTTTTAAAGAATCAAAGAATACTTTCCTACTTAACTAAGCATGAATTGAATCATGCTTAGCATTTTTATAATGAAAATATAAATGAAGAAAGTATAAAATAATAAAAAAGAAAAGAAACTTTAATTACTGAAATGAGGAGAATACTCAAAATTCAATATGAGTTCAAATGTTGAACCTAAATAGAAGTGTTTATATTCAAGAATACTAAAAAGATAAAAGGACAAATCCCTTAAATCAAAGATAAAATAAAGGATATTTATTTTAAACTAGTGGGCTAAATTTAAACTAATAAATTATCACAAAAAATAAAAACAATTAATTTGAATTATGTGGCTTTGGTTGAAATGTTGAATTTTGTTTTATCTTTTGATAATCCATCTTTATCTCCCCATAAATTTTTTCTTTATATAATTTTGATTTTCACTTTGAGATAATGCTTGTTCGCTTTTTAGAAGTTGCTGGTTGTACCGTCGAAATCTGCTGCTCCTCAGACTTGAACTGTGTCTTGCCCACGCCCTTGCCATCACATCCAAAATCTATTAGATTCTACTTTTAATTGTGGGTTTTGGGCCGGCATATTTCAATCAAGTTCCTAATCATAAACATGCCCATAAAAGAACAAATCAATAATATCTAAGTGAAAATGAGAAATAAACAACACTAAAAAATGTGCAATATTCTACACTCATCAACGTTCCCATTTATTCTTTGAAAGATTGATCATTGGAAACATCTTCAGATTGAATCTCATTTAGGACGTGTTTCAATGTGTCTTAAGACTAACCAAATGATAGTAATAAGTGTTGGAGATAATGATTAGTTTTCATGGCATGTTGACCTTTTTCATATGGGTCAACCATTGGCTTCTCTCCACAGCCTCATCCTCTAGCTTAGGGGTGTAAACGAGCCGAGTCGAGTTCGAGTAGTGCTAAGCTCGGCTCGGCTCGTTAAGATTTCGAGTCGAGTTCGAGCTTGAGTAATTTCTAACGAGCCTAAGAAATCTAAGCTCGACTCGTTTAGAACTCGAGTCGAGTTCGAGCTTGATTCGAGCTCAATCGAGTTAAGTGTTGACCGATCTTTGATCGCATTGGACTCAAGTAACTCTTCATTTATCATGTCTCATTTAAAGTCCTATGAAGAAAAAACTTTGATACACATATTTTGTAAACTCAAGCTTGTTAATTTTAGGGTTTAGGGTGTTAGTTTAGGGTTTAGAGTTTTAGATTGTTGGGTTTAGAATTTATGATTTAGATTTTTAGGGTTTAATACTTATGTTTATGGTTTATATTTAGGGTTTTAAGTTTAAGATTTTAGATTTTAAACTATAAAAAATAAAAAAAATTACTATATTATATTTTCGAGTAGCTTGTGAGCTTTTCGAGTCGGGTATCCAGTAGCTCGGCTCGGCTCGGCAAGAATTCGAGCCGAGTTTGAGTTCGAGTCGAGTCCAATCGAGTCGAGCTTTGACCGAGCTTTGACCGAGTCGAGCTCGAGTAGCTCGCGATCTGTCTCGTCTCATTCACAGCCCTACTCTAGCTTGTATCAAAAGCTCCAAAACTCAAATCTTTAAAATCTACTTTGATTCTTTGGAAGCATTGTCACACGTTTGAGTTGAGATAATTGTTTTGTTAAATAAATAAAAGAAGAAATTGCAAATATACTTAAAGAGGACAATAAATAATTAGAAGCACTGTTTAAAAAGTAATACATGCACTCAAGGGTAAGAAAATGAAGATAGGCAATATGACCACTAAACTTGATCTTTGAGAAGAAAAAAAACTTGAACATGGCTTTATTAGAATTTTATTCCAATAATTCAAATTCCCGAGGGAGTTGATCAAACTCATTAGGTTCACGTGTCTCCAACCATCTCGTGGTATTAGAAAATGAAATCCTTGCTATCACCATATCTTCATCCTCAGCATGTTAACCTCAAAATTACGGGGACAATAGATAGAAAGCTTTGATAACCCATTAATACAAACATAGGAGACCCAAATTATCACACTTGTTATTAGTCGATGACGTGACCCTCTTCGCGTGATATTCTATTTCATTTAACCTTTTTCTTTATGAAGTGAGACTGATGTCCATCGTCTCTTTAGGACGTGACACTTATCGTCAAATAAATTAATAACTTAGAGTAGGGGCGGATGCATGTAGTCAGGGACGGACGCAAAACTTTATGTTAGAAGGGTGAACTTATAAATTTTTTAGGTGAGAACTTATACAATATTAGGGGGGCGAAAATAAATTTTCAATAGAAAATGCATAAAAAATTTCTATTTTTTTTAAATCATATAAAAATTTCAAATTTTTAAAGGGGCCCGACTGCCTCCTCCAGCCCCCCTCTAGATCCATACCTGATGTAGCTCTTATAAGAAGTAACTGTATACTTATTATTTGAAAAATAAATTTCGTTTAGTGTTATTTTTCTTCTTCTAAACGAATAGTTTATTTTAATATGCAAAGGGTAGTTTATAGGAAGCAATTGTATACTTATTAGTTGGGTGTCCAAAACGATAAACTTAACTAATTTTTGGTCGGGCAATTTGTCGGACCTCAAGGGCTTATTATCCTTTGAAAAAAAACATACCTTTTCATGGGCCCAATAACGAGACAGACTTGATCCAGTGTGGCTAAGCCCGTCAGACTCTGAACCCCAAACCCTATAGGCCGGATCTCAACAGAACCATCCGATAATCTGGCGGCCATAGTATTTAACTTCCTCGGCAAATGTCGATCTCTTCTCCTTGTGAGTTGTGCCCTTGTTTACAAGCTATCAAAGTAAACAGCGAGAATCAGAAGAACAAAAGGAAAGGAAGATGAAGAGGTGGTTCGATCCATGGCCCGTGTTCTTCAAGAGAGAGTTCAACCGCACCTGGCCCTTCCTTGTTGGTTTCGCCGTTACCGGAGCCATCATCACCAAGTTCTCCCTTGGTCTCACCGGTAACAATTGTTTTTACTTTCGATTTGTAATATTTGTATTTCCATACGTCAGTCTATATGCAAATACACGGATCGCATTTTTACTAATCATTTTTCCCTTTTTGCAGAGGAAGATAGGAAGAACTCTCCATTTGCTCAGAAGCACAAGAGGTAAAGAAACCCTAATTTCTGGTTTCAGATTTTTTTCGTTTTTTTTGTGAATTGGGTTGAATCAAGGGTTAAAGGATTGTTTGGCTCATTTACATATATTTTAGAGATTTGCAGTTTCTGTTTTAATTGAGGCAGATCTGAGAATCGTGTTTAAACTTTAAGAGATAAGGGTTTCCGAAATTGAAGAAGCATGCAGGTTATGTTAGATTTGGATATATGGAACATATAAAAATTGGAGTCTTTCATGGTTCGTGGTGCATTGGAAGCTATTTTTTTCCATTGAAAAAAAAATACTTTTAAGGCCTTGCTTGGTATGAAGGATGGAAAATTAGTTTATCAAATGGATGAATCTTGACCATTTGATTAACTACTTTTCCATCCTTCATACCAAGCAAAGCCTACGAGTTCACTTGAATTGACTTGTGGGATTTGTCTCTATCCTGAGTTAGGCATGATGGCATGATATTTTAATCTGTTTGAATGCTGGTACAAGAAGAGAATAACATGATAGGAGAGAAACAAAACAAAGCAAAATGAAGTGAAATTTGATCTGAGTGGACACCGATTATCAGTATTCAATAGAAATGTACAAGTGTCAGGATGCAATAGTAAGGCAATTGATTAGTTTTTTTATCCAGGAACTAAGTGGCATGCTTTGAAAATTAGGAAGTTTTATTAGTTCAATTTGTTATTTCATGGGTTAGATTCTTTGAGGTGTCTTTTCAATATTCTTAATTACTTCTGGCATAGACAGTTCTGAACTTGTAATGATCTTATTAAAGTACAATACTATGTCACTGCATCCATGGTGAAAAAAGGAACTTTAGGAAATCAGTCTATAATTTGATGCATCTCAAGGATTATAACAGCATTCACACATAGGGTTCAACATTTAAAAATGCTATAATACGAGTTTTTTTGTTAATGTTAGTCGATTACATTTTTATGTTTTATCTCCCCTCTTTGGAAATGACAGATGTTTGGACTTTGAACATAATCTGAATTTGTGAATGATGTCTTCTTGTTTTCTTTGTTTATGCAGGTGATCAACTGATTCGAGAAGCCTATATGAGTGCCATCCCTTGTTATGAGAGGCTCGGTTGTTTTCCTTTTATCTTTGCCAGATGAACTATAAAAATAACAGAAAACATCAAGTTCTGAGTACACTCTATTTTTGAATTATGTTGTTTTGTCATCAATTAATGATTTGGCTTTGAATAAATGTTAAAAACATCCTTGCAATTGTTGTTATGTGTTTGATGCCCTTGATTATGGTTTTATGATCATGAAAATTGAAACTTGACATTATGTGGTATTGTTTGCGAAGTAGACCTTCAATGAGAGATGGTCCTCCCATAGAATTTTTGTGTTGGAAATCGTCTTCCCCTAGGCCCTAACTATGCCTCTTTTAGTGTCCTTACTTTGAAAATTGATATTTACATTTTAGTGTTTAAAGTTATGATTTATGGTTAGGGATTAAGGAATTAGTGGTAGAATGTATTTTTTAGTGTTTAAGGTTTAGGATGTGGAATTTAATGTTAGAATTTAGAATTTAAATTTTTAATATTTTTTAGTGCGGGGTATAGAAGGAGGCATGCTTAAGGGTGGTATGACTTGCTCAGAACTCAATTTTGAATGAAGATTTTTTTCAGAGAATTAATTAAGATTTTTCAATATTAAGAAAAAATTACTTGATTAGGTTTGTGAGTTACTCAAATATAATTAGAATGTTTAAAGTTGTCTCATTTGATGATTGGTGGAACTTGACACTTCTAAACTTGAATTTGAGTTCATAGTTTTAATTAAGACATAAAAAAATTAAGTAAATAAAAAACACAATCAAATTCGTGAACAAGATGGTGGCGGATATCAAATGGAGTGGTTTGTATCTCGAATATTTGTCAGATATGGTTTGATTTCTAGTCCACTGCTTAATCGGTCTTTTTATTTGTACTTTTTATGGACTCTTTTCAGTGTCTTAAGATCTTTACGGATCCTATTTCATTTGTATCAATTTACAAATCAATGAAATATATATTTTTTGTTCAAATAAAAATTTCTTTGATATATAACCATTACACCAGAAAGGGATATCAAAGAAAATACATTTTAAAGAAAAGAAAAATATTTGATGCCATGCTGATGTATATATTAGGTTACACAAATAAATTTATTTTAAGGATTAAAAATTTAGTTTGAAGTTTAGAGGTTAGAGAGTTAAGTTTTAGTGTTTTCAATTTAAGGTTTAATGGTTTAAGATTTAGGGGAAATAGGGGTTTAACTTTTAGATTTTAAAGTTTAAATTAAGCATGTTTGCGAAAACAATTTATTGTATGAAATTGAACAATCGAGCCCTTGAACTAATAAATTGAATCAATTAAGTCCTTTACCAATTTTGACTATTAATTTATGACATTATTTTGATCTATTAGTCCAATGTGTTATGTTACAATATTTTCACTTTTTTCATGATTTTTATTTTATGTAAAAGAATTATAAAATTCTATAAAAAACTTATAATTTTTCTTGTAAATGCAACATAATAGAACCATAGTGTATTATGTGCTAGTAGTATCTAAAGAAAAAATTAATTTAATTTCTTAATTCAAGTACTTAATTGAGTGCAAAAAAATATTTAGGGACTCAATTTAATTTTTTTTCAAAAGTACCCTTGCACCTTCTCATTATCAGACGACAGCCACTATAACTGATCATTCATCCGTCATCGACAATCTTTTTCTCAGAAACATGCGAAAACCTTGAGATCGTTACAAGCATTCCTAACGGAAATCAAACATCCTTTTCCCTTCCAAATCAAGTAAAACACACATAATCTTATTAATTGCATGTAACGAACAAAACTCACGGCAACAACACCATCTACAAGCCAATACCAAAATCAAAACAATTTCTCACATTCTGTGGGATATATTGCTTTATTTTCTATGAAGACACAGCAAAGGGAGAGCATAAACTGAAGATCACAGATAACACAAGCTCCCAGTTTCCCCCCTGTATAATTCATTCATTGTTTCTTATTTTAATTTTCAGTTCTCTTTGGACACTCCAAGCCTCAATCGGAAATCCTCCTCCATTAGAGGAAGACCGTCTCGCAACTTCACTTTCGGCTCCCAACCTAGCAACTCTTTCGCTTTTGTGATGTCGGGTTTTCTTTGTCGCGGATCATCTGGAGTGTTCTCCACCATATTTATCTCCACCTTTGGATTAATAAGCTGCAACAATGCAACATGATACAGAAACCGGATAAGTTTCAAAAACTTTCAGAACACCAAAAATCTCCATGTTTTTCATGGTTCAATATTCAAAACAACATCTGAAATGAAACTATTAAACTCACCTCCTTTACTGTCTCAGCAAGCTCGAGCATGGTAAATTCACCTAAAAGAGTACAAAAAACATATAGAGTAAGTGCATGACAACGACCATAAGCCTGAGAGCTTAAGATAAATCGTAGACTAACATTGCCTATAACATAAAGCTTGTAGGATAACCTGGGTTTCCGATATTGATTGGACCAGTGTTCTCCCCCTCCATGAGGCGAATAAGGCCATCAACCTAGCCGTATATACAAATGTTATACTTTAATTTATTATGATAGAGGGATACTATCACAAGGAACTAAAACTAGTAAAAACATTTAAATTCATAATAAGTAGCATACCATGTCAGAAACATAACAAAAACTGCGAGTTTGTGTCCCGGGTTTTTGAACTGTCAGTGGTTCACCACTACAAAGTGCAAAAGAGAAGTGAAATGAGAGACAAACTAGCTCATGGGAAAATGATGAGTAAATTGGGGTCTAGTTGACAACAAACTTATTACTTAAGAAACAGAAAGGAGGCAGGTAATATGGTAACCATAATATAGCACATTATAACGCAATGTTTACCGAAGTGCTTGAGCAATGAAATTGCTGACAACACGCCCATCATCGATGTTCATGCGTGGCCCATATGTGTTGAAGATTCTAGCAATCCGGATCTCTATGGCAAAGGATACAAGAATTGTGTTAAGAATTAATAAAAATAACAGGAGAAAATCATTCAGCCAAACCAAGAAAATTTACCTATCCCATGCTGCCTATGGTAATCAAACATTAGGGTCTCAGCCACACGCTTCCCTTCATCATAGCAACTCCGGACACCTAAAAAAAAGAAGCATCCAGTGTCAGAATAATGTCGTATAACAGTATGCATTCTGCCAATCTGACTTTGATGTTCACTTCATCTCCTAGGTTCAATTCATTGTTAGAATTTTGACAGATTTGAGAAGAAATAGAATAAATTATAATGCGAGAATGTATCTTCTAGATCAAATATTTTGTATTCCACGGGTACAAAAGTTTCATTCGATAACTGTCAAAAAGACCAGCCAATGCATAAATGTTTTCTCAATAGACTTACCGATCGGGTTAACATTGCCCCAATATGTTTCAGGTTGCGGGTGGATAAGAGGATCCCCATACACCTCTGATGTTGACGTGAGCAAGATCCTGTTACGCAAAATACCAATCGAGTAGAGCCAATGAAGAGCGGAACTTAAATAAATTGATAGAGAACTACAATCCCCTACCTTGCTCCCACTCGCTTTGCAAGTCCCAACATGTTCAGTGTGCCAATGACATTTGTCTTTATTGTCTATGGGAAAACAGAGTAAAATTAATGATCTGATCAGAAATATTTTAGAAAGCAATCAGAAACACCGAATCCAACCTTCACAGGGTTGTATTTGTAGAAAATTGGAGAAGCTGGACATGCAAGGTGGTAAATCTGATCAACCTCAACCAACAATGGCTCGGTAACATCTGCAAAGGAAAGAAGAGATACATATTCAATTACTAGAAAAGAGAAAATATCCATTTTGACCAATGTAGCACAGTAGCAGAATGCAGTCCTCTTGTATTTTGACATCAGAATGGTTTTGGAAGAAATACAATCACATATTTTTCATTAAAAACGAAACATTTGCACTCACTGCCCATTTCCCTCTGAACCATTTTGTTTTGCAATACTTTGCAGTGGAAGCAAAGTGAATGATGATTCAGAATTTATAAATGCCAAATTCTCAAGATTTGTTTCCCTAATATAGTAATATGATCATCTGAACAGTCTTTACTCCCAAATCCATCCATTCCAATTCAGCACGGAGATTTCGGAATACAAGATACAACATCACTACAACAGCCCACATGGTTTCTATGGAGCAGCTACACTAAACTTCACTCATTCTGACCCATTATGATTCACCACAATATTAGACCTTATGGTAGGTAATGAAAAAGAAATGCTTTTTATATCAAGAGACCCTGAAACAATACGAACTTACCATGACGAATAAGCTCAAATCTAGGATGACCAATCCACTTTCTAAGATTGTCCTTCGATCCAGTGAAGTAGTTATCAACAACAATCACCTGAGTATAAGGTATATATAAATAATGGTACACAACATAGTAACCCTAGTGCATGGATCCCATGCTAGTATCAATTCTGCTTATGATTTCTAAACAAGGAAACAAAGCTTGGATAAGATAAGAAAATCTAACGACCTCGTTTTTCTCATTCTCCATCAATTTGTCCACCAAGTGAGAACCAATAAAACCAGCCCCTCCGGTAACCAAAATCCTCATGTTGGACTGTAGTAAACGGTAAAAGGATAGTATTAGAGATATAAATGGAATGCAGATGAAGAAAAAATGTAATGGAACTGATAAACAAAACTTCGTGTAAGATGTAGTTAGATCTTTTTTATTTTGTTCAGAAGATGTAGTTAGATCAAGGACATAAAGATCAAGAAAGTAATTAGATAAACAAGATCTCACACGGTATTCACAAATCTAAGCTGAATATATAACCATAATGATCTATGATTCTGGAGCTACCTGTTCAGGAGGGACAGCTATACTGTGATTCATCAGGAACTTAGCTTAAGAATGGTTCTTAGTAGATCCGACTGAATTGCTTTCGAAGAAATTTTTTTATTCTTATAACACACTCAATAATCTCATGGCATTTATTTAGAAAAGACAGAAAAATACACGTCAAGAAACCAAGGGAAAAGTGGTCAGTTTTGGAACATGGCCTGCCAGATGTTTCTCTGGCAATCTTCTTTGAATGTTAGGAGGATTATCCAAAAGTGAACGGATTCATTACAAAATGACAATTTACAAACAGTTGAGCACATTGGATCAAATTGGTATACTCTAGAGTGCAAATCAAGAGGGTCCATGAAGCTAAGTGTACAGTCACCTACTGTTAATATATGGTACTATACTAGAATACATTGTCTGCCCCACTTCAGGTTGCTCACATCAAACCATTTTCTTACGCCATAATCAATGTCTAAGCTCAATATAACTTTTCAACATATTATAATAATTCACACAAGAAAGCAACTACCCAGATGCAGAAAACATCATAATCACTCATTATCAATTAGCACAATGAGAGAGAAAACTGCATAACATGTTAAATAAACTTAACTGACACCGCCATTTTAGTACTCCTAAATAAATAAAAAGAGGAAAAGAAACCTGGAAAAACTTAGAAAAGCGCAATGGAGATGGCAAAGGTGGTGACTTTGAGGGTGATTGATGTTCCCCATTTGATGAATTTGCTGCCATTGCTCAGATCTTGCGTTTTGGCTCAAAAACCTGCTAGAGAAGAGGGCCTGATTGAGATTTTGGAAAATGAATTTGAGAAGAAAAAAGGATTGATTTTTAGATAGGGAATGAAATAAGAAGACCTGATTCAGAAATTGCTAGATTGATCTCTTACTTGCACAAAAAACCTGGGATCAAACAGCGTTATTTATAGCTTCAAAAATGGTCCTAAAAATCGAAACTTCTTCCACCGAATCAATTTCTAAGAAAAAGAAAAGGGATGGAGAGCCTTCAAATTTACGAAAAGTGAGAGGTTTCAATGATAGCTCCTTGATAACAAAACGAAAACTACAGATCACACCAAACTGAAGTAAAAAAATTCAAAATTTAAAACCTCAAATATATATAAAAAATCAAATTTTATCTATTATTAAAATTGTCGATCTTAGGTTTGGGGGGATTAAAATGGTTAATAAGTAATCAGGGTGTCGGTGGTAGAGAGTGAATTTATGCCTGTTTAAAGTTTAAATGCCTTGCGTTTGCGTCAGCGGGAGGTGAGTGAAGAAGGAATACTGAATATATACGGAGGCTTTTCTCACGTTGGTTACTTTCACTGAATTCGGTTTTGAAAAAGACTTTATAAATATACTTGTGAAACTTGTCACTGTAGTTTAGTGGTGAGAATTCCACGTTGTGGCCGTGGAGACCTGGGCTCGAATCCCAGCAGCCACATATTTTCTGTGGGTTTTACCCCAATTTTATTTGGTGTTGAATTTTGAATTACTGATTTGCATTTAACAGTTTTGTATATGGTAGGGGTTAAAGTATTAAATATTTGTATTATTTTTTACTGTTAGGATTTATTTGTATTGTGTAAAATTCAATTGTTTTATATTTTTTAGACCGCTAGATGATGGTAATAAATGGTTAAAATTATTTTTTTATCGTTTTTCTAAAAAATATTCTTCACATTTTTTACTGTTAATATCATCTATCCATTTACTTTCATCAAACGGTCCAAAAAAAATATAAAACTTGAAAGTTTTACGTAGAATTTTTATTTTTTTTATATTGTTATTATTGAGAATTTCAACAATTGGATTGTTATGATAATTTTTTTTATAAAAACCGTATAAAAGTAATTTAGTTTTACACTAAATGCAAGACAACTTTGGAACAATGGGCAAAACATCTCTGCACAAACTACAAAGATCAAGAATACTTCTCCATACAGCACGAGAGAACGGACATTCGAAAAAAAAAAGTGGTTTATAGTCTCCATTGCAGCAGTACAGAGACTACAATGAGAGTCCACAAAAATGCTCATACGCAGCAGTCTTTCTTTAGTACTGAGTCTGTCCAAAATGGCTATCCAAGTATTACATAGTGCTTAGAAACATGTACGAGAAACCATATAAGTTTACGTCGGTGAAAACTTTTGTTAATGTATAAAATCATTTTGAGTGACAGAAAACAAAAAATCTTTTATGTAGTATCTTTCTGTCATATTTCTTTTTTCTTGCATCGGCAGGATCATTCTTTCTATTGCGCACTGATGACATTGACAGGTAGTCACAGGAACTCTAATCGAACAGCCATTACAAAGACAAGCTTCTCCCTTCATCTACGATCCTATTCCTGTTGAACCAGCTTCAGGGCTTGTTTATACCCTTACAGATTACCATAACCAGCCAATTCCAAAGCAAACATATTTCCCATGCTATATTATCAAAATATTACAGCAAACCAGTCCATAAACTCATTAGACATCTCGTGGTAGAGAGAACTGACATTGAGAATATGACAATAACTTATTTCTCAACGAACCTAGTTTTCCTAACTACAGCAAAAGCAAAAAGGATTTAAACACAATAGGGATAGGGACAATGTACACTCTCAAGTAATATCAAACTACTTGGCCTTGAAAAAGAAATGAATGGGGTTTTCAGGAATCATATATTCCTGCCATGATAGCTATAAGAACCCACAACATGAGCAAGCCTATTATGGCAGTTCTCAGTACCTGGAGACAGCCCCAACTCTGCTCAGTATCTTCCTCATAAATTAGATCCAGTGTGGATGGATCCTCACTGTCACTAACATCTTCATTTCTATGTATCTTGTTGAACCGGTCTGTGCGAGGACGCTTCACATCATGGACAATATTTAAACATTTTGTGCACCTACAATCTCCACCAAGATATGATGGGAGTGTCTGAAGATTCTCCAGGAGAACTTTGCGGTACATTTCTCCTCCAATTTTTAACTTTTTCCTAGTAACTGGTTTCAAAACCTGTCAAAAGCGACAAATTGGTACCAAAAGAATAGGAAGAAAAAGAACTAAACCCGTATCGTATTTGATTCCAAAGAAAAAAATGAATAAAGATATGAAATGGGAGAATATGATGATAACACATTCATATTTTAGTCAAAGAAGGAGAGTTAACCTGAATAAAAGTCTGAGCAATGACACGAACAACAGGAGGAAGCCGTATAACAAACAAACAGCCAAGGCAGTTGGGGTAGTGGTCTTGCAAGAGGGAAGAACATGATCTCATTATTTGCATGGGAAATCTGAAAGGAGATAATCCTTCACAGTCCACTAAAACTGTAACTTCAGGATTCTCTGGATTGACTAAATGCATGACTCCATGTTCGACTTGAGATACTGCAGCAACAACCATTTCTCTTTATCATAACATCATACACAGAAGCAACTAAAAGAAAAAGTACTGGAAGGAAAATATTGAGGCCAAAACATTGATGAATGACTTCAAGAACTAACCCATAGTGATGATTAAAAAGATATGTTTTTGTCTCTGTTTGAGCGTCTTGTAACAAGTGAAAGACAATGATTTTAGATTCCAGCATGCTTTGCCCACAGAAAATAAATTGAATTCCATAGATAAAATGCAAGTCCAGAAAAAATGAATCTTTTAAGAATGTCTAATTTTGACTTGATGAAAAAGTCGCTTGGCAAACCAAGAGGAAAGAAAGCACTGTATTTTTTTTGGTAATAAAGAAAGATTTCTTTGAACAAAACTTTCCCCACCAACTCATATTAAACCAAAAAAAATAAAGATATGAAACAAATAAGTGTGATTAGGTTTCAAATGGTAGCAAAATGGAAAGCTAAATAGTACTCCAGGGGACAAAAACATACCAATTGCCTGAGCAAAACGAGGTCTTTCATGAGATGGCAAGCGGGAGCAAGCTAGCCCAAGCCGTACAATGAGGCAAGGTCGGTGCATGAGATCATTTCCATGCCAGAATAACATGTCCGCCCATGTCTCAAGCTCTTCTTGAGAAAGAAGTCTATATGTCTCCCTCCATCTGATTGTCTTTTTAATTGATGATAGGAAAACTACAAAGTCACCATTTGCAGCTGTATAAAATCTACGGAGATATTCATCATTGATTCTGCATAAACACTACAATGTCATGGTCTACTACAAGAAAAGAAGCAAGGAATTCAAAAAAAGAATATGCATATGCCGAAAAAAACGAATAAATCCCAAAAACATAGTTGAATGCCAACCATGTCACTATTGAGTTCTGGAATTTGAATGCATGAATGATTGTAGATTGACTGGCCGTTAATTTTCAGTGAGATCATTTATAGGGGAAAATTTGTTGCGTGGTGTATTCCCCCCACCCCCACCCCCACCAAAAAAGAAAAGAAAATGCATGCATTCATGTACAGATGTAATCAAATCACCTCTCTGGTAAACTAATTCCTTGATTTTCCAGCTCCCTGCGGAGTTTGTCCAACCAGCTTTCACACTCTAGATTTTGGGAAGCTTCATTACTGATTCAGCAGTTTACACAGAATTAAGAGGTTAGTAACATACAAATGCATGTAAAGTTGTCACTTGCTAGTCAACTTGAACATCAAATTGCTTGAAACACACAAACCCAAAATATTTAAGGGGGAAGCCTGGTCTAAACATATTCAACCTAATAGATGATGCATTTTATTTGGTACTATTTGAACATATGCAAACCAGAAAGAATGCCACATGAGAAGAAAAATCTATCAGAATTGAAGTGGATAGATATGGAACGAATCTGAACTTCGGAACCATCAACAATATAATATTAGTTACTAGTAATTCTTTATGTTTAGGAAATTTTCATGATCTATGTGTAGAACAGATAGAATTTACCCTTATAAATACTTCGCTTTTACATTCAATCAGTTTATTACAAAGTCAGCCAAAGCTCCTGAGATCAGATTATGAATAGACATCATTTTACAATAAGGGAATCTACATTTCCAATTTTAGATTGAGTGAGAGCAAATATAGCTTCCTTTCAGGATTGATAGGCCAGTAAAACAACATAAATGTCCTAAAAAGAAAAGCTTCATATACTTTAATGCTTGAATTTACCACCTTGCATCCTCGGCCAGCTGCAAAGAGGATTCTTCGGAATGCAATTCTGGATTCACCAGAGAACCACTATTAGTACCGACTCCTGAGGCTTCACCAACTAACTCTTCTTGATCAGAAAGCGATGTCGCAATCGAAAGCACCAACAACGGTCTCGACAATGTCTGGAACAAAGTCAATCATTTGTTCAAATTAAGCCCTTCATCATAAATAATTCCACCGAGCAATTTACTGGAAATGCAAGTTTCTACAAATTTGTTAAGAACAAACCTGCATCCCTTTAACCAAACCCTTAAAGGGAGCCCATTTCTGAACACAATTAAAGGGCGGGTAGCAAATAATTTGCAGAGCCTGAAACCCGCGCCATAAAAAGGGACACTTAGCCTTTGAGACCCGTCTAACAGTTTCTAGTGCAGCAACTTTGAGCAAAAATATTGCTGCATGACCTGCTGCACCCTTAACATTTCCACGATTCCTTACGGCAGATAATTGCCTGTAACTACTCCTGGAAACTGATTTAGGACTCGAAGAAACAACTAAATTTCCTTTATAACCTTTTTTCTCTTCCATTGAAAATAAAACAAAATTGAGAAACCTATGAAAATTTCCACATTCTCAATTAAATAGATCGAAGTCAAACGAGAAAGCTCAAACTCTTCGAATCTAACTAAATTTACCCTAATAAAAAATTCAACCTGCAAACGAGATACGACTTGAGATCAGGTATTTATTAAACAAATAGTTTTGAAAATACATATACCGATGGAAACAAAAACATTACCTGAAAATCTCCATGAAAATTTTGGCTTTGGAGCTGAGAAAGTTTTTCAAGTGACAGTTTTTCTGGTCTTTTACGGCAATTTAATTATTTGTTATTGCAAATTGCAATCAAAGTCGAAGGAGACGGAGTGGAAGTGAACGGTGGCGTTGGGTAGGGCCCTGCACGTGGTTATCAGGCCAACGACAGCTCAGCTAAGTGACACGTGTACGGTATTTATGTAAAGAAGGTTATCTTAGTCAAATGGGGAGCTGGGTTCATTAATAATTTTGAATTCACATTCATGGACTTTATCAGTCTAAATCTAATTGCTAATGCTGACGGACGTGACTTACTCCATTCCTTTCATTCTTTTTAGCATAATAGACAAAATTGAAGGTGTAATTTGATAATATTTTATGAAATTTATTACACCACAACAAATTATTACAAAAATTGTAACAATTTACATAGTTTAATAATGTTTGTTATAATTTATCAACCAGATTAATTCAAGTAGTTAATAATCTAATATTATTTAAATATGTTTCGTATCGATCACATGTCCCCACACACAATCAAATTGAAGGCATTCCCTGGGTTCAAATTCTGTAGAGAAGAATAAAAAGAAGCAGCAGCAACAAGATCATAACATTTCTTGTGACCGTTTGACGCAGCGGCTAACTTTCTTCCTGAATTCATACATGTTTAGTTTTGTGTTCGAAATTTAAAAATTTTGTTTGAACGAAAAAATATGTCTCAATCATCATGTCAATATGTTTGGATAGAAACATGCCTCAGATGAACACAAAAGATGGATGGCGCAAGTGGATTTTAGAACACCATATAATCTGAATACTCATTCCACTTTAATTAATGATAGAAACATGAGCTTAATCTGACATGTTTTTTTAAAAAAAGTTTCGACACGTTAATAACCCCTTAGTACATGTCATATTAGTTGAAAGTTGAAAGAAAGGCACTCATCATAATATCTAATAACAACTAGGGTTAATCGTTTAATCGTGTCGAGTAAAAATATTTTGAGTTATTCGAGTTACGCATCATATTTTATAACTTAAATTTTATTTCAAATTTTTTCGATTCGAGTTTATGAAATTCAACTCGAGTTCGAATCGAGTCGATTTTTTGAATTCCTATACAAATTTAATTGTAATTATTTATCATGTTATAGTACAGTTTTATTCCAATTTAAAGGACTTTATCTAATCATATAAGATATGCATATATATATATTTCTTCATATATGGCATATATATCAGGAAAAACTAAGAGACTCTACTCAAACTTTAAAATCAATCATATAATTACTAAAAAATTTGAATTATTCGAATTTCTGTTTTACAACTCAAACTTCATTTGAATTTTTTTTCCAGTCAAGTCGAGTTTATGAAATTTTAAGTCGAAGACGATTCGAATTTTTTCGTTTCGAGTCGAGTTTTATTCATTCCGAATAAAAACCAACAAATAAAAAGACAAAGTTGCACTGAAAAGGAAATATATGGATCGAGACAATCACTTACTGCAGCTTCAACATTTGCAGTAGATTCGTCGTTAGGGCAGGAAAGCCTTGATATGATACTCAAAACAATACTTTCAACCTGCCAAATAGTAAATGCACATTGGTTAGTGCACTATCATAGGGTAAAAAAACAAAAAAGGAGCGGAAGACAATAGTGAGGAGCAGATTGACAAACATTGCAAACCATACAGAACTCAAAATCTCCACATCATTAACGGATAAAAAATAATCTCTAAAACAAATGGTTTTAAAGACGCATCAAACTGAGATCTTTGATGGCAGACTTCAAATCTTTAACAGAAATACCAGATTTCAGAATGTGCTTCTCTTTATTGGACAGCCACCCAATTATAGCAGGAAGCGCATCGAGACCTACCTTCTTTACAGCTGGATCAGAAACATCGTGAACCTACATAAATAATGAACGAGTCGGTACAAATTAATTGAGATCATTTTGTGATTATTTTATTACGAATTTTTAATTATATTATTGATTATTTATAATTAAATTTAATCTTAGACTTTTCTCTATTTGTTCTAATTAATTGAGATTATTTTATGTATAAGAAAAGTAGTTTAGTGCCTAAGTAAAAGGTATTATTCTTTTTCTGAAAAAATAATTTTTAAAATTTATATTTTTAGAGTTTCTTGAAGCCTATAAATAAGATTTATTTTTTGTAATTTAGAACAACGAGGTAGATTCACACAACACACAGTGTACAACACAGAAATTCCAAGAAAACAAAAGGCAAGGCTATCCAAATTTTGGAGGTATACTTTGTGTTTTTTTTTTTTTTATGTATATGTTTATGCTAACATTTTCAGGGTAAAAATGAGTAAGGACGTGAGTTTTACCATTTGAATCACTGGGGGAGCCATTATTAGAGGTCATCGAATCGCCCACAACTGCTCGGACTGAGAAGCGCAACTGCAGGCGCCAAAGGTAGTCGCGGACAAAAAATCGTCGGCATTCATTCAGGGCCGGCCCTGGGCAGGGGCAGCAAGGGCGCCCGCCCATGCCCATTGTTCAGGAAAATTAAATATGGTATATTTTCGAATTATATTTAAAGATTTAGTTTGTTTTAATATTTGTTATTAGGGCCTATTTTTTAATATTTGTTAACAGGGGTTAAGATTTTTCCAACATTTATTATTAAAGATCTACTATTAATATTTTTTTTCTAATACTTCTTATTAGAGGCCTATTTTTTATATTTGTTATTAGAGGGTGAGTATTTTTCAATATTTATTAGTAGGGGTCTGCTCATAATATTCAATTTTTTTCTAATACTTGTTATTAAGGGCCTATTTTTTAATACTTTTTATTAGGGCTGATTTTTTCCCGATATTTATTATTAGGGGTCTACTCTTAATATTCAATTTATTAGAGTATTTGTTACTAGGGCTCCAGTTTTTTTTTAAATATTTGTTATTATGGGCATAGTTTTAAGGTAAAATTTTGATATACATGCTGGTAAAACTAATTTTACACAAGCCTGCATATTTACATTATAAAACTCAAATCCTAATTCTAACCCTAACCCTAAAAAACTAAACCGTAAACCTTAAACCCTATACCCTAAATTCTCAACACTGATCTTAAATTTTAAACCCAACAACATAAACCCCTACACTTTAAACCCTAAACTAAAACCCTAACCCCTAAAACTAAAAGCCACATGTAACTAAAGTTTACACAAGATGTGTATCAAAGTTTTTTTTAATAGTTTTAAAATTTAATTTTTTTCAATACTTGTTATTAGGGGACCAATTTTTTCAATACTTGTTACGATGAACCAACTCTTAAAATTTAATTTCTTTCATTACTTGCTATTAGGGACAAAGATTTAAATAGCGGCATGCAACCACAACACGATCGTTATATGACGGTGGTGGTATCAGCTAAAACCGCGATATATGGAACCATTATGTCCACAATAGCATATGTTACTAAAAAAATTTCATAACCGCGATACTTGCAATAAACAAAATAACATCTATTATATCCACAATCATGATAAACACAACACAACCGAAAATACGACTGTAACTATAATTACAATTTAAATTCTCAATTTAAGGCCAATTTTTAAGTTCGCCCCGGGCTTCCAAAAACTCAGCAAGGCAACGCTGGGCTGGAACCTGGGATTTACAGCAATTTTAATTCTTTTGTCCTTTAATTGTTTAATTTTGCCTTTAAATTTTAATTTCATTCAATTCAATTATTTGATTTTTTTTACATTTTTTTGTTTTGTTTTCATATTTATTATTTATAATCTTAAAATTAGACCCTAATGGTAATTTTTAGGTTAGACTCATTAACTTTGAAGCACGCTCAAATCGATCTCCGAAAATCGTCAAGTGAGTTGTATTTGGTCCTTGAATGAATTGGCTAAAATTGAAAAATAGTTGACAATATTTGCACGTTGATTTTAGAGTGGTTCGACTACTCAACAGAGTCTACATCCACTACCTTAGCACACCGCTAAGGATTTTCTAATTCACTACTATGAATTCTTCCTTTTGAGGCTAAAGGGATAACCTTACAACCCTATCTTTTCAATGGCTAAGATAAAACTACTCTAGTTTTTCCTTAGGCTAAACTAGAACCTCTCCCTTCTACAAGATAGTTTGTGTAAACAATGAAAACCTCACAAGGTGGGTGTTTACAAGAATTAAGCTCACAAAAGTGTAAAGAATAAAATAATAAAAAATACTCTCTATACAATATATACAAGAGAAATGAAGAATAAAAGACATAAATGCTATTTCTATGGATCATGAAGCTTGGAAATTGTCTCTAACAATTTCAAGTGTCCTAAGTCTTGCTTTTATGTTTGGAATGAGCTACTAGTTGTTTATGGCCATTGAGGATGTTTTGGAGCCGTTGAGAGTTATTGAAATCAAGCATTAAATGCTCACTTGCACAGTGGTTTCGAAACCATTGAAGATGTTTCGAAATCATTAGAGATTTTCAAAAGAGAAACTAGCTGTTACATGTACCTGGTATAAAAATCAGACGAGGGTTTTCGAAACCAACTAGGTGGTTTCAAAACATTTAAGGGGGTTTCGAAACCTGTTCTCAAGTTTATTTTCCAGGCCTTACCACCTCACTGGTTTTGAAACCACTTATAGGGGTTTCGAAACCTGCATTAAAAACTTGTAAAATCGGCTAAAAATTGACTTTAAAAGAAATATTCGATATAGGAACAAAATCAAAACATTTTAAAGTGGACTTTGAAATATTTTTGCAATATTTAAATTTAGTCCAAAAATATTTTTCACTTTGTTATATCAAAATCAATATCTTAGCAAAAGCCTTAAATTTGTTTCCTTAGTTAAGTTTTTCTTTAATTGAATAAGTAGAGCCTCTAATTTAGATTTCTTAATTAATTGTAATAATAATATTAGTACAATTGGGTTAACTATTAATTTGATCCATAGTGAATTAGTTAACTAGGTTAGGCTCTAATTAAGTAAACAAGTCACACTTTAAATGTAATTAATTCGACTTTGAATAGATTCCTTAGTTAGGATTAGCGTAGAACTTTAAACAACTTACCCCTAAATAACTTTATTAAATATTACCTCATCCCTAGTTAAAACCTGAACACTTCAAAAATGTAGACTTTAGGTTAATTTATTTTGGGTAAACTATACTAATGACCACCGAACTATAAGGTTAGTGTCGATTTGATCACTATATTTTCAATTGTGTTAAATATATCACATAACTATTTAATTGGTTTTAATGTAGCCACCTACCGTTAAATCCTAACGGAAAGATAATGTGGCAGTTAAAAATAAATTGGTATAATCACACATTTAATCCCTATTACTTATGCATTCTATCAATTTAGTCATATTTTTTATTTAATAAAATAATTAATTATTTTATATTGGAGGACTTTAACTATTTATATTTGAGTTAATAATTTTATTTTTACCCTCCAATGAGGTGGTGACACGTGTCACCACCCATTAAAGGAAGAAAATAAATTTTACTCTACAATGAGAGTAGCAAGGTTTGAACTTAAGTCCTCTTGGTAAGATATGTGCTTGTTTACCATCAAGCCAAACACACATTTGTAATTTATTGTACAATATTTATTATTTATTCTTAGTTGCTTTATTTTTGGCTTTTAATTTAGCACTTGTCAGATTCATTCCAGGATAAACTGTTTTTTCTTCTTTTAATGCTGGACTAACTTTTCTTTTCAACTTTCTAGGAACTTTACCTATTTTAATCCTCAATGGCATTGTTAAAGCCATCCCACTCTTTCTTGAATTCCACAATGGCAAACCCCGAATGACCGCGCCAATTCCAAAGAGGATGAGCTCTCAATGGATTGAAACCCTTCTTTTTCAAATCGTCCCGCAACCCACTTCCACTTCCACCCACATTCCTATCATTTTGTACAGTCGTTGGAATGTTGGCAATGATGCCCATCCATGGATAAACAAACATCTGATCATCTTTCTTTTCAACGTTAGACATCTGACCATCAATAAATAAAAAAATAGACTTCCTTTAAGTTTGCAAACAACTAAATGATTCATTTTTTGCAAACAACTAGAAACGATGAAAATGGAGGATTAAAATAGAAACTGTACATATTAAGTACCTACAGACGTAAATCTCAGATGCCTTTTAAGTATTATTAACAGCTAAATGAACTAAACAAGAGCAACCAAATAGAGCATTAAAATATAAACTCCCCCTGTTTGGTTGTACGACACCTGGAAAGTTGCTGGTCCTCACTATCCATATCAGAATTATTTATATGATGCTGCTCTCTAGAGAACTTCTGAACTTGAGAAGGTACAATAAATTCTGATATATCCACTTCATCAATGTCAGACGTGCTTATATTTGGAGAACCAGAACTTGTAACAGCACCATTGCTGCTGTCTGCAAAGTCAATTACCCAGATGCAGGTCATTCATATTCACCTGATTTTTAGATCCAAAATGGTTAGTGTGATTAAAACATTGGAAGGGTAGTGCAACAATTCTCCACTGCCCATCAGATTCAAAAGGTAAGGTTCCTAGAAAGTTGAAAAGAAAAGTAATAGGACTAAATTGATAGAATGCGTAAGTAATAGGGATTAAATGTGTAATTATACTAATTTGTTTTTAACTGCTACATCATCTTTCCGTTAGGATTTAACAGTAAGTGGCTATATTAGAACCAATTAAATAGTTATGTGGTATATTTAACACAATTGAAAATATAGTGGTCAAATGGACACCAATCCCATAGTTTGGTGGTCATTAGTATAGTTTACCCATTTATTTTTTATGCATGTAAACTTATTAGTATAAATTAAAAAATATGAATGACTAAATCAACGCCATTTTACGGGTGTTATGGGGGTGACAACCCTTCCCCACATGTAATCGTACCCTTAAACTTTGAGATTTCGTAATCTCTTGTTTGTTTTTAAGTTTTCCATCTACCTATTAAAAGGGACCTACGACTCTGTTATCACATGGGTCCCCTTTATACTTTAATGTTGGCTTTGCTAGTAATTCGAGTGTTATCTTTGAGGTGCTCTAAAACATGGTTGATATTTCTTCGGTATATAGTAGCTGTCCTTTTCTTTTGTTTCAATTATAATTGTATCGTAATACTTCAAATTAAACATGTAATCTTTAAGAACTCACTGGTTCTAATGAAAAAAGAGAGGATAATGTTCGTGTTAAGAAACTCGAGTTTAATTATTTTGTCCATAAAATGTGTATGCCTTGTCAAAGGATGAAGAATATGTATGAACATATACTATATTATAATAAAACACCCTTATGAGGATGAAGTAAACTTGGTCACAACTCACACACAGCCTTGGTACCTTCAGAAACTAGAAACCCTTAAGTCAAAGTTCACCGAGAGTGCAATTTCCACCAGCAAAATCCAGTCTTGCTGCTTTTGTTTTCCATTTTAGCTTTCGGTTTTTGTTTTGTTTTTTCATTCGAGGGTTCTTTGAATACTAATTCAAGCGAGCATTTACAAATAATGTGCTCTTAAACACAGATGATATTTCTTTAGTAGTAGCATTCTGTAATCACTCATTTTCGTCCGGAGTTTGAATAACCAAATTAAAATCTAAAAGATAAAATTAAATTCATTTAAATTAAAAATTTATTTTCTTTAAAACCCAAATGTCCTTTATATTATCCACAACTCATTTATATGATAAAGCTTAACCTAAAGCCCAAATACAACCATGAGTCCACTTGCACACATCAAGCCCATCTATATCTTAATCCCATTACCCATTCAACCCAATTTCTCAAACAAAACCCTCAACCCAACCATTTTACAACATTAACCCAAATTAAATGACCCAACTACACCGGCCCATCCTAAACAAACATTGTCCAGCAACCCTCCACATCAGCAGCTGCTCCACGACAGCACCCTCTGACCTCTCATCAAGCAGCCACGTGGGAATGATCCCCCTCTCCTCGTACGAGCTACACCTGCGCAAAGAAACCAAAATGGCAGAAAAATTCATCCAACAACCAATAGGGAAATTTAGGTTTTTATTGTAATCTGGCTATAAAGCCAAGATGAAAAACCACAATGTAGAGGGGATTGGAATCAATATAAAAACACAAAAAAAGCAAGTAATTTTTCAGAGGAAAAAAAATCTTTAGGTATTATAATGATCCGTATTTTTCATGGCACATTTAATTTAACTAACTCCTAACTAACATCTAACTTTTAATTTTCGCTTTTAATTTCCCGCTTTTTTTTATTCTATCTGGTCATTTCCGAATACCCATTTACATTTTCGCATTTTAAATTTTCGCACTTTAATTTTTCCGCATTTATTTTACGTGTTTTTTTCGGATTTTGTTTGTTTTTGCCATGTTTTTGCTTAATTCTTTATTTTCGGTTTAATCTATGGTCCGTTGTATCGTCACCCTTATTAATTAAATGTTTAATTAATTCAAGTCCACCAAGATTTAAAGCCCACTTATTAAGGTTTATATTCAAGTAAGGGCATTTAA
Source organism: Hibiscus tridactylites (assembly GCA_958450335.1). Taxonomy (NCBI): domain Eukaryota; kingdom Viridiplantae; phylum Streptophyta; class Magnoliopsida; order Malvales; family Malvaceae; genus Hibiscus; species Hibiscus tridactylites. Next base: position 43,594,585 of record OY288292.1, read on the forward strand.
TTAAAGTTAATTTAAATTTCAATAATTTCTATCGATAAAAGTAACATTTGATTTGGTACCGGTTTCGGGCGTGATGGGGTGCTAATCCTTCCCCATACGTAACCAACTCTCGAACTTTTTTTAAACAAATCTCTAATTTTTACGGTGTCCGATCTACTTAAATCAAGTGACCGGTGGCGACTCCATATCCTTATTTTTCAAAAATAACTTTTCAAAGAAAAAAGATCGCTACATCCGCTGGAAACAAATTTTGTTTTTACAAAATAAAAAGAGAGTTAAGCCAAAAATCAAATGTTACTTTTATCGATGATAATTCTAAAATTTAAATCGGCTGCAATTAATTTGTTCTTCGAGGATAATGCTTTCATTAAGTGGATCTTGAAAATTGGTGGTTTAGCATTAGTTTCTCATTTAATTTATACGGAATCACCGACATGTGTTGCATCATAATCATCGAGTTTTCTATATGAGCTTTATCCCTTGAGTGGGAGAGAAACGCCACATACTCACGTGAGCAGCTCTTTATAGGTCGGCAATTCACTTCCGAAATTCACGCCTTTTGACACGTGATATTATGTTTTCTTGTTCTTATATATATATATATATAGGTGACCCGCAACGAGTTATGATCTGTATTATTCATAGCACATTTAATTTAACTAACTCCTAACTTACTAACATTTAACTTTTAATTTCTCGCTTTTTGTTCTATCTGGTCCTTTTCGGATATCTATTTACTTTTTCGCATTTTAAATTTTCGCACTTTAATTTTCCCGCATTTATTTTACGCGTTTCTTTTGTTTGATCCGATCCTTTTTCCGGATTTTATTTGTTTTTGCCATGTTTTGCTTAATTCCTTATTTTTTGTGACATGCATTTTATTCGTCATTCAATTAACCTTTTAATTTCATGCTTATTTTGATAATTAATTAACTTTAAACCCTAAAAAAGATATATTTATTAATTTCGATATTTGAGACATAACACTCATGGCTTAATGGATGTTAACCGAATATTTGAATTAATTCTTATTGTCCGAAGGTAAACATTAACTAAAAGATAACAAATCACAACATCATGTTGAAATGCTTGCATCACGCATAAATGTGATTTTTTACGGAGTTCGTATCCTAAATTAACACGACAATCGAGCTTATTTGATGTCGGTTTAATCTATGGTTCGTTGTATCGTCACCCTTATTAATTAAATGTTTAATTAATTCAAGTCCACTAAAATTTAAAGCCCACTTATTAAGGTTTATATTCTAGTAAGGACATTTAATTAAAGTTAATTTAAATTTAAAAAAAAATATATCGTTAAAAGCAACATTTGATTTGGTACCGATTTCGGGCGTGATGGAGATACAAATCCTTCCCCACACGTAACCAATTCTTGAACTATTTTTAAAAAAATCTCTGGTTTTTATGATGTCCGGTCTACCTAAATTAAGTGAACGGTGACGACTCTAAATTTTTATTTTTTAAAAATGATTTTCCAAAAAATAAATTCGCTACACATTTATATCGCCCTTTCGGAATTTAGGTTTTGAATCGTTGCTGACAAAATGCCAAGATAATTTAGGGATTACTTAAAACTTTTAAACATTTTAGAAGTTTAATTAAAACCTATAAATTGTTTAATTTATTTTTAAAAAAAGTGGGGTGGCGTTACTTTTTTTTTTTTTAAATTGAAATCTAATTAGATCTTTAAAAAATTAAAAAGAAACTTAAATAAAAATATTTGAAAAAAATAAAATTTAAAGAGATCTCTTTTTTTGAATAATGAGAATTTTAAAAATATTGAAGAGAATAATTTTTTTAAAAAAATGGGTCAAATGTTAATTTTCAAATTTTAAGACTATCCCCTCTAACCCATACCATCGGCCTCTGGTTTTGAGTTTACAAGTTTAAGCAACTTAATTTTCATACAACTTTTATTAATAAAATCAAACAACAGCTAAACAGTTCTTTTATATGATTTTTAGAAAATTAATATGTAACGTGTATTATATTACCTTTAAATGAGAGGTGCCAAAATTAAGCAGACAAGCTTATACTTTCCAATATTATCATTTGAATAAGTTAATCGATTTTTTCATTTAAAATAAAACATAAATATTACTTTATATTCTTTTTGAATATTCAAATAAATGATATGAGGTCTTAGAAATGATCTAGCCGCAGCCTCTTCCTAATTTTTTTACCCTAATTTTTTTGTACCATTCCTAGTGCCACAAATTTTTTCTTTTGTCTCCTTAACCGATAATTGACAACTATTTTTAGTATTGATTGTCGATCACCGAACTCATTATTTTTTTTTTCTTTTTTTATATTTTTAATAAAGATCTCTGCTTTTATGACACGTTTTTTTATCTGCCTTTTTGTGACATGCTTTTTCTTTATTTATTTGTTGTTTTGTGGTACGCTTTTTCCTCTCTATTCTGGATGTGTTGTATTTGTGATATCTCATATCTTTCATGAGTTTTTAATAAAATTCAGTTGTCAGTGTCAAAAAAATTTATAAGGTAAATAACTTCATCCATTTAAAATAAGACCTTGTTAAGAATCGCTAATTGACTTAATGACCATAGATGTTCATCTGCTTCATCTCTTGTATGAGTTCAAATTTTAATATTTACCTTAAAAATATTATTATAACACAATTTAATAAAACAAATAGAACTTTGCTTATTAATCGTCGGTTATTTCCATTGGAAATCACCAAGAAGTAGACAACATAAAAAATTGGAAATGGCACATATCTTTGATTTATGCAATAACTTTGATTTACTAATAGCACTCATCTTCTTTTCTCTAGAATTTTTTTTTATTTTTAGATAAAATTAGAATTAGATTTAGGAATTGTAAAAAATAATTGATACATACACTTCAATCTATTACAGCTGTATTTAAAAATATTGATTTTAAATAAATGATTTGTGCAAAAATTTAGATTTTATTTAATTATATATTTTTGAGAAACAAATAAGCCAACTTATTTCAATACTTGGAAACCCGAATTATCATAATGTATGGTAAAAACTTTTGATAATTAATAAACGACAACCAGCTAACCAAGTTGACCAGTGACTAGCGGCGGATTTAAGAATATTTTTTAGGGTGAGCATACATAAAATTTTTAAAATTTCAGAGTGGGCACGAATCATAAAAAATAAAAAAATTTAAGGACTAACTCATAAAAATTAAAAAAAATTAAAGTCAAATGTGTGAACTTTAAAAATATTAAGTATTAGTTTTTTTATCAAAAGGATTAAGTATTAGTTTGATCGGTATTATAATAATTTAAAATTATATAATACTCAATTTTTATTACTTCCATCTAAAGGGGAAAAAGCAATATTGAAATAGAGAATAGGGAGGGAATATGCCATTTGCCAATTTCTAAAAGTGCTTTTCATCTTTATTTTTGAATGAAAATGAACCATATATTCTCTTCTTAATTGTTATGCTCAATAAAGCTTAAACACAAACCTAAACAAACAAGTATTTTATTTAACCTTACTTAAGCATACTCTAACTATTACAGACTTACAGTTCAACACCATTGATTCTTCAATCCAACTTAAAGACATACACATATTACATATATAACTTATAAAACTAGAAATTAAAGCTAATCTGCTTCATATTTGTATTGCCTTGTTTGTAGCTAGTGACAAAAGATGACCTTAAGTTCACGTGGGGAAGAACAGTCGTGCATGAGCGATGGTCTGTCATGGGCGTACGTAAACGTGGCGGGGCAAGCCTGCTTGAAAAACTCTGAATAACTCGAAGCCTTACACGTCTGCGGACTGTTGTAATGGTTCCTGCAGCAAAGCTCGTCCGTACCAAAGGCTTCGCACCCGCTCTTGCAACCCACCACCGGGCCGTTTCCCGGCGGCGACCTGAGCTGTAACTCGTTGGGACACGTGGCGAGCAGATTAGCCCTGCAACCGACGACGGGGCAAACGCCTTTGCCTTCGTGTGGGGTCACTGTCATGGGGAGGTTAAAACCGTCGACGAGGCTGACTTCGTAGGAAGAGAGGTCTTTTTCGCCTCCGTGGTGGAGGCTGAACTGCGCCAGCGTCGTTGGGGTGGCGCCACCGAGGCCGTTGCACTCTATGCGATGGCCGCAATCTCCGGTGGCGCAGTAGAATTGGCCGTTGGAGTAGGTGCAGCCGGTTCGAGCCCAGATACGACCGGACCAGTGGGCCGTGGGGGCGGGGAAGGAACGGTGGGTCAGGGTTTGAAGGGCGAAGCCGCCTTTTTCGAGGACTGGGTGGCCGGCGTTGGGTTGGATAGCTGGGTAAATGGTGAAAGGACAGTTGTTGACAATTGTTAAAATGAGACCAGGTGGCTGGGTAGCTTTAGCAAAGATGCAAAAAAGAGAAATGGTAGCACAAAGGAAAAAAGAAGAATACAAAGGAGAAGCCATTATTTGAGTGCATGAAGAATACGTGGAATTCAGAGGTTCTTATATATACAAGTAAAGTAACGAAAAGACTGAAATATCCTTCGTCTTCTGAAAGACTGTTTTGGCCAATAGTCTCGTGGAAGATTGAAAATTGAGTTTTTTTTTTTTTTTTTTTTAATAAAAACGGACAGAAACCGGGGATAAAGATGAGGAATAGAAGTCCTTTCTCGTGCCCTATGTACTTAAATTAAAAATTAGGTTTAGAGTTTAAAATTTAAAATTTGAATTTAAAAAATTTGAGATAAGATATATATTTTAAAGTATAAGGTTTAAAGTTTAAAATTTAAAATTATGACTTAAAATCTATTTATTTAATATTTTTTTAATGTTAAAACATAAAAAGACACAAAAAAAAAAATAACATATAATTTTTGTCAAAAGTGAGACTTCCATGCGAGTGCTTAAGGTATAAGGCTAAACTTAGCTATTTAAAAAAAAAAATTCAAATAATTAAAATCTTTACTATGAAATGATGGGTAATAATAAAATATGGCGCACTTTTATATAGAAAAATAAAATTTAAATTTTAAAAATAATATCACACACCCAAAACATAAATCATAAAAAAATATAAAAATTAAAATCTATAACTTCAATCTAATCAGAGGTGATTTAGGTGGATTTTGACGGTTTTATTATAGCATGAGTCTACCACATGCGACGAACATTGATGAACACCATTAACGATGAACACTGATAAACACCATTAATTTTTTTTTAATTTTAAAAATCTAAAAGACTAAAATTATAATTAAAATTGTCTCTTAAAAAATAAAAATCAAATTTAATAGTTATTTTATAATATTTTTAATAGCTTAGAATCAAATATACACAATTCTCCTAAATTCTAACAAAATCAATCTCTTAAAAAAATAAAAATCAATTTATAATTTTTAATAAATTAGAATCAAATATACCCAACTCTTCTAAATCCATATGTCGCCGCCGATTCCTCTAGTAACATAGGATCTTCTTCATCGAGATAGATTTTCAGACCATGGGTGAAAGTGCATCGCTGGTTAAATCATGTTTGGCACCGTTGTTCACCTTCACTCTGATTGTTAGGTTTAGGTTTAGGTTTAAGAGAATTGGATATATTTGATTCTAATTTATTAAAAAATTATTAATTAATTTCTATTTTTTTAAGAGATTGATTTTGTTAGGGTTTAGGAGAATTGAGTATATTTGATTCTAACTTATTAAAAAAATATTATAAAGTAACTATTAAATTTGATTTTTATTTTTTAAGAGATAATTTTAATTATAATTTTAGTCCTTTAGATTTTAAATTTTTTTAAAAAAATTATTGATATTCATCGGTGTTTATCGTTAGTAGTGTTCATCAATGTTCGTCGCCCGTTGTAAAATTTTTCTTTATTATATACTTGTTTTAGGCTATAGTATTAATTGTTTTCAATGTATATACATATTAATATAGGATCAAACAAACAAATCCTTCAAATTCTATGGACCATGGTTCTCCAGTTTGCTGCGGATGAAATGATTTTCATGGATATTGGATACTATCGAATCTAAATATCCATTTATATAATAATTAAAATTTTATTATAAAAAATTATTAAATTGTTTAATTTAATTTCACGAGTTAATTAGAAATTAACTTAATTGAATAATATTAATTTATTTTTAGTTCAATTTATAAGTAATATATAACAATGATATTTTTATCTTTTTAAAATAAAATGTTTTTAAATAAACAACTAAAAATATATTTTTTAAAATCCTAACTCATAATTAATAAGAATTGTGCATATTTTTTATCAATTTATTACTAATAACTATTAATGGGAATTTACAAAATATAAATCTCTTAATTTTTTTTTTCTTTTAGCCATATCATGAATGTAAGAAAAAAAGTATCATTATCGGATTACTTATCTTTCATGAATAGGACCACTTTAAAACATTAATATTCTAACTATTCAAAATTGGCTTTACACATCATCACTTTTTACCTGTATCTTCGAAAAAATAAAGGAAAACACTAATAAATCGCCTAATTCCAAAAATATTTAAATTAAGGATGAGTCTACCACGTGCGACGAACACCGGTGAACACCACTAATAATGAACATTGTTGAACACCATTAAATTAATTAATAAAGATTTAAAATTTCAAGGACCCATCAAATAATTAATAATTACTTTAAAAAATTCAATTAAATTAATTTTTATATATATTAAAATTTTATTTTTTAATAAGGGTAAACTATATATTTAGTACCTCGCCTATTTTTGTATTTCTATTGAACCCTCATTATTTAAATGTTATCAATTTAACCCTATTCTTTATAAAAAATAATTTAACCCTAACCCTCAAGCTAAAACCCTAAACTATTAAACCTTAAACCCTAAAAGTCTTAAACATATACCCTTAAAAATAATTCTTGCTTTTGATTTATATATATTTTTTATTCTTATTTTTGAAGAATTATATAAGACCGAGACCTGGTTACCGAGTCATGTTGTTCGGTATGATCAGGTTCTTTTTTTTATGCGTTTTTGAGAGAATTTTGTGAGGTCTGTTGGCTGTGAAATCTAGGGTTAAAATCAATTCATTAAAATATTCCTTGTATAATTATGCTTCCAAATCTGAACCACATCAGAATTAGGGTTTATAGCAAATCAAATTAGGTCAGTCAATATACAATTTTTGGGGCCAAGCCTTGCTGCAGTTTGTGTGAAGGGTGCAAATATAATTGTCATTGGGGATTTTTATTTAATTGATTAAATTATTTAATTCAATTTCTTTTTTACATTTTGGACAATGGTTTTATTTGTATTTCAGTTAAACTATATACAAGGATTTTTTTATATTCTTTTACCATGATTTTTGGCCTTCTAAACCACGTGAATTATAAATTTGATTAATTTCAAATTTTTTCTGTAATATACATGTTTGTCTTACGGTTTATGTTCGGGGTGCGAAGTTACCATTTTCAACAATGTTGTTTTCAAGGATAAAACTCGTGTAGTATAATGTGTCCTACTAACACCAACACTTGTTGGTCGAATAATTTCAATTCTAAGAATTATTTTAAATTTTAAATAAACGCAAATCAAAAGCAAAAATATTAGTCTTATTTCTATGGATGTTGAAAACATTATTACTGTAAAATAAATTATTGTAGCTTATTTTTAAGGGTAAATTACACCAAGATTACTCAATTATGTGTTTAATATGTATATTCAAATGCTAATTGTTTTTAAGGGTATATGGTTTAGGATATATGTTTAAGAGTTTAAGAGTTTAAGGTTTAATAGTTTAGGGTTTTAGGTTGAGGGTTAAATTTTTTTATAAAGAATAGGGTCAAATTGAAATAACAGTTAAATAATGAGGGTTCAATAGAAATACGGAAATATGTGAGGTACTAAATATATAGTTTACCCAATATATATAAAAATTAATTTAATTGATTTTTTAAGTAATTATTAATTATTTGATGGGTCCTTGAAATTTTAAATCTTTATTAATTAATTTAATGATGTTCAGCAATGTTCATCATTAGTGGTGTTCATCGGTGTTCGTCGCACGTTGTAGAATTTTCCTTAAATTAATATAATGAATAAATGATACAGAATAATTTAAGACTCACTCAATAAAAATAATTATGAAATTTAATAGCTGTATCTATAAAACTAAATCAGTAGTTTCATTTTAAAATAGTAAATTGATATTTTTTTTACTGTTTTTCTTTTTCTTTTTTTTCCTCTCCGATTAAATTTTTTTTATAAGTAGCTAACAACATTTCACCTTTCATTCCATCTCTCTCTCTCTCTCTTTTTTTTAAGTTTCAACATATTATAAATATAAAAGAAAAAATATATTATAATACAAGTAGACAAATGAGAACTAATCCATACCGAGCTATAAAAGTTGTCCCATATACGTGAAACACTTCAATTTGAATTATTTGAGCTACCGATTGAATGTCAGTTGCCACCTAAGCTATGTTATTTACTAAATGATTTATTTGATTACTTGAATATTCATTTAGGTCAAACTATGTTTTTTTTTCTACTACAACAATTAAATTTAAGATATAATTCTTATAGTTTAATTTGATATAATTTAGTTTTTTTATAATATCTTTTTTTAGATAAATTGTGGTGTTATTTATTCAAGAAAGCAGATAAAATCTGTAAATAGTACAACCAGAAACTCAGGCAACCATCCCTAATCAGGAAATTCCCTAAGCTATGAACAATTGTTTATTTACATCATTTATACATGTGATTTTAACCCGTATACGTATTTTAACGGTGTCCATAACACAGTTAAATAAGATATTACAGTCTTTGAATACACCTCCAAAAATTCCTTCTATTTCTCTCCTCCCATACATGATATACAAATGAAGACCAAGCAAGCTTGAGCATAATCACACACATTGATTTCCTTTTCAAGCTGGAGTGAAGCCACTGCAATTCATCTTCTCAATCCATAATATCTCTCCTGAGGCCACAAGAGAGAAGAATAGTTCCCCAAATATACTTGGAGTAAGGGCATCTGGCAAAAATATGATCCTTATCCTCATGTTCATCATCACAGAGCACACATTTATCTTTAACGTTAAGTTTCATTTGCCCCAACCTATCAAGGGTAGGCAAGCGATTCAAAATAGCTATTCACAAAATCAATGCATGCTTAGGCACATGCAGTCCATACCACACGAGCTTGTTCCAGGGAACTTTTGGCTTAACATCCCTGATCTCGTTCCATATATGCATCATATTTACAAAATCGATAACAAATGAAGATTAAGCCATTGGCTTGAGCTTAAGCTTTTTTAATGCACCAACTAAACCAAGGCTTACTGAAAACAGTCCAGTAATTAAAATCTTTGAAGATATAGCTTCTGATCCTAGCAACTTATAAAGAACCTTCAGTATATAAAACGTCGCGAACAAGCTGAATGAGGCACGCTTTGTTCCAGGTTTTTAAGTCTTTTTATCCCCAACCCCCTTACTCTTAGGGTGAGCAAATGACTTTTCACCCCATACGTGCTCCATTAGCAGGCTCATCTTTACCCCTAAAAAAACGTATACACATTTGTTCAATCTTTTTGATCACCCTCTTTGGTAATATAACCTATCGACACCAAAAATTCATAATGCTGAAAATCATAACATTGATCAGTTGTAGCCTTCCAACATAGTTAAGGTGCCTATTTTCCCAATGCTCCAACTTTCCCTTGACCTTTGCAATCAACATCCCATAATCTCTCTCAGACAATTTTCTTGTAACCAGGGGAATACTCAGGTACTTGACAAGAAGTTTTTTTATTTTAAACCCAACCATTTGTCTCCAGCTTTCTTGTTGTTCAGAAAAGACCCCTGCAATATACAATTCTGATTTGATCACATTTAGCTTCAAACTAGAAATTGTATAAAACTCTTCTAACACACACCACACTCCCAGCAAGGAATCTAAGTTTTCTTTTTAAAAAATTAATAAGTTATCCGCAAAGCTCAAATGTGTAATTTTTGTTTTTTTACACTTAGGATGAAACTTGAAAATATCATTTGCAACAACCAAGTCCAAGAGATAAGATAAAACAAACATACCAAGCACAAACAAATAGAGAGATAGGAGAACACCATGTCTAATTCCTCTTCTACCATTAAAAAATCCAACTAAACTATCATTTAGGGAGATGAAGAACTTGCTGCCAGAAAAATAAGCCCAAACTCATTTTCTAAACTGCTCAGGCAATCCAATAACATCAAGAAGGCACAAAATAAGCTGCTAATTCAAAGTGTCAAAGGCCTTTTATAAATCAACCTTCATAGCACACCTAGAAAAAATAGTCTTCTTACCATATCCTTTCACAAGCTCCTGAGCTAGTAGGATATTATCCACTATGCTCATTTCCTTAATGAAAGAATATTGGTTCACAGTAATCAAAGTAGGCATCAAACTAGTCATCCTTTTTACTAAGATCTGTAATAGTTTTGTAAATTACTAAACAACAAGAAATAAGCCTAAAGTCTTAAAGAGAGCAAGCATTAGAAATTTTAGGGACTAAGGTGACAGTTGTAACATTAAAAGCTGACAATAAGGTACATGACGTAAAAATTGCCTCACTGCAAATATAAAATCCTCACCAACTGTGTTCCAAGCCATCTTAAAAAATCATGAAGTATATTCACTAGGTCCAATACTCTTGTCCTTCCCCTGTTAAAATATAACAGCCTTAATTTCAGCATTAGTGATCTCCTTGACCAAGGTATCTTTAACATCAAGTGAAATATATATCTGCAATAGGTCTCTCAACTGTTCAACATAACATCCAATGACTTCCCTATCCACATAACCTATTTGTCTGGTGAAGAACTAAATAAGCTCCTTTGCAATGCCATCAAAACTAGATATTTTGTTCTCTAAGTTATCCATCAAGTAGTGAATAGTGTTTTTCTTTCTTTTCACAGCAACAATGGAATGAAAAATCTTGTTCCCTGATCTCCCAATTGTAACCAATCAACCTTAGCTTTTTGCTGATAAAACTAGGTCTCTTCTTTCTCTAAATCCAATAATTCTAGTTGAAATTGTTTTTCAGTAACAAGGTTAACATTGTCCATATTGCTTGACAAATTTTAAAGTTGTTGAGCTTCAAGTTGATTTTTCTTTTCCAACACTCGTGTAGGTATATCAGCATAGTGAGCAGAATTAAGAGCCTTCAGTTTAGGCTTTAACCTTTTAAATTTAGCAAAAAGAATATGAAGATGAGTTCTTTCCACATGTTTAGCCCAAGAATCAGTAACAATTCTTCTAAAATCTGGGTGTTGAGTCCAAAGAACTTGAAAGATTTAGGCTTGTGACTGGAGCCTCTGAATGCATCGTAAGAATCTCTGGCTGTGATTTGATACACCATAAGCTAAAATTTCCACAAATGAGTAAGGAACATCAAGAGACATTGGGACTTAACAAGAACACGATCTAATTTTTTATCTAGGTAAGAGATCTCCTTCTTATTGGACCATGTAAATAATGGACTTGAGAAGGGGTGATCATACACACCAATATCACTCAAACAAGAATGAAATTCAGCCATATCAACAGTACTGTGATCGTCTAAACTATCAAAATTTTCGGTGGCAGTTAGAGTCACATTATAGTCTTCCTTTATGATCCTGGGAAGAGATCCTACTAACCCATCAACATTTCTGAGTTTTTGCCATAAGTTTTTACGCAAGGTATTAGCATTGCTCTCATAGAAAACAGAGAGCATCACTATTCTCCTCTCTAATTCCTCTTTCACAGTGATCACTTGAGAATGAAGAAACCAAAATATTGTAATTCTGTTGAGTTGTGAGGAGCTCGATTCGTTCAACCGATATGGCTCACCAAGTGGTGGAGAGGTGGATTTTTGGGTGGAAGGGTTGTGGAAGCTAAAAAGATAATTGACACAATGATTTATAGTGGTTCAACCTTCTAACCAAGGTCTACATCCACTACCTTAGCTCCCCACTAAGGATTTCCAATCAATCCATTGATTCGTCCCCTTTTCTAGGCTTAGAAGGAAACCCTTTACACCGATAAAGCTTTCTACCCAAATCCTTGATCAAACCCTCTTTTACAAAGAGATAATAAAAGCAAACACAAATCCCTCTAATAGGTGTTTGTTTGCACAATTAAAGCACTCACCCAAAACCTAAAACACTTGAGCAAATTTGACAATTTTGGCCCACTAGTATTTGTCTATACAATAAATGACAATTTAAGCTCTAAGACAATTCTTGATCATTTGTTGATTGACAATATGAGCATTAACCATATCTTGATGCTTGGAGGTCCCTTTTATACTTCTTGATGAGTTTATGGCCGTTACTAGCCGTTGGGGTTGAATTGGAGCCGTTGATGACTTTAATTCCCACAATAAATGCACTTCTGCAGCTCACCGTTTCGAAACGCTCGAACCCGTTTCGAAACACCCTTTAAGTAGAAAGAGCCGTTGCATTCTGACAAGGCACCCGTTTCGGAACGCCCCTGGCTGTTTTGGAACACGTATCGAAACGCCTAGACCCGTATTGAAACGTCATGCATTTAAATGTTAGTTGGGAAATAGCCGTTGGGGTTTATGACTGTTGTGGTCCATGCCACGTAGGCGTATCGAAACGACGTAGTCCGTTTCGAAACGCTGGGCAAAAATCTCATTCAGGGAATGCTCATTTCGATACTCGTATCGAAACGTTTTTGCTACTGGAATCCCCCGTATCGAAACACCTTAGGGCGTTTCGAAACGCCTGGACGGTTTTGTGTAGTTTGGCCTTTGAAAACATGTAAAACTCTTTGAAAATGTCCCTAAACATAGTTTCAAGTTATTTGGACTTTGGAAATTGTTTTAAATACTTTTTAAATCAGTCCAAAATATTTTTCAATTATTATATCAAAACATTAGTTCTACAATCTCCCCCTTTTTGATATAATAAAACTAACTTGAAAAATTGTTTGGGATTCTCCCCCTTTAACTTTAAAAATGTGAATAAGAGAATTTAAAGATATAAATCAATTAAAGCTCCCCCTTATTCATTTGAAAATTCAAATTTTCAAACCATTTCTCCCCCTTTTTGTTATATCAAAAAGAATTTAAAACATTAGGTTCAAAATAACAATAGAGGTAAAAATTAACAAAAATAAGAAATTGGTTTTAAAATGGCTCCCCCTTACTCAAAGCATCAATAAAATGTTAGTCCAATATTTATGATCATCTAGTTGAATTAAATAAAAAATAAAACAAATAAATGCAAAAAACAACTAGATTTTTACCAACACTTGAATCCAAAGGGAGGATGTGAAGCCTTCCTTCTTCAAGTGTTCTTCCTTGTGTGCATGGCCCCCCCTCAATGTTTGACTTGTTGAACATCTCCATCACACCTAGCAAAAGACAATCAAGTAATTTTTGGTATCCAAATTGCTTTAGATCCATGAACGTTAGTAGCACAAATTTTTGTCCCCTTAGAAATCCATTTTTCAATGTCATCATTTTTAGTTGAAGTGGTTAGTCCTTTTGGGACCCAAACACTTCTAAAACATTTTCCTTTTACAAATCTAGGGGCACTAGATTGTCTTACATAGAAATTTGATTTTCCAAAATTGTTTTTCTTTTCTAGCTCTTTGGAAATCAAATCATTTTCTTCTTGAACTTTTTGAAGCAATTTTTGTAAATCTAAACATTTTAGTTCAAACTCTTCGAGTTTTGCTTCAAGTTCAAGTTTGGTTTTAGAAATCAAATCATTTTGAATTTTTAACTTTGAAATCAATTTATTATTTTTCAAAATGTGATTTTTAAACTCTAAAATCAAATCATCATAGGCATCTTGTAATTGATCAAAAGAGTAAGAACATGAAGTAGATGAATTAGAAGTTACCCTTGAATCTTCTTCGATGACCATAAGGCAAAGGTTGGCTTGTTCATCGTCGGTGGAGTCTTCATCGCTCCAAGTAGCCACATATGCCTTCTTCTTATGGCTTGAAGTGCTTGCCCTCTCCTTTTTCTTGAATTCTCGTTCAAGCTCTCTCAAAGCTTTCTTCATGAACGGGGCACACTTCTTGAACAGATGAACTATCTCTTCTTCTTCATCCTTCTCTTCACTTGAATAAACATGATGGCAAGTGGAGGATTTTAGAGCCACGACACTTGCGTTGATGCCTAGCCCTTTGATTTTCTTCTCTCCTATAGCTCTAATTTATTCCCTCTTCTTCTCATCTTCTTTATTCTTCTTCATGATTTGATGAGTAAGGAGTGACCCCATGAGTTCATCAAGCTTCAAGGTCTTCAAATTCTTGGCTTCGATGATGGCTGTCCTCTTTGAGTCCCAAGACTCGGGAAGTGAGTAGATGAGCTTTCAGACAAGTTTCTCCTCCGGAATGGCTTCTCCATAGCCCTTGAGACCATTGGTGATAGTGGAGAACCTATCAAACATCTTCTCGATGTTTTCTTCCGGATCCATCTTGAAGTTCTCATACTCCAAAGTGAGGAGCCCAATCTTGGTCTTCTTGACTTCATCGGTTCCCTCATATGTGACTTCAAGCTTGTCCCATACCTCCTTGGCACTCTCACAAGAAGACATCTTCTCATAGATGGATGAGACAAATGCCCAATCTTGTTCTTCTTGACTTCATCGGTTCCCTCGTATGTGACTTCAAGCTTGTCACATACCTCCTTGGCACTCTCACAATAAGACATCTTCTCATAGATGGATGGGTCAAATGCACAAAAGAAAATGTGCAAGGCTTTGCAATTTAGCTTCATCTTCTTGCGATCGTCGGCACTCCACTCCGATTTGCTTCGTTGAGGCACGAACGTACCATCTTCAACTATGTCCCATAGCTTGTAATCTCTAGACTTGATGAAGAACTTCATTTTTGTCTTTCAATGGGCATAGTGAGTTCCGTCGAAGAAGGGCGGTTTGTCGATGGATTGTGCCATTGAGCCGATTGTGTGAAATGATGACCGAGCTTGCCGAATCTTCTCAATAGGATGTTAATCCTCTTCGATTGAGCAAAGCTCTGATACCAATTGTTGAGTTGTGAGGATCTTGATTCGTTCAACCGATATGGCTCACCAAGTGGTGAAGAGGTAGATTTTTAGGTGGAAGGGTTGTAGAAGCTAAAAAGATAATTGACACAATGATTTATAATGGTTCAACATTCTAACCAAGGTCTACATCCACTACCTTAGCTCCACACTAAGGATTTCCAATCAATCCACTATTGATTTGTCCTATTTTCTAGGCTTAGGAGGAAACCCTTTACACCGATCAAGCTTTCTACCCAAAGCCTTGATCAAACACTCTTTTACAAAGAGATAATAAAATCAAACACAAATCCCTCTAATAGGTGTTTGTTTGCACAATTAAAGCACCCACCCAAAACCTAAAACACTTGAGCAAATTTGACAATTTTGGCTCACTAGTGTTTGTCTATACAATAAATGACAATTTAAGCTCTAAGACAATTCTTGATCATTTGTTGATTGACAATATGAGCATTAACCATATCTTGATGCTTGGAGGTCCCTTTTATACTCCTTGATGAATTTATGGCTGTCACTAGCCGTTGGGGTTAAATTGGAGCCGTTGAGGACTTTAATTCCCACCATAAATGCAGTTCTGCAGCTCACCGTTTCGAAATGC
Organism: Hibiscus tridactylites; assembly: GCA_958450335.1. NCBI lineage: Eukaryota > Viridiplantae > Streptophyta > Magnoliopsida > Malvales > Malvaceae > Hibiscus > Hibiscus tridactylites. The sequence continues at coordinate 43,610,219 of OY288292.1, forward strand.
TTGAACTCGTTTCGAAACACCCTTTAAGTAGAAAGAGCCGTTGTAGTCTGACAAGGCACCCGTTTTGGAACGCCCCTGGCCGTTTCGGAACATGTATCGAAACGCCTAGACCTGTATCGAAACGCCATGCATTTAAATGTTAGTTGAGGAATAGCCGTTGGGGTTTATGACTGCTGTGGTCCATGCCACATAGGCGTATCGAAACGGCATAGCCCGTTTCAAAACGCTGGGCAAAAATCTCATCCAGGGAATGCCCGTTTCGATACTCGTATCGAAACGTTTTTGCTACTGGAATCCCCCGTATCGAAACACCTTAGGGCGTTTCGAAACGCCTGGACGGTTTTGTGTAGTTTGGCCTTTGAAAACATGTAAAACTCTTTGAAAATGTCCCTAAACATAGTTTCAAGTTATTTGGACTTTGGAAATTGTTTTAAATACTTTTTAAATCAGTCCAAAACATTTTTCAATTATTATATCAAAACATTAGTTCTACAAATTCCTTCCTCCATAATAACCAAATCTTACCCAAATTGATAGAGCTATAGTTATTGAAGCAATGCAAATCATTAGGTAGGTGAGAGAAGACTTTATGAAAATAGACTCTCTCACCCTAGTTTCTACCAAGCATAGAACAATAACTTGCAAGCTAGCCATGCGTTGCAAAATTTTTCTCAATTTGTTAGGATTGTTTAACCCTCTCACATTTCAGAATTCTATAGTCATTGAGAAATAAAAATAGCTCCCCTTGACCAATTTTAATAAACTTTTTCTATAATATCATTTGTTTGTTCAAAGGGTTAACATTTGGTTATTTTTAGTAAAGTGTTAACATAAATTATTTTTTAAAAGAATTATTCATTAGGGACGAGTCAAAGTTAAGGGTTGAGATCAAAACATTAATATTTAAAAATAGGATAATTTCATAATTAATTTTTTAAATATACATATTGTATAAAAGAAAAAAATGTGTTGGGACAAGAGCCCTTCCATTTAATACATGCCTTCATCACTGTTATCAATGATGCATACATGTAAATATATTTTATATATACATATTATTTTTTTATAGAATAAGTCTACCACGTTCGACGAACATCGTTGAGCATTACTAACGTTGAATATCGCTGAACACCATTAAATTGATTAATACAAATTACAAATATCAAGAAATAAATTATTTAAAATAAAAATTTAATTAAATTATTTTCCATATTCTACGTTAGTAGTGTTCTGCGGCATTCGTCGAGCATTGTAGAATTTTTCTTTTAAAAATGTTTTCATGTTTGGGAGTATCGTGATCTGCTTTAGTTTTATATATTTAGATATTTCAAAAAAAAGTTTTATATATTTAGATAAGGTTCGTACATGATAAAAATTAAAATCAAAATAAATTAAAAAAACTCTAAAATCAACCAATAAATGTTAGGTGCATTGGTAAGGCACATTACACTTCCAAGCAGAGAACATGATCTCAATCTTTGGAGACAACATTGATGTGAGAGACATCCTCGCACTCTGAATATTACCAAGAAAAACCTTAAAATTGTCTCGACCGAGCCAAAAAAAACCTCTCACCTTTAATACCTTAATTTTTTTAAAATCAATGTTTGATTTTGATATAAAAAATAATCTAAGGACCAAATTTCAAAGTAAATAAAATTTTAAGAGCTCAAAAGACTCACATTTGACAAGTAAATTTTAGACTTAAAATGTTTTGAAGTCAAAACTTAAACCCCATAAAATTTTCTAAGTGTTTCAAAGCCAAAATACTCAAAATCGCCCAGGTGTTTCGATACGGTTTGACACTGATAACGTCTGTTTCGATACGGACTAACCTATTTCGAGACTAGGGTTTCTAAACGGGCTTTCCCTTTCAGTACAACCTTCATCTGGGCTTTTGTTTTTTAAGTGTCGTTTCGAAATGACTCATACTCATTTCGATACAGGGGTTAAGTATTTTTAAAATTGAGCATTAAATGAACTAGCCGTTACTTGTTAGAACGTAATTTTTGAAAATTGGTTAACTGTTTCGATACACCCCTTTGGTGTTTCGAAACAACCTTTTACAGTTTCAAACTATTTCGATACACCCCTTTGGTGTTTCGACACGACATTTTACAGTTTCAAAACGTTTCGATACGACCCATAGCCATTTTGATACGGTCCCTTTTTTACACATAACGACTCTTTCTTTTTTTAGTGGTTGTTTCGATACAGGTCTACGTGTTCCGATACGAGTAATTGCAGAACTGTATTTACGGAGGGATGAGAGAGCCCCAATGACTCTATTAATAATCTCAACCACCCAAACGACTAGAAATCAATGATAAGGTATAAAAGCAAGCCTCAAAAGCACCAACAACAACTATTGAACCTCAAAGCAACATCCAAGCAATCAAATCCAAACCCTAACACTTATTGTCAAATTCTTGTACCCAACTCTTAGAGTTCTTAGTGTAAATCAAATTTGAGAGTTTGGAGAGTGTTTGTAAGTTATTTGGGCTATATTTATCTTGTGAGAGAGAGAGATCAATTGTAATAGCCAACATCTTCTTTGTAAAGTGAGAGTCTTGTGGTTCAATCTTTAGGTAGAAAGATTGAACATTTGTAAAGGTTGTTTGTTTAGCCTAGAAAAGGGGAAGAACAAATTAGTGGAGAGTTTGTTGAAAATCCTTAGTGGGAGCTAAGGTAGTGAATGTAGAGCTTGTTTAGAAGCTTGAACCACTATAATTGCCTTGTCTATCATTTTTAATTGTTTCTTTTACTCCCTTCAATTTTAAAAGTTTTAATTCATCCCCTCTTAATCATATCGGTTAATTTGATCCACTCAACAATTTTAAATGTGTTTATTTGAAAATTGAATCATTATATCTGTTATATACTTCCATTACATTACAAAAACTTACTGATAAAAGTTGTAGGGATTTATATAACCTTTAATTTACTTGCATTCAAAAACTATTGTCTGATCCGAAACTTAGCCCCCTCTCTCAAATGGTATAACTTAGCGGCTCTCTTTCAAATTTATGTCTCTTGTAATTTAGCTTTTCTTCTTTTAGTTAGTGGTCGGCAACCAACCGTGTCTATTATTTTTTTTTTATTTTTTTTCATATTTTAATAAGAATCTTTATCTTTGTGGCATGTGTTTCCTTTGTTCTTGTGACACGTTTTTCTTTGATTTTTTGTGGTTCGATTTATCCGTTCTTGTATGTTGAATGAATAATACAGCTAAAGATTTCAGCCATCCATCGTCATGCATTCTCCAGAATATTACTCTTACACGTGTCACAATAGTATAAGGTTTGTTTGTATTAGCTGTCAGGTTGTTAGAAACCCTAACAGCTTTATTCCAGCTATTGTGCATGATGTGCACAGCTTGCTTAGCTCACTCTCTCCCTATACCTTTTGTATTTAAGCTGAGCCATTGTATCATCTTCTTCAATGAATGAAAAAAACCATTTTAATACTTTTCTATCAATAGTTCAATATGGTATCATTCACGTTTGATCTTGGGATTTCCAGCTCTCGCTGACGTTCTTCTTTTCTCTTTCAACGGTGAATCCATCTTCTTCAGGTTCTGACGAACCTCTCATCGAATTCTCTTCCAAGTCGACCAAAACCTTCACTAACAAAAAGGTCAATGTCATTTTGGATGACACCAACTTTCTTTTGTGGAAGCAGCAAGTGCTTCTCACTGTTCGTAGTCATAGGCTTGAACGACTTCTCACGGGGAAGATCAAGCCTCCATCAGAAACGATTGTTGATGATACTGGTGCTACGGTTGACAATGATGACTATGAGGAGTTTGTAGCTCAAGATAGTGCCCTCGCTTCATGGCTGTTGTCGACGATTAGCCCCCATCTTCTGTCTCAGTTTGTAGGTGCCGAAACTGCTCATGGTGTGTGGAAGACCATTCTTCAGTTCTTTTCCAACAAATCCACTACGTCTGTCATGAGTCTCTATGGCAAACTTCGATCATTGAAAAAGAGTGATGACAGTATGCGCATCTATCTCACGCGTGTTAAAGAAGTTTGCGATGCCCTTGCTTCCTGTGGAAATGCAGTTTCTTCCATGGAACAAATTGCCAGCATTCTTAAAGGTTTGCCTCGTGACTATCAACCTTTTATGGCTGTTATCACTAGCAGCACTACTCCCTTTTCTGTTGATTCTGTGTACACAATGCTCATTGATGTCGAAGCACAGTTGGCTGGTTTTGACTCTGAGTTTGAAGGGCTTACTGTCAGTGCAAATGTTGCTCGAGGTGTTAATTTTCCTGCTGATTCCTCGTTTTCCCCTAGTTCTCTTCAATCGCGATCCATAAATTTTGGTGGCAGATCTGGTGGACGTGGTCGTGGACGCATGCGTGTTCAATGTCAACTATGTGGAAAGAATGGCCATCTCGTTGATCGCTGCTGGCACAGGTTTGATCAAACATTTCCAGGCGTGACTGCTTCTCAGGGTTCTCGTCACACTGAACCTGCTTCTGCTCACCACTCCTCTGTAAAACCTATATTTGATTTTGATATATTTAGATCTTTAAGGATCAATTTGAAAAACTTAAAATTGTTTTTGTAAGTCCCTTAATAAGTTTTAAATCACCAACTCTTTAAAACTGATTTGAAAAACTCAAACTCTAAATATTTTCTAAGTGTTCTAAGGCCAAACTATTGAGAAACGTTCAGGTGTATCGATACACTCCCAAGCGTATCGATACCTTTTTACCAAAGTAGGCTACTGTCGGAACTCGTATCGATACGCTCTTCACCTGTATCGATACGCCCCTGTGTAAAAGCCTAAAGAGTTTGAATGGCGTACCGATACGGCAAACCCTCGTATCGATACGGTTTTAATAAATTTTTAAATCAAGTCGGTTTAAATATTTTGACCGTTGGTGTCAGTTGGTTGGTAACCAAATTTCAAATAGTCGTTGACCCGTATCGATACGCAAAACCCTCGTACCGATACGGAAATTGACAGTGAGTTTAGTTGAGAAAAAGGTATCGATACGGCCTTTACCGTTTCGATACCCCTTATTTATTGCACACAACATCTCTTTCTTTTCTGAGACAGATATCGATACACCTCCCCGCGTACCGATACGCATAGCTGCAGAAGTGCATTTATGGTGGTAAGAGAGGGTTCCAACGACTCCATTTATGTTCCCAACCACCCAAACGGCTAGAAATCAATGAGAAGGTATAAAAGAGACATCCAAAAGCTCCAGCAACAACTATTGATCTTCAAGAAAACATCTATTCATCAAATCCAGGCAATTGTGCAAAAATCCCATATTATCTAGAAAACCCCAATTGTAATTTTCATTCTTATCTTGTTCAATTGGGTTGAGTGCTTGTAATTGGGCTACAATTTGTATTGAGAGATACTCTATTAGCCATCAAATTCTTTGTTACCTTGTTGTGAGGATTGGGTTAAATTTTGGGTAGAAAATTTAACCGAAATTGTAAGGGTTGCCTTCTTAGCCTAGAAAAGGGGAAGAGCAATTAGTGGAATTGTTGCAAATCCTTAGTGAAGCTAAGGTAGTGGATGTAGAGTTCATTTGGAACTTGAACCACTCTAAAATCTCTTGTCAATCTTTTAATTTGCAAATTTCCACCACACAAACTTTAAATTTCCATTTCACCCCCTCTTGGTTCATATCGATCTTTCGTTCCACTCAACAATTGGTATCAGAGCCTACCTCTTTGAGGATTAACAACCACAAGAGGAGTTCCTTGGAAGAGTGTGATCATCATATATCAAGAGATGGCTTCAACCTCCGGTTCGGGCATGTATGAGTCTCAATCCACTACAAAGCCTCCCTTCTTTAATGGTGATAACTATTCTTTTTGGAAGAATAGAATGCGTCTCTTCATCAAGTCAAATGACTACCTAGTGTGGGATGTCATTGAAGATGACCCTTATATTCCATTGAAGCAAGATGGTGAAGGCAAAATGGTCTTAAAGAAAAAGATGGAGATGAGTGAAGAAGAAAGGAAAAAGATTCAAGTCAATGACAAAGCTCTCCACATGCTCTTTTTTTCTTTTGGTCCGGACATCTATTCTAAGGTCTCATCCATCGAGAGTGCCAAAGAAGTGTGTGACACTCTTGAGACTACCTACGAGGGCACCAACGATGTTAAAGAAACTAAGATTGGAATTCTCAATCTTAGTTATGAAAATTTCAAGATGGAGCCCAATGAGACGGTGTCCAAGATGTTTGATCGTTTCTCCACCATTGTCAATGGGCTAAAGGGTTTTGGAGAAATCATACCGGAAGACAAGCTTGTCCGGAAGCTACTCTATTCACTTCCCGAGTCTTGGGATGGGAAGAGAACCACTATCATTGAAGCTAAGAATTTGAAAACTTTAAAGCTTGATGAGCTTGTGGGTTCTCTCCTTACTCATGAGATCATGAAGCAAGGAAGGGAAGAAGAGAAGAAGAAAGAAGAGAAAAGAGTAGAGAAGCTTGAGGTTGAGAAGAAGAAGAAGATGGGAATAGCTCTCAAGGCTAAATCTTCACAACATGAAGAGAACTCTTCTAGTGAGGATGATGAACTAGAAGAATTGGCTATGATAGCCAAACGATTCTCACGTTTTATGAGGTCCAACCGGGGAAGAAAAATCCAAAGAAAGATGGACTTCAAAAGCAAGAACAAAGAAGAAGGAAGGGATCCTATCATTTGCTTTGAGTGCAAACAACCCGGCCACATACGTTCGGAGTGCCCTCAACTCAAGAAGAAGGGCTTTGAGAAGAAGAAGAAGCTCAAAGCCAAGCTTGCTACTTGGAGTGATGAGGAGTCATCGGAGGATGACGAACAAGAAGTGGCTAACCTTTGCCTCATGGCACTTGAGTAAGATTCCTCCATGGTAACCTCTAACTCATCTACTTTAGATTTTACATATGAAGAATTGAATGATGCATATGATGAGTTACAAGAGGTCTATGATGAATTACTTGAGAAATATAAAGAGTCGGTCATTAGGAACAAAAAGATTATTTTGGAACTAAATGAGAAAAATGACCCACTCACTCAAGCTAATTCAAAATTTGAGAAAAAGATATTAGGGTTAAAAGATGAACTAAAATTCTTTCAAGATGAAAATGTTGACCTTAATAATCTTTTGTCTCAATGTAATAGTGAACACCAAAAGGTGTTGGATGAGCTAAATGAGCTCAAAAAGTCTTTGAAAAATGTTGGTAGTGTCAAGCATGAAATAGGTGAATCCTCAAGAACACACCAACCTAAGAAAAAGACTAACTACTACAAACAAGGTAGCTACCCTAGACATAGTAGAGCTAAAAGAATTAGAAGTGTATGGGTTCCTAAGGAACTTGTAAAATCTAACAATATTATTGCTATGTCATCTTGGATTCCTAAGGGAACCAAGGTTTTGGGAGCTAACACTCATGGACCCAAAATGATTAGGGTACCAAAAACAAAAGCTTAATATCTTTGTTTGTAGGGGGAACATTGCTATAAGGCCAAAGCACAAAGTCAAAACTCATGGTAACTTGATAGTGGATGCTCAAGGCATATGACCGGAGACAAGAGTAGATTCATGGATCTAAAGCCAAAAAGTGGAGGAGTAGTGACATTTGGTGACAACTCCAAAGGCCACATTAAAGGTATTGGCTCCATAGGTAATCACTCTACTATTCTCATTGAAAATGTCTTATATGTCGATGGTCTTAAACACAATTTATTGAGCATAAGTCAATTGTGTGATAAAGGATTTAATGTTTTATTTGATAAAAATGGATGCAAAATTGTAGACATTAAATCTAATAATATTATGCTCATAGGTCATCACATAGGGAACATATACATGGTGCATCTAGATGACATTCATACATCTCATGCATGCTTAGTTGCACAAAATGAAAATGATGCATGGTTGTGGCATAGTAAACTAGGACATGCTAGCATAAGTGTTTTAGAAAAACTAGTCTCCCTTAATCTAGTTAGAGGTTTACCCAAGATAAAATTTTCAAATGATAAAATTTGTGATGCATGCTCAAAGGGTAAACAACATATGTCTTCCTTTAAATCCATTAATGATGTTTCTACTAGTAGATGTTTACAACTTATCCATATGGATTTATTTGGGCCAATTAGGACTATGAGCTTGGGTGGTAAGTCTTATGCTTTTGTACTTGTTGATGATTTTTCTAGATTTACTTGGGTTCTATTTTTAAGTACTAAAGATGAGGCTTTGGAAAAAATCATCACATTTTCAAAACTAACCCAAAATGATCTTGAACTTAAAATTTCACATATTAGAAGTGATCATGGAACCGAGTTTCAAAATTTGGGGTTTGAAGATTTTTTAAATGAAAATGGTATTAGCCATAATTTTTCGGCTCCTCGAACTCCTCAACAAAATGGGGTAGTTGAGAGGAAAAATAGAACTTTGCAAGAAATGGCTAGAACTATGCTTTGTGAAAACAATTTACCTAAATATTTTTGGGCAGAAGCCACAAACACTGCTTGCTATATTGTAAATCGAGTAATGGTTAGGCCAATTTTAAAGAAAACACCTTATGAAATTTTAAAATCTAAAAAGCCTAACATTAGCTATTTTCACCCTTTTGGTTGCAAGTGTTTTGTTTTAAATAATGAAAAAGACAACTTAGGCAAATTTGATGCAAAAAGTGATGAAGCTATTTTCATAGGTTACTCTTTAACCTCTAAAGCCTATCGAGTATTTAACAAAAGAACTTTAGCAGTAGAAGAATCTATTCATGTTGTATTCGATGATAACCTCCTTCCTAGGAAGGATTCTTGTGATGATGATGATGTAGGAATTATAAATGCCTTTGATGGAGGACAAACTTCAAAGGAGGATGCGATTCCAACAAAAGAAGAGGACACACAAGATCCACCTCTTGAAGCCTTGAAGGACTTGGCTCTTGAGGAAAAGGAAGTGAGCTACCCAAGGGAGTTGAACTATGTCAAAGATGGTGAAATCTTGGGTGATCCATCCAAGGGGGTAACCACTCGATCTTCTCTTAGATTAATGAATCATGTTGCATTTATCTCATGCATAGAGCCTAAGAATATTAAAGAAGCATTGAAAGATGACTTTTGGATTATGGCTATGCAAGAAGAGTTAAATCAATTTGAGAGAAGTAACGTTTGGACATTAGTTGATAGGCCTAATAATCAATCTACAATAGGAACTAAATGGGTCTTTAGGAACAAGCTAGATGAGAGTGGTAACATTGTAAGAAATAAAGCTAGACTAGTAGCACAAGGTTACACTCAAGAAGAGGGAATAGATTTTGATTAAACCTATGCACCCGTAGCTAGATTGGAAGCCATTAGGATGTTGCTTGCATATGCATGTTATCATAATTTCAAGCCTTTTCAAATGGATGTTAAAAGCGCATTTTTAAATGGTTTTATAAATGAAGAAGTGTATGTGGAACAACCACCGGGTTTTGAAGACTCAAAATTTCCAAATCATGTTTTCAAACTTACCAAATCTCTTTATGGTTTAAAACAAGCTCCTAGAGCTTGGTATGAAAGACTTTAAAACTTTTTAATTGAAAAAGGATTTTAAAAAGGTAAGGTAGACACTACACTTTTTATAAAAATGTATAAAAATGACATCTTAGTAGTTCAAATTTATGTTGATGATATTATTTTTGGTTCTACTAATGAATGTCATTGTCAAGAGTTTGCTAAGTTAATGCAAGGTGAATTTGAGATGAGCATGATGGGGGAGCTCTCATTCTTTTTGGGACTCCAAATCAAGCAAAAGAAGGATGGCACCTTCATCAACCAAGCAAAATACATAAAGGATATGCTCAAGAAGTTTGGCTTGGAGAATGCAAAGCCTCAAGCCACACCTATGAGCTCATCTACAAAGCTTGACAAAGATGAAGGAGGTAAGTGTGTTGACTCTAAGCTTTATCGTTCTATGATTGGATCATTGCTTTACCTTACCGCAAGTAGACCGGATATCTTGTTCAGTGTTTGCTTGTGTGCTAGGTTTCAAGCTAGTCCTAGAGAGTCTCACCTTATAGCCGTTAAGAGAATCTTTAGGTACCTTAGAGATACTCCTTGTTTAGGTCTTTGGTACCCTAGAGACTCTACCTTCAACCTTCATTCTTATTCGGATGTGGATTATGGGGGTTGCAAAATCGATAGGAAAAGTACTTCGGGAACTTGTCAATTCCTAGGTAGTATGCTCATATCTTGGTTCTCTAAGAAACAAAATAGTGTAGCCTTATCTACCACCGAAGCCGAGTACATATCCTTAGGGAGTTGTTGTGCTCAAGTCCTTTGGATGAAGCAACAACTCTTAGATTATGGAATTAAAGTTGAAACCATACCCCTAAAATGTGACAACACTAGTGCAATATGTTTAACAAAAAATCTCATCCAACACTGTAGAACCAAACACATAGAAATAAGGCATCATTTCATTAGAGATCATGTCCTTAAGGAAGATGTGGTTATAGAGTATGTAGACACCTTAAATCAATTAGCGGATATATTTACAAAACCTTTAGACAAAGAGCGTTTTTGGTCCCTTAGGAGAGAGTTAGGTCTAGCTAGCCTATCTTGACCTTTTAGGACCTCTTTTGTGCTTAAATTTTCTTGATCTTGTGAAATGCCACGTTTATGTGTTTAGACTTTTAATTTCATCCATGCCTATAGTTAGGGGGAGTATGCTTCTATTAAAATATGCTTAGAACTGTTCATTCATCATTTGCATACTTTTAGGAGATGTTAAATTCGAGCCTATGGTTGTTCTTAGAACCAAATATGCATTTCTAGGCATACGGTATCGATACAGATCTACGCGTATCGATACATGTTCTTCATTCAGTTTCCCAGAATTTATTTCGCTTACACGGGTATCGATACGATTAAACTCGTATCGATACGGGTCGTTTCGATACAGACCTCATCCGTTTCGATACGACTCTCCAACGGGCATTTTTTCGGAAATGACGATTCTACCCCCGTATCGATACACCCTCAGGCGTATCGATACTCGATTGCACGGACAGCTTTAAATTTGGCTTTTAAAGTGTTCAACTTTTACCAAAATTAAAACTCTTCAAAACCTAAAAACCCTAGCCGTTTTTGCCTATAAAAAGGCTCTTCCTCCTTCATATTTTTCACACCTCAACTCAAATCTAAAAGAGTTTATCAATCAAGCAAAGCTTTGTGCTCTCTCTCATCACAATTGTGCTAGAATTTTCTTCAATCTCTCAAGTTTCTATCAAGGTAATCTTTTCTTTCCTTTTCTTTTTCAATTTTTTTGTTTTGTTTTTGTTGTTTTCTTTCATCTTTTTTTAAACTTTTGTTCTTCAAAATTTTTCTTCAAATTTTACTTAATTTTTTTTACCTTGGTTTTTACTCAAAATTGAAGAAATCCTTTTGCTTAATTTCTCTTTTAGATCATGGCACCAAAGGAACCATCGATGAAGCGTACAAGGGTTTCTCAAACCGGTGAATCATCCACCCTTGGAGCGATTGCACGTCCGAACTATACTACCATCTATGAGCAATCCTTTGAAAGTCCCACGGGTCTAACTTATTTTCGTCAATTTGAGAATTATAAGATTCGTGCAGAAAGGGTAATATCCGTTCCTTTTCTCGACTCCGAGCGTTTTAAGTTTGAATATCTTCCTTTGTTTCGTCGTTGGAACTTCATGGATTTCATATCTATTCTCGGTTTTTATTATCGCCTTTTGGTTTTGATTTTCTACACTAATGCCAAATGTATTACTCGTAATGGGGAAGTTGTTGCCATTAGCTCTTATCTCATGGGGAAGAAAATCATCCTTGATGTCAAATCCATTTGTGAAGTTTTTAAATTAGAGGATGAAGGCATTGATGATGAGCATGCTTTGGGGCATGTTCTTAGTGGATCCGTCACCGCCCTAAATGCTCAAGACCGGATCTTACATTTGATGGTGTCTTGGTGGTTTCGTCCCTCCGGAGGAAAATATTCCACCATCCGTCAAGTGGATGATTTTTGGATCCGTTGCTTCCGTGAGCGAAAGCGCCCAAATCTTGCTCGACTCATGTTCGCGGAGATCGTCTACCTTGTGCAAAATCGTCACACAACTCTCGTCACCTCCTTTACATATGGTACGACCTTAAGTTATTTCTTTGCTAAAAAGGATATTGATTTCTCTTTTGACTACCCAACTCCCCTCACCGATCCCATTGATGAGCGATCTCTTGCTCGGGCAAAGTTCCAATATTTTAATGGTGAATGGGTACGTCTTGCCGAGCTACCACCCGAGGCCGCCGCCGTATTTGAAGAACCTCAAGCTCCTCAAGCTCCTCAAGTCCCACAACCCTCCATGGATGCTCTCATGACTTACCTCAATGAGCAATTTACTGGGTTGCGCACGGACATGAACACTCGTCTTACTTCCCTTGAAACAACTTTTGATACAAGGATGACGGGTATGGAGAATCGCCTCACATCCCTTGAAAGCGGTCACCATTCTTTGAATATTTCCATCTCCGCTTTCCATGATGAGTGGCGCAATAGCATGCGGGATAATGAGCCAATGGGAGTTGATGATGAAGACGACGAAGATGATGCCTAGACGTTTCTTCTTGCATCTCATGCATATCATTTAGGATTTTCTATTTTATTCACCTTTGCTTTATGTTCTTAGGACTAAGTTTATTATTAAACCTATGCTTTGATTTTCTACTTTTGTTTGGATTTTAAGGATTGATGCTATGATGAATAAAATTAATGTTGCTTATTTATACCTTTGCCTATGTTTATGCACTTAATTGTCTCAATATTTTTGATCTAACAAAAAGGGGGAGAGAAACAAGCTCAACACTTCAAATATTTTGATTTTAACTCAAAGGTTACCAAGCTTATATTAAGGGGGAGTTAACTTTGTAAAGATTTTTCAAAATGTCAAAAATTTTAAGTTTTAGTTTTGTTATATCAAAAAGGGGGAGATTGTAAAACCTATGTTTGATTTTGATATAATTAGATCTTTAATGATCAATTTGAAAAACTTAAAATTGTTTTTGTAAGTCCCTTAATAAGTTTTAAATCACCAACTCTTTAAAACTGATTTGAAAAACTCAAACTCTAAATATTTTCTAAGTGTTCCAAGGCCAAACTATTGAAAAACGTTCAGGTGTATCGATACACTCCCAAGCGTATCGATACCTTTTTACCAAAGTTGGCTACTATCGGAACTTGTATCGATACGCCCTTCACCTGTATCGATACGCCCCTGTGTAAAAGCCTAAAGAGTTTGAATGGCGTACCGATACGGCAAACCCTCGTATTGATACGGTTTTAATAAATTTTTAAATCAAGTCGGTTTAAATATTTTGATCATTGGTGTCAGTTGGTTGGTAACCAAATTTCAAATAGTCGTTGACCCGTATCGATACGCAAAACCCTCGTACCGATACGGAAATCGACAGTGAGTTTAGTTGAGAAAAAGGTATCGATACGACTTTTACCGTTTCGATACCCCGTACCGATACGCTTACGCGCGTATCGATACCCCTTATTTATTGCACACAACGACTCTTTCTTTTCTGAGACAAGTATCGATACACCTCCCCGCGTACCGATACGCATAGCTGCAGAAGTGCATTTATGGTGGTAAGAGAGGGTTCCAACGGCTCCATTTATGTTTCCAACCACCCAAACGGCTAGAAATCAATGAGAAGGTATAAAAGAGACCTCCAAAAGCTCCAGCAACAACTATTGATCTTCAAGAAAACATCTATTCATCAAATCCAAGCAATTGTGCAAAAATCCCATATTATCTAGAAACCCCAATTGTAATTTTCATTCTTATCTTATTCAATTGGGTTGAGTGCTTGTAATTGGGCTACAATTTGTATTGAGAGATACTCTATTAGCCATCAAATTCTTTGTTACCTTGTTGTGAGGATTGGGTTAAATTTTGGGTAGAAAATTTAACCGAAATTGTAAGGGTTGCCTCCTTAGCCTAGAAAAGGGGAAGAGCAATTAGTGGAATTGTTGCAAATCCTTAGTGAAGCTAAGGTAGTGGATGTAGAGTTCATTTGGAACTTGAACCACTCTAAAATCTCTTGTCAATCTTTTAATTTGCAAATTTCCACCACACAAACTTTAAATTTCCAATTCACCCCCTCTTGGTTCATATCGATCTTTCGATCCACTCAACATCCTCCTACACTGGCAATACTAGTTCCCCTTGCAATTTCAGTGCTCGTGGTCCATCGATGCCCAATTCTACTTCCTCTTCCTCTCAGGTCCATCTTGCTACTACCTCCAATGATCAGTGGGTTGTTGACTCTGGGGCTACACATCATGTCACGGCTGATGCTGGGAATGTTACCAATGCAGTTGATTATAGTGGTCCAGGTAAGGTTCTCGTTGGTAATGGTGTTCCTCTAAACATTGATATGGTTGGGTCTACTTCTCTTCTTACATCATCTCGTGCTTTACAATTACATGATTTACTGTGTGTACCTCACATAACTAAGAATTTACTCTCGGTATCCAAGCTTGCTAGGGACAATCGAGTCTTCTTTGAATTCTATGCCAACGACTGTTGTGTTCGAGATGAAGTTTCTAGTGATGTGTTGCTTGAAGGAGGAGAGCAAGATGGTTTATATGTCTTTAATTTGAAGAATAAAGCTGATGCTACTGTCTACAATATATCTAAGTCCTTTGATTTGTTTGAATTATGGCATAGGAGGCTAGGCCACCCAGCGTTTGAAACCTTGGTTAAGATGTGTAATTCAATGAATGTAAAGCTTTCATCGAAAGACAATAAAACATGTGTCTCTTGTCACATGGGGAAGAGTCACAAGCTTCCTTTCGATAATTCCTCCACTATCTACACCTCTCCATTTGAATTGGTTTTCACAGACCTATGGGGTCCTTCACATAATGCTTCTAATGGCTTTCGCTACTACATCTCCTTTGTGGATGCTTACACTCGACACACCTGGATATACTTGTTGAAAGATAAATCCCAGGCTTTAGTTGTGTTTCAATTGTTTCAGAAAATGATTTTGACTCAGTTTGGATGTAAGATCAAGGTAGTCCAAAGCGATTGGGGAGGAGAGTATCGTTCTTTAACCACTCATCTACTCAAAGAAGGTATTGTTCACAGAGTGACATGTCCTCACATGTCTGAGCAGAACAACGTTGTAGAGAGGAAGCATCGACATGTTATTGAGTTGGCTCTTGTTCTTCTGGCACAGGCTTCCATGCCCCTACGTTTTTGGTCCTATGCTGCCCTCACTGCTGTTTATTTGATAAACAGAATTCCCACTAAAGTTCTTGATGGTGTCTCCCATTTCGAGAAACTTCATGGGAATAAGCCTAGCTATGATCAACTGAAAGTTTTTGGATGCAGATGTTTCCCATATCTCAGGCCCTTCAACTCTCATAAGCTTGAATTCTGGTCTGAAGCTTGCACCTTTCTTGGTTATAGCCCGCAACATAAAGGTTTTCAGTGTTTGGCACCTAGTGGTAAAGTTTATACATCCAGACATGTAGTCTTTGATGAAATGTTTTTCCCCTTTGCACAGCTGAAACATGAGGTACCAAAGGATTCAGCACACACATCTCAGTCGTTACGACTTGTTACAGACTTCAGAATGGTGAATGATCAACAACAACAATTGTCTCCTTCTAGGGTCAGTTCTCATCCACCATCCTCTCAAGCTCATGATCGTGAAGCTTCTTCTCTAATTGATAATCATGTCCAACTTGCCTCTACTTCTGGTGACAGTTCTATTCATTCTCCTATTAATAATGAAACTACATCATATGTTCCTTTGTTTGAAGATCATGATCAGGGTGCTACTCCAACTGAACCAGAGCTCGTGCATAATAGTAATGTTGTTTCTCCTACATCAGATTGTCAACCTACATGTGATGATGCTTCAGCCCCTACTAATTATTCTAATGAACCTCCACCTACTACAAGTACTATCTCTCGTGCCACCTCAAACCAGCATTCGATGCTCACTCGAGGGAAATGTGGTATTTTAAACCTAAAACCTTCTTAAGCACGTTTGACATTGATGAACCTGGAGATGTTTATCAAGCTCTACAGTCCCCTCAATGGAAAGAAGCTGTCATTGCTGAGTTTAATGCTCTACAAACCAATGGCACATGGACCCTGGTCGAGTTGCCTACAGGAAGGTCGGTTGTTGGATGTAAATGGATTTTCAAGTTGAAGAAGAATTCTGATGGGTCAGTTCAAAGGCACAAGGCAAGACTTGTTGCCAAGGGATACTCGCAAATTCCTGGGCATGATTTTCATGATACCTATAGCCCTGTTGTGAAGTTTCCTACTGTTAATATCATCTTATCATTGGCAGTGTCACAAGGGTGGCAACTTCGACAAATCGATGTGAACAACGCCTTTCTTAATGGCGATCTTGAGGAAGAAGTATTTATGCAGCAGCCACCAAGATTTGAGCAGCAATCTACGACTGGTGTTCAACTTGTTTGCAAGCTAAATAAATCCATGTATGGGCTACGTCAAGCCCTACGAAACTGGAATGCTAAGTTGAAGCAATGTTTGAAGAACTTAGGATTCACTGAGTCGAAAGCTGATACTTCACTGTTTATCAGGTGCACTGATTCTTTATACACTTACATGCTAGTGTATGTCGATGATATCGTAGTCACAGGTTCATCATTCACAGAAATTAATAGAGTGGTTGAGCAATTGAATAACCAATTCTCATTGAAGGATCTAGGAAATCTGAGCTATTTTCTAGGCATTGAGGTGAGCAGAACTGACAATTCTCTTTTTCTCAGTCAAAGGAAGTTCATTCGCGAGTTACTAAGAAAAACACAGATGGAGAGAGCTAATCCTACACCAACACCTATGGTTGCATCTCAAAAATTATTAGTTGAGGATGCAGGGAAGCCGTTGCTTGATGCTCGAGAGTACAAGAGCATTGTAGGTATGTTGCTTTATGCTTGCCTTACACGACCTGATATTACCTACAGTGTCAATAGAGTTGCCCAATTCATGCATGCTCCATGCGAGTTGCATATGATTGTTGTTAAAAGAATACTCAGGTACTTGGTTGGTACTCAAGATCTTGGTTTAGTATTCACTAGCTCTTCATCTAGTCTGCAAGTTGTGGCCTTTTTTGATGCTGACTGGGGAACCAACACTGCCGATCGATGCTCCATATCAGGCCATTGTGTGTTTGTAGGTAATGGTCTTGTTACATGGAATTCATCAAAACATAAAGTAGTCTCACGGTCCATGATGGAAGCAGAATATAGAAGCCTTGCGAATTCAGCATCAGAAGTTATCTGGATCAATGCACTGCTGAAAGAAATGGGAGCAAAAGTTGATCAAGTTCCAACCATATGGTGTGATAATACAAGTGCTATTGCACTCACCGCAAATCCAGTTTATCATGCTCGCTCCAAGCATGTCGATCTAGACATTCATTTTGTTCGAGAGAAAGTGTCCCTCAACCAGATATGTGTGAATTATGTTCCCACCATGCATCAAATTGCGGATGGTTTCACTAAACCTTTAACAAGGCCTTTGTTTGAATTCTTTAGGGATAAGATTTTAGTCAAGAAACTTGAGGAAGCAGGGGGAATGTTGAATGAAGAATGCAGCTAAAGATTTCAACCATCCATCGTCATGCATTCTCCAGAATATTGCTCTTACACGTGTCACAATAGTATAGGGTTTGTTTGTATTAGCTGTCAGGTTGTTAGAAACCCTAACAGCTTTCTTCCAACTATTGTGCATGTTGTGCACAGCTTGCTTAGCTCACTCTCTCCCTATATCTTTTGTATTTAAGCTGAGCCATTGTATCATCTTCTTCAATGAATGAAAAAAAAACCATTTTAATACTTTTCTATCAATAGTTCAATATTGTGGCTTAAGGGGTAGTTGATGTGTTTGTAGTAGATTCATGCTATTTGGGTGATAAAATCAATTTATCCAAAAATAATAATAACATCAACAACATCAATAATAATTTTATGGCTTAAGGGGTAAAAAACCCTTGAATTTTTGGAAAAAAATCAATTAAGCCCTTAAACTTAGTTTGCACTCAATTAAATCTTTGAACTAAGAAATTTTATCAATTAAGTCATTTGACCAATTATGACCATTAAATCTTGACATTTTTTTGGATCTATTAGTGCAATGCGTCGTGTCACAGTGTTTCCACTTAACATTTTCAGAATGTTTTTTTATTTTATTTAAAGAATTCATTAAAAGTTTTAAAAATTCTAAAAGACTTATAAAATTTATAAAAAATATTTTTAAAAAAAATAATCTGTAAATACAACATGATATAATTGTATTGTATTATGTGCCAGTAATATCTAAAAGAAAACAGTCAAGATTTAATGGTCAAAATTTGTCAAAGAGCTTAATTAATTAATTTTTTGATAAAGGGCTTGATTGAGTTAAAAAAAATTAATTAATTTTTTCCCTAAAAATTTAGGGGCTTATTACACTACTTTTATTTATAATAATCAAAGAGTGTAACCGAAGCTTTCAGTTACACCCAATTTAACAAAATTCACAAAATATAATAATTATTCAAACATACTGTAATGAGTATCCAAACACTCAGACAAATGTAATTACACTCAGACAAATTAATTCAATTATATGATGAGTATCCAAACACACTCAACTATTACAGAAAAAGTTTTTGGATTTTGCTTTACTTTTTGTATACTTAAATAAGCTCTGACCATATTAACTTGTACTTTAGATAACCCTTATTCTTTTAGCTTCTGCCCAAGTAAGTCTGTAGCCTTTTTTATCATGGATGAGTATTCAAAGCAATATCATGGATGCAATGATAGATGAGAAATGATACACAGAATTTTAAAATCTTAACAATCTTGTACATGATTCCAAAGGATCACCCAGCACCTTTAACAAACATTCTTAAATCTATTTTCAAGTTTGGTTATGATTACTGAAAATGTATCAATAAAATGCTCCTCCAAGAGGGCAAGTTCTAATCTACATTCTTCTAGTTCTACTAGCATGGCTCCTGTTTATAGATTCTCAACTCTAGGGCTCCCAAAATCAATGTTCAAGCCCTTGAATCAGGCAATCTTGAAGCATGCAATGCATAGCATACAACTACATCAAGCAGGCTTCACATATTTTGGTAGCTTCTAAATTGTAATGCATTTGTGTTTTTTTTTCCTATGGTGCGAACAGTTCACTTCAAGTACAGACCAAGAAGCCTAATGTCGGTAAGCACTGTGTAGTCTCTTTCAGCTTAAAACTATTGTATTTATCTAGCTAGTATAACGAAATCTATTCACTAAAAAACTCCTTGCTACTGTAAAATGATGAAAAAACAGGTTGAAATGGAGAAGATGCATAAATCCCCATCCGGCTGGAACCCTTAAAAAATCACTGGCTACCATCTAGGCTATAAGACAATGGATGCAACAGTCGATGTAGGAGATAGGATAAGGTGACACAAATTGGATTGTAGGTGAGACGTCTCTGTGTACGAAAAGGATTTTACTTTTAAAAATCCATATGAGAAAGCAAGTATTGATGTACTATTAGATGCTCTTCTATTATGTGTTAAAAGTTCTAGATGAGTTAGTTATGGCTCTGACACCTAGTAAAGGTTAGTTTGGTGTGATGGTATGTTCGGCTTTCTTCAGTCAGAAGGTAATCCCACATCCTAGTTACGATATTCGGCTATATAAAGCTTCTATTCATTGCAGCTACCCCAAATGGATGTTAGACTATCACATACACTCACTTTCACATGTTAAAGAAAACGCGGGCTTGATTAAAACCTTGAATGTGACTGAAAGTAAATATGTCAACAAATGGCTCCTCAGGTGGCTGAAACAGTTTTAAACAAAGAATTGACAATTCTTCATGAGTGAGGAAATCAATCATAAACAAAATATTCCCTGCTACCTGTAGGTTCAGATAGCATAAAAGGAAGAAATGAAGGTTCAACTACTAGCACAGCAAGATCCCTATCACAAATGTTTCCAGGAATGAGGCTTGAAATGCTTAGCTAGCTCAACATACGGCCAAAAGATAAAAATGTCAGCTTAGTAGTTACACAGTTAAATCAAAATTTCTAAACCCGAGTAATGACTGAAATACGAAAAACATGGGCCATTTGGAGCATGGTTGTGTTTTTTAATCAGACAGTTGTTTTCATGATTTTGCAATATATCTTGAATGAGCCAACATCAAAATTGCCACTATATTAAAAATAACACAATTCCTTAAGATTTACTAGACTCACCGTAAGCTAAAATAATTCAGTGTACAATCTTCTTATACGGCACGCTTCCCCTTAGATCTCTTGCTTCGTCTTGGCTGAGAAATATTAGGAACTTGTTTGCTTTCATTGGAAACATATGCTTCTTCAAGAGCCCCATCACCCTGTTAGAAACTTGAAATTAGTCGTTGGTTTTTCAAACGAAATGTGGTAAAGTTTCAGATTTGCATTAATCCACCAGCTGTAGTAGGCACAACTTCAAATGGTAAAATATTAGGAAAGCATCAGACCAACACATCACATTACCACCAGCCTTCGACCTAAAAGCCTAAAATAAAGTCTATGTTTATCGACACAGACAAGCCAAACCTCCCATGTCTAGGTAGATTGTTGGTTTGTTACTACTGAAATAGGTAGTGCAATTTTACATATATTCTTCTACAACAAGAGAATGACCAATGCTGTTTTAAAGTTAACCACAGTCATCTCCAATAGAATTCAGTTATGCATACAGACGAGACACGTGGGTGTAGCTAACGTCGCTTCATGATACTAATTAATGCTCCCATGTTAATAGCATACCATGCTTACACTAACCTACAAAAAATGTTTGGTTTTATTACATAGTTCAATCAATATTTGATTCTGCAGCAGTGGAACCCACCTACAGATACCATAAAGTCAAAACTGTGTGCATAGTCATGCTTACATAAACATGCAGTCACAGATTAACTTCATCTCAGTCTAAAGATGACTTGCTTTCAATGTCATTTTTGCTTCTTTTTTGCTGCCCTATATGACAATTTTGGAAGAACCATACATGAAAGTTAAAAGTAGTACTATTGTTGCTAACGACTACATACAATTCAACTTGAAAGAAGATAAAAACCTTGCAAGTGGTCGCATAAGAAAATTCTGTTTGACAGCTTTCAAACTAAACATGACATCATTATCTTCTGGAAGATAAAAAAGATATGGCAAGTTCAAGAGAGTAGTAATATTCATCCAGCATCAACTATGCATTGGGATCCATACCCCATTGTTTATGGTTAGAAGTTAGAACTAAGTCTATGAGAAATGCCAAACATGGGCTTAGAGGGACCTTAAAATGATACAAACAGCTTTCAGTCACTGAAACTAGAAATTTACCTTGCCCTTTGTCTCATCATCTGATTCCACATTAGAATCAGATGCTGAATCTAGAGCCTGAACCTCTTCTGCTAACAGCGCCTTGCTTACTTTCTTTTTCTTCTTCTCTTCTTCTTTTAACTGCCTGAACCTGTTAATTTCCACTTTTCAACATGCTAAATTTGAAGCAAAAACAGGACCATGTACATCATTTAAAAAGCCAGGAACTAACCTATCCCCACTCCGTGCCGTCTGATCAGCTGATCGTTTTGCACGTCCTGCAGTAATAATTCCACCTGCGCCCTCATCAACAACAGGTTTTGCTCCACCTAATTTGCGTAACCACACTTGTTGTGCGGTGCTAAGGACATTGTTTGTAAACCTGAAAACGGGCACACCTCAGAAATGACAACCATACAGCTGAATAGTAAGTTAATTTTTACAGCAAGCTGGATGCACCACTACTTTGTAAAAGGGAAAAAAGGTTTTAATGATCAAGTAAACAAACTCATCTAGAAGGCCAGAACAAGCAACATGTCTATACTACATTCAACTGGAAAGACAAACAAGGACAGGATTCACACATATCATGCAGCATAATGTGAAAACAAACGAAGATAGAAGTTACATGCAGAGGAGAAATTATTAGATGGACCCGGCTCACCACGTCATCCATGGTCCATCCAATAATATTCACCCATTTCAATGTAACTTCCAAGTAACTACCTACTCCTTAGTTACATGTAGGAAAGAGGTGAAGATTCACCTTGGAAAAAAAATGACATGAAAAAATGTTATTGGATGAGACCATGGATGACGTGGTGAACCAAGCCCATTTAATAATTTTTCCATGCAGAGACATTGGAGTGGGTGCTCAAATTAAATACAGTGGGAATCAAAAGCAATGAAGCTGGGAGAATTTGTTCTCATGTATGCAAATTCAGTTACGTATTTTGTGCTAATATATGCGAATTCCAATTGCATATGTACATCCAACCTCAAAAAGCCTTATTACAAAACAGAAAATACAAGAAAAATGAAGTTTGGATGCTCTACTCCCGGCACATACAACATAATAAAATTAATGATAGCACAAATGTAAGTGTTCCAGCCATGGTTCAGAATGATGACCATAGAAAGCCACTGCATGCACTGTATGTTTGTAACACAATCAGAAACTAAACTAGAAGCAAAGTGAATATCGCTAAGTCCATTGGTTTCAGTAAAACTGCTAAAGAGACCAACCAGTAAATTGACAATCCTGACGGAACAGATAACGAAAAGTAACCGATCATAAGTGGAAGAAACTTGAGAACAAGAAGTGTGTTCTTTTGGGCTGGATCCGTCTGTCCAAAAAAACTTGAATGATTTAAACTACTAACCAAATTAATATGTAAAATAGGAATGAAACAGAAATAATGAAGCCCGTTCTTCTTACCTGGGGTGGCTTCATCAGCTCCATTGAAACATATTGACTGACAACAAGAAGCACAGGTAAAACAAGGTATGCAGCAGTGTCATGCCAACCCAATGGTGGATGGCCATCCTGCATGATTAATTCCCTTCACATGTTAGGTAACAAAATTAGATATATGAACCAAAGGCAGAACATGGTTTCTGCACCTGGTCAACAGAAGCTACATCTCTAATTGCTATTCTTAATTTTATCTCAGCTGTAAAATGTGGTTAAGCCATAGCTTTACAAAAATTTAGTAGCTATTATAAATTTATAATTACATTTTTTTTCATCCATGGCAAACAAAGGTAAAGATGCTACAAATTATGAAGGTAATTGTAAAGGTAAAACCAATACTATCAATCTTCAAAAATATTGGTCTCCCCTCTCATAACTGCTAATAAATAAATCAACACCAAAGAGGCTAAAATAATTAAATATGTAACAACAATCAGCCTCTTTAACACCTCTGTAGAATTTTCAAAAAAGAAATAAAAATAAAGTAGAGAGCTGTCACAGCCAAGCATAAGATACAAACAAATAAGCAAGGAAATCCATAATGCTGAAAGCTCCAAAAATAACAAAGAGAACTGTTAATCTTAAAAGTTTGGGAGTAAGTTTATTACCACAAATGGAAGAAGCCAAGAAATTCCAGACCCACTTTGTCGAGCAGCAATTGTAGTTGGCCCTCCCAAAGAAGGGATCCAAAAGAAACCTTCTGTCAACAGTCCCTTTGAGTAAAAATTTGCAGCAATCAGTAATGAAAGTTATTTAACATGTGAAAGAGTCCTCCAACATCACTCAGAAATTGGAATGCTAGGTCAACCACTTTATTACCTCATTTGCCACATTTGAGAGAGCTTGATACAGGCCTATCCAGACTGGAATGGTGGCTAAAGTAGGGAAGCAACCTGCATATACGAAGGTTTAAGATACTGATGAGCATTGTCCCATGAAGCTAACAACTATCAGAACTGAGGCCTCCATAAAAATGAAGAGAGGCAAAAGGCCTGAAGAGAAAGAATGGCACGCACGAGAAACCATTGCATCATATATTCATTATTCACTCTCTTTCATAAAATAATACTAACATTTAAGTTCAAATCAATTGCCATACAACCATCATAAACTCTCTATCATCACTTTTTATAAACTAAGATACCAACGAAGCAAAAAAACAGCTTTCAAAAGAGGCCAAACTTAATTAAATATGAAAAATAAACATATAGTTTCAAGTGATTAATCAAAAGAATACCTGCCAAAGGATTAACCCCAGCCTGCTTATACAAGCGAGATGTCTCGAGTTGTATTCTCTCCTAAACAGAACCAAAAGAAAAAATAAATAAACCAACATGAACCTTTCCAATGAACAACAAAGTAAATAATCAAATTCAAACTTCAGTATTACCTGATTGCCTGCATATCTTTGTTGGATAGCTTTTATTTTTGGTTGAAGATTTTGCATAGCTAGCGTTGATTCCACCTAAAAACCAATAAAACATTGTCAACTGTTAACTATCGAGTCAGAAAAAAATTAAACCACATCTAAATTTTAAGCACTTTCTTTTCCTACACAAGTTGAACCAAAGGCAAACCTGCTGCTTTGTCAAAGGAAATGTAGCAATCTTAACTATAACCGTAAGTAATATAATCGCAACTCCATACGCGTAAGGCACATGTAATCCCGATAATCCATCTTCCAACACCTAAGCAAAAAAACAACGAAAGAAAAAAACACACACACAAATCAACAATATTTAGTTAGACAATTAACCAGTAATTAGTTCTTGATACTTGTAACACGTGTTTACATAGGGACTAGGAAGCGAAGCTTTACCTTGAGAACAAATTCCATTGATTCAGCGATGAAGCCGAACCAACCACCATTTTTCTGCGCGACAACGTCGGTAGACCCGGCGGCTGGATCGGCCACAACAGCAGCGTCGGCGAGAGTGTATAGGAGGCTCTCGGCTTTTGTTAAAAGTGCGTGGAAATCGACGGAGGAATCGAGTGAAGTAATCGGAGGGATTTCGTTGAAGCTTAGACGGACTCTGGTGGAGGCAAGTCTACGGTTAGGGAGCGTACAGAAGCCACCATGGCGAAAGATTTTCGATGATGGAAGTGGCGTGCCGATGAACGGCTGTGATGAAATTAGAGCTCTCGCCATGGATTTTGCTTGATGGGAGATTTTGACGAAGGAAAGGGTAGAGTTTTATTCAGAGAGTCATGAGTGGGCGAGAAATGGAGATGAGGTTATGGCTTATGGGGCAGATAGTGTACTTTTTTTTGAATTATCCTTAACCACCAAAAGATCCTGGGCGCGAATTCTTACGTGGATTTTACAGCCAATAAGGCTATTCCACGTCACGGTGCCCATTGAATTTGGGGATAATATATCGCGATGGGTTTGAATTTGATTTGTTTCTAATTGGACTGCTTTTGACGGTTTTTTTTCCGGACTCTAATAATATAAAACCAAAGCCTATTAGCCCAACTCACTCAAATTGGATTCATCATTCTTTTTTACCACATTAAAATGTTTTTATTTATTTCTGATTAGACTTCATCACACGGGTGAAAAAATATTTTTAAAATAATATTTTTATTAAAATTTTATGTTTTGAAAAAATAAAAAAATAGATAGAACCTTCAATCTTTCAAAATAAATCTTTAATCACACTTTCATTTTTATCTAAATTATACAAATTTATACATAACAATATGTTGTTATTTTAGATTCCTTCTTAATTGATCTTAAGAATATAATTATTTGATAACATGTATATTCTGTTGAAACTCTTAGGGGGCGTTTGGTTCACGGAATGTAAGATTACCTCTGGAATAGGATTACTGGAATGTAACATTACTTGACACATTACTGGGAATGTTACATTACCTTGTTTGGTTTATTTGGTAGGAATATAGAATTGTAGTGTTTGGTTGGAGGAATATAAGATTAATTGGAAGCAAAATTTACTAACTTGTCCTTATAATATATTTTCTTGTTAACAAGTTTAATTTTTAATTATTAAATTAAAAATATTTACATAAAAATTTATAGAACTATTTTCGTTACATTACCTAAATTTTGCAAAAAAATAAATATGTATAATATTTATAATATTATTAAATTATGTTTAAAAATGTTTTATATTTATATACATTTATTTCTTTTTAATTTTTTTTAACATCAAAATATTACACGTTTAATATGCTTAGATTTTTAATTTTTTATTACTTTCGATCATTTATCAAACAAATTAAAGTAAATAATAAAATAAATTTATAAGATAAAAAATATCTTATAAATCAAATAATAAAATTAATAACATCAAGTCTTAACACATTCAGTCTCAAGCAACATACAATCTCATCCTGTAACCCTAAAAACATCGTAAATACAATATTAATAAAATTTACTATTAAATATTACAACATTATCTAAATATATACAACACCATTTATATATTAAACTAATATTAAATATAAATATTTAATAAATTTACACCATAAATAATTAGTTACCTAATTAAAAATGCAATAAAGGATCAACATGAACATAATTCATAATCACAAGGGTAATATTGTCCAAAGGGGAAGGAATTGTATAATACCTAAGGAAATGAGGGGAATAGCATTCCCACCATTTAGGGGAAAAGAGTCACTCTTGGAAAAAGAATAATACCTTATAGTGGGAATCCTCCTAAACCAAACATGGGAATGTAAGTCTGGAAAAAATTATTACCCCTGGTAATCATCTTTTCCACGAACCAAACAGACCCCTAGGATTTCTTATTTACAATCGAAAAGAAATGAGAGAGTAAAAGAAAGTCAGATTTGTTTTTTTATTAT
This sequence comes from Hibiscus tridactylites, assembly GCA_958450335.1. NCBI lineage: Eukaryota > Viridiplantae > Streptophyta > Magnoliopsida > Malvales > Malvaceae > Hibiscus > Hibiscus tridactylites. The sequence continues at coordinate 43,636,895 of OY288292.1, forward strand.
TCAAAGGAAAAGAATATTTACAAAGTATAAAATTAATTAGTATTTATAATAATAAAGATTTAATAAAAGAAATGATTATCAAACTAATAACCACCCTAACTATTTTAACAGAAGTAATCTATTAGCCCCTCAAGTTGTAGCATGGAGAAAAAAAAGTTGCAACGTTTTTGTAAAACAGTCTAGTAGTTGATGATGTGTAGAAACATGCAGCAACGTGATCAATCTTTGATGTAGTTTCTCCCGAATGAGGTGGCAGTCAATTTCAATGAACTTAGTATTTTCGTGTTGAACAAGATTTTTTGCAATTTTAATGGCAGACAAGTTATCACAATAAAGATTAGCATGTGAGCAAACATCAAGTTTCAAATCAGAAAGTAGATAGCTTAGCCATTGAATTTCGCAATAAACAGATGTTAGTGCTATGTATTTGTAAAACCAATATTTAATTTTTGATATAACAAATAATCTAAGGATTAAATTGCAAAGTAAATAAAAATTTAAGTAATCAAGATACTTGATTTTGACAAGTAAAATTAATACTTAAAATGTTTTAAAGTCAAAATTTAAACCCCATAAATTATTTCAAGGGGCTAATTTGCTGCAATGTGCGGATTGGATGACCTAATTGAACGCGTTTTCGCACGAGGGACAACCTTACTAATTTGGGTCGAACTCAGGGGCAAAATAACCCCTTTAGCCTTTAAATTATTTCAAGTCGTGTAATGCATGTATAACTCTAAAATGATTAGTTGTGTAAAAAAAGAGGGTCGCCGTTTTGGACTCTCATTGTTCAATGTTAGATTTCCAGGGAAATCTGATATTTGTGAATCTTAATCTTTTGAGATTTGGTTGAATTATTCAAGAAATTAATATTTTTATTAATGATTTGCTACTCTTGCATGGGTATATCGCTGGTGAATTTAAGCAGAAAATACTAATGGTCTCGTGGTTGGATTAAGATCCTTAAATTTTAAAGGATGGGATTTAATTTTTAGTTCTGATTAAATTTCAATTTTATTCAAGTTAGTGGCATATTTTGACCTTTTATTAACGAATATAATGCTGCTGGTAATTTATATTCAATACTTATTTTGGTCGGTATTTATTTACTATTAGAAGCTAGTTTCATTGTTGGGTTGTTAGTTTTAAAATTTTCTATGAATTTGTGCTTGTATTTTACTGGTGTTGGCATGTTGCTATTTCATCCTCCAGATGCTAAGCGTTTGATTGGTAGAAGGTTCAGCGACTCTTCCGTCCAAAGCGACATGAAATTGTGGCCATTCAAGGTGATCGTCGTTACAGCAACCGGCACCTAAAACTATTACTACTATATAAGAAACGACCCACTTTCCCAGCATGAATGTTCCATTGCTTGTTGATTTATAGTTTTATCACAGTTCTTTTTCATCATTTGTTTCTGAATTCTGCATTTTCTTTTAATTCCTTACCTGTTACCACAATGTTATGGACGCATTTGGATTTGAGGGGTTAATTAAATGACAATCAAACTCAAACATGAATATTTTTTTTGGGAATAATAATTCAGGTTGTTTCTTTATTGAAAGTAAAACCAAATAAAAGAGTTCAAAGGCACACCAAACAAAAGGAAAATAAATCGACACGGAAAGTAAAAATCGGACAAAAAAAAACAAGAGGAAAAGAAAATAAAAGGAGATAATTAAAACAACCAATGAAGAAAAATCAAAAAGAGTTATGGCGGGACAAGGAAATAACAATCTTCAGCAGCTTGTTCCGATACTATAGGAGAAGCCTCGTCTATCCAGAAAACGTTGTTACTAGGCCTGTAAACGAACTAAACGAATACGAATGAGGGTGTGTTTATGTTCGTTCGTTTAACTTTAACTAAACAAATGAACAAACACGAACATAAAGGAACACAAATTTTTTTGTTCGTGTTCATTCATTAAGGAATGTAGCTTGTTCGTTCATTTAAATGGTAAACGAACACAAGTGAATACAAACGAACATATATAATGTGTTAAATATTTAATATTTTTGGTCAGTTCGATTAATTCAATTAATTAACCAATTTTAAACCAAATTAATCGATAATTGAAATTTAAAAATTATCTAATAGATTAACCAGTTTTATTTTAGTTCGGTCGGTTAGTTCGGTTTAACTGAACAATGAACACCCCTACATATATGTGAATATATTTAAATGAACATAAATGAACATAAACGAACAGATTACCGAACGTTCACGAACAAACCCTTTGTTCGTGTTCGTTTATTTAATTAAATGAATAAAAAATCTTGTTCATGTTCGTTCGTTTAATAAATAAATGAACATAAACAAAATTTTCGCCGGACGGTTCACAAACAATTCACTGAATATTTGGTTCGTTTACGGTCCTAGCTGGAACCAAAGAATGGGCCTTCCGATGCCACTGCATGGACAGTTCTATTACCTGTTCGAGGCACAAAAGCAAAACGACATTGAATAAAACGGCGACTTTACATCTGGGCATCCCAAATAAAAAGTCAAATTTTAGAATAACCATGAGAGGGTTAGACGATTAAAAATGTAAGAAATAATTAAAATGAATTAAGTTTGTTCGGTTAGCATTAAGGGGAAAGTTGTTGACAAATGTGGAGTGTTTTAGACGTCATTTAACCTTGTCTAGTGTTTGTCGGCTGTGTGGGTGTGGTGATGAAGATGTTAATCATGTGCTACGCTACTGTACGAAAGCTCGATCAACTTAGGCACGGCTGGTTTCGCTCAGTGAGTATCAACAGTTAATGAGCATGGATTTCGACTCGTGGTTGCTGCGGAATGTTCATACTCTTGGACATGGTGAGCAACGATCCGATTGGCAGGCTTGTTTTGCTGTAACTTGTTGGCGACTATGGAAGCGTAGGTGTAGCATTTTACTAGATGAGAATTATGTTGAGAAAAGTGACTTTGCGGACTCGTGTATTCAGTTTGCTGCAGCAGTATCTACCAATTTTGTGCAGCGTTCGACGATACTTGTGTTAGTGGATACGCCGGCTGGTTTGTGGCAATTACCGGAGGATGGATGGATTAAGGTGAATGTGGATGACGCTGTTAGTACGTTGGATGGTTCGGCTGCTACAGGGGCTGTGTTGAGGAATGGTAATGGTGGTTGGATCGTCGGCTATTCACGGAGTATTGGTGTGTGTTCAGTTATATCGGCTGAATTATGGGCTGTCCGAGATGGACTTCGTCTAGCATGGAACCATGGTTATCGACGTGTAGAGTTTGAAACGGATAATGTGGAGGTTTCTCGCATCCTCCAAGGGGCTTCATCGGCGCTTCATGGCTCGGCACTAGTGAACTCGTTACACAAATTTTTAGCTTTACAATGGGAAATAAAAGTTCGATGCATTCGTCGAAGTGCTAAAAGTGTTGCTGATGGATTAGCAAGGTTGTCTCGGGGGGCACAGCTTGGGGAATGCTTGTTTCAAGAGCCACCTCCTGGCATTGCCGGTTTTGTTGCAGCTGACATGAGTGGAGCAGTGTGAGCTCCGATTAGTTCAATTTTACCAAAAAAAAAAGTTAAATTTTGAGCCATATCTCTAAATTTTAAATCTCAAATCATAAATTATAAAAAATACACATTACTCATAATTTTTTAAATTCCAACCCTAAACCTTAATCATAACTTTAAACCTAATTTTTTTTAGTATAAAGACATAAAAAGTGACACACAAAAAAACACCGAAAAGAATAGAATATTTTATTTTCCTTGCGGGACAAAATTCTTTTAGGTTTTAAGTAGATATATCAATTTTAATTTAATTTTGAAGCTTCAATTTGATTCATAGATCAATTTATTTTTTAAAAACTAGTAATGTGAATTAGTCGACTCAAATCAAACTTAAATTCATTAATAAAAATTTGGGGTTAAAGTGAATATGTCAATTTTATTTAAATTTGAAATTTCGATTCTATACTTGAACTAATTTGATTTGATTTAAAAAGTTAGGGACAAATTTATAAAATTTTAAGGTCAAAAATAGATATCAATAAAAAAATTTAAAATTTTTATAAATCATATACAAAGTCTAACCCCATATCGGCCTATCCTGATAACAATAGAAGGAAACCCGAAGTTAACATCATCTGTCATTTTACCTTACTCAAAGGGAATAAGATAATATTATTACTCAATATAACTTACAGTTTACTTCAATGGAAGAATCCAAATTTAGAGGCCATTAGTCCTTAGAAGATGCTTTCAAAACACAGGACAGTCTTTTAAATGCCTCATAACTCGGTGCACCAAATCCAGGGGCCCTTTAAAAGCTTGCACTTTTGCCGTATTCGCCCCACACAAAAAAAAATAGGAGTAAAGTTTTGATGCTCACCCAATCCGTCTTGTTCAGAGCTTACATTTATGATTAGACCTCACACCTTTCGCATTGATCCATCAACTTTCAATGTTGTTGGAAATGGTCCCTTATGCACTCCAATCTCCGACTCATATGGGCCATGCTTATTATTTCACTTCGGCACCAATCGTGGTCAACTTCAATACTCCTTCAGGTGGGTCTTAAACAACGGATGAACTATCCGTCGGTACGGGACTTTAGTCGAATTCGGATAAGATATTTTTTATTTATGTTGGTCCGACTCAAATCTATAATCGAAATATGAATAGTGAAAATCGACCATGATAGAGGTGTAAATCAATTGTGTAAAAAGAAGGTTGATAAAAGGGTAAAACTGTAAGAACATATTCAAAACAAAGTAATTTTTTTTAGAAATTTAGCATTAGAAGTTTATTTTAGACAAAGGGTGAACATGAAAATTGATTTTTTTGTTTATTATTAATTTCTACATCGTTTCACATATTAAAATGATTTTCTTTATTATAAACAGGGTGGAATTGAGTATTGGGTGGGACAGCTGAGAGAATTTATACCTTATAGTACTATTAGGGAAATGAGTTTATGACTTTATCGTAACCTTTTGTTTATAAATTCTTCATGGAATAAGGTCATGTCGTTGTATGTGCAGGACATTTTATTTTATAGGATTAATAGTTTTTGAGTCATTCGGATTTTTGAGGGAAAAATTAATTTAATTTTAATTTTAATATAGTTATAGAAAATTAGTTAACATGATCTTTTAACGGGTAAAAATTATCATCGGTCGTTACAATATTAATGTGACGGTTCACAGTACTAATATGATGATTTATATGTAAATGATGACATGACAGTGAGGTTTAATTGATTTTAAAAAAAAATCGAATGTTTATTTATTTTTTAGGAAAAATAATATAAAATTTAAATTTAAGGTATAAACAACATTAAAATATTAAAAATAACCGTTAAAAATCACTAAGAATAAAGCACGTGTACTCTTTTTAATATTTAATGCTATTTTCGATGCTTTGTTTATGTTCTTGATGCCAGGTTGTCTATGTTATGTTTAACTTTGTAACTGTTGTCACATGTACTATTTTTTCCTTTTTAAATTTAAGAAGGTATTTTAACAAGACATGTTGTAGAATTACCAATGGGCAAAGCCACACCCACAAATGAGATGTCCGTTGACACTTAAATTTTTTGAGAAATTATATTTTTCTATGTAATTTGTATATAAAAAATAAAATATATATACAATTGACACCCCTTTGTAAATAATTAACTCTTTTAAAATATTATTCAAAAAAATGACAGCCTACGGTCCGTATTCTGCCGAATACTTCAGTTACGCTGCAAGGTCACAGTTTAGTGGCCTCGATTTTTTTGTTGATGAAGAGGGAGTGGTGTATCCGGGTCAGCCATATTGGGAGACAAAGAAACATGGTTGCGGATGGCCTCGCGGCCATGAGCCAAGGAGGGTCAGCTGCGGAGGAATTGTTTGAAGTACCACCGGTTGATGTTCGTCATCTGCTTCTTGAGGATTTGAAATCCTAATCTAATCTTTTCTGTCTGTATTAGCAAAAAAAAAATGACAGCCTTTAAATAAATTTTTGGCTCCACCCCGAGAGTACCCCTTCTTAAATAAATAAAAATTACTAAGAATAAAGCACTAATAAAAATTTCGACATGAATTCATGTTACTCAAACACAAATTTTCTAATCACTTGCGACAAGTCTGCAATCCCACCTCAACTGTTGTTAAGGTTAGGGGTGTTCATTGTCGGTACTCGGTTTTTGGGTACTCGGGCCTATCGTGTACTACATATGTTAGCATGTATCTCGACCCACTTTAACCGAGTACCCGTTATTCGAGTACCCGTGAAACTCGAGTACCCAAAAAATCGGGTAACGGATACCCGGTTCATTTTTTTGTTTTTTTAGTTTAAAATTTTATAAAAAATAACATGTGAAACACATAAATTTTAAAAAATTCATAATATACAATCTAAACATAAAAAATAATGATTTAAAGTTAGTTTTAAGTAATCAATATTTTGATATATATATATATATAATTTTTTACACAAAAATATTGATAGAGTATAAAGAGTCAAAGAATTCAAGTAAATACTTGATTTTTTATTTTTGGGTTGTCGGGTCGAATAATTTTAAACACATCTAATTAGGCCATGCGAACTTATGTAGAACTAATGTTTTGATATAATAATTGAAAAATGTTTTGAACAAATTTAAAAAAAATTAAAATTTGTCTTTAAGTCCAAACAGCTTGAAAATATGTTTGAGGCATTTAAAAAGGTTTTTGGCAAAGTTTTTAATGATTTAAATTAGCCAAACTTGACTTTTCAGTAAGCTCGTACCGATACGGTGTACCCCGTATCGATACACTTTTGCCCAGGTTTTGATTCTGCCAAAACTCGTATCTATACATGCTTTTCCGTATCGATACGGATGAGGATCGTTTCGATACACCCCTTAAGCGTATCGATCCCTATTTTAACGCCCTCAACGGCTATTTCCCAACGGTCTTTTAAATGACATATCATACCAATACGCTTAGGTTGGCAAGAGTCCAACGGCTAGTTTCTGAAGAAGAGCATACCAATACGGGTCCTCGCGTATCGATACGGAAGGCTCTAGAAGAACATTTAATATGGGAAATCAAGTCTCCAACGGCTCCAATTCAACCCCAACGACTAGTAACGGCTACAAACTCATTAAGGAGTATAAAAGGAACCTCCAAGTATCTAGTAATGGTTAATGCTTCAATTGTAATACAACATATGATTAAAATGTGTCATAGTGCTTAAGTGTCAATTCTTTGTATATACAAACACTAGTGAGCCAAAATTGTTAGATTTGCTCAAGTGTTTTAATATTGGGTGAGAGCTTAATTGTGCAAACAAATATCGATTAGAGAGATTTGAGTTTGCTTACTTTTATCTCTTTGTAAAGAGAATTTGATCAAGACTTTGGGTAGAAAGCTTGAGCGGTTTGTAAGAGTTTTCTCCTAAGCCTAGAAAAGGGGACGAACCAATAGTGGATTGAATAAAAATCCTTAGTGGGAAGCTAAGGTAGTTGATGTAGACCTTTGTTAGAATGTTGAACTACTATAAATCATCTTGTCTTTATTCATTTTAGCTTCCACACCTCTTACACCAAAAATTCTACCTCTCTACCACTTAGCGAGCAAGAACGGTTGAAGGAATCGAGCACTGAATAACCCAATAACTTAGTTGTCGCCTGCATAACCTTAAGGTTAGGTGGAAATCTTGCAATATGGTCTTTATATTTGACGAGGAAAAACAAATAAAATAATAAGAATTTTGACCAGATGAACGGAGATGGAGATTGGAGAAAAAAAAACCCAATGTTCAACACTGGATTTGTTAAGATTAAAGTGTTTTTTGGTTTAAATGGACATCGTATTTACATCCAGCGGATGAAATGAGATTGATAAAAGTTTTGTTAAGATTTGGCTAAAAAATAAATAAAGTTTAAATGATAAAATATGACTCATCAAGTTAAATAATTTAAAATTTTTATTAATTAATAGATTAATTTTCGAATTCGAGTTGAGTCTCTCAACTCGACATGATTTCCTCATACATTTTAAATCCTTTTTGTACTAAATCTTAACCATATGCTCATCTACCATTGTTCTACCATTGTATAAAACTTATGTAACTTCAATTTCATGTTTTGAAAGCAAACTTACTCTTTCTGCAATCTAGTCTATGAACTTTGTATTTAATTCAATTTAGTCATCTGATTCAAATCTTTGCAAATTCTTTCTTTTTCACGAATTCCTTGACTCCTTTATACTTCATCAATGTTTTTCCCCTAAAATTCCTTCTTTTAAAAAATAATATTATGAATATATTATATAATTTTAGATGATTATTGATTTATTAAAAAAACATTACAAACCTTATTCACGCTTGTGAAAAATATGAAAATATATGTTTGTGCGTATATTGTATATAATAATAGAAAGTAGTTTAAATTAGAATTAATATATATCATAACATCACAAATATTTACAATTAAATTTAAACAGAACCTCGAATAACTTGACTCGACTTGAATCGAAAAATTTCAAATAAAAAGTTGAACTATAAAATATAACTATTCAACTAAACTAATTCATATTTTTTTACTCAACTCGATCGAATACTCACTTTTAATAAATAATAATGATAACAACATAAAAATAAAATGTTGCAAGGAGAGAGAGAGAGAGAGGTTATTTTAAATTTTCAAAATATACAACGGTTACATCAATATAACTTTTAACATTACAAAATCAGTTGCCTTGAAATTGTTTAATATAATGCACCCTCCGACCAGGGATGGACTGAGGGGTTGGCGGGGCGGTCGTTTCTCTAAAATTTTGAAATTTTTATACGATATAGAAAAATTTTAAAATTTTTCTATATATTTTTTATTAAAAATTTATTTTCGCCCCCCTAAATTTTTATATGTTCGCTCATCTTAGAAATTTATAGGTTCGCTTCTTAATTTAAAGTTCTGCGTCCGTCTCTGCCCCTACCAACATATTAGTACTTTAAGCAATAATATTTTTAAATGTTATATATAGATTATATTTCAGGGTTTTTTGTTGTTGTAATGGTAGAATATAACTTGGTTTGTGTATTACGGTTTTCAAATTTATAAGTCATAAATTATTTAAATACAAAATTTTAATTTATTTGATTTCTTTTTAAGCCTTAAATATAAAGGCTTAAGGTCCTAAGGAATAGGATACATGAATCTTTCAATATTTTGAAGAAAAAAATATAAAGTAAAAAAATACTTCTAATGTTTAATTGAATAGTCATTTTGGCTTGTATTCTCTTTAAAATAATTTAACATTCAATGTTTCATTTTGAGTCAAAAAGATCCATCTACGGATGAAAATTGTTAATTGACTAACGATAAATTGCTTGAAATGATGTGATAAATCTACATAGCAATGCACGCTGACATAGTAATGTTATACATACAAATATGTTGACTTGAAAGAATGTCACATCAATTAAAAAATAATTTTATAAGATTATACAAAATATAAAATTATTTTTTTTACTGCCATGCTATTATGTCAAGTCATTACAAACTATTTACTGCAAGTTGACTAACAATTTTCACCTGCATAGAGGAATTTTAACCCAAAATAAAATGTTGAGAGTTAAATTGCTTCAAAAAGTAACGTGGACCAAAATAATTATTTGGTCGAACATAAGGGGCATTTTTGACATTATGCAAAAAAACAATTTAACCTTTAAACTTTTTTCACCCAATTAAACCTATATATTTTCAAAATAATCAATTTACCATTTTACTGACATTAACCATTAAACTAACAGTTTTTTAGATACGTTAGCTCCAAATGTAATATCATAATGGTGTCAAGTGGTATTTTCATAAACTTATTAAATTTTTTCGATGAACATATAAAATTATTTTAGAATTTTAATAAATTCTTCAAAATATTTCTTAAAATTCTTTTATTATTACAATGTAGAACCTCAATGTATCACATAACAACAATTAAAATTTTAACATTTAAAAATGGTCGGATTTTGGCTCGGTGGTTGATGGAGTCTGGATGTGGAATATCTCCCTGAGAAGACGATTGTTCGATTGAAAATAAGGGATACAAGAAGCTTTCATGAACATTGAACACAATTAAAGATCTCAAACCAGATTCATCTTTACATAATAAGATACGATGCATTGTCAATTTCAGTGGTTTCTTCACTGTGAAATCATGCTCATGGCTCGTGTAGAACGAAAAGATGCTTGCTGGAAATTTATTTGGACTAATTTAGTCCTTCTCAAGGTATCGATATTTTCTTGGAAAGCAGTCCATGGGCGACTACCAACAAGATTAAACCTTTAAGTTCGCGAAAACAATCAGATCCAATCAGTGTTATGCCCTTTCTGTGATGAAGATTTTGAAACAGTAGACCATTTATTTTGTCAGTGTTCTATGACTTGGAATGTTTTGCAGAGGTGGCTGGCCTTGTGGAACATCCATATGGTCATACCTAGATCCGTGAGGGAATTGATACAGGTATGGCTTTTTTCAGCTTCGCCCAGCTTAAATGATTCAGTATGGAAGCTCAGTTTTTTTCTCAATCATGTGGTCTTGTTGGCTATTTAAAAATGAGATAGTATTCAAGAATTTAAAGTTAGACACAAATCAATTATTTGATCTGTGCACTCTTTGACTAGCTTGGTGGTGCAAAGGGAATTGGCCGGAGACAAGCCTCACGGTGTGTGACCTTGCCAATTGTCCACGTGTTGAAATTAATTATGAGGTCGTTATGTTGTTAGCTTAGCAGTTAATTAGTTTTCTTATTAGTTAGCTGAATTGTTTTTTGTATATAAATACCAGTTTGTAGATTGTAATTGGATATAATATCATAAATAAAAATCCTCTTTCAATCTCTCAACATGGTATCTAGAGCCCGGTTGGTTATTGGGTTTGTTAGCCCATTTCCCTGATCTGTTAGGGCAGTTTTTTGTTTCTCATTCATTTCGTTCCTGTTCCTTTATCGTCTTTTTCCCCAAATTTCACGAAGTGTTGCGATGCCGTCGTCGGAAACCACCACTACCGTCGATTTCAGTCACGCGTTATACCTCCATCCGACCGACACTCCGGGAGCTCTTCTTGTCTCTCATCAGCTCACCGGAGTCGAGAATTACAATGTATGGAGCCGGTCTATGCGGATCGCCCTCCTTGCGAAAAACAAATTAGGGCTTATTGACGGAAGCTGTCGTCGATCTAGTTTCACTGGTGCCTTGGAATCTCAGTGGGATCGCTGCAATGCGATTGTTCTCTCCTGGATTCTCAACGCTGTTAGTCAAGAGTTGTCTGCCGGTGTCGTCTTTGCGTCGAGTGCGGCGCTCGTCTGGGATGATTTGAAGGAGCGTTTCGATAAAGTGGACGGTTCGCAGATTTTCTTTCTTCACAGAGAAATCACAACCCTAGTTCAAGGTGAATCCTCAATTTCGGCTTATTTTACAAAATTGAAGCTACTGTGGAGTGAATACAATGCGTTGGTACATTTCTCAACTTGTGATTGCGAAGCGTCTCAAGAAAATCAAGATCAGCTTCTTCAGCAACGGTTGTTCTAGTTTCTAATGGGATTAAACGAGACGTACTCCGCTGTTCGAAGTCAGCTTCTTCTAATGAAGCCACTGCCTACGGTGAATCAGGCTTACTCGATGCTGGTTCAAGAAGAATCAAATCGTTTTCATTTGTCTGGCATCACACCGCTGACAGATACGACAGTGATGTATTCACAATCTGCTTCCAATTCGTCTTCTCGCCGCCGGTTTAATGGAATTTGTGCTCACTGTGGAGTCAAAGGTCACAAGAAAGAGACGTGTTATCGTCTCGTCGGTTTTCCTTCGGATTTTCGTTTCACCAAGCGAAAGGAACCTCAGGCTGCCATGGCAACTAGTGGTGATCTCTCCGATGATGCTCCTCTACCTATGCTTGCTCCTCTTGTGTCCTCTGTTGCGCCGTCCGTTCCAACTTTTTCACAGGAGCAGCACAACCAGATTTTGGCCTTGCTTCAGAAGGCTCCTCCCGAGTCAGCTGTAAATGCTGCAGGTAATGGCTTCTCTTGTAAGTCAACTCATTCCTCTAGTACCTGGATCCTGGACACTGGAGCCACCGATCATGTAACTTCAGATTTTCATGGCCTAATAAATCCAATTTCATGTGCTTCGAATTCCAGATCCGTTCGCCTTCCAAATGGTAAAAATGTTCCTATAACTCACATTGGATCTGTTGCTCTCACAAATACCTTGATTCTCCATAATGTTTTATTTGTTCCTGATTTTCGTTTTAATCTCATTTCTGTTTCTCAGCTCACTTCCATTCAAAATTGTGCTGTAACCCCCTCGTCCCGGTCTGGTCAGATGACCGGTCCGAGTGGGTCACACGGGGAAAACCGAAGCGAAACCCGTTAAGGCTTCCCCTCGGTTAACGACCCAGAAAATTTTCTTTTTAATTATCTTGTCTATAGGCATAATTTAATCATATGTAGGACACAGCAGCGGAAAATACGAATAATGCAGCATACTCCGACCAACCAAAACATTAAACAGCTCATTTTAGTCTTTTACAGCAGGCCGTTTCGAAACGCCCTGAGGGTGTTCCGAAACGCCTTGACTTAGTCAACAGGCCAGAGTCAACCATAGGGTGACCGTTTCGAAACAGGGGTGACCCGTATCGAAACGACCCTAACGGTCAACTTCTCGTGGTCAACGAGATTTGACCGTTTCGAAACACCAAAGACCTGTTTCGGTATGCCTATATCTCGTCAATTTCTCAAAATTCCAGTAGCAAAAACGTACCGAAACAGCCCCTATTCGTTCCGAAACGGCTGGCCAAAAGCAAATGGACCGTATCGAAACAAGGTGGCCCGTTTCGAAACGCCCCCTGTCTGCAGACTCCATTCGACTGTTTTAAGACACAAGGATGCCCCAAAACATCGACAAAACACCCAACAATACTCCAACAACATACTAGCAATTAATCCTATGGCAAACCAACTTACAAGCATGCTTTAACAACATTTAAACGAGACTGAACTCCAAGGTTTAATATCACAAACCATGCATTCATACATATCATAAAAGGAGCAAGCATTCACGTAGCCCACACTTAGACAAATTCAAGATAGCAAAGCTAACAAGGGTTCAAGAAAGGCATACATCTCAAGCCAAATAACAAACACATACGAGGCATGGATTTAGGCAATCACTCAAGCATTTGGCAAGTCATCATAATTACAATCCAAGTCAAATCATAAACACGAAACACACATAGGAGTCTAACATGCTCTTAAACATCAACATCATACTTCAAAAGCATTACGACACGACACCTATCCCATTGCTTTACTATTACAATCTTTAAATTTAAACATCATACTTGAGCTAACCGTAAGCAACACTTGGAGGCCTTTCCTTGCCCTTGCCACCCTCAAGCTATTAATCTGTATTGTCGAACAAAAGAGAGCGTAAGCATAAAAGCTTAGTGAGGGTAAGCTCTTTAAAAACAAACCTCGACAATGCAGGGTCCAAGCACGAGCTACAACCAAGATAAAATGCATGATCTTACCTCCGATCCACGCGAGTCATAAATATAGATGATGCATGAACATATATTCAATATCATGTCATGCTCAACATGTTTAAATCCACAACATATGAAATCACATATATTAAACCATGTTAGCAACACATCCCAAATCACATTGTCTCACAACTAACCACATATGGGCAACATAAACTACAATCTGTATTGGCACCTAGCTATGACTCGAATACGCGGATAACCGTTGGAACTCACATCCAACAACTCAACCATTACCTGACGGTGGGATTCCACTCATCACCGTTCACGCGGAGGGGATTCCACTCATCCTCACGCCCCGTCGATGGGATTCCACTCATCACCGACTAATATAAATACAATTTCCGGGCGAACCCGTACTCCTCCTTGGTGACTCAACGCCACCAAGGCCACGCGCGACTTTTGACTCATGTGTACACACTAACATCCTAATGATCGATCATTTGTACCCAAGCATACTAGTGCCAATACTACACATTTCATTAATCATTCATAATATCAATTCATAACACTTCCGTGCTTAGCACGTACCCACCATGATCCTCGAATCATGAAACCACCTCATAATATCATTTCACATGCCAACACTACATGTACATCATTAACAACCATCTTACATTATATTTTACACATGTGTATAACCATATCATACCTATCATCAACATGCATATAACAATGCATCAACATGCCTCAACATACATGTATACAACATATACTTAATCAACACCATCACAATTTAATACGAGGCATATACAACCATTAAAAAGTGCAACCAAGGTCTCTAATCAAAGTTTGGGATTAGGCTACCACTCTAATCCCAACTCTAGGTGGGTTTACCAAGCCCATCCTAGGTTCACATGCTTGAACCAAATACTCAAAACCATTTTAAAAATATTTAACCACTCACCTAAGCTTCCAAGCTCCAAGCCAAGCAAGCAACCTCCCTCAAATTTCCGGATTTCTTCCCGAAGCTTCCCCAACACAAATTCCCGCTTCTAAACAACCTCAAACACATTTCAAACAATTCCATATCAGCCCAACATCAAAATACCAACCCGGAACACAATTCAAATGCAATTTATCATGTTGCAAACCATGACCAAACCCCATACTTTGCAATTTCGGACAGCCCACATACCCCTTCCAAAATCCATGTTTCCAACACCCGTTGCACCCACAAATGACCCCAAATCAACCCCTAACCATAGCACTACCATTGGTGTAGAACTAATGTTTTGATATAATAATTGAAAAATGTTTTGGACTAAGTTGAAAAGAATTTAAAACTTGGTTTTAAGTCCAAACAACTTGAATTTATGTTTGAGGTATTTTAAGAGGTTTTTGGCAAAGATTTTTCATGTTTTAAACAGCCAAACTTGTGTTTTCAAGTCACCAGTATCGATACGGTTGTACCCGTACCGATACCTTTTTGGCCCAGTTTGGCCACTGTCAAAACCCGTATCGATACGAGGGTTTAGTGTATCGATACGGAGTGGGGTCGTTTCGATACGCCACGTCAGCGTACCGATCCCATTTCAACTACCCCAACGGCTAGTTCCCAACGGCCATTTAAATATCAATACGTACCGATACGCCCTCAAGCGTATCGATACGCCCAGGCTGGCAAGAGCCCAACGGCTAGTTCATATGAAGGCCGTATCGATACCGTTCCAAGTGTATCGATACCCTATGCTAGCAAGAGCCCAACGGCTATTTCCTCAAGAAGGCCGTATCGATACCGTTTCACGTGTATCGATACCGGTAGCTGCAGAACATCATTTATGAAGGGAATTAAAGTCCTCAACGGCTCCAATTTGATCCCAACGGCTAGTAACGGCTACAAACTCAATTGGGAGTATAAAAGGGACCTCCAAGCATCAAGAGAAGGCCAATGCTTCAATTGTCAATCAACAAATGATCAAGAAATTGTCTTAGTGCTTAAAGTGTCATTTCTTGTATAGACAAACACTAGTGAGCCAAAATTGTCAAATTTGCTCAAGTGTTTTAGGTTTTGGGTGAGTGCTTCATTGTGCAAACAAACACCTATTAGAGGGTTTAAGTTTGCTTTCTTGTTTCTCTTTGTAAAAGAGGGTTTGATCAAGGCTTGGGTAGAAGCTTGATCGGTTGTAAGGGTTTCCTCCTAATCCTAGAAAAGGGGACGAATCAATTAGTGGATTGATTGTGAAATCCTTAGTGGGAAGCTAAGGTAGTGGATGTAGGTGCTTGTTAGAAGGCCGAACCACTATAAATCATTGTGTCTTTAATCTTTCTAGCTTCCAAAAACCTTCCACCCAAATATCCAACTCTCCACCACTTGGTGAGCATATATTGGTTGATCGAATCGAGCTCCACACAACCCAACAATTGGTATCAGAGCTTGGCTCAATCGGTGAGGATTAACATCCTATTGAGAAGATCCGGCAAGCTCGATCACTATTTCATCAACCGGCTCAAATGGCGCAATCCATCGACAAACCGCCTTTCTTCGACGGAGACCACTATGCCCATTGGAAGACAAAGATGAAGTTCTTCATCAAATCAAAAGATTACAAGCTATGGGATGTAGTTGAAGATGGCCCGTTCGTGCCTAAAAGAAATAAAGCGGAATGGAGTGCCGACGATCGCAAGAAGATGGAGCTAAATTGCAAAGCCTTGCACATCTTGTTTTGTGCATTTGGTCCATCCATCTATGAGAAAATGTCTTCTTGTGAGAGTGCCAAGGAGGTATGGGACAAGCTTGAAGTCACATACGAGGGGACAAATGAAGTCAAGGAGACCAAGATTGGGCTCCTAACCTTGGAGTATGAGAACTTCAAAATGGATCCGGAAGAGAACATCGAGAAGATGTTTGATAGGTTCTCCACCATCACCAATGGTCTTAAAGGTTATGGAGAAGCCATCCCGGAGGAGAAGCTTGTTCGAAAGCTCATCTACTCACTTCCCGAGTCTTGGGACTCAAAGAGGACTGCCATCATCGAAGCCAAAAATTTGAAGACTTTGAAGCTTGATGAACTCATGGGGTCACTCCTTACTCATCAAATCATGAAGAAGAACAAAGAAGATGAGAAGAAGAGGGAAGAAATTAGAGCTATGGGAGAGAAGAAAATCAAAGGGCTTGGCATCAATGCTAGTGCCATGGCTCTCAAATCCTCCACTTGCCATCATGTCTACTCAAGTGAAGAGGATGAGGAAGATGAAGAGATAGTTCATCTCTTCAAGAAGTGTGCCCCTTTCATGAAGAAAGCTTTGAGAGAGCTTGAACGAGAACCTAAGAGAAAGGAGAGGGCAAGCACTTCAAGCCATAAGAAGAAGGCACATGTGGCTACTTGGAGTGATGAGGACTCCACCGACGATGAACAAGCCAACCTTTGCCTTATGGCCATCGAAGAAGATTCAAGGGTAACTTCTAATTCATCTACTTCATGTTCTTACACTTTTGATGAATTACAAGATGCCTATGATGATTTGGTTTTAGATTTTAAAAGCCACATTTTGAAAAACAATAAATTGATTTCAAAGTTAAAAATTCAAAATGATTTGCTTTCTAAAACCAAACTTGAACTTGAAGCAAAACTTGAAGAGTTTGAGTTAAAATGTCTTGATTTACAAAAATTGCTTCAAAAAGTTCAAGGAGAAAAAGATTTGATTTCCAAAGAGCTTGAAAAGAAAAACAATTTTGGAAAATCAAACTTTTATGTTAGACAATCTAGTGCCCCTAGATTTGTAAATGGAAAATGTTTTAGAAGTGTTTGGGTCCCAAAAGGACTTAATACTTCAACTAAAAAGGATGAAATTGAAAAATGGATTCCTAAGGGGACTAAATTTTGTGCAACTAACGTTTATGGATCCAAAGCAATTTGGATACCAAAAATTACTTGATTGTCTATTGTAGGTGTGATGGAGATGTTCAACAAGTCAAACATTGAGGGGGAGCTCCATACACACAAGGAAGAACACTTGAAGAAGGAAGGCTTCACATCCTCCCTTGGGTTCAAGTGTTGGTAAAATTTCTAGTTGTTTTGATTTAATTTGTCTTATTTTTTTTAGTTTATTCAACTAGATGATCATATTTGATGGACTAACTCTTTTGATGATGCTTTGAGTAAGGGGGAGCCAATTTTAAACCAAATTCTTATTTATGTCAAAACTTTTTACCTCTATTGTTATTTTGAACTTAATGTCTTAAATTCTTTTTGATATAACAAAAAGGGGGAGAAATGGTTTGAAAAATTGAATTTTCAAATGAATAAGGGGGAGCTTTATTTGATTTCACATCTTAAATCTCTTATTCACATCTTTAAAGTTAAAAGGGGAGAATCCCAAACAATTTTTCAAGTTAGTTTTATTATATCAAAAAGGGGGAGATTGTAGAACTAATGTTTTGATATAATAATTGAAAAATGTTTTGGACTAAGTTGAAAAGAATTTAAAACTTGGTTTTAAGTCCAAACAACTTGAATTTATGTTTGAGGTATTTTAAGAGGTTTTTGGCAAAGATTTTTCATGTTTTAAACAGCCAAACTTGTGTTTTCAAGTCACTAGTATCGATACGGTTGTACCCGTACCGATACCTTTTTGGCCCAGTTTGGCCACTGTCAAAACCCGTATCGATACGAGGGTTTAGTGTATCGATACGGAGTGGGGTCGTTTCGATACGCCACATCAGCGTACCGATCCCATTTCAACTACCCCAACGGCTAGTTCCCAACGGCCATTTAAATATCAATACGTACCGATACGCCCTCAAGCGTATCGATACGCTCAGGCTGGCAAGAGCCCAACGGCTAGTTCATATGAAGGCCGTATCGATACCGTTCCAAGTGTATCGATACCCTATGCTGGCAAGAGCCCAACGGCTATTTCCTCAAGAAGGCCGTATCGATACCGTTTCACGTGTATCGATACCGGTAGCTGCAGAATAGCATTTATGAAGGGAATTAAAGTCCTCAACGGCTCCAATTTGATCCCAACGGCTAGTAACGGCTACAAACTCAATTGGGAGTATAAAAGGGACCTCCAAGCATCAAGAGAAGGCCAATGCTTCAATTGTCAATCAACAAATGATCAAGAAATTGTCTTAGTGCTTAAAGTGTCATTTCTTGTATAGACAAACACTAGTGAGCCAAAATTGTCAAATTTGCTCAAGTGTTTTAGGTTTTGGGTGAGTGCTTCATTGTGCAAACAAACACCTATTAGAGGGTTTATGTTTGCTTTCTTGTTTCTCTTTGTAAAAGAGGGTTTGATCAAGGCTTGGGTAGAAGCTTGATCGGTTGTAAGGGTTTCCTCCTAATCCTAGAAAAGGGGACGAATCAATTAGTGGATTGATTGTGAAATCCTTAGTGGGAAGCTAAGGTAGTGGATGTAGGTGCTTGTTAGAAGGCCGAACCACTATAAATCATTGTGTCTTTAATCTTTCTAGCTTCCAAAAACCTTCCACCCAAATATCCAACTCTCCACCACTTGGTGAGCATATATTGGTTGATCGAATCGAGCTCCACACAACCCAACAATTGGGCTATCAATTCTCACCTAAAACAACCCCCAAAAATCACCCAAAACCCTTCAAAAAAACCCATTTTTACCCAATTTTGGGAATTCATCAAAATCCAACCAAATTAATATATAATGTGCATTTTAACATGATTAAGCAAAGCCCCAACTCAATTTATCAAAACCAAATGAAAAACCCCCTTAAAAATCCGAACTTGATATAAACCCTAATTTTTTTAAAAGTTCATGGTTTTAAAATCAATGACCATGGATAGATAGGAAATGGAAAGGAGAGTTCAAATATGTGATTACCTTTCAAAACCCCTTTGAATTGATGAAGAAATCAAGGGATGTAAGCTTGAAGTTTGAGAGGGTTTGAAGATGGTGGTGGGTGTTTCACATGTTGGAAAATAATGGGAAAAGGGGAGAAGATGACAACTTTAAAAGTTGTCATCCTTTTTAAAAGTTTTTGGGCAAATTACAACATAAGCCCTTCCCTTTTTACTAAAGTTCAATTAGGCCACATTTTAAGTTGGATTTATTTTAATTTAATTTTTATTGACTCGAACTATAAACCCGGACAACTCCTAACCCCAAAACACGGGTGTTACACGTGATGTATTCTTTTACCCTCATTTTTGTTTACTGCAGGAACTCTCCACTGGAAGGATGATGGAGATTGGTAGGATGGTTGGAAGCTTGTATCTGTTTCAGTCACCCTCTATTGTTAGTTCACCAAGCTCAATTTTGCTTCAGGTTTCTTCACTTTCAAAATCTGTTTTTTTTTTTGCCTTTTGATACTGTTGCCTGTCAAACTACTGTTGATACTACCAAATTGTTGCATGCTCGTTTAGGGCATGCTAGTCTGAATAAAATGCACAAATTAAATGTTGCTGATAATTTGCACTTCAATATTGCTCACATTAGTGACTGTGCTGTTTGTCCTTTAGCCAAACAAACTAGGTCTTCTTTTCCTCTTAGTACTTCAAAATCCTTAAAAGCCTTTGACTTAGTACACATTGACTTATGGGGTCCATATCGTATATCTACTCATTCAGAACATCGTTTCTTCCTTACTATTGTGGATGATTACAACCGTATGACTTGGGTTCACTTGTTAAGATTAAAATCTGATTCAGTTCTTGCTCTTAAAAAATTCTTTGCAATGATTAAAACTCAATTCTCATACATTGTTCTCACTTTGCGAAGTGATAATGGTACAGAATTTTTTAATTCTGAATGTTCCCTTCTTTTTTCCTCTCTTGGGATTGTACATCAAAGCAGCTGTGTTCATACACCCCAGCAAAATGGGGTGGCTGAACGAAAGCATAGACACCTCCTTGAGGTTGCTCGTGCACTTCGTTTTCACTCTAAAGTGCCCATCAAGTTCTGGGGAGAATGTATCCAGGCTGCATGTTATTTAATTAACTTGTTGCCTTCTTCTGTTCTTCATTGGAAATCTCCCTTTGAAATTTTCTTTGGTCATTCTCCTTCTCTTTCTCATCTTAAAGTGTTCGGATGTTTAGCTTATGCTACATCCTTAAATAATTCTGATAAATTTTCTCCTCGTGCAATTCCTTGTGTTTTCATGGGTTATTCTCAAACTCAAAAAGGTTATATTCTCTTCAATCTTGTTACCAAAAAATTTCTTGTTAGTAGGGATGTTCTCTTCCATGAACATCTTTTCCCTTTTACTTTTTCTCAGGATCATACATCTTCTTTTCCTGGTCCTTGTTTTGTTCCAGATTCTGAGTTTTTATCTCTTGATCTTTCAACAAGTGAACCTCAATTGCATACATCTCACCCTGAACATGCATCTCACCCTGAACCAACCTGCACCTACTTCTCAACCTGCACCTACTTCTCAACCTACACACCCTGAACCTACATTTGTTTCTTCACCTGTTCATGAGTCTCCACCTGTTCATATGTCTAGGCACACCATTGTTTCTCAACCTGCAAGTGTTTCTCAACCAGCACCTATTTCTACCAGACCTTCTCGTGTGTCTAGACCTCCTGCCTGGTTACATGATTATGTTACATCCTACCATCCATCTACTGCATCTTCTTCATCCTCCAATGTTTCAGGGCAGTTTTCTATTTCCAATTATATTTCTTATCATCATTTACCTCCTCACACTCAAGTTTTTTTATCCTCCATTTCTTCTTCTCTTGAACCTCATACCTATTCTGAAGCCATTAAAAATCCTTTGTGGATTCAAGCCATGAAGGAGGAAATGTTGGCCTTGGAGTCTAATGCTACGTGGGAATTGGTTCCTTTGCATCCTGGTAAGGTACCTATTGGATGCAAATGGGTATACCGTATCAAAT
This sequence comes from Hibiscus tridactylites, assembly GCA_958450335.1. Lineage (NCBI taxonomy): Eukaryota > Viridiplantae > Streptophyta > Magnoliopsida > Malvales > Malvaceae > Hibiscus > Hibiscus tridactylites. Next base: position 43,658,253 of record OY288292.1, read on the forward strand.
ATAAAGCTTCAGGTGACATTGAGCGTTACAAGGCTCGTCTTGTAGCTAAGGGCTACACACAACGTGAAGGCATTGACTATAGTGATACCTTTTCACCTGTTGCGAAGATGGTTACTGTCAGAACTGTTCTTACTCTTGCTGCTATTTTCCACTGGCCTCTTCATCAAATGGATGTCCATAATGCATTCTTGCAAGGTTCCCTTGATGAAGAAGTCTACATGACACTTCCTGAAGGCTTTTGCAGTCAGGGGGAGAAATTGGTATGCAGACTGCAAAAGTCACTGTATGGGCTCAAACAAGCCTCAAGGCAGTGGAATTTAAGGCTCTCTGGGACTCTGATAAGTGCTGGTTTTGAACAAAGCAAGCATGACTATTCTTTATTTGTTAAGAAGAGACAAGGAAAGCTGGTGGTTATACTTATTTATGTGGATGATTTGGTAATTACTGGAAATGATAATTTGATGATTGATGAACTTAAAAGTCTCTTGAATAACAGCTTCAAGATGAAGGATCTTGGAGAGTTGAAGTATTTCCTTGGGCTAGAAATCTTGAGATCTTCACAAGGTATAGTGGTTAGTTAAAGAAAGTATGCTCTTGAGCTTATTGAAAGCACAGGCCTAGGAGGTGCGAAGCCAGTTGCATCACCATTAGAGCGGAATTTCAAGCTTACAACACCTGAGTTTGATGAAGGAGCTTCTTGTGCAATAACTGATGAGTTAATACAAGATAAATCAGTTTATCAACGATTAATAGGGAAGCTGATTTACTTAACACACACAAGGCCAGACATTACCTTTGCAGTTCATCATCTTAGTCAGTTCATGCAGAGCCCAAAAGAATCTCACTTAGCAGCAGCAATGAGAGTAGTACGATATATTAAGAGGAGTCCAGGGCAGGGAATTTTCTTGAAGGCCTCTGATAGCTGTAAGATAGAGGCGTTTTGTGACTCAGATTGGGCTTCATGCCCAATGTCCAGAAGATCAGTCACTGGTTTCTTCATTAAAATTAGAGGTTCGTTAGTATCCTGGAAATCCAAGAAACAGAGTACTGTTGCAAGGTCGTCTGCAGAAGCAGAGTATAGGAGTATGGCGATGACAACTGCAGAAATAATATGGTTGAAAGGGTTGCTGAGTGAATTTGAAGTAAACAACAAAGAACCAGTGACAATGTTTTGTGACAGCAAAGCAGCCATCCAAATTTCTGCAAATCCTGTGTTTCATGAACGTACGAAACACATGGAGATAGACTGCCATTTTGTAAGAGAGAAGATTCAAGAAGGTTTGTTGCAAACTGCATACATTGCTACTGGAGAGCAAATTGCAGATATGATGACCAAAGCCTTGGGAGTACAACAACATAACTATTTACTAGGCAAGTTGGGGATTAAAAATGTATTCAAACCTCCAACTTGAGGGGGAGTGTTGAAATTAGTTATGAGGTTGTTATGTTGTTAGCTTAGCAGTTAATTAGTTTTCTTATTAGTTAGCTGAATTGTTTTTTGTATATAAATACCAGTTTGTAGATTGTAATTGGATATAATATCATAAATAAAAATCCTCTTTCAATCTCTCAACACCACGAAATTTCAGTCATGTCACTTGCAGGATATTGCAACAAAGAAAGCTAACCTGGTTACCTCATGGAAGTGGAGAACTAAAGTTTAATACTGATGGAGCAGTATTTGGGAGTTACGGTGAAGCGAGTATCGGTGGATGTTTGCATAACGAACAATCAAGATGTTTAGTTACCTTCTCAAAATCGGTAGGCACTATGAATCCTACTTTCGGCGAAAATCATGGCCATCAAAGAAGCAATGACGATATTAAAAAATTACAGGTGTGCTAACAATCACAAACTTCTTATCGAAACAAATAGCAAACTTTCGGTTGACTGAATTTCCAATCCGCATTCAACTCCTTAAGCATTTAAGGACTTAATTAGATCGTGTCTGGAGGTGAGCATATGACTTGACTGGAAATTATCTCATATTCCCAGGAAATACAACAGCTGGGCAGATAGCATGACAAAAAGAGAAATCTGTAGGCTCGTTAATTATTGTGAGGTTAAGAAAGAGTAATAGTAGTTTGACCCTTTGTTATTTCTCAATAGTGTAAAGCAAGTGTGCATCATGGTCGAGTATGTAACCAAAGAATAAGGATTGTAAACATTGATATATTTGCACTCTTTTTCCTCTAATTTAAGTATATAGAAGTTTTTTAATGAGGCACTTATCAATAATTCGATTTAATCATTTTGGCAATAAATCCTCCTTTTCAATAAAAAGTCAATAAATTTAATTGATATAATATCTCAAATTGAAAACTTAATTAATTTAATTTTGTGATTCGAAAATTCAATTGGATAAAGAAATTATTCGTTTAATTATTATTATTTTCTAAAAAATAGGGTTTTGTACCCCTTAGACCAAAAACAAATAAATCATTAAGGAAAAAGTCAAGACAAAAGTAAATCAAGCTTGTAGCCGTTGGACATGAAATGAATGTATTAAAAATAAGGTCTAATCTTAAAATAAGTGCTTAAACAAAATATTGTGTTTTTTTTAAAATACCTAAATTATTTTTTACCCATTTTAAGTGTCTAAATTATCCGTTTTCTTCATTTTAAGTGCCTAATTCTTCTTGTCCATTTTAGGTGCCTAAACTATCATTTTTTTGCCTTTTAAGATCAAACCGAAGCACCTATTTTAACCAAAATATGATAGTTTAGGCTTTAAAAAGGGTAAAAAAAAGTTTAAGCGCCCAAAAGAAAAAAAACAAAATAGTTTGAGCATTTAAAAGGGCAAAAAATAATTTAGGCACATAAAAAACAAATAGTTTAAGCATCTAAAATAAACAAAAAAAATTTAGTACCTAAAAAAATATAATAATTTAAACACATATTTTAATATTAAGCATAAAAACAAAATACACAAATTTGCGTGAAAACAAAGGAAAAGACGATGGAAAAGACAATTACTAGTGAGAGGGGGTCGAATATGATAATTGTCTTTAGTTCACATCTTCCCATCAAAAGCCAACCCTACATTTTCATGGATGACCTTTTCGCACTCTAAGCTTACTTGCAGGTGTTGCAATGCAAAATAAATTTTATAAAGGCATAAAGTAAAAAAAATGCCTTAGCATTTAATTAATAGTCACTTTGGTTTTTTTCTAAATAATATAATTTTTATTATTTCATTTTGAGTTAAATTGAGCTTTCTGTAGATAAAAACCGTTAGTCAAATAACGATAGATAATATAAAATGACGTGACAAAATTACATGACAATGCACACTGACATGACAATACTATATAGATAAATGTGATGATTTTAAAAATGTCACATCAGTCAAAAATTAATTTTATAAAATTATATAAAATTATTTTTTTTACAGACATGTATTCTTTAAGTAATTTCAAATTGTTTATCGTTTAATTTTCAAACGTAAAGGGACTATTTTGACCCAAAATAAAATATTAAAAGTTAAATTACTTCAAAAAACAATAAAAGTCAATGTAACTATTCAATCAAACATTATGAGTATTTTTTAACACTATACCTTTTATAAAATATAACATATTTTATTTTACCAATGTTTTAATTTTTTCATGTGAATTTGATCTCTTCATTATATTTAAACTTGGTATTTAATTATAGTTTTCGTCTATTGAATATTTAAACTTATAGTATTGATATTAATATTTTTGTCCGTTATAGACTGTGTTTATCTTGATTGATATTATTGTCGTTACAACATACACGAGGATATAAGATTGAACATATTTAAATATTCAATTTCTTTTGATTTAAAAATGATGAGAGCTCTAAATAATCTAAATATTGTATTAAAAAATACTTTTTGTGACCACGAGGAGTAGGTAAAATGACAAAGGTCTTTCATTTCTTTAATCAGTAGTCGAGGGTACTATCATTGTCATGAATATGAAACAACTTTAAAACTTATGATCACCGTCTATTCTTGTATAAATCAACAAAATACATTGAATTTGTTATATACATCTTAGAGTAAGGCGGTGTTTCTAGTGAGTCTAGAACCTATAACTTAAGGAAATACGAGAAAATAAATATGAACAACTTGACTAATTGGTCAAATATGATTGCTCAAATATATTATTCATTTGTTTGCTAAAGAGGTATATTATTATTTTAATTTGCGAACAAATGTATGATATAAATATAAAATTTTTATTTGAATAGGTAGCATTCTATACTTGATTTGTAGTGATTATCCTTGCATGTTATTTTAATGTTTTAAATTTGACTTATATATTCAAATTAAATTTTACAAATTATTTATATTAATCGTTTTAAAAAGTGTTTAATTTTTGTATTTACTATATTGTAATATTAATAAATTTGAATATTATTTAAGTTTATCTTTTACTTTCTATTGTTATGTTTAAAATAAATATTCTAACTTTTTATAGCATTTTTAACCTTCTAAACATCAACCTTTTCACGACATTTTATCATATAATTTATAATCAACACATTTTTAAAATTATTTTTCAAAATCAATTTTTTATAATTATCGGTATATACTTATTGACCGATTAATCCAAATCAAATATTATGTTGTTTCATTCACAACATCAGAATTTGAAACCTCTTACATTGTTCAACGACTCATCTAGCTTGACACACTACTAATTGATAAAACTAAAAATTTTAAAATTACTTTTCAACTATATTTTTTCAACTATATGTAGGGGTGTAAATGAACAAAGTGTTTGACGAACCGTTCGTATAACGTTCATTTATTAAGCTAATTAAACGAGAACGAACAAAAAATGTATGTTTGTTTAATAAACGAACGAATACGAGCAAATGTGTGTTCGATTCGTTTATGTTCACGATCACGAACAAGCTCGTTTATAGGATAAAAATAATTGTGGATGTATTTAAATATTACTTTTTGTTGTTATTAAGGATGTTATCCAAGTTCATGTTGAAATGTAAGTATTATTTTGTTGCTTTTGTTTTATTTATTTATTTAACATTTCTAAGCATATAAACGAACATGTTCTTTTACACCCCTAACTTTATTGATAAACAAAAGTAAAACAAAAACATAAATTTTAAAACATCCAAAAACAACAACAACAAAAAGAAAACGATAAATTTAAAAAGAAAAGATAACGTTACACTGGTCAAATTAGACACTTCCTCTTTGCATCAAAGAAATTTTCCGCGGTCCATTGTAGACATGATCACTGGGAAGTTGTCAGAACACTAACTAGATGAAATCTCAAAATCAACAACCACCCTTCACGTTTATTCCCAAAGGCGATGACGGTTCGTTATACAGTTCCGATTACATTAGCCAACAACCCAAAAGGATCAAACTATCCAAGACCACCAACAAACATGAATAAGAATAAAGGTGTGAGGGTCACCGAACGAACATCAAACACCTGTAAAAGTAATCATAAAACGTGTCATGAAGGCAGAGAAAATGTGTCGTAAAGACAGAAAAAAACACAACAAAATATGCAAAGAAAGAAAAACAAATAAATTCAAATATAAAAAACAAATGAAATACTGACAACCGACGACTAATACTAAAATTAATATCGTCGTCGATTAATCATTGAAAAAAAATAAACAACTAAAGAGAGAGCAAAACAAGCAAGCTACTAATTTTCAACTATACTAGTTAAGCTAAATTAACCCTAAGAAATATGCTAAAATTGAACCCTAAGAAATTTTCAGAATGGTATTTCAATCGAAATAACTATCATGTTAAATGTTTTGATTAACTAAATAAATTATAAAAATAGCGATTAAAGTAAAATAAATTAAAACACAACAAATAAATTTAAAGATTTGAGCATAATAAAGGAACCAAAACCATAATTTGACATTGTTTTCTTTTCACGACCTGCCATTGCCATTTTCAGTAAACTCCACAACCACAACACAGATTTGCCCACCCCATTCCCCCCAATCATATATTTTTACTTTTCTTTGCTCCCTATTCAGCATTCGTTGTTTTGACAATTCAATCTCCACAAAATATAATTTCGCTTTCATCCTTTTGATCGAATCTAAGGTTTTTGTTTCCATTGGCAGTAAGGCTACACAACTTTTGTGGTGTTCCTTCGTTGCTTTGAGATTTTGAACTTATAAGGTAAGTTTTTATCTGCACTAAGCTTTTTCCTCAGATTCCTTGTGGCGTGTGTTTTAGGCAAATTTATACATTTCCCCCCTTTATTCTTCACCACAAGGAATCTTTTCTTGTGAATTGCAGTGAAGGTGAAGCTTATCCAAGGCACCTTTTATGGGCTTTGTGATTTAAAGGTCCTTTTTATTTTCTTCTGACAACCTTTTTTTTTACATTTGGTACAGAATTTCAAGCAAAACCCAAGGTTTTATATACCCAGGAGATGTGAATTTCAAGCAAAAGATGGCATCTTTCAGTGGATTAGGGATTGGTTTGAGCTTGGTTTTTGGTTGTCTTTTATTAGCTGTTGTTGCTGAGCTTTACTATTTGCTTTGGTGGAAGAAGAGATTAATTGGTAGTAGTAGCAGCAGCAGCAACTCACAAGTTGAAGATGATTACACAAAATATGCAAAGGAACTGATTCAGCTCTTCTGCTGGAAGAAACCCGCTTCTTTGCATGCATCCACCGCCACCGCCACCACCAATGGCGTTGTTGAGCCGGATTTGGAACTCGGGTCAAGCAAGGATTTGCTGCTAAAGGGCTATGGGGAAGAGAGTATTGAATCAGAGCTGATGAGGCTTCACAATCTGGCCGGTCCACCCAGATTCCTCTTCACAATCAAGGAGGAAACAAAGGAAGATCTCGACTCAGAAGATGGCCGGTCCAGAGGCGATAAAAGCAGAAAGGGTTCAAGAACAAGGAGCTTGAGTGATCTTTTTTTGACTATCGACACTCCAATGGCGTCTCCTCCACCTTTGAACCCTTTAGATTCTTATCACCGCCAAGGATTCAACCCTCTCTTTGAATCATCAACGGACGCCGAGCTAAACAAGCTCAGATCTTCGCCTCCTCCAAAGTTCAAGTTCTTAAGAGACGCAGAAGAGAAACTTTTAAGAAGATTGATGGTTGAAGCTGAGAAAAAAGTACATAAAAATGGTGAGATTCAAGGGTCTTTCTTGAAATTCATTGTTGATAATAAGAATTTGGAACCTCTCCAATGTTTGCCGCAGTACCCTTCGAGTTCTTCTCAGATACTGCCATTGCGTTCTTCTCCTACAACATTCAGAACACTAGACAAGACATACAGTATGCGTTAGATTCTTGAATCTTGTCTTCTGCTACATGAGTTCCATGTTTTTTTTTAATTTATTCTTTTTTCATCTACCATTGTATTATTAGTTTAAAACGTTTTCAGAAAGGGGGGAAAATGGTCCATGACCAATCCTGTAACATCTTGTTATGCATAGTAAGGAAAGGAAACTTGAAGGGGGGGACTTGGTTAGGGCCTAGGGGACAATCTGGTTTTTTCCAGTTCACCATTGTCTGAATCTAACGATGCTTGCGTTTTTTACTTTAGATTCTTAAAGGAATTACTGTCCTTTCTAGGCATTGTTCAGACATGTTTTTAAGTGGTAATAATGTCGAAAATGGTCTACAGCTAACCCCTTTTTTGTTCCGATTCAAAACAGTTGAAAGTAATGCAGAAACTTTCTTCCTTTTCCACCCTGATAAGATTTTACAGTTGTTTGTAGAAAATATAGTCCGTCTTTTTGTCAATCAAAAGACAGCAACACACGCGTGTGGTAAACTAACGTGCGTCTATGGTGTTGCAATTTAATTTAAGGTTAAAAAAAATTAAACATAAAATATTAGAAAACACGTTTATTAAAATAAGTAACCTAAAAATGTTATAATACAATTGAAATTTTATATTTTTTATAATATTTTAAATTTTGTGTTTTTACAACAAGTTTTGGAAAAAATGTCAGCAACACACACTTATATTTTTTATAATATTTTAAATTTTGTGTTTTTACGATAAGTTTTGGAAAAAATGTCAGCAACACACACGTGTGGTAAATAAGGGTTGAGTTTAGGGTGCAATGTTTTAATTTAAGGCTAAAGAAACCGCAACTTAAAATATTATCACACAATTAAATTTTTATACTTTTGATGACATTTTAAATTTTTGTTTTCACGATGAATTTCGAAACTTGTTGTAAAATTACAAACTTAAAATGTTTTCAAAAAATATAATATTTTAGATTGCATGATAACATTTTAAATTTTGTACTTTTAACATCTCGATTGTAACATTTTCTAACTTTAAATTAAATTGTTGTACTCTAGATTCATATCTTATTTATGCAGCAAATTTTTATGTGGGTTTGTTTTTTTTAAAAAAATCTAAGATATTTATTTTGGAATAATATGTAATGATTTTGTTTTTTTTTTAAAAAAAATCAGTGGGGCTTTGTTTTTTGTTTTGCTTCCAAAGGAGCCATTTAATATGGGCATTGAAGATGGGGAAACATTTACGAAAAGTGACAAAGTTTTGTAGGCAGAGAGAGTTGTTGTGAGGTTTTACCTAAACAACAAGAAACGTCATTGTTATCACGCGATTCGACCGAAAGTTTGCTCCCCTACTTTCACATCTCCATTTTTCTTTTCTAACTTATTACCCACTAATTTTTTTTAATTCAGATATATAACACAGATCGATCCAAATTAGTTATAACTGAAAATCGAGAGGGCTACTAGAAAAAAAAAATTATGGCTCTAGAAATTTGGACAAAGTACTACAACAAACATCATTCATCTTATACTAAATTTGAAAGCATTGTTGATTAAAATATGAACTAACAATGTAGGACTCGATTGAGCTCTATTTAGGACTCGAGGATCTGCCCAATTTCGTCTTAAAAATTTGCTAACGAATTCTCAACAAACCCAAGCGTTTGGTTAACGAATCAAATTGGTAAAACAAAGGAACAAAGTAGGTGTTTGTCTGTTCAACCAATTACATTAATATAGTTAATATTTTATTTCATCATAATATAATATTATCCAAAAAAAAATCACCGTATTTTTAAATAAAACCGGTTTTGTTCGATTTGACCATTTTTAACAAACAACTCAAATTTATTTAATCTATATCTGAAATCGATTCTAGTTTAAAATAGTCCAAATCTAAAATAACCTAAACTTAAAGTAACACGAACTTAAATTAAATATAATATTCTTAAAAATAATTTAATGAAAATATTTTTTTATTATCATCCTCGTCATATAGAAAGGCTCTTTTACCCTTTAAGCCTATTATTATTTTAAACTATTTTGTTTTTTGGGCTAGAAGGCTCAACTAGTTAGCCCACCCTATCCATTTTACTTTAGAACTTGGATCCGACCCACATAGTTTCATAAACATAGAAAAAAGGGGGTAAAAGTAAGATAAAATAAATAAAGCCCTAATTCCGAAGGTTCGAGCTTGATCGTTCCGTTCATCTCTTTAACGTGTTCGCCGTTGAAGTTTGCCGATCCGGTAGGTCCCCTTCCTCAATCTCTCATTTTTAACATATATTTCTTAAATTCCATGTTATTTTTTTCTTAATTTGAGTTAGTTGAAAATCTATTTCTATGCAATGTTCAATCCAAAGTTTATTTCCAGAAATTGTATAGACGCGTGTTGTTTGATTGAATTAATCTTTGTTTTAGTTTATTTCCAGAAATTTCGTGTTAAGGTACTTTCTCTCTAAGTTCTCATCAACTAATTGATCTAACATAAGCGTTCATTTCCTATCTTCAGATAGAAAGCTAGGATTTATTGCGATATACTCGCTGCTGAAAAGAATGTTCTGCTCTGTTAATTGCACGATCTTCCGGATCTCCAGAAGTTAAACGTAAATTACATATAAAAGTACATAAGACTTGCATGATACTTTGCACTCAGAGCCGGCCTTGGGGTAGGTCGAACGCCCAGGTCCCCATTTTTCCTCAATAGTGTTATTACGAGTCTACTCTTAAAATTCATTTTTTCAATATTTGTTATTAGGTGTCTAATTTTTTCTATATTTGTTATTTGATGTCCAATTTTTCTTGATATTTAGTATTAGGGATATACTCATCAAATTCATTTTTTTTTTCAATACTTGTTATTTGGGTCCAATTTTTTCAATACTTGTTATTAGATGCTCAATTTTCTCAATATTTTGTTGTTATGAGCTACTTTTAAAATTCATTTTTTCCAATATTTGTTATTAAGTGACCAATTTTTTCAATACATGTTATTTGATGCTCAATTTTTCCTGATATTTGTTCTTAGGGACCTACTCTTAAAATTCAATTTTTTCAATACTTGTTATTTAGGCTCCAACTTTTTCAATACTTGTTATTTAGGCTCTAACTTTTTCAATACTTGTTATTAGAGGCTCATTTTTCCCAACATTTGTTATAGAGGCATACTCTTAAAATTAAAAATTTTCAATATTTGTTTAGGGCCTACTATTAAAATTCATTTTTTAAATATTTGTTATTAAGTGCCTACTATTTAAATTTAAATTTTTTCAAAACTTATTTTTAAGGGCTTAATTTTCCAGTTCCCCCAGGGCCTCTAAAATCTCAGGACCGGCTCTACTTGCACTTAAGGTTAAAAGCTTACTACATTTTTCTTTAATCCTAATTACAAAGCATTCAGATATTTGTTTTTCATTCTTGTGGTTAAATTAAGCTGATCTGCTTCTATTATGCTATGCTTGGTTGGAGTGATAATTTTTCATTATGTTGCAGTACATGAGTTAGCAATAAACTACCTTCACTAGTTAGTTTTCAGCAACTCACACGGGTTAATTTGAACGATGACAAGGACTGTATACACTTACTTTGAATAGATATTATTTTTACTTGAGTTTTCACTCATCTTCCTCACTTCAAGTTTTTAGATTTATGCTAATTCTTCTTTATTTTACAAACTATTTCAAAACTCATGTGATAATTAAGCTTTTTTCCTTATGTTATTACTTAGTGTTATACCTATGTGCACTTGTTGACACATCTGCTCATCTAGTTTATGTGATGGGAAGGCAGGGTAGTAATCTGTGGGAAATTCATACCGGTTTCTTTGTCGGGTTAAAGTTTGTCTGTATTCATTTTCCCCTTAAACCTGATAATCCATCTTCCTTGTTATAACAACGTTCAATTTTAAACATTCCCATTTTCAGCAGCTGCGTCGCTACTCCTTTTCTCTTACCATTCTTTCTTGTTTTCTACTCTAATACTCTTATAATGCAATTGACTATGATTAAATTAAATGAAGTCCAAATTCTATATATTATTCGTTTACTTTTAGAGAGAGCAGAGGCCTGGGAAGATTTGTATTTGTCAAGCACGCTCTGTTATACGGAGCAGCCATTAATGCTTTAGGCGTGGATTCTTCACTGTCCAAAACCATTTTAGATTTAAGTTATGATTGGCTACTTGAAGCTTAGCAAGGGTTGATGTTACTGGCCCAATTTATGCTAGGAAAGGCCTTTAATTTGGGTTATTTAATTAAGGCTTAGGTTATGCTTTTATTTCTTTCCTTAGGTTTATCGATTATGGGTTTTTTTTTCCAGTTGATTTAGTTGCCTTTTAAGAATAGCTTTCCTATTTGTATAATGAGATTGGTCCTTATTTAAAGGGATGTATAAAATAATAAAACTCTAAGCAGAATGTATATCAACAACCCTGAAAGATCTAGGTCTCTCTTTAACTATTCCTAAGGTTTCAATCTCGCTTTGATTAGCTGAATCATCAAATCCCGAAAGACAATCGTAAATATAATTGTTTTATATGCATATGCACTTGTTTTTAGTTTCTGAAGCTTTGTGGACATGTAATTTATTATGCGATGTTGCTATCATGCTTTTGTCCTGCTGTCTAGCAATTGTATGTTTTAGCAGTCTTATATCTTCTTTTGCAACTTCCCTATTAACCAGTTTCACATGGTGTAGAGTTGAATTAGAAAGGAGGTGGTTGTAACTTCGAATTTCTTTTGTTCTGTTCATGTAGACTACACCATAAGGATGGGCCGCAAAGCTGATGCGCTTTATATAAATCCGAAGAAATTTGGCTCTCTTACAAAACCTTGCATGAAAGAAATGGTATCATTCCTGAATTGCTTGGCTCTTAACAAGGTTAATGAAGAAAAATGTGTTCGGCAGAAGGATCTTTTGAATGCCTGTATGAGTGCTCAGGTTTGTTTGTAACCGTGGTTTCACTTTTAACCAATGCCCCCAAACTCAATTACTTTTAACAGTTTACATCATTATTTTCATCTTGGACCCCATCACTTTTAACCAATGACTTACACAAACCTTTTTGTTTACTTTGTTGCAGGCTACCATGAATAGGAAGCCCTGGGGCAGCATCAATTACCACCTGCAGAGGCTTAACAGGGGAAGGAAGTAATTTTGGTTTTCTTTGAGGATGAATGTTGATTGTTGAGTTTATGCATAATTCTTAGTCACTTCTAAGTTCTAAACAGAGAATGTGCATCCGGTTGTAGATAGAAAACATTCATTTATCAGTGTCTATATGGGATTTTATTTTTTACCCTGGTGGAAATTTCGGAAAACATAGTCATGATAATTTTTGTATTTTAAGTTAATTCCTGTCATTAATGAGTTTAAACGAACACGAACGAGGGTATGTTCATTTGTTTAATTTTAACCGAACAAATGAACGAACACGAACAACTAAACGAATATAATTTCTTGTTCGTGTTCGTTTGTTAAAATAATAAACGAACACGAACGAACATTAAATACTGTTTAATTTTTTTTCTTTTGAAATTTGAAGTCTCGTACATTAAGTATTTGTTTAATTTTTTTTGTTCAAAGGAAACTTTATTTCAGTACATAAGGTGGGTGGGGGGGGGGGGGGGGGGGGGGAGATTTTAGGACTCCAAGACAAATAGTCCGGCTGAATCTTTGCAAGCTTGGCAAGCCAGTCGGCTGCCTGGTTACAAGTCCTAAGTACAAAGGAAAAACAACAAGAGGCGAATGATTTCGCCATCTTCATAATGTCCTCCTCAACAGCTGATGTGACCCAATCAGAAGGGACTCATGTGTTGAGCTTACCAATCACGGCTTGATTGTCTGCCTCTATGATAATATCACAATAACCTTTCTGGATGGCCATCGCTAAACCCAATCTGATGGCTAGAACTTCCGCTGCTGCAACAGACGGAGCAACACAAGGGGCAGAACTTCCATGTAGAAAAGATCCCGAGCACTCCCGCGCAACAGCTGCGATTGAGGCTTTTCCTATCAACTGATCGAAAGCAGCATCGCAGTTGATTTTAATCTTCCCCGGAGGAGGTGGTACCCATTGTCTCGCTTCCTTAGTGACATGAGACTTCTCCGGCTTTCCAGTTGTGGTAGAGTGGTAGAATTCAGTAAAAGCTCTATCCGCTCTCAACCACACATCCCAAGGAATGTCTTGCCTTCCTTCAAAAACCAAAGCGTTTCTCGACTTCCATACGGTCCAAAGAAGAAAAGCGATGCGAGCAGAATCGTCTTCAAAGTTTCTCAGATTCCAGAATTCGTTTACCTTACACCACCATTTTGGGAAACCAGGGAAACCCATATCGGAGGGGGAGTAATTAAACCCAAAAGCTTTCCAAACTGTTTGTGCAAAGGGGCAGAAAAACAAGAGATGTTCAACAGATTTCTCTTTACTCCCACAGCGGGGACAGAAGTCCGAATCTCTGAGTTTGCCATGCAAACGGGTCGTCAATGAGCTCTTGGTGGGGACAATGTTATGGCACAGTCTCCACAAAAAGGAACGAATCTTAGATGAGACTTTCAGCTTCCAGATAGAAATCCAAAGTTCCTTTCTTGCCTTGGGGTCTTCGCTGGAAGAGGGGTTGGATGTATCCATAGACCTCTCCTCAATAAATCTGTATCCCGATTTAGACGAATATTCTTCATTTTTGTTTCCGGCCCAAATGAAGGAATCTTGTATACAGGGTCCTCCGATCGGTATGGTCAAAATTGCCTTGGTTTCGTCTAGTGTAAACATATTGTTTAACTTTGGTTCATTCCACGATCTTTGATCTGGGTTCATGAGGGAGCTAACAGATGGAGAAGGAAGGTCAGACGGCGGTTGAGTCGAAAGTCTGTAGCCTGGAAGTTTTGGGACCCAGTTATCGAACCAAGTTGAGATGCTCCTACCATTTCCAACTCTCCAAAGGGCACCCTCCCTTATTACCTTAATCCCTTCTTGAATCCCCGACCAAGCCCAGGAAGGATTTGCGCATTTAGGGGCGTCGAAAATGTTGCCATTAGGGAAATATATTCCCCGAAGAGTCTGAGCTAAGAGGGATTCTGGATTTCCTATTACCTTCCAGGTAATTTTAGCAACGAGAGCTTTGTTGAAAATTCTAAGATTTCGGAAGCCCAACCCCCTTAACCTTTCGGCCGGCATAGATCCTTCCAGTTGATCCAATGAATGCTTCTTTCCTTATCTGCGCAGTTATTCCACCAGAACTTTTCAAGTAGGGAACTTATCTCATCGCAGAAGGTAACAGGGAGGAGAAAGCACTGCATAACATAAGTGAGGATGGCCTGAGCAACAGCCTTGATAAGGACTTCCTTTCCTACAATGCTAAAAAATCTAGCTTTCCATCCCCTTAATCTGTTTTGTACACGTTCTTTGATGAAACCCAAGGCTTCTTTTTTTGCTTCGACCTCAAAAGGAAGGGAGCCCGAGATATCTTGTGTCTTCTTCCATCGCTTGGAAACCCAGAACATTATACATGTGAGATTTGAGGCAGTTGCTGACATTGGGAGAAAAGTACACTGAGGATTTCAAAAAATTGACAGACTGTCCTGTAGAAGACTGGAAGAGGTGGAGGATGTGAAGAACAGTTGCGCAGTTTCCTTCGTTTGCAGCTAAGAAAACCAGACAATCATCCGCAAACAGGAGATGACTCAGGATTGGGCATCGCCTTTTGATCCTTAGCCTTTCGAACCTATCCTTCTCGATTTCTTTTTCAATGATCCAAGATAAGATGCTTGAAATGAATGTGAATAGAAAGGGAGATAAAGGGTCCCCCTGTCTTAAACCCCTTTCCGCTTTAAATTCTCCCATTCGCTCACCATTCAAGACTAAAGAGAAAGAAACCGATGTAACACAAGTCATAACTTTGCCAATCCACCAATCACAGAATCCCAATCTACTCATGACAAAATGTAGGAGGTCCCAATCTACTTTGTCATAGGCTTTCTCCAAATCAATCTTGAGCGCCATAAACCCCTTTTTTCCTTTTCTTGTTCGCTTTATTGCATGGAAAGCCTCATTTGCCAAAATAATGTTGTCATGAATAGACCGTCCTTTCACAAAGGTTGACTGATATTGCGGAATAATGTCTGGGAGGACGACCTTCAGTCTTGTTGCTAAAATTTTAGTGATTACTTTCAGGGAGAAATTGCATAAGCTGATCGGCCTCAAGTGTGAGACTTTCGTGGGGTTTGCTTTTTTTGGGATAAGCACAATATTGGTTTTGTTGAGCCCAGGATCCAACACTCCTTCCTTGAAAAAGCGGAAACCATCCCAATAAGGTCGCCTTTCACAGTCTCCCAGAAAGTCTGATAGAAACAACCTGGAAAACCGTCAGGACCCAGAGCTTTAGTCGCTCCCATCTCAAAAACGGCCTTTTTAATCTCCTCTTCATCCACCTCTTTGCTGAGCTCGGCATTCATCTCCTCGGTTACCAGTCTGGGGATGTAATCCCTAAGACTAAGATAGTTTACCGTTTGGTCTCGCGTGAAAACCTTTTGGAAATGTTATTGCAGATAATAAGCAATCTCCTCCGCTTCCTCAATCCAAGTTCCATCTTCTTTTTTAACTTTGACAATGGAGTTGGCTCTGCGGTGTTGTATGGTGGTGGCATGGAAGAATTTAGTATTTTTATCTTCCCATTTCAGCCAGTTAACCCTGGAACGTTGATGCCAGTATCTCTCCTCACTTTCCCATTATGCGTCAAGCTCTTTTTTAAGCCCTTTATATTCTTCTAGTTCCAAATTAGTAAGCTTTCTTCCCTGAAGGTGTGAGATCCTCTTCATCAGCATCTGTTTCTTTTCATTTTTCTTTTTCATCTTTTCTTTATTCCACTTTACAAGGGCCGTTTTGGTGTTACGGATCTTCCTTCGAAACCTGGTGACCACTCTTTCCCCGGGTGAGATATCCCATCTTTTTGAGACCGTCTGAGAGCACTCCTCATCCAGGAGCCATTTGGTTTCAAATTTGAAGTCTTTTCTATATTTCCTAGAGAGTCCCTTGGTGAGGAGGATTATGGGGGCATGGTCAGAAGCGATGGCTACCTCCATCATCCCCAGGGCTTTTGGAAAGGCCAGGCTCCACTCCGCGGAACACAGAATACGGTCAAGTTTTTCAAGAATGGATTGTTCCCCACTTCTTTGATTGAACCAGGTAAAATTACCTCCCTTGATAGGCATTTCAACAAGACCTGATGAGTCAATAAAGTCTTTGAACCATTTAGCCTCCATAGGGTTAACCGGGTTCCCTCCTTCCTTCTACTCTTGTCGTAACACCATGTTGGAGTCCCCCATAACTAACCACTTGTCCTAGGTGGATTCTCTGAACTTTGATAGACCCTTCCAAAAAGCTTGTCGTTCCTCTCTATACGGAGGGCCGTAAATGAAAGTACCAAACCATGCATCACCTTCATGGAGCATAATCTTCATGTCAATATAATTCTTATCATATCTCAGAATGGAATTATTTACTTCCC
Organism: Hibiscus tridactylites; assembly: GCA_958450335.1. Lineage (NCBI taxonomy): Eukaryota > Viridiplantae > Streptophyta > Magnoliopsida > Malvales > Malvaceae > Hibiscus > Hibiscus tridactylites. The sequence continues at coordinate 43,675,011 of OY288292.1, forward strand.
CTGTCCACCAGAGAGCTAGGCCGCCCGCTAAGCCTTGTGGTTCCACATAAAACGAATGCTCCATTTTCATCTTCATTTTAATCTTCTCAAGACACCTCTTTTTCTGTTTCATTTCACTGAGGAAGATTATAGACGATTTAATTTTAAAAACCGAATTCTGGAGAGCTCTAACTGTCTTCCTACTTCCCAGGCCTCGAACGTTCCATGCCATAACAGACATCTTCCCCACTTTCCTTTCAAGACCAGCTCCTTCCCAGTTTGATAAGAATACCGGTAAAAACAACTGAACTGGTTTACAGGGCCGGGAAAACCTCATAAAGCAAAACAAAGGCCGGTTGAGGATCCAAGGACCCTGAAGGCAACAAACCGCGAATTTTGCAATGAACGGCGAAGCAAGACCCAGGAGCACCTCAGAAAAAACTCATTGGACACACAACAGTAATGAGAACATTACAACTAGGAAGGGGAAATCATTTCCGCATCAAACAAACACCAGAACAACAAGCCAAAAGGACAGAGGTAAAATTCAAGTAATAGCAGCAGCCGGCAAAACAAACTAAAAAAGAAAACAGCGAAAGATTGTAATTTAAAACCAGTTCCACAGAAAGGGGTAAGTCCACAAGGAGACGGGGCACATGCCGAGGAAGAACGGGAAAAGACCACCAGAAAACGGGATGAGCTAGCAGTTAACGGGCATTCGAAAGAAATAACAAAACCTGGTTGAGACCTGTTGAAGCTCAACCGGCCGTAGCTTCTTCAGCGGCAATTGCCCAAAAACAGAACACTCAGCAGCTATGGATAGCGCCTGAACAATTGGAAATACCGTCGGCTCCTCCCAAGAAACAGCTCTACAACTAAACAAGCGAAAAGATTCAAGACGATACGAAGGCCGGAGACTTCGCTGCGGTGACGGCAACCAGCAAGGTCACAGTCGAAAGGAAATCCAAGGGAAGGAAAAGAAGAAGCGTTGGTTCTCAAAATAACCCAACAGAGAGACTGCACAGATTTCAACTATCATTTAATCCATCACCCATGTTCGCATAAAACCAGCAAGAGCGAGCAATCAATTTCGGGGGAGGCCAGCGAGACAGAAATCCCAGGACAGAGCAACCATTGCCATCTCAAAATCATTAGGAAAATGCAACATATAAATCAGAGACGGAGTCGTCTCCCGAAGGAGGGGAGAAAAATCACCAAGCACTCCCACACCGACGTCGAAAACGACCCCGCAGCCAAAATCCGTCTTCCAAAACCAGCCACGAAGAGTCCCCTAGGAAACCACTAATCTAAGGGAAAGTGAGCTCGGATTCGTCACCGTCGAAGGACCAAAACTCCGGCGAACCCAGGTGCGCCCGACGCTCCTCCGATCATCTGCCGATCGACCACACTAAACACCCTAAATTAAGCCTAGGTTTTTCTTCGGGAGGGAATTAGGGCTTGGCGCGTGAGGCGCGTTAAAAACCCAAAAGAATTCCTAAAGGTCGTTAAAAGTCTCATTTTACCTTGAGTATTTGTTTAAATTTTTTCCTTTTCCTTTCATATTTTTAATATATATTTTAATTTTTTTAAATATAATTCTTTTTGTTATGAAAAATAATAAATATAAATGGACATATGTGAATAAATTTAAACGAACATAAACGAACGGATTACCAAACGTTCACGAGTATAAATGAACGAACAAGTTTTTGTTCGTGTTGGTTCATTTAATTAAATGAACAAAAAATCTTGTTTATATTCGCTCGTTTAATAAATAAATAAACATAAATAAATTTCCTGCCGAACAGTTCAGGAACGCTTCCCTAAACCTTTAGTTCGTTTACAACTCTAGTTACCGCAAAATACTTATTTTTTTAGCAAATAAACTAGATTGTTAAAGTAGGTGAAAGAAAATATTTTATGTAAAATAATGTATTTTTAAAATTCGTTTAACAATTATAATGGTTGAAGTTTATAAGAATTTATACATAAATAGGATTGAACACATTTTGTCTTTTAAATTAATGTTTTCAGTTCTTTATTTAAAGATTATATAAGATTAAAATGATAAAAAAATCATTATGCATATTAATTATTATTTAAAGAAATGTGCATTTCACTAAATTTTCATTTGAATTGGTATTTAATAATGGAAATTTTTTTGTGCACTGGCGGGTGAAAATAATTTTTTACAAGTATATTAGTTTTAGGGTTTGAGGATTCAATTTAGAGCTTATGAGTTTAGACTTAAGAGTTTTTGTTAGAATTTAAGATTTAGAGGCTAGGGTTTAGGTTTAGGAAAATATTGTTAGAGATTTAAGTTTTAACTTATCAAGCTTAAATTTTAACTTTAAACCCTAAATTCTAACTACAATCCTTAAATTATAAAGTCTTAAAACTAAGACATCTATGAAAACTTTTTATTTTCTTCGTAAGTATGATATAATTACCCATTAAATTAATACATACGTGAACTCAATTAGGGACTTAATATACACATACCTCTTATTCTTTTTATCCTTTGATTTGTACTAAGTTAGATTTTAATTTCAAGCGAAAAAGATGCTATAAAAAAGTATAGATTCAAAGGTTAGCGGATTATTTATTTGGGTACAAGTTGTTCAAAAAATTACAAGGGGTTTATTTAAATAAAGTAGAATAGTTTTAGTCATTTTTAATCAAAATTCAACCACCATTATCAATATAAATACCATTCAAGCATCCACGTTACCAAAGCCTACATGTGAATGTGATTAATTTACGATTCTTGTGGCGTGAAACACAAACGATAAAACTGAAAATTCAGTGTCCGTTGGGGCTGGTTTTGCCAATGCAGAATGAGGGCGGCCGAATGAAGTGAGAGAACAAAGTCACATGTTTAAAAGAGAACCAAAATGGTGTTTCAAGGAAAATAAATTACTGAAAAATGAAAACAAAACTGGAATATGATCCTAACAAGTTATTATTGCCCTCAAGATCCCAATAGAAATAAAAAGAAAAAAAGAACAACTAAAAGGACTTGTTCATTCTTAGTCGACTTCCTCAATCTTGGGACCAGCTCCACCTCCGGCAGCCGGTGGCGCATCGCCGCTCTTCCCACCAACCGGATCACCACCAGCACCTTGGTACATTTTGGCAATGATGGGGTTACACATGTTTTCAAGCTCCTTCATCTTATCCTCGAACTCATCAGCTTCGGCCAACTGGTTACTATCCAGCCAATTGATGGTGTTCTCGACCGCATCCTCGATGTTTTTCTTGTCAGCCGGATTCAACTTAGCACCAATCTTCTCGTCCCTCACGGTGTTCCTCATGTTATACGCATAGTTCTCCAATGCATTCTTAGCCTCAACTTTTCTCTTGTGTTCCTCGTCCTCTGATTTGTATTTCTCAGCTTCTTGGACCATTTTCTCAATCTCTTCCTTGGACAGCCGACCCTTGTCATTGGTGATTGTAATCTTGTTCTTTTGCCCTGTTGTTTTATCCTCTGCCGAGACATTCAAAATGCCATTGGCATCGATGTCGAAACAGACGGTGATCTGAGGGACACCCCTCGGAGCTGGTGGGATGCCTGAGAGCTCGAATTTACCCAGCAAGTTATTGTCCCTTGTTCTTGTTCTTTCACCTTCGTAAACCTGAATCAGAACACCAGGTTGGTTATCTGAATAAGTGGAGAAAACTTGTTCCTTTTTGGTCGGAATTGTGGTGTTCCTTGGAATAAGAACGGTCATTACACCACCAGCAGTTTCCAGCCCAAGTGACAGCGGCGTGACATCCAAAAGGAGCAAGTCTTGAACCTTTTCATTGCCTTCGCCGCTCAATATGGCGGCCTGTACGGCCGCACCGTAGGCGACGGCCTCGTCGGGGTTGATGCTCTTGCAGAGCTCTTTTCCATTGAAGAAGTCTTGCAATAGAGATTGAACCTTGGGAATCCTGGTAGACCCTCCAACGAGAACAACATCATGTATGGTACTCTTATCCATCTTAGCATCCCTTAAACATTTCTCAACTGGCTCCATACATTTCCTAAACAGGTCCATGTTAAGCTCCTCGAATCGAGCTCGAGTGATCGTCGAGTAAAAATCGATACCTTCGTACAACGAATCGATCTCGATGGTGGTTTGAGCAGTAGACGAAAGGGTCCTCTTTGCTCTTTCACATGAAGTTCTCAATCTCCTCAAAGCCCTGGGATTTCCACTTATGTCTTTCTTGTTTTTCCTCTTGAATTCTTGCACGAAATGGTTCACCATCCTATTATCAAAATCTTCCCCTCCGAGGTGTGTATCTCCAGCAGTGGCTTTGACTTCGAATATACCCTCTTCGATCGTCAAAAGCGAGACGTCGAAGGTGCCACCGCCGAGGTCAAAGATGAGCACATTCTTCTCCCCTGCACTGCCAGCTTTCTTGTCTAGTCCATAAGCAATGGCGGCAGCAGTCGGTTCATTGATGATTCGCATGACGTTGAGGCCTGCGATGACCCCTGCATCCTTGGTGGCTTGACGCTGGGAGTCATTGAAGTACGCAGGGACGGTGACGACGCCGTTCTTAATGGTGGAACCGAGATAGGCCTCGGCTGTTTCTTTCATCTTCATGAGAACCATAGATGAGATTTCTTCGGCTGCAAACATCTTGTCTTCTCCTTTGTATGAGACAGTGATCATAGGCTTGTCTGCCGCACCAGGGGTAACCTTGAAAGGCCACAGCTTCATGTCGCTTTGGACCGACGCATCATTGAACCTCCTCCCAATCAAACGTTTTGCATCTGTATATATATACCGCACACGTATAAAGGGACACAGAAAATGGACAGACGAATATCTATTCCAAACACATCATGTTCAAATTGTAATAAAAACAAAACATTGAAAGAAACCAACAATGCTTACCAAAAACAGTGTTAATAGGGTTCATAGCAACCTGGTTCTTAGCAGCGTCGCCTATCAAACGCTCACTGTCAGTGAAAGCAACATAGGAAGGTGTGGTTCTGTTTCCTTGATCATTAGCAATGATCTCAACCCGGTCATGTTGCCAAACGCCCACGCACGAGTACGTAGTGCCGAGATCGATACCGATTGCCGGACCCTCGCCTTTGCCAGCCATTGATAAGACTCTTTCAAGTTGCAAGAGACTCGAGAAACAAGAATTTTAGAAGCAAACTAGTGTGTCAATGGAGATTTGGGGGACGGTCCTTTTTATGTAGTGTAACTGTTTTGAGGTCTTGGCCGTATTCGACGGATATTGGGTTTTACCTATTCAAACTGGTTTACTAGTTCTTTGTTTTGGTGTGATTTTAGAATTTTATTCTTATCGGATAATTTATATTTTAGGCAACTTAATTCAGCATATATGGGTGACGTTAGTCATCAATTATATCTCCCCATATAGTTTTCAAAAAAAAAAATCTCGGCGTATATTAATTTTTCACGTAGGGTATCAAAATAGAAACATAAAAATAAATGAGGTACTAACTAAGTAATTTACCAGAAAAAAATAAAGAGTTTAAGTTGGTAAGGAGTAGATTGTGTGGAAGAGACATACCTAAGATTCTATTCCAATGCCTACATGACCTTTTTTAAGGGGTAAAAGTAAATAATTAAAATCTAAAGGGTTAAAGTGTATTTCATCACAGTTTATATTTTGTAGTTTTTAAAATATTAGATGAAATTTTATCATTTATGAGGTTAGGATATAATTATACTATGATCGAAATTGAAAACTTTATACTTCAAAGGGATTAAATTAAAATTTAACATTTCAGGGGACAAAGCCACTTCTAGACTTCTAGTCCCTCTAACTATGTCCCTAGATAACAATATCGTGAAGTCTTTTGAATGAAAAACATTAGAAGCATGATGAAGGATGTTTTCGTTCTCTTTTGTTTTCCGTTGTTGTAATTCAAACTAAAGTTAACTTTTGTACACCCCTTGTTGTCTTAGTGGTAAAGAATGATGTAATTCATTCAGATAATCCGAGTTTAAGCACCACTTCTACACGATGTGTGCCTTATTAAAAAAGACTATGAAAATTGAACAGATACTACCCTTGTATCACACCATCATATTTAATTTTTTTAAAAAAAGTGAAAAATATTAGAAGAGTTGTACTTCTCGTTAAAGGATCTGATTCAATTATACGAGTACGACTATCAAACATCGAGATCTAGATATCTCATGCAGTGTGTGTATATACATTATTGATTATTAAATGCGTGGAGTTAGATATATCGTGCATATCTGTATAAAAGAGGAATTGCAGTTTTCTTTTTGAATTGGAGGAATGTGTTAAGGCTGCAAATTTGGGTGTTTTCCAACTAAAAATCTAGCAGAGCAGGGGAGGGTTAGCTTTTGGGCATGAAAATGAGCGAAAGGCCGTACTCTGTCCATAAATTCAGGGCAGGGAATTAGATTCCACGCCCACCAATTATATAATATAATAGGAGTACTATAAAATTGAAATATGTTTACTTATCTGGTTCCACGTTTGCGAGACAAAGTGCACCATCGTGCATGCAAAGCAAATAATTCCAATGCACGCAGGAGATAACAACTATAACCCGAATAGGAATCCTATGTCACTTTTTAGACTCCTATTTATATTCTCACACTAAAATTAGGTTTAGGATTTAAAATTAAGGTTTGTGGTTAGAGTTTAAAAAATTTAGGGTATGATGTATTTTTTAGGGTATAAGATGTCGATGATGCTACGGTCGGCAGTCATGGAGGCCGTCCACTGGACAATACTGTTGTCTTGAATATTCCAGTTGCTCTTGAACGCCCAGGCTCGCCATTTTCTGCATAGGTACAACCGGTTAACAAAAAAGGGCGTGATTTGATGGATAGTTCCGAGGGGGTGAGATAGGAGGGGCTATGGACGTCGCTATGGGTGATATCGTAGGCGATCAGATTGCCATGGCTGGCGGGAATGGAAAGTTGAACCCTGTTACTCAGGAAGGTGACAATGATACTGGAAAAGTTACACCCAAGTTCCGTCTTTCAAGGATAAACTCATTAGAGCTATTGGGAAATCAATGGAGTCGACCCTGATCACTGAGTTGGATGTTGAGGTTCAGGATGAGGATGTTTGTCTCGGGGGTAATGCATCGTTATCGGAAATATAATTTTTGGATAGGGTTCATGATGCAATTGACTCTAAGTTGGCCTTGTCCATTGTGATTCGTTTATTAGGAAAATTGATTGGCTATAGAGCACTTTTGAATCAAATCCATGATCTTTGGAAGCCGAAAGGGGAGATCAGTCTTATTGATATGGACAATGAGTATTATCTTGTTCGTTTTGCTATGGAGGAATATTTCCATAATGTCCTGGCCGGGGGGCCATGGGTTATTTATGACAGTTATTTGACTGTTCGGCCTTGGAGTAGGTATTTTTCCACAACAGAGGAGCACCATTCGCAAATTATGGTATGGGTTCGTATACCGAAGCTCCCATATCGTTATTATACCAAGAGCCTGTTTAAACACATTAATGCCGCTATCGATAAAGTTGTTCACGTAGATTATAACACTTCGGAAGGGAAGATGGGTCGTTTTGCAAGATTAGCTATTATTATTGACTTGGGAGAACCTTTATTGTCTGGAATCATAATTGATGGGCAATGACAAGATATTGAATATGAAGGTTTGCCATCTATATGCTTCAAATGTGGCAAATACGAGCATACAAAAGAGTCTTATGGGATTCCACCAGTTGTTGAAGGTGAACAAGCGGCGACGATCGATAAGATAGATCCTAGTTAGGGATGGGCACGGGTCGGGTAGGGTCGGGTTTTTGGCCCACCCAAACCCGACCCGAAACTAAGTATCCTAAATCGAACCCGACCCGATCTAATTTTTTTAAAAACCCGACCCGACCCGAAAATAAATATTCTAAACCCGACCCCAACCCGACCTATAGAAAAAAATTAATTTTAGGGACCTAATTGTAAAAAAATAATTTTAAGAGGCATAATTATAAAAAATAATAAATTTAAAGACTAAAATGTAAATAAAAAATTAATTTTAAGGACCTAATTATAAAAGAAATATATAAAGAGGGGGTATTATTACAAATATCCTTAAAAAATTTAAGGGAAAATTACACTATTAGTCTCGGGTCGGGTCGGGTCGGATTTTTTCACCCTAAAACCCGAACCCGACCCAACCCGACCTCACCCTACATAAAAACCCGACCCGACCCGAACCCGATTTTTTTCATAAAAATATCTGACCCGATCGGGCCGGGTCGGAACCCGTCGGGTCCGGGTGAAATGCCCATCCCTAATCCTAGTGAGTTGTATGGGCCATGGATGCAAGTGGTTCATCGCAAGCGAAGAAATGTGGCACAAAGGAGGGATCCAGTGCGTGAGGATAATGGGACCACGAGGAAGGCTGGTTTTGGTTTACGTTTCATTGCAATTGCTAATGGGCTAGAGTTAGAGGAACCTAATGAATATCCTACATCGGTACAAAATAGTGAGACTCTTGGGGATGCTCAAGGAGACAGTGCAAATGTGCAACCAAAGACAGTGCAAATGGGCTAGAGTCAGAAGAATGTTAATTATCACGTTAATTGGATACCGAATTCGGCATTTGAGTAGCCAGATAAGGTCTCGGATATGTAGGTTTAACCATTTTGCTCTTTTTTTCTCTATAATGGTTAAGGTTATTTTTTGGAATGTTCAGGGTGCTCTAGACCCTAAGTTTAATTTTTCTTTTAGATTTTTGATTAAGAAACAGAGACCAGATATTGTTGTTGTTCTGGACCCTCAAATTAGCGGAAGGGCAGCTGATAAGTTTATCTGTAGGATTGGTTTTGAATACTCCTTTTAAGTGGAAGCGCATGGGTTTTCAGGTGGAATTTGGATCCTATAGAGGGAATCGGTTCACCTTGATGTCTTAGCGATATACAATCAGTATATCCACGGGTTTTGCTCTGTTGAGGGTGGTTGTAGTTAGTTCTTTATAACCTTTGTTTATGCGAGCCCTGATGCTACTCGACGTCGGGTCCTTTGGGATCGTTTAAAAGCACTGGAACCTGAAGATGGGTCGCCATGAGTGATAGGTGGTGATCTGAATGCCATCTTTAGTTTGGAAATAAGACAAGGAGGGTCGCAAAATAGAACTGGTATCTGTCGAAATTTTTGTGATTTTATGTTGGAATCTGGCTTGATTGACACGAGTTTTTGTAACACCCGGGTTCGAGGGTCGGGTGAAATTAATAATTTAAAAATAGTTTGGGTTTCGGTTTCAAATTTTCAATAATAAAATAAAGGTTGGGCCCCGGGTTTTAAGACATGAAAAATTTAACTGGGCCATTTCCTAAACAAACCCAAATAGCTATGGGTGTCATCCATTGTAGTTATCTCAAGTCATTAAGGGTGTTTTGGTCATTTGACTTCCCATTTTAAACAAACATAAAATAAACCCTTTTGGCTCATCTTCTTCATCTCACCATCCCCATTTGACGTCAAAGAGCTCCCCACCCCTCCTAGACACTATTCCATTCCATAACTCATCCAATCGTGAAGATTTTTCAAAGGTAAGGCCGTTTTTGACTTGCTCTCATTGTCCTCTACGAGTACGTACCCTTATTTCCTAGAAAACCCATGATTTTTGAAACTTGGGTGTTTTGAAATATTGATTAAAAATGTCATTTTTAACATCCTAAACTTAGGTTTTTGATTTATGAACGTTATATGAGTTGTTTTAAGTTTAAAGGGGTCCAAAGGGTATGATTTTTACAAGGTTTGGGGTGATTCCCGAAATGGGGTTTGGGGGAGGTTTTTGGGAGGTTTTGGGTTGAGATTTGGGGGTGTTTTATGTAGAAATGAGAGGGCTAATGGTTAGGGTATATGTAAGCATTGTTTTGAAGGCTTTAGGGAGTAGTTTGAAGGTTGAAATCAATGGTTTTAAGGGGTGCTTAAGGGCTGCTCGGATTTTTGGAGTTTTGAGCTAGTTTTCAATGGAAAATTGATGTCTTGAGAGTGGTATTTAATCCAGATTGATTATTTTAGAATATGGACTGATTTGAGATTATTTGCTTGGTGTTGGAATGGCTAGAAGCGAGAATTTTGGTTGGTGAAGCTTCGGGGACAAATCTGGGGATTTCGGAGTCTTGAGCTTGGTCTTCGATCTTCTCTTGGGTAGCAACGGTGAGTAGAATTATTGGTTTTTACATTGTGCCCGATATGGATTCTTTGGGGGTTTGGGTAGAACCTTGAGAGGTCACCTAAACCCGTGTGTAAGCCTTTCTACTCTCATGTTGTTGTGATATATTGATTGTGGATGCGTTGTGATCATTTGAATGCATTTTAAGTTGTTAATGTTGTAGTCGTGTTGAGTTCGTGGCTCACGTGATGGTGGTCTAAACTACGGTGATGTGTAGTCCCACCGATAGTGACTAGTAGGGTAGTACTTTGATGTGTAGTCCCATTGGAAATCCACTAGTCGAAACGGTGATGTGTAGTCCCACCGTAAGTGTATGTTGGTTGTGCTTGTGCAAACCAAATGTTGTGGTTGAGATAGACCCTTGTGCATCCATTGCTTTCTTGCATATAAATCGTATTTTGGAAAACTGCATGTTGTGAATTGTAGAGCCTCTCTCACTAAGCTAGATTGCTTATGCTCTTTATGTTTCCAACGTGCAGATCGTTAGAGTTCGGGAGGCGAGCGGGCGAGGGAGGAGCTTTTGGAGTTCTCAAGCCAGTTTAAGTATGGTTTGCTTTTGTAATAATATCTAGACAATGGGGTGTAGAGTGTTAGGAGTTGGGGTCAAACTCCTTAGGAGGTTATGCTTGAAATTGTTAAACTCATGTTGTGTGATGCTTTTGCTTCTTGGATTACGACCTATGTTTCGTGTGTGGTTTATTTGCACATGCCTAAACTTGTATGATGTTGGCCTAGGTATGCCTTATGCTTGACTACATGGTGAATGATGTCTTGTGCTTGCTAAACATGCTTCTTGCGAGATTGTATGGAGTCTTGTTTGTATGTTTTCGTTAGATTAAATGCCTCCCATGCTAAGTCTCAATTGTGGTTTGATGCATGAATGTTTGTTTACGCTTAAGAGTGCCCAAAAATTGCATCTAGAATCGTAGGTGAAGTTACCAAGTAGTGAAATGAGGAGTTGCAGAGCAGGGGTATCGATACGGTTAGACCCGTATCGATACGGCCTTCTTATTTCAGGCCTTTCGTTTCGATACGCGGGGAGACGTATCGATACTATTTTGGACACTGGAGCTACTGTCCAACTTGGTATCGATACCGGTCTCAGGCGTATCGATACCATTTTGGTCACTGAAGTCACTGTCCAAACTTGGTATCGATACCGGTCTTTGGCGTATCGGTACGGTCATCTTAGCGTTGACTGTGAGAAGTCAACCTTTGGGGAGGGTATCGATACACTCCTTGGGTGTATCGATACGGTCTCCACATGCTGACATTGACACTTTGACCTAGTCAAGGTGTATCGATACAACCCTTAGGTGTATCGATACCGCCTGTAGTTAAGTTAAAAATTGGGCTTTTGGATGTGGTTTTGGGTTCGTTCGATTGCCTCGTGTATGTTGTTCCGCTGATTGATCACTTAGGACTTTAATTTTCCTCTAGACAAGATTAATTTAAAAAAAAAAGAATAGGGTTGCTAACCGAAGGGGAGCCTTAACGGGTTTCACTTCGGTTTTCCTCGTGTAGCCCACTTGGACCGGTCATCCGGCCAGACAGAGACGAGGGGGTTACATTTATTGGTATCAGAGCCTGAGGTTTCCGAGACCTCGGGCAGGTAAGTGAGGTAAGTTAAGGTATTATGAGTGTTTTGCCATGCATGTCTAAATTTTGTTTTAGCACGGTGTATGTATGCATGCTATGGTGACCTTGCTGTTGTTTGAGGGTTGGTTTGAGTCCCCATTGTTAGGCATTGTTGTCAAAATAAAAAGGGAAAATTGTTTTGGTTTAAAGAGCTTGAGAATCGGAGTCCTTTGCCCCTTGCTAACCTAACGTTTCTTTGTTGTTGTGTGTTTGTTGTTTTAGATTACTTTAATTGCTATGGTGAGACCGAGGGGACGACCTAGGGCGGGTGACCAGGCACCTGAGAACGCGCCTCCTGCTCTTAATGCTCCCGGTGGAAAGGGAGGGAACGTCGGAGGTGATGGTAATGGGCCTCAGGCTGAGGCTAATGTGGGAGGTAATGGGGCTCAAGCGGGCCAAGGTCAAGCAGGCCCAGATGTGGCTCATTTGATTCAGACTATAGCCGGAGCTTTTCAGACAGCTTTGGCTGGTATGCAAGCTGCAGCACCACCTCAGGGTGCGGGGACAGGATTACCCCTAGAGAGGCTTCGTAACTTGGGGGCAGTTGAGTTTCGTGGATTGTCTCCGGAGGGTTCGGAAGGGTGGCTTGAGAGCACTACTCGCATCTTGGGCCAGATGGAGTGTTCGGATGCCCGTAAGTTGGGATGCATTGTCTCATTGCTTCAGGGAGACGCTTATACTTGGTGGACCACTGCTATTTCTGGTATGGCTGAGACAGATATCACATGGGAGATTTTCAGGAATGCTTTTAAGAGGAAGTACCTCAGAGTACTTAGATGAAAAGAAAAGAGAGTTCATGGCTTTGTTTCAAGGCAAGAGGACCGTGTCCGAGTATGAGATTCAATTTGTGAGGTTGATCCAGTATGTGCCAGAACTGATTCCGGATGAGAAGCTGCGATGTGAGCGTTTCAGATATGGGTTGACCACTGATGTGAAGACCTACATGTTGGCCGCCGACTACACTGAGTTCGATGTCTTGGTTTCTAGGGCCAAGGTTGTAGAGCAGAACCTGAGCTCTAGAGCACGTGCTGGTGGGTCTGACTCCGGGAAGAGACATGCGAACTGGGATAGAGATCATGCCAAGAGGCATAGGGATAAGAGGTACCAGCCGGATACGAGGCCTAGGGGTGGTAACCATGGTCAGGGCCGTCAGGGCCAAGGGGCCGTTGGGCACATTCCGGAGTGCACTAGGTGTGGGAGACGCCACCCAGGTGAGTGCATGGGTATGTTTGGGGCGTGTTGGAACTGTAGCTCCCGAGACCATTTGAGGCGTGATTGTCCACACCCATTTGAGGCGTGATTGTCCAAACTCTATCAATGTACAACTCTTGATAATACCTCCCAGCGTGAACCAAGGGTGAACATCAACCGATCTTACGCCTCTCTTAGTCGTTGAAATTCGTACTTATTCCTAAGCCGAATTAGTCTTCACCGATTTGGGCAAAAATCATGCTTATGCGTTTCTTGAATCTAACTCTCCCGATTTTAGATAAATGGATGCAATCACAATTTCCTCTCCTGATTCAATTGCAAGAAAAGATAAACACCAAGAATAAGCAAACCTTGAATTAAAATTGCAACCTCAAAAACCTAAACAAATCTAATCATTTATCAAAACCACAAACCCAAAATAACCCAAGCCAAACAAGTTAGTTCATGGTTGGGTTTTGAATGATATACAAAGAATAATTACCTAGCATGAATCTAACTGAAAAAAGAAGAAGAAAAAGATGAAGAATTTAAACAGCCTCATTGTTTCTTTCTCTCCAATCCACTCCTCCTTGAAGTTGACGGCTTGGCCTTCTTTATATAGGAGATAGCTAGGTCAAAGTCTTTCTTAAGGAGGAAGTTAAGTTAAAATTAAATTGAATAAAAGAAATATTATATCTCTTTTAATTTTATTCCAACTAAAACTCATATTTTCTTGGGATTTAATCTCTTTTTGACCTCTTCATGAATATCCAAGATCCGATCTTCATGCAAATTATCTTTAAAAATTCATCTCTTTACGCTCTTCAAGTCGCCTACCACATTGCTCTTTTTCTCCATTGTCGGAAATTGTCCAGGCATTGCCTCGGCAATGGCTTGGTGCGACAATGAACTGGTGGTTGTCTCTCGTTCGTGGCATCGGGCTCGACAATGATCGACATGTATTGTCGCGGCATCAGGTTGCTGCGGCAAGGCTCGTCAATCCCTAGCATAACATGCATATGCACAAAACGCATACCTAGCAGTACCTTTTTCCACAAAATAACTAAATTATGAACTCAAGCATAACGATGAAGGAAATTATGAAAGTGTGCATGAATGCCTAATAATGTAGCTAAAATGTGCCTAAGTCTAACAATAATATGAGTAAAAAGGGGTAATAAAAATAGTACTTTTGAACACTTATCACACCCCCAAACTCGAACTATTGCTTGTCCTCAAGCAATGCAAACTAACAATTACCTGCCAAGACTTTAATCATCAAAGACATGATTTCAAACTTGAATTCAATCCTCAGAACCGTGGCACAAAGTATGATCACCTTTCGAATTTTTCGGCTAGCACAAAAATTACCCAGAACCAAACTATAATGCTCGTGACAATGTGTGTGCGTGGTTGTGTACAAGTTGATTTTCAAGATTCCATGTGAACAATAAGCTTTTATCTATTTAATTACCGAGGTATTTTTTTTACTTTCACTAGAGCCAATTTCGGGCACCTCTAGCGATTCAATTTCTCATTTTTTAATTTATTCGACTAGAGCCAATTTCGGGCACCTCTAGCGATTCTTTTAAGTGCATTAACTACTAGAGTCGGTTTCAGGAACCTCTAGAAATTAACCTTTAAATTTTTTTAATTTACCCCCAAAATTTTTTAGCAACCTAAGTTCAATAAGTTTCTATCAATCAACAAGTCACAACTGTGTAAAATTTTTCAGCATCATAGTAAGTTTCTAGGTTCTTTTCATGCAATCCTAAAATTTAAAGGAATTCTCAATTAAGTGCAGTGGCAAAATTTCATCATCGAATATTCAACAAGTCTTAAGCAATTAAATCCAATTAAAAGCATGTCATGTAACATATCCATCCTATATGATGTTACTAAAGATGAATGCAATTAGATATGAAACTAATTAAAGACAAATAGCCCCCAAACTCGAGAAAAACATTGTCCTCAATGCATAAAAATAAAAATAAAATATGATGTAAATGAGCTAGTCGGAAAGGTCGTCACCTGGTTTGATGAGTTTCCTTCGAGTCGTTGATTTTCTTGAGCGCGGTGGTTGCTTGATTCACCTGGTATGCGCTGATGCCTGGACATGAGCAGTAGGCATTGTTGGTGCATCAGGACTTTTCGAGGCATGCGCTTCAGTGGTTGTCGAGGCATCGAGTATTGCCGAGGCATGCACTTTAGTGGTTGCTGAGGTATCAGGTATTGCCATGGCATCCTCCGTCTTGCCGTTCGGCAGCAATTTTGGACTCATTTTTTTGAACAGATGTTTGCTCCTTTGGGTGCGCTTGGGCTTGCCATGGTTTTGAGGTTCTTGGCCATAGTCGGTTTTGATTCTTGATGTGGAAAAACAAAAAAAAAACCAAAAAATTAATTATACTGAAGACAAATAAAATATCTCCTAAAATATCCAAAAATTAAAAACGAAAAAATAAAAAATTCTTAAAAAGAGCATTTTCATTCATCTTCTAAGGTTACTGCGTATCCGAGAAAGCTTGAGAAGGGTCATTTCTGATACATCTTATAGTCCATTCGCACCCTTCATCGAGTGACAATATTGCCCAAAAAGAGTTGGGTCAATATGCTCGCAGCTACTCCCTTTTGTGTTACCATGGTGGAGGTGTCTTTCTTCCTTGTTCTCTTGTAGTCCATGTATACTCTCCACCTTGCTACTATTCCTGAAGGCATGAATATATTATTAGAAAAAATTATCTCAACATCCAACCATTTACTTACCTCATTCTCGTTGAAATCTGTCATGGCTAGATATAGCCTTCGTTGCCGAGGCAATTACTGCGCCAACCAATTACCATGGTGATCTTCTATAATGATTCGGTGCAAGTCAAGGGAAAACCCAATTTTCTGAAAAGCTTCACGAGTCCAAACACCGTTTTCTTTAAGTCTCTCAACTATCTCCATCAGTAGAGATTTCGATGGCTTCAAATCTATCGACGTTGTTTCCTCAATAAATATCTGTAATGGAAGAGGTGATTTTTCAAGGAATTCAAAAGGATTAACCATTACCTGCTCATATTTCATTAGCGAAGTATTGTTTGTGTTGAGCTTGCATGTGGTCATTCAATTGCAGGGGCAAAAGTAGATGAGAGCAATTTACAGATTTCTTCTTCATCATTAGTGTTGTAACGTTCTGGATATCTGATTCCTCAGGAATTGCTATAGCATCACTCTTATCCTTCTTGATTGATGGAATTGCTGAGGCATCTAGACTTGCTGAGGCATCAGGACTTGCCGAGGTAGTGGTGTCGGTCATTGCTGAGGCAATATTACCGGGCATTGCCGAGGCAGTGTGATCGGGTGTTGCCGAAACATGTGGTATTGTCGTGGCATTTTCAGTACTCTTCTCAGCCTCATTAAGTGTTTTTGTGGCATTGTTTTGTTCAGGCTCCTCAATCTTTGTCGGGGCAATTTGATGTATAGACTCATCATGTGTTGAGCAATCTCTCTCATTGGCATCCTCTCGACTTGGGGGGTTCTAGTTGTTCCCAACGTATTGAGAAGCTCTCTTCGTATCGCTCATTGTCCTCTTGCCTTGTGATTTCAATATTCCTAGGAATTGACTGTTGGGGCATGTTATCCATGGCATATGTGGATTTCTTTAATCGATCTTCCGATTCTCTCACGAGTACATCCATCCTGGCTATACACGTATCCATAGAATTTAATAGCTCTTGACGAGGACTACATTGCCATGACCTATCTGTTTCTGTGGCATCTGTTGTTGCGGCAAAGTTGTTATGGTGAAAAAATTTGAGCTTTTTAATCATACCATGAAGGATTTTGCTGCTGGTTCCATCTATGGTCCACCTTGTAGTCATATGCACCAAAAAGGTGAGGGCAATTTTCAAACACATGATTTTCCCCACACATAGCACAAGAGTTTTCCAAGATATATATTTTTCTCGGTTGATTCCTATCTTTCAACATCAACTATCGAATAGTTTTAGTTTTATTTCCCCCACATGTTGATGTCCCTTAACTTGTAGCACACCTATTTTTTGATAAAAATAACAAAAAGAAAGTTAGTAAAACTAATAAAAAATGCAATAACAAAAACAACTAACACCAATTGTCAATTCCCGGCAACGGCGCCAAAAACTTGTTGTGTGTGTAAAGTGCCCCGCAATTGTGCAAGTATACACGTCTCAAGTAATAAAGTGATGAGCATTGAGTATTGTCTCCACAGGGATTGGTGAAACCTTCAATGTTATTGTCTCGTACTAAAAAGGAAATAAAAGTAAAGAACACAAGCGATTGATTGAGTTTTTAAAGTAATATAATAAATAGAAAATTAAATAAGCCAGTAAACTAAAGAGTTGAGTAATCAAGATGAGAGAATGGGCTAGATTATTGCATCGTAGTGTGGAAACCAATTGGAATTGTCTCAGTTTTTGAATACAACAAACACCGGATTTCCTCGGCAAAGACCAGAGTCACTGTCGCGGCAATGGGTTAAGTAACTGCCTCGGCAATCCCTTGCTTGGGCAGCAACGAACAACGTCAAGGTTTGGCAAAGCGTCATTCAGTGGCTCCTCCTTATCCCTAAGTCGAAACCGTGCTGATGTGCAGGCCTTGATAATACCTCCCAGCGTGAACCAAGGATGAACACCAACCAATCTTACTCTTCTTTTAGCCGTTGAAACTCGAACTTATCCCTAAGTTGAGTTAGTTTTCACCGATTGGGATGAAAACCATGTTTATTCATTTCGTGAGTCTAACTCTCCCGATATTAGACAAATAGATAGTTGACGATATCCTCTCCCAATTCACTCGCAAACAAGATAAAGAATCAAGAATAAGCAAACCTTGAACTAAAATTGCATTAACAAAAACTTAAACAAAATCCAACCGTTTTCTCACAACTACAATCTAAACCCTAAGAAGAAATTAGAACATGATAGCAATGTAAGCTCGCTACAAATTCTCTCAACTCTCAATTGCTTGATGATGTGATGTCCTCAATGGTCGGCTTTGGCTTCTTATTTATAGAGGAGGTTTAGGTCAAGTCCTTTTTGAGGAGGAAATTAAGTTAGAATTAAACACATTAAAAGAAAAGATCTTTTTTTAAAGTATTATATCTTTCTTCTTTAAAATCCTCCCATTTGCGTGGAATCTACTCTTGACCTTCCTTCGGTGCTTTTCATGATCTTCTCGCAGTCCGATCTTTATGCAAAGTACGTAGGAAAGTTCAGCTCTTTACGCTCTTCAACTCGCCTACCACTTTGCTCTTTTTCTCCTTTGTCGGAAATTGCCAGGGCATTGCCTCGGCAATGGCTCAGCATAGTTCGGCGCGTCAATGAACTGGTGGTGGTCTCTCGTACGTGGCATCGGGCTCGGCAATGATTGGCATGTATTGCCGCGACATCAGGTTGTTGCGGCAAGGCTCGGCAATCCCTGGCATAACCTGCATATGCACAAAACGCATACCTAGCGGTACCTTTTTTCTACAAAATAACTAAATTATGAACTCAAGCATAACAGTGAAGGAAATTATGAAAGTATGCATGAATTCCTAATAATGTAATTAAAATGTGCCTACATTTAACAATAATATGAGTAAAAAAATAATAAAAATAGTACTTTTGAACACTCATAATAGGCCGATAGGAAACCTCCCTTCAATCTTCTATGTTGATAAAAATCCAAAATGTAAGAGATTAATGCTGATAAGAATCCAATCCCAAGTATGATAAGACTTCAATCCCTGCCATACTACTTAGAAGTTCATGATGGCACTTAACTCTAAGGATTTCTTCCTTGCATAAACTCTACGCTAACATAAGAAGATATAGAATCATAATCTAATCAAAAAGCAATCTTGAAGAAGTTTAATATGATAAGAAGTTCTAGTTTTACTCAAATATGTAGGGCTGGTTTCACATTAATTTTAAAAAGCGATTTTAGATTGTTTGCTTTAAAATTTAAGTATTCGACATTGTTGTTAAAAAATGTCTTTAAATAAATAAAATATTTGTTTTAAACATTTATTTTTAAAATATAAAAGAATTTGTAACGTAAATAAAGACAATTGTTACCAACATTCAGTTTATCTAGCAGGATGACTTGATAGATCTCCCTAAAACAATGTTAAGGGGTTGACTCCTGGCATTAATAAAAAAAATTGATTTTGGTCCAAAAAAATGCCTTTAACTAGAAAAAAAGTAACTTATATTTTTAAATCACTAAACTTAGCATCCGTTTTCATTTACATTACATACCTTTAAAAAAGTATTGCAGAATAGAGCCTCAGATGTATGCAATATCAGCTTTAGTTTTCTTATCCAAGTTAAACTCTTCTTAACCATGATAGCTGCTGTTCATAAAATTATATAGTTTCCTTATTACATAAAAACTCACATATTTACCGGATTAATCACAAACTACACTTTATATTTATCATAGTAAGCCGAAAATAGCTAATCAAAACAATGACATTACCGAACTACTCAATGTGGTCTCATTGATAAAGGATGATATGTTTTATTTAGGTAATTCGAATTCGAGCACTGCGTGCATGGTGTGTGTACATCATTAAAGGCTAAAAAAACTGAACAAATACTACCATGTAATCACACTAACATATTAAAAAAACATAGACATTACCAATTACAAAAAAATGTTGTGATTAGTGTTGCAGCAATAGTTGGAACTCCTAAGGGTAACGGTAAATATTTCAATATAATATTTTTTCTCCTGACACATGATATAATAATATTTACTATATAATGACAGTGTATCGAATATAAACTCATTATATCTTTTTTGAGGAGAAAGTTAAGTTAGAATTAAACACAATAAAAGAAAAGATCTTCTTTTAAAGTATTATATCTTTCTTCCTTAAAATTCTCCCATTTGCGTGGAATTTACTCTTGACCTTCCTTCAGTGTTTTTCATGATCTTCCCACAGACCGATCTTTATGCAAAGTACGTAAAAAAGTTCAGCTCTTTACGTTCTTCAAGTCGTCTACCACTTTTCTCTTTTTCTCCCTTGTCGAAAATTGCTTGGGCAGTGGCTCGGCATAGTTCGGCGCGACAATGAACTGGTGGTGTTCTCTCATCCGTGGCATCAGGCTCGGCAATGATCGGCATGTATTGCTGCGGCAAGGCTCGGCAATCCCTGTCATAACCTGCATATGCACAAAACGCATACCTAACAGTACCTTTTTCCACAAAATAACTAAATTATGAACTTAAGGGAAGGAAATTATGAAAGTATGCATGAATGCCTAATAATGTAACTAAAATGTGCCTAAGTTTAACAATAACATAAGTAAAAAAGGTAATAAAAATAGTACTTTTGTACACTCATTAATAGTCCGATAGGAAACCCTCCCTTCAATCCTCTATGTTGATAAAAATCCAAGATGTTAAGAGATTAATGCTGATAAGAATCTAATCCCGAGTATGATAAGACTTCAATCCCTGCCATACTACTTAGAAGTAGGGGTGTTCAAAAATATCCGATCCGACCGATCCGATCCGATTATCCATTGATCTGATTCGAAAATTCGGATATCCGATCCGATTTTTATTTTCGGATTGGATATCCGATCCGATTATAGATTTTTCGGATCGGATACGGATCGCAATATTACAAGTTTCGGATTATCCGAAAACCCGAAAATCCGAAAATCTAATATTTTTTAAATATTAATCTTGTTATATTTAACAATTTGATGCTTGTTATGTCCGAAAATTTAAAAAATCGAATATTTCATAGATGTAAATCTTGTTATATTTAGCAATTTGTTGTTTGTTATATTCGAAATTCCGAAATTTTCATAAATACAACCTTCAAATTCGAAAAAATACTTGAATCAAATTATATGTTCGGATAATCGGATATCCGAATATCCGATCCGGTTATCCGGTATCCGAAAAACTGGATATCCGGTTTTTTCCGGATCAGATACGGATCACTATATTGCCGATCCGAAAACCCGGATATCCGAAAAAACCGGATCGGATCCGATCCGATATCCGACAATGAACACCCCTACTTAGAAGTTCATGATGACACTTAACTCTAAGGATTTCTTCCTTGCATAAACTCTACGCTAACATAAGAAGATATAGAATCATAATCTAATCAAAAAGCAATCTTGAAGAAGTTTAATATGATAAGAAGTTCAAGTTTTACTCAAATCTGTAGGACTGGTTTTACATTATTTTTAGAAAGTGAAGTGGAAAAATGATTTTGGATTGTTTGCTTTAAAATTTATGTATTCGACATTGTTGTTAAAAATATCTTTAAATAGATAAAATATTTGTTTTAAACATTGAATTATAAAATATAAAAGAACTTGTAACATAAATAAAGACAATTGTTATCAACATTCAGTTGATCTAGTAGGATGACGTTTTAGGTCCCTTAAGTAATGTTAAAGGTTTGACTCCTGGCGTTAATGAAAAAATGATTTTGGTCTAAAATAGGTCTTTAATTAAAAATATAACTTACATTTTTAAATCACTAAACTTAACATCCGCTTTCATTTACATTACATACCTTTAAAAAAATATTGCAGAATAGAGCCTCGGAGGTATGCAATATCAGCTTTAGTTTTCTTATCCAAATTAAACTCTTCTTAACCATGATAGCTTCTAATCGAATAAAAGCTGTTCATAAAATTATATAGTTTCCTTATTACATAGAAACTCATATATTTACCGGATTAATCGCAAACTACACTTTATATTTATCATAATAAGTCGAAAATAGCCAATCAAAACATAGACATTATCGAACCACTTAGCGTGGTCTCAATGGTAAATGATGATGTGTTTTATCCAAGTAATTCAGGTTTGAGTACTATGTATGTACGGTGTGTGCATCATTAAAGGGCTAAAAAAATTAAACAGATATTACCATGTAATCACACTAATATATTTAAAAAATATAGACATTACCAATTACAAAAAATGTTGTGATTAGTGTTGCAGCAATAGTTGGAACTCCTAAGGGTAACGGTAAATATTTCAATATAATATTTTTTCTTCTGACACATGATATAATAATATTTACCATATAATGACAGTGTATCAAATATAAACTCATTATATATATAAAAGAAAATTCATTTTCTTAATAATGGAAGCCAAGATTCCTTAGATAAGAAGATATGCATGCATGTATAAAGGCTTCATGTTTCTCATTCCATGCATCTTTTTCTCAAGCTGCCCTCCCACCAAACAAAACACTTTAATTTTTCCACAATTTATCTCCAAGTACTCTCTTCTCTTTGCTGTCTCAATCCAATAAAAGGGGGCTCAACCAAGAAAAGGGTATATGAATGTGAAGGGAAATTGAAGGGAAAAAAGACAAATTGCAAATTGGTATTGATTCCTCTAATAATTAAGAAAAAAACATGCATGCATGATATAAGCATCAAAGTTTAAGGGACAGCAAGATTTCCTAAAGCAGCTTAAAAAGTTGATAGAAAATGGGATAAACACATAATCTTTTCCTTTTTTTTCTGAATTGGAAAGGATACATCTTTATTTTGAATTGGCATAGATGTCCATAATTGACTTGAAAAAAAATCTTGTGGCACTACATATATAATTGAGAAAATGGTGTGTCATGATCAACGTGTGTCTAGTTTTTTTTTTTTTTTGATCCAAACGTGTGTCTAGTTTAAGTAAATCAAATGTGATATTTAGCAGTAAAATTTAATTTTAAATTTTGACTGATCCAAAGGTTCGATCATTAGTAGGAGTGAGCAACACTCCACTCGGAAAAAAAAATCATTTTTCTCAATTTCGAGTTTGTTCAACTTAAAAAACCATTGACCAATAAGGTCGTACCATGTTGTAGTTCTGAATGCATTGCTCTAATTAAAAAGGATAAATGACATGTTAAATCTTTGAAATTTTATTTTTGTTCGGTATAATCACTAAAATTTTATTTAATTTGAATTTGACCCTATTTATTTTAAGTTTTTATAATTTGACCTGATATTACGTTATAAAATTATAACTTTATGCCTCGGGAGGACACACCTTTGTTCTATGTTGAAACCCAATCATTAGATGAAATTTTCCAGAGGTTTTATGTGAAAGTTGTGCTTTTTTAGTCGTGTCTTCCAAAGGTTTGAAAAAATAAATTCTAATATTGTGTGAATTATAAATTAATCCACTAATTATTAAAATTTTTGAGTTATTTAAAGTTTATTTTTTAACTTAAATTTTATTAGAAAATTTTTCGAGCCGAATTTATAAAATTATGATTTTAGTCAATTCAAGTCGAGTTATATCTTAACAATAAATTATTTGGCACACAATGTGTAAAATAATTTTACGCAATCCTTACTATTTACATTATACAATCTAAAATCTAACTCTTTAACCTTAAAATCGTAAACTCTAACTCTAGATCATAATTTCTAAACCATATAACATAAACTCTTAAATTTTAAATCATTAACACATATTTACACAACTTGTGTATTGAAATTTTTCTCAAGATATATAATCTTATGTAATAGCAAAGATAATATTTAAATTTAATATTTCCATACTCTTTTTGTTTATGTTCAGATTAAGTCAAATTTAAATTAAAAAATCCTTTCCAAAACTCGACCTAATCCATAAAAATATAATTTTAAATACATTTTATATGTACAGCTAAATAAAAAAATGTCTTTAACTTAAAATATCTATATTTTTTGTCCGATAAAACAACTTTTAGTTTCTAAATTTGATATCTATTTGCAACTTACTCTCTAAAATTTGTTTTTATCCATTTTACTTCATGAACTTGATATTTTTACTCATTTAAAAAAAATTGATGATTTGACACTAAAAACCATACATTTTATTAATATCAGTCAACAGAACACTTCATCAAACAATAACCCTTAACAATAAAAACTCTAGAACAGTACCAGTCAAACAAATGATCAACAATATAAACTAACAATAAGATAACAGAAAGAGTAAGAGCACATTTATTCTCTTGCCAAGAAACCAAAATTGCAATGGCTCTCACTCTCTCCTATTTCTTATTCTTTAAAACTTTTTTCTCTCTCTCTCTCTCCTTTCAACGAAAAAATCAAGAAAGATGAGTAAAAAGTTGAATTATGAATTATTATTTTTTAATCAAACTTTATTATTTTAAACTAAAAAATAAAAAATCTGAAAAAAGTCCAACAAAAAAGTGTTTAACCTATTTTATTCTTAAAAAGAATAATCACGCTTTAAGTCCCATCATTTTAAAACTTATTAAAATAGTTAATAGCGCGTATCAGTGCATATGATTAATAGTATACATATCAATACATGACGTTTACTCTAAAATTTTCCTTAGAAGATGAGTCTAAAGTAAACATCATGTAATGATATGTACCATTAATTATATGTACCATTAATTATTTTAATAAATTTTGAAATTATGTGACCTAAAATGTGATTATTTCTTTTTAAAAATAAAATATATTCGAAACATTTTTTTTGTGTCACCTTTTCAAAAAAAATTAGTTTATGGCCTTAATGTTTTAATAAAAATTTATTGATTTTAATTAAAAAATAATCTGAAA
This sequence comes from Hibiscus tridactylites, assembly GCA_958450335.1. Lineage (NCBI taxonomy): Eukaryota > Viridiplantae > Streptophyta > Magnoliopsida > Malvales > Malvaceae > Hibiscus > Hibiscus tridactylites. The sequence continues at coordinate 43,699,563 of OY288292.1, forward strand.
AAGTGGCACAAAATATGTTTCAACCCATTTTATTCTAAAAAAGAAATAATCTCTTTAGGTCTCATGATTTCAAAAGTTAATAAAATAATTAATGGTACATATTAGTATGTATTAATAAATGAATTTTATTCTATAATTTTCTTGTATGTGAAGACCATTATGAGAAAGAGTGATAATTTTGGATATGGTGATAATTTAGAAAAGTTTTTTTAAACTTAAAAAAAAAAGAGAATAAAAATTTTCTACCCTATTTAATGTTTTTATTTATGCCCACACACTAAAAAAATAAGTTTAGAGCTTATAGATTAAGGTTTAAGATATTGCGTGTATTATGCATTTTTAGGGTTTAAATTTAAGGTTTAAGACTTAGAATTTAGGGTTAGCACTTAGAATTTATTTTTAGCGTTAGACATAAAAAAAAACCGAAAAAATAAAAAGTTTTTATCCATCATCCGAATAAGTGATGTAAATCTTTAAATGTACTAAATTTAATCAACTATTCACTTGTCAACGAACTATTTTGCTCATGCTTATATTAATTAACAAAAATCATATGTTATTTTTCGGTGTCTATATATATCCCAATCAGTGTCAGCTCTGAGGGTGGGCAAGAGGGACGCCTGCCCAAAGCCCACTGCTCACCCATGGCCCATTATTTATATTTTTTTAATTATATATATATATATAGTTTCTTTTTAAATTAAATATTTATTAATAGAATCCACTATCCTTAATTAAAAAAATTATTTATTTTAAACAACAATGAGTCATTGTGTTATAATTGAGATTTTAATGATAGTTTAATTTTTATAATATTTGTTATTAGGAGTTTTTTTTTTCAATACTTGTTGTTTGTGGCTCATTTTTTCAATAGTACTTGTTATTATACGCTCATTTTTTTTATTAATATTTTTTATTAGAGACATACTCTTAAAATTTATTTTTTTAATATTTTTATTAGGGGTCCAATTTCGTTAATACTTGTTATTTGAGGCCCAATTTTTTTAAATACTTGTTATTAGAAGCTCATTTTTTCTTGATATTTGTTATTAAGATGTACTCTTAAAATTCAATTTTCTCAATATCTGTTATTAGGGGCCTGCTCTTAAAATTTAATTTTTTTTTCAACATTTGTTATTAGGAGTCTAAATTGTTCAATACTTGTTATTTGTGGTCCAATTTTTTTAATACTACTTGTTATTTGAGCGCGATTCAAAATTTTCAATACTTGTCAGTAGAGGCTCATTTTTTCAAACATTTGTTATTAAGGGCATACTTTTAAAATTATTATTTTTCAATAATTGTTATTATGGGTCTATTTTTCCCGATAATTGTTATTTGGGGTCAATTTCTTTCAATACTTGTTATTAGAGGCTCTATTCCCCCAATATTTGTTATTAGGGGCTTATTCTTAAAATTCATTTTTTTTCTAATATCTATTATTAGGGGCGTACTCTTAAAATTTATTTATTTTTCAATATTTGTTATTAAAGACATATTCTTAGAATTTAATTTTTTCAATAGTTATTATTAGGGGCCTAATTTTTCAGTTTACCCTGAACCTCCAAAATCTCTAGACCGGCCTTAATCTCAACACTAAAAAATTAAATTCTGAACCCTAAAAATTAAACTCTAAATCTTAACTCTGAATCTTAAACTTAAACTCTAAATCCATTTTTTTAGTCTTGAGGTTACATGTATACCAAAAATTGAAAATATTTTCGTTATGTATTAATACCCATTCATGAAGCAACTTTATTTCTACAAATACTTTAGTTTTAGGGTTTATGGGTTTCGTTTATGGTCTAGTGTTTAGGAGTTTTAGTGGAAGAGTTTTAAATTTAGGGAGTGTGGTTAGAATTTAGGGTTTATTGGTTAAAACCTAAATCTTTAACTATATTATCCTAAAACTAAACTCCCAACATCTAAACCCTATATTCTAACCTTAAACCCAAAATTTTAAACTATTATAATTAAATTTTAAACAATAAATTAGATCCATAAACCCTAAAACTAAAACACTAAAGTAAAAGCTTATAGGCGAAGAAAAAGCTTATTCCACTCAAAACCCTAAAATAAAAAACCAAAAAGCAGATAATGGCACAATAATTTAATGAAAAGAATAAAAGAAAAAAAGCAAAAACTCTGAAACAAAAGCCTTCTCTCTCCTTGTACCTCCTCCATTTTAAGTCTCTTTGGTCTCTGGTATTCCCTTTAAGTGATTCTCCACCTTGTTTTTCTTAAAGAGTCCATCAATCTTTATAAAAGAAAGGCATAGCAAATTATATTTAACCATGGTTTTTTCATCTCTTCCGTTCTATTTAGATCCTCCTAATTGGCAGCAGGTAAGGGTTTTCTTTTTCTTTTTTGTTTTCTTCGGCTTCCATTTTTATCCACAGCTTCTGCACCCTAAGGTGAAAGCAATATATGGAAAAAGATAAATATTCATATTCCTTTGCTCATCTTTTTTCCCTGAATATACTAAATATATTTTCTTGTTTACAGTTATGAGATTATCTGATATATTTTTTGCAGCAGCAGCAGCACAATGATCAACAAGGAACCGGAAGTACTGAAAATCCTCAGCTTCTTCCGCCACCTCATGTCGGAGCTGGTGGTGGATCCGTTAGACCCGGTTCGATGGCAGATCGAGCCAGGCTAGCGAAGCTTCCACAGCCTGAAGCAGCCCTCAAATGTCCAAGGTGTGAATCCACCAACACCAAATTCTGCTACTTCAATAACTACAACCTCTCTCAGCCGCGCCACTTTTGCAAGACTTGTCGGCGGTATTGGACCCGGGGAGGAGCTCTTCGGAACGTACCGGTTGGCGGGGGTTGCAGAAGAAACAAGAAGAACAAAAGCAGTAGCTCGAAATCCTCGGCTTCGACCGAGAAGCAAGTCGGGTCGAATCCATCTGAAATCACCGCTCATTTGCCACAGCAATCACCTCATTTACCCTTCATGGCTTCTTTGCAGAATTTTTCTCAGTATAGCTTGGGGAATGTTGGGTTAAACTTTGGTGGAATTCAGAGTCAGATGGGCTCAGCAAGTGGTGCTAGTGGGCAAGCTGATATGGGGTTTCAGATAAGAACTCATCAGCAGCAGCAGGAGCAGCAGCAGCAGGCTCAGTTCCCTTTCTTTGAACCAACTAACAGTGCTTTATATCCATTTCAAAGCGATGGTATTGAAGCAACATCATCTTCTAGGGTTTCCGAGTTAGCTCCAGTGAAAACTGAAAACAACCGAAGGCTAAATCTATCGGAGAATAATCAGTACTGGGGAGGAAATAGTTGGGCGGATTTATCAGGCCTCAACTCTTCCGCTACAAACCATCTCTTATAAGCTAGTTTCAAGCTTTTCTTGAAGCTTTAACGGCGGCTTTAATGACAAATATTTTACATAAAACAAAGATTGGTAGAATTAATGTTTTAACACTATGTATTTCGGCTTGTTTACCAATTTGATCATCTATGTTTGTATGTGAGGTTTTGGGATCTGTTATCTGACATGATAAGCTGGTTTTTCTTGGTTAAATATCCTCCGAGGTAACTTCATTTCCCCCATGTCTATGTTTTCTTCTTACGTATATAACTGTTAGAGATTGACATTGTTGTTTAAGTTACCTAAAATCATGGTTCCTATGTATGTTCATGTTTCTTCAAAGAAACTTGTTGGAATTCTAGCCGAAGAAAAGTTGATGAAATCATCTGCATTTCAGCTAAAGAAAAATTGATGAAGGTATCTGTATGTTACTATTTCTTCAAAAAACTTGAGGTTTATGTTTTCGTTGGGTAAAAACCTCCTGCCCCTAACCATGCCTCCTTTTGTGCCCTGCCTAAAAAATAGTTAAAAATTAAATCTTGTCTCATAACTCTAATTTTCATATCCTAAACCCTAAAATATACACCATATCCCTAATTCCCTACACCCTAACCCTAAGCCCCAACCTTAAACATCAAACCCTAAACTCTAAACCCGCTATTTTAAAGTGGAGGCACAAATGGAGGCATACTTAGGGAGCAAATGATTTCCATCCGTTTTCGTTCGGGTGAATATTTGATATCCTGATACATAAAATTATATGTCGTTGATGTATCAAATATTTTTTGAATTATATAAATTTTAATCGTTTAGGGTTCAAAAGATTTCATATTAAGGTAGTTTTGAATTTAAATTAATTTCAAGTTCAAAACAATTCATGTGTAAATATGATGAATAATTCGGATCGATAACATCGAATATTCAAATTCGAATAAGAATTTCAGTGAATTTTCTTTTATCTTCCCCAAGGAAATCTGTTTTACCTGCAGGCCATGCATCAAAATTTGTGCACAAATAATGCATGGTTTTCGTTATCTTTTTGTTGGAATATGGATCTATGCATCATTGTGAGAGATTAGTAAGTGGAGTTAAAAGTTTTTCGGGTTAAATTAAGACAAAGTATCCTAGAAAACGTCAAAATGCCACTCAAAACCATGCATTCTTCAACCAAAAGTATTCAAAAGTGAGCTGTTCTAGAATTTTATAGAAACAACAATTAGTAATGTTATTTGTTCACTAATAAGTCTTGGGTGCAATAACAAGTCACGTTACTTTCATAATGAGAGAATTTACGTTTCAATCTTAGAAAAAGCATTATTGAGAATAAAAGTCATGAATCCCGAACATAAACCATAAAAATGAATATATACTATACAAAAAAATGTTTTTTTAGTTTTGTTTTACTTTAGAATACATTTTATAGTCAAACATTTACTTTTTAGTTGAAATATCTATAGCAAAAGGATTAATTATCATTTTCGGTATTAAATATCTTAGTTTTTTTAAATACTCTAAAGATAATTATAAAATAATAAATATTTTAATTTCAATTAAAAAAAATCATCAAAGAAAATTAAGCAAGATAATATTAGAAGGGAATCATTTTGCAAGGACCAAGACTCCTACTGCCTTGCAACAAGGAATAAAGCAAATCCAAAAAGGGAAAACACCAAATTACTTTGATGAAAGTCGGCTCAGCTGGTTCATAGATCCAACCATAGAACCCTTAATTAAAGTGAAAAAAGCAGGCAGTAAATAAGTAAATTTCTGCATGTGGTGACGCAAAATGTGGGGTATCGAGTAAATTTTTAGCTTTTTGGGTGGGGAATTCGAAAATGAGTTAATGGAAAATAACAAGAATTAGGGCAAAGTTTATATATGCATGGATTTCGGTCTACAATTAGTCTATTTAATTTATGTGTGTGTGTTTTCCTCTTTTTGACGAACCAACTTGATTGGTAGGCCCAAAGAAAATGTTCTTTTTATTCTTTCTATATAAAATTAGAGTTTGTTTGGACACTATATGATTACAAGAAAAGGTAAACTACAACGGACATCATTCAATTATAAATAAAGTTATATTTAGATTTCTCAATTATTAATAATTATATTTGGGTCACTTAATTGTGGGTAAAGTTACATTTGGGTCACCCTTCATATTTTAAAAATACATTAATTTAATCATTTTTCTTCCAAATCACTTGTTAACACTAGAGTACATTTGAAATCATTAATTAATCTAATACACAAATTGATGTATTTTTTTTAAAATATGAAGGGTAGCCCAAATGTAACCTTAGCCATAATTGAGTGAGCCGAGTGTAACTTTTAATAATTGGGTGACCCAAATGTAACTTTAGCCATAATTGAGTGACCCAAATGTAACTTTTAATAACTGAGTGACCCAAATGCAACTTTACTCATAATTGTGCGACCTTTGTAGTTTATCCTACAAAAAACTGTAATTATATTTTTTTTATATACAAGTAATTATATTCTTTATAATTGAAATAATATTTGTATTTTTTGGTTGTGTATTTTTCAGCGCGTTCGAGACAAACGAACTAAACGTTAAGCGAATCGTTCGGCTGAAAGTTCGTTTATGTTTGTTTGTTTATTAAATGAACGAACATGAACGAGATTTTTTGTTCGTTTAATTAAATGAACGAACACGAATAAATGGCTCGTTTGTTCATTTACGTTCGTGAACGTTCGGTAATCCGTTCGTTCATGTTCGTTCACATATGTCCATTTATATATTTATTATTTTTCATAAAAGAATATTATATCTAAAACGTAAAAAATATATTAAAAATATGAAATAAAAAGAAAAAATCTAAACAATACTCAATGTAAAAAGACTTCAGACTTCTTTAAAAAAACCCTAGACTGTTTATCTCTCCATTCAATTTTATTGTTTCGTTCGTTTGTGTTTATTTGTGTTCGTTTACGTTTGTTTATCATTTTAACGAACAAGCTACATTCTTTGACGAACGAATACGAACAAAAATTGTGTCCATATAATTTTTTGTGTTTGTTCGATTAAAATTAAACAAACGAACGAGAATATACCCTCATCTGTATTCGTTCATTTTGTTTACATGCCTACATCGTATACTAATGTGAAATGAAGAATATAATTGTATAATCAACTTGGATTTCCAATATTTGATTAACCCTTTGTGAATTTGGATACTAAATGATTTTTCCATAGCTTTATTTCCCTTTATATATATATATATATATATATATATATATATATATATATATATATATATAAACATCACGACAGCGTCGATGGTATGGATGAGTGTTCGATCGAGTCGAGTCAAAAAAATTTGAGTTATTCGAGTTGACGCGTCATATTTTACAACTCAAAATTTATTTGAATTATTTTTTATTCGAGTCGAGTTTTCGAGTTCCTATACAAATTTAATTATAATTATTTATCATGTTATAGTACAATAGATTTCAATTTAAATAACTTTCTCTAATCATATATATATATATATATATATATTTCTTCATATTTTTTCATGTGGCATATATATAAGGAAAAATTAAGGGACTCGACTCGAACATAAAAATCAATCTATTAATTATTAAAAATTTTGAATTATTTGGATTTTCATTTTACAACTCAAACTTTATTTTAAATTTTTTGGAATCAGCTCGAGTTTATGAAATTTCGAGTTGAGTCTAGATAAGTCGAATTTTTCACCTCGAGTCGAATTTTACTCACGTCTAGTAGATGGTTTTCAAAGTTTTAAAAGCACGTTCCGGAGGCATCAAGGGAAATAAAAAATTTCTAAATAATGACTATGTTTGGGTTTGATTGTGTTGCTTTCTAGTTCAAATTTCATGCTTTGTTGACTTCGGCTCTAAGGAGGTTAACCATCCGACTATGGTGCTTATCGAGCGAGTCGATCGCGAGTTGGGCAGTGCTCGATTTGTGCTCGTAAATTTTGTTGTTCGACTCGACTCATTGTTCGTTAAGCTCGATAAATTGTGTTGGACTCGTGCTCGTTAAAAAAATTTGTTGCTCAACTTGACTCATTGCTCGTTAAGATCGTTCCTCGTTAAGCTCACTAAAAAATTTACCTTATTTTTAAGTAAAAGTAAAATTTAATAACACTATATGAGTAGGGTTGTAAATGAACTGAGCGTTCAGCGAACCGTTTGTGAACCGTTCGACGGGAAGTTTGTTTATGTTCGTTTATTTATTAAACGAACGAACATGAACAAGATTTTTTGTTCGTTTAATTAAATGAACGAACACGACAAATGGCTTGTTCGTTCATTTATGTTCGTGAACGTTCGGTAATCTGTTCGCTTATGTTTGTTCGTTTATGTTCATTTATGTTCGTTTGTTTATGTTTGTTCGTTTATGTTCATTTAAGTTTATTCACATATGTGTAGGGGTGTTCATTGTTCGGTTAAACCGAACTAATCGACCGAACCAAAACAAAATTGGTTAATCTATTAGATAATTTTAGGTTTCAGTTAATGATTAAGAGTTTTTTCAAATTTCAATTATCGATTAATTTGGTTTAAAATCGGTTAATTAACTGAATTAATCGAACTAATCCAAAATATTAAATATTTAACACATTATATATGTTCGTTTGTGTTCATTTATGTTCGTTTATGTTCATTTGTGTTCGTTTATCATTTAAATGAACGAACATGAATGAACACGAACAAGCTACATTCCTTAATGAACGAACACGAACAAGAAATTTTGTGTGCATTTATGTTTGTATTTGTTCGGTTAAAGTTAAACGAACGAACATGAACACACCCTCGTTCCTGTTCGTTCAGTTCGTTTACAGTATTATATATGAGGCTTAATATTAACATAAATTAACAAATTTAACAAAAAAATATCAAAAGAGTGTATATAACACTTTCCAAATCCAAATCCAAACTAACAATCCACAAATACACCAAACTAGCATTTTAAAACTAAAATAACAATCCACAAATTCACAAAACTATCATACTAAAACTAAAGTAACAATCCACAAGTACATCAAATTAAATTAATTACTAAAAAGATATTTTAAAAAATTAACAAGCTGCTCGCGAACTTATCGAATCGAGTTAGACTTTGCTCGAGTCAACTCGTTAAGGTCTCAAGTCGAGTTCGAGCCAAGTCAACCCGAGTCGAGCATTTACCGAGTTTTGACCGAGTCGAGTTCGAACAATTTACGAGCTGCTCAACTCGTTAAGCACCCCTACATCCGACCAATCTAAATCTTTCAATTATAAAATCACCAATTTAGTTAGGTATACCGATGAATTTAAGCCTCAATGTTTACATTTTTGTTGATTTGGTATTTAGTTAATTGATGAATTTTAATCTCATTAAGTTTGTGAACATACAATTTAATATAATGTTTATATTATTTAGATTTATCCACAGACCACACTCATAAATTGGAGAACATTGAACGTTTAAGCATGCCTAATCACATGTTCTCTTGTGTATTGTATTGACAACAATATCAATCGAACAAAACTCAATCGACAATCATCAATGTTTTAAAATAAATTTATTATCTTGGTAAATTTTTATGGGTTTGGAAGGATATCACTCGACCTTTATACAAGCCTAATGATCATGTTGTTAAAAATATTCATTGTGCCCTTGGTGATATAAAATCTATCAACTTTTGGAGCGATTGGTGGATTGGTGAAGCTCCATTAAAATGCCTTTTTCCAAGGATCTTTGCTCTACTTGTAAAAAAAAGCAAAGTGCTAGATTTTGGCTCTAATGTATCGAGTACTTGGTCTTGGAACATAGTTTTTCGTAGAAGATTGTTCGATTGAGAAATTACGGTGTGGAATTCTTTTTTGGCTTTGCTCGATAGTGCTTTTGGTTGTTCTTTCAAACTTGACAGTATTCGCTATGTAAACAACTATACAAAGGTGATGAAATAATACTCAATTCCATTCATCAAAAGGGTTGATTACATAGAGTACACTAGATATTGTTTTATACACAAGGATTGCTGCACTATAGTCCCACCAAAACTAACAGTATTGGTGTAAAACCCTAACCACCTTGAATTGGTTATAACAGAAAGCTGGTGACTCAGATTTCTCTGAATTCTTCTAATATTTCCCCTGCTTCTTCAACCTTTTCTTAAGCATGAAAGCTCACGTACAATAGCTGGGAGTGAAATTCTTCAAAGCTTGCAGTGGAGATTGCCTTGGTGAAGATGTCAGCTACCTGAGCAGATGCTGGGACATAGTTGACTTCGAGTGCATGGGCCATGACTTTCTCACGAATAAAAAAGAGATCAAGATCCACGTGTTTTGTCTTTGCATGCAAAACTGGATTTGCTGCCATCGCCACTGGGCTCGTGTTGTCACTCCAAATGATGGGAGATTGAGACAGCTCCACATTCATATCGTGTAGAATGGCTTGAAACCAAAGAACGTCTGCAGCAGCAGCAGCAAAACTGCGAAATTCTGCCTCTACAGTGGACCTGGAAACTGAGCATTGCTTGCGAGAGCTCCATGAGAGTAAGTGTGGTCCTAGGTACGTGCAGTGACCTGAAATAGAACGTCGATCATCTGGGTCATTGCCCTAATCTGCATCAGAAAAAGAATGGATGGCCAAATGAGGTCGAGCCTAGGAGGAGAACCAAAGACCAAAGTCGAGAGCCCCCCTAAGGTAGCGTAGTATAAGTTTGGCGGCCATCCAATGAAGTGTAGTGGGCCGCTGTATGAATTGTGCCACTTTATTAACTGAGAAGGCGATGTCTGGGCGTGTATGACAAACATATTGTAAGGAGCCTACAATGCTGCGAAATTCAGAAGCCTTTTCAATTGGAGCAATATCATCTTTGTGAAGCTTTGTGGTGGAAACCATAGGAGTTGGGACAGTGGTGGCCTCACGCATATCAGATTTCACTAATAATTCAGTGATGTACTTCTTCTGGGACAAGAAGATGCCAGCTTGAGTGCGAAGGACTTCAATGCCAAGAAAGCATGTGAGTAGGAGAGGAGCCTGTGATCAAAATGTCATCGACATAAACTATTACATATGTGGTTGTGGTATCACTGACATATACAAACAACGATGTATCAGCATTGGAGGAACGGAATTGCAGCTCTTGAAGAAAGCATTTCAGCTTGTTAAACCAATTTCTTGGTGCTTGTTGAAGTCCATAAAGGGCTTTCTTAAGCTTATAAACGAGCTTGGAACCATCACCTGCCAGTAATTGGAAACCATCAGGCTGCACCATGTAAACATCCTCAATGAGATCCCTTTTAAGAAAAGCGTTACTAACGTCGACTTGTCGAATTTTCCAGTCATGAGAGACAGCTAGGGATAGTAACAAGTTCACAGTGGAGGCTTTGACAACCGGGCTAAAAGTTTCCCTGAAGTCACAGCCCGCAAGTTGGGAATATCCCTTCGCGACAAGACGTGCTTTATAACGTTCAATGGTACCATCAGCGTTGCGTTTAATCTTGAATAACCATTTACATCCAATGGCACAATGATCACTAGGCAAGGGTACCAGATCCCATGTATCATTATCAAGTAAGGCCTGATACTCAGCATTAACTGCAGCCCTCCAATCAGGGCTTTGCATGGCAGCATGCACGTCCACAGGTATATCATCGAACTGTAGGTGATAGGCTTTAGGCTTGAACACACCAGCCTTGGTCCTTGTCACCATGTGATGTTGATTAAGAGGAGAGCCAGAAGTCACCACTGGAGAGGTAGTGGGAAGATCATGAGGTAAGTCAGGTGATTGGACAAGATTGGGAGATACAACATTGTGCTCAGAGGTATCAACATTCTCGGAGTTGGTTGCATCCACCTCAGGCAGAGAATCATCAGTTATAGAAACAGGATGAGGTGAAGCCATATGAGACATAGAAGACTCAGTAGCAGCTGAAGGATCAGTCGAGACTTGATCAGAATCATGAGTGGGATGAGTGTCTGCTGAAGAGGTATCCACAGAACCAATAAGAGAAGTTGAATCTGGTATAACGTGCAAAATAGGAGAGACCACATCAGAGGAGGAAGGCAATGAACCAGGATCAGGAGATTGAAAGGGAAACATTGTCTCGTGAAACACCACATTTCTAGAAACAATGATTCTGCCAGTGGACCGATCAAGACACCAATATCCTCAATGTAGAGGTGAGTAACCAAGGAACACACATGCATGAGATCTGAAATCCAGTTTGTGAGAGTTGTATGGACGTAGGTGAGGGTAACAAAGGCACCCAAATACCCTGAGAAAATGATAATCAGGATCCTTGTGATATAATATTTGAAAAGGAGATCGATCACCCAGAGTCTTAGAGGGCATTCTGTTAATCAAGTAGACTGCACTCAAGGTAGCATAAGACTAATAAGTAAGAGGGAGGGAAGCATGTGCTAGCAGTGTAAGTGCTGTTTCAACAATGTGCCTATGCTTCCTCTCAACCACACCATTTTGAGAGGAAGTGTGGGGACAAGTGACCCTGAGCTGAACCCCTAACTAAGCCAATAAAGCATGCAGAAAACGAAATTCACCACCACCATTCACTTGCATAGCCATTAAATTCAAACCAAAATGATTCTTTATTAATGCATAAAATTGTCTAAAGGCATTACAAGCATCTGACTTTTTCTTGAGTAAAAACAACCAAGTATTACGAGAAGACAAATCGATACATGACATATAGTAGAGATATCCATCAGAGGCAACTGAAGCTGGACCCCAAATGTCAATTTCAATTAGCTAAAATGGTGAACTATAAACTGTAGAAGAATCAGGAAACGGGAGGGTGTGACTTTTGCCCAGATGACAGGCATGGCAGAACGTATCCTTAGGTGGTACTAACTTCTTATTGAGAGCAAGGTTCACAACATCAGCTGAAGGATGGCCCAACCTATTGTGCCAAAGCCAGTAGTCAGTTGAGGAAGAAGAAGAACAAGCAACCACATGCATACTTTGCTGAGGAAACTCATACAAGCCATCAGTCTGTACCCCACTCAGCAAAACTGCCCATGTATGCTCATCCTTGAGATAGCAAGAAGATGCATGGAATTCAAAGTAAACATCATTATCAGTGTCAATTTTTGAAACAGACATTAAATTTCTTGTGATATCAGGAACAAGAAGTAACTGATCAAGAATTAAAGATCGAGATGCATTTGTCACCACACCTTGACCAACATGGGTGATGGCAAGAGATGAACCATCCCCAATGTGAACCTTACCCTGACCAACATAGGTTTGGCCTGACTGAAGTTGAGATTTTTCACTGGTGACATGGTGCGTGGCTCCTGAATCAGGATACCAGACACTAGGTTTAGCTACAAGAGTGTTAACTTGAGGATTGTCAACATGAGAGGTAGGTCCTGTATCAGTGGCAATGTAAGGAGAGTAACGAGTCTCTGGCTCAGTATGAGAACAGCAAGAATTATGAGCTTCAGCACTAGGTTTCACTGGTCCTTGATAGTTCTGATTGAAACAATACCAGCATCGATATGCCAAGTGCCTCAACTTCCCACAAATCTGGCATTGAAATCTAGGTCTACCCTTGAATCGACCACCATTTCCAGCATTGGATCCAGCATGCCCACCACGAGTAGGAGGACCATGAGTGTAGGTAGTATCCTGTCGAGGGTCTGGATCAAGAGTGATATTATTGATGCCCACAGATAGTCGCAGTGGATCTTCAAGGCGTGTCTCAGCATCAGTTAGCAGGGAGACCGCCCCATCGAATGTATAAGGCTCTTTGCTAGCAGTTATAACAGCCACAACCGACTCAAACTCAGAGGGCAGGCCATTAAGAATGGTGGCCACCTATTCGATCTCAGAAATGGGGCTACCATAGACAGCTAGCAGATCACATATTTCCTTCACTTGAGCAGTATACGCATTGATAGACATGGATCCTTTCTTGAGCGATCGTAAACGAACATGGAGATGCATGACTCATGTAGTAGAGAGTTTAGAATATCGAAGGACAAGGGTTTTCCAAATGGAAGAAGAAGATTCAGAACCCACAAGATGAGGAAGAAGAGTAGTGCTAACCGTGGATAGAAGCCAAGAGGCTAATGAGCTATCCTGCGTGAAGAAACGTTGATAAACAGGATTAGGTGTTTTGGTGTCATCAGCCGCCACCAGAAATTTCGCCGGAGGAGTGTACTCATCATCAAGATAATGCTCAAGACCTTGCCCTCAAACCATGAGAAGAACCTGTTGGCCATAGAAGGAAATTTGTATCATCAAGCTTAACACTAATTTGCTTGTTGAAAAAATCTTGAAAGGATGATTCATCAGGAACAGTAGAATCGAGAGTAATGGCAGATGCATTATCGTTTGGCATGATGCGTAGAAGAAGGAGGAAGAAAAACTTGAATCAAAGAAAAAAGGAACCCAGAAACGAAAAGGCGAATAATACCATGTAAACAACTATACAAAGGTAATGAGATAATACTCAATTTCATTCATCAAAAGGGTTGATAACATAGAGTACACTAGATACGGTTTTATACACAAGGATTGTTGCACTATAGTCCCGCCAAAACTAACAGTATTGGTGTAAAACCCTAACCACCTTGAATTGGTTATAACAGAAAGCTGATGACTCAGCTTTCTCTGGATTCTTCTAATACGCTAGTGTGGCGCCTCCTCATGTTGGTATAATTCTAGAGAATTCTGCATTGTTAGCTCTTTTTTATGGCCGAGTCTGATGATATGTGGAAATTGGTTTGTAACACCCGGGTTTGGGGGCCGAGAGAAAATAATATTTAAACAATGGTTCGGGTTTCGGTTTTATAATTAAAATGATAAATAATTATTTTGGGCTTCATATATTCGAAGCAAACAATTATGTTGGATTTAAATTGTTTTGGGAATCAAATCCCATGGATTTTAGAATAGATAAGAGTGGCCATCTCATTAATGGCGTTTTGGTAAATATGTGAACTTTTAAATAAAAACTCCTCTTTTATTTTAGAAGACAACTTTTATATCTTCTTCATTTCTTCTTCCACGTTAAAAATGCTCTTCCTCCCCAAATTTTTATTTCATCATCTCCTTGGCCTTCGTTGGTGATTTTTGAAAGGTAAACACATCCCCATCTTGCTCTCATCTTCCTCTACTTGAAAGTACAAATAGATTTCATTTTCATCAACGTTTTAGAATTTGGGTTTTTGAAAGATTTGAATAAAAATGATATCTTTGTTGTTTTAACTAAAGGTTTTGATGTAATAAGGTTAGATATGATGTTTGTGAACCAAATGGTTCAACATATGTAATTTTTAAGGAGTTTTATGCTAATTCCCGAATTTGGGTCTTGGTGGGGTTTTAGGAGGGTTTTTAGTTGAGTTTTGGGTATGGTTTGTGTTGGAAATTGAAGGTTGATGTTAGGGTAGTGGTTGGGGGTTGTTTTGGAAGCATTTGGAGGTGTTAAATGTGTTGAAATCACAAGTTTTGGGCTGGGTATAAGGGCTGCTCGGGTTTGGTGATTTTGGGGTTGTTCATGGCTTGAATTGTTGTGTTTGATGCTTGATTAGTGTTCCGGGTTTGCTACATTGATTGGTGGTTTGATTTGAGGTTGTTTTGATTGTGTTGAGGTGATTAGAAGCGAGATTTTGTGTTGATGAAGCCTCGGGAACAAATCCGGAAACTTGAAGACCTTGGTTGCTTGGTAATTGAGCTTGGAGGTGGAGGTGAGTGGTTAATGTTTTTAAATTGGTTTTTAAGTGGTTGGTTCAAGCATGTGGACTAGGTTGGGCTTGGTAGACCCACCTAGAGTTAGGGTTAGGGTGGTAGCATAATCCTAAGCTTTAGTTAGAGACCTTGGATGAACACTTTAATTGATGTTATGCCTCATGATGATTTGTGTTGTGATGATTGTGTATAATGTGATATACGTGTATGTTGAGGTATGGCTTAATGCATTGTTATATACATGTTGGTGACAAATATAATGCGGATATATGTATGTGTGAAATATGATGTGATAATTGTTTGGATGATATACATGTAGTGTTGGTTTGCGAAATGAGGTTATGAGGTGGTTGCATGATTTTGAGGATCATGGTGAGTACGTGCTATGCACGGAAATTATATTGAAATTGATGTGGTGAGAGGTTGTGGATTATAATTAATATTGGCACTAGGATGCTTGGGTACAATGATCGATCATTAGGATGAGTGTGCACACGAGAGTCAAAGTCGTGCGTGGCCTTGGTGGCGTTAAGGCACCAAGGAGGAGTACGGTGATGTAATATTCCATCGGAAATATTTATATTAGTCAATGATTAGTGGAATCCCATCGACGGGGCGTGAGGATGAGTGGAATCCCCTCCGCGAGAACCGGTGATGAGTGTAATCCCACCGCAGGTAATGGTTATGTTGGAAATGCGTTCCAACATCTTATCCGCGTATTTGAGTCATAGCTAGGTGCCAATATGAGGTTATATATATATATGCCTATATGATATGAAATGTGATTTTCTAAAGTGAATCGATATATGATGTGGTTAATGCATCGAGTTATGTATCATTGTATGTGGAGCTTATGAGTTGTTGAGCATGGCATGATGTTGAATACATGTTCATGCATCATGATAATTTTGGCTCTTGCGGATCGGAGGTATGATCATGCATTTAATCTTGGTTGTAGCTCGTGCTTGGACCCTGCATTGTCGAAGGTTTGTTTTATGAGCTTACCCTCACTAAGCTTTTATGCTTACGCTCTCTTTTGTTCGAAAATGCAGATCAGTAGCTTGTGGGTGGCAAAGGCAAGGAAAGGTCTCCAAGTGTCGCTTTTGGTAGCTCTAGTATGAACTTTAAATTGATAGATTGTAATAGTAAAGCAATGGGATAGATGTCGTTGTTTGAGCATTTGAAATATGTTATGTTGTTGTGTAGGAGCATGTTAGACTCCTTTTATATGTTGTATTGATTTGGCTTTTGGGATGCATGCCTTGTTTGTAAACCATGTTGGATTGCTTATTTTACTTTGTTTAAGTGTTGGTCTTGTTGAAGTTTGATGCCCTTTTTAAATGCCATGTTTGGATGCCTCGTCTCATGCCTTGTATGATTTGAATATGTTTCGCCATAGGATCCATGCCTCTAGTTCATATTTGTAAATGTTGAGTGCTTCTTGGGGTCGTTTAGGGCCTTTAGAGTTGTTGAGAAATGCCTAAGTCTGGTTTTTTTAGGGTTGCAGACAGCCCGCGTTTCGAAATGAGCTGGGCCGTTTTGGAACGGGTAGGCTTCAGGGACCCCGTATCGGAACGCGTTTCAATACGGTTTGGCCACTGAGAGCCCCTGTTCCGATACAGGTTTCAGAACGTTTTGGCTACTGGAAATCTGAGAAAATGACGAGATGAAAGCGTTTCGAAACGGGTCTAAAGGTTTCGAAACGGTCAAAATCTCGTTAACCTCGAGAAGTTGACCGTTGAAGGTGTTTCGGAACAGTTGACCTCCATTCCGATACGGCCTCCTCGTATGGCTTGGGGCAGTTGACCTGGTCAAGGGCGTTTCGATACGCCTCAATGGTGTTTCGAAACGGCCTATCAAATGAAGTAAAATTGGGCTGTTTAAATGCTGTTTTGGGTTCAGATGATTGTTTTCTTCGTTCTATTCCGCTGTTATGATCACATAGGATTTAAATGAGCCTTTAGAAAAGATTAAATTAAAAGAAAAAAATTAGGGTTGCTAACCGAGGGGGAACCTTAACGGGTTTCGCTTTGGTTTTCCCCGTGTGGTCTACTCGGACCGGTCATCCGGCCAGACCGGGACGAGGGGGTTACATGGTTTGATCTAAACTTTCTCCTTCAAAAGTAGAGGCATTTGTGTGGAAAACGGTGGTTCTTGGGAAAATTCCCTCAAAAGTTGAATTAGCTAGACGAGGCTGTAATATGATTAATTATGTAGCTTGTACCTTCTGTAGAGTCGAAGAAGAAACCATCTCTCATCTCCTTTGTCATTTCCCTGTGCTGTGGAGGTTTTGGCTTCACTGGTGTAATCTATGAGTGTAAAACCTATATTTGATTTTGATATAACAAATTGTTTAAGTATCAAATTGTAAAAGTAGATAAATTTTTAAGTATTCAAAAGTCTCATAAAATGACAAGGGTTTGAACCTAAAAATGTTTCTAAGTCAAAAACTTAAAACCCCAAAAATTAACAAGGGTTTGAACCTAAAATTGTTTCTAAGTCAAAAACTTAAAACCCCAAAAATTTTCTAAGTGTTCTATACTCAAACTAACCAAATATGCCTAGGCGTATCGATACGCTCCTTAGCGTTTCGATATGATTTTTGACTACTGGAATTTTAATTACAAAAATGTATTGATACGGTTGTACCCGTTTTGATACGGCCTCCATCTTGGTTTGTGTTCTTTGTTATTAGTATCGATATGGTCTTACTCATACCGATACGAGGTTTTAAGATTTTCAAAATTTTTCATTAAATTTTATAATCGTTGCCTTTTCAGTCTTGGAATCAACAAACTTTGAATTTAAGTTAACTCGTACCGACACGCCTCATAGGTGTACCGATGTATTTTTCCAAGGACTTTTTTCTCAGATTTCAGTGAGCAAAATTTGTACCGATGCGGCCTTTACTGTTTTGATACGGGTATGTTTTTCTTTATTACTTGTTTCGATCCACCCTAAAGTGTATCGATACCCCTTTGTACAACGACTATTTCTTTTTATGGCATGTACCGATACGGTAGGTTGCCAAACAACATTTATTGCGGGAAAAATACAACCCAACAGCTCTATTGATGATTTCAACCACCCAAACAGTTAGAAATCAAATTGGGGGTATAAAATCAAGTCTTCAAAGCTTCAGCAACAAGAAGTTAACAAGTCTAAAGCATTCAAGCACAAATCCAACACCTTTAAGCTTATTAGAGTCAAATCTTTTGTAACCCACTTGAGTGTTCTTAAATTGTATCCATTTATTTTCAAGTTTGGGTTGATTGATATTGTAAATTGAGCAAATCATTTAACTTTAAGAGGTTTTCTTCTATTTGCCATTCTTTTTTGTAAAGTGAGTGAATTTGATCAAGCTTTGGGTAGAAAGCTTTGATCGGTTGTAACGGTTTCCTTCTTAGCCTAGAAAATGGGAAGAATTCTTAGTGAATTGTTTGAAATTCTTAGTGGAGAGCTAAGGTAGTGGATGTAGAGCTTGTTAGAAGCTTGAACCACTATAAATCTTTGTGTCTTCAATCTTCTTATTTCCATTTGCTTCCATTCAATTTAAAAAGTGCCAATTCACCCACCCTCTTGGCTAAACCGAGTTGATTAATCATTCTAAATATTGGTATCATCGAGGCTCAATCGAAGATCTAACAATCGTTGAGACGATCCTTGAAGGTGATTCAATCAACTAGAAGTCAAGCCATGACCTCCACTTCCGGGTACAATTTCTATGAATCTCAGTCCACCACCAAACCGCCATATTTCAATGGGGGATAACTATCCTTATTGAAAGAACCGAATGAGGCTTTTCATTAAATCCAAAAATTACCTCCTTTGAGATGTAATTGAATACATACCAACCATTTCGATGAAGTAAGAAGGAGAGAGGCGGGTTTCAAAGTCCAAGCAAGAAATGACTGATGAAGAATGGAGAATGTTGCAAATAAACGACAAAACTATGCACATGCTCTTTTGTACTTTTGGATCAGATGGGTACACCAGCGCTCAAAGTCAGAACAAAACATGATATTACCATAGGCTTGTAAGAACATCAAATCTCCACTACTTGTAAGAATATGATGCAATAATCAAAGAGTCTTAAATGGGTTGTAATGGAGCTTAGGTAAAGGTAGGGAAAAGGCTAAAATATGGGTTAATGGTCAAGACAAGAGATACATAAATAATTAGATCAAGTCTACGTAAAATCAAAAGTAAAACTAATAAAGAAGAATGTAACAAACCTCAAACAACTTTATTTCTTTTTTTTCTTCTTTTGAACTGCTCTTTTTCTGTAGTTTTTAAATCATTTTTTGGTTTTTTTTCATCATTTTTTTGTGGAACATGAACATACATCAAGTAATCTCGTTCTCTTGTCCTGACAAGGGTAGAAAAGATAGATAAATGAAAAGGCTTGGGGGTTAAAAATATGGTAAAACCAAGAAAGGGAAAAGGCTCAAAAGTGGCTAACTAGGGGAAATGAGTGGGTAGATAATTTTTTCTCTTTTTTGAGGTAAAAAGTGGGTAAATCCTAAGTGCCCCTATCATATTAAAGCATCAAGTTCATATGTAGTCTCAATATGCATTTAAGTACAGGTTTTAGAAAATCTATGTTAAGTTCGACACACTCAATCAAACAAGAATATGAGCAATAATGTAATAAATTGCTCTTTTAGGCTCAAATCTTACCGAAATGTGTAACATGCATTGAGTCAAGTGCATTTCAACTAATAAACTTATGGGACATCAAGAAAATTTTTGCTATCCACTATCGTGTGTTCCAAACAAGCATGACATTCCAAAATATTTGGCAAGACAAAGGATGTTCAATAGAAGGTTCAAAATATTCAACCAAAACATACTAGATTCCAAGCGTATAGATTTCTAAGGGAAATTTTGATTTAGCTCTCTACCCCCTCACTTTAAGTGTATTGTCCCAACACAAAAATTAAAACATAATAGAAGGAATAGAAATACTCCCCTTGTTTATTGTCGCAATTGTTCGGTGTGATGTCTGCTTGGTCATGCCATTGTGGTCGGTTTGGCTGCTTGAAAGAAAAGTTATCAGAATATGGATCGACACCGAAGTTCCTTGAAAAAACAAAAATTGGATAGTACATCAGTAAAGGTGTAACAAAATTTGGTTCATCGCTTACCGATGCAAAAGAATGTGTTTGGATAATGAGCAATGGGTCTGGTTCAGGGACGTTACGCGGTTGAGGATGCTCGGAGTCCCTGTTTGGGTGGCGCGACCATGAATCGGTTTCACCGCTGGTTCAAAAATACCAGATCGTGGCCGGGACCTTGGCGTCTTGTGCAAACCATGGTGCGGCGGTCAGAGTGGTGGCGCGACTCGGTGTGTTGATGGCGTGCAAACAGAAGGGGCGATGGTTGGGTTCGAAGGGTTGTTGCGGTGGTAAGAGAGGTGTGAAGGAGTGGCTGTCGGTGATGGGGGAAAAGTCGATCGACGATGGGGTAGGGTTTATTTTGGTTTGCAAATTTAGGGAAGGTTTGAAAGAGTGAAAACGGCGGGTGGTGGGAAGGGAAATAATTTTGGGGAAACAATTAGGTTTAGCTGTAGTCTAATTTTCGAAAATGCCCTCCTCATTCTTGTGTTATTTACCTTCATTTGATTTGGATACAAAAGGTCCAAAACGCTCTTCCTTTATCTCCATATTCTTGTTTAAAGATTCTACTGCTTGATTTGCAAATCTTGTACACCTTTTTTCTTTCAATAATTATACAAAGAAATAAATAGTAATACAAGGAGATAAAAATAAAATGAAGTAAAATAAAATGAAACGAAATAGATAAAAAAGAAAATGGGTTGCCTACCATCTAGCGTTTTATCTAACATCGTTAGCTCAACGACTTGAATCAGACTACAGGTTTCGAGAGAGATGCTCCATCCACTTCATTCGTTTTTTCCATCGAAAAAATTTCTTACGATAAATTCTACGATCATAAAGTTCCTTCATTTTATCCTTGTAGCTTCGGACATTCTCATAGGTTTTTCTTCGATTCTTTTTCTGCTTGCCCACATGATCCAACGGTGATTTTAACTCCAACTTTGGTGCCCGCAAAATGGAAAGTAAGGGTTTAGATTTAGATGGAGTAAGGCTTGAATCATAATCGATAGAATATTTTTTCTCAAACTCCCTGATTTCCTTTTCAAAGTCCCCCAATTCTATGCACAGATCATCAATAAGGTTAGGCTAAAAAAACTCTTCAACGACATGTTCAATAAAATCAATATTAATACTAGCGACATTATCATGATATCGCATTGCTTTGTAAACATCAAACTTGAAAATCTCACCGTCGAACTCCATTGTAAGAATTTCGCTTCTTACATCGATTTTTGTATGCTTCATTATAAGGAATGGGCGGTCAAGAAGGATTTTAGAGGAAGTGTTGCTTCGATCATTTTCCATGTAGATGACATAGAAATCTGCCGGAAATATTAACTCAATTACCTTTACCAGAACGATTTCAAGCAGCCCTTCGAGACAAATGACAAATCTATCGGCGAGATGGATCGTTACTCTAGTTTCCTTCAATGACTCAGTAAAAGTGAGTTGTAAACAGAAAGAGGCATAACGTTTATGGAAGCACCCAAATCGCACATAGCACGTTTAATTCCTACTTTACCAATTTTACAAGGAATATCAAACATACCTTTGTCTTTTAGCTTAGGTGGTAGCTTTCTTTGGAAAACGACTGAGACGTGTTCCCTTAAATTTACCTTTTCATTACCGGTAAGTCTTTGTTTGGTTATACAAAGGTCTTTTAGGAATTTGGCGTATCTCGGTACTTTTTGGATTACCTCAAGAAGAGGTATGTTGATCTCCACTCTTCGAAAAACATTAAGTATCTTCTTTTCCTCGGCTTGTTTATCGTATTTAACTAAACTCGAAGGAAAGGGAGGTGGAGTAGCGTAGGGAGATGGTACAGGAGGAGTCTGTGACTCGGCTTTCTTCTTCTTCTGGGTTCTTGCTTAAACAACTCATTCCTCTTTTTGGGACAACGATTCATCTTTCTCTTGGGGTTTTGTGGCAACATCTTTAGGGACTGGTGGTGCGATAATAGTGCCACTCCAAAGGGTGATTGCACTAACATTTTCTCATGGGTTTGCCTCGGTTTGCGATGGCAGCTTCCCTCTAGATTCTAAACGACTCACTGCTAACGTCAGTTGACTCATCTGATTGTCAATTTCTTGAAAGTGTGCTTCGGTCTTTAGCTGAAACTTTTCTGTGCTCAGTGCTAGCCTTTCTACTATGGCCTTCAGGGATAATTTCTGCGGTTGATGTTGCTGAGGCATAGGCGGGGGCGGTTGATACGATTGAATGTATTGCACATTTGTTCCATAGCTAAGATTCAGATGATTTTTCCATCCAGGATTATATGTGTTCAAATGAGGATCATATTGCCTCTAGGGAGGTCCTGGGAAATTCCCTACGACATCTACATATGTTGTTGTATCTTCTTGAAGTGTCGGGTAGCAGTCTGTTGTATAATCGGGCATGACACAGATTCCACATACGCGAGCCTGAACTGTTTTACTTGTAAGTAAGGTTTCAACTACATTAGTAAGTTTGTCAATTTTTGCTTCAATGGAAGGAGTACTTATCTCATGAACTCGTTGAGAGGGTTCACTGGAAAAGTGAAACTGTTGAGAGTTAGCGGCCATAGTAGAAGTTAAATTCCTTGCCACAGTTGGAGTCATGTTTACAAATGCTTCTTCACTTGCTACATCGATCATCTTCATTTCTATATGGGTTAATCCTTCGTAGAAATACTGGAGATGTGTTTGTTCCGACAGTCCATGTTGTGGACAATTTGCACACAGCTTCTAGAACCTCTCCCAATAGTCGTATAATGACTTAATATCTTTCTGTCGGATGCTCAAAATATTTCGCCTTAGTTCGCTCGCCTTGGTTGCAGGGAAGAACCTGTCAAGAAAAAATCGAGCCATGTTGTTGAGTGGATCACAAGATCGATATTGACCAAGAGAGGGGGTGAATTGGAAATTTAAAGGTTTTGTGGTGGAAATTGCAAATTGAAAATAATTGACAAGGGATTTAGAGTGGTTCAAGTTCCAAATGAACTCTACATCCACTACCTTAGCTTCACTAAGGATTTGCAACAATTCCACTAAATTGCTCTTCCCCTTTTCTAGGACAATGAGGCAACCCTTTACAATTTAGGTTGATTTTTCTACCCAAAAATCAACCCAATCCTCACACAAGTAAACAAAGAAATTTGATGGCTAATTAGATATCTCTCAATACAAATAATAGCCCAATTACAAGCACTCAACCCAATTGAACAAGATATTAATGAAAATTACAATTGGGGTTTTAGACAAAATGGGATTTGTGCACAATTGCTTGGATTTGATGTTTGGATGTTTGCTTTTGGATCAATAGTTGTTGTTGGTGCTTTTAGAAGTCTCTTTTATACCTTCTCATTGATTTCTAGCCGTTGTGGTTGTTGCACTCATCAATAGAGCCGTTGGGGATGTTATCTCACCACCATAAATGCAGTCTGCAACAACCCGTTTCGAAACACGGGGTACCTGTTTCGGAACGGACTAAAATAGAAAGAGCCGTTGTGGTGCATTTAAGAGCTCGTTTAGAAACGCCTTAGGGCCGTTTCGAAACACTTTTGCCACTGTCAAGGGTCGTTTCGAAACGGTCTTAGCCCGTTTCGAAACACCTTAACGGTTTTCAGAAAATCAGTTAAAAACATCTTCAACGGTCTTATTTTAAAATTAAACTTAAGACCTGTTTCGAAACGATTTGGATCTGTTTCGAAACGGATTTGCTACTGTCAAGGGTCGTTTCAGAACGGCCTTAGCCCGTTTCAAAACACCCTTTTTATCTTTAAATATTCAGCAAATATTTCAACTGTTGGCCTTTTTAAATCAAATATGAAGAACAATTTCAAAACATGAGATACCATTTCGAACGGGGTCAAGTGTTCCGATACACGTTTCGGAACGGTGGTTGACAGTGATGAAAACGTTTCGAAACGCCTGAGGGCCGTTTCGAAACAGGAGCTTGAAAATCACTGTTTTAGCTTGAAACACTTAGAAAAATATTTGAAAAACTTTGTTTTTAACTTGGGCATAATCTTAAAATTATATGGGGATATTTTGAGGATTTAAAATTCGTTTTGACATTTTCAATTTAGTCCTTAGGTTTTTAGTTATATCAAAATTAAAATATTTGTTTCACACATGTCAATCCATGTAGTAACTGAATTAGATGGTAAATCAAACAATCAATCTTTAGCCACATCGGCTAAGGAAAAAGAGAAAGCACAGAGTTTGATTTGGTCTTCGGATACTCCATATGGTTTGGTGCTTAAGCAAACCATGTGAAATTTCTTTAGATGTTTATGCGGATTTTCACTGGACAAACCATGATAGGTCGGTAAAAGATGTATCAAGCCCGTCTTGAGTGCGAATGGAGTTTATGCATTTGGGAATGTAATGCACAATGATTGTTGATCGGTAGGTACTGCGACAAGTGCATGAATGGTTTGGTCGTTGTCTCCCATTGGAATTGGTTCTACATTTGATTTGGTCTTCGGATACTCCTTGTGGTTTGGTCATTGTCTTGAGTGCGAATGGCGTTTCTTCATTCTTGTTGTTGTTGTCTTTGTTCTTGAAGTGTTTATACGTGTAGTCTTCGGTCTAATGCTTTAATCTCTGGTACAAAATTTGCTAATTCGCCCAGATTCTTCCTAGTCATAAATCAAAACAAACGATATTAGTAACTTTGCTGAAGTTCCCGGCAACGACGTCAATTTGACATGCGTCGTAAACTGTCAAATAAATAAGCCTTAATATTAAATAAATAGAAAATAATCAAAAGATAAAAAGGATCGGTCCACAGAGACTAAGGAATTTCCAATATTGATTTGAATTGACCTTTAACCAAGAAATCTGTAAGAAAGTAAAAAGGGGGTTGAGCAAGATGAGTTGAATAAATCTAAATAATAAAAAAAACAAGAAAATTAGATAATTGAAAATAATTCTGATGAGGAATAGCCTCTAGCTTCACTTTTTCTCAATCATGTCTCGATCACTGAAATTGGTTTTACTTCGAATTCTTACCGATTACAGTCTACAAGGCCCAACCCTTGTAACTTACTCTTCTCTCTGGTGAACTAATTTTCCAAGGTCAATCCTTAGAATTTAGTCCTTATTTGGGATCAACGTCGGTTATCGATGTTAACTCCAATGTTGTCTTTTAGTGCTGGAAAAGCTCGTGTTCAGATTATAATGTCTCGATGAGAGTCAAATCTGATCTTGATTTCCCTTAACGGACCGCCGCTAAGATTGTTCTAAGGGATTTGAATTTGTTACAAGCCTACTCTTCTCCCCAACGGCAGATCAAAACGTCGATCAAATCAAGGCGCGCTTTTTGGATTGAAGGTGTTAAGATGTTTAAAGAAAAGACTGATTGCCAATCCAATGATGTCAAAAATCAAGAAAGAAATCTGAAGGTATGAAGAGCTTTTTCAATTCTCATGAATCAGATTGAGTTGTCGCTTTGCTTTCGGCTAAATGGAAATTAGCTAAGCATGGATTGGATCATGCTTATCATCTGGTATAAAGAAAATAAAGAAAGAAACTAGAATAAAAGATGAAAAGAAAATATATGTTTATAGAATTCACCAAGGGAAAATACAAATTCCAATATGAGTTTAAAGCTTGAACCTAAGTGGGTATTTATACCCGAGAATCCTAACAATGTAAAGCAACTAAAAATCCTAATAAAAGTAAAAGATAAATATAAAATATTTAAACTAAATATCTAAAACTAAATCCAAACGTTTATCACAAAAGATAAAGATAACAAATTTCAGTCATATGGTCCAGGTTGAATTCTGCTTTATCTTCTGGATATCCTTGTATTTATCTTCCATGTGCTTATCTCCAAGATAATTCCGAACTTGTCTTCACGGTAAGTTTCGATCTGTCTTCTAGAAGGTGTTGACTGCACGATTCAAATTTGACATGCCTGATGATGTCGTGCCACATGTCATGCCCACAACTCCAGCTACGATCAGAAAATAAAAAAATACAAAATGCGCCCTTCTTACTGATGGTTCTGGAAAATAGGTTCATGCACCAAAAATAAGTAAAACAGAACCAAACCAGTAGCAATAAATCGAAAATGAGGAATAATAATCAACAAAATATATTCAATTTTGAACACTCATCAAGTTTTGTTATATCAAAAAGGGGAGATTGTGAAACCTATATTTGATTTTGATATAACAAATTGTTTAAGGACCAAATTTTAAAAGTAGATAAAATTTTAAGTATTCAAAAGTCTCACAAAATGACAAGGATTTGAACCTAAAATTGTTTCTAAGTCAAAAACTTAAAACCCAAAAATTTTCTAAGTGTTTTATACTCAAACTAACTAAATACGACCAGGCGTATCGATACGCTCCTTAGCGTTTTGATACAATTTTTAACTACTGGAATTTTAATTGCAAAAATGTATCGATATGGTTGTACCCATTTCGATACGACCTTCATCTAGGTTTGTGTTCTTTTTTATCAGTATCGATATGATCTTACTCGTACCGATACGGGGTGTTAAGATTTTCAAATATTTGTATTAAATTTTATAATTGTTGCCTTGTCAGTTTTGGAATCAACAAACTTTGAATTTCCGTTAACCCGTACAGATACGCGCCATAGGAATACCGATGGTGTTTTCCAATGACTTTTTCTTCAGATTCTAGTGAGCAAAATCTGTACTGATACAGCCTTTACCGCTTCGATACGGGTATGCTTTTCTTCATTACTCGTTTTGATACGCCTTAAAGTGTATTGATACTCCTTTGTACAACATCTATTTCTTTTTATGGCATGTACCGATACATCTCTTCGTATATTGATACGGTAGATTGCCAAGTAGCCTTTATTGCGGGAAAAATGCAGCCAGGCGGCTTTATTGATGATCTCAACCACCCAAATAGTTAGAAATCAATGAGGGGTGTAAAAAGTCTTCAAAGCTTCAGCAACAAGAAATTAACAAGTATAAAGCATTCAAGCACAAATCCAACACCTTAGAGCTTATTAGAGTCAAATCCTTTGTAACCCACTTGAGTGTTCTTAAATTGTATCCATTTATTTTTAAGTTTGGGTTGAGTGATATTGTAAATTGGATAAATCATTTACCTTTGAGAGGTTTTCTTCTATTTTCTATTCTTTCTTGTAAAGTGAGTGACTTTGATCAAGCTTTGGGTAGAATGTTTTGATCGTTGTAACGGTTGCTTCCTTAGCCTAGAAAAAGGGAAGAATTATTAATGAATTGTTTGAAATCCTTAGTGGGGAGCTAAGATAGTGGATGTAGATCTTGTTAGAAGCTTGAACCTCTATAAATCCTTGTGTCTTCGATCTTCTTATTTCCATTTGCTCCCTTTCAATTTTAAAAGTGCTAATTCACCCCCCTTTGCCAAACCGAGTTGATTAATCATCCTAACAATGGGGTATCTCTTTCGTTATGCCTGAAAATTTTGATTGTCTTTTACATATTTTGGTTAATTTGCCTATTCGTACTCACTCCAAGTTGGGTGTGGCAACTTGCTTTTTTCGGTTTAGTGTGGTCTTTGTGGCTCTTCCGTAACGATATGGTCTTCAATAATTATTTGCTTGATGAAAACCAATTATTTGATATAACTTTACTTAAAATTTGTGGGTGGATTAAAACTAAATGGACGGAGTCTTTGAATTCTATTTCAGAGTTCTTCTGGTGCCCTTCGCAGATAATAGTAAATGCTTTAGTCCCCTCCCTTCCTTCTCATGTTTCGTGGGTGTTACTTCCATCTGTTCTCTCAAATTTAATATGGATGGGATTGTCAGAGAGAATTTTGGTGAGGCGAGAATTGGAGGTATTTTGCGGGATCATTAAGGTAAACATCTTCTTAAGTTCTCCAAATCTTGTTATTGAACGGACAACTCATGTGTGCTTTCTTGGATAATTTTTCCTTCTACCGCTTTTTACAGGAATTCTTCTTGTAAAATCTCTGTCATTTCAAGAGTCAGCAATGGAGTCACGAATTCGTTGGCTAAAAAGGACATTGGTCGTATCGTTCTGTTAGTCTGGGTGGCAGTTTGAAGTTGGATGGTTCTTACGAACTTGCTTATTTGTTGGTATAATGTTTTGTATTGGTTTTTGTGGAGTTATTGGTATTAGTGTTCTGATGGTTCTGATTTGGTGTCGAGTTCCCAATATGATAATGGGGTGATGTTCTGCCCAAGTATGATTGTATCTTTGATATATTCATGCAGCGCTCTTTTTACTCCACTTAAATTTAGGGAAATTTTTTAATGAGGCTCATATTTGTATTATAGCTTACTATGATTTTTAATAAATTCATATCTTTAACTTTCAAAAAAAAAATATTAAACCTTTTAACTGTCTTGACATGTCAACTTGGGTGGAAGTCCACGTCTAGTTAATGGTTCATGCTAAACATGTTGTTTTTATTTTATATGTCAAATCAATAAATAATATAAATTATAAAAAAATTCAATCAAATTATTTATTTTATAAATTGATTAAAATGAGTATGGGTGTATGTGAAACTCAACATTATTTATTAAGGGATCATTTAAAAAATCAAATTATATATTTTTAGGGGGTCAAATAACAGTTTTGCCATAATTTTTTAAAAGAAGATTCATATTTTTTTACCATGATTCACACCAGGTCCGGCCCTGGGCAGGGGCAATAAGGGCGTCCGCCCAGGGCCCACCGCTCAAGGATGTTACACGTATTTAATTTTATTCAAATTATATTTATTTTGAATGATCTATTTTTTTAAAAATTGTTATTAGGGGCCTAATTTTTTTAATATTTATTAATAAATGTTTATTTTTTTTCAATATTTATTATTAGGGGGCCCGATATTTGTTATTTTGAGAATACTATCAAAATTTATTTTTTCAATTTTTGTTATAAAGGGCTCAATTTTCAATACTTGTTATTATGGACTCACTCTTAAAATTAATTTTTTGTTAATTGTTATTAGGGGCAAAGATTTAAATAACGATATACAACCGCAACAACGACCGTAACATGATGATAGGATAGTGGCGGAGCCATGATTTTCTTATAGTGGGGTCATGAGTGAAGTATGAGGTATTAAGGATTTATATACCACTAGAATAAGCATTGTTGACCTCATACCCCCAACAAATTAAGTGGGGTCAAATCTAATATTTCTTATGAAAAGAAATCTATATTACCTCCTTGAAAACCATATACCTCAACAAATCAAGTGTGGTCAATTGCATCCCCAATCTATATGCTACATCCTCCCATGGATAGTTGCACCATCTAAAACCGCTATACCCACAATTGTTATGTCCACAATAGCGTATGTTATTAAGAGATTTCACAATCGCGATACTTGCAGAGACCGAAATAACATATATAATGTCCGCAACCACACTAAAATTTAACATGACTGTAAATACGACCGCAACCGTAGTTTAAAATTTTAATTTGGGATTTATTTTTTATATTTGCCTTAGGTCACCAAAAGCCCAAGACCGGCCCTGATCCACACTAGTGCCTCTAGAACTCTGCCATTGATGATATGTCAATATTATTAAAATTTTAACATTTAAATTAGTATTTTTGTTAAAAAAAACATTTAAACTTTTTTAAAATGTTGAGGAACAAACTTAACATATATAGAAAATGGTCAAATTAATAAAGGATGAAAAATTTAAAGACTATGTTTATTATTACTATTATCATTATTATTATGTCATTTAATTGTTGTAGATTTAATTTTAAATAAATAAATAAATTACAAATCCGTTAACTGGTTTAGTGGTCATGGATGATCATCTGCTTTACTCTTTGTGTAGGTTTAAATCTCGATATTTACCTTGAGAATATTATTGTAACACTACTTAATAAAAAAAATATTGACATATGCCAATTTAGAATACAAACATTAATAAACACACTCAAATATATGATTCTAAGGCCTCATTTACAATTGCTTTTGAAAAAATGTATTTGGGGACAAAACATTTTTGGTGTCTTAATCAATGTTAAACAAATAATTTTTTTTTTGAGAAAAAATGAGTTTGAAAAAGTGTTCAACTCAAATTCAAAATATTTTATGGAATCAAATTATAGTTTTAACCTTTCATTTGCTATCTTAAGATGTATTTTTTAAATAGTCTTAAGGTTATTACAATGTAATATTTGTTAATACTTTTTCTTAACCCTCCGATAAGGCATACACACATTGCACACAAAAGCTGCTCGAATTCAAATCCTCTAAAATGGACATCATCATCCTCTTTTCTAATGGGACCTCTTGTTGAATTCACGATGTATTTATTTTATAAACTTAAAATATTTTACCAGACATAATTATATGAGTAATAAATTATTTATTAATTTGAAAATTTTATATCTTTTCATGATAATTATTTTAGATAAAAATTATTATATATTTTCATAAAACACGTTCGATCCTTATATTTCAACTTGAGAATACAAAGAAGAGTTTCTCTTTTACTTCCCTTATTCTTCCTCAGTTTATTCACAACAATGTCTTTGCTAATTAACTCCGAAGCAAGTTTAAGAATTTTCCAACAGAAGCTTTGATTTTTTGGGTTGAATGGTGCAGCCTTCTAATTATGAAACCCAGTTTTTGAATCAGTTCATAAATTTTTCACTTTTTTGGTTAGTGGGCTCATCAGTCCTTATTGAAATGGGCTCCCGCGTTCAATTATAGGCTCGCAGGGAGAAGAAATGATGACCACCACCATACATGTTCTTTTTTCCTCGTCTCCTTTTAGATCAGATCTGAAATTTGTGGGGAAATTTGGTCTTTGATTCGTGTTTCAACTTTCCCAGAGATGGAGAAATTGCTGCAATTATATGATCAAACGAAGGTGTTAGCTTCGCCGAAATCGATTGCTCGTTGTACAATTTCATGCATCTCCGTTTTGCTTACTCAGTCAGCTCTCGTTTTGGTTCCTCTCTTCTTCTCATCTTCTCCGCTTTTCATTCAACTTACACTCTCAGGTATTTTCTCTCTCAAAAACATTCGAAATCTTCGGTTTTTCTGAAGCTCAATAAAGCACATATTTCTCTTCTTTGCAGCTTTAATTTTGCTTATAGTTCTGGGGTCTGGAGGGTGGTGTAGACGGGTCCTTGGATTCCGTGCATCTGCTCCGGCTTTTGTTTTCTTCAGTGTATTTTTTGTTTGGGGTGTTTATGTTGCTATTGTTCGAAAAGGTACGTTTGCTGCCCTCAATTTTTGGAACTAAATTTAATAGCAGGATCTATTTTATTGCATCACCAGTTTTTGGGGAAACATTACAGATTTATTGGCATAAGTGTAATTAGGGGTGATAACGAGCCGAGCTCGAGCTCGGAAACTATATTATTGGGCTCGGTCTCGAGGCTCGCCGAGCTCGAAATCTTAGGCTCGAGCTCGGCTCTGGCTCTATACTCGGCGGGCTCGGCTTGGCTCAAAATGAACAATTTTGCTATAGTTTTTTTTTTTCCGTAAAATATGAGGCCTCGTAAAAAAAACTCTTTCATAACCACACTGAAACGAAATTTAATGTCGAGAAAGGAGAAAAGAGTGCTAAAAAATTAGATTAATCCAAATAAACAAGAAATCTTTTTACAATACAAACACATAATCAAAGAAAATACAAAATTAAACAACAACCTACTAAGGAAAATGCCCAATTCATTTTAGTTAATTTGCTTTTAGTAGATTTTTCATAATTTATTTTATTGCTAGACATATTACTTTTAGTGCTTATGTAGTATATATATATATATATATATACTTATTCCGAGCCTGTTCACAAGCTTTTCGAGCTGAGCACGAGCCCGAGTCGAGCTCACTCGAGCTGAGTTTTGACCGAACTTTGACCAAGTCGAGCCCAAGTAGCTTGCGAGCTGGTCATGCTCATTATCACCCCTAAGTGTAATCTCAAAAAGTTGGCATCTTTTTTATTTACCAGTAATTTGATTGTCAAAATGGGAATGTGGAAATTAACTTCCTTTTGTTTTATAACAACCTATTATTTGCTTTATTTTTGCAGCGATTTCAAGTGTTATGGACGTTGTGTTCAATGGAGAGATGATTATGCTCGTCATTGGTCTATGTAGGTTGTTTCCCTCTGCCTCAGTCTTTTGCAACAGCCATAACTTGCTTCGTTGCATAGACAGTTTGTTATACTAACTTTTGTTGATCATTGATAAAACCTGCTAATTATATTACTTCCAATGACAGAATCATGCTTAAGGATCCTGGTTTTGTGGCTCACGAGTCCTTCTGTTCGGATGAACTTGATGAAAATTCGGGTTTTGGTGTTCAAACACACAATGAGGTTGTCTGGTTTTGTTTTTGGTTGTTCATGTGATGTTAGTCTAGAGGAAATAATAGCAGTAACGTGCAGATTGGTTGGAAAAAACTTGAAGTAACTGGTTAGGGGTCTCTAATTTCTTAAAGCTTCTTGATGTATTTACTATTTACCTAGTAAAGTTTGTTTGAGATGTGCAATTTCTCCTCCTCTTGGATTCTACCAGTGAATTTAAGACTGAAAGTTCCCTGTCAACCTCATTCAAAATTTTGTTTCTAATTGGTCCCACATGTCTTGTTTTCTTTCAATTTTATTGATTTAATTGTTTATTCTCTTCCAGAGTTCTCTTTTGCAAATGAGAGTAAGGTACTGTAAGAGCTGCAAGACGTACATACAGGGTTTTGACCACCACTGCCCTGCTTTTGGAAACTGTATAGGTACTAAAAATCATTATGTTTTTGGCAGTACAATTTAAAAAAAAAAATCTTTGATTTGCCGATACCTTCTTAACACGTTCTTCTCTTGTAAATTATCCTTTCTTTATAATATTATTCTTAACTAAATATGATCCTCCTTTGTGGTTGATGATGTTTTTATGTCATCATGCAGGTCAGAAAAACTATGTTATCTTTATTGTTCTTCTGGTTGGATTTATCACTACCGAAATTTCTTATGTTGTATGCTCCTCCCAGTGTAAGTCTAAGCTTGACGAAACCTGAATTCTTAATCTACTAGCTTTAGTCTTGACTTACGGAACACCTTGATTCATTTGGATTTGTAGCTTGTGTTGCAATGCTCTCTGAAGTATTGGGATTTCTTTTGCCTACTTCACTCAAGCCATTTACTTAAACACATGTTTTTTTTTTTTTGCAGATGCCTCAAAATTTCAAGTTCTGAAAGAAATTAGAATGGAGGTAAGTCATTACTTTAATAGTTTATCTAATATATTTCCTTAAGTTATCGGTGCTTATATATTGATGTTTCCACCTTTTCTGGATGTTTTGGGTATAGACTGGTTCCAATTTAGTAATGGCAGGAAGCACATTGCTGTTTTGTGTTCTCCAAGTGCTGTGGCAGGTTCGTATCATTTGACTTCTAATATTGTTCTTGTTTCTGGATCCTCTAGGTGTATCTGCCGATAGTTACTTCCTTGTTAAAGTATATTACTTAAGCATTTTATGTCTACGCAGGGGCTGTTTCTGATATGGCATGTCTATTGCATATGTTTCAATATCAGAACCGAAGAGTGGGTAAGTTCCCTGTTACACCAACGATAAACTGTAATTTCTTTTAAATGGATATATTTTTCAAGTGCACATTGTTAGAAATAGTTTGCTTAATCTGCAATATACGTACTAAGAGAAAAAAAAAAAAGTGAAATGCTGTTCTTTTAACTATTAATTTTATGCAAGGTAAACTGGAAGAAGTATCCAGAGTTCCAACTTAATGCTTCATCTTTACCAGGTGATATATTTTTATAGAACAATTATTATATCTGGATATCTATGTTTTATAATGTTCTATCGCTCTAATTTTTATTCAATTGGCTGCATCCAGGAGAGAACAGTCATGAGATGAGGTTTAAAAATCCGTATAATAAAGGAATCCTGCGAAATGTCAAGGAGTTCTTAACGTTGAAATGATGAAAGTCTTGCTGCCCATCTTGCTCCTGGTGCATTCCCTAGTTGTTTTGCCTCTCTCATGCTTAGCTGCAGTTTTCCTTGGCGGCAATCTTTACTTCTCAAATGCGGGTGCAAAACTGCAAACCGCAAAGTTCGATATTTGGTTTTTCAGGACATGCCTCTAGAAGGTCAACTAGAGGGTACTGATTACAATGTGCGGCATATTTGGTGCATGGCAGGTATGTGTCTCGGATATTGCAGTTAGATAGAATAGTATAAAGGAGAAATAAGGATTTTATAATTACTATTATCCTTGTGTCATTTTAACCTGTTTCATTAGAGACTAGAGAGAAATGGGTGAAGGTGAGTTGCAACCTATAGCTAGGTTATTTCTAGTTATCATCAACCATAAGGGCCTTTTAGGATCAAATCTGGCAAAGAGCTGGTCATATTCAGCCTGCTGTGGTAGAACAGGCCGAATCTGACTCAACCATGATCCAACTTTTAGTGGCTGGCTTTGGCAATAGTATGATTGGACATTGCTTGTCATGGCTAGATATGGTGACGGGGTTCATATCAGTTAATATGATTCCCGTTTCAATAATTTCAAATGTTAATTGTAAATTTTAAATTTCATGGTAGGAAGTGATTTGATTATTGGTGGTCCTTCCTTTCGAGTTTCGTCCCACTTTTTTAGCACACGACCACCTACTTTCTTGGTCTGTCTGACACCCTCCCCTTAATTAGTCGGTCCTTTCCTCCATTAACAGCTAAGATTAGAATCATAATATGTAATGACCATAACCGAGTCGCATATATGAATATATGGACAGGAGAATTGCATGTGCAGGATACCGATCCAACTGAAGGAACGAGCTTCGTCAATGTTCATGGCTGCCCTTTTGATCACATAAAACAATACGGAAACTAAAGTTTGGTATTGAAGTTCCGATGACACTATGGGAGATCAAGAAAACACAAGATGTTCTTTTTTTTTCTTTTTTTTTAGTATAATGTTATAACTTAAATATTAAATTAATGAGATGAAAGATTTGATATACTTGTTAGAAACTTACCTATGCAAGATGTTGGATGTAGAGATAGTTTCTTCTGGCTGAAGAAATAAAGCAATAAGAAACTAGCTTTGTATCTAACATGTCTCACAGTTAAGTTTTTAACAAGTATATCTAAAGTTTCATCTTCTTAATCTAAGATTTAAGTTAAAACAAATATTTGTTAGAATCTTGTATTGATGTGCTTGCATAATTCCCCTCTTTTTCCTGTCCAAAATTTCCTTATTGACTATGGAATGGTGGCTATAATATTAAATAGTGGAGCTTTAAGATTCATCTGTGTATGTATTAGGGGTGTGCATAATTAACCGTAATCGGTATAATTGTTACATTTTATAGGTTAACCGAAAAGGCTAAATAGTTTTGGTTAACCAAATTGTTAAAAATGATGGTTACGGTTATGAATTTTGACTGACGGTTAACCTATAGGTTAATTATTATTATTATTATTATTATTATTATTATTATTATTATTATTATTATTATTATTATTATTATTATTATTATTATTATTATTATTATTATTATTATTATTATTATTAATTTGTGACTTGTGCCGTTTTAACACATGAAGTTTTTATTTACCTTAAGTTTGTTTTATGTTAGTTAAATATTTGTGTTTAAAATTTTAATGGTATCTTTTTATGTTTTGAACTTTGATGGTGTATTGCTGTGTGTCGAACATGGTTGAAACTTTAACTATTGTGAAGCTTGTGTGTTTGTGTTGTATTGAAACACTATAATATGTATGTACTTTTTTATTTAAGCATGGAGTTGGTGTTTATAATCTCTCTATTTAAGTATTTTTTGAACATTTTAATTTAATAATTATCGGATAGATAATTTATTATTCTAGTGAACATGTAAAAAAATTTATAATAGGTTATAGGTCGGTTAATCATGTTCTAATGGTTAATTGTTAGCGGTTAACTGTTTTTTAACGGTTAGGTTATGGTTAACAAAATTTAGTAACCATTATAATGGTTAACTGAACTAAACGGTACGGTTAACCGACCATAAACACCCTAGTATACATACTAGGTAGTGTGCTTGTTAATTCAAAATCTTGTTTCAATCAACTCGAACACTAGTCATACTCGATATAATTTGAGAATAAAAGGTCCAAAATGATCTAAACATGATGTGATTAGAAGCATAACCATGATTCATTTGAAATTGTTTTGATCATATGTCAGCCTAAGGATGCTTAATCGTGTACGAAACAAATACAAACTTCTTAAACATATGATTTAGCAAGACAACACTCTTCATTCATTAGGAATCCTATTGATGTCTACTTCTAAGATCCCCTTCCCATGGCCCGTCCACTTTCGTGCAAGCCATACCTACTTCTTGAGTAACTTATGCATGCAAGTACGTAGTTAGAAATCAAGATTACGAGACAAAATATAATTAACTATAAAAATACGAAAAGCAAAGTTTAAATGAATTGAAAAATCGGAGTCTAAATAAATAAATTCGTCCCTAATGAACAATATAATTTTGTCCCTGCATGCATGGTTTTCCAGTAAAAGATTCAACTTGAAACCCTAATCATACTTCCATTTGATTATGTTAAACTTAACTTCAGTAAACTCTGGACCAATGGAATCGGAAAGCGTTAACCATTAACAAGCAGGTACGTGGAATCTTAGCCTAAAGATCCCCAACAATCTTTGCAACTTGCAGCTTTTTAAAGTTTACAAGTTGCAGCAACGTATCTAAATCCTAAGCTTATTTAATTCAATAATAATTAATAACCCTTAATTTTTTTTAAGGTAAATGGACTCGGTGATAGTGACTCGGCTTCAAGGTGGAAAAATCACTTGAAAATGGAAGTCAAAGCAAATATCATGAATTTATTTCCAATGTTACCGTTGCTTTCATTGCATAATCAACGAGATATTTATGAAATCTTGGAAGGAATAACAGATGTAATCTTACTTTTGAAATAACTGGTTTCAGAGCATAAAATTGTATAATATTTATGCGTGTGCAATTTTTTTAATTAAATAGAGAGGTATTACATTTTCGTATCGAAATTCGAATTCATACAAGATGAAGCAAAATAAGCGCCCTTAGTCACTAGGTCAATTAGTGGATCTATTATGTGTGTAATTGGTTATATAATACTACTGTTTTGTCGAAGTGGACAGTCAAGTTGCTGATGTCTACGTTTATCAAAATTTGCCCATCAATGAGTTCACATTTAGCTAATGACAAACTAACATTAGACTTTTAATTTAGGGTTAAGACGTGTTTACTTGTTGATTTGAACCATATTCTATGATTTTGTTCGTCTACTCTATAATTTAGGGTTAAGACGTGTTTACTTGTTTAAAAATTTTATCCTATCTGTCGTCTCTTGTTCCGCTTCTTTTCATTTTTAAGTGGCTGATGATGGTATCGGTTTTAGTGTTTATTGTCGACAACCGGTATTTTTTTTCTTTCGTTATGTTTTTTTTATTTTTAAATTTAATAACTTTGTCTTTCTGACACGTTTTGGTACGTATTCACTTTCTTTTAGCACGTTTTTTTCTTAATCGGTCGTTTGACTGTCTTTTTTCATTTGATTTTTTATCAGGGTTGAATTTGACGTCGCTATGAGTAATAAGATGACTCTCTTTTAATTATCATGTTGATCTCTCTATTTTGGACTCTCGAACTGGATTTGGATACGAGCTCACAATCATTGTTTTTGTTCGTGATCGAGTTGTGGTAACAAACGTGTTGTCAACTTGCCTTATTATTGTAATATGTATTTTTTTAATGTTGTTTTTTGTTGGTTTTTACCTTTCATCGTTGAGCTTTGATTATTTTTGTATCTATTTTGTTTCGAGCCTTTGAGTTAGAGCTTTTACATTTTCTTTGTATGGTCCTGTTTATCATCTAAAGACGTTAGTTTTCGTGTTTTTAAGAATATGTCCAAATCAAATTTGTTTACTTGAGTTGTAAACTCTCATTCTATTTTTGAATTTTTTTTCCTTTTTAAATAAATCTAGCGTAATTAAAAAACATCATTTTCTATAAGGTAACATCTGTTCATACAAAATCTTAATCCTTTGATAATGCACACACCTTTTTGAATATGTAACATCTATTCATACAAAATCATTTTTTATAAGATAACATCTCTTAGGATGAAAATCATCCTCTTTTCCACTGGGACCACTCGTTGGATACCTTTTTAAATTTTTTTTAAAAACTAGAAGCTCTTTCACGAAAGGACTATAAAAGTATTTGATCCAAAATAATTAACAATATTAATTATTTGGAGTAGCTAATGATACAGATAGAGGACAAAATTACGCTTAATCAAAAAAACATACTAAAACAAATTCAAAATTTTGAGCACGATAAAGGGACCAAAACCATAATTTGACAAAAAGTTAAATACATCATATTTGAATAGGTCAGAAATTCAACTATTGGACTGGGATTTTACCAACTTGTGAGTTGAAAAAAAGAGAGAATAATTTAGTAGTCTTGGAGACCAAACTTACACCACCAATTGTAGATAAATAATTATTAAATACAAAGAAAACTCTGAATATGAGTTTTCTATATTGAATTGAAAATAAAATTCTGTTTTGAACCCAGGAAAATTGCTGCTGGTATTTGATTTCTTCAACACTCTGTATATACATTTAAACTTGGCTGTTGAAATAGGTAGAAAAAGTGTAGCAAAAAGGCAAATCCATGGCCCCAAAAGATAGCTTTGGATCCTCCTTCAGAGGCTTCCAACTTGGATATACATGCATATGTTTCATCAGTGCATGATGGGATATTCCATAATATGGATGGAGCCCACTAAAATAGTGAAAAATGACTTTTTGGGATAATTTTTTTTTGGTATAAGAAGTTTTTGAATTTTTGAAGAAAAAAATTAAATCTTTAATTTTTTTTACTCAATTAAGCCTTTGAACTAATAAATTGAACTAATTAAGTTTTTTGATCAATTTTAATCATTAAATTTTGATAGTTTTTTCTTTATATGTTATTGTCACATGATACACTATAGTTCTATCAAGTGGCATTTATAGATTTTTAAAAATATATATATTTTTATAAGTTCTTTAGAACTTTTAGGACTTTTAAAGAATTTATAAAAAAAAATATTTTTTTGAAAATGTCAAGTGGTAATACAGTGACACAGCGCACTACATCAATTAATTAAAAAACAATTAAATCAACAGTCAAT
The DNA here is from genome assembly GCA_958450335.1 of Hibiscus tridactylites. Classification (NCBI taxonomy): domain Eukaryota; kingdom Viridiplantae; phylum Streptophyta; class Magnoliopsida; order Malvales; family Malvaceae; genus Hibiscus; species Hibiscus tridactylites. Next base: position 43,738,853 of record OY288292.1, read on the forward strand.
GTTGGTCAAAAGGCTTAATCGATTCAATTTATTGATTCAATAGCTTAACTAGGTGCACCAAAAAGTTCGGGGCTTAATTAATTTTTTTTTCAAAAAATTTAAGTGCTTTTTATACCTTTAAACTTTTTTTTCAAATATTTTGCAAAATTAATTTTTTTATTAATATTTAATTTAATCATTTATATAAATATATACCGCCAGTATATTAAATGTTGACATCTAAATATATCTTCACTACTCTTCTGTCTTACAATTTCTGTCATAGACTCATAGTTTTGGGTGGACTTTGGGGCTACCTCTCGGTTTTTATTTTTTTAAAATTATTTATATCTAATACATACTCAAGTGAAATACACTAGTCGTGTTTAAATTATAGGCTAGGTTTTATATTTATCATTAAAAATTTAAATCATTTTAATTGAATCAATAAATTATAAAAGTATTAATGACGTGGCACGAACCAACTTGCCTCGGTGGTTAAGGGAACGGTTGTTGTTCTTAGAGGTCACGGGTTTGAGCACCAAGAGCTGCAACGGGTGATTGAGTATGCATTGTCAAATGTTTGAGACTATATTCAGAACAGATATTACTTGTAATTATCTTAGCTTTCAAAAAAAGTATTAACTATTAATGACGTGTCAACTAAATTTATTTTTCTTTAGTAGTTATTTTAGGCATTAATTTTTAATTTGGATATCGTGGGGAATATATTTGAAACATGTCTATACCTACAATACGAACATCTTTTATCTAATACATAAAAAATAAATAGTAACATTAAAATTTAAGAGAATTATATATTTATTTGATAGATACATAAATGTTTAAAAATTTATTTATGTGTTTTAAATATTTTTTTTAGCATTTAACGATTAAGTGACAAATTAATAAGATATTAGTACTTTTAAAATTTTAATTAGAATATTGAAATTAATTTTAAATTTTAAATCATAATTTAAGAATACATAGTGTAATTAACCTAAAAACAAATATAGGAATGTCAATGAAGAAGGTAGATCCTTCATATCAATGATAGATGCATGCAGGGCGGTACCTAATAGGAATGTCACCCTAATTTTTTTAAAAAATTAAAAATATTAAGTTGAAATAATAATAAGATTATAGTTCAATCCTTTAAAAACATATAATTTATATTATTGGCCCCTCTAGAGTTAAATATTTTTAAATGGGCCCATGCATGGTTTGGTAATTATATTTCCTTTGCCTTCTCACCTAGCAAGCATGTGCCTCTGTTGCCCAATCTCTGGTCACCTTCCGATTCCAATGCAATTTTAATTATTATTTATTATTAATTTAGTAATAAAATGTTTTAGAAATTGATAACACCGACATTTTGTTTCCTCATTATAATCTTGTTCTTACCTTAATTTAATTAATATTAATTAGTACTTATACTTCCCCCCTACCCATTCCTTACATCGTTCCCATTTTCGGGAAAGTTTAATTAGGAGTATATAGCCATGTAAACTAATCGAACGAACATGAACGAAGATATGTTTATGTTTTTTCGTTTAATTTTAACCGAACAAATGAGTGAACATAATTTATTGTTCATGTTCGTTTGTTAAAGAATGTAGCTTGTTCGTGTTCGTTCGTATTCGTTCGTTAAAATGATAAACGAACATAAACGAACGAACATAAAAGAATATATGTGAATAAATTCAAACGACGTAAACGAACGAACATATGTGAATAAAATTAATTTTTCTAAAATATAATACTTTTGTTATGAAAAATAATAAATATAAATGGATATGTATGAATAAATTTAAATAAACAAACATAAATGAATAGATTACCAAACAATCACGAACATTAATAAACGAATGGGCCATTTGTTCGCGTTCGTTCATTTATTCAAACGAACAAAAAATCTTGCTCATATTCGTTCGTTTAGTAAATAAATGAACTTCTCATAGAACAGTTCACGAATAATTCGCTCAACGTTTGTTTCATTTGTCGTCCTAAGAATATAATTTTATTTTTTGATTAATATTGTTTTCAAAAAACTTTTAGAGTTATGTTATATGTAATGTTAAATAGATAAAAAAAATTAAAACACATAGTTTATTATGATGTTTATAATACTCAAACTACTTTTCGTTCATAAATCAGATGATATTCAACGCTTTAACATGTTTGATTTTATGTCTTTATGTGTATTATATCAACATTATGTCAACTAAGCTAATTTCAGTCGTCTTAAACAAATAATTTTTAAAGAAAAAATATGTGCATTTCAATTCAAACACAACAGTTAGAATTTATATCTTTTGTGTTTGAAAACTATTTTTTTACTCTAATTTACATTTCTAACCTTCATTTATCATAAATTTGTGAATTTATTTTACAATTTATAATTTTTTTATCAAGAGTTCGTGACATAATTATATACATAATAAATTATTTGCAAATTTGATAATTTTATATCTCATTATGTCAATTTTATATTATTTTCTTAAAAGAATAATTAAATTATATTATATATCATCATAAAATTATCTTAAACACGCAAAATCATGATAAAATATTTCTTTTTATGATAAAAATGTTATCGTTTTTAATAGTATAAAGTTGAAAGAATATTTTAATCCTCTAACTTTTATAGGTTGATTAACGATTAATATAACTAAATATTAATCATACCTCAAAAATAAAATATGAACAATAAATTATAATAAATTGTTATTTTTATTATAATTTAAGCTTATATATTTTTTATATTATAAATTTAAATACCATTATATTTTTATTTTATATTGCCAGTGTTTGAATGAACATTTAATATAAAAATACTTTTTTTAACAATAATGTTAAGCACTTAACTCTTAAACTATTTTTTAAGAAATACTTTTTAAGAAAATAATACTAAATTAACCCTACTTACAATTAAACAATGTGATTAATTCATGCTCGTGGCAATTAAAATAGTTTTTTTATATATTTTTTTCTGAGTATTGTGGTAACGCTTCAAAGTCCTGACCAATTAAAATGGAGGAAATACTCAGTTGGCTATTATTTTAGAAATAATTAAAATACTTTTTTATATTAGGTACTTCAGCCAGAAATTTCATTTTTATCAAAGTTTTTAAATTTTCAAAAAATGAATTCACTTGTTTGGATGAAAATAATAAAGAATTTACCATTTGAATGAATAGTCATTTTGGCTCATATTTTTTTGACCAATTTAGTTAACGTTTTATTTTGGGTCAAAATGACCACTATATGGGTGAAAATTGTTAGTCAACTAACGACTTCTTAAAATGACTTGATAGAATCACACGTTAGCTGAAAATAATTTTTATATTTTACATAATTGTATAAAATTATTTTTTGACTAATTTGACATTCTTTCAAGACAACCCCTTTGTCTATATGGCATTGTCATGTTAGTGTGTACTGCCATGTAAGTTTGTCACGTCATTTCAAGCCATTTACTGTTAATTAACTCACAGTTTTCATCCACACAGGGGTCAATTTAACCCAAGATGAAACGTTGGAGGTTAAATTGGTTCAAAAAAAGAATAAGGGCCACAATAATTATTCAGTCAAACATTAGGAGTATTTTTTAAGGGAAAACTACATATTTAGTACCCTAACTATGCTCATGTTACTGTTTTAGTACCTCAACTATTATTTTTAACAAAATGGTACCTAACGTTATGTTTTTTTCCTGTTTTAACACATTCACAGTTTAAAATTAACGAAAATGATAACACGAGCATAGTTGAGGTACTACATACGTAGTTTTCCTTTTTTATCATTATGCCATTTCAAAAAGCAATTTGGATAGCTCGAATTCGTTATCCAAATTCTACATAAAAGATATAGTTTTTTTTTCCAAACTCTTCGTAATCTTATTTCTTTTAATGCACATTGTTTTATTATAAAATAAAATTCTTAAGTTTCAAGTTATTGTTTTATTTTAATTTATATTTTATATGATTTAAAATATTTGTTCCATTTATTTTTAATATTATTATTATTCAAGGTCTACTAATTAGCCTAGTGGCTAATAATACTCATATTATTCTATTTTATACAGATATGAACCCCGATATGAGAATTTAATAACTCTATATTTAATAAAAAAATATTATTCTTCGTTTATAATTCTTTTTTGAATTTATAATCAATAATCCAATTTTCTAAAAATATTACTTATCCAAACAAAAATTACAAATGTTAGCATTTTGAAGTATAAAATATCTAGTTTTTAGCATTTTAATTTAATTATATTGTAATATTCATGTTCAATTTCAAATTTAGAACTAAACACATACACAATTGCAAACTACAATGTTTGGACTCAAGTCACATAGGAAAAACAACACCATTGGGGCACTCAATGAGTTCACATCATCTCTAAAAATTTAAATTTAATAAAAGAATGAGTAGTGACAATTAAAAAAAAAGCTAAGAATTAATTACTATTTAACAATGGCGGAGCCAAGATTTTTATCTAGTGTGGTCAAGAGTGAAGTATGAGGTATGGAAGATTCTCATACCACTACAATAAATATCGTTGACCTCGTACCCTAACAAATTAAGTGATGTCAAATCTAATATTTTCTATAAAAAATTCTATATTACCCCATTAAAAACGTCATACCGAACAAATCAAGTGGGATCAATTGCACCCCACTTAATATGCTACATCCGCCCATGGTATTTAATGACATTGATTAACACTTTTGAACAAATGACTATTATGATCCTCTTACACCATATAAAACTCATTTAGTTTTAGATTTTTAGACTATTAGATAAGAATAAATATCTAACTTAAATTAACGGTATAAAAATAAAAAAAATACGAAAAAAAATAATTCAGTCATTCATTTACTGTTATTCAACTACCCGAAAAAATTGTAAAGTTTTACATTCAAAGTTGACATGAAATTAATTCTACCATGTCAATTAAAAGTAAAGTGGTACCGGATTCATATTTCCACAAAGTTGACATGTTGGTTGATGTCTTCCATATGTTTATATCTGAATAAACATCATCGTTTTACGGGTTATTCGGGGAATTCAACTTTCATAGTTGTTCCCTAATTATTACAGCTTTTCACCTTGTAATTTGCAATCAAATTGTCTGATTATCCTCGTCGTTTTTGTCGTGAAAACATGTGCAGATGATGCCATAGTTCATCATGCACGCACATCTCTTTAAACCCACACAAAACCTCTTTGGAAAAACTAGGAACACTGCTACACAACACTGCAGCAATGCTCTCTTTTCTAGGGGTTGATTTTACTATGAGTCCTTCAACTTTGGATGAGTTTTCAAATTGGTACTCAAACTTCAGAACATACCAATTGAATCTCGCGTCCCTAGTATAAACCCCTTGATTTTATTTTAAGAAGAAAATCAGGAGGTTGTCTTGTGCGCATGAGGTTTAGGTCTGAAGTCCAAATTAATCATTTTCCATACCCATTTTGAATCCAACCCTCCATAGTTCCTTAAAAAATCATATCAAACTTTTGGTGATATTCAACTCGGAGCCCTTAAATATGGCATGGACCATATTTAAAATATGTGAATTAAATTATAAGCATGTGTGTATCTACGACATTGACAACATGGATCTAATTAGGGATGGACCGAGAGGGGTGTTGTTACACCTTGAAAATTTTAAATTCTCATATTGTTTAGCTATTTTTTTATCGATGATCTATTTTTCACACCCATGAGTTTCTAATATAACTTCTTAAAAATTTACACCTCTAACATAAAATTTTACGTCCGTTACTGAATCTAACATGTTTAAAAACATCATTCTTAGTTCTCGTTGATATTAACTATTTTTTAACACATTAAATTCAAAATAGTTATATAATAGTACACACATGATTACAAATTGAACTATATGTTCTAAATATACTTTATGTAAAATTTGAACAAGTATTTAACACCTAAAATTGCGGTTAGACTGACGTAATAACATGATTGATATAATATCGATAATTTAAAATTTAATTAAAATATTTAGAGATTAATTTAAAATTTATAATTTAAAGACAGTTTGTTATTATAACCTTTAGGATGAGTCTACCACGTGTGACGAACATTGATAAACACCATAACGATGAACACCATTAATTTTTTTAAAAATTTTAAAAATCTAAAGGACTAAAATTATAATTGTAATTATAATTATCTCTTAAAAATAAAAATCAAATTTATTAGTTACTTTATAATTTTTTAATAGGTTAGAATCAAATTGATCCGTATATTTGATTCTAACCTATTAAAAAAATATTATAAAGTAATTATTAAATTTCATTTTTATTTTTTTAAGATATAATTTTAATTATAATTTAGTTCTTTAAATTTTTAAAATTAAAAAAAATTAATTGTGTTCATCGTTAGTGGTGTTCATCAATGTTCGTCGCCCGTTGAAAAATTTTCCTAACCTTTATTATTCTAAAACTATTAATCCTCATCAATTTTGACTACCATTTTTTTAGTTTTGCATAATGCTTTATTCGTGAATTAGCCTTGAATTAAATTTGATGCATTTGGTTCTAAAAGTTGGTTTGAGGCCAAAAGCTGTTTTAAACGGCTGACTTTTGGAGAAAAAATTGCTTTTAAAAAGTGATTTTTCAACCTAAATGCAAAAGCTAAAAGTTTTAGCTTTTGCGGTTGTAAAAGTGATTTTGAGAGCTAAATTACATTTTAACCTTCATTTGCTATTGTGTTTGTTTATAATTTATAAATTTATAATTCTATACGAAGATATAATTATATAATTAATAATTATTTTTTAATTTTAAAATAATATATATTTATTTAAGTCAAATTTTTAAATAAAATATTTCAAATTTGTTATATTTTCATGGAACACATATAATTGTTAAAAAATATATTTATTAATAAAAATATTTTTATAATAATTTAAGCTGATATAATTCATATATTATAACATTAGAGAATTTGAATATCATTATATATATATATATATATATATATATATATATATATATATATATATATATAACTTACATGTCTAAAATGATCATTTATCTTCTTAAAAGTACTTTTTGACATGAATGCTAAACACTAAAATTTTACAACAAACTTTTCAAAAATTCCCTTTTAAAATCACTTTCTAACAGCACTTTTAAAAATTAATGATAAACTAGCCCTTAAAAACCGTAACAAAAATTTTAATTTTAGTGGGCATAGGGTTGGAATCCAAAAACAATATAATTTTAGTAATTTCTTTAAAATTTTAATTAACAAAAATGATAAAACTTCATCTTTAATCTTTTACAGATGATAAGATTTCAATTTAACCCTCTTAAAATAATAAAATGGTAAATTAAAACAATAATGAAATTACATTTATTTTTTATCCAAATTTTTTTTTCTAACCTTGTCCCAAAATTGTCATGGAGATGTTAACAAATTGCTTTAGCTTTGACATTACCTCCACGGTTCGAAATGTTGGTTAAAAGAGATTGGAGATTTTACAAGAATTTTTTGCTGATTTAGCTAAAAAAATAAAAGAAAAGAAATCATCATAAAAACCACGCCAATTATGTTAACTTCCGACATTCATATCCTACACTTTCTTCTTTTGCAACTCCTTTTGTATGGAATGTTCAAAAAAAAAAGTGGCTCCAAAGGGGAAGAACAATGCTTAAACTATGCAAAATGTACGTGTATGAACGTAATTGACCTTTTTCTTTTTAAAGTAATTCCGACTTTACACAAAATCGTATAAGAATTAGGACAAGTTTTCAATTAAGAATTACGAGTTAGGAGCACAACTGGGGTTTAAGCATTCGGGTCAAACTCGTACATTCTTAAAGGACCCAACAAGTGATCTCAGTGAAAAGAATATGATATTCATCTTAAGAGATTTGGGTTCGAGTAGCTTTTGCCTACAAAAGTGTGTGTCTTATTAAAGAGTTACGAAAAAGTATGAACATATACCACATTTTAATCGCCTTTAAAATTATTCAAAAAAAAACTTGTACGTTCTTAATCCAATAAAATTACTAAAATATGAGTTTTTTTATTATATATTATATTCTAATTTCATATTTTAAATGAGTTATATAACATTTTTAAGTATTTTGTACTTTTAATTTAATCTTATAAAGTTTATAAGATTTTTATAATATATATTTTATCTAATCTTGTGAAAGAAAACATAACATAAAAATTATATGATATTTCAAGATTTGCCAAATTAGAATAAAAAATTATTTATAAGATCAAATTTAAGAATTACAATTTTAAATAAAATTAAATTAAAAATATGATCAAAATAAAAGATAAAATAATTAAATCGAATCAAATTGAAACAAATCAAATCAAATCAAATCAATACTAACAAAAACACCATACCACTAACTTGGACTCCACCCTTAATTCTAGAACTTTAATTAGTGTGACACTCGAATTGCGTGTAAAGAAAAAGAAAAAATATAAAAGAACCAATACTAAAGATCAACCCTACATTTTCTGATAAAAAAATATAACATCTAAAGAATCAAACATTTAACGAGATTTCTTAACAATGTAGTTTAAACTATTTGATTTAAAAACAAAATTGAAATTTTATTAAAAATAAATATACTCTTGTCATATAAATTAATATGTTTTTTTAATCTTATTCTGTATTAGATTAGTGTTTATTCAATTCGTACAATCAACTTAATCAAAGATTTTATAGGCAAAATATAGATATTAGAGTAAACATCACCATTGGTCACTAAAATATTTTCACTTTCCTGTTTTGGTCACCAAGTTATTATTTTGTGTAAAATCGTCACCAATATTATGTTTTTTCTTTTCTATTTTGATCACTAATGTTACTTTTTTCCTATTTGGGTCACAAATCTATTACTTCTTTCCTATTTGATCACTAAACTATTTTCGCTTTCCTATTTTTCCATGAGTTTTTAATGACGAGTGGCCAGAATAGGAAGAAGAAAAATATAACATTAGTGATTATTTTATCAAAAATAATAATTTGGTGACCAAACCAAAAAAAATGAGAATAGTTTAGTGACTAATAACATGTTTTCTCTAGATATTAATAAACAAGTTAACATTTATACCACATTTTAAATTTTATTCGTAATTACACAAAGGAAAAGGTCGATCTCCTCACCTTAATATTAAAAATTAAGCAATTTGATTTTTCAATAAAATAATTAGCCAATTAGGAGGAGAAGAAAAGTAAAAAGAAGCAAAACAAGTATGACCCCATGGGTAAAACGACGCCGCCTCTTAGTCAAAACCACCTTAACTCCGATTAACACGCTGGAATTTCATTGGCTGAACATTTCATTATTATTTGACATAATGTTAAATATTGACCATAATGTTTCTTTAAATAATCATTTTGACTATTTTTTTTAAAACATTTAACCTTCTTTGTTTTATTTTGGGTCAAAACGATCTCTTCATAGATAAAAGCTGTCAGTCAACTAACAATAAACAACTTGAAATGACTTGACAAAATAACACGTCATTAGAAAAATAATTTTATATAAAAAAATTGACTAATGTGTCGTTATTTAAAGCAAGCACATTAGTATATATGACATTGTTATGGTAGTATGCACTGTTATGTAGTTTGTCATATCATTTCAAGTTATTTAATGTTAGTTGACTATCAATTTTCATCCATAGATGAGTCTTTTTGATTCAAAATGAAACATTGAAGGTTAAAATACTTCAAAAAAAGAATAAGGACAAAATGATTATTCAATCAAACGTTGGAGACATTTTTTTTACATTATACCTTATTATTTTACCCATATAGATATGATGTTTCATGGTTAAAGGGTCAAATTTGCCCCTATAGTAATCCGAAATCAGCAATGTTGCCCCTAATTTTTTTTCTCCGTAATTTTGCCCTCAAAGTCAGTCAATTGTAGCAATGTTTTCCTTTGACCGATTTTGACCGTTAAATGCTGACGTGGCAGTTAATGGTGTTGACGGAGTAATTTTACCCTCAAAGTCGTTCATGCAATTTTGCCCTCGAAGTCATTAATTGCAGCACTTTTACCCTTGATTTATTTAGTTTTTGAATAAAATTGGATAAATAATTTGGGTTTTTTTCGAGTTGAACTTTAATAAACAGAATATATGAAAAATCGATTAACAAATTGATGTAAATATCCTTTGAGTCCCTAGTAATTTTAAAAATAAGCAAAATGAGAACTCTCACAAAAAAATCAAAATATTATTCATTTTTTTAAAAAAATATATAAACTTAATAAAAATAAATATAATATTCAAAAAAATTATTGAAATAAACCAACGAGAAGCGTGTTAATTGAACGGTGAACGCGAACTATGCTATTCGAACGATGTTCGATTGACACACTTACCGATGATGGGTTGTTAGGAAAAAATGTACGATGAACTTGAATCATGTGGCTCAGGTTGAATTCTGTTTTATCTTGTGGATATCCTTGTATTTATCTCCCATGCCATTTTTGCCGAACACCACTAATGTCGTTTTCTGAGATCATCGTACATTTTTTCCTAACAACCCATCGTCGGTAAGTGTGTCAATCGAACGTCGTTCGAATAGAATAGTTCGCGTTCACCGTTCAATTAACACGCTTATCGTTGGTTTATTTTCAATATTTTTTTAATATCATATTTATTTTTATTAAGTTTATAGATTTTAAAACAAATTGAATAATATTTTGATTTTTTGTGAGAGTTCTCATTTTTTTTATTTTTAAAATTACTAGGGACTCAAAGGATATTTACATCAATTTGTTAATCGATTTTTCATATATTCTGTTTGTTAAAGTTCAACTCGAAAAAACCCAAATTATTTATCCAATTTTATTCAAAAACTAAATAAACCAAGGGTAAAAGTGTTGCAATAATGACTTCGAGGGCAAAATTGCATGAATGACTTCGAGGGTAAAATTGCCCCGTCAGCACCGTTAACTGTCACGTCAGCATTTAACGGTCAAAATCGGTCAAAGGGGAACATTCTACAATTGACTGACTTTGAGGGCAAAATTACAGAAAAAAAAAATAGGGACAACATTGCTGATTTCGGATTACTACATGGGCAAATTTGACCCTTTAGCCATGTTTATTAATGACTAATTTTTATTAGTTACTATAACTTTTTTATTTTTTTTCATTATGAAACGATTGTTTTAATTTAATTTAATTATTATTTTTTATCATAAATAAAAATTCTTTTTATTAAATTTATTATTATTATTATGTTAACCCAATCTATCCTCTTCATTTTTACACTTCCCGATCGTACGGATAATTCTCACTGAACGAAGTAATCAACGGTTGGGATCTTCCCTTTTAGATCTCCACCCAAAAACAAATATCTGACAACTGCCCGTAACTTTGTTCCTGTAACTGACACGGGCAGCTCCCACTTCTCTCTTCGGGCAGATACAAACTCCAATAATTAAAAAAATTAAATAGGAGTACTAAATAAAATAATTAATTAATTGTTTTTTTCTCTTCACTCGCTTTTGAAGAACAACTACTTAAATGTGAGCTTTTGCCAAATTTAAGCGAGAGGCCAGGCCACCACCACCAAACACCACCAACCGCCACCGGAGGGCCTCGCCGACGACCGGTGGTGAAAGACATAATTAATTCTGAAGCTTTTTTTCCTCTCTTGAAAGATGGGTCAGGGGCTGAGCTGTGGGGCGAATCAAGATAATGGATTGTTCAGTGCAGTTAAAACTGGAGATATTGAAACCGTGGAAGCTTTGTTAAAGAGAGAACCCAGTCTTTTATATCATACAACTGTTTATGATCGCCATTCTGCTCTTCATATAGCTGCTGCTAATGGCCAGATCGAGGTGGGTACTGGGCGGTCACTTTTAAGGCTTCTGAAGATTGCCCTTTTCGGATCACGTTTGGCTCTTTTTAGCTTTCTATATTCGTATTTGGTTTCAATTCATTGATTTGATAATGTGTGTTCTTTATTCGTTGGTAGATTTTGGATATGCTTTTGGAGAAATCTGTGAACCCAGATGTAGTGAATCGTCACAAGCAGGTAATTTCCATTTTTGAAGCTTTTAAGTTATTTTTGGCTATATATTATCTCGATTTAGTTAAATTTTTTGCCTTTTCAATGGTTTCAGACTCCACTTATGTTGGCTGCAATGCATGGGAAGATCTCCTGTGTGAAGAAGCTCATTGAAGCTGGAGCCAATGTGAGCCATTTTCTTTTCTCTTTTAAATCCCCAGGCGTTGCAATTTAATCTATTTGTATGTTGAAAAATATAATTTTGATTTGAATGATCTGATATATGCTTTTTTCAGATCTTAATGTTTGATTCCCTCCATGGAAGAACTTGCTTGCACTATGCAGCCTATTATGGTCACTTTGACTGCCTTCAAGCCATCCTCTCAGCTGCTCAATCTAGCCCTGTTGCTGTTTCATGGTTGGCTTCATTTCTCATAACATATTCTTGATTATTGAGTGATTGATCTCTCGGTTTTTATAATTGATCTTATATATATTTGGATTGGATATCAATATCAGGGGGTATGCGCGATTTGTGAATATAAGAGATGCTAGGGGAGCCACTCCCTTGCACTTAGCAGCCCGTCAAAGACGGTCCGAATGCGTTCATATCCTGTTAGACAATGGTGCTCTTGTTTGTGCTTCAACCGGTGGATATGGGTAATAATTCTGTTTTGAAGTTGTCCTTTATGATTGTCTTTTACAAATGAATATAAAGATTGAAAATTTGTTGTTTTTCAGTTTTCCAGGAAGCACCCCTCTTCATTTGGCTGCTAGAGGTGGTTCTCTCGATTGTATCCGTAAGTTGTTGGCATGGGGTGCCGATCGTCTTCAAATAGATGCATCTGGGTATAGTTTAATTTAACTATTGTTTATATGGATTTCTAAATTATTTTATTGTTGCAGATCTTTTGTTCTTCATGTTTTTGTTTTAATCATTTTGGAGAGATTCCTGATTTAGTTTCATTATATTCTAGTCGATCATTTTGTCTTGCATAGTCTGATGTAAAGTGGTGGGAATCTATTCCTTGGCCTTGATGCTTTTTCCTCCCTTTTTTCTTACCATATGTGATAATGATATGATACATGTCTAATTATATCTTATTTCGTCTGTAATTTGCACGTATATGTATTTCTTTTCGCTTAATTTGCTATTGTTATGTTCGTATTCTTACAGGAGAATACCATATGTAGTTGCTCTTAAGTACAAACATGGAGCATGTGCTGCCCTGCTAAATCCTTCATCAGCTGAACCTCTTGTCTGGCCAGCACCTTTAAAGTTCATTAGCGAGCTCAACGACGAGGCAAAATCGCTATTAGAACAGGCCTTAATGGAAGCAAACAGGGAAAGGGAAAAGAACATCTTGAAAGGAACAGGTTACTCACTTCCATCTCCATCACCCTCTCACTCTGATTCCGGGTTAGATGACACTATTTCCGAGGTAAAACTCTGGAACCAAAACCATCTGTTCGATTTCTATTTTCAGCTTAACTAAGTTTTTGTTCAATTCTTTAACGAATGAAAACCATTTTTTTGTCTTTTCTTGATATCTATACCATCAAACTTGTTTTGTGTTTAAATACATAGATTTTCCCTCGACTGTATGTTTCATTTGTGGTCCAGGATGAAATTATTGAGTTTAATGATGTAGCAATTTACAGCATAGTTGAAACCTATATTTAAGTCACCATAATATCCAATTTTTCCTTGACCCTACTATTTAGCAGTTGACTGCTAGGGTTATGTTCATAAGTTGTGGACCATGTTTTTCACTATTTACAACAGTTTGCAGTTGTCAATAATGGAACTGATTATATTCACTGGGGAATTATTTCGATGTAGGCTAGTGATGCCGAAGTATGCTGCATATGCTTCGAGCAGATCTGCACAATTGAAGTTCAAGACTGTGGCCACCAAATGTGTGCACAATGCACACTGGCCCTTTGCTGCCATAACAAGCCAAACCCCACGACAGCAAGCGTAAAACCCCCGGTATGCCCCTTTTGCCGGAGCACCATTGTCCGATTGGCAGTAGCCAAGATAAAAGATTGCGACGACGCTGATCACGAGATCGACGTCAGTTCCCCGAAGCTGAGAAAGGCAAGGAAGTCGAGGAATTTCAGCGAGGGAAGCAGCAGTTTCAAGAGCTTATCTGCAGTCGGTTCATTTAACAAGATGGGGAGGATTGCTGCAGAAAACGAATGGATCGATAAGCAGCCTTGAAAATCGGGCACTTTGCTCGGTTCAAAGAGTTTCAAGTTGTCAATGTGGGATTATCCCCTTTTTCCCAATGGAAAAAGAAAAATGAAGCAATCATGATCAAGACTGGGACCTATAAGGTATATAGAAAGAGAGGTTGGGTCCATTTGGTATTTTGTAGATTTGTAGGGGGGAAATAAGCAAAGGAATTGCAGGTGTTGGGTTGGCAAGTTTGATGATAGGTGGGTGGGGTCATCATATTGTTGTTGTAATATTTGTTTACTTGAGATTGAAAAAGTAGCATTGGGTCATTAGATTAATATATTATTTGGAAAGAAATTCATTTTTCTTCTAAATTGGGGAGTAAAGTTTTGAACATTCTTCAATGGCTGCTCCTATAATCCTAAAAGTAGGAGTGTTCATCATTTGACTGTAATTATATATTGTTTGATTTCCCTTCCCCCCTTATTTATGTATCATGTTTGGTTTTTGTTTTTTTTAACCACCTTTAGACTATTTAAAAAAAATATAGTGTATGAGATAAAATAGTGTTTGGATGTTGGTTTTTAATGTGATCTCACTTTCTTATTTGTTAATATCATTTTAGATTTCATTAAGTGTCTAAAATTTTCATCTAAACATTCGTAAAATACTAAGTTGTTTGAGTTTAAATTTAAGAGAAATTTAAATAATGTTTAAAGTAAAATATTTAAGTCAACTAAAAATAATTTTAATATTTTCGAACTAAAATATTAACTTTTAAATGTACATATATTTATATAGTTTTCTCTCTTGCCTTTGTGTCGTTTTTTTCGTTCTTTGTTTGTCGGAGACGATATTAATTTTAGTATTGGTCGTCGACCGTTATGTTTTATTTTTTTTTGTTGTTTTTATTTCTTACCGTTTGTCTTTTTTCTTTTTAGTTTTTAAATAACTATGCCCTTTGTGCCATGCTTTACTTTATCTTTTGGTATGTTTTTCTTTGTCTTTGACACTTTTTTCTTTATCAGTCGTTTGATCGTTTTTCACTTGATTTTCTATCATGGTTGGATTTGACACCGTCTCGACTGATCTAAACGACACTCCTTTAGTTATCCGATCTCCTAATTTTGAACCCCTCGAATTTGATTTGGATATGTGCTCACAATCACTATTTCTTGTTCGCAAATTAATTGTGGTAATGATTGTATTGTCAACGTGCCTTATTGTATGTGTATTTTATGTTGTTTGTTGATGGTATTACCTTTCATTGTCGATCTTTGATGATATTTGTATCTATCTTTTTTGTTTCGAGTCTTTAATTT
Organism: Hibiscus tridactylites; assembly: GCA_958450335.1. NCBI lineage: Eukaryota > Viridiplantae > Streptophyta > Magnoliopsida > Malvales > Malvaceae > Hibiscus > Hibiscus tridactylites. Next base: position 43,754,377 of record OY288292.1, read on the forward strand.
GGATATTTAGCTTTTCCTTGTATGGTCATGTTATGATTTTAAACGCTAGTTTCTTGTTTCAATGGTTATAGGAAAATGTCCGGATTAAATTTTTATCGTAATTTTGGATATGTCGTCGTTTAATAAAACTAACGGATTTTAATTAATTAATTAATTAATATATATATATATATATATATATATATATATTGAAATGTTTTTATAATAAGGAACTAAAATAAACTTTCTTTCAAATATAATAGAACTATAGAAGAAATAAACTCAACAAGTGTCCTAGTGGAAAAACGAATGAAGTTCATCTGAAGAGACATGAGTTCAAAACTCAGACAAATGTACATTTAGATTTTATTAAATAACATAAAAGAAATTACAAATACAATGCATCAAAAAGAGAGATAAACGATTAGTCCACGAAAAGTTTGGATGAGTGACGTGGCAACTACGAAAAATTATAAAATTACACATTTAGTCTATGTTATTTACGTATTATATCAATTAGTTAATAACTCTAATTTAATTTAATAAAATTAATCAAATGACATGTGTCACCATCTGATTGACCGTAAAAATGAGAAAAAATAAAATATAAGAGAGATTGCTCCTATGAGAAATTGATCCTGCGCCAACAACGTGAAAAACCCATGCTCTAGCTACTCTTAGTGATATATATTGTACATTTTTATATACATGTCTTATAATGTAGTTAAGAAAAAAGAAGTAAAAATGATTGAAAGGGGACTTGAACGTAGTCTACGTAGATCACTTGGGATGTGTATAATCACACAAATATTCGATTTAATTTAAATTTAAAAATTATTAAATGTTCAATTTAAATATGAAAAAAAATATTTGAATATTTAATAATTTTTAGATTTAAATTAAATTAAATGTTTGTATGATTATATACATCTCAAGTGATCTAGGTTGGAGTCACCTTTCAACCTTTTTTACTTCTTTTTTTCTAACAACATTATAAGATGTGTATATAAAAGTGTGTAGTATATATTATTAAGAGTAGCTTGGCGTAGTAGTAAAGACATAAGAATTACTCGTATTGGTCCCAGGTTTGAACCCGTCGTTACCATTCTTTCTTTCTTCTTTAAATTTCCTTCAATTTTCACCAACAAAATAATTGTTTAATAAAATATGTTTGTATCCTATATCAGATCAGGAAACTTGGCTCAGCGGCTGGAGCATGAATTTTTCATGTGGTTAGCTTGGGGTAAAATCCTCATGAGAGTAATTTCCCTTCCATTTTTATTTCTTCTCATTCTTTACGGCTGATCAGATGGTGTCACCATCTGGTTGGTTGATTAAATTTATTAAATTAAATTAAAATTAGGACTAAATGGATAAAATAGGTAAATAACAGAGATTAAATGTATAATTTTATAAATTTTCGTTAACTGTCACGTCACTCATCCATTGATTTTTTAACAATGATGATAAAAATAAGTTAATTTAATAAGTTTAGTGATCTGATCGACGAGTTCGATAATATAATGATTAAAATAAATATTCCAATTAGTTCAGTGATCGGGTGTAGTTTACCTTAAGAAAAAGCTTGCGGCGGCTATAATCGATGAGAATAATTAATAAAGCAAATAGAGAGTAGTAGCGGTCAAATATGATGTTTTTTTCCCCATCAATAAAAGAAGCCATTTAAGAAAAACATGAAAAAACATCAACCTGAAAAATAAAAGAAGCCATTTAAGAATTAACATGTGGGTGGAATGCAGTTAAAACCAGAATAAGCCAACGCTGAAAAGCATGAAATCACGCGTAAAAATATCATTTAAAAATATCTGAACCGGCTGTTTTCCTAAGAAATCCTTAAATTATACCCCTCTTTAGAATTAGAATTAAAATTAGGTATTTAAATTACTTTTTTTTTGAATAATTACCATAAATAAAGAAGACAAAACAGCTTTTCATACGTAAATGAGTTTGGCTTGTGTTTGGTTGGAGGAAGTTCGTGTTCAACAGACTAAAATAAAAAAATTAACCGACACGTTTTCCAATAATATTTTGTTTTATTTTTTATTTTAAAACTTTTGGGACGTATTAAACGTTGAAATCCTACCTATTTTTAAATATTAAAATGTTGAAAGGTAGTAATAAATACAAAAATTAATGTAGTGCTCTAAAGGTGTGTATGCATTGAATTGATTTAGGTAATTAGGTCAAGATTTGCGATTTTTAGATTATTTTTTATATCAGTTTGGTTAATCTGAGTTTGTTGTCGGTTCTTTTAGTTCAGAAGTTATTTTGCATTATTTGCTTAATTTTTTAGATTATTTTGAATTTTTGTATAGATTGATGCTGTTTTACAATTAAATCAAATTAAATATGTCGAGTGATGAGTCTGTCACGCTCGAGCATCGATGAATACCACTAACGATAAATATTATTAATTTAATTTATAAAAATTAAAATTCTAAATGACTTATTGGACAATTATAAATTATTTAAAAATTAAAAATAAATTAATTAAAATACATTATTTTATTTTCAATTTATTTTAAACATAAGATCAAAAACCTACCCCTAAATTATTTATTCCCTTTAAAATTAAACCGCCACCGCCAGCCACCTACTGCCTCCTACCGCCGGTCACACTCTCGTTGTACTGTCGCCGTATATCCAAGGAGGAATCGGATCATATATCCGATTATAGATGATAATCGGAAACATTGGAACTCCCTGGAACATTGTCTTCGAATCTCCTTGGAACATTGGAACGCCACCAATGTTGATGATAATCGGATATATGGTCCGATTCTTCCTCGGATATACGACGACAGGGCGGCAAGAGTGTGGCCGACGACCTGTGGTTTTTGTAATTTAGGGATATGTTTTTTGATTTAATTAATTTTAAAATAAATTTAAAAATAAAATAATATATTTTAATTAATTTACCTTTTAAATTTTACATAATTTATATTTGTCTGTTGAGTCCTTTAGATTTTTAATATTTATAAATTAAATTAATAGTGCTCATCGTTAGTGGTATTTATCGGTGTTCGTCGAACGCTGTAGAATTTTCTCCTCCCGTCTCTCTCTCTCTCTCTCTCTCTCTCTCTCTCTCTCTATATATATATATATATATATATATATATATATATAAGGAAAATATTTTGATACACAAGCTTGTGTAAAATTTAATTTAATACAAGCCTTCCAATTTTAGGGTTTTAGATTAAAATTTAGTGTGTAAGGTGTAAAATTTAAGGTTTATGATTAGAATTTAGAATTTAAGATTTATAGTGCTAGGGTTTGGGATTTACGTTTTAAATTCTATAAAAGGTTTGTGTATCAATATATGATCCTAAAAAACTTAATACACAAATTGCTTCCTAACAATTACTTATTTTTCCATGTTGATACTTTATGTTTTTTTTTGGTCATTAGTGCCCCTAGAGTATTAAACATTGTCTAAATCATCCAAAACCGTTAATTCTATTAGGAAAATACTTTGATGCACAAGCTTGTGTAAATTTTAGTTTACACAAGCCCTTTAATTTTAGGGTTTAGGATTTAGGATTTTAGGTTAGGGTTTAGGGGTTTAGTATGTAAGGTATATAATTTAAGGTTTATGGTTAGAATTTAGAGTTTAGGGTTTAGGGCTTAGGGTTTAGGTTTTAGGTTGCTAGGGTTTGTGATTTAGATTTTAAATTTTATAAAAGGATTTAAAAAAAATTTACACAGCTTGTGGATCAAAATAAAACTCATTCTATTAAAAAAACTGTGCGTGAATAAAAACATGGCACATAACAATTTTACCAGTCTGCGTTAACTAAAAGGATAAATGATATATCAAATCTTTTGATTTTTTTTTAATTTAGTCTTTAAAATTTTTTATTTAATCCTAAATTGATCATGTTTCTTTTTAAATTTTAGTTTGTCCCATTTTTTAATATTATTTATTTATTTATATTTAATGAATTAATACCATCTAATATAATTATGACAGGTGTCATTATCTTATTAGTGAAAAAATAAGAAAAATATGGAATGCAAGTGACGAGAATCAATCATGTCTCTTAGGAAAAGAGACCCACTGATCTTAATCACTAGGCTAAACTTAGAAGTTGCTATATTGTTGAAAAATAATATTTAAGTTAAATGAGGATTGCAATTAATTACATTTATATGTATGAAAATATATTAATTATAACATAAATTATAAAAACAGAGTATGTAAATATATATAATATTTTATATATCAAATATGAAATTTCAATCTCAGTTTAATATAAATATTGTTTTTTTTTTCGAGGATAAAACATTTTTTAAGTTTGATCTATTAATTAGGTGTTGAGCTTTTTCTTTGGAGACTAAGTTCAATTTTCTCTTAATGCAATTCAATTTTCTTATTTTTTGTATTAATCTATTAAATAAAAACAAAAAACATTATAATATTAAATATATGAAAATAAATTATAAAAATTAAAAAATAAATATGTTAAATTTAGAGTTAATTAAAAAATTTAAAAACTAAACTAAACAAAAAAACTGAGAGTCTTGATATACTATTACTTTTTATTAAAGTTGAACCTGATTAAAATGACATGTGCCACGTTTTTATTGGCTCACAATTTTTTTAATAAACTTAACAGTTTTGAAGTGAAAAAGTAACATTTGATACTTTAGGGGTACTAATGACAAAAAGACGTTATCAAAATGAAAAACAAGTAAATGTTAGGGGCAATTTGTGTATTAAGAAAAAAAAAATGGTTGCGGACGTTGCTGCGTGATTTTTCACTGAAAAATAATTATAATTTTTACTGCGATTACGGTTTGTAGTGTCGCGGCGACTTTTAAAACTATTATGATGCGGCTGCAATTTAACACTGTGACATGTATATATTTATCTTTCGAATCTGAACAAGCATAAATCAAAATGTATTTTGGGCGGGCTCTGCCTAAGCAGATAAAGTTGTTGGCCTGCTTGAACGAACCATCCATCATCAAATAATCAACTACTATGTGATTCAATGCAATTGCTAAGTTTCAAGGAACACGACAATAGAAAAAGTGAAGAAAACAAAACAAGTAAAACAAAAGAGGAATCACAAAGGAAAATAGATATAGATTATTCCATTGCTAAAACATAAGGAACTTAATCAGAAATTATGAGACCAAAACCTTGGCTGCCTGTAATGGCATATTTAATAACATTTTGTTCACATAGATGATCTAAGGTTTTGGACCTGATTAGGACTGTGGTTCCTTCTACATCCGCTAGCAGCTCTTCTTTCCACCGCAAGAAAGTGACCGAGCGATGACGGTACATCGACCATGTTATCACTCTCAACATCGACATTATCCCTCGAACATAAGGAAAAGACCCAAACTTTCGACCTCTTGTTGTTGTTGTTGATTCGGTTTTGTTTTGTTGCCTCGGCTTTCTTCCCTCTTACAGATCTTTTAGACAGCTCCAAGATGCTGGAAACACCAATTAAGCTCCCAAATGTAATGCTATTGTGATGGGAACAAGACCCTGTTAACTGCAATCAAAGCAAGCAACAATCTTTACTTTTATCTTAACACTGTTACTGCTAAATTATATGACATCAAGTGCAGCAGAAAGGGCACGTTTTGGTCAGGAAATTAAGATAATATCAATGTCATTCTGGAGTTTGAAATCTACAGTTTTATTTTCATAAAAAGGAATCTATGACATTTTTAATCAAATATGTCCTCCTCCTGGAATCTCTGATCCAGGAGCAGTAATGTTCAGTGTGTGCAGGACATTACAAAAAGTCATGCCGGCATCAATTGTTTTGTTGCAATTATTGAGTGCTGCTGCTGTTTTTAACACTTGAACACCTCACTGTGAAGGGAAAAAAGCATCCAAGCAGGCAGCAGCACACTCCACCCTCCATTATTAAAGACTTATGGTGGGAAAATGCATCAAATCAGGCTCAAGATCACAACCCCAATCCCCAAAAGCAGAGCTGTAAAAAGAGCATTTCACTCCTAAACTTAACCACCCTAGGTAACAAAAGCCATTGTATTCTGGTAAAAGTGAAAACAAGTGAAAGAGACCAAAAAGGCAGTACAATCAAGGGTCATGCATGTGGATATGAAAGCTGAAAAGTGAAAAGCAACCCTGGAAACAAGAACCAGGACAAGGATCCAATGAACATGTAGTAGCAATCTAAGCAAAATATTTTAACCAAAACTTGTTCTCCATTGAGCCAGTGACTGACCTCTGTGTCTAAATCTGAAGAGGAAGATGGAGAGGCAGTGAGTAGAGTATTGAATGAAACTGAGCCAGAGTGATCATGGTTGCTGCTGCTAGGCCTAGCTACCCTAACTCGCTGCAGTCCCAGGGGCCAACCATCTTCCTACAATCAAATCAATTGTGAAACATGATTTCAGTGTACCCTTCAAACAATCAACATCATGGACAATAGATTGAACAAATTGAAAGGAAAAAAGAAAGGGAAAACTTATCATGACTGTACTGTCATGGGAAACAAAGGCAATATGACAAACAGAAAGTAGGCACATTATCAGGGGAAATTATAAGAAAAAAACATAGACCAACAATTATAAAACGTAAAAGGAATCCGGGAAACAACCCACGAGAGAACAATCCAAAGGAACAAGAGAGAGAGGACGAGCATTACCTGTTGAGCCATGTATTATGATGTGTCTGGCCTTGTACTTTTGAAGTTGGATCTTTGTGAAAACAACTGGATACTGAAACTAAATAGCCATTTAGATTGCTGAGAAGATTAACAGAGAGCAAAGTTCCGAGATTTTAAGAAATATGATAACTTTACATTTGGTCCAAGAGAACACCATTGTTAGCCCAAGCTTTTAAGTTCTTAGGACCCACAAGAACTGCTGTTTTTTCACTGTATCTTCAGTGTTATGACTCAAAAGGAAAAACCCAAATCTTCCATGTTTAATTCTCATGATCTGGTGATCTAATTGAAAAACCAGAAATTGTGGTCTTCACCAGATAATTTCAAGGTCCACCTAAAACTTTACAGCAAAAGTTAACCCTTTTTTTTATTGGAAAGAAGATTTGGTATTTGAGTAGGATGATTCAGTTTCTGCAAAAGTAACAAGGCTATGATTCTGGCAGATTCGCTTTGTAGAATGGAAACTACTTCACCTTTTCTTCCTGTTTATTTATTTGATGAACGTTAGCATTTTATAAGATTTATCTTCATGTTTCTGAACAAATTTTAGATAGAGTTAGAGTCAACAAAACAGCTAAGGATGAGGAGAATTAGCTAGCAAATCTTTAAAGTTAGGATTAAGATAAATTTATTAACTAACAAACTTTGATCCTTTCCTGATAATAAGGCTGAATTAAAGAAGCATTTCAAACCTATTTAAGCAACTGCTCTCAATAGACTAAACACTTATCTTTGCTCTTTCATTAAAGTTTGTTCATCATAATCAAGAACACCGTCTCATAGGAGGAGCAACATGAGCCCCCGCACATGGCCTCTACATTCTGCCTTCACAGCTTCAGTAATTTCTCGAGCGATAATCTTGTAGGTTAGTGATAAAGTATCTTTTTAACAAAACAATAGTTTTAATGATTTATTAATAAAATATTAAATTAATTATTTAAAAAGATGATAAAGATGGCTGTGAGCGTCCAATATTTGATTGTAAATTTAGCAATGTGTAAGGAGTTGGGTGTATGATATGCACAAAGCATTTTATATTATATGCTTTAGTGATAGCAATCAACTCCTAAAGAAACAAAACAAATTTGGTGGTGTTTAAAGCCCTAAGCAGAACACGAGATTTGCCACTGCCCAGGGTTACGCACACCACTACATTCTGCTACTCTATATTTAATGGACGAAAAGAGTGTAAATGGTACTCTTTCATACCTATCTCCGTCAAAAATTTTAATTTTAATTTTTGCCCCGACTCTTACCACGTATGTGATATTCTAACTGTAAAAAATGAAACCTTTAGATGCTAAAGAAAACTATCAAAAATAGAATTTACCATGCAAGTCTGACGAGTTTTTTTAATTATTTAAATAATAATAAAACTCTGTCATATATGTCGGATGAGTTTACTATAAAAATATTATGCATGAGGAAAATAATTTTGTATGGGTGTTAGAATAAAAAATAAAATTTAAAAAAATGCTATTTTGGTAAAAATACGAAAAAATAATAAGAATAAAAATGAAAATGCCTAAAAGAATTTAATCTTTAGTGAAGACTAAATCAAAGCTTTGCAATCACTTCAAAAGTGGCCTCTCTCAGATATATAATCTGCTTACTCTCATTACTAGGCTGGATATTCTGAAGATTTGGGATAAAAATTATATGTCCCTTTCTGATGTTCATTTGTATGCCCCAACACTAAAAATATTAAAAAATATTAAATTATGAGTTTTAACCTTAAATTCTAAATTTTAAACCATATACTCTAAAAATACATCCTACCTTAAATCCTACACCGAAAAGGGGCAGGGTTTCTATTCATGAGTTGCCATGAAGAGAAACCTATCATTTTTTTGGCTTTTATTTGATTAAGTAGAAAAATAATTATATTCTCAAGATTAATGTTAGGATCTAAATTCATATAAGATAATACAGCATCTTCATTGATGAATGTTTTATTTTCAAGTTTTTTTTCTTGTTCTTGTTTTGCTTTGATAGATTCGTATCACATGTTTTTTTTATTTATTTTTGTCTGTTTTTGTGTTCATATGTGCTTTTATGGCATTTTTAGACTGTTTTTGTGACATTGTTGCCTGCTTTTACAACAGTTTAACATTCATATGAGTATTAATGAGTGGATCTTACGATTTCCTTTTGTGATTTTCTTCATAGAGCGAAGATATTGTACTTTTCTAGAAAAGGGATGTGTTTGTTTTTTTATGCCTTTCATTTTATTCACATTAATTTTTCAATGTTTGTAGTGCGATTCTTTTGTACTCCTTTTCACTTTTAATATAATTTAATATAGTTCTTGATAAAGAAAAATAAGACAACACAATCTGATTTTGATTGTGATCATTTACAAAAAAAAAAAATTATATTAGAAATATTTTTAAAATTATAGAGCACGAGTACGAAAAAGATATGATAAATATAAAATAATTTTTAAATTTTAAAAAATATATAAAAATAAAAGAGTCATAAGAACATGTAAGCATGTCATCACACTTAGTTATATACTTATAGTTAAATCATGTGAGTAAGAGAAAGTCGAAAAGATAGAAAAAAAAAGAGATAATATAAAATGAAAAAAAAAAGAAATGAAATACTTATACAGGTGTTTATAACTGGCCTAATGAGTACCAGAGGCCAATAAACTCATAATACAAGTTAATAAATTAAAAGAAAAGATGAGATATTAGACTTATTAGTTATCTGGGTATCCATTGGGCCAATTATGAACACCCATACTTACATACACTTAAATCATACCTTATATTTTCCTGGTACAAATTAAAATTGAAGCACTCGTGCTTCATAGCCTAACGCTAGCTCTAGTTCTCACTAGTCACTTCCTTTCTTGAAAGCTTGGGGCAGGTCCTTCAAAATTAGGCCTAACCACTTCCTAGAGTGTGCCTCCTCCACAAACCCATGCCCCTCATACGTGCTATGCCCCTTCAAGACTCGGCCCGACATCATTCATCTCACTGTTTCACGCTTGGATTGACTTGGCCCAAAATCAATCGAGATGTGGCAACTTCCAAAATTGGTATAATAAAAAAACTAACCTACAATGTTTACACATTGGTCAATTTGTTCCTGATTTGAAAAAAAAATCTAACCTTCAAACTTTATACATTGTGTCCATTTAATCCTAATTCAAAAAAGATTATATAATATGATTATTAATGTAATAAAATTTATATAAATATATATTGCTTTGAAAATTCATAAACACGAGGTTCTATTCGTCAATAAACTCATGCGAGTACTGGCAAGGAGTAAAAGGAATGGTCAAGGTTATATCCAAGAAAGAAAGAAAAAAAGTTAGCAACACAAGTTATGAGATAACTATGCTCGTGTAGAAGTTCCATAATTTTCAAAATGACATTACCATGTTATTTATATAAAAATTTGGGACTTTGGCTTTCAATATTCCCAATGTTATTCATCATATTTTAGTTTGTTTAGATTTTTAAAATTATGATTAAATTGAAACCACATGAAAAGTTTTAGGATTAAACTTTTCAAAATTAGAACCAATGGGTCGATGTGTACACATTGAAAGCTAATTTTATTTTGTGTAGAAGTTAGAGAGTGAAAGAAAGATGACAAGCGTCGACAAGTCATGTGCGAAAAAAAAAGCTTAAATACAAAATGATCACTGGATTTGACAAGTATGGTCAAATTGACCCTTAAACTTTTTTGGGTCAAATTAGCTCCTGGGCTCGACAATTTTGGTCGAATTGACTCATGGACTTTTGTTAGCAACTTATAAGGTCATGGGTAAATTTGTCCCAAAAGTAGTGTCAATTTGACTAAGTTGTCAAGTTCAAGGGCCAATTAAACCTCCAAAAGTTCAAGAACTAATTTGACCAAGTTGTCAAGTTTTGGCGACAATTTAACCCAAAAAAGCTCAGGGACCAATTTGACCATACAACAAATTTTGGGGCCGTTTTGTGTTATAACTTATAAGCCTAAGAAAAATGCCTTAAACTTTGAGTTAATGTGCTCAATTGTTGGACAAAGATAGATAAGTTATTGGGCCAAATTAAGATTGGGTTTAATTTGTAAACTAACGATGCACTTTATGGACCTAAGGCGATATAAAAAAAATACGTAAATCATCACTGAATTTTATTTTTAAATTTATTTTGGTTACTGAAATTTCAAAACATTCAATATACTTACTGAATTTTATACATTGATTTTTTTTCCATCACTCCTCTATTAACCCTCTAACACCGTTATGACCTGGAACATAACATGTGAAATTTCAGTGATCAAAATATGCTAGAGAAAAAAGTTCAGTGATGATTTATGTATTTTACCCATCAATTATTATTATTTATTCCACATCATAAGGATGTTAAAGGGTTAACGAAAGAGTGATGAAAAAAAATCAATATATAAAATTCAGTGAGTAAATTGAACGTTTTGAAACTTCAATGACCAAAATAGGCAAAACAACAAAATTTAGTAATAATTTACGTATTTCACCCTATTAAAAGTTAAACAAAAAAAACCAAGAATATATATAGAATTAAAAAATAAATTTCAGTTCAATTACCATTCCAATCGGTTGAACCGGAAAATGGAAATCAAACTGGTTCAATCTCCATTTGTTTTGTTCAACATTGTATGTGTGGCTATTACCTCCAACGGGACAACATTCTAAATCTTGATTCTTATAGGATCAGTCAATTCAAATACTACTAACAAATTCAAGATATTTTAACAATGTACCATTCAAATGAAAAAAAATCCTAATTTATTACAAAAATGTGGGAAAGTGGAATGAACAATATTTGAAGTTTGACTTTCTTGAGATCAGGTTAGCTAAGGTCAACTCCATATTAGTTAAAATATTTTTTACAGCGCATGTCTATTTTATATCTATATTTTAAATTCATGGCTCTTCCTCACAATAATACTTTCTTTAAAGTGTGAACCAAAGTTCTTTATCGCAACTATATTTTCTCTAAAGTTTGAACCAAACTTCTCTCTTTAAAAGAGCAACGTGTCTTATCATTGCACCTAACACTTATTAGTTTAAAATATTTTTTTAATGATACAGATCTTGACAATTATAAGTTTTGAGATCACCTTAGAGAAAATATTGTTGTGAGGAGGAGCCACGAATTGTATGAACTAACAATATGTTGTTCATTCTAAGATACTCGGATTCAAATCGCTTTGTATGAACATATATTACCTTGTAGTATGAACTTACAAGATCTAACGTCTCATCTCGCTAAACCAATTAATTTTTTTTGAACAATTCCTACCTAAAGGAGGAAAAAGGAAAAATTATTCATACTAAGTCTAGAATTCACAATCTAAGAAGATAAAAAATGTCAATAAAAAACTTTTAACCACTTGCTTGACGCTAAACCAATTAGTTACGTATTTAATATCAAAGGAAATCACATTTGAAACATAACTATAAAACAACAGGGGGAAATCAATATTCAAAGACAAAAAAAAATCCATCCCATTGACATATCTCCTGAACAGAACCTGCCATATTTGAGCTATCTGATATCAAAAGCCATAAAAAAAATGGGGAATGCAATTAATATGTATATTGGAAACTGGAAACGTGGGGTGTACTTGGCAAAGAGGCAGATGAGGGGGGCAAAAAGTAGCTTGAATTTATGACAGCATCTTCCTCTGCTCTCTACCATTTACTGTGGGGAGGAATATCCCACTTGGGTTTTCTCACCCTCTGGTAAAACCAAGGCAATATCTGAATATGAATGTTTGCTTCCCTAGGTAAAGTCAATGGCAGTCACCCCATTTTACAAAGTCAATGCAAATCCATGATGTTCATCCATTACTTACAAGCACTTGCTTTGATTTTTTTGGCAAAGTTTTTGTATGGTTTTAGATCTGGGTTCTGTGAGAAAAACACCAGAAAAAGACAGTAACAAGAACATAAATGAAGCTGAATTAATATAGCATTGATCATAACAGTAGTATTTATCTTAGATAATGAAAAGAAAAGAAAAACATAATGAGAATTATTCACATAAGTACATAACTATATGTATCATATCATTTGAAGTCACTTCCTTGTCTGACTTTCTTAATCTTGTTCCCTAGATCTGCAAGAAGAGCCGGCGGGAATAAACACTCCATCTCTTTCGTAAAATCAAGTAGGATTCTCCGGCGAAACGCTTTCCGCTTTGCTGATAAAATTGGGAGAGATTTCGGTTTCCTCGGTGCAGGTGGACACTTGAGGATGCCTGGAATTTTATGATCCAAAGAAGTTGGAGTCTTGAACCCATCGTCGTCTTCATCTCCCGAAGATGGCGGTTTTAACTCGCTTTCTTCTCCATCTTTTTGTAGCCCCAACTCTTCCTTTTGCTGCTGCGTAATCTCAGCATCTTGAAAACTGAGTGCAGTTTGACACTGATCTTCATGGAATTCTAAAGGAGGCCTAACCAAGGGCAAGAACCCGAGTTCCATGCCACTGCTCAGATCTTTAAACATCTCAGAATTGTAGACACACGTGAAAGAAGATGGCTATAATTTCTAGTACATGAAGAAAACAAGACAAATGTTGAAGTTAACGAACCCCAAAGTCTAAAACTAACCTAGGATAACAGACGAGAGAAAAGATCAGCCAATGCAAAGTGCAGAAGAAAAGACAAGTAGAGCAGCATGAACACTGGGGAATGAGAAGCCTAGAAAAACAAGAAACAAAGGGTTTTTAATTCTTCACATCACCATCTTCCTTGATGTTTTTCCTTGGAATTTAGTTCTGAAACATGTAAGAAAAAGATAGGAAGAGAGAGAGAGAGAAGGCTATGAGAATTGAGAAGCCAGTTTGGCGTAGGATCCAATGCAGCATATATAAACAAAAACACACAAATCTTTCTCGCTGTCACTCACTCTTTAAAAGGTCTCTTTCTACAGCTTAGCCATCTCTTTATTATTTTGGTCAAATTAGGTTCTGGTCCCTCTACTATGCTTAATTTAATACATGCTTTGATTTGGTCCTTTATTTGTATAATCTCAATTGTTAGTTCAGACAATTAACACAATTAATTGTTTCAGTCAAATTATGGATTTTTTCTTCTTCTTAAAAACACACGTCCTAACATGGTGGAACAATGATGTTATTTTATCCCTATTGAAATGTTGATGTTATTTATTTTTCTACCACGTCGTCAAACAATTTAAATAAATATTAAAACTTGTAAAAGGATAAACTGATATCAATATTTTAGTAAGAAATATTTAGTTAAATTTTAATATAAAAATTGTATAAAAAAGTTGATATCAACATTTTAATAAGGATAAATTAATTTTTTTTTTGGTTGACGTGAAAGAAAATGACTATTGATTTCATCTTAAAAGTGTCGTTATTGTTAATTATTTAAGCTAAAAGCAAAGTGTCCTAATACTGTCAAATTATGAAATTGCTCGAGTGCTGAATCATCTTTATATTATCTCATTTTGTGTGGGTTCGAGTCTTGATATTTACATTTACAATGTAAAAGCATATATATGTTAGTAGACATACCAAATCCAAAACATGAGTATAGTATAGGGATGAAAACCAGAATTTGACATTTTATTTTGACGATAGGGTGAAGTCTCTCTCACTCTCTTTCACCCTTAGGAAAAGCGTTGCCCATTAAACAAAGTAAATAAAATCAGGTTTAAGCAATCGCTTTTCCCTGATGTCTACGAACTTTGATGCATCAAATCACGTGGTTTACAACTCTCACTTCATGATTTATCCATCTCGCGAGATTTTTCCATGATTCCTCATCATTGCTTGTTTGTTTTCTAAGAAAAGTAAAAAGGAAAAAGACTCAGCTGCATGTTTCCGTGCTGTAAATTTTATGTGGTTTTTAGAGAGGGAAAACCAAGCTCATGGGGTCGCTTGCAATGGGGGCAACCAAGGAGACATTGTCGGGTGCATGGTTTAGGCTGTGTAGGCCATGTCCCTTTGACATTAGATGCCAAGGGGATCGGTGCCTTCTAAATCATTGTCGACGAAACCTGCAATTTTTTCTCCACCAATATCATTGCCCTTGCTTTACAAATTAATGCCCTTATCTGTTTATCATTAATCATTATTGAATGCATACTTAAAAGATTTATACATATATAAGCATGAGTTTATGTTTTGATCCCTCACAATTGCAATAGATTGTTTGACAAAATGGGAAAGCCTAAATCATGATGTTTAGTCAATATTGTTTATCTTAATTTTTAACTTAAATGAGTTTTTTTTGTCCATGTAGTAATTCTAAATCAGTAATGTTGTCTATATTTTTAATTTTATCAATTTAGCTCTCGTATTCTTTCAAAATTAGCAAGATTGTCACTCCTTTTTAATATCATCGATTTAGCCTATGAACTCATGAGTTGTGTCAATATCCCCCTTTGATTTTTGTTAATTGACAAAGCCGTTAAATTTTGTGCATGTGGTCGCTATTTGCTTTCACGTCGGTCGTTATCATCAGCTTTCTTGTCGTGTCGATGATGACGTGATAGTTTTGATGACGCGTACAAATTGAGAGTTTTATAATTAATTAATTATTTTAAAATTACATTTAAAAAAATCACATCAATTGTATTGCCATGCCATCAAAATTGACCCATCATCATCTTATTGGAAGATATTAATTTATTAAAAAAAAAGGCCATACTGACATGTTAACTCAGATATTGTTAATTATTTAACGACAGAGTGTCTAACTTGCGAAAGGGCGATTGATGATAACACTCCTCTCAGTTAACTATTGTCAAAGGGCGAGATTGATACAATTCAAAAGTTTGAAAGCTAAATTGATAAAATTATAAAGAAGGGCAACATTGTTGATTTTAAAAGACTACAGTACCTAAACTAATACAGTTAAAAAAGAAGGACAACATTACAAATTTGATAATACTATAAGAGTAAAATTAAACCTTCAACCTAATTTTTTTTGTACAGCATCTCTAATATTTTGCTTAATTCAAGTATAAACCAATACCATTTCAGTAGTTAATTGTTATTCCCTTGTCAATGGAGTGTCATGCTATGGTTAATTGATAGCGTATAAATTATATATTATCTGTATATTAGATATAAATGAATATTAAAATAGCATGATTATACATACCCTGTTAAAAGTAATTACACTAATAATTGATTTCAAAAGAAGAAAGGAAATTAAGAATGTGCAAAGATTCCCAAGAAACAAAACCCACAGATCCCATCATATGCTCCAATATAGTATAATAATTCAAAGGAAGCCTTTTTGGTAAGTTGGGGTGCGACATGTCTAGGGTATGATTAAAAGACGATAAATTTCAAAATTTGTTAAAATTTTTAAAATGTTATAATTTTTTATAACATTTTAGGTCGAATTTTTCATGTTCTTGGACAAGTATCGATACTTATTTTATAAGCATCGATACTTAATTTTTTGATAACATTTTAAGTTTTTGTACAAGTATCAATACTTACAAAATAACCAACCTAAAATGTTATAAAAAATCTAACATTTTAAATTTTTAGATAAATATCAAAATTTACTTTTAGCCGTACCCTAAACTTGTTGTACGTTGTACTCGTCCAGCCTGTTGTTTGCAGAAGAAATCTTTGCATTTACATTTTACAAATATGCCTGCCTGCCTTGATTGCATGTTTCCACATGGGTCCCTTCCACTTCAGGCCACTTCTCATGGCATGTCTAAGCTTTAGCCTTAGCCCTTAGGATTCCTTAATGCGCTGAATATGGAGGAGACTGCGATGAAGATGCATGCATGCTCCTCCACTATTCCCATTCATTCACATTTTCAATAAAATTGTTATTATATTCTAAAAACGAAACCCTAAATTTTAACTCTAAATCTTAAATTTTAACAATTATTTTTAAATTCTAAACTCTAAGCTCTACAACTAAAATACTTATGGGAACTTTTAGTTTTCACCGCCAGTATATTGAATATAAATCCATAAATTATTACTATATTCACCCAATTCTTTGTTTTATTTTCTAAATTTGTGTAATTAAGGTTTATATTACTATAGGAAAATTGTATATCATCAGGGAGACAGGTAAGGGTTTTGTCCCCTTTTGATAAGATGGTAAATTTTGTTTTTTACTATGAATTTTGTAATTCCATTTGAATGAACAGTAGGTGTAACAAATACAAAATCTTGAAGCGAAAGCGTTGACGGGTGGGGGACCCAATTAGATTGCTTGGATTTCACCGCACCACGCTAATATAGAAAACGGCCTTTACACATTCTTCTTTTTTACTTGGACATTCTCCTTTTGTTTTTGGTACACAAATATATCCCGTTTTAAAAGATAGATAATACTTTTTAGCAACATGTAAACTGATTTTGATTATTTTTGAGAGGCCAAGCTTTAAAGGTTGATGCTCAAAATTAGTTAAAAAAATGAAGGTCAAATTCATAATGTAAATGTTGATGATTAGATTTATGATTATTTTTTAAAAAATATAATATCTATACATGAGTTATTATTAGGGTAAAATACAACAAATATCATTCAATTATGGATAAGGTTGCATTTGGATCACCCAGTGGCGGAGTCAAGATTTTTATATAGTAGAGTCAGTGTAGATAATGAGGTATGGAGGATTCTCATACCACTACAATAACTATTACTGACCTCATACTTCAAGAAATTAAGTGTGGTCGATTACAATGTTTCTTATAAAAAAATTCTAAAAAAATATATTAGTTCCTTGAAAACCTCATACCCAGCAAATCAAGTGGGGTCAATTGCCCCTCAAGTTTTAATGTAGATCCGCCCATAATGTCACCCAATTATTAAAAGTTATATTTAGGTCACTCAACCGTTAAATGTAAAAATGGGAGTATAATGATAGTTTTAGTCATCGAAGCTTTTATATTTTATCTATTTAGTCCAAATTCAAAACAATTCAATAAATTTAACCATTTGTATTTAATATATATATATATATATATATATATATATATATATATATATCAATTTAGCCATTTTTATTATAAAATAGATTTCTTAAGTTTACTGTAAGTCTATGTTTTTCATTAAAGATATAATTTTTGCAATAATTTCTGTAGCAGTAATTTTTTTATTATAAAAAAGACTTACAAATAACTTAAGAAATATATTGTATGATAAAAACTCAGTAGCTTACTTGGTACCAGTAACTAAAATCTGAATTTTTGTAGAAAATTGTGTAGTAGCGGTAATTAGTGTTACAAGTGATTTGGAAGAAAAAATGACTAAATTAATTTTTTTAATTATAAAGGGTGGCCCAAATGTAACCTCACTCATAATTGAGTGACTCAAATGTAATCTTACTCATAATTGAGTGACCAATATATAACTTTTAATAATTAAGTGACTTAAATGTAACTTTAATCATAATTAATTGAGCTACTGTTGTAGTTACCCTTATTAACTATACGATATAATTATATATAAACATGGAAAAAGTGAAAACAAGCATAAACAGAGAATGTGGGTGTAATGGCAAATATATAATTGGAGCATCTCATGCTTAATGATTTTGCTTCCCATCTCCTATAATAATGTCCCCACTCTGTTCTTCATTTCCTTCTTTTTCCCGCTATTCATTCATTTTATGTTTCTTTAATTTTCTCCCACATCCATCCGATAGGCCGTGGCGGGTTTTGTTTCAACAAAAACGAACGGACGAAAAATTTTATGTTAGAGAGACGAATTTATAAAATTTTAAAAAGAAGTAAATTTATAAAATTTTAAGGGTGGAGTTAAAAATTAATTTTTAATAGAAAATATACAGAAAATTTTAAATCATATATAAATTTTAATTTTTTAGAAGAACGGCAGTCCTCTTCAACCCCTTTAGGTCCATCTCTGTCAACCCATAATTAATATAATAGCACCCAGTCAGGAAACAAAGGAGGAAATTAACTATAACCAATTTGTTGACTTCTTTTTACTGGATTAATATATATTTTGTTGGTATGATCCATATTAGTTTTACGGTTTTGGTTATACCTTGTAATAAGATTTTAATTTGGATTTTGCTCTGAGAGTATAATGTGTTTTGTTATTTCACCTAATATTTTTTTGAATATTTATTTCACCTAATATTTATTGGTTATTAATATATTTTTGTTACTTATGTAACACCCGTGTTTTGGGGCTAGGAGTTAGTCGGGTTAGTGGTCCGAGTCGGTAAAATTAAAATTTAATCAATTTGACCTTAACTTGGGCTAATTGGGTTTTAAAATAAAAAGGAGGGACCAATGCGGTGATTTAACCTAAATGTTTTAAAAAGCTAGACCACTTTTTGAAAGTTAAAGAGAACAAAAAAAAGGTGTAGTCATCTTCCTCATTTTCCTCTCTTCACCATGGAAACCCTAACAAACCCTCCCAAATCCTAAATTCATATTTCCATCAATTTCTTCATCAATTCAAGGGCGTTTTTAAAGGTAAAATCATTTTCTAAACCTCCTCTTCATTTCCTACTCATACATGGTCTTAGATTTTAAAAATATGAACTTTTGGGAATTAGGGTTTGATTTTAAAGTTTGAGTTTTTATGGGGTTTTCATCTTGTTTTGTTAAATAGAGTTGAGGTTTTGTTTAATCAAGTTGAAATATACATTATATGTTAATTTGGTTGAATTTTGATGAATTTCCGAAGTGGATTCTTGGACCCATTTTTAAGGTGTCAAAAAGTTGATTTTTGGTGGGTTTTAAGGTGTAATTAGAGGGCTGATGGTATATGTATGCTAAGGGGATGATTTGGGACCATTTAGATGTCATTTGGGTGTTTAAAAACATGATTTTCTGCTGGGTAAAATATTAGTACGAAAATGGTGTTTTGCAGGGTTTTGGGTGAGTTTTGGGGTTGTTTAAGGTGGGGTTTGATAGCCCAATGGTAGTACTATGGTTAGGGATTGATTTGGGATCATTTGTGGGTGCAATGGATGTTGGAAACAAGGTTTTTGGATGAGGTATTAGGGCTGTCCGAAATTGCTAAGTATGGGGTTTGGTCATGACTTGAAATGTTGGGTTTGATATTTGAATTTGTATTCCGGGTTGATATTTTGATGTTGGGCTGATTTGAGGATTATTTGAATTGTATTGAGGTTGTTTAGAAGCGAGAGTTTGCGTTGGAGGAGCTTCGGGAAGAAATCCGGAAACTTGAAGGTGATGCTTGCTTGGTAGTTGAGCTTGGAGCTTGGAAGCTTAGGTGAGTGGTTAAATATTTTCAAATGGTTTTGAGTATTTGGTTCAAGCATGTGAACCTAGGATGGGCTTGGTAAACCCACCTAGAGTTGGGATTAGAGTGGTAGCCTAATCCCAAGCTTTGATTAGAGACCTTGGTTGCACTTTTAATGGTTGTATATGCCCCATGTTAAATTGCGATGGTGTTGATTAAGTATATGTTGTATACACGTATGTTGAGGCATGTTTGATGCATTGTTATATGCATGTTGATGATATGGTTATACACATGTGTAAAATATAATGTAATATGATTGTTAATGATGTACATGTGGTATTGGTATGAGAAATGATATTATGAGGTGGTTTCATGATCCGAGGATCATGGTGAGTACGTGCTAAGCACGGAAGTGTTATGAATTGATATTATGAATGATTAATGAAATGTGTAGTATTTGGCACTAGTATGCTTGGGTACAAATGATCGATCATTAGGATGTTAGTGTGTACACATGAGTCAAAAGTCGCGCGTGGCCTTGGTGGCGTTGAGTCACCAAGGAGGAGTACGGGTTCGCCCGGAAATTGTATTTATATTAGTCGGTGATGAGTGGAATCCCATCGACGGGGCGTGAGGATGAGTGGAATCCCCTCCGCGTGAACGGTGATGAGTGGAATCCCACCGTCAGGTAATGGTTGAGTTGTTGGATGTGAGTTCCAACGGTTATCCGCGTATTCGAGTCATAGCTAGGTGCCAATACAGATTGTAGTTTATGTTGCCAATATGTGGTTAATTGTGAGCCAATGTGTTTTGGGAGGTGTTGCCAACATGGTTTAATATATGTGATTTCATATGTTGTGGATTTAAACATGTTGAGCATGACATGATATTGAATATATGTTCATGCATCATCTATATTTATGGCTTGCGTGGATCGGAGGTAAGATCATGCATTCTATCTTGGTTGTAGCTCGTGCTTGGACCCTGCATTGTCGAGGTTTGTTTTTAAAGAGCTTACCCTCACTAAGCTTTTATGCTTACGCTCTCTTTTGTTCGACAATGCAGATCAATAGCTTGAGGGTGGCAAGGGGCAAGAAAAGGCCTCCAAGTGTTGCTTACGGTTAGCTCAAGTATGATGTTTAAATTTAAAGATGGTAATAGTAAAGCAATGGGATAGGTATTGTTGGTTTGAGTTTGATGTATGTCTATGGTTGACTTGGTTTGTAAGCATGTTATATCTTGCCGAATGTTTGTATGATGGATGGCTTATGAATGCTTAAGTTGCTTGAATGACATGTAAATTTTTTTTGATATGTATGATGCTTATTGGTTCTCTTTTAATGTCTTCAAGCATGCTTGTATGAAAGGCTCTTACTGTGTAATTTGCTATGTACGAAAGATTGTCTAAATCCATGCTTGTATGTGTTTGAGTATGTTAAATCTAGGATGTATACCTCTAGACTTTGTTTGATGGTTTTGTGTGCCTTTAGGGGTCCTATGGGACCTTCATACTTGTTGAAATAACCTTAAATCTGAATTTCAAAAGGCTGCAGACAGCCCGCGTTTCGAAACGGACTGGGTCGTTTCGGAACGGGTAAGGCTTCAGGGACCCCGTATCGGAACGCGTTTCGATACGGTATGGCCTTTGAAACCCATGTTCCGATACGCGTTTCGGAACGTTTTGGCTACTGGAATTCTGAGAAATTCACGAGATGAAGGTGTATCGAAACGGGTATAAGGGTTTCGAAACGGTCAAAATCTCGTTGACCACGAGAAGTTGACCGTTGAGGGCGTTTCGGAACGGTTGACCACCGTTTCGATACGGCCCCTTGTAGAGGCTCTGGGACAGTTGACCTGGTCAAGGCGTTTCGATACGCCTCAAGGGTGTTTCGAAACGGCCTGTTTAAAAATATTAAAAGTGGGCTGTTTAATTGCTGTTTTGGGATCGAATGTTTGTCTCATGTATTTTATTCCGTTGTTTGATCACATAGGACTTAAATGGACTTTTAGACAAGAGAAATAAAAGAAATTTTTCTAGGGTTGCTAACCGAGGTGGGACCTTAACGGGTTTCGCTTCGGTTTTCCCCGTGTGGCCCACTCAGACCGGTCGTCCGGCCAGACCGGGACGAGGGGGTTACATTTGTTGGTATCAGAGCCTAAGGTTTCCGAGACCTTGGGCAGGTAAGTGAGGTAAGTTTAAGTTTTGAATTGATATGCACGGTGTTTGCTTGCTTTGTAAGTACGATTACTTGTATGACAAGTATGTTGATTGCTTGTTTAAAAGCATGTTGTTTGTTATCCGTGTATGTTGTGATGAAGGATTGATTGATTGAGAATGCCTGCTGTTTGATAGTACGCTTATGTTTACTTGTTTAGCAAGTAAGCCTTGTTATACGCTTGGTTGAACATGTATGTGTGTTGATTTGTTTGAAACGTGTTTAGTAGAGTCCCATTGCTACTATTACATCGAAAAAAGAGATTTTTTTTAAGTGAGGGAAACATACTTGAGCCACTTGGAAGCCTTGCCTTGCTAACCCAATCTTGTATGTTTTACTGTTGATATTGTTGTTGATTTAATTGCTTTTCGGTAAGTAGAAGTCGTAGTTTCTGAAAGGGGTGGACTAGGTTGAGGGAGTCCATCACCTCAGTTAGAGAGGTATGGTTGTACCAGAATTGAGGTACAATTCGTCCGTTTGAGACAGTGTGTATATGGGTCGATTCTTGTGGATGAGGGACGGTGTGATCAACTCTGGCATTAGTTAGTAAGAAGAAGTGAAGGCTTATGGGCGGGGGTTAGAGTGGTGTCAATGTTTTATCGAATGAGCCCTTAGCACAGTATCAAGTTGTTTCCTCCAGTTGATTCTGAATCTGTATCTCTGTACATTGTTAGCAAGTATACAAGTTGAACATGCCTGGTGAGGTGTTAGTTGGTGACCGTTGAGGTTGGCCTATGGTTTTAATGCAAGACAGCCGGTCAGTGTCCGTGAGTGGAAGCTAGTTTGTGTGATTAAGTCAGTGTACGTTGAGTTGTTTTCCAGCAAGCGGAAGAGATGAAGTCACTTCTGATATAGTTGAGCCGAGAAGAGAGCCTTGAGCTTTGACTTCAGGATTGTTTGGTAGGGGTAGAACAAGTCCAGCAAGACTGTTTGTGTGCGATCCGAATTGATTCTTGAAGTTACGAGATGCTCTAAAAATAGTTTAGAAGAGTCAGATTCTGTTGAAGAACCAGTCTGAAAACAAGAGGACCGAAGACTATCAGTCGTGTACATGTGAAGTTGCAATTTCTGCGAATACCTCCTTTTGCGTGAGCATGTAAGAAATTAGATAAGTTTGTTGAGACCTTAGATGTAGAGACACATGTGACTAGCCTCTTTAGGAGACAGTAGTGATCAGAAAGATGTACAGAAGATGTTGTTGGTGGTTTAGAGTTACTAGTTTCTCGTAGGTGTGAAGCGATCGTCTTCCTACGGTTTTGATGTACCTTTTGACAAGGTTCAGCTTGAAGAGCACATAGTTAGTGTGTACATGAGGCAAAGAGAGAGTTGCCTTGAAATTGTAGATTTTTGTGTGACTGTAGTGGTAGGTGAGGATGTGAGCTTCTTATTGAATGTTGATCCAGTTTTAGAGATCAAAGGTTGATTGAGTTTAGTTGACAGACTTGCTGAGCAATTGTGATGGATTTGATTTTTGAACGAAGATTAGACCGCAGAATGTTAAAATAGTTTGTGATTCTTCCTAGAAGTGTTTAGAAGAAACGCCCAGTTTGTCTCCTAACAGCGAAGAAGAGTTTATTATTGATGTCGTCTCCGAGTTGCTCGTGTTTTAGTTTGCTCTGTGTCTTATGGTTTCCGACAGAATTGGGAATGTTGAAGAATTAGCTCCGAGACTTGTTAGACCTTAGATTCAGTAGGCCTAGTGCATCATCTCAGAGTTCTACAGTGTAAATTGTGAAGAAGAAAGAGTGACAGTACGAGGATGTGTTCAGTTTACATACAGTCGAAACAAGTGTCAGTGATTTGTTGATCAGTTAGTGTGTGCTTCAGTCTATTTGAAGATTAATTTGAGATCCGTTTCTACCAGATGAAGGTGAGAAATTTGGAGTACCAAAGACAGCTTTAGGGGCAAGATGTAATCGCCTTGAGCTCTGAGTTATGCCGCTTTGTTTGACTAGTGTATTAGTTACCTTTATAGAGATGTTGAGCAGAATAATTTTTTGAGTTTCATGATCAGTGGTAGTAGCTCTTCTAGATGTCACGTGAGTATATTCAAGTACCGAGGAAGATCATGACGAGTTTTGAAGTTAGTGTGGTAGATTCTATTAGAGAATTAATTGTATACCAAGTTGTACAACGTGAACTTCGAGTTAATGAAGATGTCCTCTTAGAACATGAAAATTAGCAGAGTGTATTAGAACAAATCTTGAACAGACAAAGGAAGATGTGAGTTGGAAGAAATTGAAGACTGTGACAGATATCTATAATTCTAGGCCTAGCATTGTTACTTTAAGAGAATTGTAAATAGTGTTTGAAGATAGTTGCTCCGTTGATAGATTGCTACAGAAGAATGTTCAGTTGTGTGGTTAGATGCGAGACAATGAGCCCTTGAGAAACTGAAAGAAACTTTGAAGAGAGCTTCGACCTTGAATCAACTTATGTCAGAGAAAGGGTTGTGAACCACAGTGATGCATTACATGTAGAGTTAGGTTGTGTGCTTATGCAAGACGGAAGATTGCGACTTGTTCATCGAGTTAGTTGAAAGACCGTGAGAAGAGTTATTCGATATGAGACATAGAGTTAACTACAATTGTAATTGCTTCGAAGACTTGGAGACAAGCTTGTATAGTAAGAAACGCGCAGTGTATATGTACGTATCATTAGAGCTTGAAATATTTGAAGACTTGGGAATGGTTGGAACTTGAACAACATGAGTAGTTAGAATTGCTTGAAGACTGTGATCTCAAGATTGAGTACTATCTGAAGAGAGTCTACGTAGCAACCGAGTTCCGAGTTGTATTTGTTGTTAGATTAGTAGTTGAGTTACGAGTTGCAATTGCCGAATTCCGTATATCAAATGATAGTAGTTTTGTGGCCGAGTTTCGGGTTGAGACTACTTTGAGTCAGAATGTTTGATAAGAAACAGTTGCAAGACAGATTCTTGGCACCTCACGTGCAAGGCATAGTGGAAAGAAGACCTTCAGAATACAGTCCAGAGATGATAGAGTTTTGCATTTCAGAGACAGAATAGTTGTACCGACTGACCTAGTGTTTTGAGATGTATTGTTTTGGCCGAAGCGCACGGTGGTTGATTTGTATTGCATCTGAGTAGTATGAAGACGTATTGTGGGTTGAAGATGAGTACTTTCGGAGTGAGTGGATGAATAATGTGGTTCAGTATGAGAGTAAGTATGTAAATTGCCAGCGTGTCAAGACTGAGCTTCAGTTTTCTTCTAGTTTGTTACATCCGTGGAAGATTCGCAGTAAAAGTGAGTAATAAAGAACCGAGATTTCAACTAGAATAGTTTTGAAGACGTCTGCATAGTGTTTGGTTAATTGATGAAGACAGATGATCAGTCAGAGAAAGTTATGAGTCAAGTGTTCAAGCAGTATTGTATGAGTTTGTGAATCGGGCTGGTTCTGTTGTTATCTGTTGCGGTTACCACCAGAGTTAGAAAGGGGTTTGAGATGTGTTACGTGTATCTATGATTCAGAAATGTGAGTCAGATCTGTTCCGTGCTATATTTTTTTGAAAAGATTGAGTTGAGTTTGAAATTGCCATGCCTTGAAGAATCAGTAGAGATCTTAGCATCAGATATCTATTGTTGTGTGGTAAGTCCACCGAGGTTGGTTAGTGTGTTGTGGTGTGAAAGAAAGTGGGTTCCTGTCCGATGAATTTCGGGGACGAAATTTCCTTAAGTGGGGGAGAGTTGTAACACCCGTGTTTTGGGGCTAGGAGTTAGTCGGGTTAGTGGTCCGAGTCGGTAAAATTAAAATTTAATCAATTTGACCTTAACTTGGGCTAATTGGGTTTTAAAATAAAAAGGAGGGAGCAATGCGGTGATTTAACCTAAATGTTTTAAAAAGCTAGACCACTTTTTGAAAGTTAAAGAGAACAAAAAAAAAGGTGTAGTCATCTTCCTCATTTTCCTCTCTTCACCATGGAAACCCTAACAAACCCTCCCAAATCCTAAATTCATATTTCCATCAATTTCTTCATCAATTCAAGGGCGTTTTTAAAGGTAAAATCATTTTCTAAACCTCCTCTTCATTTCCTACTCATACATGGTCTTAGATTTTAAAAATATGAACTTTTGGGAATTAGGGTTTGATTTTAAAGTTTGAGTTTTTATGGGGTTTTCATCTTGTTTTGTTAAATAGAGTTGGAGTTTTGTTTAATCAAGTTGAAATATACATTATATGTTAATTTGGTTGAATTTTGATGAATTTCCGAAGTGGGTTCTTGGACCCATTTTTAAGGTGTCAAAAAGTTGATTTTTGGTGGGTTTTAAGGTGTAATTAGAGGGCTGGTGGTATATGTATGCTAAGGGGATGATTTGGGACCATTTAGATGTCATTTGGGTGTTTAAAAACATGATTTTCTGCTGGGTAAAATATTAGTACGAAAATGGTGTTTTGGAGGGTTTTGGGTGAGTTTTGGGGGTTGTTTAAGGTGGGGTTTGATAGCCCAATGGTAGTACTATGGTTAGGGATTGATTTGGGATCATTTGTGGGTGCAATGGATGTTGGAAACAAGGTTTTTGGATGAGGTATTAGGGCTGTCCGAAATTGCTAAGTATGGGGTTTGGTCATGACTTGAAATGTTGGGTTTGATATTTGAATTTGTATTCCGGGTTGATATTTTGATGTTGGGCTGATTTGAGGATTATTTGAATTGTATTGAGGTTGTTTAGAAGCGAGGGTGTGCGTTGGAGGAGCTTCGGGAAGAAATCCGGAAACTTGAAGGTGATGCTTGCTTGGTAGTTGAGCTTGGAGCTTGGAAGCTTAGGTGAGTGGTTAAATATTTTCAAATGGTTTTGAGTATTTGGTTCAAGCATGTGAACCTAGGATGGGCTTGGTAAACCCACCTAGAGTTGGGATTAGAGTGGTAGCCTAATCCCAAGCTTTGATTAGAGACCTTGGTTGCACTTTTAATGGTTGTATATGCCCCATGTTAAATTGCGATGGTGTTGATTAAGTATATGTTGTATACACGTATGTTGAGGCATGTTTGATGCATTGTTATATGCATGTTGATGATATGGTTATACACATGTGTAAAATATAATGTAATATGATTGTTAATGATGTACATGTGGTATTGGTATGAGAAATGATATTATGAGGTGGTTTCATGATCCGAGGATCATGGTGAGTACGTGCTAAGCACGGAAGTGTTATGAATTGATATTATGAATGATTAATGAAATGTGTAGTATTTGGCACTAGTATGCTTGGGTACAAATGATCGATCATTAGGATGTTAGTGTGTACACATGAGTCAAAAGTCGCGCGTGGCCTTGGTGGCGTTGAGTCACCAAGGAGGAGTACGGGTTCGCCCGGAAATTGTATTTATATTAGTCGGTGATGAGTGAAATCCCATCGACGGGGCGTGAGGATGAGTGGAATCCCCTCCGCGTGAACGGTGATGAGTGGAATCCCACCGTCAGGTAATGGTTGAGTTGTTGGATGTGAGTTCCAACGGTTATCCGCGTATTCGAGTCATAGCTAGGTGCCAATACAGATTGTAGTTTATGTTGCCAATATGTGGTTAATTGTGAGCCAATGTGTTTTGGGAGGTGTTGCCAACATGGTTTAATATATGTGATTTCATATGTTGTGGATTTAAACATGTTGAGCATGACATGATATTGAATATATGTTCATGCATCATCTATATTTATGGCTTGCGTGGATCGGAGGTAAGATCATGCATTCTATCTTGGTTGTAGCTCGTGCTTGGACCTTGCATTGTCGAGGTTTGTTTTTAAAGAGCTTACCCTCACTAAGCTTTTATGCTTACGCTCTCTTTTGTTCGACAATGCAGATCAATAGCTTGAGGGTGGCAAGGGGCAAGAAAAGGCCTCCAAGTGTTGCTTACGGTTAGCTCAAGTATGATGTTTAAATTTAAAGATGGTAATAGTAAAGCAATGGGATAGGTATTGTTGGTTTGAGTTTGATGTATGTCTATGGTTGACTTGGTTTGTAAGCATGTTATATCTTGCCGAATGTTTGTATGATGGATGGCTTATGAATGCTTAAGTTGCTTGAATGACATGTAAATTTTTTTTGATATGTATGATGCTTATTGGTTCTCTTTTAATGTCTTCAAGCATGCTTGTATGAAAGGCTCTTACTGTGTAATTTGCTATGTACGAAAGATTGTCTAAATCCATGCTTGTATGTGTTTGAGTATGTTAAATCTAGGATGTATACCTCTAGACTTTGTTTGATGGTTTTGTGTGCCTTTAGGGGTCCTATGGGACCTTCATACTTGTTGAAATAACCTTAAATCTGAATTTCAAAAGGCTGCAGACAGCCCGCGTTTCGAAACGGGCTGGGTCGTTTCGGAACGGGTAAGGCTTCAGGGACCCCGTATCGGAACGCGTTTCGATACGGTATGGCCTTTGAAACCCATGTTCCGATACGCGTTTCGGAACGTTTTGGCTACTGGAATTCTGAGAAATTCACGAGATGAAGGTGTATCGAAACGGGTATAAGGGTTTCGAAACGGTCAAAATCTCGTTGACCACGAGAAGTTGACCGTTGAGGGCGTTTCGGAACGGTTGACCACCGTTTCGATACGGCCCCTTGTAGAGGCTCTGGGACAGTTGACCTGGTCAAGGCGTTTCGATACGCCTCAAGGGTGTTTCGAAACGGCCTGTTTAAAAATATTAAAAGTGGGCTGTTTAATTGCTGTTTTGGGATCGAATGTTTGTCTCATGTATTTTATTCCGTTGTTTGATCACACAGGACTTAAATGGACTTTTAGACAAGAGAAATAAAAGAAATTTTTCTAGGGTTGCTAACCGAGGTGGGACCTTAACGGGTTTCGCTTCGGTTTTCCCCGTGTGGCCCACTCAGACCGGTCGTCCGGCCAGACCGGGACGAGGGGGTTACAACTTATTTGTTGGTTCTAAATTCTAATTGTTCAAAATGTTTTCATCAGATTATATATGACGGAACTCAACAATTTTTTTTATTGAAGGGTCGCTTGGACAATTTTAAAAGGCATAAAAGTTAAATTGGCCCTCAACGAAAAATAAAAAAAAAATCAATTAAGCCCTTATAAAAATTGTACACCTAGTTTAACCCTCATAATTCAAATTACACCCAATCTGGCCCCTCTGTTAGTTTGACCGTGTTGACCATCAATGTCCTCAACCGGTCAAAATGTAGACGGACACATGGAACGCTCTGGGTGCGTCATGTCATCAAAATTATTTTTTTTAAAAAAAATCTAAAAGATTCTTATAAAATCTACAACATTATAAAAAAATTCATAAAAATTATAAATTAAAATTATAAATTTAATTTAATTTTTTATTTTCCTTTATTTTTTATAAAAAATATAAAATAATATTTTTTTCTCTAAAAAAACCCCAAAGTTTCATTTTGTTGAGATGTTTGTTTTGATATAATAATAAAAAAATTGTTTTGGACTAAATTAAAAAGGTTTCAAAATGTTTATAAGTTCAAACAACTTGAAAATATGTTTGATGGTTTTTATAAGGCTTTAGAATGATTTAAAATGTCTTTCAAGTAGTTAAACCTGAATTTTTCAAGTAATAGTACCGATACAGTATACCCCGTAACGATGCGCTTTAAGTTTTCAACTACAGGAAAATTTCAGTAGCCAAAACCCGTATCGATACAATTTAACCGTACCGATACAGATAGGACCTGTATCGATACGCTACGTGGCATTTCGATACAGTTGCTTTACAAACCTCCCGACGGCTAGTATCCATAGTGATACGGTTGCATCGCGTACCGATACGCCTAACTGCTCTCAACGATCATTTTCCCAACGACTATTTGAATTGTAGGTCGTACTGATACGCTCCAACGCGAATCGATACACATCAATTGAGGAAAGCACAATGGCTAGTTTTGAAGAAGGGTGTACCGATACGGCTACCCGTGTATCGATACAGACAGCTCTAGAACTACATTTATTGTGGGAAATAAAAGCCCCAACGGCTCAATTCAATCCCAACGGTCTCCAATGGCTACAAACTCATTTGGGAGTATAAAAGGGACCCCCAAGCATCTATAGAAGATTAATGATCCACAAGTCAACAACATTATGATGTCAAATGTGTCTTAGTGCTTAAATTCTCAATCTTTGTATAGACTACACTTGTTGAGCTTAATTGTTAATGTATTCTCAAGTGTATTAGGTCTTGGGTGAGGACTTATTAGTGCAAACATATACCTTTTAGATGGATTTTCAGTTTGCTAGATTTTTTCTTGTTTAAGAGTGTACCCAAAATTCAGTTTGTGAGTTTTAGTTGCTAGACTTGGTGAGTGAGTCTAGGTTGTAAAGGTTTTCTCATAAGCCAAGAAAATGGGAAGAATTTCGAGTGAAATTGGTTTGAAAATCTTGAGTGTGAGCTAAGGTAGTGGATGTAGAGCTTGTTAGAAGCTTGAACCATCATAAATCCTTTGTCTATTTTGTCTCTCTTTTGCTTCCACCAAAAATACCTAAAAATTAATCTTCTCCACACTTGGCAAGCAATTCGGTTGAAGAATATCGAGCCTAAAAATTGGTATTAGAGCGAGGCTCAATCGAGAAGATTTAACCACCTATTGAGACGATCCGGAAGCTCGATCAACAAACAAGTCAACTGGTGATAAGTGACGCAATCAATCGACAAGCCACCATTCTTCAACGGTGAACATTATGTCTATTGGAAGAATAGGATGATGTACATCATCAAGGCCAATGACTACCGACTTTGGAATCTTGTTGAAGATGGACCGTTTGTGCCAACAAGAAGGAAGGCGGATTGAAATGCAAATGGCAAGAATATGATGGAACTAAATTGCAAAGCATTGCCCATTTTATTGTGTGCATTGGGCCTCGATGTATATGCAAAAATATCTTACTGGGAAGATGCCAAGGAAGTTTGGAACAAGCTTGAAGTCACATACGGGGAAACAAATGAAGTAAAAAAGACCAAGATCGGTCTTCTCAACCTTAAGTATGAAAACATCAAAATAAACCCGAAAGAAGACATCAAGAGCATATTCGATCGGTTTTTCACAATCATCAACAAACTCAAAGGTTTTGGAGAGGATATTTCAGAAGACAAGCTCATTCGAAATTTGATTTATTTACTTTCCGAATCATGGGAAGACAAGATAACGATTATCATTGAAACCAAGAACCTAAAGATCTCAAAGTTGATGAGTTAATTGGGGTCCCTTCTTACCCATGAAATGATGTCTACACCCTTAAAGAGGGAGAAGAAAAAGAAGATAAAACAGTAAGGCATTGATGTGAATGTCATTGCTCTTCCATCCTTCACATGCCTACATGTAGATTCAAGTGATGAGGAAAGTGAAGAAGAAGAGATATCCTATCTCTTCAAGAAATGTGCCCGATTCATGAAAAGCAAAATGGAAGAATCCAACATGAATCGAAGAAGAAGAAAAAGAAGAGAGCAAGCTCTTCAAGCTATATGAAGAAGGCATATGTGGCTACTTGGAGTGATAATGACTCCACCGATAATGAACAAGCAAACATTTGCCTTATGGTCATCCAAAAAGATTCAAGGGTAACTTCTAATTCATCTACTTCAACTTCTTATTATTTTAATGAATTACAAGATGTCTATGATGATTTGATTTTAGAGTTTAAAAATCACATTTTGAAAAATAAGAAAGTATTTCAAATTTGAAAATTCAAAATGATTTAATTTCTAAAACCAAAATTGAATTTTGAAGCAAAACTCAATGAGTTTGAACAAAAATGTGTTGATTTACAAAATTTGCTTCATAAAGTTCAAGAGGAAAAAGATTTGATTTCCAAAAAGCTTGAAAAGAAAACCAATTTTGAAAAATCATTTTTTATCAAAGACAATCTAGTGCCCTTATATTTTTAAATGGTAAATGTTTTAGAAATATTTTGGGTTCCAAAAGGACTAATTACTTCAACTAAAAAGGATGATATTGAAAAATAAATTCCTAAGGGGACTAAATAATGTGCTACTAATGCTTATGGATCCAAAGCAATTTGGATACAAAAAATTACTTGATTGTCTTGGTTTAGGTGTGATGGAGATTGATCAATAAAGTACAACATTGAGGGGGAGCTCCATACACACAAGGAAGATCACTTGAAGAAGGAAGGCTTCACATCCTCCCTTTAGTTCAAGTGGTAAAATTAATTTAGTCGAATTAATTTGCTTTTTTATTTGATTTATTTACTTTAATTCAACTAAATTATCATATTTGTTGGACTAACCATTTGATGATGCTTTGAGTAAGGGGGAGCCATTTTAAAACCAAAATTCTTATTTTTGTCAAAATATTTTAAACCTCCATTGTTATTTTGAGCTTAAAGTCATTTAAATTCTTTTTGATATAACAAAAAGGGAGAAATGGTTTGAAAATTTGATTTTCAAGTGAATAAGGGGAGCTTTAACTACATTTCATTTTTAAATCTCTTATTCAAATTTTTAAATACTAAAGGGGAGAATCACAAACAATTTTTCAAGTTGATTTTATTATATCAAAATGGGGGAGATTGTTGAGATGTTTATTTTGATATAATAATAGAAAAAATGTTTTAGACTAAATTGAAAAGGTTTCAAAATGTTTATAAGTCCAAACAACTTGAAAATATGTTTAATAGTTTTTATAAGGCTTTGAAATAATTTAAAATGTCTTTCAAGTAGCCAAATCTGAGTTTTTTAAGTAACTGTATCGATACGGTATATCCCGTATCGATACGCTTTATGGTTTCAGCTATAGGAAAATTTCAGTAGCCAAAACCCGTATCGATACAGATAGGACCTGTATCGATACGCTACGTGACGTTTCAATACATTTGTTTTATAAACCCCCAAATGCTAGTATCTGTACCGATACGATTGTATCGCATACCAATCGCCTAACTGCTCCCAACGGTCATTTTCCCAATGGCTATTTGAATTGCAAGTCGTATCGATACGCTCCAACGCGTATTGATACACAATAGCTGAGAAAAGCACAACAGTTAATTATGAAGAAAGACGTATTGATACGGCTACCCGCATATCGATGCAAACAGTTCTAGAACTGCATTTATTGCGTGAAATAAAGGCTCCAACAACTCAAATTCAATCCCAACGGTCTCTAACGACTACAAACTCATTTAGAAGCATAAAATAGGCCTCAAAGCATCTATAGAAGACTAATGATCCACAAGTCAACAACATTATGATGTCAAATGTGTCTTAGTGCTTAAATTCCAATCTTTGTAGAAACTACACTTGTTGAGCTTAATTGTTAATGTATGCTCAAGTGTATTAGGTTTTGGGTGAGGTCTTATTAGTGCAAACACATACCTTTTAGAGGAATTTTTAGTTTGCTAGAGTTTCTCTTGTTTAAGAGTGTTCCCAAAGCTCGGTTTGTGAGTTTTGGTTGCTAGATTTGGTGAGTGAGTCTAGGTTGTAAAGATTTTCTCCTAAGCCAAGAAAAGGGGAAGAATTTCTTGTGAAATTGGTTTGGCAATCCTTAGTGGGAGCTAAGGTAGTGGATGTAAAGTTTGTTAGAAGCTTGAACCACTATAAATCTTTTATCTATTTTGTCTATCTTTTGCTTCCACCAAAAACACCCAAAAATCAATCTTCTCCACACTTGGCAAGCAATTCGGTTGAAGGATATCGAGCCTAACACATTTCTTTAAAAAAGCCTCATAAATTCCTAAATCAAGCATTAACACTGATTCAACCACCGACCAATCCTTGTTGCAGAAAAACCTCGTTCTCCCTCAATATTTTTTCTCACCAACACCGTCACTTACCATAGTACCAACAACTTTCGTCGTTAATTAAACTGGTTTGAGGATTTTGGAATGTAAGGTTAGAGTTTAGGGTTAGGGATTTGAAAATTTTGGGCACTTTGAAATTTTTTGAAATGTTGGGATTTTATAATTAAAAATATATATTTAAAAAAATATAATTTTTTAAATATTATTTCATTATAAATATTTATATATTTTTTAATAATTATTACAATTATTTATATTTTTTATTTTAAGAAAAAAATATTTTTTATGATTTTATACATAATTTTAATTTTTTACACATTTAAATATTTTTTATATTTTTCTTTAATTTTTTAAATAATTTGTTATATTTTTATTTTTAATTTTTTATAATTTTAAATATTTTTATATTTTTTAATTTTAAATGTATTTTTTTAAAAAAATTTAAATTTTTAAAAGATTATTTACAGTTTTGATGACGTGGCACATCTAGAGTGTGCCACGTGACACAATGATAATAACTACTTTTGAGTTAATGCTCAACTTAACGGAAGGGCTAAATTAATTGTAATTTGAATTTTGAGGTCCTGATTGATGTAATTTGAATTTTGAGAACTTAATTTGTTACAAAATTTTTATAAGAACTTAATTAATTCTTTAATTTTTCGTTTACGGTGAAATAAACTTTTAAGCCTTTTTTAAATTAGAGTGAGCCCGCCAACAATGATATGGTATGTATTAGGGGTGTTCAAAATTATCCGACCCGAACTACCCGACTACTCGAACACAAAAAATTGGGTATTTACCCGGAAAATTTTTTTTACCCGGGTCGGGCCCAGGTCAAAAAATATAAATTTTTTGGGTACCCGGTTCCTATTTTTTTATTTTTTATTTTATTAGATTACTTAATATTTTTACTTTAGAACTATATTTAAATCTCTAAATTCATTCTATATTTGTATTATATGCTTTCATATTTTAAATTTTTCAACAAAAAAATATTAATTTGTGAATATGTAAGATTCGATATGAAACAAACAACAAAGTTTCTCTATTGCATTTATGCATTAGTAGGTTTCTTTAAAAAATATGAGATTAAAAAAAATCACGATCGAGAATAATATTTTTAAAGTCTTTCTTATGGTTATAAACTTCAAATCATTATTATTTTTTTGTTTGGATCATATATTATAAACTTTTAAGGTTTTTTTATTTTAAAATAAAAAAATAAGAACCGAGTACCCGATACCCAATTTTTACGGGTACCCGGGTTTAACGGGTACCCGATTACCGGGTACCCGCATTTTACGGGTCGGGACACGAGCCGACAAATTTAATACCCGAAGGTCCGGGTACCCGAAAACCCGAGTACCCGGATTTGAACACCCCTAGTATGTATGTGTGTGAGTATATATATCATTTTTAAGCCCTTGTTATTATCGAGCTAGGGCCCAATATCTTATTGGCCGGGGGTGCTGTTCCCCACAATGGATAAATATCATCTTTTACGTCTTCTAAATTTAATGTTTCAAAGCTAAGGCATGGTAAAATTTCACTTTTGGTCCTCTAAAAATGATAAAAAGTAATAGTTTAAACTGCTTAAAAAATATAAATGTGAGCTAAAAGAATGATAGAATTATATTTTAATCCTTCAAAATTTATAACTTAATTTTACCGTAAAATAATTTTCCGGCTGCAGTCCTGTTGAGCATTAAAAATATAGGCATTTGAAAGCAAATAATTAATTTAAGGTCATTTTTAAACCATGAACACAATGTTTGTGGCCCGCATATAGACATCATGACTTTATGCTTTATATTCTTATATCTATTATGCTACTCTCAAGCCGAAAGAAACAAATTTGCCAATATTTTGTAGGTCCTTTGAAATATTCATTGCACACACATTATATACGTACATGCATAAATATTATATATATATGGAATATAATTCACTTACACAGAATGTAAAACTCATTATATTCATTGCCCCTGCCTGAGATTATTCCGTTTCTTATTGTTGATTAATGCCCGATTTAAGCCTACGGGTTTTTATATTTTTCTTGTTTTTGTTGTGGCTAATCTTTTATCCTTTATAAAATATCGTTATGAATACTTTTTTCCTCCATTTAAATGTTAGAATGTTTTTAAGTGATAGTCCATATGTAATTCATGTTTTATAATGTATATATACTTCATATTAACATGGAACTATTTGTATTATATGTCAGACCAATAAATAATTTAAAATTATAAAAAATTCAAAACTAATATATTATAATATTAAAAATCCATGAAGTATACATCGACTGCTATGTGGAATTTCATATCAATTGCGTTAAAAGATTTGCATTTTAGTTTGTATTTTTATTCTAAAAAATATAAATTCAACTCTTTTTAAAAGTTGATAGCTAAATGTTGCTAAAAATATTAAGATTGAAAACTACAAAAAGTGTTAGCTTATTTTTTTGTCAATTTTTAATAATTTTATATATAAAAAATACATACATGATTAAAAAAAAGCTTAAGGGTTTAATAAACCCCAAACTTTTATAAAAAATCAATTAAGCTCTTAAACTTTTTTACACTCAAATAAGCCCTCAAATTCAAGAGAAAAATCAATTTGTCCATTTGACCAACATTGACCGTTAACTTTAACGAGTTTTTTTTTTAATTTTTTGACATATGTCTCAACATGATAATGCCACTTGTCGTTTCTAGGAATTTTTAAAATTTAATTTTTTAAAGATATATAGGAAAAACAGAAAATTCTAAAAATTCTAAAAAATTCTAAAAAATTGTTTAAAATTATATAAAAAAAATAATTTAGAAATTTATTTAACAATTGTAAATAATAATTTTTCAAAACATTAAAATATTTATAACAAAATAAAATATTAAAAACTGTTAGAATACAATTATAAAAAAAATCAAAATTTCTACTGTTTTATGTTTTTTTTAAAATATAGTTTTAAATATATTTAAAAAATAAAAAATATTGTTTTTATATTTTTTTCAAATTATTTTTTTATACTTGTACAATAATTTTTATTTTTTAAAATTTTTTAATATATTGAAAATCATTCTTTTTAAATAAATTTCGAAATTTATTTTTTTATATTTTTAAAATGCTTTTATAATTTTCTAGAATTTTTTTCTGGTTTTATATATTTTTAAAAAATGAAATTTAAAAATTCATAGAAATGACAAGTGGCGTTATCTTATTGCGACACATGTCAAAATAAAAAATTTCAAAAAATAAACAGTTAAGTTAGTGATCAATGTTAGTCAAAAGGCCGAATTAGTTTTTTTCTTGAGTTTGAGGGCTTAACTGAGTGCAAAAAATGTTTAAGGGCATTAATTGATTTTTTTGTAAAAGTTTAAGGGCTTATTGAACTTTTAAGCTAAAAAAAATTGTATAGTTAATATATTTTAAAGTATTACATACATTCATGGTAATGTAACATAAGATTCTAAGATTAAAGAGTTTAATTATTTTTAAATATTTGAAATTTGTTTGTGTCATCTAAAATTGATTTTTTCACAATAACATAACATAATTAATATTTAACAATTAAATTTTGTATTTAAATTTAATTATAAAATATAAAAATAAATTATTGTTTGAAATAGTGAAACAAACTTTTCATCATCAAAGATAAGTTACATAGCATTCCTAAAAAGACAACATAAGTTCAATGTTTAGAGTTAATATTGTCCGAGAGAAATTACACCCAACGAAAACAGTGAAATGAACCTAAACAAACCCCAAAAACTTATAGAAGATTAAAAAAATCATCAATCCTGACATAAAATTCCAAAATCATATTTTTCATAATTATTTTCTATTTGGTTTGAAGTTAAATTTGATATATAAATGGTTAAAAAGTTATATTTTGCATGAAAAAATTAAAGTGGAAATACTTGTTAAAGAAAATTACACAATAGAAAAGATGTGTTATTTTGTTAACGAGCTGCATGGAGGCAAGTGTAGTAGTTTACTAATTGTAGTTTTAGCCCCTTCACTATGTTAAAACTAAGGATTTGACCCTTCTATTTTATAGTGTTATCAATAGGTCCAAATCGATAATATTGATGAGGCATAAACAATAATTTGAGGATGAAATTGAAATGTTCAAAAGTTTGAGGGACTAATTTGAATTGAAGGTTATAGTTTGGGGATGAAACTAGACCATTCAAATGTTTGAGGATTAATTTTGAATGAATGCCATATTTTGTGGATGAAACTGAAGGTAGTAGTTTAGGGACGTGTGACACAACTCATATATTTTTCTAGACATTATAAATTACATTTTTATTATTATAATAACATTTTATAATAATTATTTTTTTCATTTCTATAAAATAAACTAAATACCATACACGTTTTTCATTATTTTTATTTTTGAAAATAAAATTTTATTTCTATTAACTAAATTTGTTTTTTTAGAAAACTGAAAATTAGTTTTTAGAAATGAAAATAAAAAACAAAAAATATTTTTTTAGAACCAAATGTATTCTAATATTTTAAAAAAATAACTCTAAACTCACATATTTTTGATTTTTAGGAAACAATTAAAAGTTTTTAGAAACTTTAAAGGGTCTAACTTTTCAAGTTCTAGAGGACGTGACACTATTAATCTTCATTGTCTTCCGTCTTTTAGTTATTACTATTTTTTAGTCTTAAATATATATTTGGTACTTAACTATACATATTCTCTCAAATTCGTACTTAAAGATTTTTTTTTGGCTTAAGGGTGTAAGAAGCCCTTGAACTTTTGAAAAAAAAAATCAATTAAGCCCCTAAACTTTTTTTACACCCAATTAAGCCCTTGAACCACAAAATTTAATCAATTAAGCCCTTAAACCAATAAATTGAATCAATTAAGTCATTTGACCAACTTTGACCATTAAATCTTAATAGTTTTGTTCGATCCATTGTTGCAGTGCACTATGTCACAATGTTTCCACTTGACAGTTTTCAAAATTTTTTATTTTTTTAAAAAAAATCTTTAAAGGTTCTAAAAATTCTAAAAAACTTATAAAATTTATAAAAAAAATATTTTTTGAATTTCTTTTGTAAATGCAACATGATGGAAATGTAGTGTATTATGTGCCGGTAATATCTGAAGAAAAAAAAGGTCAAAATTTAATGGTCAAAATTGGTCAAAGGGCTTAATTGATTCAATTTCTTGGTTCAATGACTTAATTGATTCAATTTCTTGGTTCAATGACTTAATTGATTAAATTTCTTTGTTCAAGGGCTTAATTGGGTGCAAAAAAAGTTTAAGGGCTTAATTGATTATTTTTCAAAAGTTCAAGGGCTTCTTACACCCTTAAGCTTTGTTTTTTTAAATTGGTACTTGAGCCATACACTTTCTCCTAATTTGGCACCGAAAGAATTTTTGCTCCAAAGTTGGTATTCAAACGTTAATTCCATTCACTATTTTGACACTATCACATAATTTTAGTCCCAAAAACTTATACATTCAATCAATTTAGTCATAATTTGAAACAATTCAATAAATTTAACATTTCATATTTAAAAATTCCATCAATTTAATAATTTTGTGATAGTGTCAAATCAAGCGAGTAGCAACAATTGGATAACTAAATTCTACCATAAATCAAGAAGTTGTGTTTAAACTTTGTTAACCAAGAAAATAATATATCATTTATTGGAGAAAAACAAACAATTTAGGCGAATAACAAAGAGTAAAGTGATAGAAATTTTAAATATAGAGAGTTAAATTTATTGAATTGTTTCAAATTAGAACCAAATTGATAAAATGTATAAATTTTAGTTCTAATTTGAGAGTAAAAATTCTTTAAATACTAAATTGAGAGAAAATATATAATTTAAATAACAACGTGAAATAAAAGTTATTTAGGTACGAACTGGAGACTAAATAAATCTATCTTTTTTCTTAAAGAAAATATGGATTGATGGATACTAGCGGTTACACGGCATTAGAGCGCGGATGAAGCGCTCCTAATACGACCGAAGGACACGGTAAAAACATAGAAAAAAAACAAGCACAAAGTTCTGCGTATCCGTTTTTAAATTTCAAAAAGTTTTAATCATTTTTCACTTGCCAGTTCTTTTTTGGAACATCATCTCTCTACGAATTTACCTTTTGCTTTTGCGCAGGTGATTCTCTGTTTGTTTCATGCGAAAATAGAAGAAGAATAAATAAAGGAATCTTTCAAGATTCCTGTTCTATCATGTTATTCATATATTATTGGGTTTTCATTTAGCATTGTGTATATTTCGTAGGAATTGTGACTGTTGGTGTTGACCTAAATTTGATGTTTCGTTTCAGCTGGTGATACAAACATGGCTGAGGGTGAAGATATTCAACCACTTGTGTGCGATAATGGAACTGGAATGGTTAAGGTATGGTATGAATTTAGGGTGAATGGTATGGTGCTCCAACTTTTTAACTTTTTGAAGTAAATCTTAGAAAGGTGTAACCACATCGATATATACTCGTATCCAACACTCACGTTCGGAGTTCGAGTAACGTTGGTTTTAAACTTTCACCAATAGCTTCATGTAGGATCTTTTCCTAGTGATGCATTTTGATATCTTTTTAGGCTGGATTTGCTGGTGATGATGCACCAAGGGCTGTGTTCCCTAGTATCGTTGGTCGTCCGCGTCACACCGGTGTGATGGTCGGAATGGGTCAGAAAGATGCATATGTTGGGGACGAGGCTCAATCCAAGCGAGGTATTCTTACTCTTAAATATCCAATTGAACATGGTATTGTTAACAACTGGGATGATATGGAAAAGATTTGGCACCACACCTTTTACAATGAACTCCGTGTGGCTCCGGAAGAACACCCGGTTCTTCTCACCGAGGCACCTCTCAACCCGAAAGCTAATCGCGAGAAAATGACCCAAATCATGTTCGAGACCTTCAATGCTCCCGCAATGTATGTCGCTATCCAGGCTGTTCTCTCACTCTATGCCAGTGGTCGAACAACCGGTAAGCGTACCGCCTGTTTGACGATCTCAATATCAATTTTGCACTCTGTTTGACATGCATAACATACTTCATGTAGGCATTGTTCTGGACTCTGGCGAATGGCGATGGTGTGAGCCATACTGTCCCCATCTATGAAGGGTATGCCCTTCCGCACGCCATCCTCCGACTTGACCTTGCAGGGCGTGACCTTACTGATGCGCTTA
Source organism: Hibiscus tridactylites (assembly GCA_958450335.1). Taxonomy (NCBI): domain Eukaryota; kingdom Viridiplantae; phylum Streptophyta; class Magnoliopsida; order Malvales; family Malvaceae; genus Hibiscus; species Hibiscus tridactylites. The sequence goes on from OY288292.1 coordinate 43,795,384, forward strand.
TGAAAATCTTGACCGAGCGTGGTTATTCGTTTACCACTACGGCTGAGCGGGAAATTGTGAGGGATGTGAAAGAGAAGCTGGCGTATATCGCACTTGATTTCGAGCAAGAGCTGGAGACTTCCAAGACTAGTTCTTCCGTTGAGAAGAGCTATGAGTTGCCTGATGGCCAGGTGATCACGATTGGTGCCGAGCGTTTCCGTTGCCCCGAAGTCCTTTTCCAGCCTTCGATGATTGGGATGGAAGCTGCAGGCATTCACGAAACGACATACAATTCTATCATGAAGTGCGATGTGGATATCAGGAAGGATTTGTATGGAAACATCGTTCTCAGCGGCGGAACAACCATGTTCCCGGGAATTGCCGACCGAATGAGCAAGGAAATCACTGCATTGGCCCCGAGCAGCATGAAAATTAAGGTGGTTGCTCCACCTGAAAGGAAATACAGTGTCTGGATTGGAGGCTCCATCTTGGCATCTCTAAGTACTTTCCAGCAGGTATTATTAACTTGATCAACCGTAACATCCAAACCCGAAACTCAACTTAATCAACCGAACTTAAATAATCCGAACTTAAACCTATAATAACTCGACTCGAAGAACTCAAACCTGTCTTGACAGATTGTGATATGTATGTAATGCAGATGTGGATTGCCAAGGCAGAGTATGATGAATCTGGACCATCTATCGTGCACAGGAAATGCTTCTAATTCCTCAGAATTCAAGAAAGGCCTAAAAGTAACTAATGTGTTGGGTTTTTTGGCTTAACAAATCCAGACATTATTATTATTATTATTATTATTATTATTATTATTATTATTATTATTATTATTATTATTATTATTATTATTGTTCATCATCTATTCTTTTCCCCTTATTTCATTCTATTTCTCTTATTTCCTTGATGATCATTTTGTCGGAGCTATGTATGAACTATAATGGTAGATTTCAATTTCATTTGATTTTTTATTTATTGTACCACTTCTTTTCAATTCCATTCCAGCTTTTTTTTGTTTTGTTTTTTGTTATGTATAATTTTCAAAAATAAGTAGAGAACTCAAAGAACAATAGAGAGGTATTACGTTCTTATGTAGGGATTCAAACCCGTACCATATAATATGGCCATATTTGTGGAGTAGATCGATGGATTAAACATACAAATATCTCTTGACACATCTAGCTTCAATAACAAGTAATTAAGTTTTTTACTTGAGAACAATACGATGAGCAAAATCAAACCATAGATTTGAGAATCTGCGTTGATCTCTCTCAACATCCTTGAAGAATGCCATCTCTGGAAAGAAGCATTGAAGAAGAAGCTCCACTCTCATTGATGTTGAAAGGATGATCGTCTTCGATCGAAACTCCGGTCCGGGGTTCATTATTTTCACTCCCCAGAAGTGGATTACACTCCCCGGTTTCAGTCCAGGTATGAACTTCCTCCTTCATTGGACCCATGTTTTCTTTCAAACTTGTTGTTTCCACTTGGGGCTTCTCATCTGGTGCTGCAGTCTCATTGCTCCACGACTCCGGTTTATCGACTTTGTTCGTAAGTGGGAGCTGATTCTCATGATTTTCGTGATCGACGAAATCCGAATTGCTTCTTCCGTATGTCGAATTCGATGATTCTTGTAGAATGCCTTGTGTTGAAGAGGCTGACCTCTGCGAGAAACTCCCGAAGCCTTTGATCCCTCTGCTTAGCTTCCGAGCTCGGTTCCTCTCTTCTTTCAAAACAGGCCCTTTTTCCAGCAGCTTAAGCACTCTCTCTGATTTCTTTCTAACAGCTAATCCCCAGTTGAATCTGCAGTTAAAACTGAATCATGTTAGATTACTTGTTCAGATTGTTTCGAGTTCGAATCGAATAGATTTAAATGTTCGAGCTAGATCGAATTAAATGAATGGCGAAGTTGATAAAAAAAAAAAACAAACCCTTTCTCGTCTATGTATTGAAAGCTTTGCATCTTTAGAATAGCGTCTTGATCGGCCTGGAATTCCTCGGCCGTACTCTCGGGTCCATGTGTCAACAAATGTTCAAGAACTATCAGGGAATTGTAAGAGATTCGCCATGAATTTCTTTCAAATCTGGCCAATCTGGTTCACACAAGCATAACATCAAACAAAGCAAAATCCCATCAAACTTAAAAAGAAAAAACAAAAGGGTTTTCGAAAATACATACTTTTTATGCAGAATTTCAACAATTCTCCAGTAATCATCCAATTCAAAAGCAGCCCTTGAAATGGAACCCAGGGTCTGGGTGTTTGGTGCCCATGTATTCCCATTTGTAGCTTCCTCAGTCAACCTGCAGGATCATAAACAACAACACCCTTTTTCACTTAAGATTCACCAGAAAACTATGAATCAAAAATAGAAGGAGAATAAAGAATTATACAGCTGAGCAGGGGTAACATCAGTTAAAGCTAAACGGGCAGTTTTGATCTTCTCCTTGAGGAAGAAGGAAGCTTGTTTCTTGAATTCATGGAAGAGAGGAGAACCCATGTTGCTGGGATTCTTGCTTAAGGTAGACATGATCTAAGGGTTTGAAAGATGTGGCAGAGCTCTGAATCAGTAGATTAAGCAAACTGTAGAGCGATATCTTTGATGAAGAAACCCAAGAAACAGTCAAAAATTACACCTAATATATATGGCCAACAATATGAAAAGAAAGGAAATTCTGGGGTAGAAAGGGGGAGAAGATTTCAAAGCTGATTTCATTGATTTGTAATAATATTATGGGTTTTGAATTGTCTTGAGATTTAGAAGAAAAAAATGTAAATGTGAAGTTTAGCACTATTAGAGAATAGAGGTAGAGTCAACGTCCACATGCTGTTGGGCAGCGGGTGCTTAGTTTTGAATTTGAATTTGGGACTTGGGACTTGGGAAAATTGAGAAAGAAACTGATAAAGTTAGTAAAGTATGCAATGTATTTTTCTTTGGGTAAACTACATGAATGACTGTTTCAAGTACGGAGTACGTTTTAAATTTATCATTAATCTATTAATTTTGTTAATTAATTTATTTAATTATTTAAACGATATCAATTAACGCGTTTTCATTTAAACCAAATGGAGAAGGTGATGTAGTAGTCAGCTAAAGCTTGTATAATTATATATTTGATCTCTCTATTAGTTAACATTTCATCGTTTTCATTTTATGATTCAACAAATTCAATTCACCAATCAGATGATGACATATTTAGTACTCAAACTTGGCCAATTCAGGGGGAAAAGACTTGTCTTTACCACTAGGCCAGATGTCATATTTGGTTATAGTTTTCAATATTTGATATATATCTTAATTGCAGGTGATGCCAGAGAAAATAAACTAAAAATGATTAAAAGGACTCGAACTTAAAACACTTAAGATATATATAAACATTTAAATTATTGAAGCAAATCTAATAATTGGATAGTATTGGACAAGTTCGAGTCCCAGATGTGGTAAATTATGAATGACCACCTAATTATAGTGTAAATTTTAATTTGACTACCGATTTATTAATTTTGCGAATTAAGTCATTTAATTATATAAATCAATATATCAACTAATAACGAAGAAGATGAGATGATTGTTAACAAAAGAAATTGTATAATTACACATTTAATCTATATTATTTTCTCACTCTATTATTTTATCTTAATTTTAATTAATTTAACTTAACATACTTAATCCGCTAATCAGACGGTAATACATGTGAATGGGTCTTAATGTTTGTCTGAAGCGGCAGTTAAGTCTATTAGGATAAGTGTAGTAGGTTTGGTTATTACGTAATTATCATATTTAATTAGGATCAGCTTATTGATTTTGGTGAAGAAAATGTCATGCCGCAAAACGACGTGGGAACTATAAATAAAATTAGTATTGTAATAATATCGTAAACCACGACATCTAATCTTACGTTCCTTTGTCTGTTTAAAGTAATAGGATTAGGAGAAGTTGAAAATGTCGGCATTTTTGTATATTGTGTCGATCCCACATCGCCTGCCACGAGGCTACTGCCATTGCCGCCACCGGTACCACTCACCTAGAGATGGGCACGGGTCGGGCCGGGCCGGGTTTTTGGCCCGCCTGAACCCGACCCGAAAATATTAACCCTAAACCCGAACCTGACCCGACCCGACCATATTTTTTTAAAAACCCGACCCGACCCGACCCGACCCGAAAATAAATCCCTTACACCCGACTCCGACTCAACCCGACCTATATAAAAAAATCAATTTTAGGGACTAAATTGTAAAAAAAATAATTTTAAGAGACTTAATTGTAAAAAATAATAAATTTAAGGACTAAATTGTAAATAAAAAATCAATTTTAAGGACCTAATTATAAAAAAATATAAAAAGGGGTATTATTGCAAATATCCCTAAAAAATTTAGGAGAAAATTACACTATTAGTCCCGGGTCGGGTAGGATTTTTTCACCCTAAAACCCGAACCCGACCTCACCCTACACAAAAACCTGACCCGAACCCAATTTTTTCATAAAAATACCCGACACGGTCGGATCGGGTCGGGTCGGAACCCGTCGGGTTCGGGTTCCGTGCCCATCCCTACACTCACCACTCTCACATCACCTTCCATTTTGTGGCCGGTTTCAAGAAATATAAAAATCGACACTTAAATTATTTGATATACCGGCGGTAAAAACTTTTAATTTTCATAAGCGTTATAATTTTAGAGTTTAGAGACTTAGTTTAAAGTGTAGGGGTTTTAAATTTAGGGATGTTGGTTGGAATTTATAATTTAGGGTTACAATTTAGAGTTTATAGATTAAAACCTAAATCCTCTATCATATTACCCTAAAAATTAAATTCTAACATCTAAACCTTAAATTCTAACCATAAATTCTAAATTCTAACCACTATCCTTAAATTCTAAATTCCTACACCTAAACCTCTAAACCCTACGCCCTAAACTAATCTCTTAAATCCTAAAACTAAGGCGCTTGTGAAAACTTTTAGTTTCCACCAGCAGTGTATAGGATAATAATCCTTAAACTTTTAGAATTAAAATAAAATATAAATTTAAGGGTTGAATTTTTTTTACTATTCTGAATTGTATTACTTTCATATGATCTGTTGTTTTTTTATAGTTGGGAGACTTAACCAAAAAAATATATCTATAATTAAGGGACTATTTGCATATTTTACCGAGGTTAAAATTGAATTATATATTTATACTACTATTAAACTTTTCACTGAGTTGGTGTATCAGTAAACATGTTGGTAACTTACTAGAATATATAAAGGTTAGGATCTATTTATACAATGTATTTTTTTAAGTTTCACATATTTTTTATCGTTAGATAGGAAAATGGATGACTGAGATTAACTCCTTATTTTTTTCAAGTGGTAATCTTCGCATATTCTATTGTCAATCACAACAATCCATTTCAGTCATCCAACGATACAAAAAACGTGTAAAACTTAAAAACTTTTCATACTCGTAGATAATCTTTAAATAAATTAATTTAAAACCAGTCATTTAAAGATCGAACCCGTGTTCAATAACATAATATACATAAATGCTTTACCACTCTATCTACTATCATTGTTAAATAAATTTAAAAAATATAAGGGTTTTTTTACCAAATCATGGGAGTGACAAAATTCAGTACTATTATTAATCTCTTTATTGAATTGGTGTTATCAATTCATAGCATATCAACTTAATTAAAAAACTATTAAAATGTTTTTTATAAATAATATATTATTAAGACAATCAATCAACCGAAAATTATCAAGAAACGGTGAATTGGCTATTTAAATATTTGTAGAAGCTTAAATTAGAATTGAAATAATATAAATTTAGAATGATTCAATTTTCTAAATAAAATTTACGTCTACTATTTAATATATTGTAGAACTAATGTTTTGATATAATAATTGAAAAATGTTTTTGGACTTATTTGAATATTTTGAAAACTTATTTAAAGTCTAAACAACTTGAAAATATGTTTGAAATGGTTTCATAGGTTTTTAATATGTCCAAAACGCTTTTTAAATGGCAAAAATATTATTTTTACAAGGCTCGTATCGATACACCTTTGATCTGTTTCGATACGGGGTCTTCTAGTAAGCAGAACCCAGATGCAGGGCTAGAGGTATTGAAACCAGTCTGACTTTTTCAAACTCCAACGGCTAGTTCTGAATAAGGGCGTTTTGAAACGGGTTCGAGCGTTTCGATACGGATGACTGCAGAACAGCATTTATGAAGGGAAATAAAGTCCTCAACGGCTCCAAATCATCCCAACAGCTAGTAACAGCTATAAACTCATCAAGGAGTATAAAAGGGACCTTCAAGCATCAAGATATGGTCAATGCTTCAATTATTACAACATTATAATGTCAAAATTTGTCTAGAGCTTAAATTGTTTATTTCTTGCTTAGACAACACTTGTGAGCTTACATTGTTAAATTTGCTCAAGTGTTTAGGTTTTGGGTGAGTGCTTAGAATTGCAAACAAACACCTATTAGAGAAATTTCTAGTTTGCTAAGTCTTTCTTTGTACAAGAGAGTGTTTCCTCAAGCTTTGGGTAGAAAGCTTTGAGGGTTATAAAGGTTGCCTTCTTAGCCTAGAAAAGAGGACGAAATTCTTAGTGAATTTGTTGAAAATCCTTTGTGGGGAGCTAAGGTAGTGGATGTAGACATTGGTTAGAAGATTGAACTACTATAAATTTTTGTGTCAAATTGTCAAATTTTCACCTCCCACTAACACACCCAATTATCCAACTTCTCCACACTTGACGAGCAAAAACGGTTGATCGAATCGAGCCCCTAAAATCTCAACACATATCCACAATAAGAATTCTCAATTTATTAATTTAATTAACATTTGAATATAATATATACCCCTACAAACTCCATTAAGATTTAACCTCAAAATCTTAAGATATACTTTCACTCGAAGAGAAAATACACACGAACAAACTAAGAATAAATACTCATTGATTTTAATGTTTGTAGATTGAAACTTTCATGCAAGAGCACTTAAAACAAATGTAAAATAAAATGTTGTCTACTACTAACTACTGTAAATATTAATTTTAGTTAAGCGGTTAAGTGTACTCATTCAATCCCATAAGTCCTAAGTTTGGATCCATCTAAGACAAATTCTTTATTTTTTCACTTATATACTATTATACGAATTTTATTGATTGTTATGTCGTCATTTAACGACAGTTAACAGTTTAGTGATTATTGTAAAAAAAATTAATATTTTGTAATATTTGAAATTTAAATGAACAAAATAAACAATTCTAAATAGTTTAGTGAACATTTACAAACATTATCCTGATTTTTAATACCAAAAACTCAATGAAGCATGTATATGAAGTTATTTGTTGATATCTCAATAGCCTATCTGAGTCTTACCATAACATTTCTTCGCCCAAAATTATATTATATCAAAAAAGCATTTAATAGGTTTTAATTGCAAATGTTAAGAGATCTTAGAGACAACTCAATTTCGCAAATAGCACATTAAATTAGGATATGTTCGAAAAATAATCGTATAATTGGATTTGAGCAGGGATGGACTGATAGGGGCTGACGGGGCGATCGCCCCCTAAAAACTTGAAATTCTTATATGACTTAGAAATTTTTTAGAATTTTTTATATATTTTCTATTGAAAAATTATTTTCGCTCCCTAAAAATTTATAATTTCGCCCCTAAAAATTATAAGTTCGCCCCCTCTAACCTAAAGTCATGTGTATGTCCCTGGATTTAAGTGTAGTTGCAGAGTTGTGGTATATTTGGACAATAATAGCAATATGTAGATTTTATTAAACTGGGTGTAAATAACTTATCAATTCTTAGCCTGTGGTAAGAATTAGTGTAATTACAATTTGCATTATAAAACATGATAGAGAATTACAATGCAGTTATTAGGGTATTAATTATATTTTCATACAACTACATTGTGGTGTCCAAACACACCTTAAATGATAATTCAAACCAAATAAATTTAAATTAATTCTCAAATAATTTATTTCATTATTGAAAAAAACGTTATTTGAAATAGGTCAAATAAAAATAGTGTAAAAATGTCAATATACAACTATACTATTCTAACAGTGCTACTTTAATATTTGCACAATGGTGTTGGGTAGCATTTCTTTTGGTGCCAAGTGGAAAATACAAGTATGATCGGCCCAACATGAATATAATCTTTGTTCCAATAAGAAACCCAAAAAAATCAAACTGAAATATTCGGTTTAGAAATTTTGAGTTTTGCTGGGTTTTACATAAAAAAAATAGTGTATTTTTGTAATTAATATTCATTTCTCTTTCAACGTTTAATATATAATTAATTGTAGACATAATTAATACTGTATAAAAAAATTATTCCACTAATTTAGCTGTTTTGCTGAGATTTAGCTAATACTTTAATCATGTTGTTGTTAGAGGTCACGGTTTCGAGCACCAGCAACTGAAATGAGAAAACCGGAAACTTGAAATGAAAAAGAAAGAAGCCTCTGGTTTTGAATGGGTGATGAAGCCATTGCATTTGCATCTCCCCAACGACAATGCATTTACTCTGGAATTCCAAAGTGGTTCGCAGTTGTGAGAAATTTATGGGGCAAAAATTTTAGTGAAGTAGGGTCCTATAGCACACGCAACTCATCCCTGTGCTACGTGGACTAACCCATTAACATAGAAAAAAAATGCTTAATGGAAAGGGTTTTCCATTCTTCTTCCTCCTCTTTGCTCTGCAGGAAAATAAGAGTTATAACTTCATTTAATGGGGAGTGTGTTTTGTTGTGGGTTTGGCTGGGTAGGTTTCATTTATGACTTTCACCTATCTTCACTAACAATAAATTCAAACTTCATTTAATTTCTATATTTTCTACAGACTTCTGAATATCAAAATAATGATGATCATCTGCAGCAGCCTCTGATTTGAAATGATCTTTGTGTTAATGTTACAAAAGGAGATTGCTTTTTAACAAAATAGACCCAGATTTGTTATATGCCACCAAAAGTGAATCCCAAAGATTTGAAGATTTTTTATGTTTCAATGTTTTTTCTCAGATTCCCCAGGAAAAAATTGTGTTTGATATCCATCAGAAGGAATATTTAGACCACAGAAATAGTTCACTTTTGATTGTTTACTGAAAGAAGTGAAGCAAAGAACTTTCAGATGCTCTAAACACCATAGAAAGTGATTGTGTGGGGATGAAAAGAAGAAGAAGAAGAAGAAGCAAAATGTGCCTTTTTCTATTTTCATAAGGACTTTGTCATTTATTAGTAGAAAAATTACATTTTTTATGACAGTTTATATAATCAACATGAACCAGCTTGATGTCTCTTTATCTGCTATCTGTTGTTTTCTCTACTTATACACAAGATCTCCATATTCTCCCTTCTAACGAAATAACTATAATGGAAACGTCGTCATGGTACCGCCGTCTATCCCCTTGTGGTATTTCGAGTAGCTCGTGAAAGTCCATGCCTGCAATAAGCAGCACCAAGTATGTTGGATTTTAGTTTGTTTATTTTTTTTTTTCTGGTATGATGTATAAATGAGGAACGAAGATTAAAAACGAGATTGGTATTTGGATATTACCTGCATGCTTTGCTGCTCGGAACAACACTTCCTCAACAAGATGTTGAGCAGGATCTCCTTCGGGTTGCATTGTGATGAAAAGTTCGACTTCGGATACGGCTTCCTCGTTTGTTAAGTATTGATAGAGGCCGTCGGATGATAATATCAAAAATCTGTCTTTGGGACCTAATTTGTGGTGGTGGAGAGATGGAGCACAAGTGATATATGGAGAAGTTCCTTTGTAATCTATTCTGAACATCTCTAGCAATGCATCATTCCATTTAGGCTGGAAAAGTCGAAAACCGAAATGAGAGTCGTTAGATATAGAATTAATTCGGAAACTTTCGAATATAATCCAACAAATGTTCAAAAGGCAAACTGCAACATACAAAGCAAACCTTTGCCCTAAGTTCCTATGGTCCACTACATTGTAGAAAGGGAGTGTTTCCAAGAGCACAACCCTTGAAAATGGAAACAGTTGATTTCAATAGAATAAAGGACCCCCTCTTTATAAAGCAAAATGATCACGACCGTCGTCCGTCGCCCATTTTTTTTTACGAGAAAAGGGGAACGAAAGATCTATTTCTGTGTATGCTATTCATCCATTTGCATAAAATATCATTTGGCTCTTCTTTTTTGAAAAGCCATATTCTTTGGACAGGCAGCTTTAACTTGACCAATTTGTAACAATGGTTCTTAGTACCACAACAACTGCTCCTTTTATTTTCTGATGCGTCTCATTTTAGATCCATGACTATAACTAATACTAAAGTTTCACATGTGATTGTAGTTCTCAACATGATGCTCCAAGAATCAACTTTAAACAAGACCAATATGGGACAATATTCCTTAAAAAAGGCAAACCTTAAAGTATCAAAGGCTACAAGAGTAAAAGTTTACCAAAAATGTTCATTTCTCAAACCACCAATGAACCAAAATCTAATCTCATATGTTTTTATCTTAAAACTTGGACAAAGAATTACCTGTTTGAGAAAACCAGCCCCGAAAGCTCGAGTGACCTTCAAAGAACCTTTAACTCGGTCATTCATCAACGCATAAGCATCATCGGGATGTTCGTTTAGTATTCTTTGAACTTCCTGCAATGAAATAAAGCATCAAGCTCAATCCATCAATGATAAAAAAGGGTATCTAAATCATCTTTTCGTGTACTAAAAAGATCGGTGTATGAAAATTTTACCTCTTCAACACTGGTGCTGTGATCTACACTAAGCTGAAAAGCAGTTAAGTCACGGTTTAAACCAGATGTATCTCCATCAAAACCTTCAAGATCATGCAATGTTTCTTCATTGATCCTTTCCAAATCTTGCCTAGTCTTGCCCAACCCGTAATCGGGCTCGGTTTTTTGAGCCAAAACTGCCCTACTATCCCCAACATTCATCACATAAACATCCTCACCTTTCATCAACATAGCAAGCACACAAGAACCCATCAAAGCCAACTCTGGGTTCTCCGTCAACATCTTATCAGCTATATCCAAATAAGACTCCTCTGTTTTCTTCAAAGCCTGGGACAACGCATTCAAAACATCACCATGGTTTATCGGCACCGATCTCGATCCATCGGACTTGTTTCTACTCAGCTGCTCCTTTAATTTCCTATCAAGTTCTAATCTTTCCCTATCCCATTCACACTTCCATCTCCTCTGATTCTCTTCCCACCTCATCGCCGCACCTTTATACTTTGCCTTGGAATTCCTTCCTTTTTTCGGTTTCGAACCCGAATTCTTATAGACATCTTCTTTTTCACCGGAAAGATTCTCTTGCTCTAAACCCGATTCCCTGCTCTGTTCTTCGTCTTCAGGGGAATTTGCAGGGGCTTGTTCGAAACCATCATCCCACAATAAACCCTTGAGTTCTTTATGAACATTGGAGTATAGATTTGATAACAAATAATCAGGAGCATCAGGGCCGTTGAATCCATCATAAATCCCAACGAAAACCCATTCGTGTTCCTCCGAAACGACGACATGCACCCGATCCTCGCCGGCTTTCCCTTGTGCCCATTGAAGATTTTGACTTTCCATTGACTCGTCATCGTCTAAGCTGCATTCACTGCTCAGATTCAAGCTACTGACTGTCAAATTCTCGTTGTGGTGATGATTCGGGTTCTTATCGGACCCAACTATCCATTCGGGTTCTTTAACTGAAACTACACCTTTAATCGGAGCCACGATGGAGTTTTGGCCGCGAGAAACGGTTTTCGAGATTGCTCTTTGGAGGACCCGAATTAGAGACCCTTTTCTTGATCTGGGTTTAAAAGCAAAAGTTCCCTGGGAAAAGCTTCTTTGAAACTGATCGGAAAAGCCTTTTTCGAGTGGACCCGAAAATAACCCGCGACTATAATCGTTATTAATATTATCAAGAGGACCCGACATGAATCCTCTCTCGATCGGACCCGACATGAACCCTCTTTCCAAAGGACCCGAACCCGGAACTAGACTACCCGACATCGGACCCGAAGAGTTTATCAAGCTCTTCGGAATCGGCTGAAGCGGGATCGAGGAAAACGACGTCGTGCTCTCGAAAGCCGCCGCCCTGTCGAAGCAGCCGTTGCTGTAGCTGACGTACGGGTCCACCAGCGCCGTCGAAAGCGGCGTATAGGTATTGGCGCTGACGGAGGCGCCGGAGATCGTACGGAAAGTCGTGGTGGATTCCTCGGAATGGACCTTGGATGAAGAGACTCGAGTCGGGTCTGGTCTAACGTAGCAGAAGGAATGACCAAGGCCTTCATCGAGAGGATCCGATAGTAACATGGAGATTTCCTTTCTGCGACGAGCTTCTTCACCGGCATATCCACCGCCGCCGGTGAAACACACGCTTAACTTGCAGAAACCGTTACCCATAACCCAAAAAAGTTTTAAAAAAATAAAAGATTAAAGGATTTCTTTCTATCTCTAAATTTTTGCTCTTCAATTTTCAGGGAAATGAGAAAGAAGATAAGAAAGAGAAGAGGGGCGTTGACTTTGGGGAAAGGAAAGTGAGAGGCTTTTCAAAACGAAGAAACTCACTTTTTTGGGTTCCATTTTATTAATGTTTTATGCTTTTATTATGTATTTATTTACGATCATTGAGTGGTGGGGAGTTGACTAAGAAAGCAGTTTAAAGAAAAACAATTGTATTTTAGTTACAACTTTTTCTTACAATAATATATATTCCTAATATTTTAACAAATATTTATATACTATACATTGTCGGTTGAAATTAAAATTTTTTATAAATACTTTAATTTTAGAATTTAAGGTTTTAATTTAAGGGTAGAGTTTATGAATTTAGGTGTAAGGGTTTAGAATTTAAGGATGATGGTTAGAATTTATGGTTTGGAGATTGAGGTTTTGTTTTAAGGTAATCTGATTATGAATTAAGTTTTAATTTATAAAGCTTGAATTATAACCCTAAACTCTAAATTCTTACCACTATCCCTAAATTCTAAGCTTCTACACTCAAACCCCTAAATTATACACACTAGAATAAGATCTTAAACCCAAAAATTAAAATGCTTGTGAAATTTTTTAATTTTTACCACCAGTGTATAGAATCATAATCTTTTTAATAATATAACACATTTTATAGACAAGACGATTGAATTAGTTGTTCATTAAATTCTTCGTAATATATAATATATAATATACTTTTATTTACATTTTAAGGTCTAAATATGAATCACTGTTTTAAAAGAAATAGTTGAGCTCTTTTTTTTTAAATTAACATATCAAAATATGATCTACTGTATAAAAATGTGTGGTTAATAATTTATATATGACAAATTAACCACATATTTTTTATTTAGTAATAAATATTTACATTATCAATATAAATGTCAAAATTTAAATTCATACAAGACGAGACATCAAGGACGCTCATGTTATCTTATCTTATAAGAGTTCGAATCCCGACATTTACCTTGGGAATATAAATATCTTTTGACAAATCTTAATTCTAATTACAATCTTACATAAATGGGAGGTAAATGAAGGACTCTAGGGGAAGAAAAGAGAAATGCTCTTAGTGCGTATATAACTCATGACCTAAAGAAATTTGAGGAAACAAAGATGAGCAACATGATCAACCGGCCAAATGTACTTGCTCGAAAATATAAATATATATATTTTTTGAACAAGGAATATAAATATCTCTTACTTAATAAAAAGTATGGTTAATTTGTCGCATATAAATTATTAATTTATTATTTATTATAATTCTTTGCATATAATTCAATAGCTTTGATAAAAAATACAGTAAGTTTTAATAGTATTATTCAATCAGAATGATATTTAAATTTCCGGAATTAAAAATCAAATTTAAATAAAAAATTAACTTTTCAAAATTTATAAACGGGAGTGAAATTTATAATTAATCTTGGGTTTTAAAAAAAAGATATATTTTAAATATATTATTCTAATATAAAAGTATATTACTAAAATATTTTTCTTTAATGGATAAGAGGATTTTGAAAATTTAAACATACCGAATCTCAAGTATTAATATACATGTTTTCTTTTGGAATAAAAATTATATGCTCTTTTTTGTGCTTTTATCTATTTTTTACATGAAAAAGATAAGTTTAGGGTTTAGAGAATTTATGGTATAGTATATTTTTAGGATATATGGTATAGAATTTAAGGTTATGGCTTGTAATTTATTTTTTTAGTGTTTTTAGTGTTGGGGCATAGAAAGTATCACAGAAAAGGGATATATTTTTATCATTCCTTTTGGTTATATGTATATCCGTCTTAAAGTTCATATTTGGAGTGTGAGGCTGCCGCTTCAAACAATGTCGTCTTCAAGATTCGAACCCACATTCTTTCTCTAATAATGCAATGTGACTTATTAATATGTTTAAAAAATCACAATAATTATCCCCAAAATTAAGTTTTGGAAGTTTTATAATGCCAGTGGTGTTTTAAGGAGGTTCGTTGCAGCTCTTAATCGAGTTTCGGTTTTTGAGCGCGTGGGTTTCACGCTTTTGGACAAGTTGACAAATATCATTGTATGCTTTGAATTTTGATGGATCCCTTCATCGAGTGCGATAGTTTTCGTGGTTTTTTTTTTTCAGAAGACAACATCGAGGTAAACAAATTATGCTATTTAAATATATTTTTCTAAAAATAGTTAAAATATTATAATATAATTAAATTATTTAAAAAATCTAATATTTGAATATTATAGTTTTTACACATTATAACATGTTCGGTATAAATTCAAAATATAATAAAACTTGTAACCATTTACATATACACAACAGTTAATAACATTGTAGTATAAAGAAAGATGCTAACAAACACACAATTTAATCATAAAAATAACTTAACTCATGAAAATATGTAAATTCAAAAGGTATATATATATATATATATATATATATATATATATATATATATATATATATATATATATATATATATATATATATATATATTCTTCCTTTAAAAATGTTTTTATATTTCATAAAAACCAAACAATCATTATAAAATTTTTTATTGTTTCTATCAAATTAGATGTAAAAGTAGTGACGAAGGAGACATTGTTGAGAAAATTCATCGTACATACGGTTTTGCTATCAGTTCTAATTGCATTGATAAACTATAAAAAATGAGATCTAACCATACTAAATCTTTAAATTTTCTTGATCAAAGGATACGCCATGATGATTATTACATAAACGTCAAACTATCATCAAAGCAGACAAAAAAATCGTACCACAAAATGAATATGATCGTTCTACAAAGACACACGAACAATCACAATAAAATATATGCGGAAAAAGAACTCAAAACATAAAATTATTTTCTAAAACAAAAATTTAAATAGAAAAAAGCTAGTCGAAGGCACTAAGACCGCCATCATGGACAAAAAAATAGAGAAAAAAAATTTAGAGAAAAACCTAACTGGTAGGATTTAATTTAAAGAAATATTTAAACCGAAATAACACTTCAGTATATATTTAAGATGATATCTTTGGCCATATATATATAACAATGTAGATGGATTTTTACAAGTTTTAAATTTAATCTGAGACTATAAGGGATATGGAAATATGAAGTGAGTTTAGACATGGTATTAGCCGACGCTCGGACTCAGCTCGAAAATAATATTATTGGGCTCGGCTTGAGTAGGGATGGCTAAATAACTCGAACTCGAACTGACTTGGTGTGCCCCGATCTAATCCGATCGGATTTTTAATCTTAAATTTTGGAGATCGAGGCGGGTTATTTATAGTGTTAAGTCGGGGCGGGGCGGGTTCATGTATATGCTAGAAATTTTCCGCCCCACCCCGGTATATATATATATATATATACCACTATATATAAACACTTTTATGGTTGTTAAGCTATTTTTTTGTTTGTGCTTATCGTAAAAATAATTAAATGTTGTTCAAGTTTTAACATATTTGATTCTGACGGTCAATGGTTCAAGTTTATTTATTAAATATATAATTTTTCATGTGTGTAATTTAAAATTAGTTTTTATTTTATTTTTATATAGGTTTAAAGTCTTTTGAAACTAAATTTTGTGGTCGTAATGGTTGATTAATTGGATCTAACTTTTATCGTCGTCGGAGATTAAATTTTTTTTTTCAATTTTCGGGTCGGGTCGGTTCGAGGTCGGGTTTAAGAGTTGGTATATCGGGCGAGGCATGTAAACTAATATTCTATTCTGGGGCGGGGTCGGGGCGGCCAAAAAATCGGCCTGCCCCGCACGTGCCCATCCCTAGGCTCGAGGCTCGCCGAGCTTGAAATTTTAGGCTTGAGCTCGGCTCAGAATAATACTAACGGGCTCGAAGCTCGTCGGGCTCAGCTTGGACAATTTTGCTATATATATATATGGGGACTCGTTAAAAGCCCATTTCATAAGCAACACTGAAACGAAATTCAGTGTCGGAAAATGAAAAAAGAGTGCCTAAAAATTAGATTAATTCAAATAACCAAGAAATATTCTTACAATACAAACACATAATCAAAGAAAATACAAAGTCAAACAACAATCAACTAACGAAAATGCCCAATTTATTTTATATAATTTGCTTTTAATGGATTTTCCTTAATTTATTTTATTATCTCTCTTTTGCTAAACATATTACTTTTAGTGCATATGTTGCATATAATATATATATATATATATATATAATTATTCTGAGCCTATTCACGAATTTTTCGAGACGAACTTGGTTCAGCTCGGCTTTTTAAGGTCTCGAGCCGAGCCCAAGTCGAGCTCACTCAAGCTGAGCTTTGACGGAGCCGAACTCGAATAACTCGCGAGCCGATCAAGCTAATTATCACCCCTAGTATTAACTATTTAGGCCTCTATTTTAGTTTGTTAAGCTTCTATCTAATTGCCGTTAAATCACAACTAATACAAATAAATAAACAATTTAAAATTATTGTGTTAACTTATACGAAATAACTTACCAGTTTACATGTGGTATAATGATTACATTATAATCAATCAAAAATATTTTTTTTCAAAATTCAATAATTAACTTAGTGATTAAAATTGTTCATATTATCTCATTTTACACAGACTAAAATTTTAGTATAAAAATATAATATCTCTATTTAATCAAAAATATAGTCTTGAGCTTGAGATGAAATTAAGATCTAAACCAATAATAAAATGTCACGTATTAAAATCTGTTGTTTTTATTATACATGTTAAATTGATTTTTTAGAGAGTTAATCCCACGCGCCAATGTAGAGGGTTTGGGGTGAAAAATTAGAGAGAGGATTAAATAGTTAAAACTTAAAAGAGTCAAAGAGGCACCCACAAGAAAACACTCCTTAATTATGCCCGGAAAAGCGTGCCGCCACCACCGTTGGATCGCTAAATAAACAAGGATTGACTGACACCTGGCACCTCATTATTTGACTTCAGATACTCCCTTTTGTCAACGCCAGGTTTCCCGAGTACAACCCGCAGCTCTGCTTGACTTTTTTGCTCATTTATTTCTTATTAACTAATTCAACTACATATTACGACAGATGGTTTTATTTATTACTTTTAGTTCAAAAATAATAGGCTTAAATGAAAAATAAACCCCTAAATTATACCTTTTATTTGCTTTTAGCCCTTAAATTGTTTTTGGTTAAAATTAATCCTTAAATTATCATTTTTGATCACTTCAAGTCCGTAAATTATCTAAGTCAAAAAATTATTTCGATCAATAAGATGTTGACACATCACAAAGATTATTTAACTAATAGATAGTTTAGGGATTAAAAGAAAAATGACATAATTTAGGTATTTATTTTGACCAAAATATAATTTATGGGCTTAAAGTGACCAAAAATAATAATTTATGAACTTGTTCTGCCCAAAAATAATCTAAAGACTAAAAGCAAAACATATTACATAGTTTAAGGGCTAATTTTTCATTTAAGCCAAAATAATAGTGAGCTACTTTCTACAAAACATACTAGTATTATTTTTTTTTGATTTAAAACGCTGGCTTTATTAATAGAGGAGAGGAGGAAAAACAAACAAAAACGGGCCATGCTCGCCCAAAACAAGACCAGACCCAACTGGAGAAAACACAGAATAAAGAAAATCAACCGTCATCCATGAGAATGTGAGTACAAACCACACAAAAGAAAACAAAGAGAATAAACCGGCAGAGCACCTCCTAGGCCATTGAAGGGAGCTTCAAGATGGAGACGGTGAAAGGGAGGAGGTGTGAATATAAGGTCCGTTCGAGGGTCGTACAGTCGAAAGAACAAGACCTTAAACAAAATGCCACTGGAACTATTAAGGCGGATCGAGCCATCTTCTGTCCGCCGCCGCTGCAAGTTCGATCCGGTGAGGCACTTCGTCGACCCAGAAGTGGTCGAAATCCACCGAACGACGGTATTTCGACAGTGCATGTGCAACAGAGTTTCCCGACCGGTGGACAAAGACAAAATCGCACCGTCTGAAGTTAAGGGAGAGACCCTTCGCTTCCATAATCAGAGCTGCTACCTCCGATGAGTCCGGTGACGCGGCAACCAGCTTTGAAATGATTGAGCGTGAATCTCCTTCAACCACGATCTGGTCAAAACCCAGATCCAAGGCAAGGCGGAGCCCCTGAACGACCGCCTGAGCTTCTGCAGCGAAAGAAGAAGAAACCCGGTAAGCTATCGTACTGCTAGCTCCCAAAAAATAACCTTTGGTATTCCTGATAGCTACCCCTACTGTTGCTAATTTTGTGATTTTGTTGAATCCTGCATCAATATTTACCTTGACGCATGGGAAAGCTGGAACGGTCCACCGAACACCTGCCGACGAGTGGTTAAAGCCAGACCGGTTCGACACCAGGCTGATGTCCACGACGTAGCCCTTGATGGAGGTAACTATATCTATGGGCCTTGTAGAGGCCCCCTTAAAAATGAATTTGTTTCTTGCCGTCCATATAGCCTAGAGGGCCACTAAAATGTCAGTAGATTTAATGCTTCCAACTTGCTTAAGTAGATCAAGAAGTCATACAGTAAAGGAAACATTTTGTGTAATTTTAGGACATTGTATGCCCATATCACTCCAAACTTGGTCTGTAAACGGACAATTGCGCAGCACATGAGCCACGTCCTCTGGTTCCTGTAAACACATAGCACATGTAGGATCTGTAATCACACGCCTCACACACAAATTACATTTCGTAGGCACGAAGTTCCTCATGAACTTCCAACACTGGACATTCATCTTTGGCGGGCAATTAACTTGCCAAATTAACTTGAATAACTCACATTCTGGGTTAGGGGTAGTAATAGTTGGCAGGAAAAGTTTGTACCCACTTCTTACGGAGTAGACCCCCGAATGCTCCCCTGTCCAGATTAGTCGATCTTGGGTACTAAATGAAGAGAGGGGAATGCTAAGTATTTCCTCAGCCTCAGTAGGATTAAAAACCTCATTAACTAGGCTAGTGTTCCAAGAACTTCCTGAGTTATCCATAAGGTCGGAAACCTTCACAAGATTTGCGATAGGCGTAGACTGGACCTTCTTAGGGCCAGGCCTCGGTAGCCAAAAATCGTTCCATATAGAAATGGACCGTCCATTACCAACCCTGAAGCCCAAGCCCATTTCCAAAAGTCCTCTTGCACTCCAGATACTCTTCCATGCTAGGGACGGCGCAGAACCCAAACTAGAGTTTAAAAAGTCAGTGGTTGGGAAATATTTGGCCCGAAACAAACGGCCCACTAAGGACGTCGGGTTCTGAATTAATCTCCATCCATGTTTTGCCAACAGGGCAATGTTAAATTTGGCCATGTCCCTGAAGCCCAAACCACCTTCTTCCCTTAGCCTACATAATTCAGCCCAGAGGCACCAGTGGATCCCCCTCTTCTCTTTTGCATTCTGCCACCAAAAGTGAGCCATTACACTCTCCAAATCTGAACAAAAGGTCTTGGGAAGTAGGAAGCAGCTCATCGTGTAGGTAGGGATCGCTTGTAAGATGGATTTAATAAAAACAACCTTGCCTCCTTGCGACAAAGAATGAGGACTCCACGCCGAGATACAAGCCACTAAACGATCTCGAAGGGACATGAAAGCCTTTTTCTTATTCCTTCCCACCAACATAAGTAACCCTAGGTATTTCTTCGGACATAAAGCACTAGAAATACCTAGAATCCTCGTAACATCCCCCTTATTTTCTTCAATACAATTGGAGCTAAAGAAAATCCCTGACTTCTCAAAATTAACAACTTGACCCGAACAATCCTCATAAAATTTCAGCAATTGCCAGAGTTTTGATGCACACCGAGATGAAGCCTCCCCGAAAATCAAGCTGTCATCAGCAAAAAAGAGATGCGACACACGTGGGCCTGAACGATTAATACGGATTCCAATATCCTCATCAACTTGGCGCAGTAAGGAGGATAAACCCTCACTACACAATAAAAAGAGATAAGGGCTTAATGGGTCACCCTGGCGAAGCCCACGGGAAGGTGCAAACATTTCCCCAACCTTATCATTAAGAACCACAGAATACGTAAAAGAGGAAATACAGTTTATAATTAAGGAAACCCAACTCGATGAGAAACCCATCTTCAACATCATTGCTTCTAAAAAGGGCCACTCCACCCGATCATATGCTTTAGACATATCCAATTTCAAAGCAAAGTACCCCTTTTTACCAGTACGCTTGGCCCTTATGGAATGGATAATTTCAAAAGCTGCCAACACATTATCTGTAATAAGACGGCCCGGGACAAAGGCATTATGGGCCTCGTCTATACACAAATGTAACACAGCTTGGAAACGGTTCACTAGCACCTTAGAAAAAATTTTATACAACACATTGCATAAACTAATAGGGCGAAAGTGAGCCATACCTGTAGGATTATCCTTTTTTGGGATAAGGACGATACGTGTTTGATTAATAGAGGACATGGGAACCTCACCCGAAAGCACAGAAATTCCGAATCTGACCACCTCCTCACCAAAAATGTGCCAGAATTTTTGGTAAAATAAGGCACCTAACCCGTCTTCCCCAGCAGCTTTCAGAGGGCACATCGAATTCAAGGCTTCCCAGAATTCTCTAGCTATGAAGGGACGAGAAAGCCTGTTGTTCATCTCATCTGAGATGCAGCGTGGAACTCCATTAAGGATGCTGCTACAGTCAGCCACTCCTTTGGATTCAAATAGCTCAAGGAAATAGTCCCGTGCCACCTTCCCTATTTCTCGTTCATCCACACAAAGGACCCCACTATCATTTTCCAAAGACCTGATCACGTTCCTCCTCTTACGCTGGGATGCACTTCTATGAAAAAAGGTGGTATTTCGATCCCCGTGCTTTAACCAGTTCGATCTAACCCGTTGCTCCCAATACATTTCTTCCTTGTCTAACTCAAGATTCATGGCCACTTTCACATCCAGAATCTCGCCAAGAACTTCATCTGAAGGGTTTAGTTCATTGAGATTTTCCAACTTAGCCTTCAAATCTGCCACCGTGAGGCCTTTATCCTTCTTTAATCTTTTAAACCAACTATTTAACCCCGAGCAAACTTGTTTAAGGCGTTCTAAAAACTCCCCCGAAGATGACTCCCAAAGTTTCTTAACTTCAGCCTCGCATGAGTCTTCAAGTAGCCACACCGCCTCAAAACGGAAATGCCAAACTCGAATGGGGTTAGTTTCACTCTGGCCCGTCGACAAGAGGAGCGGACAATGGTCCGAAAACGAGTGAGTCAAATGATTCAGTTGAAAATTAGGGAATAAATCCCACCACAAGTCAGTTGCCACCCCTCGATCAAGCCGTTCACGCAAGTTATTTGATGACAGTCTTCCCTTCTCCCACGTGAACCAGGGCCCAACAAAGCCCAAATCAAACAAAGAACAGTCCCCTAAAGCCTCACGGAACCTATCCATCTGTCTTGGATTACGAACACTACCCCCTGCTTCTCGGAGGCCAAGACAATTTCATTGAAATCCCCGATCACCAACCACGGGATCTCAGGCGTGTCGTTTAAAGATCTCAACAAATTCCATGACTCCTCTCTGCGTTGTTCTTCAGGGGCACCATAAAACCCTGTGCATCTCCATTGATTTCCTTCAGAGTCATCAACCACCATAACGTCAATATGTCTCAAAGAAAATGAACGTAAGGTAACAACACAATTGTCATGCCAACCAAACGAGAGGCCACCACTACGGCCAGAAGCACCAACATCAAAACCATTAGAATAACTGCATTTCCGACGAATACCCGCCATTTTGACTTCATTCACCTTTGTTTCAATAAGAAAAATTAAAGATGGGCGTTCTTCTCTTAACTTCTGTCGGAGACGCCCTACCGTCCGTGACTTACCTAAGCCCCGGACGTTCCAGCTTAATAGTTTTATTGTGGACGGCGGACCTGAGCTGCCAGGTCAGCCGATGGAAAAGGCATAGCAACGGTAGAATCAATAACACCAGAAACTACAGATGCTTGTGGATGAACACGGGCCCGCTTAAGCCCATCAGATTGTTCAATTGGGCGATTCTCTTCCTCGGTGGATATAGCCACATCCATTGCACTGGATTGGCCCAAACCACTATGATTAAAAAACGGCCCCGTAACTAAACCACCCATGTTGTAACGAACATTAAGACCAGAATCACTCCCTTTTAACTTCCCGCGATTTCCGCTGATTCCCGAAACTGCCAGATTTGTAATGTCCGATAACCCTGACCTCCCATGTTTGTTTTGGCCAGGCGATAATCTCGGCATAGAATCAATCGGATCAGCTTCCCTAAGCCAGATACTTTCCGGTTGGCTGCGACGCCGGGATGGTGCCCTGAGAGATGCATCCCACGCCATCACCAATTCCGACGGATCCGTTGTAGCCCGTAAGGGACAGAAACTCTCTCCATGACCCATCAGACCACATATGAAACAAAACAACGTAAGCCGTTCATACTCGAATCTAACATAGTGATCATGGCCATTGACCAGCCGAATTTTCTTCATTCTTTTCAGAGGATGCCGGATATCAATTATGGCACGGAGTCTGATTATGCATTTATACCCAAGAGCAGTGGCTAGTGCATCATAATCTAAAAAGGAACCCAAAAAGTTCCCCAGCGATCGGGCCACCTTCTCTGAAATAATACTGTGTGGAACATCGTGGACCAAGACCCAAAAAGAAAGGTGAGTTAAAGGGACCAAGTGAGGATCCTCACCCTCCGCCAACCTGTGAAGAACCAAAGCGTGGTTGTTGAAATTCCATGGACCACCATTCTCTATTCGGTCTGCATCCGCCGCAAGAAACAACCGGAAAAGGAACCTGCCACTCCCCAAATCCGATATCGAGATCCCCCCCCCACCGGGTGCCAAACATTAGCCAATGTAGAACGCATCGATACAAAGTGGATCACACTAGAAGTTAGGAAAGCCCCTACAAAACAAAACTCATACGATACCAACAGATCTGGATCTGAACTTTCAATCTCCAGACTCTCATCCTCCTCAGATTGGATAGCCAACCTTTCCAGATCACTGACAACCGACGCCATCGACAATCGAAACAAGAAGCAACAAGAACAAACAGGAAAGAACAAAGCGTGCTACCAAAGAGCAGATAGACAAAGCGTGCTACCAAAGAGCAGATAATAATGTCAGGAATTTTAATTTTAGAGTTGTGAATAACATACTAGTATTATTAAACAAGCGTTATTAAACCTTCACTAATAATAATAAGAGTAATTATTTTATGTACGTGTGACAAAAAAGATTTTTTATTGAATAGAGAGATATTATATTCTCATATCGGAACTTGAATTCGTACAAAATAAGATAAATTTAGCATCTTTGAGTACTCGATCAAATAGTAAATATCTGAGAGTTCAAGATTTAATTGATACTTTAAAGTTTTAGACCGTAAATTTTGGGTAAAATTTATTATTCAAAGTTAAAATCCAAATCTTTGTTTCTATTGCAATAAATCATGTCCCTAAACTCTAAACTCTTAATTCTAAACATAATTTTTTATTTTTAGACCCTTAAAATTCTAATGCACAAAATATTTTGTCATAACAATAACAATAATAATATAATTTTTCCTATTTGTTTTTATTTGGTATATGATATTGGTCCTTTTGTGTATTTGAGTGAAGTGGAGTCGGTACAAATTCTACTAATCAGTACAAACAGCTTTATACTTGTTGGCCAGACCGGTTAATATGGTTTCGAATTGGGTTAGTATGAATCACCTCAATTTAATTTTAAATTCTTTTATGTTATTTTATATTAAAAAAACTGTGTTATGATAATTTTACATTTTGATTAGTTTTAAGTTTATGATTTATTAAGCTTTTAAAGTTGTTTTTGACTTTTCAAATTTATATAAGCATTTGTTCAAAAAAATTATATAAGTATTTTAAAAAAATCAATTAAAATATTTACTTCACTTATAATAATATGTTGTAAAAAAATTTACAATATATATATATATATATATATCAAGTGTTATTTTTTGAATAGAAAAATCGACATTCATAGAAATTACACAATAATACAGAGAAAAATATAAATACAAAGGAAACACAAAGAGAAACGGAAAAAAAGGTCTGAAAGCAACCCATAGAGAACATAAACAAGAAAATCAACAACATGATATGCAATAAAAAAGAAAATACAAAAAGAGAAACAAAAATATGTCATTGCAGAAGAATAGAACCATATGAAAAAATGTAGATAGACAACCATTAACATACCATCGGATCAAATTTTAGTGGTCGCAATTAAACTACGAGAACCAAAAGAAGAGACTAGAGGGAGCTCTCTTCAATTAATGTAATAAAATTGAAAAAAATAATAAGATAATATCAAATAAATTTTATTACTTAA
Organism: Hibiscus tridactylites; assembly: GCA_958450335.1. NCBI lineage: Eukaryota > Viridiplantae > Streptophyta > Magnoliopsida > Malvales > Malvaceae > Hibiscus > Hibiscus tridactylites. The sequence continues at coordinate 43,820,230 of OY288292.1, forward strand.
AAAGAGAGTCAAATAAAAGAATTTCAAACAAAAAATATCCATAATGAACACGAAAAAAATAAAAAAACAGAAAAGAGAAAACGATGTAAGGACTCACCTTCTTGAAAGAGAAAAAAAAAGTCAGTCACGTCGATAAATAGTGCTCTAATTGTTGCTCATATGAATAAGCGAAAGCTTAATTGAATGGTAAAAGATCACGAGAATTGTCAACACACAATAGATAGAGTGAATCTCTTAAAAATATGATTAACAGAAACACAACAATTACAAACAAAAACTCAGTCACGTCGATAAATGGTGCTTTGACTGTAGCCCAAATGGATAAGCAGAAGCTTAATTGAACGATAAAAGATCACGAGAATTGTCAACACACAAGAGATAAAGTGAATCTCTTAAAAGAAACATGATTAACAGAAACACAACAATAGTAAACAAAAACTCCTTATCTCAAATATATATGAAAAATTCTTAAAAAGTTGAGTTGGCTTTGTTTATTTTTTAAAAAGTAAAATATTTATGAAAAATTCTTAGGTTTATGTATTTTGGTAAATGGACACGTGCAAGAAAATGTTTGGCACATGACAACAACAACAAAATCATATATATGCATTATCAGAAGACAAAGTTAAATGGTTTTTAGGTACTTGAATGATTGAGGCCAACACCTCCACAACACAGTTGGATGGCGACGAAGTGATTAGCCCCATATACATAAAATTAAATTTATAATCATATGTCAAATTATAGATTTAGTTTTCTCTATTCGGTTGAAAAATAAGATTTAACCGTTATATTATAAATTAGACAAAATTTAGTATATCTTACATTACTAAATCAACTGGTTGTTTTTATTAGTTAATTTTAATAATTAACTATTAACAAATGATATTGCAGAAATAGAAATGTTGAAATTTATATCAAATCAAAATATATGTACCGACCCTTAATAATATTTCACTATTTATTTAAAATAGACATATTATCTAGTTATACAATGTATTTCTTTTAGTTTTATATTGTTTTTTGTATCATTAAAGGAGTACAATGTCCCAAAATTAATGTGAATTTTTTAATTTTTATATTATTTACATAAATCTTTTCCTCTTTAAAATAATATGTTTTCAGCTTTTTAAGAATGAATATCTTTATGAATACGTTACTACGTTAGTAATTTTGTATATAAATTGGTAGGTGTAAAAAGACATAGATTATTGTTAAATGATTAAATAAAAGAGTAAACTATAACGAAGGCCACTCAATTATGGGTAAGATTATATTTGTCTCACTCAATTATTAAAAGTTACGTTTGGGTCACTCAATTATTAAAGGTTACATTTGGGTCACCCAATTATTAAAGGTTACATTTGGGTCACCCAATTATTAAAGGTTACATTTGGGTCACCCAATTATTAAAGTTACTGTTTGCATTGGCTACGAACAAAGATGGTGTTATCACGGACTATGGAGCGCTAGTGGATGATCGGTGGGAGTGGAGATTCGATCTACGAAGAAGGCTGTTTGATTGGGAACATGATCAGTGGAGTGCTTTTCTGGATTTATTGGCAGGTTGCAATCTAATCGAAGGTACCCCGGATAGCTTAAGATGGACTGCATCTTCGAGTGGAGTTTTCTCTTCAAAATCCTTTAGGGATGCTTATCCAAGGCCTAAAGGAGAATCCCATAACTGGTGGAGATCCTTGTGGTGCACTCTGGTACCCCCAGCGTTGAATTATTTACGTGGAGGCTAGTCTTAGGTCGGATCCCAGTTAGATCTGAATTGGCTAAGAGGAACTGTCTAAATGGAGGGGTGGCTAACTGCCCACTGTGCGATGAGGAGGTTGAGACGACGGCGCACCTTTTCTGCCATTGCAAGGTGTCGTGGCTTGTTTGGGGTCGCTAGTGGAACTCTTGGGGCATTAGTATGACGATGCCTGCTAGGGGTGTTCATTTCGGATATCCGATCCGATCCGATCCGAAAATTCGGATATCCGAAAAATTCGGATCACCTAAATAGCGATCCGTATCCGATCCGAAAAAACCGGATATCCGAAAATCCGGATATCCGAATTTTCGGATCGGATACTCGGATATCCGAATATCCGAAATTTATGAATTTATTTGATTATTTTTTAAATTTAATGGTTCTATCCATGAAAAATTTAGGTTTTCGAATATAAAAATTAATAAATTATTGAATATAACAATATTTGTATCAAGAAAATTCAATTTTTCATATATAACAAGTAAAAACATCGAATATAATAAGATTTATACCTATAAAAAATTGAATTTTCGGATATCGGATAATCGGATATCCGATCCGAATGTAAAACCACTATCCATATCCGATCCGAAATTTTCGGATACCTGATCCGAATTATCCGAAAAATAAAAAACGGATCGGATATCCGAAATTTCGGATCGGATCAACGAATAATCGGATCGGATCAATCGGATCGGATTTTTTTGAACACCCCTAATGCCTGCCAATCCAAAAGAGTTGTTGTTGCAGTGGAGGTGCTTGGCGGACGGGGTCGGCAGCAGCCAGGTAGGGTCTATGAGTTTTTTCGGGATAGTCTGGGCCATTTGGCAACACAGAAATGATGTAGTATTTAAGAAAGCAAAGGTGGACACTGCTAAAATCTTTGATTCAATGGTGGTTAATTTGTGTTGGTGGATCAAAAGTAAATGGCCGGAAATGCATCTCAACATATCGGAGATGGTGGCCTGGCTTGGAAGGCTACGATTCTGTTCTCACGGGATTCATAAGAGGGTAACGAGTGGGTGGAGACCGCCTCCCCTGGACTCGGTGAAATTTAACACCGACGGGGCGGTGTTAGGAAGCTTTGGTCCTGCTGGGATCGGTGGGGTAATGTCTGATTGCCAGTCCAAAACGCTGGTCTCATTTTCGAAGTCGATAGGAGTTGCGGACGTGGTCACGGCTGAGTTAAAGACAGTGATGGAAGCTGTGAGACTATTCAAGGTTTCCAAATGGTCCAAACTCAGGAAATTGATTATAGAATGTGACTCCTCCTCGGTGATTGAATGGATTAGCACCCCGGAAATGCCCCGTTGGTGTTCAGACCCTTAGTTCAAATGTGTGCTTCCAGTCTGAATGGGATCACCTGCTCGCTGTTGGCAATTCCAAGGGAGGTTAACGTGACGGCGGACAAATTGGTGAAGAGTGGCATCAACCGAAGGTTTGAGCTGCTGGTTTTTAATGATGATGGGGATTAAGAAATGGCTAGCAAAGGTCATTTGGTCTAGATGTGCGGTTGGAAGGTAAATATTGTGGTTGATATTGGATCGAAATGTAGTTTTGTATCGATGATCTCACACGCACTCTTTTTCCTCCAATTAGGCTAGGGAGGTTTTTTAACGAGGCGGGTGTTTTCACTAAAGCTTACATTAATAAATTATCCTTTCAAAAAAAATTATTAAAGGTTACATTTAGATCACTCAATTATGGGCAATGTTGCATTTGGTTCACCCTTCATATTTAAAAAATATATTAATTTGTGTATTAGATTAATTAATGATTTCAAATGAAGTATTCTAATGTAACAATGGTATACAAGTGATTTGGAAGAAAAATGACTAAATCAATGTACTTTTTTAAATATGAAGGGTGACCCAAACGTAAGCTTACTCATAATTGAGTGACCCAAATTTAACATTACCCATAATTGAGTGACTCAAATATAACTTTTAATAATTAAGTGACCCAAATGTAACATTATTCATAATTGAGTGACTTCCGTTGTAGTTTACCCTAAATAAAATAAAGAATGGGAAAGCTTGATTTCCCACTTCCCCAGACCCAAGAATTCAAAGGCATCGTCATCATTTCAGTAATTGAAAGTGGAGTAAACCTCGGCCAAAATGCTAAACCCACTATCCCCTTATTTTAATCCCACCACCACCTCCTTAATCCCTTATTTTATCACTTCTAAAACTTTATTAAATTCGAATCCAACGAGTGATTCCAGTAAAAAAGATGATGATATTTATTTTAAAAGATCTAGGTTTGAGCACATGCATGTGCATTATCAAAAAATTAAGAAAAAATATAAACATATACTGCTATGTAATCACATCAGTACATTAAAAAAACTTTATCAAATTCTCAATGTTGCTTAAACAAACCCTACCTACTTTATCATATTCTAATTACATTATTCTCAAACTATTCAAACATTGGAGTAATTGAAATCTTAAGCTTCTGTCTCAAAGATTAATTCCAATTAGCAAAGTCTCAATTGAATCCATGGTGACATGTTTTTTTTTTGCCTTCTTTATTGAATATTTCTAGAACATACAATTAAATAATTCAAAACATATTTAGTCAAATATACACCACGATTATATTTTCTATATCTTATGAAAATCAATCTAATTTATTATCATCAAATCTCCTCAACTCTTTAGTTTGACCAAGTTTATACAATTAATAATACAGATGGCTATACATTTTCAATTCATACAATTTGCACTTTCCCCAAACCAAAAATAAAATATGTTTTTATCAAATCATTTTTCTCTCAATCGGGAAATTAATGATGTACTTTTATTATTTGCATCATAAAATTAGTAGACTGTATGTATAAATATTTCCGATTGATAAACTTTTGGCATAGCTTTGACACTTTAATTGCTTACTGTTATATTTGATCATTTTAAACTTGCTTAGTGCCTTGCATAATCATGGTATTGAAGACTATAATTAATCTAATTTGATTATCAACCCAAACCTTACTTTTTTTTTTTCTTTACCCTCCATATCTCTATATGTAGATTAAAATCTACTTACATGATATAAAAACTAAAAAATTTCATAATAAAGTAGAAGTTGTTTATAGATTAAATTCAAAACTAATACCAACCGGAAAGAATTATAAATTTTGGACCAAAATCATTTTTTACAAATCCTAATCTTACCCAAAAAGAAGGGGAATGGAGATTCTACGGGAAGAAACGGGTATTTTTAATAAGTTTAGAACCTATGATCTAATAGAATATAAGAGAACATGTATAAACAGCTTGACCAATCGGTCAAATGTGTTTGCTCGGACCAAAATCCTTTCTTGATGGTGATTTAATTTTTTAGAGCATGTTTTGTGAAGTTTCTAGAAGAAATAGAGTGGCCTGATTCATTGATTCAGCAAACAAGCTGGACAATTAAACAAATATAAATAATATTACATACGCATTGTAGTTTTGGGTGCCTAAAATTTTGACTTTAAATATATAATAATAGACATAGGTAATTAGGTATTAGGCTATGGAGAAGGAAGGAAACAACATTTGATAATTAGGTTTGATTGTTTAATATTAATTCCGATTGTCTGTTTGTTTTCGTTTCGTGATTAGTGGTTGTTTTTTCTTTAATTACCTTGGTGGTGGTGGACTTTTTGTTTTGTTTTTTTAAGAAATAATTAAACCAATTTGATGGTATAATTTGTACTTTGACAAATTAATATACAAATTGAGAGAGATGCTTTGCTGACTCATACTGCTGTCTGCTTCATTGTCTCTTCTCTCCTTTCTATTTAGCATAATCCCTTCCCTTCCACTAATCTTTCTAGGGTTTTGGAAATTCATTTTGTTTATGCTTATCTATAACCCCAAATTTTAGAGAGATTTTAAAATTAACTTTATGATTTATTATTCGGAGACCAATTTAGAATAAGAATCATTGTTTGAGGATAAAATTAAAAAGTTTGGGTGGAATACCAACTTGTTACTTAAACTACAAGGCTTATGATACAAATAAGCACTTAAAGTATATCGTCTTTTTCATCTATGTACCTAAAGTATTTTTTTAGTAAAAACATACACCTAAAGTATATATTTTTTCATCTTGTTCCTAAAATTTGACATGTAGAATTGATTAAAAATACTTTAGGTGTCTATTTAGACAAAAAAAAATGCTTTAAGTATATACTTTGACGAAAAAATAATTTAGGTACTTAGATGAAAAAATTGATATATTTTGAATACCTACTTTAACGGAAAAATACTTTAAATATTTAAATAAAAAAATTAGTATACTTTAAATACTTATTTATGATATAAGCGAAAAAAAATGTGTAAAACTATTGGAATACAACTTGACAATAGTGTCTTGGTAGCTAAAGCTCTATCTTTTTACTTCGTGTTATTGATGTTCTTTGTAAGAATAGTTTATATGTTGACTCAATAAACGAAAAATAAATATGATAAAAGATGATTTGACAAAATTGCATGACGACTTAACTAAAATTCCCATAACATTTTATAAAATAATTCTTGAAACCATTCAATGTTGTGAATAAAATAACAAAAAATAATAATAAAAACAAAGAACAAGAATGGAAAAACAAAGAGCTGAGAGAAAGACGGAGATTTGTATTATTCTCAAATATAGACGTGTGTATACAATGCTTTCAATGGATCATCTATTTATAGGCATAAGAAGTACATAATACATTAAACTCTAATTAATAGAGATAATATTCCTAATAATAAATAAATCAAACTCTTTAGATAAAGTTCTAATCATGATAGACATCCACATAGATAAATACTCATAACATTCAAAGTATTTTTAAGCGGGAGAACTTCCCATTCTCGTGTAACATCATAATGGATAAAATAAATATATTATCACTCACCTATCTTTTCTTTTTTATTTTGATCACTCAATTTTTATACATTTTAATTTATTAATTAAACTTTCAGATTGTTTATGTTTTCGTCACGCTCAATTATTTTATCATTGTTTTCAAATTTTTGGCTTTTTTATTATTATTTGATAAAAAAATTTAAAATATAAAATTAAATCCAATTATTTTCTAGTCACCATTCGCCGTTGTCAGACGCCACCGCCGACAGTCGTAGATGGTGGCCGTTTAGTCCTAGATTTCATCAGATGCTTCGTCTCGGCCCCTAAGTCCAAATCCGACCTCCATTTTACGAAAAGTACTCCGAAGTCCACAAAAAAGAGACCAAAAGTGAGGAAACCGAAATGTTTCAAATGTGATTTATTGATTTTAGGAATTTTTTGATGAAACAAACACCAAATTTGGACTCGCCGTGTCAAAATGAGTCCAGCAGTGCAATTTGGGATCAAACGGCCATTGATTCTAAGACCAACGATGGTCGACAGTGATGGTGATTTTTTTATATTTTTAAATTTAATAATAATAAAACATTGTTTTATTATTTATTTTAAATTATTTTTATATTTAGTAACAATAAAAAAATTCAAAAGTAATAATTAAATATTCTAAAGTGACCAAAACAAGAACAACTCGAAAATTTAGTTAATGAATCGGAAACTTTAAAAATTGAGTGACTAAAATATAAGTGAGAAGATAATTTAGTGATGAACGATATATTATACCCATCTTAATTTTGTACTAATCTTTTTTTTATTACTAATTGAAGAAATTAGGTGTAAAAAGTAGAGAAAGAATGTTGAAGTTTTGATAAGAAAAAAAAGGTTTAACTTAATTCACAAGGATATGAAAATTTGGCGTGAGAGTCTTGAAAAGAAAGATATTTTTCAAAAAGAGAGAATGGTGGCCACTGAGTAAACACACAATCCAGAGAGAGTTTGACCCTGGAGACTAAATATCAATTTAATGAAGAAGAAAAATGGAGAGGCACCACCATGGTCATTGTCATCACCTATCAACATCCACTCGTATGATGTTGGGACAGAGTCAGGATTAAACAACGAGAAGTAGACCAATTAATTTTGAAATGAATATAATTTTAAAAAATAATTAAATTGTAAAAATTAAAAGAATTCAAGTTTAATTCGAGAGATCTTAAAAATAATTAAACCAGAAAAATGAAAATAAAACTTTAAATTTATTAATTTTAGATTATACAGTACTAAAATATAATAAATCATAAAATTTTAGAAGGACAAAAAAAATTCAATTACCATAATTTTAATATTATTATGGCCTAAAATATAATTAAACGATAAATTAAGGGGCAATTGCTGCCATGTATATAAATTCGTCCTTGTCCACCAGCACCATCAAAGTCTACCACTAGTGTGAGAATACTAATATTATCGCTATTCGTTTTGAAATATTTTCTTCTTATATTTGCCATATTTCACAACAACTACATATTGGTTGCTATTTCTGTAACTCCTCACTGTTCCCCCTTTCTCATTATAATCATTTGAGTCTATTTTTTTTATTTATAACGTTAAAATTTAAACTCAGATTTTACTTAAAAAAATTTAGTGTTTCGTCCTGCTAAATTAATTGGTTATTTTAGTTTAGAATGTAATAGTAAGATGTTTTTTTAATTAAAATAAAAATATGAGGAGAAAGGGAAGCACGCGACCACTCAAGTGGCATCTTGTCTGTCTCAGCCTAATCTGATGTTAGGCTTAGGCCTCTCAAGTCCAACCACATGCACCCTTGGGGTTACATCTTGTCTTATTTGTGCCACCATCCATCATAACCATAATATAAATATAATATAAAATAAATAAATAAAGGGTTGGGTTTGACTTACTATTTCCAAACCATAAATAAAATTGAATCCAACATGTTTTGATCCTGTCAATGTTGGTGAATTTCAACCAGAACTCAATTGCTTTGACATTTTGGTTAAATGTGTATTTTTTATATATATAGTTTTCTTCAACTTTCTCTTGTTCTATTAGTATTCCATAAAATTTACCAGTAAAATATCAACATCTTGGAATTAATTTGTTTTTTTAACTATCAGTATCCAACTCATTAACTGACTAATTCGGATCAAATACTGTAAAAATCTATTATGAGTGCGACCCTTCTAGCTTAAATTAATATGTTTTGATTGACCCAAAAGTGTTTTCTTTGGTTATGACCAATTCATTCAAAGTAACATTTCAAATTGAATTGACCAAGTTATGTGGGTGGCATTATTTTATTTCTGGGTATTGAGTTGAAAGGAATGAAATCCCGTTTGAGTTGGAATTGTAAAATGGGCAAATCATGATTGGACCAAGTAAAGTGAAAGGCCCAGAAACCAATTCCATGCTGTTTCAACATGGTGTGGCCAATTTATTTTATTTTTGGCTAAATCATTTGTATTTGTAGCAGTTTCAAACTGCTTTTTTTAAGCAAAGATTGACATTCATAACAAAAACACGCGATACAAAGGGAGGAGGAGAAAGAGAACAAACAGACATGAAAACAAAGAAGACGAAATCAGAAACAACATGCAGCAAAATAGATGAACACCATGCCAATTGCCAACAATCGTTCTGTAAACTACATGAGTACTTCTGGGGTCACAAAATGATAGAAATATTGATTTTGATGCAGCGAGAAAATAAAAAAGAATCAACGCGTCCAGATAAAAAATCGTCGATAACTGAAGGCAAACAACGTCGAAGGAATGAGTGGAAGATTAGTCCGCAATAAGAGAAACGCCAATAAAGTCAAAGATCGGTGTCGAAGCCGTTCTCGTCTGCAATCCAAACTCTCCATTTGGTTTTAGAGGATATAGTCCATTTTTATTTTTATTTTGAAAAATGAAGAACAATATAAAAAATATGTTTGTGTTGTGAATAAAATAAAGAAGAACAAAAATAAGAACAAGAAAAACAAAGAGATGAGAGAAAGAGAGAGATTTGTATTATTCTCAAATATAAACTTATATACAAAGTCTTCAATGAATCATCTATTTATAGGCATAAGAAGTACATAATACATTAAACTCTAATTCATAGAGATAATATTCTTAATAATAAATAAATCAAACTCATTTGATAAAGTTCTAATCATGATAGACATCTACATAGATAAATATTCATAACACCCCCCTTGGATGTCTATGAAGATAATGTGCCTCGTTAAAACCTTACTAAGATAAAAACCCAGTGGGAAAAAAATTCTTTAGTGAAGGAAAAAGAGTACACGCATATTTGATACGCATAACATATTGCCTCATTAAAAACCTTACCAGGAAAACCCATTGGGACAAAACCTCGGTTAAGGGAAAAAGAGTGCAACGCGTATTTACCCCCCTCATGCAAACATCACAGAAGATCTTTGAATCTTTATAATTTAATCTTGAATATCATTTTTCTAAAGATCGTGAGGGATGAAACTTTGGAGTAATATGTTTCATGATGTATCCACTTTCAAACTGAGATATACATCTTGTGTTATCTTCACACAAGATAGCTTTTATCATATCTTGTAAAAGTAAATCCACATATCTTTTGGATATGTTGGGTCAATAGTCTTAATCAAACACATTTTTTGGCTTGCCTCATGCATAACAATTATTTCTACGACATTTGAGGAGGCATCAACGAATGTTTGAAGATCTAAATGTAATGATTTCTATGATAAGATCTTTTGCGATATCAGATACATCCAGGGTTGTTCTGGTCACAATGGCCAACAAGGGCGTTTTGGTCATTTAACTATCAGAGGTGATTTTATAGTTTAGCCCAGTAATGCTAAAATGACGATTTACAATAGTTAATATTTCCAGAAGTTTTTCAAGCCTCCAACTGTTCGAACTAACATATTCCTACCTTGCAGTACTAACCAACTCTTATATTAATATCAGGAGTGATTAACAGACATGAGCGTGCTTCCTAACACTTAGGGGCAGTTTAGCCCTTAAAGTCTCTTTAGAATTCTCAGAGTTTCATCAAATGCATAATTGTATATTTTACTCAAGAGAGCATTTCAGTCATTTTGGAAATTGGGATAAATTCACCGTTTTTGTCAAATCTTACTATTTAGCACCTCTATCGTTTACGTACTCGGTAGAGATTAAGTCATTTTAATTCCTTCGGCCCTTACAGACGATTTACTCATTTTAGAACTTAAGGGTAAAGTTGCTATTCTGATTAATTAAGAATTTCGGTGCTCAAAGGCACTACAATCTTTTTGGTCATTACGATCATTTCGGTTAATTCATTCCTTACTGTCGCATGGATTAGCTTAAGAATACAACAATAATTCCAGTAATTTTACCTTTAGGCATTTTACCTTCATGTGTTATACAGAGCTCGGGGGAAATTCAAGTTTCTTTTAGTATCACACACATTTGAATAATGATGCCGAAGTCTTTTCCAAAAGAACATACATCTTGGGTAGTGTAATTTGCATAATCATGTCGAATGCAGATTTTAGGTCATTTCCTTTATCAGAGGGGTAGTTTAGTCATACTTATGCTCTAAGGGCATTTTCGTAATTTCATAATCAATGTCTCTCACTCCGTATCCTAGGCCTCGATTCTTACGCACTGATGATTGAGTTGCGGATTAACTGGATTTAATTATTAGAACTTCTGATACTGTTAGCCCGTTAGTAATCTTATTCGGATAATTTGGTCTTATTAATATCCATACTTATTACTCGAATCTGATTCAATTTAAGCAGAATTTACAATATACGTCATCATAAGCATGCATGCGTTAACCGAATATCAACACGTTCATAAAGCATACAAGGGGTAGTAGTGTATTACCTTAGTTCCGAGCTACAATGGTTGATTCATGACACCTCCTTCGATCACACTCGATCCCAAGATTTGACGGCTCCCAACATCTCGAATTCAATGATACTTTGATACCTTCAACAACATAGATTCACATTTCAGTCCTTAACCAAAGAGCTCTTAACAAAATTACACACACAAACACTTTCGGGTTCAAAGTCAGATTCGGAGGCCTTCGGGTCAGAATTTTGCAAAACGGGCTTAAAAAACAGACTCAGGAGGTCGAAAAACAAAAAATATGAGTTTTCGGAAAATTTGACTTTTTGGTCAACGGTCAAAGTCAACGCTGACGTCAGCAGGTCAACACGGACGTCAGCAGGTCAACGGGGTCAGAGTCAACTGGTCAAAGTCAATGATGATGTCAGTATGACGTTAGTAGTTAACAGGGGTCAACTGAGTTGACTCGGGCTGACTCGGACGAGTTGACTCGGCTGACTCGGACGAGTTGACTCGGGTTGACGGGTCGGGTTGGACTCAGGTTGACGGGTCGGTCAACGGGTCGGGTTTTGGGCTCGGTTTGGGTTTGGGCCAGTTCAGACCGGGTTGGACTGGTTCAGCCCGGTTTACTCACCCAAAATTTCTGGTCACCGGACGGCCGTCGGAAAAGTCGCCGGAGATGCCCTTTTTGTATCGATTCTGCCGAAAATCATGAGATTATCGAACCCATATCATATTGTTCCAAAACTTAGTCAAGCATGCAAGAATTCAACCAGAATTTACCTAAAATGCGAACGTTGCACCGAACAAATTCGAAGCTCTGACGAGAGCCTTGCCGTCGTCGGACAGACGATTTACCGGTAGGGTTTTGCTAGCCGCCACGTCAGGAGCCCAGATCTGTTGTCGGCATTGCGAACGGACGGCTAAGGCGGTTGAAAAATACAAGGAACAGAGGCATCGCAAAAGGCTTCCGTCGGACCTTTACCCGATTCTCTACGGTGAACGGTCGCTGCTTATCGCGAGTGGCTCATCGGGTTTTGGTCGCAGAGAGACAAAGAAAACGATGGCGGTGGCGGTGCACGCCACGGGCCGACGGTGGCCAGACGAATTTTTGGGGAAGTTGGAAAGTTTGGAGAAGCTTCAGATTTTTTTTGTCTCTTCAAATGCAGGTGCCATAATTGGTTGAGGTTGGTTCGAATTATTTTATTTTTTGGTCCAATCCGAGAAACATAAATTATATAAAAAAATTGAGCGAAACTAAAACCAAAATAAAGGCTTAGCTCATATGGTTAAGCCTCTTGTACACCAACCCAAAGGTCACGGGTTCAAACCACATGATACCCATTTTTTTACACACAAAACTTAGGGTGTTACATTTAAAAACCTCCTTTGAGACCAGTAGCCTCGCAGAACGAGATGTCCAGCCAATTATACTTGGATTATATCGAAATTATGTCTCTAATTGAATAATGATTTACCATGTTTGCATTCACTTCAAGGAATGAAACAGGTCCAATAATCGCATGGAATAAACATCATGCTTGCATTCACTTCAGGGAATGTCCATCATTGATATCATTGATAATCGCATGAAATAAACATCATGCTTTGCATTCACTTCAAGGAATGCCTCCCATAAAATTTTTTGGATCAAGAAAAATTTTCGTAACATAAAATTGAGAGAAGTCTATGGTCAAGTTTTTCAACGAAGAAAAAAGATTGCTTTCGAGCAAATATAGACTTTACAATAATCTTCTTGTAAATTCAAAATCATCATGATTTATCGCACTTTAAAATAATAATATAAAGAATAAAAATAAAACTAAAATTTACCGATATTGATTTTTCTCTCGTGGACAATGGAGACATAGCATATGACCGAGATAGCTTCTCATGGTCCCTTTGTATCACATCTCTTTCCAAGTCATTTAAGCATATCATGTAAAACTCAAAACACGGTTAAAAATATTAACTTTTACCAAATAAAATGACATAAATAATAATATAAAAAATATCAAATATAATCATATAAGTAAAAGTATGAATAAGCATACCGCTAATTAACCCTTTTAGGAACCAGAGAAAACACACGTAATTTACATCAAACGCAACATATTCGTCTCTGTCGATTCGTCTTTTGGTTTGTGAGAAGCCACAAATTTATCTCTTTCCAATGTTCAAATAAAATCAAACATACTTCCAAAATTTTCAAAAATTAAAACAAAGTTAAAATATAAAAAGAAAGAAAATCGATAACTAAAAAAAATAAGGAGAAAAAAACTTATCTTTGGTTTATTCTATAATCGAATTCTTCCCGGTAACTTCTTTTGAATTATAACGATGAAGACCTCAGTTGATTAGAGTCTCGTGCTGATAACGTGTTGTGAATAAAATAAAGAAGAACAAGAAGAACAAAGAGATGAGAGAAAGAAAGAGATTTGTATTATTCTCAAATATAGACTTATATACAATGCCTTCAATGAATCATCTATTTATAGGCATAAGAAGTACATAATACATTAAACTCTAATTCATAGAGATAACATTCCTAATAATAAATAAATCAAACTCCTTTGATAAAGTTCTAATCATGATAGACATCCACATAAATAAATATTCATAACAGTTTGGTTGTAAAATAAGAAAATAACTTTTAGAAAATGAAAACAAATATAAGTGAAAATTCAAAAACATAAAAAATATGTATTTATTGTTTTCATTAAAAATGTTTTGAGAATGTGAAAAATATGAAAACAATCGTTTTTTAATTTTAAGTTAGGCCCCGTTCAACAGAAATTTTTAAATGCTCGATGAGAGCAAATGGTCGATTGGGAACATAAGCTGGATTTTTCCAAGTTTAGCAGAACGCCCGTTTAAGAGTTAAATTCGGTGAAAAAACAAGAGCTAACGCTCACTTGGTGGCATGTTCAGTAGCGTTTTTCGTTTGGCGTTAAAACGTCATCCCATAAGTGTCACTGAACGAAGCCTTAATGTTAAATAGTGCCCAAACCATCCAGTTTTTCTCTTTTAGGTACTCCTACTATCATTTTTTGTTCTTTTTAAGGTCAAACTGAGACATCTATTTAAATAAAAAAATGATAGTTTGTGCACCTATTTTAACTTAAAATGATAGTTTGAGCACCTAAAAGGTGAAAAAATTAATACATAAAAAGGAAAACGAGATATTTTAGGTACCTAAAATGGTCAAAATAGTTTAGGCGCCTAAAAGAAAAAACATGATAGTTTGGACACTTATTTTGATATTAAGTCTTAATTTTAACTTTAGTTTAACTTGAGTTCAAATCCATCTAATGTCATTTTTTAAAATTTTAGTTTATTTTCTCCTATTTTATTTATTTATTTATTATTGTAGTAATTTCTAACTATATTTTATTTTGATTATTTAATAATTATCTTTATTTCTATTTTAAAAAGTTAGGTATCAAGCAATTTTTACTATTTTTATTTTTTAAAATAAATTTTCATCCCTATTAACCAAGCATATTTTTTATTTTTTTAAATAAAAATAAAAATTATTTTCTGAAAATAAAAATTGAAACCAAAAACAGAAAATAATTTTTTTATAAACAAACGGACACTTAACCTTTTTGAGAAAAACATAGGACGGAGAAGTAATTTTTCGTCTCATATTCCCAAATAGCTTTGTTAGTTATATAAATCAAAAGTTAACTAAAAATTCGTTTGTAGAGTTTACAAAGGAGATTAGTAACATAATCCATGTCTAAGATATATTTAAAACATAAGTATGATTATGGGCGGAACATAAGGAGTTTTGGGGCGTGACGTGAGCCCTACCAATTTATTTTTTCTTTTAATGATAATAGAATAATTTTTAGAAAAATAAAATAAAATTAGTTCTATAATATTTTCTCTTTTTAAAATTTTATTATGATTCCCCTCAAAATTTCTAATCTCGTTATAATCTCTTACAAATTTTTAGTTCCGCCCCGAGTCTAATTATAATTTTAGTCTCTACTCTATTCTAAATTTTGAGATTTACTATCTTTATTTTTAATTTGACATAACTTGACCCCCTCACTTTTATAATGTTATAAGTAAGTCCAAGTTGATAAACTTTTTTAGTTAATAAATTGTTTTTGTATTTTAATTATTTTAATCTAAATATGAAATAACTCAATCCAATAAAGTAATTAATTTCCTATAAAAGTTTACTTTTACAATTTTATTTAATAAATAAACCTTTAGATAAAAAATATCAATTCGATTAATTTAATTTTGACAATAAAAACAATTTGATTTATTCAATTATTGATATATAAAAACTGAACCGATCAAATATACATCGCTATTAAAAATCTTTCCTAAAATTACACTATAATTTTAACCTAATGCACTTTTTTTGTCGAAACATGGTAGTCAGCACCGGTAACAATAATTAATCATTTAGTGCAAGTGTTGTCTCGACGAGGAGGCCATGAAATGTACTCAATTTTTACAAATAGAGTATAATTTATGACTAAGTGATTAAGGGACGAGACAAACAACTATCACATCATATCTTATTGGTTACAAATTATTTTTATTGCGATTCAATATTTATATGCCATTGACATTATTATCGACATAAAATCGTTCTACATTTCCTTTTTTATTAATGGCCACTAAATTTTTATTAAAAAAATTATAAAAATATCACAAATACAATATTATATTTCCTCTCAAACTCATAAGACCAACATTATAATTCTAGAATTTGGGATTGATTAAAGAGGAAAACAAAAGTAAATGGCTTTATTAAAGTTAGAAAAAAGGAATTATAGTGTGGTGGGGCTCCCTTTGTTAGAAAATGAGACGAGTTGGAGCACCACATTCCTAATTCCTAAACCCTAATCTTTACATTTACAATTACCATAACATCATGGGACCAACCAATTAGTAATCAACACTCAAGTGGAAGATGATTCCTCCCCTGCATTATCCAACGGCTAATACGCCTCCTCTTAAACTCAAACTCCATCTGGACCGTACAAAAGTGATGGGACCAGCCTGCCTTCTGTCATCCACTGTCTCTTTGGCTCTTTGCTCTCTTCAGTATTGCCCTTACAGCTATGCAATTGCAATGCCCTGTGATATTAATTAATTCAAATATCCCATGCCTACACCTCTGCATTACGCCCCGCTGGACCCACAAACTTAGTACATCCATAGTTGTTTAAAGTATTTTTAGATGAAATAGGTATTTAATATTTTTACTGTTATTATTTTAGGTGTATGATCATTAACATACGTTCAAAAAATTTTATTAGTTATACAAAACATGACATATGACATGTTTTCCTTTTTTTTTTAAATATATTTTAAAATTCTTAAAATTTTCTAAAATAACCCCTAAAGCCTTAAGTTCCAAATCCATATTGCACTCGTTGATACCGCCAATCGCCAACGACGTGCCGACCACTTTCGTCATTGAATCCTCAAGATCATATTTTCATCCTCCCATAGCCGAAACTCGATGGTTGATGTGCCTAACGTTGAAACAAAGTCGAATGACGAGAGGAGGAAATTTCAAATAAAGTTTAAGTTGTAAAATAGAAATTCGAATAACTCGAAATTTCTAGTATTTAGTAGATTTATTTTAAGTTAGAGACGGATCTCTCAATTTTTTATTGATATATACATACCGATATATAAAAATATGAAAAAATATTGCCACATATGAAAAAATATGAATAAATATATATATGCATATCTCATATGATTAGAGAAAATCATTTAAATTGGAATCAAACCGTACTATAACATGATAAATAATTACAATTAAATTTTTATATGAACTCGATAATTCGACTCGACTCGAATCGACTTGATTTTTTTTGAATGAAAGTTCGAATGATAAAGTTAGACTCGTCATTTCGAATAACTCGAATTTTTTTACTCGACTCAACTCGATCGAACGCTCACCCCTACAACAAACGATGGCCGATCAAACGACAAACGATGTGTGGGTCTTGCAGTGACTGAATGAGGCTTCATTCCGTCGCCGATAGCAAGATGAACGACCACGATAGTGGCTGGATTTTGGGATCTAGAGCTTTAGGGTTTAACTTTTAAATTTTGGGTTATTTAGAGATTTAAAAAAAAATTAAGTTAAAGGAAATAAAAAAAATTAAAATTAAAGTCACTTGTGATGTTTTGATTGGCTAACAGAGTTTTTTTAAAACAACCGTAAACAGCCAGACACCTAAAATAGTAATAGTGAAAATATTAGACACATATTTGGCCCGAAAAATACTTTAGACATCTATCTAGAACAAAAAGTATAGTTTAAACACTTATTTGACATTTAAACCTTAATAATAATATTTTTAATCCTATTAATTCGATTCATTATTTTTGGCTAATTCTTAGCCTAATTGATATTGTTATTATTGTAGCATACAAGAAAACATAATTGAAATGCACTTAAATATGTATTGTTTCTCTTCAATTTAAATCTAGTTACTACATATTAAAATATTCATAAGCTTTATGTTTTAGTTTTAAATAATGGCTTTTAATTGTTCAATTTAAAGATTATATAACAATATAAAAAAATAAAAACAGAGCTATAATATTATTGGTTATAATTTAAGAGATGAATAATTTAATCAAATATTTAGTTGAGTTAACTGACTTAATACCCAATTAATTTTTGTCACCAACTTAAAGCAACTAAGAAAAGCTATGGTGCTCATAAGTCTATAATGGAAATTGAAATTCTACTGCATAAACTAAGATTTTAATTCAAGATAAAATCAAACTCCAATCAATTAAATTCTTTTATATCCTTATTTCAAGTGTTATTTTTAAAAATATAAAAGAGTTGTTTAAGCTTAAAATAACAAATTCATGCATAAAATGAAGCTTAAGGTGCACGAATGTAGTTGAAAATTCCACTAATTATCCAATTAAAACAAAGCAAGATACTCTATTTCATAAAACCAAAAGGCTTTACATTTTTATACAACAAGAGAAAGTGCAGCAAAAATTATGCATTTTTAATATAAAGCATTATTACCACATGCACAGATTAACAATTTAGCAGCTTTCTCTCTAAAATTCCAGAAAAATGGCTTCTTTTGCAGCCATTACTAATTCAACTCATGTGTAAGAGAAAATAAATAAAAATTAAAATGAAATCCAAAAAAATGGAGCAAAAAGAAGAAGAAAAAGGATTCAAGCTCATACCAATAGATACAATACTATACAATAGAGAGCAACCATGCAGCTTTGCGCTCGGAATATCTGACCGTCTGATTTTATCTCATCAAACCTCTCCGGCGATGAAGCTGGGCTACTTAACCAAGCTGAATGATCTGGTGACGGAGATGATTCCGGCGACTGAACAGCTGTCCCCACCACGGAATTCCCCGGCGTCGGAATTACACCCGCCGAATCTTTCCCGAAAATCTCTCTGGGCAACAAAACCCTGGAAACCCCGAAAATGGAAACGGGATTTTGGTCGAAAACCGTTTGGGTAACCGACGCTTGAACGATTCCCGTATCGATCGCAACAGATCCGTTGACTCTGGATATGTTGAGAGTGAAGCTACCCGCGCCGTTATCCTCAGTCGCTAGTGTGGGTTGAACCGGGTTCACGATCGATTCCAGAGAACCCAATGGGTAATAAGAATGGAGCACGTGGAATTTTAGAACCACTGATTTCTTATCAGCCGGAAGTGACTGCAATCTCACGTTTCCCGGCAGATCACCAAAAGCACCGTCGGTGGGGACAAAGAGAGTGATCCCAGCACCACCTTCGTCGGCTTCGAATTCATCAACGACGCCAGAAGCGGCTAACATTGCGGCGGCGACGTTGAAATTGTGGCCATCGATCAAGGCTTTGGTAATGTTGAGGCCGGGGGGAGGGCGGCTTTCGGAAGCCATTAAGTTGAAGTCGTACGGGACGAGGAGGGAATTAACGGCGAGGATCGTGATGTTGTACGGCAGCGTCTTGATCAGGGACAGAACGGTAGCGTTTGAATCGGAGTAAGGATCGGGTGATTGGATTGTAATGGCGTTGGTTAACGGGTTGCGCGTGATGTTGACGGCGCCGAAGTTGGCAGGGACCCGACCGGTTGTTTGGAGGAGGGTGGTCACGAGGACGCCGGAGGGCGGGATCTTGAGGAGGTCGGTCCAGGAGAAGTATTGTAGGAGGATGTGGTAGCGGAGGATGTCGCCGACTGAGGACGGTGGGAGGCGGCGAGTGAGGTCAGATGAAGGAGGAATGGAGAGGTAGGGGTTTGGGACGGCGAGCAGAGTGATGGGATCTTGGCGGCGCGTGAGGTCAGAGGCAACGGAAGTTGAGCTGAGGAGGGAGGTGAAGGAGGTCAGGTTTTGGAAAGAGGAGAGAATGGAGGTTATGTTGAGATCCGTAACGGCGGTGGGTGCGGAGGCAGAGGCGGAGGAGAATAGGAGGAAATAAAAGAATGAGAGAGGGGTAATATGGTAAATAAGGAGTGAAACTGCCATGCCTTTAGAGCTTTCTCCCTCTTCTGCAGAGTTTGAGTGGAAGAAAGAAAGAAAGAAAGAAAAGGAAAGGGTGGAGTGTGAAGAGAGTGAGAGTCTGATTTGATTTTGATGCAAGAATTCCAGTCTGTAATTAAACAATTATTTTGTATCAATATTATTCTGCTTTAATTATTCCCCAATTATCATCAAAACTAAAATACTTGTTATTTCCATTTCTATAATAAAATCCAGCTACTTTTTTGTTTTTGTTAGCTGTATGCTCACTCGCGGCTCTACGGCGAGTGAAGACACGTGCGCTTATTAGCTTAAGAGGTTTAGGAAATGCATATTAGTACTAAAAGGGAAGATTAGTGTACAAGTTCAGTATCCTAATCATAGCTTGATCAATGTTATAAATTCAGACAGACAGACGCCTCTGGATTATGTTTATGTCACGTGTCCTTCCACCGTTACTTTAATTTCTATATTATTTTATATTTCAAATATTAATATTACTAAATAACAATTCTCCACTTCAATTTGACCCGTCTAAAATATTTTAATTTTTGGATATTATTATATAATATGCATTGTAAGATCTTATAAGAAATTGAGAAAACCCATACTTAATAAAATATAAAGATGATTATAGACATATCTTGAACCCTGTTTTTTCTCTCCATAAAACTTTGTTCTTAAAAATTAAATCGAATTAAAATCCAACAGATTTGGGAGATTATGATGTGTTTGTTTCGCATAATGTAAAATTATTATTGAAAATAAGACTATGAGAAAGGATTAGGGGAATGTTACATTATATTGATTGGTTAATTTTAACCGAAATGTAAAATTATAATGTTTGGTTGGAAAAGTAGGAGTACTTAAAAGTACATTTTACTAAATTTCACTCAATACATTTTTAAAATAAAAACAAATTTTCAAATATTTAGACATATCTTTAAAAACAAAATAGAAATTTTCAAAACAAATAAATAAAATTGCATAATTTATTGAAATGATCAAATGCAAAAAACGTAAAAATATACATGCAATTCTCTATTTCGAATTCAAAATAGAAATAACTACAAACCTCACAACGTCAAATTCAAAGTTCAAAGCAAAAATGCCTACAAAACTCTGTTTCGGAAAGTATATACTTCCTTCTAATCTTTATTCATTATGTGAAAATCATCTGAAATTGAAATTTCAAAATTACATTTATCCACACAAAAAAAAAAGAAAAAAAGAAATTTCACAATTAAGATCACATTTAATTCCATCAAGTTTAAACCTAATCCTGTCCATTTTCTACGCTACAATGTTTAAGTGAAAATTATGATATTTTAACAATAAAAAATTCAGATTACGCTATGGAATTTTAGATAAAAATTAAAATTAGGATTTGTTTAAAAAAAAACAAGATCTTGATTATGATACATATGTTTAATGTCGAAAATGAAATAACCCAAAAGATTTAGAATGCTAGAGCTATTAGATAAAATTGCATAAAATGTTTATTTGTTTTGCTCTTTTTGTTAGTAGTTTTATTGTTAAATATTAAATATTTAGAAAAAGTTTTCAAGTATTATTGATCACTTTATAATTATAATTATTATAGTTTAAATTCATATAATTGTGTAATTAAAATTTGTACAACCAAACATGATGTAGACAATTATGATGTAATTACACTCTGTGAGTTAGTGATAGAATATGATCAAATATTAAAAGAGATTAAATTATTTTATTTAAAAATACATGGACCTATTAAGTATTTAAAGCATTTTTTGAGAAAGCCTTATTGAAAACACACAAACACATTGAAACGACCATGATCAATTTTCAAATTAATATAAAAATCGGATATAAATTATAGGTTAAAAAGTACACTGAATCACTGATGTTTTCAATAAGTAAATAAAATTATGTGAAATTTTGTCATTAGTTTTTCTATAACGCGTAATTGTAAATTTAGTATTTATACTCAAATTTAGTGAAATTTTATATTTAAACTTTAAAAAGTTTTGGTTTTTTCCAATTAGGAAGTGATGTTTTTTTCTTCTTCTAATTTTATATATGCCTAATCTTATAAATATATAATTATATCAAGCTCAACGTCTAATTATTTGTGTTCTGTTAGTCGATGAACACAAACCTTTTAATTTGTTCTATACTCAAAACGAAAATCAAACCAACGATTATTGATTAAAATAAAGATTAAAGGGTTTTTATTTATCTAACTTTGGTTTTTGGATTAGCATCGAAGCATTCACGAAATTTCTATTTGAAGATACTTGGCTCCACTCCACCATATGCACATGCAAACATCACATAAAATATTCCCTAAATCTTTATAACAAAAAAAACCATATTATTATAATGCCAAACAAGCCCATGTCCATCGCTACCGGATAAAAAGTTTTGGTTTTTTCCAATTAGGAAGTGATGCTTTTTTCTTCTTCTTCCAATTTTCTATATACATGATATTGTAAATATATAATTTTTAATTTATACTTTAAATAATTTAGTTAAAACAAAATAGTTTAAATTTATACCTGTTTATTTCATACTTTGGATTTTACATACTTTCACGATTTTTTAAATTGAAATTAGTTTTATTCAATGAGGATAGGTCCAAAGTTAAAATATTGCAAGTTTACATTTGAGTAAATAAAAACATCTAATATGAACATATTTTTACAATCATTCAAACAAGAAATTAACGTTTCGAGATCATAACAAGACCATACAAGAAAAAGGTAAAAACCCAACTCAAAGACTCGAGACAAAGATATATACTAACACCACCAAAGAACGACGATTAAAGGTAAAATCATCAACAAACAACATAAAAATAGATATACAATAAGACACGTTGGCAACACAGTTATTACCACAACTCAATTGCAAACAAGAAAGGTGATTGTGAGCACGTATCCAAATCTAGTTTGAGGGTCCAAAACAGGGAGATAAATAGGATAACCAAAAAAACGTCATCTTGATCGTGGTGACATTCGATCTAACCATGATAGAAAATCAAATAAAAGAACAGTCAAAGGACTAATAAAGAAAAAGAAAGAAAAGTGTGCCAAAAAGAAGAAAAAAATATATCAAAAGGTAGAGTAAAACGTGTCACAAGGACATAATTATTTATTCAAAACTAAAAAATAAGACAAACAACAAGAAATAAAAAAAATAAAAGAAACGATAAATCTCAACAGTGGATAACCAAACATACTTTTACAATTAAATTAATATAATTAAGTAAAATGACATCAAATATAATCAAAACATTTTAATAATACCAATATTTGATCACATGCATGCATGTACAATACTTTTACAATGGAACATATAAATTTTTGAAATATAAAATCAATAAACGAATATAGGGAGAATGGTAAAAATGTTTTATAAAAAAGTTGATCTTAGAATTGAGTCCTTAGTATTTATTTCTTTTAAAATAAGAGCTTGATAAGTTACACCAAAATATACAGTATACACTCATACATAATGATTATGTCCACAAAAAAATTATTAATAAAAATAAAGCATAACCACCTAAAGAGAGTGAGGAATAACAATACCTTCAATTTTTTTAGAAACCCAACAATCATTCTCAAAATCTCATTCTTATCCAACTAGAGACTTATAAAGTAGTATAAAAGAAGTGATGAACATAAATAATCTTACAGATATACTCCGTTTTACATCGACAATCTGTCACAAAATTAGATATAATCATAGTAGACCGTCGACTTTTTTTAATTAAGAACGTGCACCAGAATAATAGCTACACAACACAAAACTACCACAAAGAAAATAGATGAGAATCGTGCCACAAGACAAAGACAATCCTGTCATAAAAGCAGACGAAACAAACACAACAAAATGTATGAAAAGGAGGAATTCAAGACTAAAAAAATTCTTATTAGAATTAGGGTTGAGCGTTCGATCGAGTCGAGTAAAAAAATCGTGTTATTCGAGTTGGCGCGTCATATTTTACAACTCAAACTATAATTGAATTTTTTTATTCGAGTTGAGTTTATGAATTTCGAGTCTAGTTTTCGAGTTCCTATACAAACTTAATTGTAATTATTTATCATGTTATAGTATAATTTGATTCCAATTTAAACGACTTTCTCTAATCATATAAGATATGCATGTATATTTCATCATATTTTTTCATATGAGACATATATTTCTTCATATTTTTATATATTAGGAAAAATTGAGGGACTCGACTCAAACTTAAAAATCAACCCACTAATTACTAAAAATTTCGAGTTATTCAAGTTATTCGAATTTTCATTTTACAACTCAAACTTTATCTAAATTTTTTTCAAGTCGAATTTATGTAAATTTGAGTTAAGTTAAAACGAGTCAATTTTTTTTGCCTCGAGTTGAGTCAGAAGTTTTGATTTTTTCGAATCAAGTTTTGCTCACTCTTAAAATAGAAACTAAAACTAAAAATTACCAAAATAAAAAGATTATCGATGATTAACAACCAACACAAACCTAGTGCTGTCGACAATTACACACAAAAATAAAACACTAAGGAAAACAATAATGGAGAAGAAAAACCCTTTGTATTTATTTTAACTGTTTATTTAATGATTATGTATTAGTACAAAACGATAAATATTTTTATTAAAGTATTATTCTTTGTTAAAGCAAGAACAGTTTTTGATATTTTCAAATTGAGTTGGTGTTTAGTTGAATCGTTATACTAACTTGATTAAAGATTTTATTAATACTATATATTAAATAATTATTTTGTGTACTGGAGAAAAAAATATTGCACAGGTGAGGTTGTATGCTTATCAGATGTCATTTATTAAATATGAATTTATGTCCTATACATTAGTTTTAGGATTTAGGGTCTTAGTTTAGGGTGTAGGGGTTTAAACTTTATGGATGATGGTTAGAATTTAAGGTTTAAGTTTAGAGGTTGAAGTTTTGTTTTTAGGGCAATCTTGAATTATAACCCTAAACTCTAATTATAACCACTATCCCTAAACTCTAAATCCCTACACCCTACACCCTAAACTAAGACTCTAAATCCTAAAATTAACGCGGTTGTAAAAATTTTCAGTTTCTACTGCCAATGTATATGATAATAATCCTTTAATTATATTAAAAAAACACGAACAAATATTACCCATACTACTCGTGGAATAATTTTTCATATATATAATTAATATTAGGTGCGATGAGTGGAAATATTTTATAAATATGGTCCTTTTTCTCACCCAGAAAGTACCCTAATTAACCCAAATGAGGTGCGGTCAACATTCGTCTCCAATTCTAACTTCAGTACAACTAAGTTGAAAGAAAACTCCAATCGAAAATTGAAGTAAGAATCCTGGATTAGATTCCCATTTTTATCTCATTAACTCTATCTAAAAACAAGCAAGAATTGAATTCAATGACATATGACTCACTACTCACTCTTGCCCCTATTAAGTTCACACCAATTACCATCTTTCTTTTTAATTCTCAACCACTCAAAACATCATGTATATGTATGTAATCTTCATACTAAACACATCATGCATGCATGTTTTGTTACAAAAAGTAAAACAATATTTGAAGGTAAGAAAAGTTGGTAATCTGCAGGAAAGTGGGTGTTTAACTTTATCTACTGTTGGTTGTTCAGCTAATGTTAATTGTTATCACCTTGCTTACTTCATAGATTTGACCATTTTGGCAACGTTAGCTTAAATTTGGACTAATCTTTGCCTAAAACCAAAACTCTGGACCAGTCTTGTCGGGTAAACTGTGACTGTGAGCCTTCACACTATTTTTCTTCTGGTTTTTAGGCCAAGTACCTATTGTTCATATATTTTTATAGAATATGGGAAAGGAATTTCATGAACAAGCTGATGATGTTGGACTCGGGCGTTATGATCATGGTTGCATGGGGGACATATTCCCACACAGAAAGAACAACAGGGGAATACATGGCAGATGTAAGTAAAAGCATCAAAATTTCATATAAATTCATACTAGAATTATGTAGTTCATACTTCACATTCAACCCATCATTTTGAGCATTCAGGTTTCGGTTTCGGTTTTGGTTGGATGAATCCAATTATTCTCATCAACAAGAGGGCTCACATCTCGTATTCGAGCTCGGCTTCGTCTCGGGCTGACACTATGAGGAGTAAAAAGTATGAAATTCGTGACAGAATGAATTCTGGCCAGCATGCTAAGAAGGTCAGCAAAAAAGTTTCATATAGTCAAGTTAAGCAAGGCCGGGATGATTTGGAGGTATTCAAGATAAACAAAGATGTTTTCCTAGATATTCTTCAAGACCCGGGAGTTGGTATTTCACAGCACTTTCCCAGAAAACAAACTTCCAAGGCAGTGAAATTAACGAGATCCGGGTCATTTCCGGTATCCGGTTTGCCTTGCACTCGGTATGTTCGATTTAGTACCCTTGAGCATAAGCAGAAGGAAGTTTGGTCATTCAGACAAGGAGAAAAATCAGTTGCTGGTACTCGACTGTCCCGGGGATCTGATTCTCAAAGGTGGCATCGATTAGTTCTGAGTCGACTCAAAGATTTTAAGCAGAGAATTAAGCAGACCCTCAAGCAAGTCTCCATAAAAGATGTCAATAACAAATGTCAAAATGTACATAGTACTGATAATGAAATCTGCAACGGTGGACTCCATAGGATGAGAAGAACAAAGTCGATAAACGAGTCACTGGATCGATATACAAAGTTGTTTGAGCACAGTGTAAACAAAGAGGCTGATTTGCATCACTCTAAGAGCTTGAGAATAGGCATAGAAGATCAAGCTCTATCAAGGGAGCTTCATGGTCCGAAAAATTTCAAGAGCATTTCATTTTCATCTCTATCTGATATTGATTCCTTCCGCTCCCTCCTACACGCGGTGTCTCGCGATGCTCTTTCTGTGGAGGTGCCAATTGGGAGTATCCTAAGTTATCATACAAGCAAGGAAAATGATGAACCAAAAACAATCAATGTTCATGAAGGTATCGATAAGTTCGAACTAGTAGAAGCTGTTATAGAAGCAGAATTGCAGGAGAAGATGCAAGAAGGAAGCAACCGTGATTCGAGTTCAACTAATTTATCAATAGATTTAAATGGTGAAGACATTGCTAAACCGTGTGACAAAGAGAGTGCTTTTGGCACTGGACCAACTTCAGAAGGTAAAATTTTCTACTTTTTTCAATATGAATATATTACTTATTTAGTTGTTCTGGTGTATCAAAGTTGTTTTAGCTTAAAAAAAAAAGCCTGCCATGTTGTTTGAATCAGACAAAGAGGCTGATCCCAGTTACAATTATGTCAGAGATATTCTTGAGCTATCAGGTTTCCTACAGAACAAATGTCTCCATTCATGGTACTCACCCGACCAACCATTGAACCCTTCATTGTTCAAGGAATTGGAGACATTTGAATGCTCCTCCATTGATGAGCTCGGAACCAACTGCGATGATGATCGCAGGCTGGTTTTCGATCTAGTTAACGAAGTACTCATCGAGATCGGTGAAAAAACATCTATTTATTTCCCCAAGCCCTTTAGCTGTGGTATTAGTTTGATGTTCAAGGGAAACATTGTTCTTGGAGAGGTGTGGCGAAAAGTTAGTAGGAACCTGGGGTTCCAACTGGAACATGATGAGTCGGTGGATGATATTGTGGGTCGGGATTTGGAGACAGATGGTTGGATCATCTTTCAACTCCAAACTGAATTTGTGGCAATTGAGCTTGAAAATTTGGTTTTCGATGAGATTTTAGATGAACTTCTTTGTTTGTAGATTTTTCTTACACTTTTCCTTTTCTGGTTTATATGAATCCATGTTCATAGTAATAAACAAGATTGCATAATTGACTTGTAGCATATTTTACTATATTAATTTGGTTAAACTATAAAATAAGTGCTCAAATTATATTTTTTTAAAAGGTGTTTAAAATATTTTTTAGTTAAAATATATGCATAAAATTTTACTTTTGGCTGAAATAGTTGCCTAAAGTTTTATCTTTGATTGAAATAGATGTCAAAGTAGGTGTCTTAATTGACTTTAAAACA
Source organism: Hibiscus tridactylites (assembly GCA_958450335.1). Taxonomy (NCBI): domain Eukaryota; kingdom Viridiplantae; phylum Streptophyta; class Magnoliopsida; order Malvales; family Malvaceae; genus Hibiscus; species Hibiscus tridactylites. Next base: position 43,848,217 of record OY288292.1, read on the forward strand.
AGCCAAAAACGAAATTTAAGATATTTATTACAGCCAAAAAATATTTTAGACACCTATTGCAAAAAAAAGACATAGTTTGGGCACTTATTTTATAGTTAAGCTTATTAATTATATTAAGATCGACAATTTTTTTAATTCAATTTTCTCCATTCACAATATTTGAAGTCAAACTTTTTGACTTTGCTTAAGTTAGAATTCAAACATTTAACCTTGTTTAAGAGACCTAAAATTTCATTCTTTTAGCCCAATTGATTGTCGATATTATGGGCGGATGTAGAATAGATATTGGAAGTGCAATTGACCCCACTTGATTTGTTTGAAATATAGAATTTTTAAAAAGTTAATATTGAATTTTTCATAGGAAATATTATATTTAACCCACTTAATTTGTTGGGTATGGGGTCAACAATATTTAGTATAGTAGTATAAATATTCTGACTACACTATATAAAAATTCTTGCTCTGCCACTGTGTCGGTATAGATTAAACATATTTTAATATCGACTAAATAAAATATTTAGATTCATAAAGTCTAGTAGGTGTTGGAATTGGATGCGGCAATGCATTTTACACTTCGTCTTTAACACTTGCGGTTACGGTTATTTATGCGGGATGATAATATATTTTTTTAAAAACTTGTAAAATATCAAGATCTTTACATAACTTTTTTGGGATTCTCACGGTTATTTATACGGCTACAGTTTAGTTATTCTCACGGTCGGTTACCCCACAGTTCAAATATAATAATTCCAGTCTACATCTCCATTTGAGTTTCGGTGATAAAATTTCTCTTGTCCTCATCTACGTGAGTAAATATTTTAACTATTCTCAATCTCGTCGATTCAAACCCGTACAATTTTCAAATATCCCCGCAATTCCCACCCTAAGTCCAAGAGATTTTGAAATACACCTTATCCATCTTTTTAAAAAAAATTAGATCTCTGTAAATTATTTTCTAATTTTAATTAGGTTTTCGGACTATCCATACGGACCATACCTATTAATCAAAACAAGAAAACTCAAAGTCAATATTCAAAAAAAAAAAAAAAACTCAAAGTCCCCATTAAGCGACGCCGTTTAATATCAGGATCCCTAGGGTTTTTCTCTTAAATGAACGGAAAGTAAAAGGCAAAAACTCGTAAACCCTAAGCCAAATCCTGTTCAGAAATTACATCGGAAGAGGCAAGATCCAGTATGGACAAGAACATGTTAGCTGGGCTCGAGGGTCTCCCTGAAGAAGATAAGAACCGAATGTCCGCCATGATCGACCATCTTCAGCTTCGTGACAGGTTTTTAACCCTCTTTTTCAGCCCTCACATTTGAATTTGATGAATAATGAAGTTTTAGGAAATGGGTTCAGCTTGTTTTGGGTATACAATTTCTGGGGTTCTTTTAATTGTTATGTTTAGTCTGTTTTGTTTATGGTTAGCTTCTCAGATTGTGGAAAATGCAGGGTTTTGTTTTGTTGCTCTGTGTATGATGAGAAGCTAAAGAGATGTTCTCCTCAAAACCAGTGCAGCCTTTTTATGTTGCCTCTGGACGTTTTGGGAACTACATTTCTACAATATGAATTATGAACCCATTGTTTTAATTTGCTTTCTTAGTATGGTGGTTGATACACTTTTCACTTGGATTATAAAAATCTGTTCTTTTTCATCTTCCTTTTGTGTTAACTTGCCTTGAATCTTTAGATCCTTAAATCAGTATTACTTTTTTCTTGCATAAAATGAAGTGTTCAATTTTGTATATGCTGATTTTTCCTGATGGTACCTGTAATGCCACAATGGTTTTGTGTGTTTATAATGCCTACCTGGGATTTTGGGGGATAATTGATGGTTATGGCATTGTTATTTGCATAAACTTATTGGCTGAGGCTGTTGCCTGAGTTTGGGAGGTTTTGTGCAATGTCCATATTTCCATGTACAATCTTCTCCATGGTTTTCTCTATGTACTGCTTAAAGAGCCGAATGCCGATTCCATTTAGCCAACCAAAAGGGACTTGTATTGTATCCTGGTTTGATTGATTGGTGGGTTTGAATCTCTGTGTTACCTTTACTACTACTACTACTATGGCGGTGTCTCTATTGGTCTAATATTTTGTTTTTTATATTTAATGTACAGTCTGAGGATGTATAATTCACTTGTGGAGAGATGCTTCAATGACTGTGTGGACAACTTCACTCGCAAGACTCTGCAGAAGCAAGAGGAGACCTGTGTCGCGAGATGTGCCGAGAAGTTCTTGAAGCACTCGATGCGTGTAGGACTGAGGTTTGCTGAGCTGAACTCCCAGGCCGCAACACAAGATTAAAAGCTAATAAACAACCCGGGGTGTTGCTTAAAATGCTTTTTTGCTTTATCACATGAAAATTTCTTTTCGGCATAAATTGGGTGCTTCTTCCTCAGATATGTTGTTGGGGTTTGACAGTTGTTGTTAATCATAGGACTTGTTAATGTTGGTTTTCTCATAAGAAATTGAATAGATATTCGTTATGCTAAATGGTTCATTCACCATGATTGTTGATGAGATGGTGAAAACTTTTTCTGGATTTATAATAGTAAATCCTTTCTGTTGATTTTCTTTGGAGCTCAAGAAGCAAATAAAATCTGCAGAGATAAACCCCAATTCTTAGTTTGAGATCCGTCTCAGTGATTTTGAAGAATAGAATTTCACCACTCAAAACTCTGCATTTTCTCCATAGATATGAGAAGATTATTTGATTAATCATTCTCCAGAAGGAAAAAAAAAAACAGCAAAAGAAACAAAAGCCATTTCTCGTACCACTACCTTAAAACCAGCCATTGCACACTCGTAACAATGTGATAACCAGTGTAAATGAGTATGGTTAAACTTGAATAACTCAAAAAGCTCAAGCCTAAGTTTGTCTCGGCTTGAAAGCTTGCGAGCTTCAACTTATCAAGCTCAAGTTTAACTCGAAAGTTCGCGTCTAAAAGTTATCAAGCTTGGATCGAACTCGAAAAAAATCGACGCTCAAACTCAAACTAAACCCTAGTTTGCTAACCTTAGTTCCCAAAAAACTATCGGCCATTATTAACCTAACCTAACCCTAAATCTCAAACCAAGCTCTAAACTGTGAATTAATCCCAAACCCCAAAATTAAACGGTAATTAACCAATGTAATATAATATAATATTATATTTTCGAGTTGAGTATTGAGTAGCTCGTCTCGGATCTTAAAAACTTAAGTTGAGTTCGAGCTCGAGTCGAGCTTTAACCGAGTCTATTTTATCTCATTTACGGCACCTATGCATAGTGTCTGCAATATCCGATATGAATTAACCGGTTAATAGATCAGAATGTTATAACGTGTGCCCGTAATATTCGATCTAAATTAATTAATTAATACATCAAATACACGTGAGAATTTTAAAAAAATATATTATATACTATTTCCTTGTTCATCCCAAACAATCCCAAAGCTGAACAATGTTGCTTCAAGCTCCTCAAACACTAACACTCATTCCAAAAATGGTGAAGAACCCGCCTCTCAAAGCCCTCTCACTCTTCAACTCTTCAATCCTCCAAGGCCTGCAACACTCCCATGAATCAATAGCCTTCACTCTACACATTCTTCTCTCTTCCAACATGCTCTTACATTCCCAGTCCCTTCTTCTCCAGGTTATCACCGGCAGAATCTCCTCCCCTTTCTTCACTCCTTTGTCTCTATTCCAATACTTAACTCAACCCAGTTTTAGTCCCAGTTCGATGGATCAAATCCTTATGTATGAATCCATTATCAACGTTCATGTTCAATCCCAGCTACCCGGTGAAGCCATTCATTATTTCAATCAAATGGTAGACAAAAACCTTGTGGTTGGACCCAATACTTTTAATAACATACTCAGTTTCCTTATAAAGTTTGATTCTTTCGAGAAAGCTTGGACCCTTTTTAAAGACTGTAAGGAGAAGGTTAAGTTGGATGTGTATAGTTTTGGGATTTTGATCAAAGGGTGTTGCGAGGCGGGTGATTTAGGCAAAAGTTTTGAGCTTTTAGATCAGATAGAAGAGTTGGGGTTCTCTCCAAATGTTGTCATATACACCACTTTGATCGATGGGTGCTGTAAAAATGGCGACTTGGAGAAGGCGAAAATGTTGTTTGCCAAAATGGAGGAGCTTGGTTTGGTTCCTAATGAGTATACATACACGGTTTTAATCAATGGGTTGTTTAGAAAGGGACTTAGGAAAGATGGGTTAGTGCTTTACGAGAAGATGCAGCGCAAAGGGGTGGTTCCGAGTTTATATACTTACAATTCTGTGTTGAAAGAATACTGCGACGAGGGAAAAGTAGGTAAAGCATTCGAGATGTTTGATGAAATGCGTGAAAGAGGAGTGGCGTGTAATGCTGTTACGTACAATATATTGATCGGTGGGTTGTGTAGGGAGAAAAGGTTATGGGAGGCTGAGAAATTGGTGGATCAAATGGAAAGGGTTGGTATCAGTCCAAATTTGATTACATATAATTCGCTAATCGATGGTTTTTGTAATGGTGGGGAGTTGGAGAAGGCTATGTTTTTATTTGATCAAATGAAAACCAAGGGTCAGTCTCCATCTTTGGTGACTTATAACATTCTTATTTCGGGATTCTCTAGAGCTGAAGATTCGATCGTTGTTGCTAATTTGGTGAAGGAAATGGAGGAGAGAGGCATAAGGCCTTCGAAAGTAACATATACAATCGTGATCGATGCATTGATTAGATCAGAAAACACAGAGAAAGCATTCGAGTTGTATTTGTTCATGCAGAAGAAAGCCGGTTTGGTTCCGGATGTTTACACCTATGGTGTCTTGATTCATGGGTTGTGCATAAAGGGTAACATGAAGGATGCATGGAAACTATTCGAATCAATGGATGAAATGCAGTTGAAGCCTAATGATGTTATATACAACATGATGATTCACGGGTATTGCAAACAGGGTAGCGCGTTTAGAGCCCTGAGGCTGCTTCACGAAATGGGGGAGAAAGGGCTGGTTCCTAATGTGGCTAGCTACAGTTCTACCATTGGAGTTCTCTGCAAGGATGGGAAATGGCAAGAGGCGGAGGCTTTAGTGAATGAGATGATCGAGTCCGGGTTCAAACCTTCAGTTTCCATACATGATTTAATCTCTAAAACCAAACACAATACGTCGTCGGAGATTTCTAGCATAGATTAAGCTAAATGTGGGTGCCTGTTAGATGTATGTGATCAAGGAATCAAGAATGTTGAAGAAAGTTTGTTATTCTGTTATGATTGTTAAAGCTGTAAAGCAATGTTTGTTAGAGTCGTTGTGAGTTAGTTAACAGAGCTCTCTAAGTTCTTATCTCTTGTATAAATACCTTATGATGCTTAATAATAAAAGAAGATTGGTTTGTGATCATTTCTTCTGAATTTCCTTTTCTTAATTCTCCTTCGTTCTATATTCAAACATGGTATCAGAGATTTCCAGAGGGAGCGAAATAGTTTCGTCAAAACCATTCACGAACAAGACGATTTCTATTCATCTTGATGACACCAATTACCTATTGTGGAAGCAGCGGGTGCTCTTTGCCATTGAGAGTTTGGCTCTAGTGAGTCATGTTGATGGTACACTGGCAGTTCCTTCTCAGTGTGTTGTTCAAGATGGTGCCAGAATTCCTAATCCTGAGTTTGTTGCCTACAAACAACATGATAGTGCTTTGTGTTCTTGGTTACTCTCGTCCGTTGGTCCGTCTATTCTTCCCTCTCTGGTCAATTGCTGAACGACACTTGAAATTTGGGAAAAGATTCAGCATCTTTTTTCAGTTTCTTCGACGACCAAGATTATGCATTTTCACTGTTCGTTGAAGAATATGAGGAAACGAGATCAGTCGATGCGTGAGTATTTGGCGCAAGTTTAGGCGATTTGTGATAGTTTGGCGGCTTGTGGAAATCCGTTGACCGACACCATTCATATTTCTGCAATACTTTCAGGCTTGCCACCGGAGTATGAGCCGGTGGTGGCTGTCATCACCTCCAGTCAGCAGGCGTATAAGATTGATGGGGTGTGTAGTGTTCTCCTCGATACAGAGGCTCGTCAGCAAGATTTTCTTGCCCAAGTTAATCTGGCTCAAGGCCCATCTGGTGGTAATAGTCAAAGCCCACATTCGTTGGGTCGAGGTTATTCCAATCAAGGCTATCATCAAAATTCTTACCCTAATCCTGGCAATGGGGGTGCGACGTTTCAACGGTCGTTTCAAGAAACACATAAGGGCTTTCAAGATCAGGCGTTTCAAGTGAATCGGGGCGGTTCTTTCAGCCGTGGTGGTTATCTTTCTCGAGGACGTGGTGGTCGGACCTTTGCTGGGCGTTTCAACGATCGTTCGCGAGTCCAGTGTCAGATTTGTGGGAAGATTGGCCATCTGGCCAGTCGATGTTATTTTCGGTTCGATCAGATGTATGAAGGAATTGGTAATTCTTCTGCCAATCACTGCTTCATGTCTGATGAAACTATGGAGGAACCTGATGAATCTCCGATTGAAGAGTCTGTTCATATGGTTAGTTCGGATCTGAGTGCAAAAGATGAAGGCCCAACTGGATATTCAGATGTTGTCTGGTACCCGGATTCTGGGGAAACGACTCACTTGACACCGGACGCAGGTATGGTTGTTCAATCTACACCTTATTTTGGTTCAGGTAAAGTTTTTGTTGCTAATGGAATGGTTGTTCCCATTTCTAAAGTTGGGCCTGCTTAATTAAATTCTCATAACAGGTCTTTAATGTTAACTAATTTGCTTCATGTTCCTTTGATTAAGAAGAATTTGCTTTCTGTTTCAAGGTTTACTAAGGATAATAACGTCTATGTTGAGTTTTATCCAAATTTTTGTGTTGTGAAGGATCTAGCAACCCAGCAGGTGATTCTGCAAGGTTTGGAAAGTGAAGGTTTATACAGATTGTCTTCTGCTGTTGATTTGAGTCATAATGTTGTTGCTGATTGTTCAAATGCTCAAGCTGATAGTCATGGTGATCTCTGTTTAGGGAAAGATAGTTTGCCTAATAGTTCTATCTGTAATGATGTTTGTGATAATGTTTCTCAAAATGTTTCTGATTGCAATTTGTTGTCTCTATGTTCTTTAGAACTTTGGCGCAGAAGGCTAGGACATCCTTTTAGTGCTGTTTTATGTAAAATTCTGAAGCATTGTAATCTTTCTTCTGATAGCAATAAAATGTTCTTTTGTGAAGCATGTCGTTTAGGCAAAAGTCATAAGCTTAAGTTTCAGAATTCTGTGACTGTTTATTCTGAGCCTTTTCAATTGGTTCAAATAGATCTATGGGGTCCTGCTCTTTTAGTTTCCAATAACTACGCATATTACATTAGTTTTGTGGATGTCTGCACTCGTTTTACATGGATCTATTTTCTGTCCAGAAAATCTGATGTGGCTCAAATTGTTGTTTCTTTTCATAAGTTTGTTGAAAGACAATTTAATACTAAGCTTAAAGCTTTTCAAATTGATTGTGGGAGTGAGTTTAAACCTGTGTCTTCTTATCTTGCTCATAATGGTATTAGTCTGCGAAATATGTGTCCCTATACTTCTCAACAAAATGGGATTGTTGAAAGGAAGCATAAGGCACATTGTAGAACTTGGGCTTACTTTAATGGCTCAAGCTTCTATACCTTTTAAGTTCTGGTCAGATGCTTTTCTTACTGTTGTTTATCTTATTAACAAATTGCCTACTGTTGTTTTGCAAGAAAAAAGTCCTCATGAAAAGCTTTATAATGAATTACCATCTTATGACAGTTTAATGGTGTTTGGCTGCCAGTGCTTTCCCCTGGTTAGGCCCTACAATCAACATAAGTTGCAGTACAGGTCTAAACCTTGTACTTTCCTGGGATATTGCTCACATCAGAAAGGCTTCAAATGTCTCAGTGAGGATGGTAAGGTTTATGTTTCCAGGCATGTACAGTTTAATGAGGATAAATTTCCTTTTGCAGGTGATGCTCGGCATGATCAGAGAGTACAAATTGAACCTGGTGGTAGTACTGTTGTTGCTATGTTCTTTAAGCCAAGGATAGCTGGTGGTGGACGTGCAGTTGTTGAGGAGATAAGTTCTACCAGCGCTTCTAGTTCTTCGGAGTCACCACAAAGGGTAGATTCGCCTAGTACTAGTTCTTAGAGTCAGATTCAAGTTTCTGGTCAACATGTTTCAGCACCAAGAGTTCAGGTGCAAACTCCAGTACGTGATGATTCTGCAGCAAGTCAGATACAAACTGCAATTCCTGGTGGTTCTACAGCAATGCAAATACCTGATGGCTCTGTAGCAAGAGTTCTTGGTGGTTCTTCAAGTCCTAGGTCTTCAAGTTCTGCATCAAGGGTTCTTATTTAGATACAAACGGCTGGTGTTGATCCTGTACCTTCTTCAGGTCCTGGTTGTGCACCTTGTGCACCTTCTTCAACTGGGATTGCAGTTCAGATGCAAGTACCTGATGCTGCTTCTGTATCTTCCTCAGGTGCATCAGATTCATCTGGTGCTTCAAGATCAGCAGTTGGTGAAGGTCTTGGTTCAGTTCCTGCTTGCTCAGAAGGTGTGTTAGGTAATACAGTGGGTACATTCTGTGGTGGTGTACCAGGTGCTTCAAAGTTGTGTGCTGATCTAAATGTGCCAGTGGATGCGTTTGTTGATAGTGATTTTCATCCTAATTCTGATGCTATATTACCTTCCAGTCCTGTTCCTAAGGAGCAAGAGCAAGGGTCAGCTTCTGTGCACAGTGAACATACATCTTCTACCTCCACTTCGGATTCAGTGAAGAATTCACATCATATGGTTACTAGATCAAAAACAGGTATTTTTAAACCTAAGGCTTTTAATGTTGAAGTTATGTCTGAGTTTGATAAACCAGTGGATGTTTATCAAGCTATGGCTCATGGTAAGTGGAAAGAGGCTGTTGAGAAAGAGTTTGGAGCTTTAGTTGGCAAAGGTACGTGGGAGTTAGTTTCATTACCCCCTGATAGAGTTCCGATAGGCTGTAAGTGGTTACTTAAAGTTAAAAAGAATACCGGTGGTAGTGTTGCTAGATATAAGGAAAGATTGGTGGCTAAGGGTTATTCTCAAAAAGCAGGATTTGATTACAATGAAACCTATAGTCCTGTTGTAAAACCTCTGACAGTTAGGGTTTTATTAAGTATGACTCTTAGTAAAGGTTGGGTGTTAAGGCAAATAGACGTTGATAATGCCTTCTTGAATGGAAATTTAGAGGATGAGATATATATGGTTCAACCACCAGGGTTTGAATAGGTTGACAGCCATGGGAATCAGCTAGTGTGTCATTTAAAGAAATCACTATATAGTCTCAAGAAAGCCCCTAGGGCATGGTTTGAAAAGTTTCGGGCTTATTTGGTGGATGTGCTTAAGTTCAAAGAGTCATTAGCAGATGCTTCTTTGTATTTTCGAGGAGACAGTGGTCATAAGGTGTATGTTATGGTGTATGTTATGGTGTATGTTGATGATGTGGTGATCACAAGAGATGATGCAAATGAAGTTAATGAAGTGATCCAAGCTATTAACTCAGCCTTTTCTCTTAAAGATCTGGGGAAGCTTAATTTCTTTCTTGGCATGACTGTGCAACATGTTGAACAAGGAGTCATACTAAGTCAGATGAAGCATATACTTGAACTCCTTGTAAAATCAAAGATGATGGGTACAAATCCTGCTCCTACCCCAATGATTACTTCACCTCAGTTGTCTGCTGCCAATAGGGATCATTGTTTAGATGCAACTCTGTATAGACAAATTGTGGGCACTCTACAACATGTCTGTACAACAAGACCTGACATCCAGTTTGCAATGAACAAGGTGAGTCAGTTTATACAGTCACCTTTAGATAAGCATTGAAAGGCTGTTAGAATAATCATCAAATATCTTAAAGGACTCTGGATCATGGGTTGTTTTTTAGCATGACACCTGCTCTTACGACACTTGTAATATATTCTGATTTTGATTGGGGTACCAACCCTGATGATAGACGCTCTACAGCATGACACTGTGTGTATCTAGGAGGTAACCTTGTTGCTTGGAGTTCGAAGAAACAAGGTATGGTCTCTCGATCATCCACTGAGGCAGAATTCAGAAGTTTAGCAAATGCAATGTGCGAAGCAATGTGGGTAAAATCTCTGCTTGTTGAGCTTGGAATTTCTATAACTTCTGCACCAGTCATATGGTGTGACAATACTAGTGCTATAGCACATTCAGCAAATCCTGTTTATCATGCCAAGCTTAAACACGTTGAGCTTGATCTATCATTTGTAAGAGAAAAATTTGCAGAGGGTTTGTTTCAGACTAACTATGTGCCTGTAGCAGGTCAAGTTGCAGACATTCTAACCAAGCCTTTGTCAGCATCATTCTTTGTTCGACTTAGAGAAAGGTTGTGTGTGTTTTCTGCAGGAGAGTTAAGTTTGAGGTCTACAAACAGAAATTTTTCAACATTTGTTTAGTACTTCTGGCTTGTCGTGCTTGTCTTATGTGTGAAAAAGATGTGCTTGAGGTAGATGATATACGATGTTCGATGTCTCTTGAAGAAAGAAGAGAAACATGGAAGTATGTTTGTTCGATGTCTCTTGAAGAAAGAGGAGAAACATGGAAGCATGTTAGATGTATGTGATCAAGGAATCAAGAATGCTGAAGAAAGTTTGTTATTCTGTTATGATTGTTAAAGCTGTAAAACAGTGTTTGTTAGAATCGTTGTGAGTTAGTTAACAGAGCTCTCTAAGTTCTTATCTCTTGTATAAATATCTTATGATGCTTAATAATAAAAGAAGACTGGTTTGTGATTATTTCTTCTGAATTTCCTTTTCTTAATTCTCCTTCGTTCTATATTCAAACAGTGCCTAATGGCTTAAATTGATAACACTGAGCTTTCATTGTGTGAAGGAATACGTGGTGTTCAAAAGGAAAAGGAAATGCAGGATGGTGTAAATAAAGTGAGGTTTGTTGGTTCACCAAAACTGATAAGCTCGAAGGCTACCATTTACGGAAGGGGAGAGCAGAGATGTCGAAGCAGTCCGGTCTGGGGTTTTCGATTCATTTCTTTGTAAGCTTCGACCACTTTTCCCATTAACTGTTCATTGAACTTCATTGTTGTTTAAAAGATAATCTAAATTGATTGGTTGATGATATTACCTTTAGTTCCCATATTGCAGATACAAGGTAACAACACATTTAAAGTCTGAATGATGCAAATGAAATTAATGATCGAACTTGTAGATTGAACTTTTGATATTTTTTTCTTTCTTTGAAAAGAAATAAAACCAAATCGCATTCACCCGATAATATGTGTTCACCTAAATCCATATTATGTCAGCTCAGGGTTTCAGTTTTCTTCCCGTCTTCTTCCTTTGTTTTTGTTATATCAGCTGTCTGCCAAGTGAAAGTGTTCTGTCACTTCTTATCTCTATGCAATAAGCTAGTTGTGTGTTTTCTTGTCTTTTAAAAACATGTTGTCGTGTTTGTGTTTGTGTTTGTGTCCCATCTCATTCTCATAACCTTTTTTAGCATACTATTTCTCTGTAATATGCTTGATAGTTAATGTTTGATGGAGCTGTTAGGAAGGGGATAAGGTTGATGAAGGTAATATGAATTCTGATCATTTGGTGTCTGTGGATTAAATTGATAGAATTGTAAATGTCGAGGTCAATTTTATTGAATCGTTTTACACCAATTAGAAATAAGTCATGTCATCTCTCTCGTTAATAATTTAACGGTGAGTAATCAAATTGAGCACTTTTATAACATTAGTGTTTAATAAATAGGAACAACTTTTTGTTCGTTGACCGAAATAGAAGTGGGGTAATACTTGAGTGACCATTTTTGGTATTTTACCCTAAAAATATATGAAAAAAACATTTGTCATTGTTTATTTTGAAGGGTAAAAAATGATGGACATATATGTTTTTTTGTCTGTTTGAGTTTTGGTCATTAATTTTGAAAAAGTTATATTTCAGTCACTTACATTATATATTTATTATATTTTGGTCATTGAACCGTTAATTCCTGTTAGTCTAAACTTTAGACAAAATATCAATTTGACCTCTAAGTTCTTCTAATCTCACCGCCGCCCACTAACCAACCACCTCGATTATCAACTAAAGAAAGTGACCAGAGTCATCACCAGTCGAAGGAGGTGGTCGTAGCAGAGATTGAAGAATATAGAGACCAAATACATATTTTATTTAAAGTTAAAAAGTTGAATTAATAAAGTTAGTACAAAAAAAAAATTTACGGTGATCAAAACAGAAGTGAAGTAATAATTAAGTCATCGTTTTGATAATTTATCTTAACAATGATATGCAAAAAAACACTTGTTGTCGTCATAATAATACTCGTAAAACTATTTTTTTCATTAATATGTATCAAATAATTATCCTATATATAATAAACAATAAACATATAAAATTTAACTTTAGTAATGTGAATACAAAATTGGAAGTAAACCTTCATTTCCACCCAAAATCAAGATTTTAATGAGACCGATGGTCTTTTTAGAAAGTGAAGAAAAAGTTTTCCCTTTTCAAGCTTTATTCCACTTTTGTTTAGTTTCATTGCTTTTTCTTTTTACAATGTTTAAACTTAAGGTATAGTTTTGAACACTTTGATTGATATGTTTATGAAATGTGGTTGATGGCGTGTTTGTTTCTGCGGTGGGAGTGTCAAACTCTCATTTAATAGGGATTTGTATTTTGAACGTTGTGCTTACATGTTTATATGTAAAAATTTAAAATTAATTTTGGGCACTAAACGTGATTTTGAAAAAAGTTACAGGATAGTAATTTTTGCGTTTCATCGTGATTTTTACACTATATTTTTACACAATCGTAATTTTTAAGAAAAAAAAACTCTCAAATATAAATCACGTTACTTTAAAATCAATTCTTAAAATTACGATGATTTAAAATCAATTCTCCCACCACATATTCAAACACAATGGAGTTTTCTCAATAGTGATTGAGATGGGATGATACCTAATGGGATAACCTTTATTGGACTCTTCCATGCGTGGAGTCACTTGGGGTTGGTCGATCAAAGCTCGATTCTTTTTCGGTATGACCAAGGATGGATTGAGGGGATGTTAAAAGAAGCAATCGTACTACTAAAAATTTTAAACTTCGTATGGTTTATGCATTTTCTTTATATTTTTTATTGATGATATAATTTTGTATCTATTAAAATTTAATAATTTTGTACTCTTTAAATTTCTAATATAACTACTTTTTAACAATATTATAATATAACTCTTTAGCAGTCCACGTTCCTTGATATAAAATAATGTGTCTGTCCTTAGACATGATTGTATAATATTATATTATTCCTGCGAAATAGCATTATGGCCTAAGAGATGGTGAGGTATTGCGTGTATGGGTGAGAATTCGATAATTCGAGTAAAAAATTTTAAATTATTCGAGTTGGCGCGTCATATTTTACAACTCAAATTTTATTGATTTTTTTATTTAAGTCGAGTTTATAAAATTCGAGTTGAGTTTTCAAATTCCTATATAAATTTAAATGTAATTATTTATCATGTTATAGTCGAGTTTATGAAATTCGAGTTGAGTTTTCAAATTCCTATATAAATTTAAATGTAATTATTTATCATGTTATAGTCGAGTTTATGAAATTCGAGTTGAGTTTTCAAATTCCTATATAAATTTAATTGTAATTTTTATCATGTTATATAGGGTTTGATTTCAATTTATCATGATATATATATTGGGAAAATTGAGAAACTCGACTCGAACTTAAAAATCAATATAGTAATTATTAAAATTTTGAGTTATTCAAATTTTCATTTTACAACTCAAACTTTATTTGATTTTTTTTTTCGAGTCGTGTCGGGTTTATGAGATTTCGAGTCAAGTCAAAACGAGTCGAGTTTTTCATCTCGAGTCGAGTTAAAAAATTTAATTTTTTACTCGAATCGAATTTTACCCATCCTAAATTGCATGGCGTGTTTGGAGTTCGAATAAGAAAGCTTAATCGCGAAGGAAAAAAATAGGAGAACGGGAGAGGAAAAGATAACAAAAAAAGTAATATAATAGGTAATTTGCATTTTAGATCACTAAATTTAGTTTCAACTTTCATTCAAATTACAAAATTTTAAATTAATCAAATTACATCATTTAACTTATATTATTAATAAATACTTTTATTTAACACACACATATATATATACATGCATATTATCATCGATTAATATTTAATTGACACTTTAAATACTTTTTGTTAGAATTTTATAGAAAATTAATTATTTTCACTTGAATTTATTTAATAAAATATTTGAGAAAAATTAGAAAAATATTTAAATGATTAATTAAATATTATTTTAACAATGATATGCAAAGAATATGCTAAGTAAAAGTGGTAATTTTAATTTTTTTGTTAGAACTATTTAAAAATGTTCGTTTACGTGACTTATTTTATTAATAATAAAAATAGATGATGTAATTTAATTAAATTAAAGGTTTAGAATCTAAATGAAAATGAAAGTTTTTTCTGAGAAATCCAAATTTTAATCATACCTAGAGGAGAGGAGAAGGAAGAGGATACTTCTAATAGGTTTAGAATTCATGACCTAAGTGAATATGATGGACAAAGATGAACAGTTTGATCAACCGGTCAAATATACTTACTTATTGAGAGCGAAAGTTAATTCAATGATCTAAAATATAAATTACCCTAGCATATCACATCAAATTTTTTTGAAAGACAACTGGAACTGGTATTGTAATAATCAAATTAAAAAATTGATAATTATCTTATAAGTTTTAAAAAAATTAATAATCAAAGGACTAATATAAAAATAAGTGACTAAATTATATCTCTTTTTAACTTTAGATACCTAAACTATTTATAGTAAAAAAAGTAAGTGTCTAACATTTTCTTTTATTAATTTTAAGTATCCGGCAGTCAACTATCGATAAAAAAATGATTTTCCAATTAAAATGTGACATGTAACAATTTTTAATTACTTTTAACTACATTTTTTAAAAAAATCAACTTTATCAAATTTCACAAAAGTACCATAAATTTCAAAAATTCTAATTAAAATTTTAAAGCAATTGTTGTCAGGTCGACGTTGTCGGAATAAAGTCTCCTCTTGTTGCACAATCTACACATTATTCCTTATTCTTTCGGGCGTCATTCGGCTTTAATCCTTCGAATGAAGTTTTACGTTTGATGTTTGATTGGGTCGTCGTTTGTCGATTTTAGACGATAGAATAATGGGGTAAACGATCGTGTAGGTCTCCCGACAAAATTAGTGGGTCACGGTGTAGCGATTGATGGTGTCAATGGCTGAATACTCAAAATTGTAATGATATAAAAATTAAACACTTAAAAATATAACAATACGAACGTTTAAAACTTATTTTTTTAAAAAATAATAATTTAGACACAAGTAAAAAAATACTATAATTTATACACTTATTTATGTATTAAGCCATGATCAAAATACAAACATTCTCAAAATTAAGATACTAGTGTACTGTACCCTACACATTTTTTTTTGACTCACTACCCATCACTTAATTATTTCGCTCTGTTCGTTATCAAATTCGGTCGATTACCTAAAGAATTTGCAGAATCTCATTCGTAAGGCATGACGTAATCGCTAAATGATGGCCTTTAGCTTACCACTGGCATAAAAGCAAGCAGGTTTGATGCGATCAAACACTAGCCCATTTCTCGCGCTTTGAAAATTTGTAAGAGTTTTTTCAACAAAAAAAAAAAAGTATAAACGAGTATAGAATGTCCACCGGCGGCCAGCATATTCTGGTCTATCCGTTTCCGACGGCAGGTCACATCATCCCTTTCATCGACCTTAGTCACCGGTTACTCAATCGCGGCCTAACTGTGACCATATTGGTCACACCCAAAAATCTCCATCTCCTCGACCCGCTCCGGACCCGCCATGCTTCCTCTTCTCTCCGTCACATGCTTCTCCCCGACCCTGACCCGTCGAAAACACCCGACCTCGTAGCTAGAATGCGCTGCTTGCGCGAGCTTCACTATCCTGCACTGCTCCAGTGGTTTCAGTCCTTAACTTCTCCTCCGGTTGCTATTTTCTCCGATTTCTTCCTTGGTTGGACTCAGAGTGTAGCTTCCGAGTTAGGCGTGCGACGGGTCGTGTTCTCGCCCTCGGGTTCCTTCAATTACGCGTTGAACATTTCGTTGTGTTTAGAACCACTAAGGATGGATCCGCAGGACGTGAACCAGACGGTGTCATTTCCGAAGCTCCCTAATTCTCCCAAATACTCTTTATATCAAATCAACCCTCTTTTCAGATCGTACAAAGATGGCGATCCAGACATGGAATTCTATAGAAGAAATTGGTTCGAGAACTTTGAGAGTTGGGGAATTGTTTTCAACACTTTCTCCGATTTAGAGAGCATCTACATTGATCACTTGAAGAAAGAAATCATGGGTCACAATCGGGTTTGGGCGGTTGGACCCGTGATGATGCCATCGGAAAACAACGGATTGGACGCAACGAACCGCGGAGGGTCCAGTACGGTGGCGTTTAATGAGCTGACGGCTTGGTTGGACTCGCGCGAAGAGAATTCCGTGGTCTATGTTTGCTTCGGGAGTCGCATTGTGCTGACACGTAAGCAAATGGATGAGCTGGCGGCGGCGCTAGAGGAAAGCGGGGTCAACTTCGTTTGGTGCATCAGGGAACCCGAAGCCTGGCGGGTCTCGTGCGATGATGGCGTGATTCCTGAGAGATTTGAGGATCGTGTGGCGGGGAAAGGGTTTTTGATAAGAGGGTGGGCGCCGCAGGTGGCGATTCTCCAACACCGAGCCGTGGGCGTGTTTTTGACGCATTGCGGGTGGAATTCGACATTGGAAGGGATCAGCGCCGGGGTGGTTATGTTGACATGTCCGATGGGCGCGGACCAGTTTACGAATATGAAGTTATTGGTCGATCAATTGGGGGTGGGAATACGAGTGGGTGAGTCGACTCAAAATATACCAGAGTCGAGCACGTTGGCTCGAGTGCTGGTTGAGTCAGTAGATGGGTGCAGAACAGAGAGGGCTCGAGCTAAGATGTTGATGGAAGCAGCCCTGAATGCAGTTAAATGTGGAAGCTCAGACAAGGATTTGGATTCGTTGGTTAAAGCGGTTAATGAGCTCAAACCTGAAACAACTACCAATGGAATGTAATACTCGGATTCTATACGTATAACCATGTCATTTGAGAATGACCAAAATATGAACGATTCAAAAGTTAAGTTATTAAATTAAATTTTCTTAACTTTAGTGACTAAAATGAGAGTGAGAAGAATGTTGAGCGATGATCGATGTAGTTTACCAATTTTTTATTAAGGAAAAACAAAAATTAACGTTAACTTTTAACGAAAGGTAATGGGAGGGACCATATTGAAAGCGAACTAAAAGTTCGGTGACTATATTAAAATTGAACTAAAAGTTTGATGGTCTTATCATATATTTTAAAAGTACAGTGACCAAAATGAATCTTCCATAAACGTTTGGTGACCATTTATGTAGTTTACCCGTTTTGTAAAAGGGGAAATTGAATAAAATGGCATTTTAATAATTATGTTAAAAGTTCTCTCTGCCGTCCACCTGGCACTAAGGATTAAGGAAACAATTGGCGACGGACAACCCACAGTTTATTTCGCCACTCGTATTACATTACAGTGAGCTTTTTTCAGCTTTGGGATTTCTTGTTAATCTCTTAATTCTCGTTTTCATCGTTGAAAAAAAAAAACCCAAACTCAAAACTTCATGGCTCGGAAATTCTTCGTCGGCGGCAACTGGAAATGTGTATGTTTCTTCTTCTCTCCTGCTTTTAATTGATTGTTTTCTTTTTCAATTCAAAATTTTGATCTATTGTTTTTTGATCCCATATTATCTCCAGCATCGCGTGAAACTATGTTTTGTGTTTAATATTCGATATTGAACTAAACCGTAGTTGATCGGTAATTTAAATAGCTCCCTTAGGTTTTGAGATCGGATTCGTAGTCCTGTTTTGATTATTACATGTTTTTATACATGAATTATATAATATTTACTCAAAATAGGGGTAATGATTTTGTTGTAGAATGGGACAACTGAGGAGGTCAAGAAGATTGTTACCACATTGAATCAAGCTGAAGTTCCTTCTCATGATGTTGTGGGTAAGTGATTTTGTGCCCGTTTTGATAATTATTTGAATTTTTAAAATTTACTTTGAATTATTACATAGTTTATCTATGTTGTGGCAGAGGTGGTTGTTAGCCCTCCATTTGTGTTCCTTACCCTTGTCAAAAGCCTGTTGCGGTCCGATTTTCATGTTGCTGCTCAGAATTGCTGGGTTCGCAAAGGCGGTGCTTTTACCGGAGAAGTTAGGTATATAATCTTTGTCTGTTATCATCTGCTACTGCTTTGTATATCAATTTTATGACGGGCTATTAGCTATATGTAAAGTTGTTGTTTAGGAGGTTCTCTGGATTAACTTCGTTTGCTCTTTAAACAGTTCGGAGATGCTTGTTAATTTGGGGGTTCCATGGGTTATTATCGGTCACTCTGAGCGAAGGGCTCTCTTAAATGAGTCTAATGAGGTAAGTAGTATAATTAGATTCCGCTTACTTCCTAATCTACTTAGGGAACTTCTAGCCTTGTTTTTTGTATCTCAAATGAATCAAATTGTTCTTATTATTGATTCTTAGTATTGTTTCATGCCTTTATGTCCTTTTCTGAATGTTTGTCTCTGCAGTTTGTTGGAGATAAGGTAGCGTATGCACTTTCTCAAGGCCTGAAAGTGATTGCTTGCGTTGGAGAGACACTCGAACAACGAGAATCAGGGTCTACTATGTCTGTTGTTGCTGCACAAACCAAAGCAATTGCTGGTACTTGCTTTTAAAGTATAAAAAAACTGAAGCACTTGTTTGTTTTCTAAGATATGGTACCGTAGGTGTAATTGCTACCCTGGTTGAAGTTTATGACTGTGGTCTCTATAGTTATTTATTTAGCCATGTTTCATTAGCCCGTTTCGTTTATTTTAAACTACTGTTGCTCGTTTGCAGAGAAAATAACAAATTGGGATAATGTTGTTTTGGCTTATGAACCTGTTTGGGCCATTGGTACTGGGAAGGTCGCAACCCCTGCTCAGGCTCAGGAAGTAAGTTTGAGTTTTGTGCATATTAATATCATTTTAAAGGATCTTCACTTTTGCATTGCACCGGTTTTAATAATTTGGTTCTCCCATAAATGCCAAGTTCTATTATATAACTATTTTAGGGCAATCTATCAAAGCTTTTGTTTGCATCTAATCCATTGTTTGCTAGTTCGTTCCTATGAGAAATCATTCTCTGTTTCATTTTACATATAAATGTGTGATTGTGTTGTCCAGGTTCATTGCGAATTGAGGAAATGGCTTAGCGAAAATGTTGGTGCTGATGTTGCTGCATCAACTAGAATTATATATGGAGGTATTTTTCTTTATTGCCTAAGGCTTTACTTGGTTGAGTCGAAAAATGGAAAGAAAATAAAATGAGGGGTTATCATTTTCCATCATCATGTATAAAATCAAATCATTTCAATTTTTTTCCGAAGAAAAAATCATTTCAATTTGAAATGAGAAGAGTAGAGAAAATGTGAGACAAATATAAGTTAGCTCAAAATTATATCACTTTCAAAACTTCATTTATTTCCTTTCATTTTTCAACTCTACCAACAACGAATGGAAAAATATATATATTTTTTTCTCAAATTTTCCTTCTTTCCTACCAAGCACACCAATAGAAAATATATTTTTACATGTTTCCACTTTTCTACCCTTTGATTTTCCATCCAATTTTCTTTGCACTTGGTAGGAGTTGTCTTATCGAAGTGCTTTTAAGGAAATCGAGCATAGCCTATGTTAGAATGTAAATGTGATATAACTTTAAAAATCTAGAATCTACATGCTCCATCCCAACTTCCAAATAGTACTTAACCATTTATGTTCGCTATTTCAGAATTTCATTCAAAACAGTTTAAACTTCGCTTGGTCCTCCATTAATTTCTGATTCTCTCATTAAACGCATCCCGTAAACCGGATTGAATTTGATTTTGCATTTATTGCAAATTAATGTAGGTTCCGTAAACGGAGCAAACTGCGAGGAATTGGCTGGACAGCCCGATGTGGATGGCTTTTTGGTTGGTGGAGCTTCTCTGAAGGTTAATAACTTTCTTTCTTACTTTCCTTGTGCCATCGATGATTCATTTATTTGACGCCTTTTTTTCAACTTGTTCCCTATTATGCTTACTATCACTTTTTGTGTTCTACCTTCCCTCCATCAGCCCGAGTTTGTCGATATCATCAAGTCCGCAACCGTGAAAAAGAATTGAAGTTTGCAGCCTGAAATCATAGGTTAAAAACATAAATAACCTTCTGGGGTAATGTTTAATTTTGTATTAGTGGACTTTATTTAGAACCTGGTATCACAATTTTCAGGGTGTGTAATAAGCCAAATTGGACTTTGTTTATGTTGGTTTGAGACGTATGAAAGATCTTGATGTTGGAGTTTCAGTGGATTTGTGTTTTACAAATTCATGAGATTTCTAACCATTCTTAGTGTGTGATCATGTTTTGGCATCGAAGTGGCCATCCTACAATTTAGTCGAAGCTTATGCGTATGCGGTTTGACAAGGGATGAATTATGAGCACAGAGCTAGCGTCGATGATGCATTCCATGTTCTTCGCGATTGTTGGGAAGCTTAAACTTTAAATTTTAAATCCTACAACTTAAACCTTTAAATCTTAAACTTTAGTTTTTTTTTTAAAATTTACACGTCATGTACCATGTAGCAAGTTCCTAAAGCGCCATATGATAAAAAATGATATGTATCACGGTTAAAAATTTAAGAGAGTCAAATTAAATTAGGATGAGTTTACCACGTGCGACGAACATTGATGAACACTACTAATGATGAACACCGATGAACACCATTAAATTAATTAATAAAGATTTAAAATTTCAAGGACCCATCATACAATTAATAATTATTTTTAAAAATTCAATTAAATTATTTTATATATATATTAAAAATTTATTTTTTAATACGGGTAAACTATATATTTAGTACCTCACTTATTTCCGTATTTCTATTGAACCCTCATTATTTAAATATTATTTCAATTTGACCCTATTTTTTATAAAAAATAATTTAACCCTCAACTTAAAACCCTAAACTATTAAACCTTAAACCCTTAAACTCTTAAACATATACCCTAAACCATATACCATTAAAAATAATTTCACCATAATCGATTCAATTCAATTCAATGAATCGTTGAATTATTCTAAAAAATTTAATTAAATAATTTCACCATCTGGGTAATTGTGTCGATATACTGCTAGTCCTATATAATTAATCCGGCAGTGATCAAATTCTTACACTCCATCAACACATCTCCACCGTCTTGAGTAATTGTATCGATCACACATTTCACATGAACAGCATAAAGCATAGAAAAGAACTACGGCAGTAGTAAGTACGATACTGTGGATCCATTCTTTTGTTAGAAAAGAACTATATAATTTCAACATTTGGCATGTACCACATGTACAGGGATTGCGGTCTCCAGGGATGCCACAAATATCACAAATGAATGACATTTTCCTTTGAAGCATAATGATTTCGTGTTCGTGTGCTCCAACCGAAACCGTGAACGATTTGAAAAAAATCTTTCACAAATCCCTGGTAATGATTTTCGCAAACATCGCAGGTACATGCCTCGACATGAGCCGGTGAAAATTGCGAGAGTTGCAGAGGGTGTTGAGGGTGTAGAGCGTGATTCAAAATCGCATCATCAAACTCGATCGGCACATTGTTTATGGAGATCGAAGTTGCTACATTGCAGACATCTATAGATCGAACCGGACAGCCGTTCGTCACATCCAAAGCAAAACATTAAAATTGTATTGAAAACTTTACCGGCCGCAATGAAAGCAAGCATTCCCGGCGCTTTCTCTCTGTAACATCTGTGTGTTCGCCAGTCTCTGTCAATATCATCTCCGAAAACCTGAAATCTGCCAGTGACTGATACAAGCCACTCGAATTCTCTACAACCCCAAGAACTCACACTCCAACTTTGTTCTGTAGGCTAACAACTTTATACCGGTAGCAGGTTACTACCAAGCCAGATGCTTCACTTGGAGAAATAAAAATCTATATTTTTTCAGAAAATTCGGCACAAATTAAAGCTGTTATTTGAGAAGTGATGTTACTATTATAATTCTCTTATTTCATTTGAACAAATTTCACATTTGCAGTTGAAACCTATCTAAATGTATCAAAAAAACTACTCCATAAAGATTTATTAAAATTCAGCTTCAACGACCAAAGATGGTGAAATTATTTAATTAAAGTTTTTAGGAGAATTAAACGATTCATTGAATTGATTTGAATCGATGATGGTGAAATTATTTTTAATGGTATATGGTTTAGAGTATATGTTTAAGAGTTTAAGGTTTAATAATTTAGGGTTTTAGGTTGAGGGTTAAATTATTTTTTATAAAGAATAGGGTCAAATTAAAATAATATTTAAATAATGAGGGTTCAATAGAAATACGTAAATAAGCGAGGTACTAAATATACAGTTTACCCTTATTAAAAAACAAAATTTTAATATATATAAAAAGTAATTTAATTAAAATTTTAAAATAATTATTAATTGTATGATGGGTCCTTAAAATTTTAAATCTTTATTAATTAATTTAATGGTGTTCATCGGTGTTCATCATTAGTGGTGTTCATCAATGTTCGTCGCACGTTGTAGAATTTTCCATTAAATTAAAAGAACTTCAGATACCAAAATGATAGTAATATATAATTTCAGATACTAAAATATCATTTAACACTAAGAATTTTTATCATATAAGTTTGACCAATTTTTTAAAATAATTCATTTTGATTTATTATTTATAAAATATTTAAGTAAAGTTTTAATTAAAACTATTTTATAATATATGAGCAAATGAATTCAAGTCAACGTAAACAAGTAAAGTTTGAGAGATTCTTTTTAATGGAAGATGTAATAAAAATTATTATTGATAATTATATAAAATGGGATATTTTTTTAATGGAATTCTTTTTCTTTTTGACTTTCTAAGGCTTTGTAATACTGAATCCCACGAAATCAAAGAAAATATTATTGCCACCATCCCTTCGCATAAAAAATAAATAAATAAATGCCATTTGGTGGATCATTTTGTTTGACTTTCAGTCCTTGCAAAGATTCTTTTCATTTAAGGCTACAAATTCCTCTGATGTTGACACAGATTTTTAGGGGAAGTTTTAGAAAACAACCGGTTTAAAAAAGTTAAAAAATGACGTGTGCAAAATTTTTTACAAAAAAAATTTAAAGATTTATGTATATATATTGAAATTGTTATAAAAATAGTAAGAAATTCGGTATATACGTAATTGCTTATTATTTTTATGTACATACCGAAATTCTTACAAAAGATGTAAATATTTTTGTACATTACTTAAGTTTCACGATTTTTGTAAGGATTTTGTACATGTACCGAAATTCTTACAAAAGTGGTAAGAATTTATGTACATACCTAATTTCTTACGATTTTGTAAGAATTTTGGTACACGCCTTTTTTTAGCCTGTTTTTAAGCGGTTGTTTTTTTAGAATTTTTCAATTTTTAGTCTTCCTATTCGATCATCAAATGAGTTATGTATTCGGTAATTTAAACTCTAAATTAAATCTCTAAGTCATAATTTTAAGGCACTTGTCAAAATTAAAAAATTTCACCGTTAGTGTATGAAATACTTTCTTATAAAAAAAACATAATAATTTTACAGTTATTATTATTCTATGCACTGGCAGTGGAAAATATATTTCACAAACATATATAATTTCACTCAACATGTAACTCCTAAACATTAAATTCTAACCATAAACCCTAAATTTTAAAATCCAATTTATACAACTTAAACCCCTAAACTAAATCTTTAAACTATAAATTAGACTCACTTGTAAAACAAATTTTCCACCATCGGTGCATGCAATATTTTTTTTTCTTATTTTTTTAATAGTAATAGTGATTTGAACCCATACATAAACAGTAACAGTAACATGATAACTAAATCATATCATATTAAAGTAATGGAACCAAATTTTCAAATTAAATATAATGCATGGATTTAAAGCACAATTTGACCAATATATAGCACTTTTAGGAATTGAGTTGTTACAAACCCTTTCTCCTATTGCTAGTATTTGGTGATCTAACTAAAAATCCACACTTTTTCAAATTTGATCTTTTAAATATTCATTTAATTATCATAGATAAACGAGAGTACATAAACCTAATATTCATATAGAACTTTTACACGCGGCTTTTAATTTTAGGGTTGTAATTTTAGTTTAGGTTTTAAAGTTTAGGGGTTTAGGTTGTGAGATTTAGAATTTAAGGTTGATGTTTAAAATTTATGATATAGGGTTTAAGTTTTTAGGATCAGAGTTAAAGAATTTAAGATTTGAGCTTTTATAGCATAAATATGCATGCTTGTGTGAAATTAGTTTTACATGGCCATGTATAAAAATTTTACTTATTTTTGAATTGGACCGACCATATTAGTTGAATCGTAAATCAATAGTCAGTCAATTTAAATGATGATATTAAACTGTATATAAAATAAATATTTACAAATCATTAGAAGATAAAAAAGTTTAAACAAAAATAACCTAACGAGTGGTCCCGGTGAAAAAGAGGACGACATTTATTATAAGAGATTTAAGTTCAAATTATTTTGTTTATAAAGTATATTTTATCAAAGAATTAAAAATATATATAAACAAATATTATCTTATAATTACCTTTAAGCAATAAAAAAAATACGATCTTTACGGATACTGGGTTTTGGTGTCCCCGCATTCATATTTTTCTCGTTAAAAACAAAAGAAAATGGTATATTTATTAATTTAAAAAATCTTGTATGCCACGTCAAGGCGTCAATCTCGTTTATTTGTTTGGTAGTCCACAAATTATGACACCTCATTTGGTAATTCTTTATTCTTTACTAAAAAACTTCAACCAAAACTTAATTTATTTCCATGTGACTTTTTTATTATTAATTAAGTTGATTTTTTAATAGTAATTAAGTGTATCTTTAAATTTATTTATTTATTTGATTATTCAAATTGATTTGTATTTACTTTAATTTAAATTAAAACTAATCAAAATGAATCCAACGAGTGATTCTAAATCTTAATAGAAAAGAGGATGATGTTCATCCAATGAGACTTGGGTTCAATTCACTCAGTCTGTATCGTATGTGCATTGTCAAAAGATTAAAAATTTGTATGAACAAATACTACATTGTAATTAACTTTAGACTATTAAAAAACTAATCAAAATTTTTTAAGTTGAACGTGAAACGAATGAAACTCAAAATAAATTACAATTATAATAATTTTATTCTAAAATGAGTTATAATATTTTTTAAATTTGTCTGATGTAATTACGAAATAAATTATACAAACAAACTATTTAAACCGAATCATCTAATAATAATACAATTATTTTTCTAATGAACTACTTTTCAAGATGTATAGTAATTTAAAGGGTAAAGTACACAAATGGTCATTAAACTATCCTTAAAAATACAAAATGGTCACCAATTTTTTTAAAATTATATAATCCTCATTAAAATTTAGTTTTTATCACAAAATGGTTACTGAGCCGTTAATTGGGAGACGTGGTAGTTACGAAAATTTGTGTAATAATATATTTAAACCTCAATATTTACACATTCAATCAATTTAGATTTTAGACATCAATAATGAGGGTTAAATTAGGAATAAATTGATTAAATGTGTCAATATGAAGGATTAAATGTTATATTATTCAAATTTCTTTAACTGTCACGTCACCCAATTAACGAGATTTAACGGCTCAATGTATATTTTATAACAAAAACTAAAATTTAATACTCATTCTAGAACATTAAAAGTTTGATGATCATTTTATATTTTTAAAGATAGTTTAGTGACAATTTACCATATTTAAATTAGCATGAACTCGATCCGCGGAATAGATAAGGATGTGTAGATAGTTGCTTAAAGGGTCCCACCTAAGATGAAGAGGTCAAACTTATCCGATTAATTCATAGGTAAGGGCAGGCTATGTGTTTCCGATGACCGTAGATGGTTGTGGTCCTGATTAGGGGTGTAAACGAGCCGAGTCGAGTTCGAGTAGTGCTAAGCTCGGCTCGGCTCGTTAAGATTTCGAGTCGAGTTCGAGCTTGAGTAATTTCTAACGAGCCTAAGAAATCTAAGCTCGACTCGGCTCGTTTAGAACTCGAGTCGAGTTCGAGCTTGATTCGAGCTCAATCGAGTTAAGTGTTGACCGATCTTTGATCGTATTGGACTCAAGTAACTCTTCATTTATCATGTCTCATTTAAAGTCCTATGAAGAAAAAACTTTGATACACATATTTTGTAAACTCAAGCTTGTTAATTTTAGGGTTTAATGTGTTAGTTTAGGGTTTAGAGTTTTAGATTGTTGGGTTTAGAATTTATGATTTAGATTTTTAGGGTTTAATACTTATGTTTATGGTTTATATTTAGGGTTTTAAGTTTAAGATTTTAGATTTTAAACTATATAAAAAATTACTATATTATATTTTCGAGTAGCTTGTGAGCTTTTCGAGTCTGGTATCCAGTAGCTCGGCTCGGCTCGGCAAGAATTCGAGCCAAGTTTGAGTTCGAGTCGAGTCCAATCAAGTCGAGCTTTGACCGAGCTTTGACCGAGTCGAGCCCGAGTAGCTCGCGATCTGTCTCGTCTCATTTACAGCCCTAGTCCTGATGAAAAAGTAATTGAATTGTACGGTTGTGAATTTAGCAAATACGTTTGTCTTTCAGTGAAAAAAAAATTAAATTGATGAAATTTTGAATATAGGTCAATTTTATTCAATTGTTTTGAATTACGACAATTTAATAAACTGTATAGGTTTGTGGGGACCAAAAGTGTTATTATATCAAGTTTGTTGAATCATTGTGTTGCATGTAATTTTTTAAAAGTTTAATACAGTACATATATTTTGATATATGTCCAATGTGATACATGTATTATTAAAATGTTTAATATGATACATATACTTTGTCAAAATGTTTAATATGATTCCTAAATTATCATTGCGTGTATTATTATTGTACAAATACTAAATATAATCACAATCTTAAATATAAAATTCTAAGGGAGTGCTCCTAGTGGATCTAGAACCCATAACTCAAGGGAATATAAGAGAACAAAAATAAGCAGCTTAGTCAACCGGCAAAATATACTTGCTTAGTAACAGAAATTTTTAAATATAATAATAATACACAAAATAATAGTTTAAGTAATACATTGATTTGTCAAAATACAAGTAACACATTAAACATTTTTAAAATAGATATATCATAGTAGACATTTTATTATACCATTAAAATGTAACGTTCGAATTAAAACAATCCTCCACGAAGTGAGGATTTAATTGGTCATGACATGAAGTAGATCAAAACATGATCAAAATCACGTTTGATAAGATCAAATTAAGACATTGACGTTTATTTAAGGAAAGATAATCAATAATGCAACAAAATTAATGTTTATTTAAGGAAAGATAATCACTAATGCAACAAAATTAATGTTTATTTAAGGACGGAACAGCAACAAAGCTACATAATCTAATTTTTAATACAAGGTTTGGAATTGAACCAGAAGCATCTCAGAAAGTCTAATTTGCACTGAGTCATTTGGCTCTACAATCTTTTTATCAATACTATTATTTACAAAATAGAAATTAAAATACAATACAATTCGTTTAATTATTAGTTTATTTATGAATTAATTGTTTGTTTCATGAAAATATAGATTTAGAAAACGGATCGATCCTTTGGGTTTTAGTAGCCAATTAAAATTATCATTCAGAAATTTAGTATAAAAGGATTGATTCTCGCTTAAAAAGGATAGATCCCTTTAAATTGAATATATGTCAGAATTGATCAATTGATGTTAGAATTAATCTTTGTTTCTTTTGGAGTTTATAATTTTGTAAGAATATATATTTAAGAGTATATTTAGACAGTAAATTGAATATTTTGAAAAATCTTTGAAACATTTAGAAATTTAAAAATGGGTCTCTAACTTTTGAAACTTAATTGTATAGTCATTAAAGGTTAACCAAGACCCATATGTTAATAATTACCCTGATTATGTTATAATAAGACTTAAATTTAGTAAGAGAAAAGCTAGAAGATAATTTCAGATAAATCCTTAAATTTTGAAATATTTACACCTTAATCCTTATGTTGTGAAAACTTTGCAATTTGATCCCTGATGATAAAAAATCAAAATTGTTTGACTTATGAACTTTGATTATTGATAATGTACTCTGATGTTTCATATTTATTTTAAACGATTTGTTAAAATTTGTCTATATGATTCTCTGTTTTGATTTTCGGTAACACTTTGGATCCGATTTTCTTTTAGACCGTGTAGGGGTGTTACATTTGTGGCTCAATTAAAATATTGTTACAAACATACTATTCATCCGTTAAAAAATGAACGAAACTCAGCTTGGAACAATTATAGTTTTAGTCCCTAAAACTTATATATTCTATCAATTTGGTCCTAATTTAAAATAATTTATTAAAATTAATATTAATATTTAAAAATTTCATAATATCTTATTGTGATACTATCAAGCCCTGTGAGTTCATCAAATTAAAACAACAGTTAGATAACTACAATGCAACTATAAAACAACAACAAATTATTGATAAAAGTCTTACATCAATGAATATCGACCAATTACATAGTTGAACAAGCTCGACTTGCAACCTTACAAGAACATGTGTAACAAAACATATGGCCCAAGTATGAGATAGGACGATGACCGGTACAACATGCACTCGGTGTTTCGGAAAGTGGCAACAAAACATGAAAAGTGTATCCTTTAACTTTGCAACCAAAACTAAATTATTTTAAGCATAAAAAACAATATAATATTTTTGAGAGAAGGACAAGTATTAACATGATGAAATTTTTAATATAAAGGATATTTGAGACAAACTGTTATTATACCAAATTACATCATTATTTTATCTAATATTTAAAAGCTCAATGACTTGTTTGTAATAATATTTCAATTAAGTGGCTAAAAATTTATACAATAACAATTGAGTGACCTGAAATATATTTTACCAAAAACAATCACAACCACAATCCCAAAATTAAGGTTTTGTCTTCACCAAATGTCTGTTTTCAAACCTAGAACACTGTAATAAGGTAAGTCTAACCGACGGCATGTTTTAACATTTTTGGTTAGTTTTTTGAGTTTTTTTTGTTAAGTATTGAAATAAATTTCGATACTTTGTTAAAACTGAAAATTTATCAAAAAAAAATTAAGTATCAATACTTATAAAATAAATATCGATATTTATATAATAAAAAATAAAAAAATCAACAAAAATTATTATCAATAAGTTAAACATTTTTAATTCAAAAATAAAATTTAAAATTTATTGTCTTTTAGTCGCACTCTATACATGTGATACTCGAGAACTAACCCATCTTAACAATGGGCACAAAGGCAAAATCTTTCAACTTCTGTCACATCAAAAAAGGTGTCCAAAAGCAAGTGAACCAGTAAATTCCAAATTTTGAACAAAAAACAAACCAGTAAATTCCAATCCTTTAAATGATAAAAAGCGAAGAAATAGTGAGAGGACTGATGAGATTGATCAATGATCAGGACAGGAGAGGAGGTTTCCGTAGGGGCGGTTTTTTAAAGCTAAATGCTGAAAAACTACATCTTGAAAAATGTAGGGACTTTGCTTGCCAATTCTCTACAATTATCTATTACAAATATCCATTTTTTTTACTTCAGGATAGAAAAAAGTTTCTATTTTTAATATAGTTTACAAAGGAGCCAGCTGTGAAGCCACCATGGTTTTGTAACAGTGAATCCAACGGCTCAGAAGAGATGGTAATGCTGTTCAAGCAAGGGGCTAACCATCTCTGACTTGACTCTCTATATAACTACTGAGAATAAACAGAAAGACATAAGCATATTACGCTACGCTTAATGGTCGGCTCCATCCCGCCATTAATGCAATTCCTCTCAGCTTACTAGTTGCCGGTTGCTTCTACCTAGTACTATACAAGCAAAATTCAAGCTTTTTGATATAATCTGGTAACCCCCCCTCTCAACTTTTTTCCCTCTTTTAGGTCCTTGCCTTCTGCTTAGTTTACAGAGGAAAAAGATTTGTTTTTGGGTGGTTTAGTTTATTGGGTATTCTTTCAAGTGTTTCCTTTTTTGATAAGAAAAAGATTTGATTTTGTAATAAAAAAGTGATGGTTTTTGGAAGCTTTGTTTATAAAACATAGATCTCCTTTTCTTTGTTTGAATTCTGGATCAAAGTTTGATTTTTGTACGTGTTTTTTACTATCTGCAGAACAAGGGTTGAAGATGGTGGCTTGTTTTCAGGTACTTGATTCAATGGGGATTTGCTTTAGTGCCAGAATTAAAGCTGAGTGCCCCAATAACACAGGTACTTCAATTTTCTAAAGCAACCTTTTTGTTTTCTCTTTACTGAGCATCATACTAATATATCTGCTAATTCTCACGGACTCATTTTCTTAATTAAGCAGTTTAGGAATTTTGGGTTTTTAAGTACAATTTCCACCCTCTTGCTAGTGTAGTTTATGGTGATCTTTATCTTAATTAGTCACAAAATGGCCCTGTTTTGCTCAATCAACAGATCTCAATTAACAAATGAATGAGTCACATACATGTTTGAAACAGGGCTGGGTTCAAAGTGTGATAGTGGTGAGAGGAAAGACATGAGCAGTGAAAGCAGCGGCAGCAAAGTTTCATCATTTTCGGCACCTATGACACCTCGGAGTGAGGGTGAGATTTTACAGTCCCCCAATTTGAAAAGCTTCAGTTTTGCCGATCTCAAGATGGCCACGAGGAATTTTCGTCCCGATAGTGTGATAGGAGAAGGCGGTTTCGGCTCCGTGTTCAAGGGTTGGATCGATGAAAATTCCTTCGCCGCTACTAAGCCTGGATCTGGCATTATAATTGCTGTCAAAAGGCTTAAGCAGGATGGATTCCAAGGTCACAGGGAGTGGCTGGTGAGTCCCATGTTGCATTTCTTAACAACATTTAAAGTTTAAGATTTAGTTGTATTGATAGCCAATGTGTTCAAATTGCTTGCTTAAGATGTTTATCTGTGAAGTCTTTTGGTTTATTTTTACATTATGTATTCGAGATCTTAGTGCGTAGATTCACTTGTGTTCGTTCTCAATCTCATAGGCTGAAGTGAATTATCTGGGACAGTTTTATCATCCTCATCTTGTGAAATTGATTGGATATTGCTTGGAGGATGAACACCGCCTTTTGGTGTATGAATTCATGCCTCGTGGCAGCTTGGAGAATCATCTGTTTATGAGTAAGTTCTTTCGGTCTGTCTCTGTGTCATCCATCAAAAATTTGCTTGAAGTGCCATATTGTTTAATTGGAACACTTGAATTATGTGTACCAGGAGGTTCTTATTTCCAGCCTCTTTCTTGGAGTCTCCGCTTGAAGGTTGCTCTCGGTGCTGCAAAAGGGCTTGCCTTCCTTCACAGTGCGGAAACGAAAGTCATATATCGAGACTTCAAGACTTCCAACATCTTGCTTGATTCAGTATGTGATTTGTTAAGCCAGCATTCTTTCCGCTTCCCTTATATGGTTTTGTTTGACAATGTCTATAGTAAGTATTGCATCATATTCTCTATTAACCATTTCGTTCCGATGTCATTGCAGAACTACAATGCAAAGCTTTCGGATTTTGGATTGGCCAAAGATGGTCCAACTGGTGATAAGAGCCATGTTTCTACGAGGGTCATGGGGACCTATGGATATGCTGCTCCAGAATATCTTGCCACAGGTACTTATCAGCGGTCAACCGAGTATATGTAAGTTTATGCTCTTGTAATCAACAAATCATTCCTGTTTTTCTCCAACTGTAGGTCACCTGTCTGCCAGGAGTGATGTCTATAGTTTCGGAGTTGTGCTGCTGGAGATGTTATCTGGCCGAAGAGCAATTGACAAGAATCGACCGTCTGGAGAACAAAAACTGGTGGAATGGGCCAAACCTTACCTGGCCAACAAACGCAAAGTATTACGTGTCCTAGATAATCGCCTCCAAGGCCAGTATTCAATGGAAGGAGTCTTTAAGGCTGCTACCCTTGCTTTGCGATGCCTTTCCATTGATTCCAGGTTCAGACCGAGCATGAATGAGGTTGTAACCGCATTGCAGCAGCTCCTGGATTCTAATGACTCTGGAATAAATCAGAACAATACTAACAGCATGCCTCGGAGACGTAGGCAAAGCGCAGATGATGCCAACGGGGGAAGGAGTGTGAATGCATACCCTCGCCCATCTGCTTCTCCGCTTTATGACTGATGACGGAATCGAGGCCCGGAACAAAAGCCAAAAGCTGCTGACCTACCCGGTTGGTTGTCTCCGGAACTCAGGCGTTCACTTTTTCTATACGTGCCTAGTGACTGTACAGTTAATACATTAGGTAATGTACTCAAAAGTCAAAACCAATATTGTCTACAAAATTGCAGGCTAATGTATATGCAACTATGTATTACTTTTTGATATCCTGCGTTGGAAGACGGTGCAATTGCTTTTCTACAACCACGATTATTAAGGTCTTTTTTTTTCTTTTTCCAGTGAGGTTTTGTTGAAATTATAGTCACTTTTTCATTTTTTTATTATTTATTTTCAGATGTAACTTTTTTCTTTTGAGATTGAGAATGATCAAAGAGAATTTTGAACAGCTGAGGTTGCATGTTTAAGACCTGAAAATTCTTTGGTGTTATATGTTCTCATAAAAGTCATGAAATATTTACTATTCCTATCATGGGTGCATTTAGACATGTAAATTAGTCTAGTCGGATTGGTTTGAGTTTGATCAAGTCGGATTGGTTTGAGTTATTTTAAATTCTATTTTTTTTTGAAGTATCGGTTCTTTTTTTATTTGGATTGGGTGGGTAACGTGGGGTTCAGATTTAAATTTAGTCGGATTTAAGAGTCATAATGAGTCTGACTGGCTCGTAAGTTATTTGGACTCAGCTCGGTTAAAGTTCGGCTCGGTTAAAGTTCGGCTCGGGTGAACTTGACTCGAGTTGGTTCTCGGCTCGAGACCTTAACAAGCCGAGCTAAGCCGACCCAAGCAAGGCTCTAAAAGCACATGGATTTAGAAAATGTACTATGTTATTTGTGGACTTCAAAAACAAATATTATCTTTTCTCAAACATGTTTTCACATGTTATTTTTTTTAAATTTCAATAAAAATATTTTAAAGCAATTTGAAGAAATCAACAAGCTAAGCTCGAGCTGAGCTCAAATTGTCCAATTCGACCTTAAAATTTTGAGCTCGACGAGCTTCAAGCCTGAGCCGAGCTGAGCCTGCCCAAGCTCGGGCTCTTTATCACCACTAGTCAGATTAAAGCCATTTTTTACAATTATTTGATAACGGATTGCATTAGCTGATAGCTGTTTGATTATTTAATCAAACAAAATTATATAACAAAACATTATTATATTAATATTTTTCTAATAGGTTATTAATTGTCAATGTTTTGTATCTATTGATATTAATTACATTATGATAATTAATTTGTTTAATATATCATTATTAAACATATTTGAGGTATATATATATTAATATAATTTGATTAATTATTAAATTCAAATGATATTTGAACATATGTAATCTCATATATTTGAAGAAAAAATTATTATTTAAATTTATATGAAAATATGTTTTACTTTAAATGCATATTTAGGTTGAGTAATTATTTCATACACTAACGTTGAAAACAAAAAAGTTTCACATGCACCTTAGTTATAAGGTTTAGGTTTTAAAGTTTAGGTGTTTAGAATTTAAGGATTCTGGTTAGAATTTAGGGGTATATGTTAAAACTTAAATCCCTAACCGTATTACTCTAAACCTAAACCTTAAATTCTAACCACGACCCTTAAACAAAATTCTTAAACCATAAAACTAATGCGCTTGTAATTTTTTTTTTTATTTCCAAAATATATATATATATATATATATATATATATATATATATATATATATATATATATATAGTCCATTTAGGTTATTTGGATACTCTTTTATATATTATTGAAGATAAAAGAGTTTTTAGTCCGAGTCAACTTAAGTTTAGATACTTTTGGTAACGAATTCGAGTTATTAAGTTATGATAATAGTATGTGATAAGGATAAAGTTGGAACTCAAGTTTAGGCTATTTTGCATTTGTAAGGGTTGACATATTCAAATCCATTTTTCCCCCAAGTCGACCCTTATATTGGGTTTCAAAATAGCAGCACTTGAAGTTGATGATGAGTTACATCAAAGATTCCAGATAATGGACCCTCCATCAAAATTCAAAACCAAGTCCTTGGAATATTCAATCGGTTCCATGATGGTTTTCGAGATCATTAATGGTTGGCGGAAACGGAAGTATAATTTTATGTTAAAAGTTGCGAACCTATAAAATTTTAAGTGACAAACTTATGAAATTTTGGGAGGACGAAAGTATATTTTCAATAGAAAATTTATAAAAAAAATTCAAATTATATATAAATTTTAAATTTTTAAATGAGCGACTGCCGCTCGAGCCCCACTCAGGGTCCATCCGTGATGGTGGGTATGGATTGTTCCCAGAAAGAAAACTAATCCCTTTGCAAGTTGCAACCAACAGAGCACTTGTAAGCCGCATTTGTTGAAAATCCAGTCTAAATCCTGGTCAGTTTGCAGGACTGTGTCAAGTCAAGCATTAGAGTTGAAAACCAGGTCGGCCATACCCTATGTTTGGATTGGAGTCAAGCAGTGGAAAATGAAAGAAATGGAATTCAGATTGATTTCTACAGTTTCAGCATACCCATAGATTTCTTATCATTTCAAAATGAATTTGGGCTCTCAGATTAGCTGTGGATAGGCTTTGTACGTTTCAAATCTTTTGGGCTCTAATTGTTTTATTTTATGTCACAAATCTTTTTATTTAAATATCTAAAATATATTTTCGTCAAAATATATACTTAAAGTATTTTTTAATCAATGCTCGTATAATGCCCACCTCATTGTTTTATTAAAATGAAGTTGTAATTGAAGTTAAATTATGGGTTCAACCTCTTCTTGCTCTTCTTATGTTAAAAACAAACCTTAAACGTTCAATATTTTATATGTAAAGATTATGAATAAGTCTAGAAATTGTTGTTGTTATTGGTTTGAACCGTTACGTAAGAAATTATGAAATTTAGGTGAGTTGTTAAGGGTATGTTCTACCTTCATCTATGGTCGAAGAACTGATCACCGTCTTGGATATGAAATAATTTTAAAATTTGTAGTCAACACGGCAACACCTACCCTTATACAGACTAACAGAACTCAAAAGATTATCAATAGTCTTACTTTGATGCATACCTTGTGAAACAAAAAAAAGCATATATGTAATATAAGTTCTTAAAATAAATACATAAAAAATTCACATGAAGCATTGATTAAAAAAATACTTTAGAGGAAAGGGTGTTAAATCTCTTGCCCTATTCCTAATAATGTTTATTGGCCCAAAAGGAATCCAAAGGCCGTTTGGATGTAAAATAAGGAATCCTAATATCTTTATTAGGGGTGTGCAAAATAAATTAGAACGGTTAACAGTAATCATTAATCAGTATAATCGTTAAATTTGACCGATTAATTAATCTACCGTTAAAGTTTAAACGATTATAGTTAACTAACCATTAAAAATGATAGTTAATGGATAACCTTTATGAAATTATATAGACATAAAATGAAGCTTGTGATTAGAAAATTTTTATTTAAATATTTTTTTTAAAAGTTTTAATACAATAATTATTGAAAAAATAATTTCATTATTCTTAAAAGAATTAGTGAACATTTGAAAAAAAATTGTAATAACGGTTAACCACTGTAACATTTAGGGGTGAGCGTTCGATCGAGTCGAGTCAAAAAATTTCAAATTATTCGAGTTGACGCGTCCTATTTTACAACTCAAACTTTATTTGAAAATTTTTCGATTCGAGCCGTGTTTATAAAATTCGAGTCGAGTAAAGTTTTCGAGTTCCTATAAAAATTTAATTTTAATTATTTATCATGTAATATTGCACTTTGATTCTAATTTAAACAAATTTCTCTAGTCATATAAGATATGTACGTATGTACGTATGTATGTACATATGTAGGTATGTACGTACGTACGTATGTATTTAGGCTATGGGGTTAGAATTTAGGGATAATTGTTTCAATTCAAGGTATCATTCCATTGTTAATATTCACACCAGTTTCCATCCTTTACTTGCATCACGAGCTTACGAAGCTTACTCGATCCCTAAAGCTTATGAGAGTCGTTAAAGTTGGTTTACTACCACATTTAATCAATTAATATGAATTACCGACTTTATTTCTAATTATTCGAATAATTAACCCTTAAGCATGATTCTCGTCAAATCCCATCAATTTATTCGATAAACATACAAGGAAACTGTAACACCCGTGTTTTGGGCCTAGGAGTTAACCGGGTTTTAATTCGAGTCAAATTAAATTTAATTAAGATAATTCAACTTCAAGTAGTGATCTAAATAAGCTTCAATTAAAAGGGGAGGGACCAATGTTGCAATTTTACCAAAAACTTTTGAAAAGCTAGACAACCTTTTATTAAAAGCAGAAAATTTTCTGCTCTCTCTCCACTCCCCTTTTCTTCCAACGTCAAATACACCATAAACCCCTCCTAAACTCTTTCAAACCTAAAAACACTATTCCATTCATTTTCTTCCTCAATCCAAGACGTTTTTCAAAGGTAATTATGTTTTTCAACTCTCCTCTTTATTCCCTACTCAACCATTGTTGTAGATTTCAAAAAGATGGTGTTTTGAAAATTAGGGTTCATAGGAAATTTGGGGTTTTTGATGGGGCTTTTTAATTTGTTTTGTTAAATTATGTTGGGGGTTTGTTTAAGCATGATGAAATACACCACATACTTAAATTTGGTTGAATTTTGATAGAAATTCGTAGTGATGTCTTAGGGTTAGATTTAAGGTTGTAAAACTTAAGTTTTTGGGAGGTTTAATGTTGTAAATAAGGGGCTGATGGTCTACCTAGGTAAGGAGGGTGTTTTGGGATGCCTTGGAAGCCATTTGGGTGTTTGGAAGTGGGTTTTTCAGCAAGGGTTTTGGGAAGCACGAAAATTGAGTTTTGGGAGATTTTATGATTTGGGTAATTTGTGAAATTTGGTCTATGTTGTGAAGTGAATTGATAGTTGAGCTTTAGCATTGAATTGTGGTGTAATAAGTGTGTTTTGCTTGGCTAGAAGCAAGGGGAAACGTTGAAGGAGCTTTGGGACCGAATCCGGGTGCGTAGGAGGATTGTTCGATTTGCTAAGGAAGGGCGGTGAGTGGTCTAAACTTGTTTCAAAGTTGGTTCGAGCATGAGTAGTGTGTGTGTGTGCAAGTGTGCTTGGTAGGCCACTTTCTTTTAATCCAAGTAGTTAACTTAGTCTAATTTCCTTAAATGCTATGTGCTTGATGACTATGCTCAAATGCTTGTGATTAGATGGTGCATGTATATGTATATCATGATGTGGATATATGTGTTGAGCATGAATGTGTTGATGATATGTGGTTGGTGATACATGTTGTGGTTATAATAATTGGCACTAAATAATTACCGGTTGTAAATGATCGATCATTAGGATAGTGTGCACACAAATTGAGTCAAAACGTACGTGGCCTTGATGGCGTTAAGTCATCAAGGAGGAGTACGGTGATGTAGCATTCCACCGGAAGCTTATTATATTTCTACGGGATGATGAGTGGAATCCCATCCGTAGGGCATGTGGCGATGAGTGGAATCCCGCACATGCAAGGTCCGGTGATGAGTGGAATCCCACCGAGGTAAAGTGTTGTCAAGGTTTTAATCCGCACAATCGGGGTAATTAAAGTGGCCAATTAAACTTGTTCATGAATTGTGATATATGATGGTGATATGTGGTTTTGATATATGGTATTGTATGATGATCTATAATGATGCTTAATCTTGCTAGGAACGAGAGACCATATTTGCCACTTGAAAGACTAGCTAGGTCTACTTGGTTATATGCAATGCTTGATATGTATGAGATTAGGATTACATGCTTGAACCCTGCATTGTTGTTGTTTTTCGTTTTAGAGCACCCTCACTAAGCTTATAGCTTACGCTCTCAATGTTCAACAATGCAGATCATTAGCGTGGTGTTAGCTCGAGGCAAGGCAAGAAGGGCATCCAAGTTTGTAGCTCAAGTATGGCTATCGATTTTGTAATAGCTAGCAATGTGGCAAGGGTCTTTGTATGAGCGTGTGTGACTCATTTGTTTGATGTTGTTTTTGGTTTGATCATGGGTTGTAAGCATGTTATACTATGTTTGATGTTTGATGGCATGTTTTAGAATGCTTAGGTTGCGTAGTGTATGAGTGCAAACCTTTCAAGATGTCTTGTTTCTTCTAAGGTCCTTTGTGTTTTGAGTATGCCAATATTGCATGAATTGCTCTTAAACTAGAATGCTATGTATGAATGCTTAAATCCATGTTTGGTTGACTCCCTTGGCTTAAACATGTATGCTTGTATGGTTGGCTTGCCTTAGGGATTAATGATAGTGTGTTGGTTGAAGTGTTAGAGGGATTTAGGGGCCTCCTTGTGCTCTAAATCAGCTCAAATCTGCAGTTTCGTAGCTGGGGTATCGATACCATTGATCTGGTATCGATACTACCCTGTGGTTTCAGGCCTCGTGTATCGATACTCGAGGGGAGTATCGATACCTTTTTGGCCAATGGAGCCACTGTCGATTTCGGTATCGATACTGGCCTCTAGGGTATCGATACCGTTGTCTTGGCTTTGACCGTGGGAAGTCAACTTTAGGGGAGGGTATCGATACCCTCATCTGGGGTATCGATACTCTCTCCTCAGGTTGACCAAACCCTGTTGACCTAGTCAAAGGGGTATCGATACCCCCTTTAAGGGTATCGATACCGCCTGCAGTTTAACTTTAAAAATGGGCTTTTAAGTGTTAGTTTGGGTTCGATTGATTGTTTCGTAAATATTGTTCCGCTGTATGATCACCTAGGATGTAATTCTCATCTAGACAACATTAAAATGAAAAAAAAATAGGGTTGCTAACCGAGGGAGAGTTCCTTAGGGAGTTTTCACTCGGTTTTCCCCGTGTAGCTCACTCGGACCGGTCATCCGGCCAGACAGGGACGAGGGGGTTACATTTGTTGGTATCAGAGCCTGAGGTTACCGAGACCTCGGGCAGGTAAGTGAGGTAAGATTAATGTGTTAAATACTTGTGTTGTTCGATGCATGATTTGCCATGAATCCTTGATGATTGATTTATCGTATGATGTTTTGAATGCATGAATGGTCGTGTCTCGTGTGAGTGTGTGCCCATTGCTACTACTACTTAATTTAAAAAGGATTTTTGAAAGAGGAATACTTGAGCACTATTGGACCCTTGCTTTGGCTAACGTAATCCTATTTGTTTCTTGTTGTAGTTTTACCTTTCTAGTTGAACCATGAGACCACGTGGGAGGCCTAGGATGGTTCGACCGGAACCACGGGCAGAGGCTCCGAGAGTTGAGCCAGTTGTGAGAGTTGAGGCTCAAGTGGGAGAGCCAGTGGTTGGAGTTGGAGCTCCTCCACCACCTCCGCCACCACCACCTCCTCCACCGGGAGTGAGAGGCGAGGCCGGGCCCGAAGGAATGGGACCACAAGGAGGCCAAGGTGGCCAAGGTGGCCAAGGACCGGCTGGAATTGACTTAGCTCCGTTGGTTCAGGCAATAGCCGGAGCGTTCCAGGCTGCAGTCGCTGGGGGTCAGGCAACTCATCATCAGGGTGAGGGCACCGGATTACCATTAGAGAGACTTCGGGGCCTTGGGGCCGAAGAGTTTAGAGGTGCTACTCCGGAGAGGTCAGAGATGTGGTTTGAGAAGACCGTCCGTATCCTTGCTCAGATGGGGTGTACTGGTGATCGTAAGTTGAGCTGTGTTGAGTCCTTGCTTCAGGGTGATGCCTACACCTGGTGGGTCACCGTTACTTCGGGGATGGATGAGACCGAGATCACTTGGGAGTTCTTTGAGACAGCTTTCCGGAAGAAGTATTTGGGTCCGCGATACCTCGATGAGAGGAAGAGAGAGTTTATGGCATTGTCTCAGGGGAGTATGTCCGTGACTGATTATGAGATCCGATTCGTCAGACTGAGTCAGTATGCACCTGAACTTGTACCTACTGAGGTGGAGCGTTGTAACCGCTTCCGATATGGGCTGAATGAGGAGATCAAGACTTATACTCTAGCTTCTGATTACTTTGATTTTGATGTCTTGGTCTCGAGGGCCAAGGACTTGGAGCACAGTTTGATTTTGACCCGGCGGTCAGGTGGATCTAGTTCAGGTAAGAGGTCCAGCAACTTTGATAGAGGAGATGCCAAGAGGCATCGGGACAACCGGCATCAGTATGATCATAGGCGTGGTGGTAGTAACCACGGTAGGGGCCACCAGGGCCAGAGAGCTGGTGGGAAGTTGCCCACATGTGCTTCCTGCGGGAGGAACCACACCGGTGAGTGTTGGGGAAATTATCACTCTTGTTGGAGTTGTGGTGCTAGAGACCACATTAGGCGTGACTGTCCACATCAGGTGGGACAGGCACCAGCTCAGGCTCCTGCTAGAGCCAATGACTTTCAGAGAGGCCGCGGGCGCGGTAGAGGAAACTTCCAGCCAAGGAACGATGGTCAGAGAAACTTAGCTCATGTAGTTGCAGTCCAGCCGGAGGGCGGAGGACAGACTAGGGTTTACGCTCAGCGCGGGGAGCAGCATGACACCGATGTGATCGCAGGTAATTTCTCGATACAGTCTTTGGGTTTGCTTTCTTTGATTGACTCTGGGTCTACACATTCCTACATATTGAGTGAGCATGCACAGTCTTTGAATTTGCCTTGTGAGTTGTTAGAGGTAGGAGTTAGTGTTACTAGTTCCTTTGGGGACACGGTAGTGGTTAGGAAGATGTACCGAAGGTGTCCGTTGATGGTTCAGGGACATGTGTTTCCAGTGGATATGATGGAGCTTCCCTTCTATGGTTTTGATGTGATTCTGGGTATGGACTGGCTTACAGAGCATAGAGCTAGGATAGACTTTGAAACTAAACGGATTTCTTTGAAGCTCACAGATGATTATGAGATTGTTGTGGTGGGTGAGAATGTGAAGTTCTTGTCCAATGTGGTTTCAGTGTTAGAGGCTAAGAGGTTAGTGGAGTTGGGGT
This sequence comes from Hibiscus tridactylites, assembly GCA_958450335.1. Taxonomy (NCBI): domain Eukaryota; kingdom Viridiplantae; phylum Streptophyta; class Magnoliopsida; order Malvales; family Malvaceae; genus Hibiscus; species Hibiscus tridactylites. The sequence goes on from OY288292.1 coordinate 43,889,579, forward strand.
GTGAAGCATACTTAGCGTATGTGATGAACCCTAACATGAGTAAGGTTAGACCTCAGGACATCCGGACAGTATGTGATTTTCCTAGTGTGTTTCCGGAAGAATTGCCAGGGTTGCCACCGGACAGAGAGGTAGAGTTCAGCATTGAGACTTATTCTGATTCGGCTCCCGTTTCGATTGCTCCGTATCGTATGGCACCGAAAGAATTGAAAGAGTTGAAGACTCAGTTGCAAGAATTGACAGATAGAGGTTTTATTAGGCCTAGTTCTTCACCTTGGGGTGCACCTGTGTTGTTTGTGAAGAAGAAAGATGGGAGTATGAGAATGTGCATAGATTACAGACAGTTAAATCAGTTGACAGTGAAGAACAAATATCCGTTGCCTAGAATTGATGACTTGTTCGATCAGTTGAGAGGGGCGTCTGTCTTTTCGAAGATTGATTTGAGATCGGGTTACTACCAGCTAAAGGTTAGAGAGGTTGATGTACCGAAGACGACCTTTAGGACTAGGTATGGACACTATGAGTTTTTAGTCATGCCATTCGGGTTGACTAATGCACCGGCAGCTTTAATGGACATGATGAATAGGATTTTTCATCAGTATCTAGATCAGTTTGTGGTTGTATTTATTTATGACATTTTGGTGTACTCGCGAACTGAAGAAGATCATGACCGACACTTGAGACTCGTTTTGAAGACTTTGCTAGACCATCAGTTGTATGCGAAGCTCAGCAAGTGTGAATTCTGGATACGAGAGGTAGTCTTCTTAGGACATGTAGTGTCAGCTGAAGGCATTAGAGTTGATCCGAAGAAGATCGAAGCCATTGTTGAGTGGAAGCAACCGAAGTCAGTGACAGAAGTACGTAGCTTCCTAGGCTTAGCCGGATACTATAGAAGATTTGTGGAAGGTTTCTCTAAGTTAGCCGCTCCATTGACACAGTTACTTCAGAAGAGTGTTCAGTTTGTGTGGACAGATGCAAGACAGAGAGCCTTTGAAAAATTGAAAGAAGCTTTGACCCAAGCACGATCTTGATTCAGCCTGAGTCCGGGAAGGACTATGTGATTTATAGTGATGCCTCGTATGTAGGGTTAGGATGTGTTCTGATGCAAGACCGAAGAGTAGTGGCTTATGCCTCAAGACAGTTGAAGACTCATGAGCGCAACTATCCGACCCATGACATAGAGTTAGCTGCAGTTGTGTTTGCTCTGAAGATTTGGAGACACTATTTGTATGGTGAGAAATGCACAGTATACACCGACCACAAGAGTTTGAAGTACATTATGACTCAGCGAGATTTGAATCTCAGACAGCGTAGATGGTTAGAGTTGCTAAAGGACTATGATCTTACTATTGAGTACCATTCGGGTAAGGCCAATGTAGTGGCCGATGCATTGAGTAGGAAGGTGGCCGTGGACTTGAGAGTCATGTTTGCTAGATTGAGTTTGTCCGGGGATGGTGGCTTAGTAGCCGAGCTTCAGGTTAGACCTACTCTAGGTCAGATGATTCGAGAGAAACAGCTCTTAGATAGATCTTTGGCACCTCACGTGCAAGATATAGCCGAAGGTAGATCTTCAGACTACAGTTTCAGTTCCGATGGGGTCTTATGTTTCAAGGACAGAATAGTTGTGCCTGAAGACAGTGATTTGAGACGTACGATCTTGACTGAAGCCCACAGTAGTCCGTTTGCTATGCATCCTGGAAGTACGAAGATGTACCGTGATTTGAAGAATGAGTACTTTTGGGTTGGATTGAAGAGAGATGTAGCCGACTTTGTGAGTAAGTGCTTAGTGTGCCAGAGAGTGAAGGCGGAACATCAGGTTCCCTCAGGTTTGTTACAGCCGTTGAGAATTCCGGAATGGAAATGGGAGAACATCACCATGGATTTTGTTTCGGGTTTGCCTTTTACACCTACGAAGAAGAACTCAGTTTGGGTGATAGTGGATCGTTTTACGAAGTGTGCTCACTTCTTGACAGTCAACACTACTTACACCTTAGATAGATTGGCCGATTTGTACATTGGTGAGATTGTGAGGTTACATGGTGTGCCGAAGTCCATTGTGTCAGATAGAGATCCACGGTTTACTTCGAGATTTTGGGAGTGTCTGCATACAGCTTTGGGTACCCGTTTGAACTTCAGTACTTCTTATCATCCTCAGTCAGATGGTCAGTCAGAGAGGGTTATTCAGATCTTAGAGGATATGCTGCGATGTTGTATCATTGACTTTCAGGGTACTTGGGAGAAGCATCTGCCTCTAGTGGAGTTTGCGTACAACAACAGTTTCCAGTCGAGCATTCAGATGGCTCCGTATGAGGCCTTGTATGGTCGAAAGTGTAGAACTCCAGTGTGTTGGGCCGAGGTAGGACAGAAACTGTTACCTATGCCGGATTTGCTCAAGGGGACAACCGACAAGGTAAAATTGATTTGCGATCGTCTGAAGGCTACTTCGGATAGGCAGAAGTCCTATGCCGATTTGAAGAGGAAGGAAGTTGAGTTCTCAGTGGGTGAGAAGGTGTTCTTGAAAGTGTCTCCGTGGAAGAAAGTGATGAGATTTGGCCGAAAGGGGAAGTTGAGTCCGAGGTACATAGGACCGTATGAGATTGTGAAGAGAGTTGGTCCCGTTGCTTATCAGTTGCGTTTGCCATCCGAGCTTGAGAAGATACATGATGTGTTCCATGTATCCATGCTTCGTAAGTATAGGTCTGATCCATCGCATGTTATGCCCGTAGAAGAAATTGAATTGAATCCGGATTTGACTTATGAGGAAGAGCCCGTCGAGATCTTAGCTTCAGACAGTAAGGTGTTGAGGGGTAGATCAATTGAGCTAGTAAAGGTGCGGTGGCAACGTAGAGGTGTGGACGAGGCCACTTGGGAGAGGAAGGAGGATATGGAAAAGCAGTTTCCGTATCTCTTTCAGTCAGGTAATTTCGGGGACGAAATTCCTTAAGTGGGAGAGAGTTGTAACACCCGTGTTTTGGGCCTAGGAGTTAACCGGGTTTTAATTCGAGTCAAATTAAATTTAATTAAGATAATTCAACTTCAAGTAGTGATCTAAATAAGCTTCAATTAAAAGGGGAGGGACCAATGTTGCAATTTTACCAAAAACTTTTGAAAAGCTAGACAACCTTTTATTAAAAGCAGAAAATTTTCTGCTCTCTCTCCACTCCCCTTTTCTTCCAACGTCAAATACACCATAAACCCCTCCTAAACTCTTTCAAACCTAAAAACACTATTCCATTCATTTTCTTCCTCAATCCAAGACGTTTTTCAAAGGTAATTATGTTTTCCAACTCTCCTCTTTATTCCCTACTCAACCATTGTTGTAGATTTCAAAAAGATGGTGTTTTGAAAATTAGGGTTCATAGGAAATTTGGGGTTTTTGATGGGGCTTTTTAATTTGTTTTGTTAAATTATGTTGGGGGTTTGTTTAAGCATGATGAAATACACCACATACTTAAATTTGGTTGAATTTTGATAGAAATTCGTAGTGATGTCTTAGGGTTAGATTTAAGGTTGTAAAACTTAAGTTTTTGGGAGGTTTAATGTTGTAAATAAGGGGCTGATGGTCTACCTAGGTAAGGAGGGTGTTTTGGGATGCCTTGGAAGCTATTTGGGTGTTTGGAAGTGGGTTTTTCAGCAAGGGTTTTGGGAAGCACGAAAATTGAGTTTTGGGAGATTTTATGATTTGGGGAATTTGTGAAATTTGGTCTATGTTGTGAAGTGAATTGATAGTTGAGCTTTAGCATTGAATTGTGGTGTAATAAGTGTGTTTTGCTTGGCTAGAAGCAAGGGGAAACGTTGAAGGAGCTTTGGGACCGAATCCGAGTGCGTAGGAGGATTGTTCGATTTGCTAAGGAAGGGCGGTGAGTGGTCTAAACTTGTTTCAAAGTTGGTTCGAGCATGAGTAGTGTGTGTGTGTGTGCAAGTGTGCTTGGTAGGCCACTTCCTTTTAATCCAAGTAGTTAACTTAGTCTAATTTCCTTAAATGATATGTGCTTGATGACTATGCTCAAATGCTTGTGATTAGATGGTGCATGTATATGTATATCATGATGTGGATATATGTGTTGAGCATGAATGTGTTGATGATATGTGGTTGGTGATACATGTTGTGGTTATAATAATTGGCACTAAATAATTACCGGTTGTAAATGATCGATCATTAGGATAGTGTGCACACAAATTGAGTCAAAATGTACGTGGCCTTGATGGCGTTAAGTCATCAAGGAGGAGTACGGTGATGTAGCATTCCACCGGAAGCTTATTATATTTCTACGGGATGATGAGTGGAATCCCATCCGTAGGGCATGTGGCGATGAGTGGAATCCCGCACATGCAAGGTCCGGTGATGAGTGGAATCCCACCGAGGTAAAGTGTTGTCAAGGTTTTAATCCGCACAATCGGGGTAATTAAAGTGGCCAATTAAACTTGTTCATGAATTGTGATATATGATGGTGATATGTGGTTTTGATATATGGTATTGCATGATGATCTATAATGATGCTTAATCTTGCTAGGAATGAGAGACCATATTTGCCACTTGAAAGACTAGCTAGGTCTACTTGGTTATATGCAATACTTGATATGTATGAGATTAGGATTACATGCTTGAACCCTGCATTGTTGTTGTTTTTCGTTTTAGAGCACCCTCACTAAGCTTATAGCTTACGCTCTCAATGTTCAACAATGCAGATCATTAGCGTGGTGTTAGCTCGAGGCAAGGCAAGAAGGGCATCCAAGTTTGTAGCTCAAGTATGGCTATCGATTTTGTAATAGCTAGCAATGTGGCAAGGGTCTTTGTATGAGCGTGTGTGACTCATTTGTTTGATGTTGTTTTTGGTTTGATCATGAGTTGTAAGCATGTTATACTATGTTTGATGTTTGATGGCATGTTTTAGAATGCTTAGGTTGCGTAGTGTATGAGTGCAAACCTTTCAAGATGTCTTGTTTCTTCTAAGGTCCTTTGTGTTTTGAGTATGCCAATATTGCATGAATTGCTCTTAAACTAGAATGCTATGTATGAATGCTTAAATCCATGTTTGGTTGACTCCCTTGGCTTAAACATGTATGCTTGTATGGTTGGCTTGCCTTAGGGATTAATGATAGTGTGTTGGTTGAAGTGTTAGAGGGATTTAGGGGCCTCCTTGTGCTCTAAATCAGCTCAAATCTGCAGTTTCGTAGCTGGGGTATCGATACCATTGATCTGGTATCGATACTACCCTGTGGTTTCAGGCCTCGTGTATCGATACTCGAGGGGAGTATCGATACCTTTTTGGCCACTGGAGCCACTGTCGATTTCGGTATCGATACTGGCCTCTAGGGTATCGATACCGTTGTCTTGGCTTTGACCGTGGGAAGTCAACTTTAGGGGAGGGTATCGATACCCTCATCTGGGGTATCGATACTGTCTCCTCAGGTTGACCAAACCCTGTTGACCTAGTCAAAGGGGTATCGATACCCCCTTTAAGGGTATCGATACCGCCTGCAGTTTAACTTTAAAAATGGGCTTTTAAGTGTTAGTTTGGGTTCGATTGATTGTTTCGTAAATATTGTTCCGCTGTATGATCACCTAGGATGTAATTCTCATCTAGACAACATTAAAATGAAAAAAAAAAATAGGGTTGCTAACCGAGGGAGAGTTCCTTAGGGAGTTTTCACTCGGTTTTCCCCGTGTAGCTCACTCGGACCGGTCATCCGGCCAGACCGGGACGAGGGGGTTACAGAAACACAATCATCTCAATCAACCAAACAATCAACAATTAATCATACGAGCATCACGAACGACTCTACGCGGTCTCTCTAAAATATCCAGAAGTCATATCATAATCACGACATCATCATATATTTCATAATTATCGAACCTCATAATACCTGTCTCTACTCATGCTTATCTATCATCAACCTATTTTGCAACCACTAACAAGCAAGGCAATTACACTTATGATGCTCATAAAGCAACGAGAGTTCGAGGTGTACTAATCTTATGCTGATATCACTAAAATTCTCATCCAAGCTTCTTAAAAATTCCACTTGACCCGATATCTAATCCCGAATAATACTCGAATGCCAATGAATACAAAACTATATTAATTAATGTATCCCCTATTCAATTGACAAGGTCAAATACATATAAAAATAGCTTATCGGGTTCGAATTTGGTGAAACGGACTGTGCCAATGAATTCGAAACATCGAGAAATTCCCGAGTAGGGCCTCGAATAAAGTCAATGGCCAGTCAACAGCCCGATCAACTCTGGTCAACCTTGGTGATTTGGTGCGGTCAGGCACATGTAAGCAGTGTACACCCCTAGGTGCGGGATCTGGCGTGGACGAGTGCACGGGAGGTAAGGTGCACCGGCTGATAGTTATTCTGTATGGCGCGATGCACACAAGCAGAGTGCACCCGCCAGGCTAGGCGCATGCCTACTCTCGCCGGAGGCGCGTGGTGGCACATGGGAGGCACTCTGGTGGTCTGACGGTGGCGGCGAGCTCTAGCCTTGATGTTCTTCGACCACTGGTTCCGATGGTGGCCTCCGTTTGCGATGGTGACGATCGAAACGTGCTGAACGAGCTTCCTCCAATTCTTCTTTCTCTTCACTCTAGCGAACGACAACAAGACTTCCGCCGTTGGACTTGTCTTGGTGAGACTTTTTCAATGACGCCAGCGGTGTCGTGCACGGCAGCTCCAGCTGTCGTAGATCGAGGTTCAAAATTTTCCCCTTACTTTTTCTCTCTTTCCCAAAATATTTCTTTTCATTTCTTCCTTCTCTCTCTCCATCAAATCACCAACACCTTTATTTTAAAATATTTTTTTTCTTTTCTTTTATTTATCCATTTATTATAAACCCAAACCCACCGTTTAGATTTGGGCTCCCAACCATAAGGCTCAAAACTTAAACTCCAAAAGTAACGGTCCATAATTCGGGTTCAAGACTCGATTGTTAACTTAATATTGATGTCGTTACAACTTATGTATCAAAATATTACTTATATAGGCCATGTTTGGCAATTAGCGGATAGCTGATAGCGGATTACATTAGCTGATAGCTGATAGCTGATTGCATTAGCTGATTTGACTAGCGGATTGTATTAGCTGATTGTATAAAAGTGTTTGATAAAATTAACTGATAGCTGGTAGCTATTTGATTATTTAAACAAGCAAAATGACATATAAGGACATGATTATATTCAATATTTTTGTGAATAATTTATCAATTATGAATATTTTGTATCTAATAAATATTAATTAGATTTGTAAAAATTATTTTTAATATAAATTTTCTAAACATATTTGAAAGATTTATATATTAATTTATTATTTATATAATTATTAAAAAAAATATGTGCACATATAAATATGTGATAATAAAAAAATAGAATTAACTTACAAATGTCACCATTTAAATTAGTAGTAATAACAAATAAGTTCAATATTTAATATGTTATTATTTATATTAAAAAATGTTATTATTTAATTTAGGTTATTTGGAGATTTTTGGTAATTGTTAAGGGTAAAAGAGTCATTACAACTCCAATATCAAACCTCTAATCTCAAAAAGTTCATATTAGGAGCTTTTTCAAAATTAGCTTTTTCACCCCAATTCGCTCTTTCAATCCGCTATTTACCAAACATCAATATTAGCGGATTTGACTAGTCAAACCTCTAATTATACCTCAAACCTCTAATTTTTGCCCAAACCTCTGTTTACCAAATAGGGCCATAATATTTTTTTCACTAAACTGATAAAATTTATTAATAAAATGGAGAACTTCATCCGAGGTTGTCATTTGGAATGGCGCAAGGCCAAACACAAACCAACTCAAAAGTAGCAAAACTACAAAAAATAGTACACGCCTAAAGGACAATATTACACCAGCAGGACTCGACACCACTAAGGAATGGCAGCCCCATTTATATCTACAAAATATAAAGTTTAAAAATCGAGCAATCACATTTGATTGATTGATCAAACTGTTTATCTTTGTTCCCTCGTATTTTCTTCGGTCATGAGTTCTAGGTTTAGTAAGAGCACTCTCTTCCTTCTCCTAGAATTTCCTTTATTTTTTTCTCAAGATAAGATTAAAATTAAGATTTTTCAATTTTAGTTTAAAACAATGAGCTAAACGTTTTTTTCAAAAGTTAAAATTTTGAACTTTTGGCTTTTTTTAAAAAACAGTTTTGAGTATAGGTATTCATTTATATTCTTTATATTACCGATTCTTTTAAAATTTTAAAAATAATGTCTAATATAAATATTTTATCTACTTAAAAACACTTTCTAACAACAATATCAGACGTTCATATTTTAAACCATATATAACACATTTCGAAAGCACTTTTCAAAATTATTTTTCATTACACTTTTCAAAAATAATGTCAAACTGACCCACCAAATGAGTGTTTGCAATAAAAAATACATTATTTATCAGTTTGTTCATACTGATGAGATATTGAAATTACAATATTATTTTATTTTGGGGGGCCTGGGGGGAATTGGGTCAAAACGAGAAATGATGAACAATGACCTTATAGTAAAAAAATATTAAAGGGGCAGGATCTGAGCCCCCTTAGTCCCTTACTAGTGCTTTCAAAGCTGGCATGCAAAGGCATCATCGAGAGGGCTGCCTGCCCTTTATGAAACCATTGGTTGGATATTTAGGGACCATCCCTAAATCATGCATTCTCTTTTTTGATGAAATACTGTATGCTTTCAGGGCTTAGTTTACGTTTCAGCTTTAAGCAATCTCCATGGATAAATAAGCTTTTAAATGTTTCTCAATTAGCAAGCAAAAATGGGCATCATCATCTAGGACGGTAATTGGGCAGGTCGAGTTTTTAGCCGCCCTGAATTTGACTCGACTGAGTTTAATATATTTTACATGATTCAAAATCAACTCAATGTTCCAATTGTTTGGTCTAACTTTTCTTTGACATCCTAATTTTTAATTCTAATTCTATCTAGAGGAGAGGGGAACAAATTCTAGGGGAAGGAAGAAGAGTACTCCCAATAGATATAAAACTCATGGCTGTGGCATAAAAAAATACGAGGGAAGAAAGATGAGTAGCTTGACCAATCGGCCAAATGTGTTTGCTTGTCTGGTCTAACTATTATTTATGTTAAATTAATTAGTTATATATTTTTCCAAGTTATTTTTATAATTTGGTTTAAAGAATAATTTTGCCAAGGCAATAATCTCATATCAACAAATTTGTCATTTCTTTTTAATTTAGTCTTTGTAATCTTTCCAAATTAACAATGTTGCCTCTCATTTTTTAAATTCATCAATTTATCTCTCGAACTCTTAAATTGCATCAATCTCGTTCTTCGATCGTTGTTGATTAATAGAGTCGTTAAAATTTTTTGCATTTGGTCACTATCTACTTCCACATAAACTGTTATCACATATTGTCTTGCTATGTTGATGATGACATGTCAATTTTATTGACTTGGTAATACAAATGCAAGGTTTCAGAATTAATTATTTATTTTAAAATTATATTTTTTTAAATCACGTCAAATTTTCTGTCGCGTCATCAAAACTGACACATCAACATCTTATTGAATGTCATTAATTTATTAAAAAAATAATATGTGAACATGCTAATTCAGAAGATATTAATTATTTAACAATGAGGTGTCTAAGATGACAAAGGAAGATGGATGATAATAACTATGTTATCAATGAGAATAAAAAATGAGATTGATGCAATTCAGAGAACCAATAACTATTTTTTTTAATTGAATTGAAAACGATGAATAACATCGTTCTTTTTGTGGTATAATTTATTGGAATTAATACAGAGACAAAATTACCCTCTAAGCTTTATAATTTGGTTTTGTGGTAGAGTGCTAGTTGTGTTCGTTCTTTTGTTCCCTTGGTGTTTTAGCATTTGTTGGCGGCCTGTTCAAAAGAGCTAGTCAAACAATCTGAATTGAGTTTCGATTCAAATCAGTTATGAAATGATTTTTTTAACGAGTCACTCTCATTTTAAATTAATTTTTAAATTTTAAAAACATTTCAGTTTCATCTTTAAATTATGACACTCATTTTAAATTGGTCTTTAAACTTTTAAACGTTATACTTTTATACTCAAATTATCAACATATGTTAATCATATTCCAGATCAATATATTCGTTATAAAATTACTAATTATCATATAAACAATGATGTGTATTATATAATAATAAAATGGGGCATAAACGATAATTTAATGACGAAATTGAAATGTTCAAAAGTTTGAGGATAAATTTAAAATGGGGTCATAGTTTACGATGATACTAGAATCCTTAAAAGTTTAAGGACTGATTTAGAATGATGGCTATAATTTGGAGATGGACCGATGGACTGGAGGCGGTCACAATCTTAAAAATTTCAAATTCTAATACAATTTAGATAGTTTCTTTGTATTTTCTATTGATTAATTTTGCACATCTTACATTTCTAATATTATTTCTTAAAAGTTTACATCCATCCATAAAAAAATTGTGTTCATTCCTAATCTCATTCATTACGGCCTCAGAGAACCCACAAGTAAGGATATTCGAAGTTTTAATATTATCTTAATTAAGATATTTAAAATTTTCAATGTTGGAGTAAGTGGTTAAGCCTCATGTTGACATCCCCTTCATTCCCTAGGTCTTGAGATTAACTTCAACAAGGACATTTTCCTCTTTCTTCTATCCTAGGTGTTACGTATTGTTAAAAAAGACTTAAACGTCAGAAAGATGTCTAAATTTTACTATTTTTTTAGTTTGGTGTTTAAACTTTGTTTCAGACCAAATTAGTGCCTAATGTTTCATTCCTTTACTCAAATAAGGTTTTTTCGTCAACGATCGTTAGAAAAGTTACGTCATCCAACCAACACCACCGGTCACTACGCTATTTTCATTTTTTTTGTTTCGTCACCAAACTATTATTTTTGACAAAATCATCACTAACATTACATTTTTTCCTAGTTTGGTTACAAATGTTACTTGTTTTGGTCACCAATATATTGTTTCTTTCCTTTTTTTGGTCAACAAACTATTGACTTTTTGTGAGATTTTTAATGGTAGGTGACTAAAATAAGAAATGAAACGTTACTTTATTGATGATTTACCCATAAATAATAGTTTAGTGACTAAAATAAGAAAACATAAATAGTTTAATGATCAATGATGTTGTTTACCCAAATATTAATTATTCCTATCATATAAATTTTGATGGGTGCTTTTACACATGTAAATTAGTCTAGTCGGATTGGTTTGAGTTTGATGTTCGAGTTATTTTAAATTCTATTTCTTTTGAAGTATGGGTTTTATTTTATGTGGATTGGGTGGGTTCAGATTCGAAGTTAGTCGGATTAGTTTTTTTTTTTAGCTTCGAGTAAACATTGATAAGTCTAATTTGGGATTTAAAAGTTCGGTGTCATTTAGAATTCTTGTTTCAGTTTGAGTTATGATTTCTTCAAGTCGAGTTATCTTAGGTTCATATCATTTCAAATTACCTGTAATTAGGGGGAAAATTCTACAACGGGCGACGAACATTGATGAATATTACTAACGATGAACACCATTAAATTAATTAATTAATAAATATTTAAAATTTCAATGAATCGTCATACAATTAATAATTATTTAAAAAAATCAATTAAATTATTTTTTATATATTAAAATTTTATTTTTAATAAGTGTAAATTATATATTTAGTACTTCACCTATTTTCGTATTTCTATTGAACCATCATTATTTAAATATTATTTTAATTTGACCATATTTTTTATAAAAAAATAACTTAACCCTTAACCCTCACCCTAAAACCCTAAACTATTAAACCTTAAACCCTTAAATTCTTAAACATATATCCTAAACCATATACCAATAAAAATAATTTCATCATTATCGATTCAATTTAATTCAATAAATTATTAAATTCTCCTAGAATATTTATTACCTCAAAAAATATGAAGCGTTTGTTGTCTCGCAAAGAGTTGAAGCATTTATTAACGACAATTTTACAGTCTTACGAAACTGAACATTCGGACACGTAGACGTGAAACGACAGCATCCCAACCCATCTCTTTCTTCAAAACCCATCTCAAGAACCCTAAAGAAAATGAGACTTTAATTTACAAAGTATAAAAAGTGAGGTATTTGGAAAGGCGGCAGCAAGGCTTCACGGCCCACGCAATTGAGAGAGAGAAAAAAGAAGTGAGAAATAGTTTAACATCTTTTAGCAGTTTCGATCAACTTGGGGATCGGGTTAATCCGTAATTGAATTGAGTTGGTTTATAATATTTAGATATCTTAATTTTTATACTATTAAAATTTTCATTCGAGTGTGCTAACTGCTAACGTACTTAATCAATAATTTGGTTCATTTTTTTTGTAAATCCAACATCCTTTCTTTGAACTGAAATAATGACAACCTTAAAGGTAAAAGGTTCATCATCCTTTCTTTGAATTACAACGATTATCCAAAACTCAACACTCTTGTCATTAGTCTTAGTAGTAGAGACTTTGAATTTTCTGGATTTTTGTTCTTTAGTTTAAAATTTCGAAAAGAAAGAATCATTGTCCTTTAAACTTTAGGGTTTGATATTTAGATTGTGATTTATGAGTTTAGGTTGTAGGGAATAAAAGGTAAGATTTATGGTTAGAATTAGAGTTCATGGTTTATGGTTTAAAGTTTAGTTTTAGAGTATTAGAGCTAGGGACAAGAGGTTGTCCACTCACAACATTTTTTAGGAGAATTTAACAATTCATTGAATTAAATTGAATCGATGATGATGAAATTATTTTTATTGGTATATGGTTTAAGGTATAGTTTTAAGAGTTTAAGGGTTTAAGGTTTAATAGTTTAGGGTTTTAGGGTGAGGGTTAAGGGTTAAGTTATTTTTTTTATAAAGAATAGGGTCAAATTAAAATAATATTTAAATAATGAGGGTTCAATAGAAATACGAAAATAGGTGAGGTACTAAATATATAATTTACCTTTATTAAAAAATAAAATTTTAATATATAAAAATAATTTAATTGAATTTTTTAAATAATTATTAATTGTATGATGGGTCATTGAAATTTCAAATCTTTATTAATTAATTTAATGGTGTTCATCGGTGTTCATCATTAGTGGTGTTCATCGATGTTCGTCGCACGTGGTAGACTCATCCAACTAGGGCTGTGTAAAAAAATTTGATTCGATTGATCTGATCTGTTTATCCGTTGATTTAATCCAAAATTTTAGATATGCGATCCATTTTTTATTTTCTGGATAATTCAGATTAAATACATATAGTTATTTCACATTTGGATTAGATATCCTATATTTGAAAATTCATATATATATATATATATATGAATCTTGTTATATTCGATACTTTTACTTGTTATATATAAGAAATTGAAATTTTCATGGATACAAATGTTGGTATATTCAATAATTTGTTGATTGTTATATTCGAAAACTTAAATTTTTTATGGATAGGACCGTCAAATTTAAAAAAAAATAATTAAATCAAGTTATAAATTTGGATATTTGGATATCCGAAATTTTCGGATTGGATACGGATCGCTAAATTGCCTATCCGAAAATCAGATATCTGAAATTCTCAAATCTCATCGGATATTCGAAATGCACACCCCTATCTGTTACGACAATTTTAGTCTGATTCATTTCAAGTTTAGGTCATTTTCAAGATTGGATTTAACAAATTCGAGTTATTAAAATTTGATAATCGTATTGGTAATAAAATTCCTCTGTATTTTTGGTGTCCCTTTCTATGTCCCAATACTAAAAAATTAAATCTCTAACCCTAAATTATAAATCCTAAACCTCAAACCTTAAAAAATACATCATTCACGTAATACTCTAAACCCTAATTTTATACACTAATTTTAAATCCTAATCATGAAACTTAAACTTAACTATATTTAATATTAGAACATAAATAGAGGGGGGAATCTCTAGTCATCGTATCGTGTGGGATAAGGATAAATATGGAACTAAAGTATAGGCTAAGTTGCATTTGTAAGGATTGAGTTTCAAATAAGTTGACACTTATATTGGGTTTCAATATAAATGCCATACGCAGCACTTGGAATATTCAATCTGTTTCATGCTAAACTAATAGTGGGAATGGTATAGATTGTTCCCAGAAAGATAAACCAATCCCTTTGCAACCAACACAGCACTTGTGAGCCGCATTTCTTGAAAACCCAGTCAAAATAGTTGACTTGAGTAGCCTCGTCTTAGGCAGTTTGTAGTTGTAGGACTCTGTCAAGTCAAGCATTAGAGCTGAAATGGAATTACAATTTTACAAGCAGTAGCAAATAGCAATGGCGTTGAAAACCAAGTCAGCCCTATGGTCGGCCATACCCTGTGTTTGGAGTTTGGATTGGAGTAAAAGCAGGAGGAAATGGACATCCTTTTCCTTGTTCACAATTCAGATTCATTTCTACAGTTTCAGCATACCTATAGAATTCTTATCAATTCAAAGTAGGCACTCAAAATATATCACTTTTTTTCTTATCTAAGTATCTCAATCAGTATTTAAAGTATTTTTTAGCCAATATCACATGTTAATTTTTAAAAACTTTTAAATACCTATTTTATAAAAAAAAAAGCTTTTGGTACCTATTCTGATACAAAAGTATATTCATTGGCGGATCTAAAATTTTCATATAGTAGGGTCAGAGTGAGGTACGAGGTAATAGAATTATCATATCATTATAATGAGTATTGTTGTCCCGTGTCCCAATAAATTAAGTGGGGTCAAATTTAATATTTCCTATGAAAAGTTCTATATTAGCTCCTTGAAAATCCATATCCCAACAATTCAAGTGAGGTCAACTACACCCTCTATTTCTATATTACCTCCGCTCATACAGTGATGGAGCTATTAAGGGGTGGGGAGGGGTAATTGCCCCCCACCCATGAAAAAAATTATTTTTTCACTTTGGTCCTCCTATATAAATTGTTTTAAAAATTGGTTTATTTCTGAATTTGCCCCAACCCCTTTTTGAAACATTTATGTTTTGCCCCCCAACCCTCAAATCTTGGCTCTATCCCTACGCCCATGAGTAGGGGTGTTCATTTTCGGGTACCCGAAATTCCGGGTACACGAAATTTTCGGGTACTAAAGGGTCGGCCCGATATCCGGCCCATAAGAACCGGGTACCCGCTAATTCGGGTAATAGGGTACCCGTTTTTGTTGTTTTTTATTTATTTTTTATTTTTTTTCTTATTTTTTAAAAGCAAATTAAAAAAAATAAAATCATATTTATTTTTTAAAACCAATTTTAATTTGAATGCATGTGCTACTGCTTACTCCAAATATCTATTGTTTATAAAAAATACCAAATGTATTTTTGTGTATGCTTTGAAAGCATAATGCTCAGTGCTCACTGGCCACCGCTCATGTAACACCCGGGTTTAGGGGCCGGGTGAAAATAATATTAAAATATTATTCGGGTCCAGTTTTATAATTTAAATAAATTAAATAATGGTTCGGGTTTTGTTTGTAAATAAAACAAAGGTGTTGGACCCAATTTTTTAAACCCAAGCCCAATAGCCATTTCATTAATGGCATTTTTGTAATAAAGTGCACTTCATTTTAAAAAGCCCCATTTTTAATTAAAAGACCCATTTTGTCATCTTTCCACTATTCATCTTCTTCCATGAACGACCAAGAAGAGCTCCCTCCCCCTTTCACTATTCCATCTCCTTCCTCCCTCATTTTGGCTCGGTTTTGAAAGGTAAACACGTTTTCGACTTGCTCTCACCTTTCTCTTTTCAAAAGTACAAGTAATTTTCATTTTCATCCATGTTTTAGAATTTGGATTTTTGGGAGATTTGAATAAAAGTGGTAGCTTTATGGTGTTTAACTTGAGCTTTTGATTTATAATGGTTAGATATGGTGTCTATGAATCAAATAGTCCAACATATATGATTTTTAAAGGGTTTTGTTAAGTTTCCCGAATTTGGGTTTTGGTGGGTTTTTAGGAGGGTTTTTAGTTGAGTTTTGAGTGTGGTTTGTGTTGGAAATTGAGGGTTGAAGTTAGGGTAATAGTTGAGGGCTGTTTTGGAAGCATTTGAATGTGCTAAATGTGTTGAAATCACAAGTTTTGGGCTATGTATAAGGGCTGCTCGGATTTGGTAATTTTGGGGGTTGTTCATGGCTTGAAATGTTGAGTTTGGTGTTTGATTAGTGTTCCGGGTTGCTACTTTAATTGATGAATTGATTTGAGGTTGTTTTGAATGTGTTTGAGGTTGTTTAAAAGCGGAAATTGGTGTTGGAGAAGCTTCGGGAGGAAATCCGGGTTTGTGGGAATGGTTGCTTGCTTGGCTTGGAGCTTGAAAGCTTAGGTGAGTGGTTAATGCTTTAATTTGATTTTCTAAGGTTGGTTCGAGTACGTGGATGTGGAAATGGTTTTCAAGAATAGTTTTGGTTCAAAGGTGATTTTGAAAGTGGTTTAGATTTGGCCTTGAAAATGATTTAAACTCTAAGAGTAAGTGATGTGAAATGCCTCTTTAAATCCCCTTTTTACCATTGTTTTTCATTGCTTGAAATGTTATGTTGATATGCATGAAATTCAAATTCTTTGGGAGGAAGCATGTGGCTATTTATTAAATCGATGATTTGTTTGATGGTAATAATGATGTTGTTGATATGCCTTGTAAGGTGTGAGTAAGTTGGTGCAAGTTGTGCGCGAAAATGGTGAGTAAGACCATTTGTGGTTTGGTAAGATTCCAAGTAGTAAGTGATGCCTAATTGTGGATTTTGTTACTTCTTGATTTGGTTGTGCATGATATAGTGAGTACATGTCATATGGTAGCGATTGTATATCGTGTTGCATGGTTGGTGTCGAACCTCACGTGATGGTTGTCGTTGCTCCGGTGATGTGTAGTCCCGCCGGTAGCGAGTGGTGTAAGACTCCGGTGATGTGTAGTCCCACCGGTAGTGACTAGTAGAAGAGTACTTTGATGTGTAGTCCCATTGGAAAACTACTAGTCGAAACGGTGATGTGTAGTCCCACCGTGTGTGTTTGGTTATGCTTGTGCATGCCATGTAACGTTCATGTTGTATCTCACTATATCATTGTCTTCTTATTGTTTTGCTTTAATCTAGGATTATGTCCTCATGCTTACCATAAAGTGTAATGCTATGTCAAATGCCTATATTGTTGAATTGTGGTTGAACTTGTATGTTAGTAGAAGGATTAGGTCGTTGGATGATTTGTATGCATTGATCTTTATTTTAAAAGAAAGCTTTGAACCCTGCATTGTCGTAGTTATGTTTTAGAGCTCCGCTCACTAAGCTTTATGCTTACGCTCTCCTTTTTCCGACAATGCAGATCTTTAGCTTGGAGTTAGCAAGGAGCAAGAAAAGGGCGTCCAAGCGTGTGATAATTGCTCAAGTATAGTTTATTAAATAATGTAGTAGTCTAGCAATGGGAAATGCTACGTGTTTTAGGAGCTTGTATCTAGACTCCTTTGTGTTGGCCACATGTTGTTAATGCCTTATGTTGATGCTTTGGATTGATTATGGTTTGTAATGCATGAATGCTATGATGAATGTTTGGGTATGGTGGCATGCCTTTAGATGTTTAGATTGCCTTGTCATGGTGCAAACCTCTTGAGTTGATTTGTGCCTTTTGGGCTCTTGAGCTACCATGTTTGACTCTAAATGCTGAATTTTACCTTTTTGTTGGAATGCCATGTTTCGAATGCTTGATTCATGATAAATGCTATCTATGGCTCATGTATGCTTGTTAAAATGGTCATATGTGCGAGTCTTGTGAGTGTTGATTCATGCTTTTGGTCCTTTTTAAGCTTCCATACATGTCTATGCATGATCTTAATGTTTTTCTTGGGTAGGAAGTCCTTAAGTTGGGCAGTAGGTGATCCCCTGCACTAAGGTTTCGAAACTATGGGTAAGGTTTTGAAACCTTTGCAGAGATTTTGGTTCCATGGGTCACTGCCAGCCAAAGTTTCGAAACCTTTGGGGTAGGTTTCGAAACTATGGTCAAAGGTTCCGAAACCTTCCCCAAGGTTTCGAAACCTTTGGTGAGAAATTGGTTCCAGGACATTCTGCCAACCAAAGTTTCGAGACCTTTGGGAAAGGTTTCGAAACTAGGGTCCAAGGTTTCGAAACCTTCCCTAAGGTTTCGAAACTTTGGGTGAAATATTGGTTCCAGGGGTTTCTGCCAGCAAAAGTTTCGAAACCCTTGGTAAAGGTTTCGAAACTTCTGCTTAAAATTGTATTGTTTTGACTTGTTGACCTTTTTAATGGGATAAACACATAGGATTTAATGTGCCTTTAGTCAAGATTGAATTTTGGTCGTTTGATTGTGGTTTGGGGTTCGAAAATGACAAGTTTAAAATGAAAAAAAAAAATTAGGGTTGCTAACCGAGGGGGAACCCTTTGGGTTCGCTTCGGTTTTCCCCGTGTGGCCCACTCGGACCGGTCATCCGGCCAGACCGGGACGAGGGGGTTACAGCTCAGTGCTCACAAGTCACAACAGTTTTTTTTTCTTTCAAATGCTCACAACAGTTTATACATGCCTAATTTGGTAAATTAGAGAAGTGTTTTGATTGAGAATCTGTGAGGGAGAGAGTGGGAGACGCAGATGGGGTAAATTTCTTACCTAAAAGGTAAGTTTTAATTAAAATAATAAAAAAAGAAAAAGAAACAATTAAATCAGGTATCGGGTAGTCGGGTACCCGACTAAGGGGTATTTTATGACCCGGGCCCGACCTGGATACCCGGGAAAAAAGCGGCCGGGTACCCGATCCGGAAATTCGGGTAATTTTTTAAAAAATACCCGGTAATTTTAAATCGGGTATGCGGGTCAGCGGGTCGGGTCAACCGGGTCGGGTACTTTTGAACACCCCTACCCATGAGTATAATTTAGTACTTAGATAAAAAAAGTTGTATACTTTAGATACTTATATGTGATATAAACCTTTTTTTGGTATCACGAGATATGCGTCAAAGTAAGACTATTGATTAATCATTCAAGTTCTGTTAGTCTTTGTAAGGGTAGGTGTCGTTGTGTTGACTACAAATTTTAAATTATTTCATGTCCAAGATGACAATTAGTTCCTCGACCATTGATTAAGATAAAAAATGGCTTTAACAATTCACCTAAATCTCATAATTTCTGACATAATAGTTTGAACAAATAACAACAATAATTTCTAAACCTATTCATAATCTTTACATATAAAATATTGAAGATTTAAGGTTTGTTTTTAAGATAAGAAGAGCAAGAAGAGATTGATCCCATAATTTGACTTCAATTACAATTTCAATTTAATAAAACAATGATGTAACACCCGGGTTTAGGGGTTAGGTGAAAATAATATTTTAATATTACTTGGGCTTGGTTTTATAATTTAAATATTATTCCGGGCTTTCGTTTTCAAATTTATTAATTAGAGTTAACCATGTTTTGAAATTTAATCTCAAATAGCCATAGTTGGTGTGCCCTTGTGAATACCCCATTTCATTAAGGGCAATGTAGTCTTTTGAGCCTTAAAATAAGTCACATGTGAAATAAAACACCTATTCTCTACTATTCATCTCCTTCTTCAACATACACCAACGGGAACAAGAGCTCTCTACCCAAATTTACTATTCCATTCAAAAAGCTCCTCCATTTCAACTCCAAATCGAAAGGTAATAGTATTTTTGACTTCCCCTCATCCCCCCCTTCATAAAAGTACCTTTCATTTCAGTTTCTATAGGAGTTTTAGAAAATGTCATTTTTTAATATTTTGATTAAAAATGAGATTTTTAAGTTGTTAAGTGAAGTATTTTGATTTAATATACTTAGTTGTGGTATAAGGAAGTCAAATGGTATATCATATATGAATTTCAAGTGATTTTGAGAATTTTCGGAATTGGGCTTTAAAAGGGTTTTTGAAGGGTTTTAAAGTGGGATTTGGGGTTGTTTAATGTTGGATTTTGGGGGCTGTTGGTAGTATGATATATGAGGGTCACTTTGGGTGTAATTGATGCTTGTTTGGATGCTTAAAATGGAAGATTTTGGTGGGCTTTAAGGGCAGCTCGAAAATTCTGTTTTTGGACTTGTTTTGGGTGTTGGATGCTTGCAAATGTTGATCCAGGTTAATTCCGATGATGAGATATTGATTATGAATGTTTTGTTTGTGTTTGAGATTGATTAGAACCGAGTTTGGGCATCGGTGAAGCATCGGAAGTGAATCCGGGAAGTTGAAGGTTGTTGCTTGCTTGGTCGTTGAGCTTGGGTGTTTAGGTGAGTGGTTAATTGCTTTAAATGATTTTAAAATAGTTGGTTCGAGTATATGGACTAGGTTGGGCTTGGTAGACCCACCTAGAGTTAGGATTAGGGTGGTAGCCTAATCCTAAGCTTGATCTAGAGCCCTTGGATGAACTCATTATATGGTTGTGTATGTCTCGTATGAAATGTGGTATGAATGCTTGTGTATATTGTATTATACATTTGGGTTGAGATATGACTTGTGATGCTTGAGACATGCATGATGATGGTTGTTGGTGAGTACGTGTTAAGCACAAGATTGATTGAAATGAGTAATGTGAAGTGAGTAAATATTAGCACTAGTTTACTTGAATACAAATGATCGATCATTAGGATGTTAGTGTGTACACATGAGTCTAAAGTCGCACGTGGCCTTGGTGGCGTTGAGTCACCAAGGAGGAGTACGGGTTCGCCCGGAATTGTATTTAAATGTAGTCGGTGATGAGTGGAATCCCATGGACGGGGCGTGAGGATGAGTGGAATCCCCCCCGCAAGACCCGTGATGAGTGAAATCCCACCGTGAGGTAATGTGGTTGTTGGATGTGAGTTCCAACATGTCTATTCGCGTATTCGGGTCTTAGCTAGGTGCCAATGTTGTTTGATATGTATATCGATGTGTTGAGGTTGATGATCTTTGATGAGATGCTTAAATGTGATTACATGTAATGTGGAGTTAAGTTCATGATCATGGCATTTATAATGTACATTGCCCATGCATCTTTATCTTATGACTCTTGTGGAACCTTGGCATGTTTGTGAAATGCCTTGGCTAGATCGTGCTCGGACCCTGCAATGTTGAGGTTTGTTTTTAGAGCTTACCCTCACTAAGCATCATTGCTTACGCTCTCTTTGTTCAACATTGCAGATCTTTAGTTCGCGGGTTGCTCGAGCAAGTGGAGGGCCTCCAAGTGTGGTTGTTAGCTTTGAGTATTTCAAGTATGAGTTTTTAAGTTGAACATGTAATGGTTTGAGCAATGGGACATGTATTACTTTGTGGATAGTTGTTGGTTGTTAGGAGCATGTTAGACTCCTTGATACCTTGCTTTTGAATGGGTGTGTTGCCATGATGAATGTTAACTCATGCCTAAATTGCTTAACTTGAATGTTAGCCCTATGCCTTAGAAACTATCTTTATGTTTGAATGATGATTGAAGGAATGCATGTTTCGTGAGGTTTTGCCTTAGTGTTAGACTTGTCTAAATTTGTTGAAGCATGCTAATATAGTTGGTAAGCCTTAAGTTGAATTGTTATGGTGTTGTAAGGTGTTTTGGTGGTGTTTTGGGGCACCCTTGTGCCTTAAAACAGCCCAAACGAGTCTGCAGACAGGGGGTGTTTCGGAACGGGTCCCCCTATTCCGATACGGTTCCTTTGCAAATGGCCTGCCGTTTCGAAGCGGATGAGGGTCGTTTCAGAACATTTTTGCTACTGGAATTTTGAGAAATTGACGAGATAAAGGCGTTCCGAAACGGGCTTTTGATGTTTCGAAACGGTCAAATCTCGTTGACCACGAGATATTGACCGTCAAGGTCGTTCCGATACGGGTCACCCTGTTTCGGAACGGTCACCTTATGGTTGACCCTGGCCTGTTGACTGAGTCAAGGCGTTTTGGAACACCCTAAGGGCGTTTCGAAACGGCCTGCTGTAAAGGGCTAAAATGAGCTGTTTGATGTTTTAATTGGTTGGTGTATGTTTCAATGTTTGCATTTTCCGCTGCTGTGCTACACATAGGTTTTAATTATACCTATAGACAAGATATAATACAAAGAAAATTTTAGGGTCGTTAACCGAGGGAAAACCTTAACAGGTTTCGCTTCGGTTTTCCCCGTGTGGCCCACTCGGACCGGTCATCCGACCAAACCGGGACGAGGGGTTACAAATGAGGTGAGGTGATATCTAGAATCTTTAATCTTGGTATAATGCCCATAGTACCATATCATTAAAGGAAAGGGTGTTTAATCTCTTACCCTAATCCTAATAAAGTTTATTGGCACAAAAGGAATCCAAAGGCCTTTTGGAGGTAAAATAAGGAATCCAAAGATCTTTATTCCTCATATCCAACAAAAAGAAATATAATTTTACTACCTAATGCCTTTATGGTGGTTTAATTGGAAATAGTCAATCTAGTATATGATAATAAATTTATATTTAATATTTATAATGGAATATTTTAATGTATTAATGGAATATATTAACATATATGTTATTTTAACATATATGTATTAATAAATTTATATATGTTAAAATATTCTTTACGGCAAAATCACTTTTTAAATTAATTAAAGTAAAATCTTAAAAAATTGAAAAGACAAAAAAAAATTTATTACTAAAAATTATTAGAAAAATATTATTCAAATCTAACCCGCATATGTACCCACCGGGGATAGGAAGGTCCCACCCCATGTGAGTTGGTTTGTCGAATAAATTTAGGCAAAAGCATAGGTGTTGGGACCCTTATTCGGATGTGACCTCCCAACAGACTACGGATTATGGATTTATGGGAAAGATTTTGTTACCTTTTTAACTACTAAATTTTAACGAAAGTGTTAGATAAAATAAAGGCACAAAGCATGTCCCGATAGTTATTTTAAGTTTTATTCTTTTTAGTAATTTAATTTTTAATATTTTATTTTGAGTTAAAATAATTTTTTATAGATAAAAATTATCAGTCAACTGACGGTAAATGACTTAAAATGACGTGACAAATTTGTATAACAGTACACGCTGACAATTGACATGACATTATCATATAGACAAATGTGTTGACTTAAAAAATGTAACATTAGTTAAAAAATAATTTTATAAAATTATATAAAATGTAAAAACTATTTTTTTGCTGACTTATCGTTCTATTAAATTATTTCAAACTGTTTATCGTCAGTTTTCTAATAACTTTCATCCGTTTAAGGGTCATTTTGACCTAAAATTAAATGTTGAAGGTCAAATTGCTAAAAAAAAGAATAGAAGCCAAAGTGACGTTTCAATTAAATATAGTGTATTTTTAAAACTTTATGCCTAAAAGAAAAAGGTAAACTACATTCGAGGTCACTTTATTTAGGTTTTCTCTTATTTTGATCATTAAATTTTGAAAAGTAACGTTCCAATCAGTTACACTATCGATTTGTTAATTTTAGTGTATGAATCGTCAACTTATGTTATATAATGTAACACGTTAAAAAATGATAAATTTTTAAATCGACCCTTGAACTTTATACAAATATTCAATTTAACACCACCGAAATAATTTTCTTCGTTCCGAAGGCAGAACAAGGATTAAATCGAGAACTCTTTAGGATTGGGTTTTAGTATGTTGGCTCACTTTGTATTTTTCTAAGCTCTTAATTTTCTTTTATCAAATCTTCATTAAATCGAAAAGAAGAAATTAAAGTAAGAAATCTTAAAAATTAAGACATTGCAATAAAATAAATACTTAAATTACTCCGTAATTTCTCCAAACCTTTAAAACAGAGACAATTACAATTAAAATCACACACATCTATAATTTTAAGTAGAAGTCAACTAAACTAAGACTGGATTAACATAATCAGAATATTTAGTATTAGTACGTAGGAAAACAAGTTATTACGGGGGTTAGTAATTCCTCTTCTTCTTAGTTTCGTAATGTTTTTAAACCCTGAAATTCTTGCCGGTGAATGTTTGACCGAACTGCCAATGCGCGGGAACGATGTTCCAAGAGGTGGAAGTCCGCCTGTCGCTGCCTGTCACCCTGAACGACAGTGACTGCCCGACGAGGGCGGCGTTTGACTGCCAGTTCTGACCCCAGTTCCGGCTCATGCTCATCCAACCGGTCCGAGCTCCTTTCACGCTCACCTTCACGATATCCCCTGCGCCCGCCACGTTGGAGATCAACACCAGGTTGAAGTAACGGAATCCGTTGATCGTGAACCGTATCCCTCCCTTCTTCCGGCATGGCACCCTGCGTAATTAAACAATAACAGTGAGGCCCTTTATTTTTTGATAGCATGAAACATGGAGCGTGATTGTTGGCGTGGAACAAAGATATTGGTCAACACAAAGACAAGAATTAGTGTTGGGAAAATTAGTCTTCAAGGACATTGGGGACTGTGCTGGGCTGTCGTGTCTCCTGTCCTTGGGGTTTCGTGTTTTACGATTAAGTCCCTTTACTGAGGAATTCTTTTTGATATTATAATCTTAATTAATACAAATTTTTTGTATTTTTAAGGAAAAAGAATAAGGCTAGGAATGACCAATTGACTCATACGCGATAAATTTTGACCCGACCTGATTTTATAAGATTAGGTTTTATAAAGAATTTTGGGTTAGGTTTTAATTTTTTGAGGACGATATTAGGTCAGGTTTGAGTTTAAGGTAAAAAAATATTCTACCCGACCAAAAATAATACTCCCTCCGTCCCAGTAAAACTGTCATATGTTGACATTTTTCTGGTCAAATTTTTTCAACTTTGACTATAATTTATTTAAATATTTTAATTAATTAAAAATTATAAAAAATATATTTAAAAACTAGTTGATTCAAGGTTTTTAAAATATATTTTTTCATATTTTTATCAATAATAAATTTTAAATTATAAGAGGTCAAAGTTGAAAAAGTTTGACCCAAAAAAAGTCAACATGTGACAGTTCTAATGGGACAGAGGGAGTAGTTTATTTTTTTAAATATTTAAGTATAATTGCTATAATGTCCCACTTTATATGTGTGTATATATATTTTTTAATTATTTCTCAATTTTGTCTAATAAAAACAGAATAATTATTATAATACTCTCTCTTTAGTATTTTTTAATTAGCTCTCTATTTTATCAAATAATAATAAAAAATAATAATTTTTTATTTATGTTAGGTTGGGTCGAGTTAGGTTCAGGTTTTTACTCTAAAGTTCGAGTTCGGGTCGGGTAAAACATCATAAAATGTCGAGTTAAATTTAGATAGAAGTATTAAATTTTCAGATCAGGTGCGGATTGACCAAAAACCCGACCAATGGCCATCTGTAAATAAGGGTATTTTGATAAAAAAAAATAGTTTGAGGATTAAAAACAGGAAAAAATAGTTTAAGTGCTGATTTTTATTTAAGTCTTAACTTTTTAAGATTGGGTTTGTTAGTAAATGAGGAAAAAGAATAAGGGTATTTTGGTAAAACTGAAAAGACCAAAGATAATAACTCCTCTGTTCTGACAGTAACACAGACCTCACGAGAGCTTGCATCAGAAACACGACCCACATCTAATCTAAAACAGAGATTAACGAAATAAACAGAATTAATAAAACTAATGCAGTGATTAAACAAGAAACAGAGCACAAACCGGCGGTATGAAACGGGGACAATGCCGGCACGGTACTCCGCAATCTTGAGGAACACGGGCATGGCCAGGTCAAAGTGAGGGCGGGGAGGGTTGCACCACCCGCCATTGTCGCTCGGAAGAGCATAGTTCGGCGGGCAAAAGTTGGTCGCCGTGATTAAAATGGAAGGGCTCCCCGAATGGCACCACTTGGGATCACTCGCACACTTGATCTCGAAGCAAGCACCGCAGCTCAACCCATTGTTGAACAATGCGGTGCTCAACGCCGCCGTGTTAACTCCGTACCCTTGGCTGTACAAGTTCCCATACCCACAAGCTCCTCCTGCAACAAATTATTAGTATTAAAGAGTATAAGAAAAAAGTATGAAGCTTTTGAGGGGGAAATGGGAGGCTTAAGAGGGATACGTACCCATGGTACCGGAAGCATCAGCGCCGCCGTAGAAGGTGGCATGGGCATTTTGCCATGCGCCGCCGGAGTAAACTCCTGGAATTCTAGCTTCACCCATCATCCACATTGAAGAGATGAACATCAAAATGCATACTAAACTCGCCATTGCCATTTTATTTCTTCCAAGCTATGATTTACAGTCTAAAAACTCAGCTCTGTTTTGGGGATGATAGTGAAGGGAGGGGGGTACTTAAAGAGGAGGGGCTATCTCTTGAAGGAGGGTTTGAGGGCCCATTATTAGGAAAATTCAAACAAATCATCATTAATTTTGCTTTTGTTTGAAACCAATTTATTTATTTATTTCTAAATGTGTATTAAATATTAAAGAAAAAATTGAAGTAATTCTTTGAAAACAAGAGATTTTGTACTTGTACCTATGATCAGACAAATGACTGTTTTCTGTAACAAATTTCATGCGTAGATTGAAGTGAAATTTGTTTTTATGTTGTTTTTAGATTTTGTTGAATCGTTGCTTTTTCTTTTATATTTATGTTTATGTGTTGTTTTCTTTTATAATTTGGTACCCTTTTATCTAAAGAAACTCGACCAAGGGTATGCAAAATCTTCAATTTCAAGCATACTTCCAAATTTATTTATTTATGCCTTGATGATCAAAGCTAGCAATTTTCTGTAAATATTTGAAATTAATGTTACAAGTGTGGACTTGTATTAACTAAATAATAAATATGAGAATTTGAAGAAGCAAATAGCCACTTTGTTGAGTAGGAAAACATTAAAGTTTTAGGTCAGCTGGATCCAAACCGTTAACTAACACAATTTAATATATTAGCTGGGTTTATATTTAGGGTTTGTAACTAACGGTGTATAGATTTACATCGACATTAAATTATATATCAACATTTAAAAAATATATATTTAGTTGGTTGGTTAAGCTGCTCATTCTTATTTTCTCGTATTCCTTTAGGTCATGCCCTCATGTATTCTATACCTACTAAGAATACCCTTCCTTTCCCACTAGAAACAACTCATATTCCCTTTGGAATCAAACAATATATAACAATTCTTTAAATTTGTATTAGGTGACCTGGGTTTGAGCTACATAATATGCACGATGTATGTTATTTTAAAAGGCTAAGAGTAAAAACATGTACTACATGTAATTACACCAGAATATTTACAAAAGGTCGTAAAAAGTCACCAAAAAATAACACTTTTCATTTAAAGTTTGATGTGAAACCGAATATAAAATTTAAATTTTATGTTTATATATTACACTTGTCTATTATAAAAATAAAATGATATATTTATTTATAGTTAAATTAAAATTTCAAACGTACAATTGAATAAAGAAAAAGTTTATTTGTATAATTTCACCAAATAAAAATTCATGTGTCTCATTGCATATTAAATGAAATTTTATGTAAATTCAGGGATTATCCCTTTATTTTAAAACAACATTGAACATAAATATATTGAAGGGTCAAACTACCCTTGGACTACAACTAAATCTACTCAACACAACAATGAAATAAACTGCTACTATTATGCAAAGTCTAAAAAGATAAAATAAATAATAACAAGTAATTATGATATTAGTAAAATTAACACAAATAATAAGTTAATAACTAAACCAACACATTCACTTCAATTCACTATAGTGGTTATGAAAAAAAGTTAATAGGACATGTTTTTTTTGGGTACTACGACAAGCTTACAATTTAGGGGTAGAGAAATGCAATTCACACGACTTGGAACCTAATTGTAAGATACCAAACGGGTGTTTGCAATAATGTGATATATGACTTTGTTTGGTAAATAGTAGTTTGAGCCAAAATTAGAGGTTTGAGCTAAAGTTAGAGGTTTGATCAGTCAAATCATTAATTTGAATGTTTGGTGAATAGCGGATTGGGTAAAACCTCTAGTTTTGAAAAAACTTGTAACCCCCTAAACTCATCTATGCGTTACATCGAATTCTAGGAGGTCACATTAGAGTCACAAGAGTAACCCACAGTAAAAATCCACATAAAAATATTTTTTTCTTTAACCATATTAAAATCAAAAAATAAACTTCTAGTTAAAATACCATTTCAAGAAATCATCTAAACATATAACAGAATCTCAGAAAACATATTACAGACTCTGACATAAAACAATACACGACATGCATGCCCGCTAACTATACCAATACCATACTCCGAAAGCAACACCGAGACAACTCCAACACTTATGTCGGCCACTATACCATGATAGATTTCTTCTAACCTGCGATGATAAAAACAACGTGAGCTAAGAAAAGCTCAGTAATACATAACTACCAAAAGATGGTATAGGCAACATGAAGGTATAAGATAAAACATAGAACAAACATAAAGATCATGGCATCAACTAGTCCCCTTTACGGTAGAAAATCTCGTATTACACCATACTTAAAGGCAGACTGGTTGTTCAATACGTGAACTTCTTAATATCAGTCGAGCATTCTACAATCTCGAAGAATTAAAAAGGAGAGATATTTTACAAGGATTGAGCCAGAGGTACGGTGTGTCCTAACAAGCGTAGATCAAGAAAGAAAGAGAGAAAGTTTAAAACAATTGAGTATTTTAGACATAGATAAAGGGAGAGGCAAGGACATTTTGGTATCAACCTAACTACCCTCCAACTGAACTTCACTATACACTTCTCCAGAACTGCATCTATACAAGCGCTAACCTAGGCTTAATGGGCGTAGGTACCAACCTAGGGGGTTACCTTACGCCCTAGGTGGCGTAAGAGCCTAACATAAGGTATAATAGTCTAACAGAAGGCGTAAGAGCCTATAGAAGACGTAAAAGTCTAACAGAAGACGTAAGAGACTGATAAAAGGTATTAGAACCTGACAGAAGGCGTAAAAACTTGACAGAAGGTCTATGCGCACCGGTGCTTATCAGAAACTTCTCATATTATCCTAGAAGTACCCTAGTAAAACAGTCTTCAACTATGATTGTTATATCATAATTTAGTAGTAGTATATCATGTATCAAAGTACATGCCAATATTTAACTAGTGGAATCAGAGTATCAGGACCTGTTAAGTGTGTAAAAGTATTATTGGGCACCAATCACACTAATCTCAGTCTTGATCCTTCTGTTTGGCTTATTTAATAAAAAAGTATTATTTTAATGCGTGTTTAGTGTTTGCGCAGATTTTGTTACTCACTGCTTGGGCAGGTACTGTCGCGGCAGTGAAGGAAAGGAAGAACCAGTGCAGAACCATCTCTAAAAAATTCAGATCGAGTTAATCGTGGAAATTAGTTTCTACTAAAGGAAGCTGAACTAAGAGATAGAGTCTTGTTGAGTAGAAAGGATAGACAAGCTATTGACGAGGCAGTATATAACACCCCTCACTTCTGATTAGGAGTAAAGAGTGTTATACTGATTCGTATTATCATATTACAAGTGAGCAGCGAAAACAGACGGTAAATTTTTTATTCAAATACCCTCTTATGGTTATTCTAAATTTATTTTAGTCTAGTCAATTTACCCCGATTTAAATTCAGATTTATCTTATCTTTTATTGAATCAATTCGAAACATACATACAACTTAACCTTTATTGTGCTATTTTGTACAATATATCAATTTGGTATAGAAGTGTCTATTTACGAGCATACAATCTATTAATTAAGATCCTTTAAAATCAACATCATGCATATATATATATATATATATATATATGCATCAACCATATAACATTTCTGTTTCCCATATACAAAAGACTTTTCAGTATAACCAACATAAAGGCTATAACTTAAAGATTGCCTATACAAAATATAACAAAAAGGAACCAATCCCCAAATAATATACCAAAGAGCTAATTTATACCTCATATTTACCCATACTTACATAACAAAATGAGGGAAACGCATATTAAAAGTTCAGATGTTCTTCTATAGTAATTCATAAACATAACCATGAGTGCAAATTGGACTAACATGCTGACAATTAGACCACCTATCATAAGTACATCAAAGATAACAAAAGGTATACTTCTAATTTTCAACAGCTAACAAGATTAGGGTGACATGCCGATAAATTAACTTCTTGTGATTTTGAGAAGAAAGAAAGCAAGAGTGATAAGTACTTAAAGTACTTAGTGAGGAAACCTTAATCTAATTTTTTTGAATTTTCGATTTAATTAGCAATCCATTCATTCAACCTCAATTTTCACAGTAAGTCTAATCCACAAATCGAATTTCTCTTTAAGTGTAGTATCAAACTTACAAATTTACAACAAGAAGCATTTTAATCAATTTCTGAACCTATCTAATCACACAACATAAATACTTCTAATTTAAATTCACTCGAATATAAAGCTGTCGAAATTCAACAAATTCTAATTTAATTAATATAGCAATTCGAACAATCATGCTTGACCAAAATTTCATACAATCAAGCACTTTGCATTTGAATACAAGACAATCACAAAATTAACATTTTTAAATTTTTCAATGCAACATTCGAACCAACATGCTTCATATCATATATTGCAATCAATTATGTATTAGTTAAACAAACAACAGTAAACTATAGCAGATTAATAATTATAATTTAATTTATCAATTCATTCTCTTATTAGCTTAGTCACTTTGCCTTAGTTCATATAGTTAGCTAGGTATTCGAGTCACGCATTACAAAATTGTAAATTATTTCACCATATCATAGGTACTCAAGTACCACATTCGTATTATCGTATTACATGTCATTTTAGTGCCAATTACACTAAGCGAATAGGTACACTTACGTACCATAAAATTGATACACTCACGTACCGTAATAAAAAGAGCTCTAGACTCTAGGCATGTCGTACTACTTATCTGACCATATAACCAAAGGCTTTGTCCTTATAACAATTGCTTTGATTCACAAAATTTACAATCATGATTCATCATATATCAATTTGTTAGTTTGACTAATTCACAAGCCAAGCTCAATTACCATTATACTCATATAAATTTCAATTTTAAGCATCTCATTTAGTCACATATCCTATAATTTCAATCATCGAATATGTACCATCTATCACTCAACATGGTATACATGTATCATAT
Organism: Hibiscus tridactylites; assembly: GCA_958450335.1. Lineage (NCBI taxonomy): Eukaryota > Viridiplantae > Streptophyta > Magnoliopsida > Malvales > Malvaceae > Hibiscus > Hibiscus tridactylites. Next base: position 43,920,648 of record OY288292.1, read on the forward strand.
AAAATTTTACATATTTCGATCATCATATAAATTTTCAGCAATCAATTTGCATCATAATCAATTTAATTTCTATCATATTACTTCAACCATACCATAATCGAACACAGTGACATTTAAATTTCAATCAATGGAATTTACATATTCGAACACATACATAAACACAAAATCAAATTCCTTTTTAATCCTTCTTCCCTTAATAATTACCAAGTCATTGTTAAGTCCAATTTCATGCATAACATATAATAAAATCAAATAAAGGATAGTTGAGACTTTAGTCTCAACTTTATGTTCGTTTCACTCACAGTCGTCGTATAAATCTTGTATTCGGATGCTCTTTCCACGCTCATTCGACGATCCAACTACCAGATTCTCTTCAATACCTTCTCCTCTAGGTTCTATTGCATAATTTAAACATAACATAAGACATAATTCAGAATCAATCCAGCAACTCATTATTTAATTTTATTAATTTCATTTTAACCCTTGAACTAATTCATATTTTCAGAGAGGTTCAAATTAACCTCTTATTCTAATTATTTTTCTTAATACACAACTCAAATTTACCAATTCTATTATGATAATTTATAATTTATGACTATCCTTTAATGCTACTTAATCTCCTTACTTTAATTATTGTCAATTACATTCAAAATTTTAAATCAAGTCTATTATTTCTTTAATCGGACAGTTTTGGCCACCTTTACGGATTTAGCTTCAGATTTCATTTTACTACTCGAAATTGAATTTCGTTTGTTTTCAAGTTCAATTAACATGTCAACGCTAACATATATCAAAATTTTGGACCAAAATTTCAAGTATTATATTCTCTATGAATTTCTAAAGTTTGCTACCAAGACTAATTCAACACTGGCAGTTTAGAGTGTCTTAGCCATTTTCGTTCCAGATATTTTTAGGATGTTCGAAACTCAATATCGTTTGTTTCCTATTAAAATAGACATATTAAAATATGACGTGTTAAATTTTTAGACCACAACTCTATGTATTTTATTTTCTACGAATTTTCAAAGTTGGTTGTCTAACCTAAGAAAATGCTGGGCAGATTTGAAGTTCTTAGCTTAAGGTAAACTTTAAATTTAGAAGTCTTGTTACACATATCACATTTCCAATTTCTTCTCATCATGGCTGTGAACTTCTCTTCCAACAACTTATAGTAGAATTATAACATTTAGTTAGCTAAATTTTCCCATGATGAGCCGAAATTTAAAACACAATAAATCTCTAAAATTTTGATACATTCGAATAGAGAAGAAGAAGTTGAGCTTACTTTTGATTTCTGATTTGTTAACTTAAACCAAAAGCATAGATATGCAAAGATTTTCTTCTCCCTTTTTCCTTATCAATGGCCGAAACAAGCTTGCATACCCTCTAACTCTCTTGGTTTTTGGTTTAATTTACTCTTCCTTTCTCATCAAGGGAGCCGACCATAGAGACACCATAATGAGGTGACAAGATGGCCACCTAATTACACTCTTAATTGTCTAATTCACCCTTAGTTTTTCCATTAATTAGCCTTACTAATAATAGCAGATTTGGTAATCCCCTAAATATTGCATGCAACCCTTCCTAGTTCTTTCTTTATTCGGTTTAGTCACTTCCATTAGTTATTGAATTCTTTTAAGTTTTCAATTTAGTCTCTAATGTTAATAATCTAATTTAATTACTTCGATTTCCTAACCTAATCGAGTCACTAATTGTTTAATTAAATCATAACATTTAGGCTAGGTTTTAGGATGTTACACAGTAGCTTAGCTTCTACCGAGGCAGTGCACTCACAAGATGGCCGAAGGAGAAAGTATGCAAAGTGGTAGACGACTTAAAGAGCATGAAAAACTGGATTTTTCCACATACTTTTCATGATGATTGGAGTACGGAAAGGCCTTGAAAACATGGAGAGAAAGTTAAGGATGAGAACCAGCCAAAGTGGATAAAAAGTAATAAATTAAAGAGATTCACATCTTTAATGAAGATATGTCCTGCTCCAACTTAACTTCCTCCTCAAGAAAGACTTTTCCCTACACCTACTCCTATATAAAGAAGGTCAAGGCAACCAATTGGAGAACTTTTAGCTAGACCGGGAGAGATAGAGAGAGAGAGACGTGTAGCGAGATCATTATGTTCTAAATTCTTCTTAGGGTTAGGATTGTATTGTTTAGTAGTTGTGAGAAAAAGATTGGATTTTTTTAAGTTTTTGTTAATGCAATTTTAGTTCAAGGTTTGCTTATTCTTGGTACTTTATCTTTCTTGCAATTGAATTAGGAGAGGAGATTGTGAGCATCTATTTGTCTAATGTCGGGAGAGTTAGACTCATGAAAAGAATAAGAATGGTTTTCATCCCTATCGGTGAAAATTAACTCAACTTAGGGATAAATGTAAGTTTCAACAGCTAAAGGAAGCGTAAGACTGGTTGGTGTTCGTCCTTGGTTCACGCTGAGAGGTATTATCAAGGCTTGCTCATCAACAGTATTTCGACTTAGGGATAAGGAGAAGCCACTGAAGGACTCTTTGCCAAACCTAGACGATGTTTGTTGCTACCCAAGCAAGGGATTACCGAGGCAGTACTTAACTCATTGCCGCGACAATGACTTTGGTCTCTATCGAGGCAGTTTGGTGTTCATTGTATTCAAAAGTCGATACAGTTCCAATTGGTTTCCACACTACGACGCAATATAATCTGGCCTATTCTCTCATATTGATTTCTCAACTCTTTTATTTACTGGCTTATTTTACTTTGTGTTCTTTAGATTATTCTCAATACCAAATCAATCACATGTGTTCTTTACTTTTTTTCCTTTTTTGTGCGAGATGATAACATTGAAGGTTTCACCAATCCCTGTAGAGACGATACTCAATACTTATCACTTTATTACTTGAGACGTGTATACTTGCACAACTGCGGGGCACTTTGCACACGCAACAAGTTTTTGGTGTCGTTGCCGGGGATTGGCAATAACAACTTTTATTTTTATTCTCTTGCACTTTTTATTTTAGTTTTTCAAGCGCTAATCAACTTTGGTTTTGCATTGGTGTATGACTAGGACGAAACCGAAGAATCCATTATACGAACTTGATCTAGAGATCGACGGTACTTGCCAAAGGCTCAAACGAATGATAAGAGAAGAAATGACACGTAATCAGAATGTTGATGGCAATCAAAATGTCGCGGCAAGAGATGGAGTAATTCTGCCACTACAATTTTCTCCAGTACGAAACCCAACCATCTGAGATTACTTAGAAGAAGATCTAAATGAACTAAATCCAGGAGTTGTCACACCTAAAATAGAAGCTGTCCACTTTGAACTGAAGCCCGTAATGTTTAACATGATCAATACCATGGGACAATTTGGCGGCTCAGCAACTGAAGATGCTAGACAACACCTCAAATCCTTTCTGCAGATTTGCAACTCATTTTGAGGCTGAAATTGTTTCCCTATTCACTGAGGGATATGGTAAAAACCTAGTTAAATAGCATTCCAGCAGGGTCAATAGGATCTTGGAGTGACTTATGTCGTGATTTCCTTGCTAGATTTAATCCTACGAATTTAACTGATAAATTACGTAATGAAATCATTTCTTTTCGTCAGGCTGATGATGAATCCATGTACGAGGCTTGAGAGCGATACAGAGAGCTATTACATAAATGCCCCTTACACGAATTCCCATTGTGGACATAGGTGATGATGTTCTACAATGCTGTAAACACGCCAACGAGGATGATGATTGATGCCTCGAAAAACGACGTTCTCCTTGACAAGCCTCCGAAGGAAGCAAATGAGATCCTAAATAGGCTAGCTAAGAACGACTATCAATTCCCAACAACCTAAAGAGGAAGAATCAAACACCAACCCACAGTCAACGAACTAGAGTCCTTAAACTCGATTTCAACCCAAATCGCCACCTTGTCCAAGTTGGTCATGAACATGCAAATGCAAAATAATCACCAGGAGGTCAAGGTAATGGATTTATTTTGTGAAAACTGTGGGGGTAACCATGTTTCTTCTGAATATCCAACGAATCCAGAGTCTAGCTTTTATGTTGGAAACTACAACCGAAACAACAATGTGATGTCCAACACCTATAACCTAGCGTGGAAGAAACATCTGAACTTCTCATGGAGCAACCACAACAACACACTCAATTAGAATAATCAGAATGCTCCCGTATTGGGATTCTAACAGAACATGCCTCGGCAATCAATGCTGCAACAACAACTGCCACAACAATCAATGCCGCAACTACAACCTATGCAATCCAGTTCTTTAGAAAACTCTCTCAATGCTTTTATGTCTCAAACTAGTGCATATATGGCTAACACTGATAAATTCATAAAGAAAACTGATGCTTTTATGGACAGGACTGAGATGAGGATGCAGAACCATGAGGCAACCCTAAAGTTGTTGGAGACACAAGTTGGGCAATTCACACAAATCCTAAATTTCAGATCGATGGGAGGATTTCCAAGCGATACTAAAGTCGTTAAGGGAACAACTCATGAATAGTGCAAAGCAATCAGCACAAGGAGTGACAAACAACTGAAGGATCCCCGAAATAATGAAAAGGAGGAAACTAAATCAAAAGAGTCCACTATCGCGGCAAAGCCTAGCAACATTACCTCGGCAATGCTTGTATTCAATGCCTCGGCAGAACCTGACTACACTGACGCGATAGAGCCTTGCAAAGACACAGAGAAAAATCAAAAGGCTGTTGAACAACCAGATCAGATGCCCCAGATCAAATTTCTCTGCAAGGAACGGATCGTAGACATTTGACTCCCATCACCATTCCCAAACAGGCTAAAACATCAAAAGCAAGAGTACCAATTCAAGAAGTTCTTAAACATCTTGAAGCATGTCCACATCAACATACCTTTGGTAGAAGCAATAGAGCAAATGCCAAACTATGCCAAGTTCCTTAAAGACATGGTCTCTAAACGAACAAAACTTGGGGAATTTGAGACCGTTACCGCAACAGAAGGATGTATGGCCATGCTACACAACCGAACACCACCTAAACTTAAAAATCCTGGAAGCTTCACAATACCATGTGCAATCGGGAATCACTATGTGGGGAAGGCGTTGTGTGACTTAGAAGCAAGCATAAATTTGATGCCCAAATCCGTTTTCAAGAAATTGAGAATTGGAATGGCTAGACCCACCACAGTCATGCTCTAGTTGGCCGTTCGTTCATATGTGCAACTAGAAGGAAAAATCGATGACATACTGGTAAGAGTCGATAAGTTTATTTTTCATACTGACTTCGTTGTTCTAGATTGTGAGGCAGATGAGCATGCACCTATCATACTCGAGAGACCATTCCTAGCCACCAGGATGACCTTGATCGACGTGGAAAAATAAGAGCTAACCATGAGGGTAAACGATCAACAAGTCAAACTCAATGTGTTCCAAACCCTTAAACATGCTGACGATCAAGAAGAATGTGAAATGATTCAAGAAACCGCTGAATTCAACTTTGTCAGAGATGCACCATGTCTGGGCAAGCACTACCTCGGCAATCATTGTCATGATTGCCTCAACATTTATCTCGACAACCTCCATGACACCTGCCTCAGCAGTGGCTTGTCTGAATCCGAAGAGACGGAGATTGAGGAACATGAGGAAGCCTACTGGACAACATCTCATCTAGGTAAGTATTTCGAACCTCTCAATTACTATGGAGAGGAAAGACAAGTTGAAAAACCTTCTATCGAACAACCACCGATTCTTGAATTAAAACAATTGCATGAACAATTAAAATATTTTTATTTGTGAACCAACGACACATTGCTCGTAATCATCTCTTCTAAGTTGCAGCCCAAACAGGAACAAAGTTTGATCAACATGTTGCGGCAGCACAAGCGGGCAATAGGGTGGACAATTGCTGATTTGAAGGGAATAAGCCCATCGGTATGCATGCACAAAATCCTTTTGGATGATGATCACAAACCTACCATTGAGGCTCAACGGAGGCTTAACCTGCTATAAAAGAGGTAGTGAGAGAAGAAATCATCAAATGGCTTGACGCCGGAATCATCTACCTTATCTCTAACATCACATGAGTAAGCCCGGTACAATGTGTACCAAATAAAGGTGGAATGACTGTGATAACCAATGAGAACGAGTTAATCTCAACCAGGACTGTGACCGGTTGGAGGGTTTTTATGGTTTATCGCAAGTTGAATAAAGCTACTAAAAAAGATCATTTTCCTTTACCCTTTATTGACCAAATTCTTGATCGACTTGCAGGTAAATCATTTTATTGTTTTCTTGATGGTTACTTAGGTTACAATCAGATTGCCATAGCACCGGACGACCAGGAAAATACCGCCTTTACATGCTCATACGACATATATGCATTTAGAAGGATGTTATTCGGGCTTTGCAATGCCCCGGAAACCTTCCAAAGATGCATGATGGAAATTTTCTCTGACATGGTGGAAGATTTCCAGCAGATCTTCATGGACGATTTCTCAGTATTCGGCGATGACTTTGACAAATGCCTCAGCAATTTGGAAAGGGTACTCAAATGATGCGAAGAATCCAACTTGGTCCTAAATTGAGAGAAGTGCCACTTTATGGTGGATGAAGGCATAGTACTCGGCCACAAGATCTCATCAAGGGGCATTATAGTAGACAAGGAAAAAATAAATGTGATCGAGAAACAACCTCCACCAACTACAGTCAAATGAATTTGGAGCTTCCTGAGACACGCAGGTTTTTATAGGAGATTTATTGCAAATTTTTCTAAAATTACTAAACCTTTGTGTCACTTGCTTGAACAAGATAAGGCATTTGACTTCAATGACGCATTCACTAAAGCATTCAAGACATTGAAACAAAAACTTGTGACCGCACCCATTGTAGTCCCACCAGGTTGGACATTGCCCTTTGAACTCATGTGCGACACAAGTGATCATGTCGTCCGGGCAGTCCTTGGTCAAAGGAAAGATAATCTTTCATGTGATCTACTATGCTAGTAAAACACTCAATGAGGCCCAAGTCAACTACACTACCACTAAAAAGAAATTGCTAGCCGTAGTCTTTGTCTTTGACAAGTTTTGATCATACCTAATCGGAACAAAGGTGACTGTCCACACGGACCATTCAACGATCAAATATTTGTTTTCCAAGAAAGATGCAAAGCCTAGATTGATTCGATAGGTTCTTTTGCTACATGAATTCGATGTCGACATAAATGATAGAAAAGGAACGAAAAATCAAGTTGTCGATCACCTGTCACGACTGGAGAAAAGAAACGAAGACACCACAGGCATCGAAATACAAGATGCATTCCCAGATGAGCAGCTCTTGATTGCCTCGGCACTGAAGGAAACTATTGTCGCGTTAGTGACTGGCAATATTGCCTTGGCAATTTCAGACTGCATTGCCTTGGAAACACCCCTGACAATAATGCCCGCCTCAATAACACCCTGGTATGATGATCTTGTTAATTTTTTAGTTAGTGGTGTATTACCTTATAACCTTAACCATCAAGGGAAGAAGAGGTTCGAACATGATGCTAAGCATTATTTTTGGGACGAGCCTTTTTTAAGCAATTTGCATATCAGGTTATAAGATGTGTTCCTCAAGAAGAACAAGGAGAGGTTCTTCAACATTGCCATTCCTCACCATATGGAGGACACTTTGGAGGAACCAGAACCGCAGCCAAGGTACTATAATCAAGATTTTATTGGCCGACACTTTACAAAGACGCCCATGCATTCTATAAGCAATGTGACTGATGTCAGCGGGCCGACAATATTTCGAGATGAAATAAGATGCCTTTGTAGAACATCCTTGAAGTCGAACTATTTGATGTTTGGGGAATTGAATTCATGAGACCTTTTCCTTCCTCATGTGGGAATCTCTACATACTTTTGGTCGTTGACTATGTGTCCAAGTAGGTCGAATCCATTGCCTCCCCAAACAATGACTCCAAAACCGTACAAAAATTCTTGCAAAAACACATATTTACACAGTTTGGAGTACCCAGAGCTATCATCAGTGATGAGGTCAAACATTTCCACAACAAGCTAATTATCGCGACATTGAAGAAATTTGGTGTCACGCATAAGATTACCATGACATATCACCCTCAGACCAATGGGCAGGCCAAGATATCGAATAGAGAGTTGAAGACAATTCTAGAAAAGGTGGTTAACTCATCGCGAAAAGATTGGTCCCTTCGACTTGATGACGCATTGTGGGCATATCGAACAACATTCAAAACCCTATTGGGAATGTTCTCATATAGACTTGTGTATAGAAAAACTTGAGTTATTTTATTTTTATTTTAGGAATATGGTGTTATTTTAATTTGATGTTATTTATTTTATTTTAGGAATGAGATCAAGAAATAAAGGAAAGGTTAGGCCGACAATCTACAACCCACCTACTGCCGAAACGACAACAACTATTGAGAAGAGCCCAATGTCAGCGACCCATGAATCAAGTATACTTGTATCAGACATCTAGAATCAGAGGTCGTGTTTTTACTTCAAATAAGAGGATCACTTGGGATCGGAAATGAATAGACCGATTTATAATCATGGAGATCATTCATCTAAGCATGGGACACACTAGATGGCACCAAATTATCACTCAAAGGTCCTTGATAATCACAGAAGAAGACACTGAATTATAATCCATTCTAGACTGATTTAAAATCAAGAACCTCATTTGAAGGAATTTGATAAATATCAACTTCAACCTAGTATTCGAAAATTATACACCAAGACCATTCAATACTTTCAACATATCAAGACTATGCATCAATTCAGATATATAAGTGCAAATTTTGGGAAGTCAGGTAGATAAGAATCAAACGAGATTCCGGATATATTAGGAGAGTTCCTGTCAACTTTGCTTAAAAGGGCATTTTGGTCATTTTAACAATCATGTGAAATTTCGTAATTTAACTCTGATAGGGTAAGTCGGTGATTTGCAGTGTTGAAGATTGCTGATGGATTGTTAGGCTTTCAAGTCTATTCCATTAATCATCTCTCATCAATGTGATACTTTCCAGGCATTCAAATAAGTACACCTCACTGTCACAAATTATCCTTAAACGAGCCCCGAATGGTTGAACATGTACTTATGTGTTTTTCTTCCATTATTGTAACAATATTAAGAATGACTGATTTACATAAGTCAAGCTTCAAACCATAAGGGCATTACAGGCATTTGCGATTTATCGCAAATTTTAGGATTTTCAAGCTTTCACTTATCTCAAGCCACGCTGGTATTTCAGTCATATAAGTAATTGATGGCGTTTCAGTCATTCAGGTACTTTCAAACAATTCATTCATTTCAGAACTCAAGAGTATATCCATTGTTTCAGTTATTTTGGTAATTTCAGCATTTGAGGTTATTTCGGTCATTTCAATCATTTCGATCAATTCATTCTTTACTGTCATTTTGATCAGTTTTGGAATACTAAAAAACTCCTATAAATTTATCTTCAGTTGTTTATCCAAAGTTCGGGAAAAATTCAAGTGTTTTATTACCACACATATTTGCATCTTGATACCAAAGTTTTTTCCCAATAGAACAGAGATTTAAAATAAGGTAATCATTTTATCAGATCAAATGTAAAATTTCCAGTTATTTCTTTGTTATGGGTATTTAAGCCATTCTTACTTCTTAAGGGTATTATTGTCATTTCTTCACAAAATAATTCATATAACAAATCCTTTATCTCTATTAATCAGATCGAGAGATTATATGTCTTATTAATCATTTACTAAACTCATAGTCCTTTTGGTCTATTAAACTTCTCTTTCGAATAGTTCGATCTTATCTAGATTTTCATACTTATTTCATATCTGATTTGACTTATGCAAAAATAACAATACACTTCATCTTAATTGTGCATGCATTTACTGACTACCATTATGTTTCATAAAGCATACATGAGGTAGTAATGTATTACCTCGGCTCAGAGCTACATCAGTCGATCCATGATACTTCATTTGATCACTTTGTTAAACCTGAATTCGACGTCCCTCAACATCTCGTATACGAAGATATGTGAATACCTTAAATTTCAGGTTATCGAAAGATCGCTGAAAACGTCGTCAGAGGCACCAAAATGCTTGATTCCAAAACGAACAAAACGGTCGAAAATGTACGTTGCTCCGATGAGGCCTTTGTCGGAGTCAAACGAACGATCAACCGGTTGCATTATGATCGGTTTGATGAGAGGAGTTCGCCCGCCACTCCCATGTCTCGAATGAATGATCATGGTAGCCGGAAATAGAAGAGAACCGAGGGGCGAGGGATTTGGTTCTCGTCAAACCTTCATATCGACATTCACGGCGAACGGAGACGTTTCACCGCGAGTGGTGGCCAAAGAAGGAACTAGGACAGGACGACGGTTTGGACTACAACGACAGTGTACGTCACGACGCAGCGGTGGTTTAGATCAAAAGGACGACGGTCGGTGGGGGAATGGGAAAGGTCGAATGAGGAGGGGGAAACCTCGATATTTCAAATCTAACTAGTGCATTAATTAAGGTAGGTGGGGTCTGGTTTAGCTTATTTGTTTTGGGGTCAAATTATCAATCATAAATTATTAGAAAATGGGTGTAATACTTATGGAGAAATCAACCTTAGCCCAAATGGTTAAGGTTTATGCTTGCTAAGACAAGGGTTACAAGCCCAAACCCCTTGGTTGGCATCCCTATTTTCTTCTTTTGGCATAGGTTTTTAGGGTGTTACAAAATTGCTAATATGAATTTTTTGAAATGAAATGTTTTGACATAAGAGTTATAAAGACTCTTTTACCTTTAACAATGATCAAAAATCTCCAAATAACCTTGATTTAACTTTTTCTATTTTAATTCTTCGACATCACACGTATTTATATTGTGACATTTGTAAACTAGTACTTTTATTTTTTATTTCTTTTTATTCTCACACATTTATATTTGTATCTAAATTTAATAATTAATTAAATTGTATTAAAAATAATTAGATAGATAATAAATTAATATATAGATCCTTCAAATATGCTTAGTAATATTATATTAATTTTTTTCATAATCTAATTAATATTAATAGATACAAAATGTTTATAACTAATAAATTATTCAAACAACAAACAAGTGTTGGGCGCATTGGTCTGGCACATTGTACTCCCAGGGAGAGGACGCAAGTTCGAACCTTAGAGACGACATTGTTGGGATGGGCAACCACCAGGGGTGAGAAAAACTCGACTTGATTTGAATAAATTGAAATTTTCGACTCGACTCAAAAAATAATTAAATAAAGTTCGAGTTGTAAAATGAAAATTCGAATAACTCGAAATTTTAGTATGGTGGGTTGATTTTTAAGTTCGAGTTGAGTCCCTCAATTTTTCCTGATATATATGTACCAATATAAAAAAAATTATGAAATATACATCCATATCTTATATGATTAGAAAAAATCGTTTAAATTGGAATCAAACTATATTATAACATTGATAAATAATTACATTTAAATTTGTATAGGAACTCGAAAATTCAACTCGACTAGAACTCGACTCGAATTTCATAAACTTGACTCGAATTGAAAAAATTTCAAATAAAATTTGAGTTGTAAAATAGGATGTGTCAACTCGAATAACTCGAAATTTTTTGACTCGACTCGATTGAACGCTCACCCCTAGCAGCCACGCACCTCGAAGATGGACCGTAAGACGAACATGCATATTACCAAAAAATAAACTATTCAAACAAGTATAAATATAATCATGTCCTTATATGTCATTTTATTTGTTTAAATAATCACATAGCTATCGGCTATCAATTAATCTTACCAAATACTTTTATACAATTAGCTAATACAATCTATTAGTCAAATCAGCTATCAGCTAATACAATTCGCTAATTCCAAAAAAAAAATTCATGCTGATAGAATATTGAAATTAATATATTATTTTATTTTGGGGGATGGGGAATTGGGTCAAAATGAGAAATGATAAACAATGACCTTCTAGTTGAAAAATGGTTGAGCGTGCAGGATCAGAGCTCCATTGTTGTTGTTGTTTAAGCTTTTGGCTATTGCTGCATCCTTACTAGTGTTTCGAACCGTAGTGAATTCATGTGTAGTTTAATGTCCACCCTCGAATCTGAAATTCTTTTGGTTAGTTATTCATTTTATTGACTGTATGCAACATAAAATTTAAATTTTCATTTCTTAGTTATCTAATTTACCGATTGTAACTAGTGGCGGATTTAGAAATATTTCCAAAGGTGGGCACACATATATTAAATAGTGGTGTCCAAAAATACCCAGCCCAAACTACCTGACCCACCGACTCATCTACCCAATTTGTAACCCCCTCGTCCCGGTCTGGCCGGATGACCGGTCCGAGTGGGCCACACGAGGAAAATCGAAGTGAAACCCGCTAAGGCTCCCCTTCGGTTAGCAACCCTATTTTTTTTCTTTTATCTTTTCTAGATGCCTTTATTAAATCCTATGTGTTTAGGCGCGCAACAACAAACATGGATACAGGAACCCACAAGACATGCAATTAAACAGCCAAATTTTCCTTTACAAGCAGGCCATATCGATACACCCACAGAGGGTATCGATACGCCTTGACCAGGGTCAACCCAACAGCCAACTCCGGGAAGACCATATCGATACAGCCCTTGAGCGTATCGATACGCCCTTCCCGGTCAACTCTTCTGGTCAACGATATAGGATCGTATCGATACGCGTAAAACCCGTATCGGTACGCCCTACACTAACCCATTTCACAAAATTCCAGTAACTTTGGAGGGTATCGCTACCCCCAGGGTATCGGTACGCTAGGTGAAGATTGAGGCATTTGGGCAAGGTCGTATCGATACGGCCCTTAGGCGTATGCAATTCCACAATTTCCAAGTTGGTGACCTCAAACACAACTCTAGATGCATTTTTGGACTCCCCTAAGCTCATACAAACATACATACATCAAAACTACAACCGAGATTTAGCATGCGAGGCATTGAATCTAACGAAAATCATACAAATCAAAGACTTCATGCAATTCCACAAAAAGAGCATACTTAGCAAGCATAAGGCTCCATACACTAGATATTCAAACACTAGGCATACATAGGCCAACAACATACACATTTAGGCATGTTCAAAATAGGCAACATGATAATCATAGACAACAATCCATGAAACAAAAGCATAACACAACCATGAGTTTAACATGCTCAAACATAATCTCCTAAGGAGTTTGACACCAACTCCTAAAACTCTATACCCCATCGTCTAGACATTATTACAAAACGCAAACCATACTTGAACTAGCTTGAGAACTCCAAAAGCTCCTCCCTCGTCCGCTTGCCTCCCGAACTCTAACAATCTGCACGTTGGAAACAAAGAGAGCATAAGCCAACTAGCTTAGTGAGAGAGGCTCTACAATTCACAACATGCAGTTTTCCAAACCACGTTTTATATGCAAGAAAGCAATGGATGCACGAAGGTCTATCTCAACAACAACACATGGTTTGCACAAGCACAACCAACATACACGTACGGTGGGACTACACATCACCGTTTTGACTAGTAGATTTCCAATGGGACTACACATCAAAGTACTATCCTACTAGTCACTACCGGTGGGACTACACATCACCGTAGTTTAGACCACCATCACGTGAGGCACGAACTCAACTCGACTACACATTAACAACTTAAAATGCACTCAATAATCACAACGTATAAACATTCAACATATCACAACAACATGGGAGTAGAGAGGCTTACACTCGGGTTTAGGTGACCCCTCAAGGTCCCACCCAAACCCCAACAGGATCCATATCGAGCACAATGCAAAAATCAACAATTCTACTCACCGTTGTTACCCAAGAGAAGACCGAAGACCAAGCTCAAGACTCCGAAATCCCCGGATTTGTCCCCGAAGCTTCACCAACCAAATTTCTCGTTTCTAAACATTCCAACACCAAGTAAACAATCCCAAATCAGTCCATCTTCCAAAATAGTCAACCCGGATTACATACCAAGCACAAGACATCAAATTTTCCATCGAAAACAAACCCAAAATCCATAATCCCGAGCAGCCCTTAAGTACACCTTAAATCCATTGATTCCAACCCTTAAATTGCTCCCTAAAGCCTTCAAAACAACACTTACATATAGCCTACCCATCAGCCCTCAAAATTGCACCTAAAACACCCCCAAAACTCAACTTAAAACCTCCCAAAAACCTCCCAAAAACCCCATTTCAGGAAACACCCCAAAACCTTGTAAAAATCATACCCATTGGACCCTTTAGATTGAAAACAACCCATATATCATTAATAAATCAAAAACCTAAGTTAAAGATGTTAAAAATGACATTTTTAATTAAAATCTCAAAACACCCAAAATACAAAAATCATGAGTTTTATAGGAAATAAATGTATTTACTCGTAGAGGATGATGAGAGCAAGTCAAAAACGAAGTTACCTTTGCAAAACCTTCAAAAATGAGCAAGATATTGGATGGAATAGTATTTAAGGGGGAGGGGGTTCATTTCACGTTGGAAAGAAGAAAATGGAGAGGGGAAGAGGATGACTTCAAAAGCATTATTTTAGGTTTGTTTGAAATTAAAAGGCTAAAGACCTAAATGCTCTTTAATGAATTAAGGAAACAACAATGGATGACACCCATGGCTATTTGGGCTTATCTTGAAAATGGTCCAACTTACTTTTATTTGTCTTAAAACCTGGGCCCAAACCATTATTTTATTATTTAAAATTTAGGAACCGAAACCCGAACCATTATTAAATTATTATTTTCACCCGATCCCCGAACCCGGGTGTTACACAATTAAAATTTTTCGGATATTTATATTAAAATACCCGAATTTTTCGGGTCGGGTACCCGACCCACAATTTTTTTTTCGAGTAGTTGGGCCGGGTTAGGGCCAAATTTTTTTATAACCGAGTACCCGACTTGACCCTCTAATTTTAATATTTATACATTTTATATTTTAAATTCTATTTTCATTTTATGTTTCTTATTATTTTTTCTAAAATTAATTTTAAATCTCTAACTTCTTTTCATACTTGTATTACTTTTAAGTTTAAATTTTTTTAAAAATATTTATATTAATTTGTCAATATGAGAATCGAAAGATAAATTATGATCGAGATTAATATTGTTAATACATTCTTTTGTCGATAAACTTTAATATATATATATATATATATATATATATATATATATATATATATATATATATCCAAATATTTCTCTCTTAAAATTAACCTCAAATCAATATTTTTTGTGTTTGAAATATATATCATAAAATTTTATGTGTTTTCTATGTATTTTTTTAAAAAAATAGATTTAAAATATATATAAAAACGGGGGCGGCAAATCACGAATAACATCATCTTAGCACAGGAGATTATTCGTTCTATGTCTAAGAAAACGGGGGCGAAATCATGGATGGCAGTCAAGGTTGATTTGGAAAAGGCGTACGATCGTTTGGAGTGGGATTTTATTGAATCGACGCTTGTTGAGATCGGCTTACCCGAGAAGTTTATTAATTGGATCATGCAGTGTGTTCGTTCTGTTCAGACTAAGATCATTTTTAATGGTGAGCTTACTGAAAGTTTTAATCCATCCCGTGGTATCTGTCAGGGCGACCCCTTATCGCCATATATGTTTGTCTTATGCATGGAGAGGTTATCTCATGCGATTAATCGGAAGGTTGCTAGTGGTGACTAGAGAAGTATTCATCTGTCAAAGCATGGGCCCGACATTTCTCATCTCTTTTTTGCAGATGGTTTGGTGCTTTTCGATGAGGCTTCGGTAGACCAGATGAGGGTTATTAAAGATACTTTGGATCTTTTTTGTGAGTGCTCGGGACATAAGGTGAGCGTAGCAAAGACAACGATTTATTTCTCTAAGAATTGTGATGTGGAGCGAAGTAGGGCGCTTGCGGCTTGTGGTGGCTTTGTTTTGGTTGATGACTTAGGAGTTTATTTAGGAGTGCCACTCTTTCATAAGCGGATCACAAATGCAACTTATCGGTTTCTCATTGATAAGGTTGAGCGTCGATTATCTGGATGGGCCTCTCGCACGTTATCTTTGGTTGGGCGTATAACTTTAGCTAAAGTTGTCCTTCAAGCCATACCAACATATACAATGCAAACGGCTTGATTGTCGAAAGGTGTGCGTAATGCTATTGAGCGTATCATTAGACGGTTTATCTGGGACTCGACAAATGGTTCGAGGGGTATTTCTCTTGTTCGTTGGAATATTGTTTCGACTGAAATGCATGATGGAGGGTTAGGGATACGTGACCTTGGTCGGCATAACAAGGCTCTTCTCATGAAAGTGGGGTTTCGGTTGATAACAGATCATACCAAGCTTTGGGTTCAGGTTCTTCGCCATAAATATAAATGGGAGGGAGCTGTCCCAATGAATATCTACCGCACCAGATGTTCGCGCTTATGGAGAGGGCTGAGTCAGATTTGGGAAGGAGTTTGTGACGGTATTTGTTGGAAGATACGTGATGGTTGGGGTACGAATTTTTGGTGGGATCGTTGGTTGGAGGGTGACGGCCCGCTCGCGGATTTCAGCCTGAATGGTGTTCCTCCTAGCAATGTTCTGGTGGCTGCGATGATTAATTCAGCGGGTGAGTGGGATTGGAACAAACTGACAAAGGTCTTACCACAATCGATCCTCTATCGTATATCGGCTGTAGCCCCGCCGCATGCGTCCTTGGGGCAGGACCAACCTGCGTGGCGATGGGATGATACGAGGCGTTTTACAACAACATCGGCATATGCTGCGTTGGGTAATGGTGGAATTGAGAATGTAGGGAGTTTGGAAGATTATTTGGAAACTATATGTACCGCAACGGATCCGTGCCTTCTTGTGGCTTGTTGCTCATGGTAAGGTGCTTACCAACGCGGAAAGGT
This sequence comes from Hibiscus tridactylites, assembly GCA_958450335.1. Classification (NCBI taxonomy): domain Eukaryota; kingdom Viridiplantae; phylum Streptophyta; class Magnoliopsida; order Malvales; family Malvaceae; genus Hibiscus; species Hibiscus tridactylites. Next base: position 43,937,581 of record OY288292.1, read on the forward strand.
GCCAACGGCACATAGCTATCTCTAGTAAATGCACGGCGTGTGATGCGGATGTTGAAGATTTAGACCATGTGTTACGTTCTTGCCACGTTGCATGTCGTGTATGGCATCGTGTGATATATCCTCATTGCAGCTCGAGTTTTTTTGTCGTACCGTTTGAGGATTGGTTTCGTGGGAACCTTAAGGATAACTCAGAAGGGATATCACCGGAAGGCCATTGGTGTGTTGTCTTCACTGCAATTTGTTGGTTCCTTTGGAAGGGACGCTGCTTAAGAGTCTTTGGGAAATACGACGTGGGGTTACATGATGCTGTTGTCGAGGCGAGGCGGATAAGGGATGAGTGTGTTGTCATTAGAACGAGTGGGGGTATCGTGGGCGTTAATGCCGGCTAGGGTATTCGACCTATAGAATGGTGGAACTTGCCTGCTCATGGGAGAGTGAAAGTGAATGCCGATGGAGCGTTGGCGGTTCGAACAACTTGGCCTCAATAGGCGGGGTGATCTGCGATTCTACGGGTACTTGGATACATGGTTTTGCTAGGAACATTGGCAAATACTCGGTTTTTATGGCGAAATTTTGGGCAGCGTATGAGGCTCTTAATCATGCTTGGGAGCGTGGTTTTCAATATGTAGATCTTGAAACCGACAATAGAACAACTGCATATATTCTTAACATGAAGACGAATATTTTGCTTGAGAATGGGCTGGTTCAACGTTTAAAGAGAGCTGTTGCGAAGGATTGGAATCTCTCGATTAAGTACATACCCCGTGAAGCTAACATGGTTGCTGATAAATTGGCTAGTTTGGCTCGTCGGCCATCTAGTGACATGGTTTTTATTCGACCTCCACCTGACGTGGAATCCTTATTATCTCTTGATAGTTCGTGATGTTTTGTCGTTTGTGTTTTGCTTCGGTTCGGTTGATACCCCTTTGTATGTAGCACCATGTGTACTCTTTTCCCCCATTTAGGTGTAGGGGGTTTTTAATGAGGCATGTGGTGGTACTTCCCCCTTCTTAATCAAAAATATATATAAAAAGTAAACCGGTTGCGGGTACCCGATTCTTATAGGCCGGGTCACGATCCGACTTTTAGGTACCCCAAAATTCTAGTACCCGGATATGAACACCCATAATATTAACATCATGTTCAAACTGGTTCAATTATTTTTTAATGTGTTTGGACTTGGTTCTTTTAGCTTTTACGAACATGTTCGTCTAGTGTTTGCGAACATGTTTGTTTACCTGTTTGCGGATCATAAGCGACTATGTGTAAATAAGTTAACGTTGCTTATTTACAACAATGTAAATAAGTTATCAATGCAAACATTAGTAAATCGAAAAACAACGGTGTTAAAAACTTACTCACCTTAACTATATGGTGTATCCGCCACTATGGTTAAAACGTATATAATTTAAGGTTTATTTAGAAGGTAGAAAACAATGTCTTTTTTACAACTTACAGAGACAAATCTATATAACATCTTAATCATGTGGACAACTTTATGCAAAAGTTTGCTTCTCCATTTCATGGGATTGAGTGCAGTCGTACATAATAAAAGGGAGGAAAGGATACCATTCACATCAACTATAAAAACAAATTAGTAAATAAGAAACCTCCAAATTACAATTTACAAAGCAATGTGATATATAATACCTACAAGGGTACAATAAATTCGAAACAAATCAATTTGTGCCTATTACCAATTTATATTCGATCAATAAAAATCAAGGACAAAAATAAATGTCTTTATTAATTGATTCAACAAAATTAGTATAAAAATCATTAATTCATAAAGTTATATTTCTACTTTTATTTTAAATTAATATAATCTCTAACTCAAAAACTCAAAATTATAAAAAGAAAAGGTAAACCTAAATTAATTAAATATATAATTCTTCTATCTTATTTGTTTGCAACAATTGTAAGAGAAAGAATAAAAAGTCGTGAACTCTTAAAATCTTGCAGAACAAAATTTAAATAATAAATAAAATATACTTTTATATGTTAGATAAATGAAGAGTTTAAAAATAATAAATTACATACCTTCAATCTTGAGAAATTTGAGAGTCATGAATTTAAAAAATTAAGAATTTTACGTTTGAGGAAGAAAACGTCAAAAGTAGAAGTAGAAGTTGCGGAACCAAAAAAATTTATTTTTAATGAGTTTCTTTTTATAAGTAGAAGTTGCACAACCCGAAGAATTTTTATTTTTTAGTGAGCTTTTTCTTCTCTTATGATAGGTTATTATTGTTTGAGCTTTTACGTAGGACTGTAAATGAACTAAGCTCAAATAAATTATTTGTGGGCTCCTAAGAAAGAATAAGTTATTACTTATGAACATCTTTAGTTAATATTTTATTATAATTTATATGTTAGAGGGATAAATAAAATTTCAAGGTGGGCACCGTCAATAAAATAGATAACTAATATGAGAAAATTCAGATTTCAGGGTGGGCACGTATGTGGATCCGCCAGTGACTATAACCACCTGAGATTTTTTTTATCCGCATGTAGTATATATATTTTTATCTACAAAAAATATTTTTAGATCCGACATTAGTTTCTAGTTTTTAAAGCTGGCATGCGAAGGCATCATTAGGGGTGAGTAAAACTCGACTCGACTTGAAAAAATCGAAGAACTCGACTCGACTTGAGGCAAAAATACTCGACTCGAAATTTTATAAACTCGAAAAAATTTCAAATAAAGTTTGAGTTGTAAAATGGAAATTCGAATAACTCGAATAACTCGAAATTTTTAGTAATTAGTGGATTTATTTTTAAGTTCGAGACGAGTCCCTCTATTTTTTATGATATATACATACTGATATATAAAAATATGAAGAAATATTGTCACATGTGGAAAAATATATATGCGCATATCTTATATGATTAGAGAAATGAGTTTAAATTGGAATCAAACCCTACTATAACATGATAAATAATTACAGTTAAATTTTTATAGGAACTTGAAAACTCAGCTCGACTCGACCCGACTCGACTCGAATTTCTTAAACTTGACTCGAATCGAAAAAATTTCAAATAAAGTTTGAGTTGTAAAATATGACTCGTAAACTCGAATAACTCGAAATTTTTTGACTCGACTCGATCGAATGCTCACCCCTAGGCATCATCGAGAGGGCTGCCTGGCCTTTATGAAGCCATTGGTTGGATATTTAGGGACCATCCCTAAATCATGCATTGTGCTTTTGATGAAACACTGCATGCTTTGAGGGGTTAGTTTCCATTTCAGCTTTAAGCAATCTCCATGGATAAAGAAGCTTTTAAATGTTTCTCAATTAGCAAGCAAAAATGGGAATAATTCATTATCTTCGCTTTGCTCCTTTGATAGTTTAGGTGGGGAGGTGCCTACTTTTTATTTTTTCTAATAGTCTAAAGATAATTAGACGGTAGTATCTGTTTATACATATTTTTAATTCTTTGACAATAAACATACATCTTGTAGATAAAACAATTTGAATTCGTATCTCCTAAAATAAACATCATCCACTTTTTTTTACTAGGACAGTTGTTGGATTCGGGAAGGTGCCTACTTAATTACTCATCATTTCTACATTTTACATTTGTCTCTTTTCAACCTTTGATCTTTGGAGCTATGGGTAATGAGTGGAGGAAGGTTCACTCCGATTTATTCGAATTCAAATTCAATCCAACTCTGTTTACTTATGCAGAATTTACTTAAAAATTTAAAACACAAATTAAATCAGATCTAAATTTACATGTTTCCTATTGTCTGGTCTAACTTTTATTTATGTTAAATTAATTAGTTTTATATTTCTGTTAAGCTATCTTTATATTTTGATTTAAGGGGTAATTTTGTCAATTTAATAATCCCAAATCAACAACTTTGTCATTTCTTTTTAATTCTATTAATATAGTCCTCAAACTCTTGAATTGCATCAATCTTGCCCTACGACCGGTGTTGATTAATAGAGCCGTTAAATTTTACTTTTGTAATTACTATCTACTTTCACATAAATCATTATCGCCAGTTATCTTACCATGTTGATGACAAACTTGTTTGGTTGGAGTGGTAGTACAAATGTAGGGTTTCAAAATTATTTATTTATTATAAAAGTGCAACTATTTTAAAAAATCAGATTAAAATACCGTCACATCATTATCTTATTGTATGTCATTAATTTATTAAAAAAATGATACGTTGACATGTTAACTGAGACAATGTTAATTATTTAACGATGAGTGTCTAACATGATAAAGAGCGACTAGTGATAACAACTTTTTAAATAAATTTATTGACCGATTAATTAGATTAAGTACTATAAAAGTATACTCTAAAAATAACATTTCTAATTTAATTTACTTCATTTACAAGACTAATACTCAAACACAAGACTTTGTTTAAAACACCTAATGTCTCATCCACAAAACATGCAAGGGACTAGAGGGGGTCATTCCCCCACCCAATTTTAAGAAACTAGAAATTGTACTCTATAATTTTGAAACATTTTAATTTAAAATATTTTTTATTAATCCCCTCGTAATTTTTAAAAGTTCTTATTAAACCCTTAAAATTTTTGAAAATTTTAGTTTAAGCTTCTAATTTTTTTTTTAAATTTAAATTAATTCAAACTCTTATCCCAAGTTCCGTCACTGATCGTCGGCTATATCAAAGTTATGATTAACAAATACTCTAATACAAGGTCAATTGTAACTGGGAAAATATTTTCATCTAATATAGTGAAACTCAAGAGATAATACATTAGAAATTAACAACTACACCAAATTCAAACCCTTTTCCTATACAAGATCGTGCATCAGCTACAAAGCTTGGAACATAGTTGTTGAACCTGGGAAGAGGTTTCCTCTGTTAATGCAAACATTTCGCTCTTCCCATTGCTTATGCATGTCAAGTTCAATGAGTTTCCGAATTTGGTCGACTGCAACAAGAATCAACCATTAATATTATGCCATTTTCACTTCAATGGACTCGCAACATATTAACATATTTGTACCTACATTCAGAAAGTAAACTATTGTTATTTGTTAATGCAACTGACCTGACAGTACACTTGCTGTTGGTCGCAGCTCCACAACGGCGTCGGGATGCAACTCATATAATGACACCAAGAACATCGATCGTTCATGTTAACCCCCCGAATGAGATAAACTAAGACGGTAGCGAATCTGGGGAAAAAGTTTCGAAAAATACGTATGGCATCAGTGAGAGTATGGATAATCGAGTTATCGAGATCATGTACAAAGTTTATTGAATTCAAACAGAAAAAGGATTCCTTACAGAGCAATCAGTAGTATCAATGAGATGATCCACAAGACGTATTGGTACGTCTTGTGTTTAGGTTTGCGAGGTGTGGTGTATCCGGGAGGAATGTTTTTCTGGCTAATATATCCAAACTGGGGACGGATTAGAAGCACGAAACCGAGGAGAAACCCGGAGATGAATCCCCCGATGTGAGCAAAGTTATCGACGTGTGGGAGGACTCCCGTCGCTAGATTTATTATGATAACTAAAACAAGAGTTAACAGAGCTGCAAGCTGCATGTAGAAAACTGAAATTGTAAGATAATCTGCTCGCAAATGCAACGGACTATGAAGAATGTAACATCGGCACAATCTTACGTGCCTTGTTTGCATAAATGGTCCAGTTTGTGATTAGTTCTGAGAGCATGCTTCCTAGTAAGCCAAAAAGTGCACCGGAGGCACCAACCGATATGTGTATGCCACTCCGAATAAACAGAGAGGACATCAAACTCCCACCGAAACCGGAAATTAGATAAAGCAACCCGATTCTCACTGCAGAGAATACCAAAGAAGAATTAGGATTGATTTCCTATAAACCAGAACAATAACTTGTATGTAGGTAAATTCGAAGCATTTTCGAAAGCACTAAGGAAGTTTCTAATTCATTACTGCAGTAATGCCCTGCAGGTCAATACTATCCCAAAATGATGCCGTAGGTAACAAGTAAGTGTTCATATCATCAATGGTAACAAAGTTCAAGCTGGGGATAAGATGCATACCGAAACCGAATTCCTGCTCGAGTCGAATTCCAATGAATAAAAGACTCAACATGTTTGCAAGCAAGTGGAAAACACCAGCGTGCAGCCATATACAAGAAATCAGGCGCCATGCCTGATGCTTTTTGACAACTTTATCCACTTCTAAAGCTCCCATTTTCTCTAATCTGAAGAGAAAAAGAAAACATCAGACCCAGGTCAACCATATAATTTGATGCATTGGGAGGGAGACTTACGTAGAAGAAGAAGGGCCAAGCAGGGGGTTCTCATAGAAAGGCTGAAAAGAGAACCTGCCCAAGAATTTCGCCACGCAATTGTTCGAGGTCTCGGGACAATCATTAATATACATGGTCATTATAAACATGAATATGTTAACCAAAACAAAGCTTGGAATCAACCAAGGCACCCACTTTTTAAATGGCTTAAAATCAACCATCCATCCTTCTCGTTGTCCTTCCCTGTGCCTAGGCCAGTGTCCATGCGACGTCTGTGACGCTGGTGGCGGTGACGAGGAATGACCTGGTCCCGCTGGATGCCCCATGGTATCTACTTTCTTTGGATTGGTCACCTTGATTTCAATCTTGGAATCCATCCCCAAATGGAAAATACAAAAAGCAAAAAGAAAAGGCAAACTTCTGGGTGATTTTCTTTCAAAGTTTAGAGATCAAGCAATACAAAAGAAGGCTTGGTTTTCTGAATGAGTTGATGATGTTTCATAACATTAATGTAACTGAATTATGAATAAAACTTTCATGCAAAAACCTGCCTTGTAGTTGTGTTTTCTTCTTCTTTTCTATGGAGCTTTAATGGTGGATGCTATCCTAATTTTAACTGTGCTTGTTTTGGAAGAATACAGATTGTTAGGGGTGACAGGTTTATGGTTTTAAGTTTTGCAGTTGATTTATATGCTTGAATGCCATTTTCATTTCACTTTAATCAGATAATTTTTAAGATGTTATAACTTATATCAGTAATAACACTAATCAAACTAAATAAATTAAAACGATTGCAAACTCAAAACAGATTGTTGCACTTAAGCAACAACAAACTTTAATCTAGACGTTATTTGTCTGTTGCAAGCAAATTAGAAAACAATTCTACGTGAATATTTTTTTTATTAAAAATAAATTATAGATTACAATTTATATAAATCTTCAAACGAGCATCAGTAGTCCAACGGTCAGGATAATTGCCTTCCAAGCAATAGATCCGGGTTCGACTCCCGGCTGATGCATTTTTATATTGAAATTTTGAATTATAAGTTTCACATCAAGTTTGGGTTTTTTTTTAGGGTAAACTACACTGGTGGTCACTGAACTTTTAGGGTACATTCAATAAGGTCACCGAACTTTTAAAACTTTCATTACAGTCACCCAACTTTTAATTCGCTTTAAGGTCACCGAACTTTTAAAACTTTCATTACAGTCACCCAACTTTTAATTCGCTTTCAATAAGGTCACTGTCGTCAACCACCGTTAAAAACTGATGTGGCATGTTAAATTTAAGGGTAAAATACACTATTAGTCACTGAACTTTTAAGAGGCTTTCAATATGGTCACCGAACTTTTAAAACTTTCATTACTATCACTCAACTTTTAATTCGCTTTCATTACCGTTAAAAAAAGCTAATGTGACACGTTAAGTTTAAAAATAAACGTTTTCCCACCATATTTTCTCTCCCTTCTTATTTTCTTCCATCCAAACATGTCTCTTTCTTCCATATGAATCAAATTGTAATTTTTTGGTGAAGGTCGTTACTTCTCTAGTAACACATCAAGGCAAATATTAATGTATCTAGACATGCATGCGACATGTGTGAGAACAAGAAAAATATTGAGAGACATCCGATGATGGAATCATAAAGAAATAACTAAAATTTTGCTCATAAAAATCCTCTTTATACTTCAGGCCCGACATTTACTGAGTCATGCACTGGATAATGAGTAGTTCAAAGGAAAATATTAATGTATCTAAAAGATAGACATGTTTGGATGGAAGAAAATAAGACATGAAGATAAAATAGGGTGGGAAAAAATTTATTTTTAAACTTAACGTGTCACATCAACTTTTTTAATGGTAATGAAAGCGAATTAAAAGTTGAGTGATGGTAATGAAAGTTTTAAAAGTTCGGTGACCATATTGAAAGCCTCTTAAAAGTTCAGTGACTAACAGTGTATTTTACCCTTAAATTTAACATGCCACGTCAGCTTTTTTAACTGTGGTTGACGGCAGTGACCTTATTGAAAGCGAATTAAAAGTTGGGTGACTGTAATGAAAGTTTTAAAAGTTCGGTGACCTTATTGAAAGTACCCTAAAAGTTTAGTGACTGCCAATGTAGTTTACCCTATTTTTTATTGCATACGACCCTTTCATGTTTGGTTTTCACTCTCTTTTGAAGGATAAAATAGAATATTAGAAATCCAACCATCTAAGTAAAATAATACTCCATACAACACAATGATATGAAGTTGCCAAAAGTCCAAAACCACTCAAATTTGGCATTGTTATGATATCAACCAGAAAAGTTTGAGTGAAGAAAAAAATCTACCTTCATGATTTGCAATATCGAAATGTTTGCACATTGAAACGTCAAAAGCAATCCCTAATGGCATTTCTCAAGTAAGAAAGTTTCTAATTGTTTTCTGGGAATAATGAATGGTTCCTCATCTAGCAGAATCAAATCCTTGAAATGTGTTGGACAGACACCGGGGGCAGCCGGTTGATGATACAAAGCATATCAGAAGTGGGCCAAGCTGTATACCAGAACCCACGCCAACTGAACAGAAAAAACGAGGTTTTTGTTAGTGATAAACATGGGAAAAGCTCCCGTTTCGAATATTTTGTAATGTTGGCATTTGGACATGAAAGAAATAATTAAAAGTTGTTTCAGTACCAAAAAGAGAGTTATTGAAGCAAAAAGCCCTTCTTGAAGAAGGGCTCCATGACCACCAAAATCTTCTTCGTCGATCTTTAGTATCATAGCATAATAACCATATATGATTGCAGTGGATATGGCTAGAAAACTGAAGAACACAAATATCAAAATCAAAGGATTAACAAAAAGTTTCTCAAAGATTAGAAATGTAAGAGTAAAGAAATACAGAAATACTGCAATTATTTTCTTATTGAATGAATTCTTCACAAGCAACAGCTGGATATCAAGACAAGACATACAAAAAAGGGACGGTGACATACGCATTTCATGCTCAACAAATATGGATTTAACTTGTCCATTCCAAAACACCAGCAATTGATAGTATACTCAAAATCGTCTATAGAGACTACAAAATTAAATTCAAAGAACCAGGGGCATGCACATGCATACGGACATATGCAGCCTAACTCTATGGATTAAAGGTAAAGTTCATGTAGAAAAATAGCTCCTGCATTTTTCGATAAAATGTGGTTCCAGAAACCCAACAATTATCTAAGTACTACCACACACACTCTGATATAGTTTTTTTTTTTTTTTGCATAAATTCATAATGCCATAATCCTAGCCTAAGAAAATGCTGGAATACAATTCTTTGTGCACAACGGATTGCTAAGAATTAACAGTAACTAACAATCAGACGATCTATGATTTTATCAAACTTGAGCACCATATGTCGAAACCACAGTTCCATTCAGTTACAGCAGTGTAAATTCCCAAAACCCTTCATGTTTAGAACTAGCATAAAAGCATATTCATACGGCTCAGATCATAATATGGCATCTAAAAGCTAGTGTGTCACAAGATTTGGAAAAGATTCAAGAATCCAATATGAATCTGAAATTTGCAAATACAAGCAACATGAAAAATGAGAACTTACATGAAGATCCAAATGCCTCCAACCACAGGGATTGCCCCCCATAATAACCCACAAAAAAGAGCCACAACTTGTCGAATCCAATGCAATACATCTCCTAATTGATCCTGCTCCGAAAATCAACCAAAACCCATCATCAATTTTCCTTTATGAAAAATGCCCAATTCAGTTGCATTCATTATCATCCTATTTAGAACCCCATTTAACAATGAAAACCCCCAATAATCAAATTACTTCAAGAACTGAATTAGCTCAATAAAGAGCATCATCTCTGGAAAAATGACTAGTACAATTCCGGCTACTATTTCCCTGTAATCAATAATACTACTTTCAAATAAAGCCAGTTAAATTAATGGGGGAGAAGATAAAAAGACTTACTTTGTCCCAAGAAGCTTCCGGATCTAATAACTTGGCGAATTTGAACGGGGAAAAGTGACCATTTTCGTGTTGCTGATGTTGCTGTGCACTCAGTTTAACTGATTTCGTTTCTTTCATAGTTAATTTTGGTTGAATTTTCGAAAGATTTAATCGAAAGTGACGAATAAAAGATAGAATTTTGATCAGATGCTAAAGTTTGATTAGGGTTTTGGACGGGGAAGAACATAAAAAACTGTTCAAAATGCTTTTGATGCAGATCGAAAGGCAGTGGAATATCTGAAGAGGACGAAGAAAAAAACAATTTATTAGTTTTCTTCGAAGTGTATCTTTTTTCTTTAAAGTGTGTTATTACTTGTTTTAGAGCATTGCACGTGATGCAATAATTACTGCTACTATTATTGCCTTTTATTTCGGCAATTTTAATTAGGATTTATATCAGATAGTGGTGAAAATTAAAAATTTTCACAAACGTCTTAATTTTAAGATTTAAGATTTTAGTTTAGGGCGTAGGATTTATGGGTTTAGGTGTATATGTTTAGAATTTAGGGATGATAGTTACAGTTTATAGTTTATAGTTATAATTTAGGGTTTTGAGGTTGTAGTTTTGTTTTTAGGGTAATATGGTTATAATTTAGGTTTTAACTTATAAACATTGAATTATAACCCTAAACTCTAAATTCTAAACTTCCTCACCTAAACCTATAAATCCTACACCTTAAACTAAGACCCTAAACGCTAAAATTAAAGCGCTTATGAAAACTTTTAGTTTTCACCGCCAGTGTATAGGATAATAATGCTTTTAGTTAAAGAAATCAATCATATGAAAAATTGTTTAACGAACCTTTCTTGTATAATCTTTTGTTTTGTTTTCGATGCCCCTTCTTATGTCTTAAAAAATAATAGAAGACGATCATAGATAAGAATATTAATTAATTAAAATTGAATTGATCGATTGACAAGTTTTGAAATGCATATTAAACTCTCAATGAGAGGACATATGTTTAAATTTTCGAGACGATATTATTGGGAGAGAGTGTAACACCCACAAAAAAATATATCAGTAAAATGGGATTGGTGGGGTTTGATCGCACGACCTCACCCCTCCCTTCCCCCTTAAATGCTAAACCATTGAGCCAAGTGCTTATTTCTGTCATATTTTGCATGGAGAAATATTAGAATCAAGTTTGAGCGGGATATTAAATCAAATTTAATATCCCATTTGACCCTTCAGATCTAAGTCTGGTGAAACAAGCATCTAGAGAATTCTAAGAGCCTCTCACTTACCCTTTCTCCCTTCAAGCTCCGACGAGCTCTCGCCGGTCATCCGTGGCATCCGCCGTCCCCACCATCGCCACCGCCGCCCATCGCCACAAAAACCCGACCTAGCAACGCTTGTTTCTGCCCGTTCTTCGCACGAAAATAGTGGAAAACCGTTCGGCTTCACCAACTCCGATCTGCTTCACCGTCGCTCCGTGCGCGACACCGCCGTTGCCGGCGTGTAGATCGTCTCACTCCGGTCACCCAGCCTCTAAGCACGCGCGTTGTTGTGCTGCCGTTCACCGTATATAACGGTTCGAAGCTCCGGCGTTTAAGTTGTCGCAACCGTCCCCCTCTATTTCCGGCCGATGGAGGAATTCATTCGAGTCATGGGGGTGATCGTTGAACTCTCCGTGTCGAGCTGTACAAAACCCGACCATTTGTTTGGTTGTTCGACTCCGGCAAGGGCCTCGTCGAAATATCGCACATTTCTGGCCGTTTTATCTCATTTAGGTAAGGTCCGGTAAGATTTCCGGCTGGTTTCGAGTTTAAATGGATGGGTTTTGAAGTTAGTTTAATGGGTTCTCTTTTCCGGCAGGATCGAGGTGTCTGGGGTCTCCGATGACCTTTCCCGGCGATCGTCCGGCGATTCGCAAGTCTTAGGTGAGTGAACCGGTTCGCGTATGGCCCAATTGCCTGAACCGGCCCAACCTGGTTCAAGCCCTGTAATCCAAGCCCAAATTTAAGTCCGGCCCGAGCTGTCCGACCCGACCCGTTAACCCGTGTCAGCTCGTCCAAGTCAGCCGAGTCAACTCGTCCGAGTCAGCCCGAGTCAACTCAGTGAGTCAACTCGTCTGAACCAACTCAGTTGACCGCTGACATCAATATGACATCAGCTTTGACTTGGACCGTTGACTGCTGACGTCAACATGACGTCAGCATTGACTTTGACCATTGACCAAAAAGTCAACTTTTCTGAAAACTCATGTTTTATGTTTTTCGACGTCCTGAGCCCGTTTTTGAAGCCTGTTTCGCAAAATTCTCACCCGAAAGCCTCCGAATCTGACCTTGAACCCGAGGGTGCTTATGTATTTAATTATTTGGTTAAAAGCTTTGTGAATAAAGTTTGATCTTGGGATTTGTGTATTTGAAGGTACTCGTAGTTCCTGGAATACGATTTGTTGAAGGATGTCGAATCCGGGTTCAAAGGTGTTCTCATGCTGTACACGGATTGATCGGTGTAGCTCGGAGCCAAGGTAATACATTACTACCTTCTGCATGCTTGCAAAACTTTTTGGTATTCAGTTAATGCTTGTACGACCATGACTGAGCATGTAATTGATCCTGCTACGTCAATCAATTAAGAAATAAAAATATTAATGGCCAAAGCTAATATTCGAATAAGAAGTTGATAAATCGAAAGGACTTTCGAGTTCAGTAAGCGATTAATAAAAATGGTTAGTCTCTAAGTCTTATTATTTTGGCTAGTGATTTACGAAAATGCCCTCGATGTATGAAAATGGCTAAAATACCCCTATTAGTAAGAGTGGTCTGATAATCTACACTAGATTCGGTAAAACAACTGAACCTTATGAAAATCTTGGAGTTTGCTTGGGAAGTTATAGTAGCGAGGCTTCACCTTTGAGTCTGCAAATTTGCTCAGATTCCTTTTGAGGTTGATTAATCTCTGTTGACATTCACGAGAAAATAATTGTATGATGGATTAGTTAAAGTCGCGTAAATGGCTGAATTGATCGAAATATCCATAATGACCAAAAAGGGATAATTATTCCTCGACACCGATTGCCCAATTAATTAAAATGATGGATTTACCCTCGAGAACTTTAACGAATGAATAGATGGAAGAACCGAGAAATTCTGAATAATTAGAAATTCCAATAAAGGCAAATAAATGTAATGACTCCAAATGTGGTAAAATACAACCTGTGTTAGTTGGTCGATTCAGATACCGTGATGATAGTGGGAGAACACCGTGTGAAGGCACGTTGAATTTATTTAGAGAAAGTACATAGTTAATAGTGAGAGAAACATGTTCTCCTAAGGCACATTCGATGTTTTGGAATGAGTTCAGATACAATGCACATGCTTGAATATTTGGAAAAATACCACTCAAATATATACTTAATTTCTGGTAATAAGTTCATTGGACGATTGGTGTAGGTGAACTATTGTTGTTATGCTCTGTGGTTAGTTCTGAGAAATGAATGGTTGAAGTATACCTATCCGGTGAGATATTAAACATTGTGTTAATGTGTTCCGATTAGTTCGAAGGTGCTCGGAAACTTGACGAGCAGTTAGAATTCCTAAATTTTGTACATCCCCGTTTATACCTTGTGGGTTTAAATTACCAGTTTACCCCCCCTCCTGAAGGTCAAAATGACCTTAATACCCTCATAGGCTGTAACATTTAATTATGCTCACGATATATCTGAAATCCCAATGATTCTGATGCATCAACTCCTAATGTTGATTCAGTCCGTCTTATCGAATTCCCCTATTCGCAGTGACCTCGTTCTGAAACCAGCCCAAAATTGTCAAATGTCATCTTTCTGATATCTATCAAGTACCTCTAAGAAATGAATTGGGCCATAAAGCCCGTACCATGTATCTGTAAATACTTTCTGTTTTAAATCAAGACAATATGCCTAAAATCTTAAAGTATGATAGTGTAATACGAAAGGAAAGAAATTCTCTGATTTCTGACATCTGTTATGAAAAATATATCTGATATATGACATTGAATACGAAATAATAATAATAATGATAATAAAATAAATTTGATACATGTGTTCTGGTATAAAATAGATTCGATATTTATTTTCTGCAATATTGTCTTCTGAATATAAATTAAATCATCTGTGGTATATTATCTGGATATGAATGATGATCTGTAGGCTCAGCGCTGGTAAGTCCTTCTGTACCTAAGCTCCTACGCCCAATGGGCCTAGGGTAAGTCTTTCTGGACCTAAGGTATCCCCTTAGGTAGGCTCCTACGCCTCAGGCCTAGGGTAAGACCTTCTGTATGCAGTTTGGGTGGAATTGCAATTTAGGGTTCGGTTAGAGGGTAGTTAAGTAAGTTAATAAAACTTTCTGACATCTTCTTACGCATACCCTACTAAATTAATGTATTAAAGTTGAACGCTCAACAAACTTATAATTCACGTTTAATGAACCACTTTGAACTCTTTAATTCAACTTCTGAAATCTGAATCTCTTTTGAATCTCTGCTTTAGACTCACATCTTGAGGTTCGGGTGATCTAATAAAGAACAACTTTGTTACCTTCTGGTATACTGCTTCTCTGAAATCTCGAATCGTAAATTTGAGCTTATCGTTACCTAGTTCTTCATGACAGTGTTAAGCTTGCCATACCTGCTTGTGCTTTTAGCATCCTTTGGTAGTTTGTATTACTGAGCTTTTCGAAGCTCACGTCGTTTTTACCATCACAGGTTAGAAGATCGACACTGTCGCAGCTGTCAACATCGGTATGGAGTTCTTCGGCTTGCTTGCGGAGTATGATATCTGTGTAATTAGGGGGCATGTATGTCACTTCTTGATATACGTTCGAGTTTAAAACTTGTTTTAGCAATTTGTATCATAGTTTTTATTTTGTAGTCTGAATATTTTCTGGAATTGTATTCTAATTCAAAATTTGATTTATGATTTTAAATGGTTAATGATTTGTTTATTTAAAATTTTAGTGTGGGTCGCTCCGGTGACCCTAATGTAACTTTCTAGGATCCGTGGTAACGCATATGCGGGTCTAGGGGGGTTACAGAGAGTGTCATAAATTCCAAACATTGGTTAATTCGATTCCGAAATCAATTAATTATATGAATTAGCAGAAATTTTAATATATTTTTAATTTTAAGCTTAAATCTCTTAAATGACTCATAATATTTAAAACTCGATATTTATGTTTTAATCTTAATATTAAAATAAAAATATTTAAAATTTTAATTTTAATTTATTTCTACTTAAATTGTTATTTTGAATCAAAGTTAAAAAATATTTAAAACTTAGGTAAAATCAATGGAATTAACCAAATTTAGTTTTCGTCGGTTAATGATTTTTGAGAAAAAAAAAAAGGTTCAATTAAAGTTAAAAAATTTAAAATTCAATCAATTCGAATTAAATAGTTTGGTTAGCTTATTAATTGAATCATTTGTTTGATCATAATCATATATATAATAGGAGATATTCATAAAATAAATTTTTATAATATAAGCTTCTTATTTCGAAGGCTTAAATATATATTTGGCACATAAATTAAGTTTTCTTTTTTGAAATTGGTATCTACCTCCCAAGTCGGTACTTGAATTAGGTACCTTCTCTCAAGTTTGTACTTAAAGAATTTTTGCTCTCAATTGGTACCCGAGCTTTATTTTTATTCACTATTTTAATACTTTTATTAACAATTTTACTCCCTAGAACATATACATTCTATCAATGTGATCATAATTTAAAACAATTTAATAAATTTAATTTTCCATATTTAAAAATTATATTAATTTAGTCATTTTTATGATACTAACAAACCAAGAGAGTCTATCGAATAACAACAACAATTAGATAACTACATTATATGATAAAACAATAATTTACCGTCAAACTTTTATTATACCAGGAAAGTAATATAATATTTCTAGGAGAAGAACAAACAATTTATAAGAATAACAAAAAGTAAATTTATAGAATATTAAATATAAAGGGTTAAATTTATTGATTTGTTTCAAATTAGGACCGAATTGATGGAATGTATAAGCAGGGACGGAGCCAGGATTTAAAATTGGGGGGCAAAATATAAATTTTGAAAGGTGGGGGGAATTCATAATTATACCAATTTTTTCAAAAAAAAAATATAAGGAATCAAAGGGTAAAACAATTTCCCTAGGGGGGGCCACAACCCCTCCCATTCAACATTTAGCACCGTCCATGTGTATAAATTTTGGTACTAATTCGGGATAAGATGTCTAGTCCAAATACTAACTTGGGAGTAAAATAATTTTTAAGTAATGACTTGAGATATGATGTTTAGTTCAGGTACAAATTTGGAAGAAATTTTTTTAAATATTAATTTGAGAGAAATGCCTGTTTAAGTATCAATTATATATTTAAATCTATTTCGATTTATTAGATAAATAATTCTTACCATATAAATAATGATCTCATCTAATATTATTTTCACATATCAAATAAATTTTGCCAACTCAGTCATAGCTGGTTTGGGTGTTATCTGTACTTCGCCCTTATTATTTTTTTTCTTAATTACGTAAAGTTTCGTTTTCAAATTGGTAATTCTCTCGTTTAAAACTAATCGTTTATAATTTTTTAATAGATTAGAATTAAATATACCCAACTCTCTTAAACTTAAACCCTCAGCCCTTTAAAGTGATTGAATTTGTTAGGGTTTAGGTTTAAGAGAGTTGAGTATATTTGATTCTAATCTATTAAAAATTATAAATTGGTTTCTATTCTTTTAAGAGATTGATTTTGTTAGGGTTTAGTAGAATTAGGTATATTTGATTCTAACCTATTAAAAAATATTATAAAGTAACTACTAAATTTGATTTTTATTTTTTAAGAGATAGTTTTAATTATAATTTTAGTTCTTTAGATTTTTAAAATTTTAAAAAAAATGGTGTTCATTGATGTTTATCGTTAGTGATGTTCATCAATGTTCATCGCACGTGATAGACTCATCCATTAACTTATCCCCTGAACCCACAACAAATTAAAAACAAAGGCTTGCAAATGCTAGGATTTGATCCCCATGACTTTTGGAAGCAAAGGGTGGTATTGAACCACCATACAAACCAACAATACTTCATATATTTCCACAAATATCCATATTGTATAAATATTTAAATAAATATTTTATATTTTCATAAAATTAATATTAAATCATTACAAATATAAAATAAATAATTTATAAAAATATAAAATATAAATTTAATAAATTAAATAATTTATAAATAAATAAATATTATTTATAAATTAAATAAAAACATAATTTTGTAGATAATAATTTAATATTATTTTTATATTTATAAAATTTAAATTTGATATTTTATAAAATTTATTTAATTTATAAATAATTTAAAAGTATATTCTATCACTATAAATTTAATTTTTATAATAATTTACTATTAATTTTATAAAAATATATAAATATTTAATTTTATTCTCAGAGAAGAAATAATTTTAGCTTGATATTTAGTTTAGCGAAAAATAAAGTAAATATCAATGTTGGTAGAATTTAAAATAAAATTATAGTTAATTCAGTGACATAATATCTAGTTGTTTTAGTAGAATGTCTCTGTTTTGAATTTCTGTAAAAGCTTTTTCAATCTGTGGTGAGAACATTATATAAGTTAAATATAGGTATTAGTGAAAATATATTAAGTAGTGTTGGTTGGTTGTCTTTGCGCTTGTCCTTCCCTTTGAAAGTCATGGGATTGAATCCCTATAGGCACAAAAAAATTTCAATATTTGTTTCTATTCGTTTAATAGGGTAGTGACACGTGTCACCACCTCATTAATTAAAAAATATTATAAAAATATCACATGGACCGCTGACAATGAGAGAAGAAAGAGAAAAAAATAATAAAAAATGCAACGTCAGCTTTGTTGTTAATTTTAAACGATAGAGGTACCAATTTAGAAACGAAACATAACGTTAGGTACTATTTTGCCAGAAAAATAGGTGAGGTACTAAAATAAGAACGCGAGAATAGGTAAGGTACTAAAAATAGAGTTATCCCTATTCTTTTGGCTTAAATTAATAATCAACTTTTTAAACTATGTCTCTTGTTTGCTTTTAGCCCTTAAATTATTTTTTGTCAAAATAAGTCTTTAAACTATTATTTTTAGTCACTTTAATTTAAGTGATTAAACTATTTCTATATCAAAATAAGTCCATAAACTATGTCATTTTTTCTTTTAGTCCCTAAACTATTTATTGATCAAATTTTTTGTGATGTGTCAATATCTTATTGGTCGAAATAAATTTTTTGATTTAGATAACTATCGGACTTAAAGTGAATATAAATGATAGTTTAAAAACTTATTTTGACAAAAAAAAAATAATTTAAGAGCTGAAAGTAAATAAAATGTATAATTTAGAGATTGATTTTTCATTTAAGCCTTTTTTAACGAAGTTCCTACTATTATTTTAAACAATTTTTTTTCTTCACTCTTTTGTCATTTGTATGCAGTATACCTTATACCAGGGAAGGAGGGACAATGGGTGGGAGGGGGGGCATGCCCCCAACGGGCCAACTCTCCAATATTTTTTTACCTTTAGTATATATAATTTTAAAAAAATAGATTAAATATATTATTTTATAATCAATCACCTTAAAATAATTAAAGAAAACTCGAATTAACGATTTAACCTGTTTCATCTCGCTGCACCTCCTTCAATTATCTCCCTTGCCAGGGGTAGAGGAGTCGTTAATTTTGAATGATTTTCAAAGCAATTATAAAAGGTTGCAATTTAATTATCAAAATAAAAAGGCTTTAGAATTTAAGAACTAATTAATTAATTAATAGTAAGATAAAGATATGTTATTGATGTGACCAAATACACGAACTAATAGTTTGTTGCTTTCAAACATTAACCTAAACAAATTTGACTAATAGGTTTTGTTTCAGAATGAATATTTTATTATCAAGCCAAGACAATTGTTGGTACTTATGCACTAAAAATTTGAAAATGGAAAATTGTAAAGCATTTTCCTTCATGCACCGAAGATGAAAGTTGAAATTCAGCTCTTCAGAAAAAAAAACAAATGATTAATTTAGATTATCTCTAGTCACAGTTTAGTCATGGATGAAATTATGATTAGGGGTTGGAAGGAAAAAACATATATATTAAAAAATATAGGAATAAAATTATAATTAACTAATTTATTTAAAAAATTAATAATTAATTAAATGTTTTTTTAAATTATATTAGAATAAAGATGTAAAAATATTTTCCTGTCACGTGGAGGCAAGAATCCCTTCCACTTAGGGATGTCCATTGTTCGTGTTGGGTGGATTTTGGCCGATCCGCATTTGATCTAAAAATTTAACAACTCTATTAGATCCGACCTGATATTTGATGATGTTACACTCGATCCGAACCCGAATTTTAGAGTAAAAATTTGAACCAACATAAATAAAAATTATCATTTTTCAATAAAATAGAGAGCTAATTAAAAATTACTAATAAAGAGAGAGCACTATAATAATTATTCCATTTTTATTAGACAAAATAGAGAGATAATTAAAATATACATATAAAGAGAAGAGTATTGTGACGATTATACCTAAACATTTAAAATAAAATTAAACTATTATTTCGGGTCGGTCGGGTTAAGTATTTTTCACCTTAAACCCAAACACAACTCGACCCAACCTTATCATCAAAAAATTAAATCTAAACCTGAAATATACTTTAAAAACCCAACCTTATAATATTTAGTCGAATCAAATATATATTAGATATGAGTCAAATAGTCATCCATACTCCCAATAGCTACATAGGTTTGTCACTGATTTTAATTTTTTTTACTTTCCCTAGATTAATACCTAAATATTTTTTATCTGCGGATAATAGATTGAAGAATACGTTAAAAAAGCCTAGCCATCTTTTTTTTTTTTCCTTTTGTGGTTTAGGAGGGTGATGTCATTGGCATTTGGCCAAATGGTTATTACCTATATTTTGTTGTGTTTCTCTTAATTTCTTTTTCTTTTTCACTTTTTTAGTTTTTATTTTTGTACATTAAAATTTATGTATTTTGGTTTAATAACTTTTTTTTGAACGAAAATAGTTGATGTTTTTTTTTGTTCATTATGCTTTAGTGGCTAGTTTCGGGACTTTAATAGTTTTAGGAGAAATCACTAATAAATATGATTAGTCTACTCTAATTTTGAAGACTTTTCTTGTAACCTTATATTATTTTCTCCTTATTCAATAAAACTAGTTATTATTTGTCAAAAAAATTATTTTTAATCGTGGTGACACTTGAATTTGTCTACATTTCTCACATTGATATGTTTGTAAGTATGTTAAAAGGAGGTGACGTGACACGTTGAGATTGTATCACATCAACACTCGAGAATAAAAAAAATTGTAAGTGATTATTGAAAACATAATATTAAAATTTGTAAAATCTATAAAATATAAAAATTAAAATCGTGACAAAAATATTGATATGAAAAATTCAAGTACCAATATAAACAAAACAATTTAGGTACTAATGTGAAAAAAAAAGTAGATAAGTTCAACGTGAGGAAACCGGAAGTCCAAGTATTAATGTGGACAAAAAATAGATACCAATATATATATATAAAAAAGTAGACAAATTCAAAGGCTAGAATACGACTTATCCTTAATATATATTAATATTGGTATGAAAATAGTAGTTTTTAATCTATTCACAATTAAATTGAGATTTGATTAAACATCAAACCAATTATTGTACATTTGTCATTTGACTTATCCTTAATATATTAATATTCGTATGTAAGTGCTAGAGAAACTTTATGAGGATTAATTTGTCCAAGTAAATTAACAGCTTTTACTAAATAACTAAGAAATTCACCAATAAGTATTGGTGCATTAAAAAGATATATTGAACTCTTAAAGAAAAGACGTGAGTTCAAATTTTAAAAATAATTATATTAAGAGAAACAACCTCACACCTCAACATATTACTTCCTCGGAAAAATAGCCTAAGTTAGCTTAATAATTTGCCAGTCATAGTGACAGTGAAAGACTAAGGCTTAGTTTGTGGTTGCTTTTAAAAAGTGCGGTGAAAAAAGTGATTTTCAAACTAGCTGTTGAAAAGTAGTTTTGAAAAACTGGTTAGTGTTTGTCATTGATGTCAAAAAGTGATTTTGAGGAGATAAAATGTCTATTTTAGACATGATATTGAAAAGTAAAAGTAAATTTGGGTGGTTGTTCAAATTAATTAATGTTATGATTTATGAAATAAATCAATTTTAATTAGAATAAAAAATTATTTTTTTATAAAATTTAATTTGAAAATATAAACTACATTCTAGATTATATACGAGCATACCACTTACACATTAATAATAAATATAAAATAAAGTACAAATAAAACAATTTTATTTTCAATATAAATATTATAAAATATATTATTTTACAATTATATATGCATAAATATTATTTTAACAATAAATGATAATTAAATAACAAGGGTAAAAAAGTAATTTTATTTTCAAACTAGCTTTTCCACCCAAGAAGCTATAAAATCCAGCTTCTTAGTTTGGGTAGAAAAGCTAGTTTTAAAAGCAACCAAAAACAATCTGTTTTAACTAAAAGCACTTAAAAAAGTGATTTTTAGTTGCCAAACGCAACCAAAAACAGGCTCTAAAGACTTAATCATGTTCTAGAACATGGCTTATCTGTTAAGTTTCCAATTCTCGGCATTGATGACTTTGACCCCCAAATAAGATCATTTGTCGATGAAGCTTTTCACGCCAGCCATATTGCTTCTCAATCATACACGTTTGATCTTTACTTCTACGTAAAATATCTGTATGTAAATCTAACAAATTTCTCAATAAAAAAACGAATGATTTTTTTTAAAAAAATATTCAAATAACTTCATCTATAAAATATATATACATTATTAAAAAATTTAAAAGATAATTTTAAATCTTAACGAAAAAATTAAACCTCGAGGGGATATTTCCGCGTAAAATTATGTCCTACATTGTTGACTAACATGGAATAGTGGTTGATTGATCCGTCCGGCACTCCCCACACCCTTCATTGGATAACACGAAACCACAAGCCAATCACACGCCCCCACTCCCCCAAAAGGATCCCACCAATGTCAAGCTCGTGGCTTGCCGGTGCAGTGACACTGCCACTTGCGTCCCTAGTATTTTCACACAAACCCATTTATTTATTTATTTCCCCAAAAAAGTTTGTTTTTTTATGCCGGGGAACTTTCAAGATTCCCGTGCCCTGTATTGATAAAGACACCTTCTTTTTCCCCTTCAGTTCTTCTCCCCTTTCATAAAGAATAAATTAAATAAATAAAGCTATCTGCTTTGTTGTGCTTGCTCTGGATCCTAGGTTTTTCTCTTCTGTTTTCTCAGGTATGTTGAACTTCCTCTTCTTTTCTGTTAAACTTTTTAGCTTTCTTTTTTCTTTCTTTCTAATATTTGTTGCAAGTTTCTCGAATATTTGGGTTTCTTTAGTTATGTTAGATTATGGGGAAAGTTTTGATTTTTGATTGGTAATCTCCAAATTTGCAGGTTTCTCTATATGGGTTTTTTGTTTCCTGCTCTGTGAATTCTTCATATAGAGAGAAAACCCTGTTTTGTTATGCTGTTGTAAGTTTAGGTTGTGAAATAACAGAGGAAATTATGGGTTCAGATTTCAATGGATATCCTCACTCAGTTCATGGTTTCAAGATTGATGATGGGTTTGTTTTTCCTAATTCAAATGTATACCCAAAATTTGGGATTCCTGATGGGGTTGGATTAAATGACAGATCTTTAGATTTCAGCTCTCTGGGTGTGCCATTTTTACCTTCTTTAGGTTTGGATGATTCTAGCTTTTCTTCAATTTTGAGCATGGACAAAGAGGGAGAAACTTTTTCTCCCACCGACGACACCGATGTCTCGGACACTGTTCTCAAGTACATAAGTCAGGTGCTTTTGGAAGAGGACATGGAAGAGAAGCCCTGCATGTACCATGACTCATTGGCTCTGCAAGCTGCAGAGAAATCTCTTTATGATGTTCTCGGTGAAAGCTATCCTCCACGCAATCAAGCTCCTGTTTCTGTTGATCGAAGTATTGAGAGCCCGGAGAACTGTTCTTTTGGTACTTCTAGTGATCATAGCGTTCATAGTGGTTCTAGTTCATGTACTAGCTATTCGATTGAATCTCGATGGAATGGTGATTTTGGTGAAAACTACTACAACAGACCATCTTTGTTACAAACAAGTATTCCTGAAAACTTCGTTTTTCAGTCTACCGTGAATCCGGGTTCACGGTCTTCAGCTCGTTCTCAAAATGGTAGCGCTAATAATTGGAATGGATCAGTGGGATCATCTTTGAGTGAGGTTTTGGTTCCAAATTATTTTAGTCAAAGTGAATTGGCATTGCACTTCAAAAGGGGTTTTGAGGAAGCTAGCAAGTTCCTACCCAAAGGTAATCAGCTGACTATTGATTTCAAGAGCAATTCATTGACGTCAGAGTTGAAGCATAAGTCTCCTAACACGGTAGTCAAAGTGGAGAGTGATACGAAGGAGTACTCACCACCTCGGTTGATCGGAAAGAAGAACCATGAGCGAGAAGATGAAGATTTAGAAGAGGAGAGGAACAACAAACACTCGGCAATTTTAGGGGATGAGAGCGAGCTATCAGACATGTTCGATAAGGTATTGATTTGTTGTGGGAGAAGAGGGCAGTCTCCCTCTTGCACTGCTGATGAGACTTTGCAGAATAGACCTAGCAAGACGTTGCAGTCGAATGAGCAAGCAAATGGATCCAGTGGTGCGAAGGCTCGTGGCAAGAAAAACGGTAAGAAGAAAGAAGTAGTGGATTTGAGGACTCTCCTGATTTTATGTGCACAAGCCATCTCTTCCAATGACAATGCGACTGCTAAGGAACTGATAAAACAGATTAAGCAGCATTCTTCGCCTTCTGGTGATGGGTCTCAGAGATTAGCTCGTTGCTTCGTAGATGCCCTTGAAGCACGTTTAGCTGGCACTGGAACACAGATTTATACCACTCTGGGTGCTAAAAGAACGTCAGCTGCTGATATGTTGAAAGCTTACCAAGTTTACTTTTCAGTCTGCCCATTCGTGAAGGTGGCAATTATCTTTGCGAACAACAATATTTTCAAGGTAGCCGAGAAAGCAACAAAGCTCCATATTATAGACTTTGGTATCTTTTATGGTTTTCAGTGGCCTGCTTTAATCCACCGCCTTGCAAACAGACCTGGTGGTCCCCCAAAATTACGGATTACAGGAATAGAGTTCCCCCAACGTGGCTTCCGGCCTGCTGAGGCAGTCCAGGAGACGGGGCGTCGCTTGGCAAAGTATTGTGAACGGTACCGTGTTCCATTTGAGTACCATTCAATAGCACAGAAATGGGAAACCATCCAAACTGAGGACCTCAAAATTGATTCCGATGAAGTCGTTGCTGTTACTAGTCTGTTTCGGTTTAAGAACCTACTTGATGAGACAGTGGTGTTGAACAGTCCAAGGGATAGTGTTCTAAATTTGATTCGGAAAATAAATCCAGATGTTTTTGTTCATAGTGTTGTTAATGGATCCTACAACGCCCCCTTTTTCGTCACAAGATTCCGGGAGGCACTCTTCCATTTCTCTGCACTATTTGACATGTGTGAAACAAATGTCCCTCGTGAAGATCATATGAGGTCGATGGTGGAACAAAAGTTTTATGGACGGGAAATTATGAACATTGTAGCTTGTGAAGGCACAGAAAGAGTAGAGAGACCCGAGTCATATAAGCAGTGGCAGGTTCGTAACACGAGAGCTGGGTTTATGCAGCTTCCACTAGACGCTGAACTTATGAAGAGAGTGCAAACTAAGGTGAAGCAGCGCTACCACAGTGATTTTATGACCGGAGTGGATGGTCGGTGGATGTTGCAGGGATGGAAGGGTAGAATCATCTATGCATCATCGGCGTGGATACCTGCGTAAGACTCTGACTACATGCAGAACGCAACCACACCACTGGAGATCTCTCCGGTCTTGGAGACAAAGCTCGGGGCCATCGTTGTTCATGCCAGGAATTGACATCGATCTTAGAACTGCATAGCTTTGTACATTGGCCCTTTGGCGCCTTTGACCTAGTGTTGTACCCTAGTTTAGTCAGTATAACTTCATAGATGAAGATGATACAGTACTATCGTTTCTGCATAATCCCTGCCCTTTGTTCTTACAGCTTAGAAATGGTGACAGTGGTGGTGGTTATTGCTAGCTTTCTGTCCTTGTTTATCATTTGGTAATTCATGTCTGTCAGTGTTTCTGCTAGAATCAGAACACTAAGCAAAGAATCAAATAAACACATAGTGAATGGATCTTATATGTGTAGAATTAATGGATCTGATATGAATAATTTTTAATCTGTGGGGTGATTAGCACATCTTTTACTTAAAAGAAAGCATCGTTTCAAAGTTATTATCAGTAAAAAAAATGGATATTACAGTGGAGGAAGAAAGGCCATTTCCATATCCTTTTCTTAAAGCAATATATGCTTTATAAACAATGGAAATATGTTCATGTGCTTTAATGGGAATTAAAGCATATTAACCTGATGACAAAAGTAGTATCAGATTCCATTGTTGATCCTATCAATATCAAGAACAGAAAGCAAGCTTCTAGGTTAAGCTACACACACGCATACATACATGCATATACATATATATCGCCTTAGGCCTCAAAATAAAACCACCATTACCGACAACCTACTACCTCTTAGGTAGGTTGAGGCACTAGATCTTTAAACAAAGTCAGAAGTTCGAATTTTGATATTGTAAATGGAGCCAATTGGATTGAAAGGATCACTCCATAATGTCTACAGAATTAGTATCCGATCCGGTTTAGTCAACCAGTGGGATAGAAATCGATGGTTAAACAAAAAAATAAAGCTTAAATGAAAAATCAGCCTTTAAACTATGTCTTCCGTTTGCTTTTAGCCTTCAAATTATTTTTTTGGTCAAAATAAGTCCCTAAACTATTATTTCTGATCACTTTAAGTTCATAAACTATTTTTTTTTATCAAAATAAGTACCTAAACTATGCCATTTTTTCTTTTAGTTCCTAAACTATTTATTGGTCAATTTTTTTATGATGTGCCAACATCTTATTGGTTGAAATAATTATTTTCGACTTAAATAACTATCGGATTTAAAATGACCAAAAAATAATAATTTAAAAACTTATTTTAACCAAAAAATAGTTTAAGGACTAAAAGCAATCAAAAGGTATACCTTAAGGTCATGTTTGGTAAATAGCGGTTTGGACAAAAATTAGAGGTTCGAGGTATAATTAGAGGTTTGACTAGTCAAATCCGCTAATATTGATGTTTGGTAAATAGCGGATTGAGGTGAAAAAGCTAATTTTGAAAAAAGCTTCTAATATGAGCTTTTTGATATTAGAGGTTTGATATTAGAGTTGTAATGACTCTTTTACCCTTAACAGTTACCAAAAATCTCCAAATAACTTAAACTGAATAATAACATTTTTAATATAAATAATAACATATTAAATATTCGACTTATTTGTTGTTACTACTAATTTATATGGTGATATTTGTAAGTTAATTCTATTTTTATTATCACATATTTATATCCGCATATAAATTTTTTTAATAATTATATAAATAATAAATTAATATATAAATCTTTTAAATATGTTTAGGAAATTTATATTAAAAATAATTTTTACAAATCTAATTAATATTTATTAAATATAAAATATTCATAACTGATAAATTATTCAAACAAATATTGAATATAATCATGTCCTTATATGTCATTTAGCTTGTTTAAATAATCAAACAGCTATCAGCTATCAGTTAATTTTACCAAACACTTTTATACAATCGACTAATACAATTCGCTAGTCAAATCAGCTAATGTAATCATCTATCAGCTAATGTAATATATTATCAGCTATCAGCTATCCGCTAATTGCCAAATATGACCTAAGTGTTTGGTTTTTTATTTAAGACAAAATAAAACAATCATTGTTTTCAAATTTTCAATGGGATTTTCTATTTTCGTAGAATCATTTAATCATGCAAAATGGTATAACGGAATTTATTATTTAAAACACGATACATAGAAAACATGGTCATTATACAATAAATTGTAGTTGAATTAATAAGTATAGATTTTATGTCTTTTATTGATATTGTTTATGCAAAGTTTTGGAACCATATAGAGTCTAAGTCCGAAAACCTTATTAAAACCTTATTCATACTTTATTTATATTTGGGGGTAACATAGGTTGATTTTATGAATTATGGTACAATATTTTGTCGGAGTTTTTTTATTTATAAAAATGTAAGTTAAATTATGGTTTTGGATCTTTCACATTTACTACCAAGGACAACGATCTTGTAACACCCGTGTCTTAGGCCTAGGAGTTAACCGGGTTTATAGTTCGAGTCAATAAAATTTAATTAAGTCAATTCAACCTTAAATGGGACCTAATTGAACTTTAGAAAAAAAGGGAGGACCAATGATGTAATTTGACCCAAACTATTTAAAAAGTAAGACCGCTTTAAGGAAAAAGTTGTCATCTTCTTTCTCACCCTCCCTTTCCAACGTGAATAGCCCCCATCTCCATTTTCAAACTCTCCCAAAACACAAGTTACTATTCTATCCGATTCCAACCTCGTTTTAAGGTGTTTTTGAAAGGTAAATATGTTTTCTTAACCTTCTCTTTACCCTCTACCTAGCTATGGTCTTGGATTTCAAAAACACGGGGTTTTGGAAATTAGGGTTCATATTAAAGTTTGAATTTTTAAGGGGGTTTTTCAATTTGTTTTGATAAATTGTGTTGGGGTTTTGTTTAAGCATAATGAAATACACAATATATATTAATTTGGTTGATTTTGGATGAAAATTCGTAGTGGGTTCTTAGGGCAATTTTTGAGGTGTTAAAACTTGGGTTTTTGGTGGATTTTATGTTGAAATTGAAGGGCTGATGGTCTACCTATGTTAGGAGGGTGATTTGGGATGTTTTGGAAGTCATTTGGGTGTTTGGAAATGGGTGTTTCAGCCAAGGGTTATTGGAGTACGAAAATTGGGTTTTTGAGATATTATGTGGTTTGGGAATTTGTGGAAATTGGGTTGTGTTTGCAAAGCAAGTTGATGGTTGAGTTTAGCATTGAATTGGGAAGTAATGTATGTGTTTTGTTTGACTAGAAGCAAGAGGAAACGTTGAAGAGGGCTTGGGACCGAATCCGGGTTCGTAGGAGGATTGGTTCGAATTTTTAAGGAAGGGCGGTGAGTGGTCTTAACTTGTTTTAAAGTTTGGTTCGAGCATGAGTAGTGTGTGTGTGTAAAGTGTGCTTGGCAGGCCACTTCCTTATAACCCAAGTAGTTAATTTAGTCTTGTTTTCCTTAAATGCCAATGTGCTTAATGACTATACTCTTGTACTTGTGATTATATGGTGCATGTATATATATCATGATGTGGATATATGTGATGAGCATGAGTGTGGTTGAAGATATGTGATTGATGATGATAATTGGCACTAAATAATTACAGGTTGTAAATGATCGATCATTAGGATAGTGTGCACACAAATTGAGTCAAAACGTACGTGGCCTTGATGGCGTTAAGTCATCAAGGAGGAGTACGGTGATGTAACATTCCACCGGAAGCTTTTATTAATTTCTACGGGATGATGAGTGGAATCCCATCCGTAGGGCATGTGGCGATGAGTGGAATCCCGCACATGCAAGGTCCGGTGATGAGTGGAATCCCACCGAGGTAAAGTGTTGTCGAGGTTAAATCTGCACAATCGGGGTAATTAAAGTGGCCAATTAAACTTGTTCATATATTGTGTTATATGATGGTGATATGTGATTGTGGTATATTGGGTTGTTGCATGATGTGGATGTTGATGTTTTTCGTTTTAGAGCACCCTCACTAAGCTTATAGCTTACGCTCTCAATGTTCAACAATGCAGATCAGTAGCGTGGTGTTAGCTCGGAGCAAGGCAAGAAGGGCTTTCCAAGTTGTTGCTCAAGTATGGTTAATTTTGTAGTAGTTAAGCAATGTGGCAATAGGGTGTGTTTGTATGAGCCTTGTATGACTATTTCAAATGATGTTGTTTTGGATTGATTATGGATTGTAAGTATGTTATACTTTGATGAATGTTGGTGTGTATGATGGCATGCTTTAGGATGTTTTAGGTTTCCTTATGCTGAGTGCAAACTTCTTTTGATTGACTTGTGGCTTTATGACCATTTGAGCCTTTGAGTATGCACAATATGACCTAAATTGCTCTCTCATTAGAATGCTATGTATGAATGCTTTAATTCATGTTTGAATGACACCCTTGGCTTAAATATGTGTGCTTGCATGTTTGTATATGCTTAGGTGAGTCGAGAAATGCATTTAGAGTCGTGTTGGGGTCGTTAAGTTGAAATTTGAGTATTGCAGTGCAGCGGGTATCGATACCCCTAGCTAGGGTATCGATACTGTCTTGCCCAAAGGCCTTAGAATTTGCCTGGGTTATCGATACCCTAAGGGTATCGATACCCTCCAAAGTTACTGGAATTTGGAGTTTTGAGTGAGAGTAGAGCGTATCGATACGGGGTTTCCGAGTATCGATACGGGTCTACTCTGTTGACCAAGGAGGGTTGACCGAGAAAGGGGGTACCGATACCCCTGGTAAGGGTATCGATACGGTCTTCTTGTGGTTGACTTCTTGGGTTGACCTAGAAAGGGGGTATCGATACCCCTGGCAAGGGTATCGATACTGTCTGCTTGTAAGCTAAAAAAATGGACTGTTTATGCATGGCCGGGGTTCGAATGTGTTTTCCTTGTATGTTTCCGCTGTTGTGAATCACTTAGGGTTTAACCATCCTCTAGACAAGATTAAAATAAAAAGAAAAAAAATAGGGTTGCTAACCAAGGGGGAATCCTTTGGGTTTCGCTTCGGTTTTCCCCGTGTGGCTCACTCGGACCGGTCATCCGGCCAGACCGGGACGAGGGGGTTACATTTGTTGGTATCAGAGCCTGAGGTTACCGAGACCTCGGGCAGGTAAGTGAGGTAAGCTTAAGGTGTTAAATGCTTATATTGTTCGATGCATGTTTTGCCATGAACCCTTGATGGTTGCTTGATCGTATGATGTTTTGAATGCATGAACTGTTGTGTCTGGTGTAGAGTGAGTGCCCTTTGCTACTATTACTTAATTTAAAAAAAAAGATTTTTGGAAAGAGGAGTACTTGAGCACTATTGGACCCTTGCTTTGGCTAACGTAATCCTATTTGTTTGTTGTTGTAGTTTAAACCTTGCTAGCTAAAGCATGAGACCACGTGGGAGGCCTAGGATGGTTCGACCGGAACCACGGGCAGAGGCTCCGAGAGTTGAGCCAGTTGTGAGAGTTGAGGCTCAAGTGGGAGAGCCAGTGGTTGGAGTTGGAGCTCCTCCACCACCTCCACCACCACCACCTCCTCCACCGGGAGTGGGAGGTGAGGCCGGGGCCGAAGGAGAGGGACCACAAGGAGGTCAAGGTGGCCAAGGACCGGCCGGGATTGACTTAGCTCCGTTGGTTCAGGCAATAGCCGGGGCATTTCAGGCTGCAGTAGCCGGGGGTCAGGCAGCTCATCATCAGGGTGAGGGCACCAGATTGCCATTAGAGAGACTTCGGGGCCTTGGGGCCGAAGAGTTTAGAGGTGCTACTCCGGAGAGGTCAGAGTTGTGGTTTGAGAAGACCGTCCGTATTCTTGCTCAGATGGGATGTACTGGTGAGCGCAAGTTGGGATGCGTTGAGTCTTTGCTTCAGGGAGATGCCTACACTTGGTGGGTCACCGTTACTTCGGGGATGGATGAGACCGAGATCACTTGGGAGTTCTTTGAGACAGCTTTCCGGAAGAAGTATTTGGGTCCGCGATACCTTGATGAGAGGAAGAGGGAGTTTATGGCATTGCTTCAGGGGAGTATGTCTGTGACTGATTACGAGATCCGGTTTGTCAGATTGAGTCAGTATGCACCCGAGCTTGTACCTACTGAGGTGGAGCGTTGTAACCGTTTCCGTTATGGGCTGAATGAGGAGATCAAGACCTATAATCTAGCTTCAGATTACACTGATTTTGATGTCTTGGTCGCGAGGGCTAAGGACTTGGAGCACAGTTTGAGTTTGACTAGGCAGTCAGGTGGATCTAGTTCGGGTAAGAGGTCCGGCAACTTTGATAGAGGTGATGCCAAGAGGCATCGGGACAACAGGTATCAGTATGATCATAGGCGTGGTGGCGGTAACCGCAGTAGGGGCCATCAGGGTAAGAGAGCTGGTGGGAAGTAGCCCACATGTGCTACTTGCGGGAGGAACCACACCGGTGAGTGTTGGGGGAATTACCATTCTTGTTGGAGTTGTGGTGCTAGAGACCACATTAGGCGTGACTGTCCACATCAGGTTGGACAGGCACCAGCTCAGGCTCCTGCTAGAGCCAATGACTTTCAGAGAGGCCGCGGGCGCGGTAGAGGTAACTTCCAGCCGAGGAACGATGGTCAGAGGAGCATAGCACACGTAGTTGCAGTTCAGCCAGAGAGCGGAGGTCAGGCCAGAGTTTATGCTCAGCGCGGAGATCAGAATGACAACGATGTGATCGCAGGTAACTTCTCGATACAGTCTTTGGGTTTGCTTTCTTTGATTGACTCTGGGTCTACACATTCCTACATCTTGAGTGAGCATGCACGGTCTTTGAATTTGCCTTGTGAAATGTTAGAGGTAGGAGTTAGTGTTACTAGTTCCTTTGGGGACACGGTAGTAGTCAGGAAGATGTACCGAAGGTGTCCGTTGATGGTTCAGGGGCATGTGTTTCCAGTGGATATGATGGAACTTCCTTTCTATGGTTTTGATGTGATTCTGGGTATGGATTGGCTCACGGAGCATAGAGCTAGGATAGATTTTGAAACTAAGCGGATTTCTTTGAAGCTCACAGATGATTATGAGATTGTAGTGGTGGGTGAGAACGTGAAGTTCTTGTCCAATGTGGTTTCAGTGTTAGAGGCTAAGAGGTTAGTTGAGTTGGGGTGTGAAGCATACTTAGCGTATGTGATGAACCCTAACATGAGTGAGGTTAGACCTTAGGACATCCGGACATTATGTGATTTTCCTAGTGTGTTCCCGGAAGAGTTGCCAGTGTTACCACCGGACAGAGAGGTAGAGTTCAGCATTGAGACTTATTCTGATTCAGCTCCTGTTTCGATTGCTCCGTATCGAATGGCACCGAAAGAATTGAAAGAGTTGAAGACTCAGTTGCAAGAATTGATAGATAGAGGTTTTATTCGACCTAGTTCTTCACCTTGGGGTGCACCAGTGTTGTTTGTGAAGAAGAAATATGGAAGTATGAGAATGTGCATAGATTATAGACAGTTAAATCAGTTGACAGTGAAGAACAAATATCCGTTGCCTAGAATCAATGACTTGTTTGATCAGTTGAGAGGAGCATCTGTCTTTTCGAAGATTGATTTGAGATCAGGTTACTACCAGCTAAAGGTTAGAGAGGTTGATGTACCGAAGACGGCCTTTAGGACTAGATACGGTCACTATGAGTTTTTAGTCATGCCATTTGGGTTGACTAATGCACCGGCAGCTTTCATGGACATGATGAATAGGATTTTTCACCAGTATCTAGATCAGTTTGTAGTTGTGTTTATTGATGACATTTTGGTGTACTCGCGAACTGAAGAAGACCATGACCGACATTTGAGACTTGTCTTGAAGACTTTGCTAGATCATCAGTTGTATGCGAAGCTCAACAAGTGTGAGTTCTGGATCCGTGAGGTAGTCTTCTTAGGACATGTAGTGTCAGCTAAAGGCATTAGAGTTGATCCGAAGAAGATTGAAGCCATTGTTGAGTGGAAGCAACCGAAGTCTATGACAGAGGTACATAGCTTCCTAGGCTTAGCCGGATACTATAGGAGGTTTGTAGAGGGTTTTTCTAAATTAGTCGATCCATTGACAAGTTACTTCAGAAGAGTGGACAGATGCAAGACAAAGAGCCTTTGAGAAATTGAAAGAAGTTTTGACCCAAGCTCCGATTTTGATTCAGCCTGAGTCCGGGAAGGACTATGTGATTTATAGTGATGCTTCGTATGTAGGGCTAGGATGTGTTCTTATGCAAGACCGAAGAGTAGTGGCTTATGCCTCAAGACAGTTGAAGACTCATGAGCGCAACTATCCGACTCATGACATGGAGTTAGCTGCAGTTGTGTTTGCTTTGAAGATTTGGAGGCATTATTTGTACGGTGAGAAATGCACAGTGTACACCGATCACAAGAGTTTGAAGTACATTATGACTCAGCGAGATTTGAATCTCAAACAGCGTAGGTGGTTAGAACTGCTAAAGGACTATGATCTCACCATTGAGTACCATCCGGGTAAGGCCAATGTAGTGGCCGATGCATTGAGTAGGAAGGTAGCTGTGGACTTGAGAGCTATGTTTGCTAGACTGAGTTTGTCCGGAGACGGTGGCTTGATAGCCGAGCTTCAGGTTAGACCTACTCTAGGTCAGTTGATTAGAGAGAAACAACTCTTAGATAGATATTTGGCACCTCACGTGCAAGACATAGCCGATGGTAGATCTTCAGACTACAGTTTCAGTACCGATGGGGTTTTGTGTTTCAAAGACAGAATAGTTGTGCCAGAAGACAGTGACTTGAGACGTACGATTTTGACTGAAGCCCACAGTAGTCCGTTTGCTATGCATCCTGGAAGTACGAAGATGTACCGTGATTTGAAGAATGAGTACTTTTGGGTTGGCTTGAAGAGAGATGTAGCCGACTTTGTGAGTAAGTGCTTAATGTGTCAGAGAGTGAAGGCGGAACATCAGGTCCCCTCAGGTTTGTTACAGCCGTTGAGAATTCCGGAATGGAAGTGGGAGAACATCACCATGGATTTTGTTTCGGGTTTGCCTTTGACTTCTACGAAGAAGAACTCAGTTTGGGTGATAGTGGATCGCTTTACGAAGTGTGCTCACTTCTTGGCAGTTAACACTACTTACACCTTAGATAGATTGGCCGACTTGTACATTGGTGAGATAGTTAGACTGCATGGTGTGCCGAAGTCCATTGTGTCAGACAGAGATCCGCGATTTACTTCTAGATTTTGGGAGTGTCTGCATACAGCTTTGGGTACCCGTTTGAACTTCAGCACTTTTTATCATCCTCAGTCAGATGGTCAGTCAGAGAGGGTTATTCAGATCTTAGAGGATATGCTGCGTTGTTGTATCATTGATTTTCAGGGTACATGGGAGAAGCATTTGCCTCTAGTAGAGTTTGCGTACAATAACAGTTTTCAGTCGAGCATTCAGATGGCTCCGTATGAGGCCTTGTATGGCCGGAAGTGTAGAACTCCAGTGTGTTGGGCCGAGGTAGGGCAGAAATTGTTACCTATGACGGATTTGCTCAAGGGGACAACCGACAAGGTAAAATTGATTTGTGAGCGGTTGAAGGCTGCTTTGGATAGGCAGAAGTCCTATGCCGATTTGAAGAGGAAGGAAGTTGAGTTCTCGGTGGGTGAGAAGGTATTCTTGAAGGTATCTCCGTGGAAGAAAGTGATGAGGTTTGGCCGAAAGGGGAAGTTGAGTCCGAGGTACATATGACCGTATGAGATTGTGAAGAGGGTTGGTCCCGTTGCTTATCAGTTGCGTTTTCCATCCGAGTTAGAGAGGATACACGATGTGTTCCATGTTTCGATGCTTCGTAAGTATAGGTCTGATCCATCACATGTTATGCCCGTAGAAGAAATCGAATTGAATCCAGATTTGACTTATGAAGAAGAGCCCGTTGAAATTTTAGCTTCTGACAGTAAGGTGTTGAGGGGTAGATCGATTGAGTTAGTAAAGGTGCGGTGGCAACGTAGAGGTGTGGACGAGGCCAATTGGGAGAGGAAGGAGGATATGAAAAAGCAGTTTCCGTATCTCTTTTAGTCAGGTAATTTCGGGGACGAAATTCATTAAGTGAGAGAGAGTTGTAACACCCGTGTCTTGGGCCTAGGAGTTAATCGGGTTTATAGTTCGAGTCAATAAAATTTAATTAAGTCAATTCAACCTTAAATGGGACCTAATTGAACTTTAGTAAAAAGGGGAGGACCAATGATGTAATTTGACCCAAACTATTTAAAAAGCAAGACCACTTTAAGGAAAAAGTTGTCATCTTCTTTCTCACCCTCCCTTTCCAACGTGAATAGCCCCCATCCCCATTTTCAAACTCTCCCAAAACACAAGTTACTATTCCATCCGATTCCAACCTCGTTTTAAGGTGTTTTTGAAGGTAAATATGTTTTCTTAACCTTCTCTTTACCCTCTACCTAGCTATGGTCTTGGATTTCAAAAACATGAGGTTTTGGAAATTAGGGTTCATATTAAAGTTTGAATTTTTAAGGGGGTTTTTCAATTTTTTTTGATAAATTGTGTTGGGGTTTTGTTTAAGCATAATGAAATACACAATATATATTAATTTGGTTGATTTTGGATGAAAATTCGTAGTGGGTTCTTAGGGCAATTTTTGAGGTGTTAAAACTTGGGTTTTTGGTGGGTTTTATGTTGAAATTGAAGGGCTGATGGTCTACCTACGTTAGGAGGGTGATTTGGGATGTTTTAGAAGTCATTTGGGTGTTTGGAAATGGGTGTTTCAGCCAAGGGTTATTGGAGTACGAAAATTGGGTTTTTGAGATATTATGTGGTTTGGGAATTTGTGGAAATTGGGTTGTGTTTGCAAAGCAAGTTGATGGTTGAGTTTAGCATTGAATTGGGAAGTAATGTATGTGTTTTGTTTAACTAGAAGCAAGAGGAAACGTTGAAGAGGGCTTGGGACCGAATCCGAGTTCGTAGGAGGATTGGTTCGAATTGCTAAGGAAGGGCGGTGAGTGGTCTTAACTTGTTTTAAAGTTTGGTTCGAGCATGAGTAGTGTGTGTGTGTAAAGTGTGCTTGGTAGGCCACTTCCTTATAACCCAAGTAGTTAATTTAGTCTTGTTTTCCTTAAATGCCAATGTGCTTAATGACTATGCTCTTGTACTTGTGATTATATGGTGCATGTATATATATATCATGATGTAGATATATGTGATGAGCATGAGTGTGGTTGATGATATGTGATTGATGATGATAATTGGCACTAAATAATTACCGGTTGTAAATGATCGATCATTAGGATAGTGTGCACACAAATTGAGTCAAAACGTACGTGGCCTTGATGGCGTTAAGTCATCAAGGAGGAGTACGGTGATGTAACATTTCACCGGAAGCTTTTATTAATTTCTACGGGATGATGAGTGGAATCCCATCCGTAGGGCATGTGGCGATGAGTGGAACCCCGCACATGCAAGGTCCGGTGATGAGTGGAATCCCACCGAGGTAAAGTTTTGTCGAGGTTAAATCCGCACAATCGGGGTAATTAAAGTGGCCAATTAAACTTGTTCATGTATTGTGTTATATGATGGTGATATGTGATTGTGGTATATGGGGTTGTTGCATGATGTGGATGTTGATGTTTTTCGTTTTAGAGCACCCTCACTAAGCTTATAGCTTACGCTCTCAATGTTCAACAATGCAGATCATTAGCGTGGTGTTAGCTCGGAGCAAGGCAAGAAGGGCTTTCCAAGTTGTTGCTCAAGTATGGTTAATTTTGTAGTAGTTAAACAATGTGGCAATAGGGTGTGTTTGTATGAGCCTTGTATGACTCTTTCAAATGATGTTGTTTTGGATTGATTATGGATTGTAAGCATGTTATACTTTGATGAATGTTGGTGTGTATGATGGCATGCTTTAGGATGTTTTAGGTTGCCTTATGCTCAGTGCAAACCTCTTTTGATTGACTTGTGGCTTTATGACCATTTGAGCCTTTGAGTATGCACAATATGGCCTAAATTGCTTTCTCATTAGAATGTTATGTATGAATGCTTTAATCCATGTTTGAATGACACCCTTGGCTTAAATATGTGTGCTTGCATGTTTGTATATGCTTAGGTGAGTCGAGAAATGCATTTAGAGTCGTGTTGGGGTCGTTAAGTTGAAATTTGAGTATTGCAGTGCAGGGGGTATCGATACCCCTAGCTAGGGTATCGATACTGTCTTGCCCAAAGGCCTCAGATTTTGCCTGGGGTATCGATACCCTAAGGGTATCGATACCCTCCAAAGTTACTGGAATTTGGAGTTTTGAGTGAGAGTAGAGCGTATCGATACGGGGTTCCCGAGTATCAATACAGGTCTACTCTGTTGACCAAGGAGGGTTGACCGAGAAAGGGGGTACCGATACCCCTGGTAAGGGTATCGATACGGTCTTCTCGTGGTTGACTTCTTGGGTTGACCTAGAAAGGGGGTATCGATACCCCTGGCAAGGGTATCGATACTGTCTGCCTGTAAGCTAAAAAAATGGACTATTTATGCATGGCCGGGGTTCGAATGTGTTTTCCTTGTATGTTTCTGCTGTTGTGAATCACTTAGGGTTTAACCATCCTCTAGACAAGAATAAAATAAAAAGAAAAAAAATAGGGTTGTTAACCGAGGGGGAATCCTTTGGGTTTCGCTTCGGTTTTCCCCGTGTGGCTCACTCGGACCGGTCATCCGGCGAGACCGAGACGAGGGGGTTACAGATCTGCTACAAATTACACCGACAAACAACTCGAAAGGGGATCAAATTATTCATGATCACCGATAAACACGAATAAAAAATAAGTGTCGTGAGAATTATTGCACGAACACCAAACATTCGCAAAAATAATCATAGAAACGTGCCATAAAAAAAACGCATCACATACGTGGAGGAAAGCACAACAAGATGTAAGAAAAAAATAAAAACAAAACAAACAAAATCAACTATAAACAAAAGAAAGGAAATATAAATCAGTGATGGTCAGTGACCATTATTAAAACTGATGTCACCGTCGATAAAAAATGAAAAAGTAATAATGTTAACCAACTGAATTGACTAATAATATTATAAAAATATGATGACAAAAAATACAAAATTTTCATACTTTTACACTTTTTTTAATGGCATACTTTTACACCTTTAAATTTGCAGCATATATAATTAATGTATAAAATACAATTATTTTGTCCTTGCTCATGGATGCAAACAAAACACTGTCTCTAATATTATTTTTGTTTCTTTAAAATTAAAGTATTTGTGAAAATTTAATATTTCTATAACTAGTGCATCATATATCTTTTTATAATTTTTTTTACTTAAAAACAGTATTGTACAATAAATTTTCAACTAAAACCAAAACTTAAAAAGGTCCATATTAGAAGACTTTAGTAACTTATTTAATCATGTACGTTTTATATTTACAATAGAGGTTTATAATTGTTTTTATCAAAAATATTTTTAAAAAATTACTATATTTTTTTTATTTGAACAATGACAACTGAATTTTACTAAAGAACAATAGAAATATCACAAATACAACGCACCCAACAAAAAATAAAGACTATATCAAAAAAAAAAAAAACTCACACACAAAAAAAGAAACTCAAAAGTGCAAATGAAACGCGTCACATAGGTGGAGAAAAACGCAACAATATGCCGGAAGAAAATAAAAACAAAAAATAAAATCAACTATAAACAAATAAAAGAAAAAATAAATCATTGACAGTCGGTGACTATTATTAAAACTAATATCGCCGCCGATTAAAAAAATAAAAAAATAATAATGTTAACTATCTTAAATTGACTAATAATATTACAAAAATATGGTGACAAAAAATACAAAATTTTCATACTTTTACACCTTTAAATTTGAAGCATATATGATTAATGTATAAAATACAATTATTTTGTCCTTGGTCATGGATGCAAACAAGACACTGTCTAACATTATTTTTGTTTGATGTTTTTGTCTGGTCTCCCTATGTTGGAGATTCTTGTTTCTCAAGTTTAGTATAATATAAAAAAGAAAAAGAAAAAGAAAGCTTTGACTTTCTGGAAACTATAAACCAAAAGTCTTGATTTCCAAGCAATGTTTGTAGTTAAATGCTTGTGGTGATAATGTTATATGTACCCACACGAATGGTAACAAAATTCGATTCCATTTAAAAAATAAGCATTTAAATTTTATGAATTTGACTTAATTTTTTTAAATGAAATTTAAATAAAAATAGAATTTTTCAATTCGAATGACTCAAAAAATAGTAATTAGTTGATCAATTTTCGAGTTTGGATTAAGTCTCCTAATTTTAAATGATTTTTTATTTCTTCAATTTATAATTCATTTTGAATCTCTTTTTTAACCAAATTTGAACCACATGTTCGCTCTACCATTGTAGAATTAATATATAATTATATAATCTCAATTTCATTTTTAAAAAACAAATTTTCTTTTCTTTTTAATTTAGTCTCTCAGTTTTTATTTTATTCAATTTAATCATATAATTTTAACTCATTGCAAATTCTTTATTTCAATCAATTATTTGACTACTACATGCTCCCATCGATATATTTTTTCCTCAAAATCTTTTATTTAAAATATTATCAATATATTATATAATTTAAGATGATGTTTGATTTATTAAATAACAATACAAATCTTACTCACAATTTTAAAAACAAAATATGCATAAATATATTATCTCGTACATGATTATAAAAAAGTTATTTAAATTAAAACCAATCGTTAACATAAAATTATAAATATTTAAAATTAAATTTAAAAATAAATTCAAATAATTCAAATCGAATTAACTTAAATTTTACAAATTTAATTAAAAATTAAAATGATAAATTATGACTTATTAACTCGACTAACTCAATTAGATAGACACCCCCTACCCACACACGTAAATTAGCTAATGGAAAGCTGAACGCGTGTGATTATGGCCCCATCTCAGGTTGACACGTATTGCCACATGCTGCTTCTTCAGTTGTTGATTCAATTTCGACGTCATATATGGAAAACAGGGCCCCATAATATATTGTAGGTTAAACTACATGCTTAGTAATCTAATTTTTGTGTATTTTTATTTTGATCTCAAAGTTATACAAATTTTCAATTTTATCACATTTTTGGATTTTTCTGTTTAAAATATCTGACAATTTTATACAAAAATTTAATATTTTAATTTTCTAAGAGTTTAAAATTAACTTTTCTCAAAATTAAAAATATTAAAATTTCAAAATTTTCAGGGTTAAAGACTCCCACTGGCCCATTACTATTGGCCTTCGAAGAAAGCACAACATACTCGTAAAAGAGAATTTTATAGACTATGTTCACTAAGAAGATTAAACTCTAATAATGTAAAGAACCAAAATATTCTCTTAAAATATCTTTCACTTTCTGTAAAAACACAACAATAATCATCAAAATTTCTTAACCTCTATTCAATTAAATAAAGAAAATATGAGCGAGAAAATCAATCATATAAACAACACTATTAACTATTCTAATCAGAGCCATAAACGAATTAAACGTTCATCGAACCGTTACGAGAAGTTTGTTTATGTTCGTTTATTTATTAAACGAACGAATATAAACAAAATTTTTTATTTGTTTAATTAAATGAGCGAACACAAACAAATGATTTGTTCGTTCATTTACATTCGTGAATGTTTGGTAATCCGTTTGTTTACGTTCGTTTAAATTTATTCATATATGTCCATTTATATTTATTATTGTTATAACAAAATTATTATATTTAAAAAAATTTTAAAAACATTTATTAAAAATATAAAATAAAAAAATTAAGAAAATACTCCATACTTCTTAAGAAAAAAATTAAACAATACTTTATGTTTGTTTATTATTTTAACAAAAAAATATTTATTTAATTGTTCGTATTCGTTTATTTATTCAGTTAAAATTAAACAAACGAACATAACACTCTCGTTCGTGTTAGTTCAGCTATTTAGAGCCCAACATCTGAAATAAACAGGGTCCCGACTCCCAATTCTCTATCATCGGTCGACCATATGTTCGAAACATATTTTGAGTTTCTTCAAGTTCAACCCCCTCCACGAAAGTTCACTTTTTTTTTACTCAACACATCACCACCTCTTCATCTTCCTCCAAAGCTTCTACCTTTCAAGGCTGTCTTTTTAAGGTACGTTCACTCTTGTTTCTTGTTGCTTCTTCTCACTTCTATTGAATTGGGTCTTTATCTTCTTGTATTTGCTTCCCTTTTGTATGATTCATTGTTTCTCTGTTTTTTTTTGTGGTCATATTTGTTTAAATCTCAGAAAGTTTGAATCTTCAAATGGTATACTCTAGAAATCACCATAAAGCTTTCTCCTTTGATGTCTACTTTATCTTTTGTTTTTATCAATTCCTAACCTTTTTTCTGGGTTTTTAGTATATATTTTCTTAGTGCATTCCATTGGTTTTTTTAAGTGTTTTTGACTTTTTTGTTTCTTTTGTGGGTTGTAGAATTTGGGGTTTTTAGATGACCATGGATCCAAATTCCACTGAAACAGTTGATTACATAAACGGTTTCAAAGTTGAAGATTCATTCCAAAATGGGTTTCAGTTTGACATCCCATCTCCAGATCTTAACTTTATGAACATGAATGTTCCTCCTGTTATACCTCCCGAGCCCGACCCCGGTATTCTTGTTCCATCCATTATAACAAGTTCAGATGGCAGCTCTTTTTCGGCTTCCTCGGACTGGACTCCAATGGGGGAGTCTTATTCACCTCCCAATGACGGTGACTCCACGGATCCAGTTCTCAGGTACATAAGCCAGATGCTTATGGAAGAGAACGTGGAAGATGAGCCTTATATGTTTAATGATTATTTGGCTCTCGAAGACACCGAGAAATCGTTATATGAAGTCATTGGTGAGAAATATCATCCGAATATGCAAATGGAGAGTCCTAATGGTAATCTTTCTGGTAGTAATGGCCATTCGAATACTAGTATTAGCACCGGTAGTGAGACTAGTAATTATGCTGATCATCGTGGTGTTGGTGATGTTGAAGGGCCTGCTCTTTCCTTGTCACAAGCTCCTTACTCTTTGCAGCCCACTTCGGAATGGTCTGGTTCGCACTTTTCTGTAAACTCGGTTAATAGCTTGAGTAATATCAATAACGGGTTGATGGAATCTTCGGTTAGTGAGCTTCTTGTTAAGAACATCTTTAGTGATAAGGAATCTATGTTGCAGTTCCAAAAAGGGTTTGAGGAAGCCAGTAAGTTCATCCCTAGTAATAAACAATTAGATATTGACCTAGAGAGCAACACATTTCCCATTCGGGAAAAGGGAGATACACCGAAAGTTGTAGTCAAGGTGGAGAAGGACGAGAAGGAGAGTCCTTCCGATGTGTTGATTGGTAGGAAGAATCATGAACGTGATGATCAGGAATTGGAAGATGAGAGGAGTACCAAGCAATCTGCGACTTATGCGGAAGAAAGTGATTTGTCTGAAGTATTTGATAAGATGTTTCTTTGTACTGAAGGAAAATCTATGTGTGGTATCAATGAAACTGTGCGGCATGGAGAAGCCGATACCTTGCAGAAGAAAGAGCAGTCGAATGGATCCGGTGTTGGTAAAACACGTTCTAAGAAAACGGGGAAGAAGAAAGAAACGGTGGATTTGAGGACTCTTCTGATTCTCTGTGCACAGGCTGTTTCTGCTGATGATCGTAGGACGGCAGGTGAATTGCTAAAGCAGATCAAAGAGCACTCTTCTCCTCATGGAGATGGAACTCAGAGGTTGGCCTATATCTTTGCAGATGGCCTTCAGGCACGTTTGGATGGCAGTGGAGCTCTAATTCACAATTTCTATGCTTCACTAGCTTCCAAGAAGACAAAAGCTGCTGATACCTTGAAAGCTTATAAAGCTTACCTTTGTGCTTGTCCGTTTGCGAAGCTAGCAATTGTCTTTGCGAACAAAACCATTTGCCGTGTGTCTCAGAAAGCAAGTGTCCTTCATATTGTTGATTTTGGTATCCTGTATGGTTTCCAATGGCCCATTCTTATCCAGCATCTCTCAGAGAGACCCGGTGGGCCTCCTAAGCTGCGCATAACCGGAATAGAGATTCCCCTACGCGGTTTCCGCCCAGCCGAAAGAGTTGAAGAGACAGGTCGTCACTTGGCAAAGTATTGCCAGCGCTTTGGTGTTCCATTCGAGTACAACCCTGTAGCAGTTGAAAACTGGGAAACCATTCGGATCGAGGACATCAAGATCAATAGCAATGAGATACTTGCCGTGAATTCTCTTTTCCGGTTTCAGAATCTACTCGATGAGACTGCAGATGTGAACTGTCCAAGGAATGCTGTGTTAAATTTGATCAGGAAAATGAACCCAAATATTTTTGTTCACAACATAGTGAATGGAGCTTACAATGCTCCCTTCTTTGTTACAAGGTTCAAGGAGGCTCTATTCCATTTCTCTGCTATGTTTGATGTATTCGAAAACACTTTACCTCGTGAAGAACCAGCAAGGTTGATATTTGAGAGGGAGTTTTTCAGGCGAGAAGCAGTGAATGTTATAGCATGTGAGGGGTCGACAAGGGTTCAGAGGCCGGAAACATACAAACAATGGCAGAATCGTACGATAAGGGCAGGATTCAAGCCGCTTTTGTTGGACCAGGAACTGATGAAGATAGTTAGGAATAAGTTGAAGGTTTGGTATCACAAAGATTTCATAATCGATGAAGACAACAACTGGATGTTGCAGGGATGGAAGGGCAGGATTCTTTATGGTTCGTCGTGTTGGGTACCTGCATAGGAGCCTTGACTGGGATATCGGCAAGAACCGAGAATGTGACCAAGATATTCCTTCCGGAATATGTATACATATTCCATGTGAGGCATCCCAGCTTTTTGTAGTGTATTGCATTAGGTAAAGATATATTAATCCATGAAAGTGAAATTTTGCAGAAAACCATTTTTTGCTACTTCATCTTCATGTTCATGGACTGTTGTATGATTCTTCAGTTTCGACCTTGCGGCAATGGTCGGGAAACAAGAGTGTTGCTTTCAGCTTCATCGGTGATAATTCTGAATAGGTTTTTGATATGTACGCAGGAAAGATATGCAGCAAAGAGAACTCTTTCTATACTTTTTTTTCTATTTTCAAACCAAAAAGCAATGGAAAACCGACTATTTCCCCTTTTGTTTTTCATTTATTTTGTTTGAAGCGATTAAAGTTTTTTTTAAAGTGTATACTGTTTATTTCGTTATTATTTTAATGTTAATCTGTTAAAAAGTTCGATACTGGATCATTACTTAGGATGTGATTTTGATTTTAGTTTCTTTTAATTTTTTTAATTAATATGACCTTAAAATTAGGAGGGTACAATCGGTTAGTTTAGTTCAGTTTAGTTAACCAATTGAATTGAACTATTTAAAATTTATTAGTTGATTTTGTTTTTTACTTTTAACTGTGTTGGGTTTTTAGGTGCTTGATTTCTTTTTTAATTTCTTTCAACCGTTCTAACTTGTTATGTGTGAAGAAGTTAGATAATTGGGTGAATTTATGGGAAGTAAAAAATAGATAGAAAACACAAGAATTTATAGTTGTTCGACATTCTAACAAGCACCTACATCTACTATTTTAGCTTTTCACTAAAGATTTTAACAAATTCACTCTTTGAATTTTGTCCCCTTTTTCGACTTAGGACGAAACCGTTACAACGATTAGGCTAGCTACCCTTAGTTTAATCAAACACTCTTTTACAAAAGAAATTTTAAGTAAACTTGAAATACCTCTAATAGGTATTTGTTTGCAATCTTAAGCTCTCATTCAAAACCTATACACTTGAGCAAATTTGACAATTAAGCTCACAAGGGTTGTATATACAAGAAAATGTACAAATAACCTCTAAGAC
Organism: Hibiscus tridactylites; assembly: GCA_958450335.1. Classification (NCBI taxonomy): domain Eukaryota; kingdom Viridiplantae; phylum Streptophyta; class Magnoliopsida; order Malvales; family Malvaceae; genus Hibiscus; species Hibiscus tridactylites. The sequence goes on from OY288292.1 coordinate 43,982,574, forward strand.
AATTTTGACATCATATAGTTGTTGATAATTGAAATATTTTTTTATCTCTTGATACTTGGAGGTCCATTTTATACTCTCAATTGAGTTTATAATCGTTGAGGACTGTTGGGTTGTTTTGGAGCTGTTTGAATCTTTATTTTCCACCATAAATACAATTCTGCAGCTTGGCGTATCGATACCCCTCAAAACGTATCGATACGGCCCCGATAAAAAAGTAGCCGTTGAGCACTTCAGCTGGTGCGTATCGATACGCTTGGCTAGCATATGGGTACGGTCATGCAATTTAAAAGACCGTTGGAAAAATGATCGTTGGGGGTAGTTGGGCGTATCGGTGCGCGAAACAACCGTATCGGTACGCGAACTAGCCGTTGGACATTTTAAAGCAAACCGTATCGATACGGCGAAGCGTATCGGTACGAGTTTTGACTACTGAAAAATCATTGTAGTTGAAACCCTAAGACGTATCGATACGGTACCATACCGTATCGGTACGGGTACTTGAAAAGCACAATTTTGATTGCTTTAAATCATTCCAAAACCTTGTATAACCCTTAAACATATTTTCAAGTTGTTTTTTTACTAAAAAAACATATTTTAAATTCTTTTCAATTTAGTTCAAAATATTTTTCAAATATTATATCAAAACACTTAGTTCTACAAACTGTTAATCGAACAAAAAAAATTTGGTTAATTATGTCAGTTTTTTAATTAATTAAAATTGTTATAAAATTTTAGGTAAATTACACGTGATCACTAAACTATGCTAAAATGACTTTTTAGTCACTAAATTTATAGAAGTTACAAAACAATCATTAAAAATTCAATAAATTTAATGATTGATAAAGTTCAATAACGGTTTTATAATATAACAAAAAATTTTAATGATCATTTTATAAAATCTTAAAGTTTTTTTTTTTGAAAGATGAGGCGAACTTTTATTATCAAAAAGCGACATAGTCACGCGCCTCGTTAAAAAACCTCCCTAAGCCTATATTGGAGGAAAAAGAGTGCGACATGACTATGCGATACCATATTACAATAAGATCGAAAGGTCCGATACACGCAAGCATGTATGTCAGTGTCCTTAGACAACAACACACTACAAACCAGAACCATAAAGACCAAATGACGAAATTACAAACGAGAGCACAAATTATGGTTAACCTGGGCGATACCTGACGCACATACAACAGCAAAAATCCCCAGACTACTGGTAGAAGCAACTTAAAAACAACAGGGCTATCACGGCGAAAACAACTCGACATAATTCTGATTCCGATCAATACCTTTCTTGGCTAAGCTGTCGGCCACCCTGTTTGCCTCTTTGGGGATGAATGATATATTCCAATTGAAACAGTTGCTAATCTCCATACATTTGGTTAAAAGCGGGCAGAAGATTGCAGGCGCGGAGTTCGGATGCAGCAACCACTCAACAACAAGTTTACAGTCACTTTCTATCAGAAGGACATCACTACGGGCCCAACTATTATTCCTAAACAGGGATAGGGCTTCAATGATAGCTAGAATCTCAGCTGTAGTTGCGTCCTTTCTACCAACATGTTTAGAGAAAATAGCGAAGGTCTTGGATTCAGAATTGCGCAGACAACCTCCGATACTTGCTAACCCAAAACTGCCGGCGACAGCACCGTCGGTGTTGAATTTTAATTCTCCTTTGCGCGGCGGGGACCAAATACAATGAGCACTGTTGTTTCTATGATTGATCAACTTAATTGAGCCGAAGAGAGAGGGCTAATGGGTAAATTCAGAAATGGAGTGGATAGCGTTAGGCCACCGTGCTTTGCACCACCACCCGAGACGCGTAATGGCAAGATCGAAGATCAGATTGACACCACCTTACTTCCTCAAAAAACAGCTTCATTTCTCATACACCAAATTGACCATAATAAACACACACCGCTAAGATTCCATACCTGTGCGTTGAAACCAGGTGGAGTATAAGCAAACCATAATATAATGAACTCCTTCACCGATTTTGGTTAGTCCAATTAATTCAATGGATCATATTAAATGTTAATTAATATTATATCAATTAGTAAAAAAATCTATTTTTTTCTTTAAAGTGTTTGTTTAGTTTTTTTAAGAGTGTCACCTCCGATCAAAGTCTTAATCTATGTTTAAAAATTAGCGGATTACATTAGCTGATAGTTGATTACATTAGCGAATTTAATTAGCGTATTATATTAGTTGATTGTATAAAAGTGTTTGGTAAAATTAACTGATAGCTAATAGTTGTTTGATTATTTAAACAAGCAAACTAACATATAAGGACACGATTACATTCGATACTTATTTGAATACTTTATTAGTTATCAATTTTTTATATCTATTAATATTAATTAGATTATAAAAAACAAATTTTAATATAATATTACTAAGCATATTTGAAGGATCTATATATTAATTTACTATTTATATAATTATTTTTAATACAATTTAATTAATTATTTAATTAAATATGAATATAAATGTGTGAGAATAAAAAAAAGTATTATTTTACAAATGTCACAATGTAAGTACGTGAGGTTGAAGAATTAAAATAGAAATGATTAAATTTAGGTTATTTGGAGATTTTTTATAATTGTTAAGGGTCTTTATAATTCTTATGTCAAAACCTCTAATTTCAAAAAACTTTTATTAGCAGCTTTTTCAAAACTAGATGTTTCATCTCAATCTGCTATTTCAATCTGTTCTTTACCAAACATCCAAAATAACGGATTTGACCGGTCAAACCTATAATTTTAGCTCAAATCTCTAACTTTTTGCTCAAATCTTTCTATACCAAACAAGGTCTTAGTGTTATCGTCTGACCTTTTCTTTTCTTTTTTTTTTGTTTTTAATTTCAAATAAGTTTTTTTTTTCTGTTTTGGATTCCTCATTTCGCACTTGTTATTGTGCTTATTCATCTGTCTATGTGGTATGATTTTTATTTGCGTTTTGACACAATTTTTTTCTATCTTTATGATAGTTTAACGTTGTTTATATAGCGATCATTATGGTGTACCCTTTTATCAGGAAAGGTTAACAATTAAGTATAGTTAAATTTCTTTTTTGTAGTAGTTTGTCGATGCTGTTAGAATTGTTAACGAATCAATATGTTTCTTATCTCTACTTATGCGTCAATATAACTTCTAGTTGGATATATACTAAAAGATTTTGATGATGGTTGTCGACTTTTAATAAAAGATTAAAGACACTTACAAGGGAAGATTTAGTTTTTTTTCTTCTTGTTCACTCCTTTTGAGTTTACATATTTTTTTCTTCTTTTTTCACGAGTTTTCTTAGAAGACTTGATCTCCAATGCTCTCTTAATAATTGAGGTGTGTTATATTTGTTGTACATTTTTTTGCTTCTAATAAAATTTAATTTATTATTCTTGTTAAAAAATATATGTAATCGTATATATAGAGGTTATCAAAATTATGTCAATGTTTGTTAAAAAAATTATAACAAAGAATATACAATTCAGATTAAAAATATAAACAAATATTATCTTATAATATTATTAAAAGAACAAATCCAAAAGTTACCAAAAGTTGTATAGTGATTACAAAAATTATTACAATATTTATTAAAATGACATAATCACATTAAAGACTAATATTGTAAGTTACCAAATACTGTATAGGGTTATCAAAATTCTATCGATACTTACTAAAATGACGAAATCCCATTAAATACTGTAAAAATTATATTGAAAACTACCAAATTTGTATAGAGATTGTCAAATTGTCAATGGTCATTAAAATGGCATTCAAGACTGTAAAAACTTATGGTTATTGAAATGATTAAAATCATAAGGAAGATCATGAAATTACCTTTTTTAAGAAAAATATCATAATTCTATTAAAGATTATATTTTATTTCCTTTCAGGGAAAAAATATTATCATATATCAAAAAGAGAAAAATACAGTATATAAAGAAAATACCACTTTGACTTTTGCTCCGCAAAGATAGGAAATCCTAGTGTTCCCATGTCTTTCGCAGGTCTGAACCTGCCGTCGTCTGGTGTATCCGGGCGACCACCGGACCATGCCGTCCATGTTCCGATCCAGGTGAGTTTGGAACGTGCTGGTGCGCCGCTGGGAGAAGAGTTGGAGCGGGGCGCAAAGAAAGGTGTAGTAAATAAGAGTAATTCTCTTATTTTATTAGAAAGATCTGTTACATATTTATATACAAGCTATATCTCTATCTTAGGAAACTTTAAATTAGGAAAGAGACTAATTCTAGGAAAAGATATAATCCCTTAAAGTAAGGGATTGTAAATACAAGAAATATTCTCGTAATCCTTAATTTACTCTACACGTATATTCCTACATAACTAACACTCCCCCTCAAACTGTGTATATGTTGTATATACCCAGTTTGGATGTAAACTCATCAAAAATAACTCTTGGAAGTGCTTTAGTAAAGATGTCAGCTATCTGGCTCCTGGAAGGAATATAATTTAGCTGTGCAATACCACCATTCACTTTCTCATAGATAAAGTGCCTATCTATTTCAATATGTTTGGTTCTGTCATGTTGCACTGGATTTTTAGCAATACTCATTGCTGACTGGCTGTCACTATAGACCTCGAACTCAATCTTTTCATCCAACTCCAGCTCTTTGAGAAGCCTCTTTATCCACATTCCTTCACATATTCCAAGAGCTAATGCTCTAAATTCTGCCTCAGCACTGCTCCTTGACACCACAACCTGTCTTTTGCTTCTCCAAGTAACCAAGTTGCCCCAAACATAAGCACAATATCCACTAACTGATCTTCTATCAGTGAGCTCTCCTGCCCAGCTTGAATCCGTGTATACCTTCACTGTTCTGTCTGAATTTTTCATGAAAATTAGCCCAGCACCAGGGGTGAATTTTAGGTACCTCAGAATTCTGTTAACAGCCTCCAAATGTTCTTCTCGAGGATCACTCATGTGCTGGCTTATAACACTCACTGAGTATACAATGTCTGGCCTTGTTAGAGAAAGATAAATCAGTTTTCCAACTAACCTTTGATAGGGTTCTTTGTCAACTGGATTACCAGCTTCTTCTTTGTTGAACTTCAACCCTGGGTCTATGGGTGTCTCGGCTGGCTTGCACCCAAGCATCCCGGTTTCTGTAAGAAGATCTAGGATGTACTTCCTTTGGTTGATGACTAAACCTTCACTTGACCTTCCTACTTCCATACCCAGAAAGTACCTTAGACTCCCCAATTCCTTTGTTTCAAACTCTCGGGCAAGAACAACCTTCAAATTCTCAATTTCTCTACTATTATCCCCTGTAATAATTATGTCATCAACATACACAATTAATAAGGTCATTTTACCAGTTGTTGCAACCTTTCTGAACAGGGTGTGATCAGCCTGACTTTGTTTGAATCCATTCTTTACCATAGCCTTTGCAAACCTCTCGAACCAGGCTCTTGGAGATTGCTTAAGTCCATACAGTGATTTATTGAGTTTGCACACTGTATTTCTAGTTGTTTTACCTTCTAGACCAGGTGGTATTTGCATATATACTTCCTCCTCGAGCCTCCCATTGAGAAAGGCATTTTTGATGTCTAGTTGGTGTAATTTCCAGTCCTTGTTCACAGCTATGGACAACAAGACTCTAATGGTATTCAATTTAGCCACTGGTGCAAAGGTTTCTTGATAATCCACCCCATAGGACTGTGTAAAACCTTTAGCCACCAGCCTTGCCTTATACCTCTCAATGCTCCCATCTGAGTTGTACTTGATGGTGAACACCCACTTGCATCCAACAGCTCTCTTTCCCTCTGGTAGATCTGTCAAACTGTAGAACTAATGTTTTGATATAATAATTGAAAAATGTTTTGGACTGTTTAAAAAGTATTTAAAACATTTCCCAAGTCCAAATATATGTTTAGGGATGTTTTCAAATTGGTTTAATATGTGTTTCAAAGCCAAATTTCTCAAACCTGTCCAGGTGTTTCGAAACACCTTAGGGCGTTTCGAAACAGGAGGCTCCAGTAGCGTTTTCGTTTCGAAACTCATTTCGAAACGGGCTTTCCCTAGACTTGATTTTTGCCCAGCGTTTCGAAACGGGCTAGGCCGTTTCGGTACGCCCACGTGGCACTGACCACAACGGTCATAAACCCCAACGGCTCTTTCCCAACTAACTTTTAAATGCAGGTCGTTTCGATACGGGCTAAGGGCGTTCCGATACGCGTTCCGAAACGGCAAGGGGGTGTTCCGAAACGGGTACCCTGACAGACTGCAACGACTCTTTCTATATTGAGAGCGTTTCGAAACGGCTTCGAGCGTTTCGAAACGGGGAGCTGCAGAACTGCATTTATGGAGGGAATTAAAGGCTCCAACGACTCTATTTCAACCCCAACGGTCTTAAACGACTATAAACTCAATTGGGAGTATAAAAGGGACCTCCAAGCATCAAGAGAAGACTAATGCTCATATTGTCAAACATCAAATGATCAAGAAATTGTCTTAGTGCTTAATTTGTCATTTCTTGTATAGACAAACACTAGTGAGCCAAAATTGTCAAATTTGCTCAAGTGTTTTAGGTTTTGGGTGAGTGCTTCATTGTGCAAACAAACACCTAATAGAGGGTTTAAGTTTGCTTTTATTTATCTCTTTGTAAAAGAGGGTTTTGATCAAGGCTTTGGGTAGAAGCTTGATCGGTTGTAAGGGTTTCCTCCTAATCTAGAAAAGGGGACGAATCAATTAGTGGATTGATTGTGAAATCCTTAGTGGGGAGCTAAGGTAGTGGATGTAGGTGCTTGTTAGAAGGCCGAACCACTATAAATCTTTGTGTCTATTTTCTTTCTAGCTTCCACAACCCTTCCACCCAAATATCCACCTCTCCACCACTTGGTGAGCAAAATCAATTGAACGAATCGAGCCCCACACAACCCAACAATTGGTATCAGAGCTTGGCTCAATCGAAGGGGATTAACATCCTATTGAGAAGATCCGGCAAGCTCGATCACTATTTCATCAACCGGCTCAAATGGCGCATTCCATAGACAAACCGCCCTTCTTCGACGGAACCCACTATGTCCATTGGAAGACAAAGATGAAGTTCTTCATCAAATCAAGAGATTACAAGCTATGGGATGTAGTTGAAGATGGTCCGTTCGTGCCTAAAAGAAGTAAAGCGGAGTGGAGTGTCGACGATCGCAAGAAGATGGAGCTTAATTGCAAAGCCTTGCACATCTTGTTTTGTGCATTTGGTCCATCCATCTATGAGAAGATGTCTTCTTGTGAGAGTGCCAAGGAGGTATGGGACAAGCTTGAAGTCACATACGAGGGGACAAACGAAGTCAAGGAGACCAAGATTGGGCTCCTAACCTTGGAGTATGAGAACTTCAAAATGGATCCGGAAGAGAACATCGAAAAGATGTTTGATCGGTTCTCCACCATCACCAATGGTCTCAAAGGCTATGGAGAAGCCATCCCGGAGGAGAAGCTTGTTCGAAAGCTCATCTACTCACTTCCCGAGTCTTGGGACTCAAAGAGGACCGCCATCATCGAAGCCAAAAATTTGAAGACTTTGAAGCTTGATGAACTAATGGGGTCACTTCTTACTCATCAAATCATGAAGAAGAACAAGGAGGATGAGAAGAAGAGGGAAGAAATAAGAGCTATGGGAGAGAAGAAAATCAAAGGGCTTGGCATCAATGCTAGTGCCATGACTCTCAAATCCTCCACTTGCCATCATGTCTACTCAAGTGAAGAGGAGGAGGAAGATGAAGAGATAGTTCATCTCTTCAAGAAGTGTGCCCCTTTCATGAAGAAAGCCTTGAGAGAGCTTGAACGAGAACCTAAAAGAAAGGAGAGGGCAAGCACTTCAAGCCATAAGAAGAAGGCACAATTGGCTACTTGGAGTGATGAAGACTCCACCGACGATGAACAAGCCAACCTTTGCCTTATGGCCATCGAAGAAGATTCAAGGGTAACTTCTAATTCATCTACTTCATGTTCTTATTCCTTTGATGAATTACAAGATGCCTATGATGATTTGGTTTTAGATTTTAAAAGCCACATTTTGAAAAACAATAAATTGATTTCAAAGTTAAAAATTCAAAATGATTTGCTTTCTAAAACCAAACTTGAACTTGAAGCAAAACTTGAAGAATTTGAATTAAAATGTCTTGATTTACAAAAATTGCTTCAAAATGTTCAAGTAGAAAAAGATTTGATTTCCAAAGAGCTTGAAAAGAAAAACAATTTTGGAAAATCAAATTCTTATGTTAGACAATCTAGTACCCCTAGATTTATTAAAGGCAAATGTTTTAGAAGTGTTTGGGTCCCAAAAGGACTAACCACTTCAACTAAAAAGGATGAAATTGAAAAATGGATTCCTAAGGGGACTAAATTTTGTGCAACTAACGTTTATGGATCCAAAGCAATTTGGATACCAAAAGTTACTTGATTGTCTATTGTAGGTGTGATGAAGATGTTCAACAAGTCAAACATTGAGGGGGAGCTCCATGCACACAAGGAAGAACACTTGAAGAAGGAAGGCTTCACATCCTACCTTGAGTTCAAGTGTTGGTAAAAATTCTAGTTGTTTTTAGCATTTATTTGTCTTATTTTTAGTTTATTCAACTAGATGATCATATATGATGGACTAACATTTTTGATGATGCTTTAAGTAAGGGGGAGCCATTTTTAAATCAAATTCTCATCTTTTGTCAAATTTTTACCTCTATTGTTATTTTTGAACTTAATGTTTTAAATCTTTTTGATATAACAAAAAGGGCGAGAAATGGTTTGAAAAATTGAATTTTCAAATGAATAAGGGGGAGCTTTATTTGATTTCATATCTTTAGTCTCTTATTCACATTTTTAAAGTTAAAGGGGGAGAATCCCAAACAATTTTTCAAGAGAGTTTTATTATATCAAAAAGGGAGAGATTGTAGAACTAATGTTTTGATATAATAATTGAAAAATGTTTTGGACTGTTTAAAAAGTATTTAAAACATTTCCCAAGTCCAAATATATGTTTAGGGATGTTTTCAAATTGGTTTAATATGTGTTTCAAAGCCAAATTTCTCAAACCTGTCCAGGTGTTTCGAAACAGGAGGCTCCAGTAGCGTTTTTGTTTCGAAACTCGTTTCGAAACGGGTTTTCCCTGGACTTGATTTTTGCCCAGCGTTTCGAAACGGGCTAGGCCGTTTCGATATGCCCACGTGGCACTGACCGCAACGGTCATAAACCCCAACGGCTCTTTCCCAACTAACTTTTAAATGCAGGTCGTTTCGATACGGGCTAAGGGCGTTCCGATACGCATTCCGAAACGGCAAGGGGGTGTTCCGAAACGGGTACCCTGACAGACTGCAACGGCTCTTTCTATATTGAGAGCGTTTCGAAACGGCTTCGAGCGTTTCGAAACGGGGAGCTGCAGAACTGCATTTATGGAGGGAATTAAAGGCTCCAACGACTCTATTTCAACCCCAACGGTCCTAAACGGCTATAAACTCAATTGGGAGTATAAAAGGGACCTCCAAGCATCAAGAGAAGACTAATGCTCATATTGTCAAACATCAAATGATCAAGAAATTGTCTTAGTGCTTAATTTGTCATTTCTTGTATAGACAAACACTAGTGAGCCAAAATTGTCAAATTTGCTCAAGTGTTTTAGATTTTGGGTGAGTGCTTCATTGTGCAAACAAACACCTAATAGAGGGTTTAAGTTTGCTTTTATTTATCTCTTTGTAAAAGAGGGTTTTGATCAAGGCTTTGGGTAGAAGCTTGATCGGTTGTAAGGGTTTCCTCCTAATCCTAGAAAAGGGGACGAATTAATTAGTGGATTGATTGTGAAATCCTTAGTGGGGAGCTAAGGTAGTGGATGTAGGTGCTTGTTAGAAGGCCGAACCACTATAAATCTTTGTGTCTATTTTCTTTCTAGCTTCCACAACCCTTCCACCCAAATATCCACCTCTCCACCACTTGGTGAGCAAAATTGGTTGAACGAATCGAGCCCCACACAACCCAACACAAACACCATGTCTCATTTTTCTCAAGTGCCCTTACTTCTTCTTCTACAGCTTTCTTCCATTTGGGATTCTTTAAGGCCTCCTCCACGGTTTTAGGAATATGCGCACTGTCTAGGTTGGCTGTAAAGGCCTTAAAAGTGGGCTGAAGTCTACCATAGGCAACAAATTTGTTAATTGGGTGCATAGTACATTTTCGTACTCCCTTTCTAATAGCAATAAGAAAGTCACCAAGGTCACTAGAATCTTGAGGAGTAATGTTACCTTCAATCTCAGCAGTAGCAAGATTTAAGCCCGGTTCAACAGCAACAGGACTTGAGTCTGGTTCTTGACAAGTGCTAGGCTGGTTATTTACTTCATTAGGAGCTCTTCTTCTCTTGGTATACACCTTAATTTGACTGTCAGCCGGTTGTGGATACACAGAAGTAGGGGAAATTTGTGCTACAACCCTAGGTGCTGGAAGAGGTGTTGTACAAGGACTTGGTGATTTGTTGGTCTGAGGAGAGTGCATTTCTGCCGGCATAGTGTTTTCTTTTCTGGTGGTTTTAGGATGGGATATGAGAGGAATGTCTGGTAGAGGAGAAATGATGGAAGGTGGAAAAACAAAGGGCTGAAATTCCTCATTTTCTCCCCCTGAAGTTCAGTCCCTGCAAAATATGGGTTATCCTCAAAGAAAGTGACATCGAAAGAGACATAGGTCTTTTTAGAAATAGGAGAATAGCATTTGTAACCCTTTTGACTAGAGGAATATCCTATAAACACACACCTGATTGATTTACGGTCCAACTTACTTCTATTTTTATCATGCACATGAACAAAAGCTGTGCTGCCAAATACCCTAAGAGGAAGAACAGATGACAGTGGTTTAAAGTGAGGAAAATGTTTGAATAAGGCTTCTGTTGGTGCTACAAAACCTAAGGTTTTGTTGGGCATTCTGTTGATAAGGTAGGTGGCAGTAAGTAAGGCTTCCCCCAAAGATATTTAGGTGCTTTGGCGGAAAAAAGAAGAGACCTCGTAACCTCTAGTAGATGTCTGTTTTTCCTTTCGGTAACTCCATTTTGTTGTGGAGTGTTGACACAGGAAGTAAGATGGACAATACCTTTTTCCCGAAAATAACACCCAAGAGATTGACTAAGGTATTCACGCCCATTATCACTCCTCACAACCTTAATACGTTTGTCAAACTGATTTTCAATCATTTGATAAAAAGTTTTGAAAATTGACTCAACTTCCGTCTTTTCCCTCATTAAAAAAGTCCAAGTAGTCCTAGAATAGTCATCAATAAAGGTAATAAACCACCTAGACCCAGATAAGCTTCTAACCTTAGACGGACCCCAAATATCACTGTGGATTATAGAAAAAGGAGATGTGGGTGTAAATGAGGAAGAAGCATATGTTTGCCTGGTATGTTTAGCAATTTGACATACTTCACACTTAAAAGAATTAGGCTTTTTATGGCTAAATAAATTGGGAAACAATTTTGAAAGATACACAAAATTTGGATGTCCTAGCCTACGATGCCACAACATAATCTAATCAGGGTTACTTAAAGAAGAAGAAGATGAAGTCTTAAAACAACGTGAAACTGAAAAAATCTGAGTTGGTAATTCATCAAGGATATAGAGACCATTGGATAACCTAGCACTGCCAATCACCTTCTTCGAGCCCTGTTCCTGAAATACACACCCATTAATTCCAAAGTGAGCATCATATTTAATATCTTGAACTAACTTACTAACTGATAACAAGTTACAGGCAAGATTAGGAACATATAACACATTAGGCAAAACCAATTTATCACCCACTTGAATAGTGCCACTTCCTTTTACTTGGGAGAGAGACCCATCTGCAACTTTTATGGAGGTTTTAGAGTTGCAATGGTTAAAGGTGCGAAATAGCTGAAGGTTGCCTGTCATATGGTCAGAGGCACCATAATCTATAATCCAGGAGAGAGGATTAGAAGTGGCCAAACAGGAAATTCTACCTTCTGTAGCAGGAAATGCAGTAGAATCTGATTGGGAGGAAATTGGACCAAACATCTGTTGGAGCTCCACAATCTGTTGCTTACTGAAATTGCTGGAAGGACTGTCATGTGCAGTAACATCTGCTGGTCTCGCTGATTGAGACGGAATGGGAGAAAGAGACGCATCCGAAAGGGTAAAATCAGATGGACGAGGGCTCACTAGAGAGCTAATTGCAGAAGCAGTAGGTTCTGCTGTATCCATATTTTCTAAATAGGGAAGAAAGGTCGAGAGAAGAGGGAAAAAGAAAAAAATTGAAATTTGGAAGAGAGGATCGACCCGCATCTGATACCATGTAGTAAATAAGAGTAATTCTCTTATTTTATTAGAAAGATCTGTTACATATTTATATACAAGCTATATCTCTATCTTAGGAAACTTTAAATTAGGAAAGAGACTAATTTTAGGAAAAGATATAATCCCTTAAAGTAAGGGATTGTAAATACAAGAAATATTCTCGTAATCCTTAATTTACTCTACACGTATATTCCTACATAACTAACAAAAGGAAGGGGTGCTGTCGATGAGGTGCGGGATGAGGGTACCCCGATGGGAGATGTCTGTATGCAGGAGGCTGCTGCTGGAACGTTGATGGGGTCTGAGCCGCCGGTGGGGGACCAGCTGCCGGTGTTGGAGAATGCTAAACCCTCTTTTCGGGATATGGTGGCTGGGAAAGACATCGGTCGAGAGGTGATGGAGGAATTGAACGTGGATCTCTTGAAGGAGGACGTGACGGTTGATCTCGAAGGGGTGTTGCCCAAGATTGACTTTTCTGAACGTGTGCATGAGTCCATCGATGCGAAACTGGCTTGCTCGGTGATTGTTCGCTTGTTAGGTAAGGCTATTGGATATCATGCGTTATTGAATAGAGTGAGGGCCTTGTGGGTGCTGGTAGGGAAAATGGAATTAGTGGATTTGGATAATGAATACTTTCTGGCAAGGTTCGAGCTTGAGTCTGACTATGCTAGGGTCCTTTCTGGAGGTCCATGGGTGATTTATGGTTGCTATCTGACGGTGCAGCCTTGGTCTCGCTCGTTTTCTACAGTGGAGGATTATCCGAAGCAAATTGTAGTATGGGTGCGACTTCCGGGTCTTCCTTACCGATACTACACCAAGAGTATGTTTCGGGCTATCGCGAATGTTATTGGTAAGGTCGTTCGGATTGATTATAATACTTTGGAAGGGAAGCGGGGCCGTTTTGCTAGGTTCGCAATGGTGGTGGATTTGGGGAAGCCCCTTCCATCGGGAGTTATGATAGATGGATTCCTTCAGGATATTGAGTATGAGGGGCTCCCGATGATTTGTTTTGCATGTGGAAAGTATGGCCATCAACAAGAAATGTGTGGTAAAGACCATACTTTGGAGGGTGCGGACTCGGTGACTAGACCGAAGAATGTCGGGGAGGTCCAACCGGAGAAAGATTTGTACGAACCTTGGATGCAAGTAATGAATAGACGGCGTCGGCCGGTTAAGACGGGGAAGCAACCGGACGTGAGGGAGAGAGGGCAGCAAGCTCGTAAAGAGTCATCGGGCTCTAGATTTGGTGTTTTAGGAACCGATGAAGGGGAAAAGTTGGAGAGTGTGGATGCAAGGGGTAGTGTGGGAGTGCCGGCTCACCCGAACCAGGATAAGGGTAAGCAGGCCATGGTGATCGACGTGGAGGTCCCGACGCAGGAGGTGTTGTTCATGGATGGCGCTGGGCCATCGGATAGGAGGGTGGAATCAGTTACGGCTAAGCCGACGGGAGATGGATTGGCAGGTGTGGTGACATCCGAGGATAGGGTGGCGGACATTGGGTCTAGGGTGGATGATGTTGCTTCTAAAGATGAGGTAGTGGTGGCTCCATCGACTTTGGATGCTAGTAACCATAAGGTGGTCCGTATGGTGGACAAGGAGGAGCGCGGAGTACTGCGCGATGTGAATGGTCGTGGCTCGAAAGGGGTGCCTCGGAAATCTGGGGTTAAAAGCGGGGCTAAAAATCGACTTGCTGCTAAAAGTGCGGGAGCTAAGGGGACTAAACCAAAGAAACGTGATGAGCGGGGTCCTTCGAAACCTGTGCTATCAGATTGGATTAACAGTATGACGTCGGAACTAAATGTTGCTGCCAAGGAGGTTGCTGACGGTAACAGATTAGTTGGGGATGCGTCGGTGGCAGGGAGCGAGCCGGTCTCGTGGCAATCAAACCAGGTATTTGAGAACGTGGAGGTGACGGATACGTCGTCCTAGGTTCGCTTGTCTCTTTAATATCAGTTATTATGGTTAAAGTTATTTTCTGGAATGTGCAAGGAGCTCTCAGCTCCGATTTATTTCGTTATTTTCGATTTATGTTACATGAGAAGAAGCCGGATATTGTGGCGTTGTTTGAGCCTAGGATTAGTGGATGGAAGGTGGATGATTTTATTCATCGTTCTGGGTTTGAATTTTCGTATCGGGTGGAGGCTACTGGTTTTTCAGGTGGTATTTGGGTTATGTGGATACCTTCCGTGCGGTTAGGTATTGTGGCGGTTTCGTCGCAATTTGTTCATGGTTGGTGTGTTGATGTGAGTCAGAGGCAAGCTTTCTTCATTTCCTTTGTATATGCAAGTCCGAATAGGGGTGTTCGGAATTAGTTGTGGGAGCAGTTACAGGCTCTAGAGCCTGCGCAAGGGTTGGCCTGGGTCTTGGGAGGTGATTTTAACGCTATTGCTAGCCCGTTGGAAAGGGAGGGTGGATCTGTGAGTCGCCAGGGAGTTTGTTCGCGGTTTGCGGATTTTATCTTTGATACTGGGTTAGTGGATATGGGGTATCATGGCCCTGCTTTTACTTGGGAGTGTGGCGATTTGAAGCAACGTCTTGATAGGTGTTTGTGTAATGAGACTTGGTTTGGTGTGTTTCCGGTGTCCGAGGTTTTCCATTTACCACGTCTTGAGTCAGATCATAGCCCGGTTTTATTACAGGTGGGTGATGGCGGGATGGATAGGATGACGCGACCTTTTCGGTACCTCACGGCTTGGACGGAACATCCGGATTTCCATCGGTTGGTCGTGGATGTATGGAAGGAGGGGCGTTGCATTTTTGACAATGTGTTGGATTTTCAGACAAGGGGGAAGGAGTGGAATAAAGAAGTTTTTGGGCATATTGGGCGTAGGAAAACTATACTCCTAGCGCGTATAAAAGGTATCGAAGTGGCACGTTCCAAGCGAGACTCAAATTTTCTGATAGAATTGGAAAGGGATCTGAAGTTGGAGCTTGCGCAGGTTTTAAAGGAGGAAGAGAGTTTGTGGCATCAGAAGTCGCGTAATGCTTGGATTGCTAAAGGTGATCGTAACACACGGTTTTTCCATGTTAGTACAATCCAGCGCCGACGGCGAAATACTATTAAGGCGCTGAAGGTAGACGCTGATCGCTGGAGCTATGGTCATCAGGAGTTGAAGTCGCACGCGATGGACTACTTCCGACAGCTCTTCACGGGTGGGATACACGACTGTACTGTGAGTTTACTCTTTGAGAAATTCTTTCAGTTTAGTGAATCAGCAATGAGTTCCTTGTGCGCGGATGTTTCCAAAGAGGAGGTTCGAAAGGTGGTGTTTGAGATGGACCCTTTAAAAGCGTCGGGGGTTGATGGTATTCACGCGGATTTTTATCAAAAGAAATGGGATGTGGTTGGTGACTCGGTCTTTAATTTTGTTAAGGAGTTCTTTGATGGCGGATCTTTAGATAGCCGGATCAATCAAACTCTGTTAGTGCTAATTCCAAAGATTGATGTGCCTGAGTTAATTAGCCAGTTTCGACCTATCAGCCTCTGCACGGTGCTGTACAAGGTTATAACCAAAACAATTGTTAATCGGTTGAAGCCTTTTTTACCGAAATGAATATCAGAGAACCAGGTGAGCTTTGTGCCAGGGCGTAATATCTCTGATAACGTTATATTAGCGCAAGAGATTATACACACCATGAGTAATAAGGCGGGGAGGAAAGGCTTTATGGCAATTAAAGTGGACTTGGAAAAAGCGTATGATCGCTTAGAGTGGCACTTTATCGAGGACACTTTGCGCGAAATTGGTATTCCGGGCAAGCTGATTGGGTTAATTATGCAATGTGTGAGCTCGGTCTCGACTCAACTGTTATGGAACGGGGATATCACGAAGCCTTTTTGACCATCACGTGGAATCCGCCAAGGGGACCCCTTGTCGCCGTATATTTTTGTTCTTTGTATGGAGCGCTTGGCTCATAGTATCAATGCGAAAGTGGAAGAGGGTTTATGGAAACCGATTAGACTATCGAGGAATGGTCCAGGGCTTTCGCACTTATTCTTTGCGGATGACTTGGTGCTTTTTGCTGAGGCAGATGCGGGGCAAATGGATGTGATCCACGGGGTGATGGAGGAGTTTTGCTTATGTTCAGGACACCGGGTAAGTATTGCGAAGACACAAGTCTATTTTTCTAAAAATTGTTCTGATCAGATTCGGGACTTGGTGGAGCAACGGTTGGGATTTGAAGTAGTTGAGGACCTTGGGAGGTATTTGGGAGTTCTGTTACTACATAAAAGAGTAACGAAAGCCACGTATGTGTACCTTCTTGATAAGATGGCGAAACGCTTGTCTGGTTGGGCGGCGAAACCGCTTTCATTAGCTGGGCGGATAACACTTGCAAAGGCTGTCTTGCAAGCGATTCCATCATATGTTATGCAAACGGCGGTGCTACCGAAAGGCCTATGTAGAGACATGGAGAAAATTATTAGGCGATTTGTGTGGGGAGGAAGTGGTGATCGTCGAAGCCTCTCACTTATTAATTGGGAGTCTATGCAAAAGCCGTTGTCTAGTGGCGGAATGGGTTTGAAGAATTTGGAATCTCAAAATAGTGCTTTCCTAATGAAGGTGGGGTTTGAGATTTTGACTAAACCGAACAAGCTTTGGGTTCGTGTGGTTAAGGAGAAATACGGTTGGCATGAGGTGGTGCCGCTATGTATTAAGCGGGGTAATTGTTCGCGGTTGTGGCAAGGCCTCAGTAGAGTTTGGGAGGATATCCGTGAGAGTGTGCGTTGGAATATTCGGAATGGAGAGCGGACTGATTTTTGGTATGATATTTGGGTTGACATGGAGGGTCCTTTGTGGTCTCGTTGCAATCTATCGTCTATGCCTGATCCGATGTCGGTGGCTTGTATGGTGGATGAGTTTGGGGAATGGGATTGGAGGCGTCTTGAGTGCTTGCTGCCGAAGGAGGCTTTGGACAAAGTGTCGGCTATCCCACCTCCACGTCCATGGTATGGAGTTGACCAACCGTGCTATCGTTGGGAGGAGAACAAGATGTTCACGATACGATCCGCGTACATGAGGCTTGAAGGGGATACGGCGGGGAGTGACTCTCCATGTTGGCGTTTGCTGTGGGGTTTAAATTTGCCGCAACGGATCCGCGTTTTTCTGTGGTTAGCAATGCGGGGCAGCCTGCTTACCAATGTCGAACGGATGCGCCGTCATCTCACGTCGGAAGGGACGTGCCAGCTCTGCAGACAAGGTAACGAAGACATTGATCACGTCTTGCGTATGTGTCCTCCTGCATGAGATTTATGGTCGAAGCTTGTACCGTCGGGAAGGTTGGGGGCGTTTGAGACAGTTGAGTGGAATGGCTGGCTGGAGCTTAACCTTCGGATCAAAGGGAGCATGCCGGGTGATGGTTTATCGTGGGTGACATGCTTTGTCGTCGGGTGTTGGCTGCTGTGGAAGCACCGGTACAGTAAGCTTTTGAATGCGGATTATGTGGAGGTAGGGGATATGTATTCAAGGTGCCGGCAACTCGCGCTGGAGTTTGATAGTGTGCCTGCTAGTGTTGGAGGCTGCAGGCGCAACGGAAGGGAGAGGGATCGTTGGCAGCGGCCGCCTGCAGGCTGGGTGAAGGCAAATGCGGACGGGTCGGTGCAGGGTCAGCAACAGACTGCTGCGATAGGGGGTGTTTTCCGCGACAGTGCTGGTGTGTGGCTATTCGGTTTTGCTCGTGCGATAGGTAGTTGTTCGATGTTGATGTCGGAATTGTGGGCGGTGTATGACACCCTCATTCACGCTTGGAGGTTGGAGTTTCGGAAGGTATGGCTTGAGTCGGATAACTTGGAAGTTACGCGAATTCTCAAGGGTGAGTCGACGGCGTTGAGCGGTGATGCGCTCGTGGATCTAATTTTTGGTTTGTTGTGCCGGGATTGGGAAGTGCAAATCCAACATATTGGACGTGAAGGAAACAAGGTGGCGGATTTTCTTGCGCGATGGTGTAATGGTGAACGCCGGGGTAATGTGTGGTTGCCGGATCCACCAGCAGAGGTGCACGCAAGGGTGCTTGAAGACGGCTGTAGTTAGCCGATTTTAGCTAAAATCCTACTGTATTATCAAAAAAAAAAAGAGAGAAAGACAATTGTGAAGGTTGTCAAAGATTCAAAACTATATACAAAGATATTAAATTTATAAGAGTTAATTGCATTACACATCCTCAAACTATGATTATCATTTTAAATGGGTTCTTAAAATTTTAAATGTTTTAATTTCTTCTTCAAACTATGATTTTCAATTTAAATTGGTTCCTAAACTTTTCAATATTCAAATTCACCTCCAAACTATACATATCATTCTAAACTAATCCTCAAACTTTTGGTTATTTTAATTCAATCCATATATAATCATTGATTAAGGATGTCAATTGGACGGAACATGTGCGACGGGTGCTCCCACCACTTTCATCCCCTCCATGAATTTTCTTCCTCATCCTGCTCTGCAACCCTGCTATGGGCGCAAAATTTAAAAAAGTATCTCCGCTTCGCAATTCGCAAGACTAGAACCATTCTTGAATCTTGCCCCCACCACTTACGTGGGTCCGAAGACCCATCTAATCTTTTTTATACACGCTTTATAATTCAGTTCATATAATATATTTATAAGTAACAGTTAAATAAATAATTTTTTATGAAAAAGTATGAAATATTTGTCCTTTGGACTCCCACCATACATGTTATATTATTTTAACTATATATCATTATTTTAAAAATAATAATAAGTCGTCACGGTTCTTTAAACGAGTGATAATAGAGAAACTGTAATTATTTGAGTGTTGTCTTTTAAAAAAATGTAGCAACGAATGTGAGTTGAATATTATTAAAATTATTGTTTTTAATTTTTTAAAAATATACTTATTATGTCTATTGAAGGACGGGAATGAGGCGAAGTGAGTGGAGATGGGGTGGGTTGGTACAAGGTCATATCTACACCTGCCCCATCACCTAGGTGGTGTCTAAATTTTTGCCTTCATTTCTCATCTCACCACCCGCGAAACTTGTACTCATCTCCGCTCAATTGGGTGAGAAGTGAGATTAACCCCTATAAAACTCGTCCCACTAATACCCCTATTTATTAGTATATGCTAATTATATCACATGTTAATAAGATCATTATAAAAATTATTAATCGCCATGTAATCATTAATGTGTGTTATATAATAATATAATGTGACATATACAATAATTTAAGAATGAAATTGAATTGTTCATAAGTTTAGGTTGAAAAAACACTTATAAAAATACGTATTAATTATGATATGATATAAACGATAACATGATCGTTACAAATTTCTTCAAGCAAAGCTAATAATTTGAATTTTAATATTATGAATAGAACAAATTTGATTAAAAATTATTTTTATAATAAACTCTTAAATATATAATTCGATTAATCAATTAAAACACAAAGTTACTTTTAAATAATAGTATAGATAACGAAAGGTCCCAGCATGCAAGGTAATGCAAGAGAAAGTTCCACTTCATGTGGGACTGGATGAATCTGGCCTATATAAAAGATTAATAAATGTGAATCGGATTCACTGAATTGACCCGGAATTGAATTTTCTTTTCCCATAAATCATTATCATTCTAAAGATTTTCAGATGGTTGCTACATCTATCCACTGGATCATTTATCTAGTTAAAATAACACATTACATGGCAGTTAAAATAAATATAACTAAAAAAAATTAAAATATCTTTTATTAATAAATTTTTTTAAGAATATAAATGTAATACAATTAATATATTTTTTATTAATAAACAATTTTTAAGACAATAAATACAATACAATTAATACATTTTTAATCCATAAACATATTTTTTAAAAAATATATTCAATTATAGAATTAAGACTTAAATGAAAAATAAGTGTCCAAACTATATAATTTTTAAACTTTAGGTGCCTAAAGTATTTTTTTTACTAAAAATAGGTGCCTAAAATTTTAACTGTTACAATTTTAAGTGCCCGAACGTTTAAAAAATCATTACCCGATAAGAATGTGACACGTGACACGTTTATTTATTATTATATTAAAAAATTAAAAGGAATATAATTTAAAAAAACTCAAAATTTTCAAAATTCCGAAAAAAGTCCCAAACCGCTAATACCCAAAACCACAAAATTTTTAAATTGTCACCGCTGCCGTTACCGTCGCCAGACACCACCATTGCGGTCGCCGAATCACGCCGCCCATTTCCCTCAACCACCCAACACCGACAACATCCGGTAAGTGTGTCAATCGGACGACGTTCGAATAGAACCATTCGCGTTCACCGTCCAATTGGCACGCCTCATGTTGGTTACCGACGTTAGGTGGTTGGGTGGGCGGAGGGATCTGTCGACGGTATTGGTTGTGTCCAAAGACGACTATGGTGGCGGTAACGACGATAATTTGAAGAATTTGTTGTTTTGGGTATTAGGGATTTGAGACTTTTTAGGGAATTTTGAGTTTTTTTAAATATATATATTTAATATTTTAAATAAAAATAAATAAATGTATCACATGTCATATTCTTATTAGGTATCAAAATTTTTAAATTGCCAGACACTTAAAATTGTTATGGTTGAAACTTTAAGCACCTATTTTTACAAAAAAAAAAATACTTTAGGCAACACCTAAAGTTCAAAAAGGCATAATTTAAGTATTTATTTTTGTATGAAGCCTATAATTAATTACAACAACAAAAATATTGATGATAAAATATCAGTATAATTTAAAATATGCTTGATTTACAAATAAGTGTCTAAACTATACATATTTTTAATTTTAGGCGTCTAAACTATTTTTTAATAAAAATAGTTGTCTAACGTTTTATTTTGTTAAATTCAGATGCCCAAAGTTTCAATCAATTACTGTTTTAAGGTTGTGTTGTTAAAGAAATTTATCACTCAATCAGATTTAGACACGTGATATTTGTTTTATTTTTTCTTTCTTTTTTTTCAAAAAAAAATAAAATAATTTAAAAAATCTCAAAATCCTTCAAAATACGCCTAAATCTCTAACTAAAAATCTTTAAAATTGTCATCGTTGTCACCGTCGAAAACCTCGTCGGACCCCAAATGTCCGACGAAGACAATGACGACGTTCGACAAGGTTATCGACAGTGGTAACGATGATAATTTTGGGATTTAGAGATAATGATTTTGAATAGTATTAAAATATATTTATTTTTATTTTTTAAAAAATATAAAAATCTGTCATATGTCATGTTTTGATTGCATAACGAATATTTTTAATGGTCGTTAACGGCCAATCACCTAAAATTAACGAAATGAAACTTTAGGCACGTGTTTTTAACAAAAAAATAGTTTTTTAACACATCCAAAAATATAAAAACCAAAAAATAATTTAGACACATACAGTTAAAAAATGTATAGTTTGAGCACTTGTTTTTTATTAAGCTTTTAAAATAATTATTTTTATTTTTATTTTTTAAAATTATTTTAAAAATAGAAAAATTGTAGCATTATCACTGTACAACTAAATTACTTCATTATCCTTTTAGCACTTGACAATCATAAGTTGTCTTAGGGGTTGTTTTTTCATAGAAAGTGAGGTGCGACAAAGCTTAAAAACTCATGGTTTATATATGATATTTTATTTTTAATTTGATTAAAAATAATAGTAACCTTGTTGTTTGTTTGTTGGGTTATTGAAGAGCTGAAAAAATTAAAAAATTTAATTCAAGAGAAAAGAAAAACATATTATCGTTTATTAAGTTGAACAATATCCAAAGAAAAACAAAAATTTAAAATACTAAAATCTTAACGTTGATTAAATTCCCAGTGTTTAACAAATCTCAACTTAAATAATTTTTTAAAAATATAAAATTAAAATACTAAATTCATGACCCAATTATGCAAATTTAATTTATTACGTACGTAATTTATCTGTAAAAACATAGATGAATAGTAAAATTAATTCATTTTAACATGTTGAAATTTATCATTTATATTTATGTTATAGCATTAAAATCATGTAAAAATCTAGAGAAGAAAAATAATAAATGAAAGTTGAATATGCTTAAATGATTCATTTAGTACATTTATGGTTATTTATATAAGAATAATAAATACATAATTTATTATCTTCCACCCAACCTGCCACATCAGCTGGTAAGCTACCCAATAGATATATAAAATTTTCTTTTTTTAGATTAGTATACATATTTTGAATTTAGGAATATTAATGATCCAATTTAATAAAATTATTCATTTCATGAATACGTAATTTATTATAAAATTATTGAACAAAACAAATAATTAATAAATTTAGAGCAAGTATATTTAGCTGGTTGGCCAAGCTGCTCATCTTTGTTCCTTCAATTCTCTTAGGTCGTGGGTTTTAGACCCACTAAAAATATCCCTTTCCCTCCCTCTAAGTAAGAATAAGATTAAAATTAGAATTAAAATTTGTCAAATAATAATAATAATAATAAATTTAGAATTTATTTATGGCCTCATCAAAACTATGCCACAAGACATAGAATAAGAAGCATTTTATAAAAAGCTTAAAGTCAAAATAAGTGTTTAAACTATCTATTTTTTTAAGTGCCTAATTTTTTTTGTCCAGTTTAGGTGCCTAAACTATTTCGTTTTTTCCTTTTAGGTGTCTAAATTCATTTTACCCATTTTAGGTGCTCAGACTATTATTTTTTTACTCATTTTAAGGTCAAACTGAAGCATTTACTTTGACAAAAAATGATAGTTTTGGCACTTACTTTGACCAAAAAATAATAGTTTGGGCACCTACTTTGACCAAAAAATGATAGTTTGGGCACCTAAAGGGGGCAAAAAAAGTTTAGACATATAAAAGGAAAACTGTGATAATTTGAGCACTTTTTTTGGTATTGAGCCTTTATAAAAAAATCATTTGAAAGGATTTCTTTGGTTACTCAACTCATTTAATAATATTTTTTCTCACATTATTTGAAGAGGTTATGATTTATGGTTTAAGGTTTATGATTTATGGTTTTAATATATAATGGTTTAATGTTTAGGATTTTAGGGTTTATGAATTCAAAGTTTATGATTTATAATTTTATGGGGTTTAGGAGTTTTAGAGCTTAAGATTTAGTATTTAGGTTTTAGGGTTTATTGTTTAGAGCTTATGGTTTAAAATTAAGATAATTTAAAGTTAAAGATTTAATCTTTTTAAATTTATGGTTTACGAGTTTATAGTTTCTGCGGATAAGATAAATGGTGCAAGTAAAGGACTTGAGTACTTAATGGTTTAGGACGTAGGGTTTTAAGATTTAAGGTTTTAATATTTAGGGTCTATGGTTTATTATTTTTTGGAGAATGAGTTAAGTAATCAAGGAATCTTCTTGGATTAAGTTATTAAATGCTCCTTATTTTTATCGTATGTCTTGTGACATAAATTGGACAAACTCTTTATTTATTTAAAAGTTAGAACTGTATGTTTGTATAAACACAAAAATTATATATTTTTTCAAATTTAAATAATTTGGTATGAGAAATATTCTGTGCACCAGAGGTTAGGGTTAAGGTTTTAGTGTGTGTGGGCGTGGTTATATTTAATGTAACACCCGAGTTTGGGGGTCGGGAGAAATAAATAAATAAAATAGTGCCTCGATTTTGTTTTGCAAAAAAAAAAATTAAATTTAAGGTATTGGACCAATTTTTGATGTTTAAGCCCAATAGCCATTTTAATGGCATTTTTGTAAATAGTGGGACTTCTAAATTAAAACCCCAATTTTTAATTAAAACACAAAATTTTCATCTTCCTCCCTCCTCATCTCTCCATTTTCACGTCAAAGGGGAGAGTTTTTCTTCAAGTTCTATCCCACCCCCTTTCTCCTTCATTTTGGCTCGAATTTGAAAGGTAATTTCGTTTTCGACTTGCTCTCATCTTCCTCTCCTCAAAAGTACCTTTAGATTTCATTTCTATCAATGTTTTGGAAGTTTGGTTTTTCATGGAAAAATGGTAAAGGTTAAGGCTTTATGGGTTTTTACTTAAGCTATTGATTTAATGATGTTAGATATAGTGTTTGAGAGTCAAATAGTCCAACATATATGATTTTTACATGATTTAAATTAATTTTCGGAAATAGGTTTTGTTGGGGTTTTAGAGAGGTTTTAGAGTTGGTTTAAGGGCTTTGATGTGTGGGAAAATGCTTAGTTATGATAGTATGATATATGAGGGTCACTTTGGGTGTGTTTGATGATTGTTTGGATGTTTGAAATGGAAGGTTTCAGTGGGTTTTGTGGGCTGCATGGGAATTCTGTTTTGGGCATGATTTTGGGTGTTAGTTGCTTGGAAATGTTAATCCGAGTTGTTTCCGACGACTAGTTATTGATTGTGGGTGTTTTGTTTGTGTTTGGGTTTGTTTAGAATCAAGGTTTAACATCGGTAAGACATCGGGAGTGAATCCGGAAACTTGAAGGTGTTGCTTGCTTGGTAGTTGAGCTTGGAAGTGAAGGTGAGTGGTTAAAATGTTTTAAATGGTTTTGAGCAATTGGTTCAAGCATGTGGACTAGGTTGAGATTGGTAGACCCACCTAGAGTTGGGATTAGAGTGGTAGCCTAATCCTAAGCTTTAGTTAGAGACTTTGGTTGCACTCTTTAATGGTTGTTATGCCTCTTGATTAATTGTGATTGTGATGTTAGGTATAATGTGTTATACATGTATATTGAGGCTTGGATTTAAGCATTGTTATATGTATGTGGATTGTGCATGATAGTGATCATGGTGAGTACGTGCTAAGCACGGAAGTTGTTGAAATGATGTTGTGAAAGGTTATGGATTTTGTTTAATATTGGCACTAGTATGCTTGGGTACAATGATCGATCATTAGGATTAGTGTGCACACAAGAGTCAAAGTCGCGCGTGGCCTTGGTGGCGTTAAGGCACCAATGAGGAGTACGGTGATGTAATATTCCACCGGAAATGTTTATATATTAGTCGGGGATGAGTGGAATCCCATCGACGGGGCGTGAGGATGAGTGGAATCCCCTCCGCGAGAACCGGTGATGGGTGTAATCCCACCGAAGGTAATGGTTGTGTTGGAAATGCGTTCCAACATGTTATCCGCGTATTCGAGTCATAACTAGGTGCCAATATGAGATTATATATGTGCCAATATGATATGAAATGTGATCTCCAATATAGATTGAGATATGTTGTTAATAATACATTGATATATGTATCTTCGTGTGTTGGGCTTATAAGTTGTTGATCATGGCATGGAGACGAATATATGTTCATGCATCATGTATTGTTTTTGGCTCTTGAGGATCGGAGGTAAGATCATGCATTCCATCATGGTAGTTGCTCGTGCTTGGACCCTGCATTGTCGAAGGTCTGTTTTATGAGCTTACCCTCACTAAGCTTTTATGCTTACGCTCCTTATTGTTCGACAATGCAGATCAGTAGCTTGTGGGTGTAAAGGGCAAGGAAAGGCCTCCAAGTGTTGCTTTCGGTTAGCTAAAGTATGATCTTTAAGTTGTAGATTGTAATAGTCAAGCAATGAGATAGGTGTTGTCGATTTGAATGCTTTGTTGTATGTTGAAGTGGGTTAGCTCTTGGATGCCTTATTTGAATTGTAAATCTTGCTTATGATGCATGTCTTGTATGCTTATATGTTTTGGTTGCTAAGGCATGAACCTTAAACTGCTTTGTATGTCATCTTTTGGTAAATGCATGAATCTCTTGGATGAATGATGCTTGTTCGTGTTGGTTGCCTCGCATGCTTAGATCTTGATGGTTAAAGGTTGTTCGTAGGTTGTTTGTGGCTAGGGGAGTCGTAAATCGCATATAGAGTCGAGTCTTAAATGGTTTTTGCTTAATTCGGAGACTTGTAGTGCAGGGCGTATCGATACGCTTAAGGGCCGTATCGATACGGTCTTGCCTGCAGGCCTCAGTTTTAGCTTGGCGTATCGATACACGGGGGTGTATCGATACGATCTTTGCTCACTGGAATTCTGAGAATTTGGTGAGTTTTTGGCGTATCGGTACGGTGTTGAGGCGTATCGGTACGGTTTCATCTTGTTGACCACGAGATGTTGATCGAGAAGGGCGTATCGATACGCTCAAGGGCTGTATCGATACGGTCTTCTTGTGTTGACCATAGGGTGTTGACCTTGGTCAAGGCGTATCGATACCCTTGACAGGTGTATCGATACGGCCTGCTTAAAAAGGGAAAATGGACTGTTTGAAGTGTTGTTTTGGATGGTCGTTGATATGTTGCTGGTGTTTCTGCTGTCGTGTTCCACATAGGACTTAAAAATGCATCTAGACAAGATAAAGTTAAAAGAAATTTTCTAGGGTTGCTAACCGAGGTAGGACCTTAACGGGTTTCACGTCGGTTTTCCCCGTGTAGCCTACTCGAACCGGTCAGTCGACCAGACCGGGGTGAGGGGGTTACATTTGTTGGTATCAGAGCCTAAGGTTTCCGAGACCTTGGGCAGGTAAGTGAGGTAAGCTTAGTTCTTATATTGAATTGCATGATGTTTGCTTGCCATGTAAGCATGTTTGCTTGTTTATCAAGTATGCTTGGTGTATGTTGTTTGATCGTGTGTGTGCGTTGCTTGAAGCATGTTGAGTAGAGCCCCATTGCTTCTATTACGTCGGAAAAAGAGATTTTAAGTGAGGGAATCATACTTGAGCCACTTGGAACCTTTCCTTTGCTAACCCAGTTTGTATGTTAATTTTCTGTTGTTGTTGATTTATTGCTTTTTAGTAAGTTTGAGGCCAAGGAGTGAGCCGTGAATCGGTAAGTAGAAACTGTAGTTTTTGAAAATGTGGATGATGTTGAGGGAGTTCGTCGCTATTGTCAGCGAGGTATGGTTGTACCGGAGTCGAGGTACAATTTGTATGTTTCAGTTAGCGTGTATGTGGGTTGATTCTGATTGGTGAGGGACGATGTGATCGTTTTTGGTGTTAGTTGGTGAAAGAGGTGAAAACCTATGAGTGGGATTCAAAGTAGTATCGATGTTATGGTGGATAAGCCCTTGGTACAGTTTTGGGTTTGTCCTCTTCTAGTTGATTCTGAGTTTATACTTCCGTATGTTGTTAGCAAGCCTGCAAAGTTTGAATATGCCCGGTGAAGTGTTAGAGGTAGGTATGAGTACCTTAGATCTTTTGGCGAGATCAAGGTAAGGGTCTCGCGTGTGTAATCTGAAATTCAAAAATGTTAGTTAATGATCGTTGGGGTTCGGCCTATGGTTTTAATACAATACAGTCGGTCAGTATCCGTGAGTGGGAATCGATTTGTGTGATTGGGCCAGTGTGCGTCTGAGTTGTCTTCCAGCAAGAAGAAGAGATGAAGTCGCTTCCGATATAGTCAAGCCGAGAAGAAGTCTTGAGTTTTGACTCCAGATTGTTTAGTAGTAGGACGTTTCGAGTCGTCAGGACTGATGTTATAGGACAAGTTCAAGCATGATTGTTTGTGTGTGATCAGAACTAAATTTTGAAGTTTTGAGATGCTCTAAGAACGGTTTTAAAGAGTTAGGTTATATTTGAAGGGTCAGCCTGAAAACAAGAGGACCGAAAACTATCAGCTGTGTACATATGAAGTTGCAATTTCTGCAGATTCGCCCTTTTGTGTGAGCGTGTGAGGAAGCTAGATATCTCTGTTGAGATCTTAGACGTAAGAACGTATGTGACTAGACCTTTTGGTGAGATAGTGGTGGTCAGAAAGATGTACGGAAGATGTCGGTTGATGGTTCAGGGTTACGTGTTTCTAGTAGATGTGAAGTTATTATCTTTTTACAGTTTTGATGTACCTTTTGGCATGTTTAGCTTGTAGAACACGAAGCTAGGGTATACCTTGAGACAAAGAGAGAGTTGCCTTGAAGTTGTAGATTTCTGTGAGACTATAGTGGTAGGTGGAGATGTGAACTTCTTATTGAATGATGATCCAGCTTTAGAGGTCAAAGATTGATTGAGTTTAGTTGATAGGCTTGCCTAGCAAATGTGATGGATTTGATTTTTGAATGAAGATTAGACCGCAGAATGTTAGAATAGTTTGTGATTTTCCTAGAAGTATTTGGAAGAATTGTCCGGTTTGTCTCCTGATAGGGAAGAAGAGTTTGTTATTGATACCGTCTCCGAGTTTGCTCCTGTTTTGATTGCTCTGTATCTTATGGCGCCCGAAAGAATTGAGAGTGTTGAAGAATCAACTTCGAGATTTGTTAGACCTTAGATTCATTAGGCCTAGTACATCATCTTAGAGTATGATAGTGCAATTTGTGAAGAAGAGAGAAGACAATACGAGAATGTGTTTAGATCACAGACAGTTGAAACAATTGACATGAATAATTAGTATCCATTTCTGAGCGTCAGTGATTTGTGGATCAGTTAGGGTGTGCTCCAGTCTTTTCGAAGATAAATTTGAGATCCGATTACTACCAGTTGAAAGTGAGAGAAGTTGAAGTGCCGAAGACAGCTTCGGGGTAAGATGTGATCGCTTTGAATTCTGAGTTATGTCGTTTTGTTTGACTAGTGTGTTAGTTACTTTTATAGAGATGTTGAGCAGAATATTTCTTGAAACTCCTTGATCAGTTTGTAGTAGTCCTCATAGTTGATACATGGGTATATTCACGAGCTGGAAAAGACCATGACAAGCTTTGGAGTTAGTGTTGTAGACCCTATTAGAGAATTAATTGTATGTCAAGTCGAGCAAACTTGAACTCCGAGTCAAGGAAGATATTCTCCTAGGACATTTAGATCAACCAAGTGTATTAGAGTAAATCATAAGTAGGCAGAAGAAGATGTGAGTTGGAAGAAATTGAAGACTGTGACAGGTATCTATAGTTCCTAGGTCTAGCATTGTTACTTTTGGAGGTTTGTAAATAGTCTTTCGAAGATAGCTGCTCCTTTGACAGATTGCTACAGAAGAATATTCAGTTTGTGTGGTTAGATGCGAGACAATGAGCCCTTGAGAAACCGAAAGGAACTTTGAAGATAGCTTCGACCTTGATCCAGCCTATATCAGAGAAAGAATTTGTGAATCATAGTGATGTGACATATGTAGGGTTAGGTTGTGTGCTTATGCAAGACAGAAGATTGTGGCCTATTCATCGAGATAGTTGAAAGACCTTGAAAAGAATTATCTAACACAAGACATAGGGTTAACTGCAGTTGTAATTGCTTCGAAGACTTAGAGACAATGCACGTATAGTAAGAAATGCGAAGTATATACATATCATCAGAACTTGAAATATTAGACGACTTAGGAAGGGTTGAAACTTGAATAGCATAAAGTGTTAGAACTGCTTGAAGACCGTAATCTCAAGATTGAGTACCATCCGTAGAGAGTCAACGTAGTAATCAGTGTTCCGAGTTATATTTGTTGTTAGATTAGTATTTGAGTTGCGAGCTATATTTGCCGGATTCAGTTTATCAAATGATAGTGGTTTTGTGGCCGAGTTTCGGGTTGAGCCTACTTTGAGTCAGATACTCGAAGAGAAACAATTGCAAGACAGGTTCTTGACACCTCACGTACAAGACATATCGGAAGGAAGACCTTCAGATTACAGTTTCAGAGATGATATAGTTTTGCATTTCAGAGACAGAATTGTTGTACCGATTGGCATAGTGTTTTGAGACGTATTGTTTTGGCCGTATCACACGGTAGTTCATTGTATTGCATCTGAGTAGTATGAAAACGTATTGTGGGTTGAAGATGAGTACTTCTGGATTGAGTTGATGGATGATGTGGTTCAGTATGAGAGTAAGTGTACGATTTGCCAGCGTGTCAAGACCAATCATCAGTTTTCTTCTAGTTTGTTACACCCGTGGAAGGTTCTTAATGGAAGTGAGTAATAGAGATCCGAGAATTCAACTAGATTTTTGAAGACGTCTGTATAGTGATTGGTTACCTGTTGAAGTCAGATGGTTAGTCAGAAAAAGTTCTCGGTCAAGTATTCAAACGGTACCGTATGAGATTGTGAATTTGACTAGCTTTGTTGTTTCTTTGTTGCGGTTACCAACAGAGTTAGAAAGGGGATTCGTGATGTGTTCTGTGTATCTCTGATTCAGAAATGTGAAGCCAACCTGTCTCGTGTTATGTTGTTGAAGAGATTGAGTTGAGTTTTAAATTGACATGTCTTGAAAGAACCGTTGAGATCTTAGCATCAGATATCTATCGTTGTGTGGTAAGTCTATTGAGTTGGTTAGAATGTTGTGGTGAGAAGAAAAGGGGAAGTGTGTAAGAACAGATTTCGTGGTAATTCTTGTCCGATAAATTTCGGGGACGAAATTTCCTTAAGTGGGGGAGAGTTGTAACACCCGGGTTTGAGGGTCGAAAGAAATAAATAAATAAAATAATACCTCGGTTTTGTTTTGCAAAAAAAAATTAAATTTAAGGTATTGGACCAATTTTTGATTTTTAAGCCCAATAGCCATTTTAATGGCATTTTTGTAAATAGTGGGACTTCTAAATTAAAAACCCCAATTTTTAATTAAAACACAAAATTTTCATCTTCCTCCCTCCTCATCTCTCCCTTTTCACGTCAAAGGGGAGAGTTTTTCTCCAAGTTCTATCCCACATTCTTTCTCCTTCATTTTGGCTCGAATTTGAAAGGTAATTTCGTTTTCGACTTGCTCTCATCTTCCTCTCCTCAAAAGTACCTTTAGATTTCATTTCTATCCATGTTTTGGAAGTTTGGTTTTTCATGGAAAAATGGTAAAAGTTAAGGCTTTATGGGTTTTTACTTAAGCTACGATTTAATGATGTTAGATATGGTGTTTGAGAGTCAAATGGTCCAACATATATGATTTTTACATGATTTAAACTAATTTTCGGAAATGGGTTTTTTTGGGGTTTTAGAGAGGTTTTATAGTTGGTTTAAGGGCTTTGATGAGTGGGAAAATACTTAGTTATGATAGTATGATATATGAGGGTCACTTTGGGTGTGTTTGATGATTGTTTGGATGTTTGAAATGGAAGGTTTCAGTGGGTTTTGTGGGTTGCTCGAGAATTCTGTTTTGGGCATGATTTTGGGTGTTAGTTGCTTGGAAATGTTAATCCGAGTTGTTTCCGACGACTAGTTATTGATTGTGGGTGTTTTGTTTGTGTTTGGGTTTGTTTAGAATCAAGGTTTGACATCGGTGAGACATCGGGAGTGAATCCGGAAACTTGAAGGTGTTGCTTGCTTGGTAGTTGAGCTTGGAAGTGAAGGTGAGTGGTTAAAATGTTTTAAATGGTTTTGAGCAATTGGTTCAAGCATGTGGACTAGGTTGGGATTGGTAGACCCACCTAGAGTTGGGATTAGAGTGGTAGCCTAATCCTAAGCTTTAGTTAGAGACTTTGGTTGCACTCTTTAATGGTTGTTATGCCTCTTGATTAATTGTGATTGTGATGTTAGGTATAATGTGTTATACATGTATATTGAGGCTTGGATTTAAGCATTGTTATATGTATGTGGAATGTGCATGATAGTGATCATGGTGAGTACGTGCTAAGCACGGAAGTTGTTGAAATGATGTTGTGAAAGGTTATGGATTTTGTTTAATATTGGCACTAGTATGCTTGGGTACAATGATCGATCATTAGGATTAGTGTGCACACGAGAGTCAAAGTCGCGCGTGACCTTGGTGGCGTTAAGGCACCAAGAAGGAGTACGGTGATGTAATATTCCACCGGAAATGTTTATATATTAGTCGGTGATGAGTGAAATCCCATCGACGGGGCGTGAGGATGAGTGGAATCCCCTCCGCGAGAACCGGTGATGAGTGTAATCCCACCGAAGGTAATGGTTGTGTTGGAAATGCGTTCCAACATGTTATTCGCGTATTTGAGTCATAACTAGGTGCCAATATGATATGAAATGTGATCTCCAATATAGATTGAGATATGTTGTTAATAATACATTGAGATATGTATCTTCGTGTGTTGGGCTTATAAGTTGTTGATCATGGCATGGAGACGAATATATGTTCATGCATCATGTATTGTTTTTGGCTCTTGAGGATCGGAGGTAAGATCATGCATTCCATCATGGTAGTTGCTCGTGCTTGGACCCTGCATTGTCGAAGGTTTGTTTTATGAGCATACCCTCACTAAGCTTTTATGCTTACGCTCCTTTTTGTTCGACAATGCAGATCAATAGCTTGTGGGTGTCAAGGGCAAGGAAAGGCCTCCAAGTGTTGTTTTCGGTTAGCTCAAGTATGATCTTTAAGTTGTAGATTGTAATAGTCAAGCAATGGGATAGGTGTTGTCGATTTGAATGCTTTGTTGTATGTTGAAGTGGGTTGGCTCTTGGATGCCTTATTTGAATTATAAATCTTGCTTATGATGCATGTCTTGTATGCTTATATGTTTTGGTTGCTAAGGCATGAACCTTAAAGTGTTTTGTATGTCATCTTTTGGTAAATGCATGAATTTCTTGGATGAATGATTCTTGTTCGTGTTGGTTGCCTCACATGCTTAGATCTTGATGGTTAAAGATTGTTCGTAGGTTGTTTGTGGCTAAGGGAGTCGTAAATCGCATCTAGAGTCGAGTCTTAAATGGGTTTTTCTGAATTCGGAGACTTGCAGTGCATGGCATATCGATACGCCAAGGGCCGTATCAATACGGTCTTGCCTGCAGGCCTCAGTTTTAGCTTGGCGTATCGATACGCGGGGGTGTATTGATACGATCTTTGCTCACTGGAATTCTGAGAATTTTGATAGTTTTTGGCGTATGGGTGCGGTGTTGAGGCGTATCGGTACGGTTTCATCTCGTTGACCATAAGATGTTGATCGAGAAGGGCGTATCGATACGCTTAAGGGCTGTATCGATACGGTCTTCTTGTGTTGACCATAGGGTGTTGACCTTGGTCAAGGCGTATCGATACCCTTGACAGGTGTATCGATACGGCCTGCTTAAAAAGGGAAAATGGACTGTTTGAAATGCTGTTTTGGATGGTCGTTGATATGTTGCTGGTGTTTCCACTGTCGTGTTCCACATAGGAATTAAAAATGCATCTAGACAAGATAAAGTTAAAAGAAATTTTCTAGGGTTGCTAACCGAGGTAGGGCCTTATCGAGTTTCACGTCGGTTTTCCCCGTGTAGTCTACTCGAACCGGTCAGCCGACCAGACCGGAGCGAGAGGGTTACATTTAAGGTTTGATAATAGATTTATGGTTTAAAATTTATGAATTAGGGTTTAGACTACTAAAAGAGTTACGTGACATGTTTAGAATTTAATCTTTGAAATAATTATCCATTTAGCATTCATATTGTTTTATATTTGAATCTCGGGTTTTTTTTATTTGAATTATCACGACTGTACATCATTTTCACATTCTGATTGCTTCAAGCTTAGATTATTTAGGAGTTATTAGATAGATCATTCTAAGTTTAAATCAAACTTAGGTTTATATTAGTTCGAACCGGACATATTTAAATTGTTTTTTTATGATCAAGATAGATTAAATCGAGTTTAAAATTCAAATAAATTAGAATCTAATGTTTAAGTTAATATCCGAATGGACAGATTTAATTTTAAGCATCAACAGAAGGTTAGCTTGTTTAGCAAACTTGAACAACAAGAATTTATTCTTACACATCCAAAACTATGGCTGGCTTCTTTTTGCCCACATTTCTGTAAATCAGCCACTATGCCTCCATTTTTATCATCGGTCCCGGTTGCAAAAGTCCGAATGGACCGACTTTCATGTTTATGCATATCAAGTTTTAAACATAATTGTATGAATCAATCGAATTAAATTTCAATATCTAAGCTGATCGATATAAATCTTGGTGAGCAAGGTAGGGTACCTACCAAATAAGTAGGCATTAGAGAGAGAATCCCAATCTGAACTGTAAAGGGAATAAAAGGATCCCAACCCAAGATTCCGAACAAGGACTAAAGACAGGGAACAGGTGGTTTCTAGTGATTGGTTAACAAAGGAGAATTGGGTGAATGAATTAGAATAATTTTCTCGAGAAAATATCAGAAACCAAACAGATACGATTGAGTATATCACGAGAGTTCTTTTCATTGATTTTTCAAGCTGCAAAAAACAAAACAAAAAAGGGAACAATCTTGAAAGTTGGATTTGGGTCATTATCGGAACGGGGGAACCCTGGCCCACGCTCACGATGTAAAGGCGTTCCCACTTTGTTCAAAGCGGAGTCCCAGAATGTCTTGCGCAGGAAGCAACTATTTTTTTTTTTGTTATATGTTGTTTGTTTTATGGTCCATGTTCAGGGTACGAGGCTGTCTTTCTCAACAATGTTGTTTTTGAAATTCGAACTCACGTCCTCTTTTTGAAAGTACAATGTGTCTTACTAATGCACCTAACACCAATTTATTATTTCTTAAGTTCTAGTTTTGGTCTTTATTGTAATTTAATATTTCTACTTTAATTATTTTGATTAAAACTTCGATACTGATTTTTTTAACAACCGATATCTGATTCTTTGATAATCTAATTTATATCAGGTTTTGCAGAGACTCATTATGAGGGAGACTATCCAATTTAATTTTTTTCATTTACAACGTGAGGATTCGAACTCCTAACCTTGCTTAAGAGACATAAAATTAATAGTTGGTCTAATACTGATTTTTTAAGTATTACTTTTAGCTCATACTAACATTATTTTTTTTGTTTTAAAAAAGGATATTGTGAAGAAAAAATAACATTAATAATTTAATTTAAATAATTAAATATGTTAGCTATTTAGACTAACTACTAATCTTATGAAAATAAGGGTAGATGCTAAAATAAGAATCTAACCTTTCAAACAGTCGAATAAAATTTTATGTTTTCAAAACTACCTAGATTGGAGTGTAATGTTTTAAATATGCTCAAATAAAGAAGTAATCTTTTACGGTTCGATTCAAACGTTATATAAGCTTGGTTAATTAATAAAATCCGATACTTTTTTCCTTTATTAAGATGTAGAGGAAATTTTTTACAAAGTCCTTATTTTTTTAAAAAAAAAATCTTTTAAAATAGTCGAATAAGGCCTAATGTTTTATAATATGCTTAAATAAAGACTAGTCACAAGTATTTTCCTTTTATTATTTGAGCAAACTTAAAAAACAATAGATTTTTATTTAAGTATATTTGAAAACATTAAGTATTTATTTGACCATTTTGAAAAGTTAGGCTTTATTTAAGTAAATTATAAAAAGTCAATCCTTTATTTGACCGTTTATATTCAAACAAATAAATGAGATTCACGACATAGGTCAATAAATGCTCCTTCATTTAATTTTTTTGTAAATTCAAATTTTAATATTTATTTTAAAAATATTATTATAATACAACTTAATAAAAGAAATTAAGTTTAACGGTAATAGAACTATAGAAGAACAAAAATCAACATTTGACCTTAATTAATAATTTAATCCCAGCCAGCGTCCAGAAAGGAGTCTAGTGTCTATCGTGTAAGGGCTTGTTTTTGGTTGCGTTTCGCAACCAAAAATTATTTTTTTAAGTGCTTTTAGTTAAAACAGGTTGTTTTTGGTTGCTTTTAAAACTAGTTTTTCCACCCAAACCAAGAAGCTGGATTTTATAGCTTCTTGGGTGAAAAAGCTAGTTTGAAAATAAAATTACTTTTTTACCCTTATTATTTAATTATAATTTATTGTTAAAATAATGTTTATGCATACATAATTGTAAAATAATATATATTTTATAATATTTATTTTGAGAATAAAATTATTTTATTTGTACTTTATTTTATATTTATTATTAATGTGTAAGCGGTATGTCCGTATATAATCTAGAATATAATTTATATTTTCAAATTAAATTTTATAAAAAAAAATATTTTTTTATTATAATTGAAATTGATTTATTTTATAAATCATAACATTAATTAATTTGAACAATCACCCAAATTTACTTTTACTTTTTAATATTATGTCTAAAATAGACTTTTTATCTCAAAAATCACTTTTTAATTTCAACGACAAACACTATCCAATTTTTTAAAACTACTTTTCAACGACTAGTTTAAAAATTACTTTTTTCACCACACTTTTTAAAAGCAACCACAAACTAAGCCTAAGTCTAGAAGTTTCCTCCTCGAGTCGGGGGAGACACTCAAAATCTGTCTTAAAAACGGCGAGTTCTAGTGGCGGCTGTTCTGTCATAACTGTAGTTTCCAAGAAGGTTCAGTTGGACACCGCAACAGTTTCAAGAAGCCTGACCCTTTATAACTTTAGACCAAACCACTGAACTCTCCTGCCACTCTGTTTACCTTATACTTTGACTCCTCTTTTTCTTTCTCTCTTTAATTTCTCCGCCATAGATTTTTGCAACCCAGTTTCAGTCGGGGATTTTCAGATAGTTTTCTATGGATTCCCTTTTCCAAGATTTTCCCAGCTCCATGTACGGATTCGAATTCGATCATGGGGGAATCCCAGTCCCACTCTACTCAAATCACAACCTTGTTAATGAGTTTAAACAGAGTCCGAGTCCAAGTCCGGACTCACCTGTTGAGTCAGCTTCACCGTCGGGGACGACGGCGAGTCCAGAGGGACACCCTCTTGATAACGTCCCTTTTGCCAATGAAATGCTCAACTACATAAACGAGATGTTAATGGAAGAAGACATGGAAGAAAAGACGTGTATGTTGCAAGATTGTTTGGCTCTCCAAGCCGCCGAGAAATCATTCTATGAAGCTCTTGGCCACCAATATCCGGGGCTTTCCGGTCCGGAAAGCAACTCACCGGTGTCGAAGGGAAGGAAGAATTACCAGCGTGACGGTTGTGATGAACTGGAAGACGGTAGGAGCAGCAAGCAATCTGCTGTTTCCCTCGAAGATTCAGAGCAATCGGAGATGTTCGATCAAGTGTTGCTTTGCAAAGGCGAAAACGACGACTCTCCGAAGTGTTCGCTGCAAAATGGGAAGCTAAAAGGGTCTTCCAATGGCGGGACGACGCGCAGGAAGAAGAACGGGAAGAGAAGTGAAGTGGTGGATTTGTGGAGTCTGCTCACTCAATGTGCACAAGCTGTCGCCATTAATGACCAAAGGACTGCACACGAGGTGTTGAAACAGATAAGTCGGAATGTTTCTGAAACCGGTGATGGAACCCAAAGATTGGCCCATTACTTTGCTGATGCTCTCAAGACTCGTTTGGCTGGCAAAGGGGCACCGTCGTATTCGCCGTTGGTAAGCAATCGGACTTCAGCTGCTGATATCCTTAAAGCTTACGGAGTGTATGTTTTAGCTTGCCCTTTCAAGAAAATGGTTAATTTCTATGCAAATAAGAAGATAATGGAAGTTGCAGAGAAGGCAACCACACTCCACATCGTTGATTTCGGCATTTGTTACGGTTTTCAATGGCCTTGCCTCATACAGCGTCTCTCGGCAAGAGCTGGTGGACCTCCCAAGCTTCGAATTACCGGCGTTGAGTTCCCGCAACCAGGATTACGACCGGCTGAAAGGGTTGAAGAGACAGGGCGTCGCTTGAAAAGGTATTGTGAGAGATTCAATGTCCCGTTCGAGTACAACGTGATAGCAAAGAAATGGGAAACCATCCAACTCGAAGAACTAAAGATCAACAAAGATGAAGTTGTCGTTGTAAACTGCTTGTATCGGTTAAAGAACCTCCCCGACGACACATTGTCGTCGGCCAGTTCGAGGGACACTGTCCTGAAACTGATCAGAAGCATCAACCCCGACCTTTTCATCCATGGGGTCGCAAATGGGACATATAATGCTCCCTTCTTTGTCACAAGGTTCCGGGAAGCACTCTTCCATTTCTCAGCTCAGTTCGATATATTCGAAGCGAATGTGTCTCGGGAAGATCCACAAAGGATGATGTACGAGCGGGAGATACTCGGGAGGGACATAATGAATGCTGTTGCGTGCGAGGGAACCGAGAGGGTCGAAAGGCCGGAGACGTATAAGCAATGGCAGGCTAGGACTATGAGGGCAGGGTTCAAGCCAATTCCATTGGATGAAGTGCTGGTGAAGAAAGTGAAGAATCTGGTGCAATCCAATTATCATAGGGACTTCATTGTCGATGTCGATGGCCGCTGGATGCTGCAGGGGTGGAAGGGGAGAGTTATTATTGGCCTTTCATGTTGGAAACCTGTTAGGAAATAAATTGCAGATTAGTCACTACCCCATTTGTTGTAAATATAGAGTCCTAGAAGCAATGACTTCATGTGTGTTGATTGTTAAAGCTCATTACAGCCAATATACCATTTCGAATGAATTTGATTGCATTCAGAATAAGGATTTGGTAACTAACCTCTAACTCTTTCCATATTTGAAGGCTGTCTCGATACACCAAAAGGTTCCTGCCTCCCGGAAAAGCGAAATGTGGTTTCCAAACAGTTGGCCATTCTCATAGTAACCATGCTTAACAGTAGCTTTACCAGTTCTCTCATTACGTTTTTCATCATAATAAACCAGATAAAGAATGATAGTTTACGTCATATGGCGGTTCGGTATCGAGCTCTCCGCATGATATAGGATGGCACAATGTTGCAGTTACCGAAAATCTTCAATGTAGAACATGTATTGGACTGAAGACATATTATACTAGCACCACAAATAATTTACAGAATATTTATTGTTTTGAAGAAGCATATAGGTGTTCACAAGAGACCAAATTCAGCACAAGCATTATACAGCTGGAAAGTCGTTCAAGGAACAAATTCTGTGTTGGTCCCGTAGCTCAGTTGGTTAGAGCGTTGGTCTTATTAGCCGAAGGTCGTGAGTTCGAGCCTCGCCGGGACCATTTTGTGGAATGCTTGTGAGGGACAGATCCATTTTTCACTGTCCCAAAAGGTCAGATAAAAAGCATGCCATTTTGTGCAAAACATGTGTTCAGTTCAACTTACCCTACAGGCTACAATCTGAAGCAAAGATATTATACGAATCTCAACATGCCCATATTTCTTACATTCAATGCCATTAGTGGTACGAAGTGTTGGGACTTTCCTTTCAAGATTATATATCATCTTTCTTTTTGATTGAACTTCGAGGAGATTACTTACAAGAGCAATAACACAAGACAAGGCTTTGTTATGAGAGCAGAAGCAGTGCATGAACGACAGAAGGTAAATAGTCATAGGAGAAAAAATCATAGGTCACTTGACCTTTATAGTTTATACTCTCATTTACTCACATCAATCCAAGGATTGGAACTTCGAAATGAACTTACAACATGGTTGATATCGATATGACCACTATACTTTCAATTATGTCAATAAGACTGCATAATTATTTAAAAGATATCAATTAAGCCACCTAACGTAGAGGTTAATGTGACAGTTAAAAGAAATTTATATAATTACATATTTAGTCCCCACTATTTACAAATTTGATCAATTTAGTCCTAATTTTAATTTAATAAAATTAATTCTTCAATTAGGTGGATTTGAGGACTTTAACTATATATATTTGATTTAATAATTTTATTATATCACCACCTTATTGGAGGAGAAAGATAAAAAAATGTCAATTCCTCGAATAAGATTTGAACTAGGGTGTGCTTGGACAAAGAGACGCTAGTTTACCATTGTGCCAACTACAAAATTGTGTTCTAAAGTATGACATTTATTATATGTCTTTATTTGTTGTTAATGACAGGAAAAATAAAATAAATATGGATTAAAAAGATTTAAACATGATACATATGTGATGCATAAAAACATCTAAATTACCGAAATAAATCTAATAATTAAATTAAAGTTGACACACTTGTATTTTAAACTAAATTTAATATATATTTTTCTTTCCACAATTATTTTTTATAATTTCATATAAATAATCATTGAATTATTTTTAACTTTATTAATAACTTTATATTTTATTAAAAAATTAATTAAATTATTATATACGTTAAATTATATTAAAAAAATTAAAAATTTATTAGAAATTCATTTAGTTAATCTAAACTCACGACCATAATTTAAATAAATTGACATGATTTTAAAATTTTAATATAATTATATATATAATAATTAAATTATTTTTTAATAAATATTAAAATTATTAATTAAGTTAAAAAAATCTATTCATTGATTATATATGTGAAATTATAAAAATAAATGTGAAAAATAAAAATATATTAAATTTAGTTTACAAATATAAAAAAATCTTAAAATTATTTTTATTTTAAATCATGAATTACCCATAATTTAAAAAATAGATATAACTTTATCAAATTTAGTTTAATTATTAAATTTATTTCGATGGTTTAGATGTTTTTATGCATCACAAGTGTGTCATGTTCGAATCTTCTTAATCCATATTTATTTCTTTTTTTCTTGTCATTAACAACAAATGAAGACATATAATAAATTGCATACTCTAGATTACAAAAGTGCACTTGGCACAGTGGTAAACCAGCGCCTCTTTGTCTAGGCACACCCTGATTAGAGGGGGAAATAAAATTATTAAATCAAATATAAATAGTTAAAGTCCTCTAATAAGGTAGTGACACGCGTCACCACTTAATTTGATAATTAATTTATTTTATTAAATTGAGACTAGGATCAAATTGATAAAATGTGTAAATAACGATACTAAATATGTAATTATACAAATTTCTTTTAACTACCACGTCAACCTCTCTGTTAGGTTTTAACGACAGGTAACTTAATTGATACCATTTAAATAGTTATGTGGTCTTATTATCAAAATTGAAAGAATAGTGGTCATATCAACTCTAACCGTATAATTAAGTGGTCATTTGAGTAGTTTACCCTAAATTTAAACTTAAAAATAAGATGATTAGTTAAAATTTAAATAATAATAATAATAATAATAATAATAATAATAATAATAATAATAATAATAATAATAATAATAATAATAATAATAATAATAATAATAATAATAATAATAATTTTTGAACAATGACAATTGCATTTTATTAATAAAAATAATGAAAGAAATTAGAATTACAACCCACCCAAACATAGAGAGAAAATTAGGGACAATAGTCACTAAAAAACTCAAACATAAAATAACAATATTAAACCCAAAAGATATGTAGAAAAACCAAAATTTTCCTTGAGAGTGACGTCAAACATCAAAAGAATCCAGTAACCTTCGTAAAAGCTCTTTGTCCCTGTCAAATAAGACGCTCTACGAAGTGATAAAGGAGTGGTGAGCGAAGCAAACTATATGGTAAGTTGTTTCGCTACACAATTCTGATTATATCGCAAACAACTTTTTACCAAAGAGGAAAACTGACTAGCTATACGTGACCACCGATAAACCAATCAGAAAACAAATGTCGTGAGAGTTTTTGTGCGACCACCAAAACGACCGTAAAGGTATGCGAAAAATGTACCAAAAACTATAAGGATCGTGCCACAAGTGAAAAGGAAAAACGTACCACAAGTGAAAAAAGAAAGTGTGCTACAAAAGCAGAGAAAAACGTGTCACAAAGATAAAGATTCTTATTCAAAATTGAAAAAAAAAATTAATAAACATTAGTGGTCGGCGACCAACATTAAGAATAGTACCACCGACTAAACCAAAAAAAGAAAGCGGGACAAAAATATTGAGAAAAAATTTAAGTTTGGGAGAGAAGTTTTACTTGTATTTAACTTTTAGAAATAATAGCAGTTAGTTTACTTGAACAAAAATGAAATGCAATAGAGTAGGCTAATCATATTATTTAGTGATTTCTCCGCTAAAGCATAAAATGAGATCATACAAGAAAAGAGTTAAAAAAATTTAAACAATCTAGAAAAATGATAAATAATCAAACACCATTATCGTCTGTGAATAATAAACATCATCAACACTAACATAAACATACATATAAGAATGATTACACGTCGATAAAATTGACTTTACCACAACTCAACTGCGACCTGTTGTTAGCAATGGTAAGCGTCTATTAATACAAGAAAATCAATCCCAAGGTCCAAACCAATGGTAAATAGACAACGTCAAATCTCATTCTAAAAAATAGATAAAAAACAATGGAAAATCTAATAGGTTTTTTTTTGTAATATGGATGCCCGTCTTACGGTATATGTTTGGGGTGCGGACTGGCCCTCCCAACAATGTCGTCTCATCCTCTTTTGAGAGTGTTGTGTGTCTTACCAGTGCACTCAACACTAGTTGGTGAAAATCAAATATTTCTTTAATTTATCAAATAAATTATTTTATTATTATTATTATTATTATTATTATTTATTACCCTGAAAAAATTAAGTATACAAATGGTTAAAAATAAAATTAATTTATAGTTAACTTACGGAGTAATACTTTAATTTAGGAAATCCAATAGTTCAATCTTGGGCTAACTTGAATTTGAAAGTTGGTACTTTAGCCCAATGAGGACCAATTCGGATTTAAAAAATAAAGATGGCCTTATTTGGAATTAATCAAGATCTTACCGTTAGGTGCATTAAAAGAGGTAACACCCTAAAACCGACTTACATAGAAAAACCTATATAAGGTGCCCTCCTCGTCAACAAGATTAAAAAAGCTTTACCCTATCACACAAAATTCAGCAATTCCTTGTCAAAGCTCACACAAAGGTAGTTTTGGTTCCATTGTACAGCTACTTGTTCTTGGAACCAGGGTTTTGTTTATTGCTTCATTAATATCACTTTTCTTCTAGATTTAATGACTTCTTTTTCCTTTGTTTTTATTAGATTTCTTTAGTTTCTGGTAAGAACTATTTGGACTCCAACTCTGTGATCATGGACATGGTACGTTTAACGATTCCAACTTCTTCCTTTTGGTTTTAATGTTAATGGCTATTTGGTTTGAAAAGCTGTTTCTATGAATGTGTTGACGTTTTGGCTTAGGTTAATAATGTTTATGTGGAGTTCTTGATATTGTTCCCTCTGGTTTGCTTCATTGCAGGACTTTGGCAATTCGACATTCGAACAGCATTATCGATGTTACCCTGTCTCTTTCATTGATAAGGTTAGAGGGTTTCTTGTGCCATAAGTTTTCGTTCCACAAGTTTTCGTTCCACTTTGATTCTAATTCGTTAAAATCTTTGCAGGCACATCTGGATAAAGGAGATAAAGGTTAGTTTGATCTTTCACCATCACTCTAATGTCCTTTTCTAAGTTTTGTTTTCATGGCAATTGACTAAATATCATGACTGCATTTTGTTTCCAGTGATTATGCCTGTCTCTGCTCTTTGTCGTCTCGGTGAGTGTACTCAGTACTCGGCTTCCTTCTTTGTATCTCTGTTAACGAATGAAAACGTTGTTTAATCCTAATAATCAACAACACTCTTTGCTTTCCAGCATACTTGAACATTGAGTACCCGATGTTATTCGAGTTGACTAATGCTACTGCGGGGCGAGTTTCTCACTGTGGGGTTCTAGAGTTTGTTGCAGATGAGGGCATGATATACTTACCATACTGGGTATGGTTCTGAATGTTCTTTAATTCTTTCAACATCGTGATTTCGAGACGGTGTTTCGTTGACTTTGTGCTGCATTCTTGTTTTCAGATGATGCAGAACATGCACCTTGAGGAGGGAGATCTTGTGCTGGTGAAGAGTGCTAGCTTAGCAAAGGCAACCTATGTCAAGCTGCAGCCACATACTTTGGACTTCTTGAACATCTCCAACCCCAAAGCAGTGTTAGCAATCTTCTTTCGAATATATCGAAATTCTACGATCTGCATTCGTTTTCTTGAATTCCTTTTCGTGTTTGTTTGCAGCTTGGAAACTACACTGAGGAACTACTCTTGCTTAACTGTTGGCGACACGATCATGGTCCCCTACAACAATAAGGATTACTACATCAATATAGTTGAAACAAAACCCTCTCCTGCAGTCAGTATAATTGAAACCGATTGTGAAGTGGACTTTGCTCCTCCTCTTGATTATAAAGAAATTGAAAAGCCGGCTCCTTCTCTACTATCAAACAAGAAGCGTAAAGGTAATTCTTCTATTTGTTTATTACTTTCTAGGAGAAAAAAATAATAATGGCATGGTTGAATTTGATTGCTGAATCTACTTTTATGGTTGCATGCAACAAATGACCACTCTGATTATTTCAGTTGAAGAAGAGCTACCGAGAAAAGCCGAGTTCATCCCTTTCCGTGGTTCGGCAAGGCGCTTGGACGGAAAACCAGCTGCAGTGCCCGGCTCTCCGTTTCTTAAACAACACCATTCAGATGTTGGCTGTGAAACTGTTGCTTCCAAATCACCAAGCTCTACTTCGAGTCAACGTGGTAGGAAGCTCGTATTTG
The DNA here is from genome assembly GCA_958450335.1 of Hibiscus tridactylites. Taxonomy (NCBI): domain Eukaryota; kingdom Viridiplantae; phylum Streptophyta; class Magnoliopsida; order Malvales; family Malvaceae; genus Hibiscus; species Hibiscus tridactylites. The sequence goes on from OY288292.1 coordinate 44,026,979, forward strand.
GTTCGAACGGGAATCGGTCCCAAGATGGAACAGCAAAGGTATGTTATGATATACTAGTTTAATGGTTCGAAGTTACTCATCTCATTCCGATTATACATGTTCTAAAAGTATCTTTGGAACTCTTACTGTAGGTTGCCATGAAGAACAGTCAAGAACGAGGCAAAGAAAAAGAGCCAACTCAAGCCTTCACCGGGAAAAAGTATTCACTGATATGATATATATATATATATATATATAATCTGAGCTTTAATCTATGTATTCTTACAATGACATTTAAATAAAAGAAATTTGAAAGGTGCTTTTAATGATGTTCCTAACCATGAGAAAACCATGAATCCTAAAGAATTCAAATCTCATGAGCAACCTACCTGTCTGAGCCATAAATCCTTCCTATATAAAGGAACCCTCCACTTACACCATTTCACACACCATAACGTTCAAAGAAATCAGTTTACTCTTACTGCAAGAAATGGAGTTCCACGAGAAGCTTGCTTTTCTTATCGTTGCAACGGCGCTGGTTCTTCTTGCCACAGTGCCCCCTGCAGCGTTCGCAACTCGTAGCGAGGTTATCTTGACTTACGATGTCGAAGCCGAACCAAATAATCGAGTCAGTAACATCAGAAACCCTTTGGCCATGGTTTTTGAGGCGTACAACAGTCCCAGAAACTGCATCTCTAAAGGTTTGTGGTGCGGGTGGAACCCGACTGGTTGCTGTGAGCCTTGCGGATGCCTCGCAGGGTTTTGCTATGCCCAGGGACCATGCAACTGAGCTCCAAGACAGACCACATGGGATTCGATGATTAATGTTTTATTATATATAGTTTGAATAATGAATCTTGTGTTGTGTCCCTGTCTGCTTTAGCTTTTGCAAATTAAACTTGTAAGAGTTGGTGTTTGCAAAATAATGAATAAAAGATACTTTTGAAAACAAAGAGAAAAAAGGGTATACATTAGATTAGGTTTAAATTGTTACTTAAATCAGTGGGAATATGAAGTTAATTGTAGAATCAAAAGATAAGAACATGAGATTTTTTATTAAAATAAGACAATAAAATTCTATTTCTAAGATCCATCGTCTTACATGCTACAAAATGGACTGGAGACTGTAAAAGACTAGTGAGTCTTAAAGAGCTTAGCTCTAGACGTGGTATAAACTATGCTCTAACCGTTGTCTCAACGGAAACCTTTCCGGACTGCCGGAAGTTCTCATCCTTCTCATTGGCTGCTTCCCAGAGCTCAGGCAATGCTTCCCTGATATTGTGAATGCTCTCTAGTGCATAATCTACACCACCTGTCCGGTGAGACGTCCCGACCTGTATGCATATCATGAGAGGAAACTAATGAGCCAAACATTCTTAAACGAATAGAAGGCAAAACCAAATACAAAATATCAGCATGTTAGAATACTTAGCTTACCCACACAGTGTGAAGTCCCATGTTTTTGCCAGTTTGTAGATTGCGGATGCTGTCATCAAAGAACAACTGCAAAAGCACCCATAACAACAATATAAGTCATTTGAAACCATCTGTAAATCGATAGATTCAATGGTTTTAGTTACCGTTTTCTGGGGGTTGATGTTGGCAATCTTGAAAACTTGCTCAAATGCGTTCTCAAATGGTTTGCAGATAACTGGAGTACTTGGAAGTTTAAGCTCAGAATCAAGAACAGCACTGCTGTAACTATCGATGTCGAAAATTGTAGTGTTCAATTTGAGATCAGCAGCAGCAGAAGAGTTGTCTTTGTTTATGGGATTCAGAGTCTCAAAACACATAATCCCTTCAAAGCAGTCCTCCAATCCCAATCTGTTGAGCACCCTGGCAGCATGGTTCTTATCAGCATTGGTGAAAATCTGTATGCAAAACCAGAACAAGGTTTACAAACAGTGCTCAAAATGATCAAAAATGGAAACTTCATAAGAACAACAATCTTACAACTTTCCGGACTGGTAGGCTGAGCAAAAGATTCCTTAAAATGGGGTCAGGTTTTAGCATTGTGTAGGGCAGTCTCCCATGAACAAAACTGTGAAGTAAACAAATGAGAACCATGAACAGAATATATATACATATACATACACACATGAAAAAATGGAGAAAAATTAGTACCCATGAAAATCATCATAATCAAAGTTATAACCAAGAGCCTGGAAAGAAAAGGAAAGAAAGAATTAGTAAGATATAAACAATTCCAAAAGCAAAAGAATGTTATGACAGTTTTTACCTTTAAACCAGCCATTGTTGTGCCATAATACTTGTACAGTGAACCACATAATCCAGGAACTTTTGCCTCCTCTATTCCAAGCTTCTTAATCATATATTCTAGAATAAAAGTGCACCAAAAATGTAATGATTTTGAAAAGAGAAGCTAAAATTTTGTCAAAAATATAGAAGACCCTTCAATGAAACAATGAGAATATATACCTTGAATGTTCTTGGTAACTTCACTTGAAATACCAGAAGTCAGTGGATAAAGAGTGTCATCTAGATCTGCAAGTTTTCAAAAAAGCAAAGTGAAGAAATTAAAGAGTTTACATTTGGAATATATTAAGAGACATTTGTTTAAAGAGAAAGGTGGGAAATTTACCAAATAAGAGACATTCATATTTTGGGTCAATGGTCTGGTTGATCTCATCTTCATATTCCATTTTTATCTTCACAAAGTTGTCAAAATTTTCTATCAGTTCAAGTATAATGCAAAAGGAAGATTCAGAAAATATAGAGAGGCCCCAAAAAGGAATATTTTGACCCAGATTCAGACAGATTCTGTTCTTAGTTTTTAAGAATATCCAGAGGGAGAATATACATTGAAACATCAAACAAACAAACAAAATGAAGAACAAAACATGTAAAAGAATAGAACATTACCAGATTGAAATTAACCAAGAAAAAGGGATGGAAGAAAACGAAGTTTAAGAAGGGGAGTTAAATAGAGTAGGTGTGGAAGTGGTTTGGGGCTTCTGGAGAAGGGAAAAATGAGGATCTAGAAAGAACTGAAGCCAAAAAGTCAAGACACGAGTTGAAGAAGAAAAGGACAACACATGAATAAGGTCGAAATAAAGATGCGTTAATGGGGACAGTTCGGATCTATTTTTTATTTTTCCTATATTTCGAATCTGATATCTAAAATTTTCAGATATGACACGGATAGTTATTTTATATTCGGATCAGATATCTGATTTTCGAAAATTTAATTTATATATATATAAATCTTGTTATATTCGATATTTTTACTTGTTATATGTGAAAAATTGAAATTTTCATGGAAACATATCTTGTTATATTCAATAATTTGTTGATTGTTATCAAGGCAATTCAAAAGTTTACGAGGCTCTGTACAGTTTATTAAAATGAAATTTTTTAATTTATAATCCCAAAAGATATATAAAGTTTTTTTTTAAATATTTTTATTATAGTAAAAAATATATTAAACCAAATGTTAAAGTTATTTTTTATTTTTTAATTTATTAAACCAAATGTTTTCTCTATATAAATATTTAATTCAACTCAATTGGGTCCTCTTTTCTTAGGGTCTTGTGCGGTCGCTCATCTCGTACATGTTCAACACCCCACTGATTGTTATATTCGAAAACATAAAATTTTCATGGATAGGACCGTCAAATTTAAAAAATAATTAAATCAAGTTATAAATTCGGATATCTGAATATCTAGTCCAGAAATTGCAAATATCCAATTTTTCAGATCAAATACCAATCACTAAATTGCCTATCCAAAAATTTCGAATCAGATCGAATCGAATATTCGAAATGCACACCCCAATCTGCAATAGATTGTTTTTACTTTGGTTATAAAAATCAGGCCAACAATAAGGTAGTGCTAGAGTGAGACACCTTTAAGGTACAACTAAAATGAGGCTGACCTACACAAATTTTACTCAGTTGGTAAGAATTTGTGTAACTACACAAATTGTTACAATCTACACAAATTCTTATCATTTGGGGTAAGAATTTAAGTTATAATATAAGTTACAAAAATTCTACCTAAGGCAAAATTTACACAACCAGTTGATAAAAATTTATGTAGTAACATAAATTCTTACCTAGTTAGTAAAAACTTTAATTATACCTAAATTCTTACTCGGTCCTACATAAATTATTACCTCTATTTTAGCCTCACCCTAAAGTACCTCACCTAATCACCTTAGCATTTCCCCAAAAAATGAGGATGTGCAAAGGGGTATAAACGATCCGAGTCAAGCTCGAGTAGTGCTAAGCTCGACTCATTAAGAATTCGAGCTGAGTTTGAGCTTGAGTAGTTTTTAACTAGCTTGAATAATCTGAGCTCGACTCGGCTTGTTAAGAGCTCGAGCCGAGTTAGAGCTTAAGTCGAGTTCAATCCAGTCGAGTGTTGATCGAATCAGACTCAAGTAGCTCGTGATTTGTCTTGTCTCATTTAAAGCCCTATTAGGAAAAAAATTGATACACAAGCTTGTTGATTTTAGGGTTTAGAGGTTGTGGGTTTAGAATTTAGGATTTAGAACTTATGTTTAGGGTTTATGTTTTAGGGTTTTAGAAATTTAGATTTAAAATTTAAAATTTTTAGTATATTATATTTTCAAGTAGCTCATGAGCTTTTCGAGTCAAACTCAAGCTCGAGTCCAGTCCAGTCCAATCAAAACGAGTGCTGACCAAATTGAACTTGAGTAGCTCGCGAATTGTCTCTTTACCTATATGCAATGCAACACCAAAAATAGGTGGATGGCAATAAAACTTGATCGAGAATAGGACTTTGAGGAAGATATTTTGTATGAAGTTGGTATTAGAGGTGACAATTGAGCCGTTCAGACTGGATTCAGGTCGAGTCATTTTGATTTGGGTTATTTACAGTTTAGGCTCGATCCAGGTCTAATTCGGATTAGTTCTGGTCTACGTTATTTCGAGTCGAGTTAATATTAGATCGGTCGATTTTTTATTCAGGCCAATATTATATCAGTTGTTTTTTTAGGTCGAGTCAATATCGGATCTATCAGTTTTCGATTTGAATCAATATATGAAGGTGATCTTTTAAATGAGAAAAAATAATATTAAACTATTAAAGAGTATTACTAAAGGTGGTTGTTAATTAGTAATATATTTCAAAATGAGAATAAAACATACATATTTGAGCAAATTAAATTCGAGTTGCTTTTAGTTCGGGTTAATTTCAATTTGGGTTTTTTTTTGTTATGGTTACCTTCGATTCAGATTGATTTCAATTCAACTAAAATTCAATTCGATTTGCTTCGGGCTCAAGTCAAATTTAGACAATAATATTCGAACCCATATCGGGTCGGATAAACCAGTTTCGAAGTCAGGTCAAGTTTAATAGGGCTAGCCGGCATTCAAGCAAGGATGGAATGAGAGAAAATTAGAATTGAGGATGGACCGAGGGATACTAGGGAATTCGCATCCTTAGAAATTTAAGTCTCATATAAATAAAGAATTGGACCAAGTCCATGTAGGCTAACAAAGGTATAAACAAACATTATCAAAGACCAAATCACAAACACTTGATAAAAGAATAAACGATTTTTTTATTGATAGATGATTAAATTAAAAGCACAATCTGTCAGATGAATTGTGAAATTTTAAAATCTGGGTTTTTTTCTTTTTTTCTTCTTTCTTTTGGCTATTGTTGTTGAGTGATCTATGTTCATCATCAGCTAAGCCATAACTGATGTCTGAATTGCAAGCTTCCCAGAATAGACAACAACACCTTCTGCTTTCTTAGTGTCTGATTCCCACAGCTCCGGCAGTGCTTCCCTGATGTTGTGTATGCTCTCCAATGCATAGTCTGCTCCATTTGTTCTATGGGAAGTTCCCACCTACATTGGACATCACCCAAATATCAAGCCCTGTTCTGCAATAATCACCAAAACACAAGTCCTTTTTCTGCAATTTTTCAATTAATGTCAACTTACCAACACAGTGTGGAGGCCTATTTCTTTTCCGGATTGTATGTTGCGGATGCTGTCGTCAAAGAAGAGCTGCCGTGAACAAGAAAGAGTTGTTAGAACAAAGATGAATAGTGCATGCAAAAGGGTTTAATTCTAGTTTTAGTCCCTCTACTTTTAAGTCCAAATTGATAAATTTATGGACTTACTGTTTTCTGAGGGTTGATGTTAGCAATGTTGAAGGCTTGTTCAAATGCATTTTTAAATGGTTTGCAGATAATTGGAGTCTCCGGAAGTACTGATTGGGATGCATCAAGAATCTCAGCCCTTGATTCTCTCAACTCGGAGCTGTCTTCATCATCTGAACCATTGGTTCCATTAGTGGGATTAAGGGTCTCAAAGCTTATAACCCTTTCAAAACAGTCCTCCAAGCCTAGCTTCCTTAAAACTTTAGCCACATGGACCTTGTCCCCATTTGAGAATATCTGTTTCAATATGGCAATATAAATCATAAGAAAGTTCCCAGGTAAAATGATTATGTTGGCACCATCTGAAACTAAACTGCGATACTCAATTTAAATCCGAAATAAGAAGAAGAAAACTTACAACTTTGCGAATTGGCAAGCTAAGCAAAAGATTCCTCAAAACATGATCAGGTTTCAGGTTCTCATAAGGCAATCTCCCATGAACAAAGCTATGGTATTCATCATAGTCAAAGTTGTAGCCAATAGCCTGCAAATCATCATTCAAAACCACAATAACATTCAAATTCAAATTCAATCACCATAGTTTCAGAACCACAAACAATAAACCAAAAGAAAGAATCAAAGAATTTACCCTGAGACCAGCCATTGATGTCCCATAGTTTCTGTACAGCACACGATTAGTCTCCGAGACTTTGTTTGCTTCAATACCAAGCTTTTGAACCATAAAATCTGCATCAAACAACATGTTATATGTCTAAAAAGATAACCTAATTCTGCAAACACATCTGGAATTTAGTATACCTTCAATGTTTCTGGTGCATGCTTTGGATAAACCAGAACTCAGAGAATAAAGGGTATCGTCCACATCTGAAAATGGAACATATTCATTCATGTTAGTGACATATCCAGTTTTTGCTTCTGATACACAGAAGAAAAGACATACCAAAGAGAAGGCAATCATATTTTGGTTCTGCAACATGCTGAAACTGATTTTCATACTCCATTATATCAGCAAGAATATATGAATAAGAAACTGAGAAGGGTAAAGCTACAAGAGAAAGATATATGAAAAGGTTGAAGAAGGTAGTTTATATAGGGGAAGCCATGGAAATAGAAGCATCGATTGGTAAGGAAAGTGAGAGGAAAAAATGGTGTGAATGTTGCTTTTTGGTTGGGTCATAATTCGTAAAGTATGAAAACGAATTTGAGAACAGTGACTGGCAACATCAGTTTGACCAATGAGCCTGCCACGACCAAACTTTAAGGACGACGACAGTTGAAAGAGCCCATTAAAATTTAAAGATTCTTTCATCTTTTCTTTAAAGCAGTAGGTTAGGTACAACCATTTCTATGCTCATACATAATCATGGTTTTAGTGCCTCTGTTGTCTTGAAATTTGGATTTTTTTTTTATAACTACATGTTCATTTTATGATTTATATTCAAAATGTTTGGTTTTTTCTTTTAATTATGTCGTCTTTAAAATTTAAATTTATAATTTTTATTTTTAAAAAATAATATGTCTTGTTATTACACTCAACACTTGTAGATTATAAACATGTTTTTGTTGGATTATCTACTTTAATTTGGCATAATAGAGTTGAACATGTTTTGTTGACTTTTCTAATTAAACATGATTTATTTACTAGAGCTTCACGTGGCCCGACTTTGTAATAGAATAATGGGTAAACTACATGTTTAATCACCTCACTTATAGAGCATTTTTGTTTTGGTCACTTAATTATAAAAATTTTCAATTTGACACAAAACTTTAGGATTACACTTGTTTAGGTCACTCAATTGTAAATTCTTTAATGTTGCTTGAAATGTTTTTGGTAAATTTATGCAAATCCCCCCCCCCTATAAAAGGCACAAAACGCAAAGCTTTGGTGTTGGCATTAAAGACTTAACGTCCAAGTGACATAAACCGTGTACAATTTGAAAGTTTAGCAATCAAATTAATATTTTTACTGTTAAGTTCCTAAAACAGAAACACATCGAAAGTTGGATGACTAAACATGTAGTTTATCTTGGAATAATAATAAATTGTGTCATCACATTAACAATAACTAACTGTGTTATCAATTTAGTCATAGAAAACAATATAAAAGTAGAGGGATTCAAACAACAATTTGACCTAAAACATCTTTTCAAGCATAATAACGCGTGAATTACTTTATATATAGCTTTTGTTTGGCTTTCAAATGATTAATATACAATAAAAATCAATATCGAAATATGAAATCATCTTACGTTGATAATGTGATTTTCTTTGTTTGTTTAAAGAATTTCGAATAAAAGATGTCATCGAAGCATGTTATTTTAAAAGGAGGCTCCATTTCTAAGTAATAATAATTGAGGCATAAAATAGAAAATTAGTCATGGCTTAATTAAGAAGGTACATTCCAATTTTTTTGTTAAACTTTTATTTAGAATATACTGTATGTCACCAGGAACAGAGTTATTACAGATATGAAAAAAGATTTATTAACATTTTAATTGGTCTTGTGAGATAAAACGCTAAATTCTTTAAATAAAATTAAATGTTCAAATTTTAACGTTATAATTAAAATAAATTAGACTGAAAGAGTCACAGTGGTTAAACCATATATGAAAAGGATTTGTATTTTCAATTTTCGACTAGTGGTAGTTTTAGTTTCTATCAATTTAAGTACTCATAAAATTAAATCTTGTATCTCCTAAATTTTAAGTTAATATTTATTAGATTTTGTTATTTTTGAGCTTAATGACTTTGTTTATGGGACAGAGTTAATCAAACATTATAAAGAACAAAATTTATTAAAGCTTTAAATCTAAGAATAAAGAAGGATATATAACAACTCGCTTAGCCAATACATGATTTCGTCCCTATTTTTTCTCTCCCACCGTTAGGAGTGAGCGTTCGATCAAGTTGGGTAAAAAAATTTCGAGTTATTCGAGTTGACACGTCATATTTTACAACTCAAAATTTATTTGAATTTTTTCGAATCGAGTTTTCGAATTTTTATACAAATTTTCGAGTTAAAATAGTTTCATTTAAATAATTGAATAGTCAAATTTTAAATTTTTTTAGTTTAGTGGTCAAAATAGGTTAGACACAATAATTAAATTGAGGGACTCGATCAAACTTAAAAATAAATTCACTAACTACTAAAAATTTCGAGTTATTAGAGTTTTCATTTTACAACTCAAACTTTATTTGAAATTTTCTTGAGTCGAGTCGAATTTATAAAATTTTAAGTTCAGTCAAGACAAGTCAAATTAATTTATCTCGAGTCGAATCGAGTCCTGTTCACCCCTACCCACCGCATAATCCTTACTCTACTCTGCATACCTTATACAAAGGACCATATTATTTAAAGCTTCATATCGACTTCATCGTGATCAATAAAAATAGTAAAAAAAACCCAAAAAAGAAAGAAAACATGACTTTTGATACATTATCTAGTTTCTTTCTGATATGTATAAAAAAACATTACGCGGGCTGCCTTTGAATTTATTTGAAGGAAAACTAATTTAATTATTGTGTCTAACCTATTTTGACCACTAAACTAAAAAAATTTAAAATTTGACTATTCAATTATTTAAATGAAACTATTTTAACTACAGGTTAAAATATGACCATAGTAGGGTTTGAACATGTGGCCTCTAAGGGGAAATGCCAAGACTTAACCATTACATCAACTACTCCTTAGTAATATAAATTGCACCATTATATATATATATATATATATTATAATAAAGTAAATGCTAAGAGAAAAAGAAGTAAAAATGTTTGAGACGAAACTCTAACATAAGTCACATGGGATATATAAAAACATGCATATCACTAAATCAATTCAAATAATTAAATCAAAAATGAATTTTTTAATTATATTTAAAGTATAGTTAAAGAAAAATTTAAAATGAATAAATATATATTATCCGGATAATTTTACCAACAATGATCTATTTCTTTAAAGAAACATATAGTTTATAAAATATTTTTTAAGAAAATTATCAAACACATATCGGATAAAAAATTAAACTTATTTATTATCAAAATTATATTTTTAATATAATATATATAATCATTGAATTACTATATTTAATAAAAATAAAAATTATTAATTAAATTAAATAATTTGATTCAATATTTTATATGTGCATGAAGTTATTCAAATAAATGTGAAAAAGAGGCTTGACTTTAGTGATATACGTGTTTTTATATATCTCATGTGATTTATATTCGAATTTCCTTTCAAACATTTTTTCTTTTTCCTAGCACTTTTTTCATTATAAGATATATATAGAATGATGTAGTTCACATCATAAAGAAGTAGTTGGTGTATTGATTAAGTCATCTTTTTTCACTTAAAGGTCACAAGTTTAAACCCCTCAATAGCCATATTCTTTTCTCTTGAATTTTCTTTTAACCAAGTGGTGATGTCACCTGATTGGAGGAATATATTATATATATATATATGTAATATTAAATAAATTAGAGTAAATTCATCATTTTAATTTTATTTAATTAAATTAAAATTATGACCAAATTAATATAATAGGTAATTAAAAGGGATTAAAAATATAATTATACAAATTTTATTTTAACTGACGCATCATCTTTCTATTAGATTTTAACGACCAATAGTCAAAATAAGTCCATTTAAATAGTTAGGTGGTCAAATTATGATTTTTTTAGTTCAGTAGTCAAAACATGCTAAACTCAATAGTTAGGTGGTCATTGAAGTAGTTTTCCCTTATTTAAATGCTACGCAACATCATTATTTATTGGTATAATGACTTTCGTTTTTGGTTGAATCAGTAACTCACCTTTTGAATTTTCTTTGGCTGCTCCCTAAATCTTCAAGATTTGGGTTAAAGTTTTTAAATGCCCTTCTACATGGACTACGGGTGAGCGTCGATCGAATTAAGTTAAAAAGTTTCAAGTTATTCAAGTTGACGCGTCATATTTCACAATTCAAATTATATTTAATTTTTTTATTCGAGTCGAGTCGAATTTTCGAATTCTGATACTGTAATTATTTATCATGTTATAGTACATTTTTATTTTAATTTAAACCACTTTCTGTAATCATATAAGATATGCATATATATTTCTTCATATATTTTTCATGTCTAACATATATTTCTTCATATCTTTTTATATCGGTATATATCAAGAAAAGTTGAGGGACACAACTTAAAAATCAATCCACTAATTACTAAAAATTTTGAGTTATTCGAGTTACTCAAATTTCCATTTTACAACTCAAACTTTATTTAAAGTTTTTTCGTGTCGAGTTTATAAAATTTCGAGTCGAATCAAGACGAATAGAAAATTTTGATTTTTTCGAGTCGAGCTCACCGCTAACGTGTACTATGGGAAGTCCCTGATAATATATATCATTATTTATTGGTATAATGGATTGGACAATGTCACATGAAATTGCTCATTTTCTATTTTTCGGCCCATCTTAATTGTATAAAAAATGAAATGGCAATTAATGACAAAGGTGTTCCATCATGTGCAATTGTTTCATAGTATTAAAACCAGAACAATGTGGTAGTTTAAGATCCAGCAGATGCAATTCAGAAAATTTTAAAGATATTGTTTTCTTTTTCAATCAACATTCAAAATGTTAGTTAACTAATGTTCACAAATTTAAATCAATATTCTTTTCCCCTTTGGGTTAGTATTCACACTTCTTTAGCTAATGATATTGAAATGGGAAAACATATATGTTGAACTCAAAATGTACACTTACTATTAACCTGAATGATCAAGTTGGGACAACCTTAGGAGCAAGGGTTGAGGATCCATCATCATCTTCCACAGTTCCACCCTTGAAACCCTTGCTTGAATCTGTCGTAGTTCCTAATTTCGCTCGATTCAAATGGTCTTTCACCCAAAACTCGAACCAGATCGTTTTGGTAGAGAACTTCCTTTTCAAGCAACAATTCCGCAATCTGAGCTACTTGTTCTTTATGTTCCTCTATGAGTTGCACTGTTTTCTCATATGCCTTGGCCACCAATTCTCGCACTTCACCATCGATGAGTGCTCCCGTCTTATTGCTATACGGCTTCAACATCTCCAATCCATCGTCCCTTTGAGGGAAAGAAAGCAGGCCTACCTTGTCACTAAAGCCGTAAACTGCCACCTGCGCATAGGTCATCTTCGTCACGTTTTCCAGGTCGTTTTTTGCTCCCGTTGATATACTCCCTAGCAAAACCTGAACCATGAATTAAAAGAAGAAAATACCTCAGTATACAAACACAATTCAAAAACTAAATGTAGTTCTTTGGTGACCAGGTTCTTGGTGCTTATTTGCACCCACACCATAGTCACATGGAACAGAAAATTTCAAATTTACCTGTTCGGCTGCTCGACCACCAAGGGCCATGCATGTCATATCAAAAAACTGCTCCTTTGTCAAGAGAAGGTTTTCATTTGGAACATACTGGGCAAATCCAAGTGCTGCTGTACCACGAGGAACGATTGTCACTTTCAAGATGGGTTCAGCATGTTCCAAGAACCAGCCTGCAACGGCATGACCTGATTCATGATAAGCAACGGTCTTCCGTTCGAGTTTACTTACTACCTGCTTTACATTGAAAACATAAAACAGTGATGCAAAGTTATTTAAATCATATCACTGGACATAACATGCAATGAACTAATCAATGTCTAAATTAATGACCCCCAAAATGGTAATGTTTAATTGAATGGATTAATGGTAATAGATATTTTACTGCCATCAATAGAAACACAAACACAGAAAACTGCTACAAGGATCACATGGACAAGAGAGAATTACCCTGTTTTTCTTCTCCAGGCCACCAATGATCCTGTCTATAGCAGCCTCAAAATGTTCCATTGTGACTTGTGCCCCGTCATTTCTTGCGGCAATTAGAGCAGCTTCATTACACACATTTGCAATGTCTGCTCCAGCAAAGCCAGGAGTGAGAGCTGCAAGTCTTTGAGAGTAAAATGATGGCTCATGATCAAGCTTTATCTTTCTCAAGTAGATCTGAAATATCTGTTCACGGCCTTTGATATCAGGTTTATCGATTAAAATTTGACGATCGAATCGCCCTGGCCTCAGTAGAGCTTTGTCTAAAATATCAGGCCTATTAGTAGCGGCAAGCACAACTACTCCCGAAGTGGTTCCGAATCCATCCATTTCCACTAGCAACTGATTAAGTGTATTCTCACGTTCCTCATTAAAAACTGACCAACCTTCACGGCCTCTTGCTCGACCAATTGCGTCAATCTCATCAATAAATAGTATACATGGTGCATGCTTCCTTGCTTCTTGAAACAAGCTCCTCACCGTAGATGGTCCAACACCACCAATCATCTGAATGAAATCAGAACCTGATATTGATAGAAAAGGCACACATGACTCATCAGCAGTTGCCTCTGCTAGGAGGGTCTTCCCTGTACCTGGAGGACCCATCAAAAGAGCACCTTTCGGAATTTTAGCACCTAGTTCCTCATATTTCTTCGGATTCTCAAGAAAGTCCGCAAACTCCATGATCTCTTGTTTTGCCTCATCACAGCCAGCAACATCTTTGAAATAGACCTGGACTGACCAGAAACAGAAAAGAGAAGAATATAACACCCGAGTACGTTTCCATATTCTAGCAACATAAAACACCACCAGGACCATGGTTTTTCTTTATAAGCAAATATATTACCTTCATGGAATTTTTATCCACTTCGGTTACATGGACTTTTCCTATGTCGGAAATTCCACGATCACCCTTACCACCACCAACACCCGATGCATGTCGAAGTCTCCGGCCTGTATAAAGTAGGAATCCAATAAGTAATAATTCAATAATTAACAATGTCGGCAAAAACTTTGGGTACTCCTGGTACAACCACATCTTCATATCAGAGTCATATGTCACAGGAACATAATCATGTGGGTCAATCCCTAATGCTTCTTGGGCTTCTTCCAGCTTCTCCTCAAACGACTCAAGACGTCCGATGGTGAAGTAGTAGTACTTGATCTCATCTCCAATTCCTCTGACATAAGTACCACTAGCACGACCCCGGAACACATCATCGTTGGTTTGATCGTGTGGTGTGCTCCTCAAATAGACTTTTGCAACTGACTTATTAGAAACAACAATATGGTCAACTAAACCTGGTTCCAGAAGCGTTGTTTTGAAATCTTGGAAGCTAATCTGTAGGAAAGAGTTCCATAGCATACCAACATAATTAAGGATAGATGAACTTTGCTTATATTTAAATATCAACTTGAAGTGGAAGAATAAACAAAATTTTCACGTAGGCTACTGGTTCTATATGCATTTTGACATGATTAACATAGAACGGCGCATTTAAAAGGTTCTTAAGTAACACAACAAACATCCATGGGGTATTTCAAGTGAGTATGAGAAATCTAATATGATCCACACAAAAAAAGGTGCAAAGCGCAAACCAATGAAGCATTCTGCTTCACTTCATAAACGCAGCAATGAATTTATGGCCACTCAAATAGTTTTAGACATTAGAGAAACACAAAGGCAAGTAGCTTTACCACAGATAGGTAGAAAATGAGTTATCTTTCCTAATAAAGCTTTTCTATTTCTTTAGAAATGTCAACAAAAAAAAAACTGCCACCATGATGCAGCTTGTGTAAATCAAAAGAGTTCGGTCTGATTAAGGAGAAAATGAGGCTCAACCATTAAACTTGAAAAGGTTCCCTATCCCATCATTGAGTTAACTCATGTAAGTGACATTCAACTCAGCCCTCAGTAGCTGCAAACTTTTATTCACTTAATACCTAAGAGAAAGCATAAATGCAGCAAAATATTGCATAGTTAGTACAAAGAAAACCAAGAGGTCTTTTTACCATATGCTTATGACGTTTGGACATATGATTCAATATTCCACGACAATCTATTTTCTAACAACAAAATATGCAGAGTCTCAAGGCATTGGCACGATCAGCATCGCATCAAGTTATAAAAACTAAGCCACTTAAATAAGCAAGCATCAAAAAGCTGAAATAATTTGGAGAATGCTTACCAGTTGATCCTCGATGAAAAAGGGAGGTATGAAAACAAATGTTGCAAGTACTAACACAAAAGGGATCAGATTTTTAAGAAACTTCAGGAAAGTTTCCCAAAAATCCCACTGGCCATTTGTGTTGGAATCCTCTGAAATCATTAAAAAAGTAGAAAATAATTAATTTTTGTATAAGCTATCACTTGCAGGCAACATAAGAGTAGATTCATAGAAGACACGAAAACATCCCAAAAAATGAAGAGAAAGAGAGAGAGAGAGAGAGGTTGTCCCAGCACAGTATTATAAGCAACCTCAACAGAGCAAAAAATCTGCAGGGCTGACAAAGATCATTTTTCTTTCTTTGGATAATGTAAGATAAACCATCCTAGAAAGATCATTTTGATCACATATATCATAGTTTCTCACATCATATTACTGTAAAAACAAGAAAGACAACATGTGACTAAGTCTTGAAAGATTATTCAATTATCAGCTATAGCTTTTAAGAAAATGGTACCACACTTCACTTTCCTCATTCCAAACTCTTGCAATTGGAAGGAATAAGCATCAAACATGGCTGTATCGGCCGAGTCTATCCATCAGCTGCTTAAGTGAATAAATGGCTATTGATTTTCTAATATCATTTTACTTTTATATTATATACATATATAAGTTAATAAATATGTATGTTATTGAAATAAAAAGCTTCCATTATGAGAGCTGCATGAACTAGCATTTGAAAAACTTTGCTTTATCCTAATTAATCCATGTCATGATTTAAGTTATTAAAGAAATCCATATATTCGTAGAATCTTCAGAAATTGATTTAAAAAATTTCAAATGAAGAGAAGGGGGGATATGTATTAAGTACTCGCCTTTGGAGTCAGATTTTTTGTCATTTTGCTTTGGAATTTCCTTCTTTTCCTTTGGGTAAGAGTTCTCATGATCTGCAAAACACCATTTAAAAAAGAATTTCAAGTGAAGGAAAATATACGAAATGCTAAACTCTAAACTTGCTTAGCACTTAAGAAGAATCCATTTTGTCTAAGACAGTAAAAATAAATACTTTACTCCATTTCACTCCATCATTATTAGAAAAACATGAGTTTTGTCTAAGACAGTAAAAAATGATGAAAGAAAAGAGTATATTTTATATTTGGCTTTACTTTTCATCTTGGGGATTTCAGTGGAGATACAACGATGGATTCCATTGTTAGCAACAAGGAAATTTGAATATGAAAAATAGGGCTTTGAAGTAAACTCCTTTCCAGCTCCCATTGAAGCTAAAAATCCTCTGAAAAACCCTGATTCCCCATTTGCTCCACCTACATTTCCGCTCCAACGTGGCGAACTCGCCGACCACCCTCCGCCACGACGCAACAAATCCTGTTTAAAGAGTAAATAGATAAGCTTGAAAAGTAAGAACTTTAACTGAGAAAGTTTGTACTAGCGAAAAGAAAAGAAAAAAAACTTACTCTTGAAAGAGAATACCGGGAATATGATCGACCTAGCTGATACAAAATCATCGTTTTGACGATGAAAATTCAAGTTCAAAGTAGACAAAAATATGGTTTTTAAAGCAAAGGTTTGATCTTCTGGGTACCCAAAGAAAGCAAAACGTTTGTGTGGGTGCAATGCAACAAGTGTGGTAAAAAAAATATGGTTTAAAAGTAATCACTCTTTATCATAATTTTTTTTTAAAAAAAAAACACCTCTCATATTAACAGATACTAATCAACTTAGCTTTCAAAAAAAAACCTCAAACTTTAAAATAAAAAATTCAACAACAATATCCAACATTAATCTTGATGTAGTTGTTGTAAAAAAAAAAAGCCGGTACTCCCCCATTTAATTATTTGGAAAATTGAGGGTGACTAATGAATAATTTAAAAAATATATATTAAAAATATTTATAGGTTGATGAATGAAATGGCGGATCTGTATATAGAGATGAATGGGCCCGTGCCCACTTTAAACTTTTCAAAGTTCGCATATTTACCTTCAATTTTTTTATTTTTTATGAATTAATCCTTAATTTTTTGTGGTATTTATAATTTGTGTTTACCCTAAAATTTTGAGATTCTATTTGTACTCACTCTCAAATATATTTCTGGATCCGCTACTAGATGAATGGAATTATAATTTTAAATTAATAATCAAAACATTTTATCCAGTAAAAAATATAACTTTTAATCTAAAATTTGTGGCAACCATTACTAAATGCAGGCTGAATCACGAAGATTTTATGGCAGGGGTCTTAGGATGGGAAAAAAAGTTTATTCGAATTTGGGTGGAAAACGAAGATGATATGATAAATAGGCCGTGTTTGGGCGGCGATGTTAACGAATTTTGTGTTGTATTGTGGTCAGCAATTGCACTGGGTTAGTTTCTTAAGTTTCTTTTATCGGCAAACAAGTCGTAGAAGCCAAATAGCCAATCAATCAGTCTAATTCGACCCGGAAAAAAAAGGATTCAATTTCATTGTTTTCAAATTAAGATGAAACTATCAAATAAGTCTAATGTAAACATTTTAATATATGGATCCGACCAAAGTTTTATGCATCACGTTATCGTTCATTTTTTTTCGTCGATCGTCATTTATAATGAAAAAACTATAAAAAAATTTAAAACAAAAAATTATTTAAAAATTCAAGAAAAATCTAAAAGATGTTTGATTGTGTAAAAAATTTAAAATTATGGATAAAATTATAAAAAATGTTTTTTTACTTAAAATTAAAAAATATAAAAAAATAATTGTAATAATTATTATAAAATATAAAATATTTATAATGCAATAATATTAAAAAAAATTATAATTTTTAAATATTTTTTAATTATAAAATCCAAAATTTCAAAATTTTCAAAATGGCCAAAATTTTCAAATCCCTAACCCTACATTCCTAAATCCTCAAATAAGTTTAATCGACAGTGGACATTGTTAGTATTGTGGCTAGGGGTGTTCATATTCGGGTACCCTAAATTTTGGGTACCCAGAATTTTCGGGTATTTAAAAGTCGGCCCGTGATCCGGCCCATAAGAACCGAGTACCCGCAACCCGATTTACTTTTTTATATATGTTTTAAATCTATTTCAAAAAAATACATTGAAAACACATAAAATTTCAAGATATATATTTCAAACACAAAAATTATTGATTTGAGGTTAGTTTTAAGAGAGAAATATTTGGATATATATATATATATATATATATATATATATATTAAAGTTTATGACAAAAGAAGGTATTAACAAAATTAATCTCGATCATGATTTTTCTTTCGACTCTCATACTAACAAATTAATGTAAATATTTTTGAAAAATTTTAAACTTAAAAGTATATAATACAAGTATAAAAAGAAGTTAGGGATTTAAAATTAATTTTAGGGAAAAGTAATAAGAAACATAAAATGAAAATAGAATTTAAAATATAAAATAGAATTTAAAATATAAAATATATAAATATTAAAATTAGTGGGTCGGGTCGGGTACCCGGTTATAAAAAAATTTCGGCCTTAACTTGGCCCAACTACCCGGCCCAAAAAATTCAGGTATTTTAACATAAATACCCAAAAAATTTAATCGTGTCGGCGGGTCGGGTAGTTCAGGCCGGGTATTTTTGAACACCCTTAACTGTGGCAAACGGCGGTGCTGGTGAGAAGAAGTATTGAGGGAGAACGGGTTGGGCGATGCAATGGGTGTCGAACAGTGAGAATGGGTGCAAGGACAACGAAGATGGGAGGGATTTTCCTGTGACTGGGAGTGGCTGGTAGTTAAATCGGTGTTAATGCTTGATTTAGGAATTTATGGGGCTTTTTTGAAAGAAATATAACTTTTGGGTTTTTTTAGAAAAAAATTATTTTATGATTTTATAAAAAATTAAAGGAAAATAAAAATAATAATTTAATTTAAGTCTTGTTTGGTAAACAATTTTTTGAGCTAAAGTTAGAGGTTTGAAGCATTTTTAGAAGTTTGACCAATCAAATCCACTAATTTGGATGTTTGGTAAATAGAGGATTGTAATAGCGGATTGAGGTGAAACCTCTCATTTTGAAAAAGCTCATTTTTAGGAGCTTTTTGAGTTAGAGGTTTGGATAAAAAACTTGTAAAGACTATTTTATCCTTGATAATTATAAAACATTTCTCTAAATAACATAAATTTGATTAACTAATAATTTTTTTTAAAATAATTTCATAAATAAAAAATTAATATATAAATTAATAAATACATATAAATTTAATAATTAATAAAATTATATTCAAAATATAGTTTCGTAGATAAGAGATTAATATCTACATTTAAATTTAATAATTATTAAAAGGGAAAACTACACCAATGACCACCGAAGATATTGGGGATACCTATTTGAACCACTGAACTAAAAAAACATCAATCACACCACCAAACTTATTAAATCAACCTATTTTGACCACCGCCGTTAAAAAATTAACGGAGGGGTGACGGAAGTGCCACGTGGCAGTTAACAGGACTTTTTTAAAATTACATGTTTAGTCCCTGTTATTTACTTATTAAATCAATTTGATCCTAATTTTATTTTAATTAAATAAAAATTAATCAACCAATCAAATTATGACACGTGTCATCACCCAATTGGATTAATTTAATTTATTTTGTTTAATATTTAATATATTTTTTCCTCCAATCAGGTGGTGACACGTGTCACCACCTGGTTAAAGGAAATTTAAAGAAGAAAATGAAGATGGTGTTATGGTGGTTCAAACTTGGGACCAAGGGGATAAAACCCTAAGCTTTAACCATTGAACCAAATTGCTTTTAATGCTATAGTTTGCACCTTTTATATACATATCTTATAGTTGTTATGTCTTCTTGTTAGATCCAACAACTATAAGATATGTATATAAAAGGTGCAAATAATAACACTAAGAGCAGTTTGGTTCAATGGTTAAAGCTTGGGGGTTTTATCCCCTTGGTCCCAAGTTCGAACCACCATAATGCCATCTTTATTTTCTTCTTTAAATTTCCTTTAACCAGGTGGTGACACGTGTCACCACCTGATTGGAGGAAAAAATATATTAAATATTAAACAAAATAAATTAAATTAATCCAATTGGATGATGACACGTGTCATAATTTGATTGGTTGATTAATTTTTATTTAATTAAAATAAAATTAGGATCAAATTGATTTAATAAGTAAATAACATGGACTAAACATGTAATTTTAAAAAAGTCCTGTTAACTGCCACGTGGCACTTCCGTCACCCCTCCGTTAATTTTTTAACGGCGGTGGTCAAAATAGGTTGATTTAATAAGTTTGGTGGTGTGATTGACGTTTTTTTTAGTTCGGTGGTTCAAATAGGTATCCCCAATATCTTCGGTGGTCACTGGTGTAGTTTTCCCTAATTAAAATTATATTAAAACAATAATTTCATAAATTATATTAATATGTACATCTCATGTATGCTCAGCAATGATATTAAAAAATTAATTTTTATAATCTAATTAATATTAATATATACAAAAGGTTAATAACTAATAAATTATTCATACATGTATCAAATATAATAATGTCCTTATATGTCATTTTGCTTGTTCAAATAATCAAACAACTATCTGCTATCAATTAATTTTACTAAACACTTTTATACAATTAGCTAATATAATTCGCTTGTAACGTCCGGGTTTGGGGCCCAAAAGATACTCAGGTTTAGTTAATACGATTCGAGTTAAGCTAATTTTGAGGAAAATATTTTAAATGACCAAATTCTAAAGCTTTTGAAGAAACATGAGATTTTTGGTAAAATGTGGATAAATGAGATTTTAGAGATAGATTTTAAATAAAAATAAAATATATTATTTCAAACTTCTAACCTCTTCTTCTCTCCCAAAACCTTATTCACGTTAAAACTCCCCAAAGCCATAGCCACCACCCATTTTTTCACCAATCTTCACCATTTTCGGAGGTTTCAAGAGTTAAGCAACTTGATTCTATTCTTCTCTTCCTTCCAATCTCGTTTTTAACATTTTCCTTTCAAGGTTTTGAAGATTTCTCAAGTTTCTTCATTTTGGGTAAAAATGAGAATCTTGTTTTTAGCATTTTCCTTTCAAGGTTTTGAAGATTTCTCAAGTTTCTTCATTTTGGGTAAAAATGAGGTTTTTGAAGGGTTTAAGCCAATGTTGATAAAACAGTGTTTTGTGTGAGTTTTAGATCATATTTTGGGTGTAAAATGGTGTTAAGACAATGGGTTTAACATGAAATCCCAAATTTTGGGGAAATGGGTAATCTTGATTAATGGGTATTTAGGTTTTTGACTTAGAAATGGTGGAGAAGGTTTCCTAATGTTTTGGTGGTATTAGGTTGTTGTTTTTGAAGTGTTTGGACATGGTTTGGATTATAAATTGATGAGGATATGGCTGACTTGAGATAAGAGTAGAAATGAGGATAGTTTTGGTTAGTTCCGAATAGAAATCGGATGCTTGTTGTTGTCAGATTTTGATGGAATTGATTTTTGTGAATTTGAATGTTGAAAGGTGTATTAATTCTTTGTTTTGAATTGGGTAGGAGTAGCGGATAACGATTTGAATTCTTCGGACGTTACACCGGGAGTTGCGGAAGCTTGAAGGAGGACCATTGGCTTGTTTTGGTATTGAGTTGGTGAGTGGAAATGGTTTCGAAGCTTTAAAATATTTAAAGAAGGTTCCTTGGGGTTTGGGTGGAGCCTCAGAGGCCAACCTCAACCCAAGTGTAAGTGTATTTGTTCTTGCCTTGTTTCGTTAAGCGTTGGTGTATATGTTTATGCACGTTGTTGGTTGAAATGCAATTGTTTCTATCTCCTTTTTAATGTTGTTGTGTTGTCGTAGTTGTGTCAAAGACTCATGTGATGGTTATTGGAAAGTATGTTGTTGACTACGGTGATGTGTAGTCCCACCGGTAGTGACTAGTAGATGAGTACGGTGATGTGTAGTCCCACCGGTAGTGACTAGTAGATGAGTACGGTGATGTGTAGTCCCACCAGAATCATGCTAGTTGTTGTGGACGGTGATGTGTAGTCCCATCGGAAATGGTTGTGTATGTGCATACCATGTGTTGTTTGTGCTTTTGGATTATCGTGTCTCCATTTCTAAACGATTTTGTCTTTAAACTAAATATATGTTTGAATTGCATTGTTGTTGTTGTGATTTTGAGCTCCGTTTACTAAGCTTTTAAGATTACGCTCTTTTTCCAACAATGCAGATCGTTAGTGGTTACGGAAGGCAAGCGGGGCAAGGGAGGAGTCTCAGAGTTCTTTACTAGCTCAAAGTATGGTTTTTATGGTTGTAATAATACTTAAGCAATGTGAATGCTAGACTTTTGTGTTTGGGAGTTGGTGTCCAAACTCTTTTGTATTTGTTTTTATTGCTAACATGTTTTAAATGTTGATATCATGCTATGTTGAGGTTTGTTATGGCCTTGGGTTAATTGATATGTGATTTGACTTGTTGGTGTTTTTGGAGCTAAGTGTTCTTATGAGCTTTTAAGGTTGAGATCCATATTTGCGTATATGCATGTTAGAAGCTTGTCTTTAGGGTGTTTTGCCTCTAGCTTGTTTGTTAAATATGTTGCTATGTGATTTGTGATCCTTCAGGGTAAGTTTGGAAATGTTTGGGGATGCCAAAATGTATTTTCGGGCTAATTTGTGCCCAGGCGTTTTGGAACGCCTGGTATTGTTTCGGAACGAACATGCTTTTGGGGCACCTGTATCGGAACGGGGGTGGTGCCGTTTCGATACATTTTGCCTCTGGATACTTCCGTTTTGGAACCATAGGGAGCCGTTCCGGAACGGCCTAATGTTGCTTTTTGAATGAGAGCCCGCATTTTAGAACGGACAATCCTGTTTTGAAATCCAGGTAGTTAAAATGGTTAAAAAGCATCTTTGAAAGTTTCCAAATGTTATGCTTTAGTCCCTAATGTTTGTATGCTTCCTAAATGAGTTCATATATATATATATATATATCCTTTGTGATGGTTTTGCCTCGTGTGCACGAAACTTGACTAATAACTACTTGGTAAGGTTAAGTTACCTTTATGCCCTATGCTCAGTTCGTATATGTGTTCGCTTTTCCTCTGTTTGCCTTCACACATAGGTTTAAACGTGACATTTAGACAAGATCAATAAAATGAAAAAATAGGGTTGCTAATCGGAGTGAGGCCTTTGCGGGTTTCGCTTCGGTTTTCTCTGTGTAACTCGTTCAGTTCGGTCTGGTGGCTAGGCCGGGACGAGGGGGTTACACCGCTAGTCAAATCAGCTAATGTTATCAGCTAATGTAATCCGCTAATTGCCAAACATGGCCTTAATATTTTTATATTTTAATTTTTGCAATTTTTTAAATAATTTTTTAGATTTTTTAAAGAAAATCGATTTTGATGACTTGGTGTGTCTAGAGTGTGTCATGTGTCATTCTATCTTCTTCGTTAAAGGGCATTGACGATCAACGCGGTCAACATAACAAAAGGGCTAAATTGGGTGCAATTTGAATTTTGATGGCTAAAATTGAGTAAAAAAATTTATAAGGACTTAATTGATTTTTTGATTTTTCGTTGAGGGATAATTTGACCTTTAAGCCTTCTATTTTTTAATAAAAATCAAAATTTCCTTTTCTCTATAATTTACTAAAACCCTGATCGTCGTTCATTACCTTTCCTACACTTCATCGCCGATCATCTTTTTCAGCATAATGTGTGAATTCTCACAGGGAGCAACATACATCCACCCATACCTATTTGTTCTTTTGTGTGGAGTGTAACGCCCCGGGTTTAGGGGTCGGATGTTACACGAGTAAATCGGGTTTGAGTCGTGGGCTCGTTTTAAGATTTAATTAAGCTTGGGTTAATTTAAAAATGTTTGATTTTCATTAATGGCAAACTTGTAATTTTTGAAATAAGTGGAAAATATAAGTGAAAAAGGGGTCTTTTGAATTTGTTCTCCTCATCTTCTTCCTCTAGCTTTTCACGTTAAACCCCCCTTAACCCCTAAACACTGTTCCATCAAACTTCTTCATCTTTTCAAGAGCTCTCTTCAAGGTAATTACATATTTGACTTCTCCCCTTTATTCCAAGCGTTTTCATGGTTCTAATTTTACTTAAATCTCATTGTCAAAGTTTTCAAGTTTTCAAGGAAAAATGAGGAATCTTTAAGGGTTTTTTTGTTTAGCTCTTGATTTGATAAGTTTATTTATGTTTTAATCTAGTCCTTAGATGTATCATATCTCAAAATGGAGCGGTTTTAGCAAGAATCCCGAAATGGGTTCTCATGGGTATTTTAAAAGTGTCAAAACTTGGGTTTTTAGTGTGGTTTTATGTTGGAGAGTGGGGCTGATGTTATAGCAATGTTAGAGAGGTGTTTTGAAGGTGTTTAATGGTGTTTTGGGTGTTGGAATTAGTAGTTTTCTGCTGAGTTTGGTGGGAGTACGAAAATGGGATTTATGGTATTGGCTTTGGTTTGAAATTGTAAGATTTTGGCTTGTGGTTGTGGTTTGGGGTTGTGACAATGTTTTGTGGTGAATCGGTTGAGTAATGTATTGTTTTTTATTGGTTAGAATCAAGGGAAACCGTTGGAGAGGCTTCGGACACGATTCCGGGAATTTGGAGACTTGAGATCTGTGTTTTGGCTTCCGTTTGGGTTGCATCGGTGAGTGAAAATGGTTTGAACTTGATTTGATTTCGAAAAGGGTTCTTGGGGGTTTGGGTGGAGCCTAGAGGGCTAACCTAAACCCAAGAGTAAGTTTGCTAAATTTTACCTTGATTGTTAAGTGTTGGTGCATGAATAATTGTGGTGATATAGTGTGATTTGTGGATTTCCTTTACTTTCGTTTGATGTTGTGGTGTAGTCGTTGTTGGTGTCGAGCCTCACGTGATGGTTGTTGTAACTACGGTGATGTGTAGTCCCATTGGTAGTGACTAGTAGAAGAGTAAGTTGATGTGTAGTCCCATCGAAAAACTACTAGTCGAAACGGTGATGTGTAGTCCCACCGTGTTTGGTTGTGCATGTGCAAACCATGTAATTGTGTTGTTGTGCATCCTTTCGTGCATCTAAATGTTTTACTTTTCGATTGAGAAAATGTGTTTTGAAAACTGTTGTTGAGTGTGTAAAAGTTCTATATTTTACCCCTTATTTAACCCATATTTTTGCTGTATTCAAGCATAATTCATTGCATTTAGGTAAAGTTTCACATATACATCACAATTAGATAAAATAACACAATTTCTACTGATTTTCGCTACTTTTGCAGGTAGCTATTGTGGCAGAATCAGGACAGCAAAGGAGCAGAGCTGGAACACAGAACTGGAGTCAAGAAGGAAGATGCTGTCGTGGCCACTGCCGTGGCAGCCATGACGACAGTATTGGTAAAGGGAAAAGTGAAGTGGAGCTCGACAGATAGAGGAATTCAAGTCGGTCTGTCGTGGACCACTCTTATATTTTTCTGAGCCCTGGGCAGAATGAAGGCCAAGCCCAAAGTTCAAGGAAGAAACCCAAAGCAAGAAAAAATGACGAACTAAAGACATCTACTCAAAAGATTTAATCTTAAATAGAGTTGTACTTTAGTTTGAACTTGTATTCTTACCTTATTCGAAAAATTGAATCCAATGCCTATATAAAGGCATGTAATTCGACCTAGGGAAGGATATCTCATATCTAGCCGTCTTCCCCAAAACCCTTGTCGTTTTCCCCTTCTCATCATGTTCTAAACTCCCCCTGGGGCTAAGGGTTGATTCTGTAAAGTAGTTGCAAGGATTGTATTGTTTTAGGAATTTTCTGTTCAATGAAATAAAACTTCAAGTTTGCTTATTCTGGTTTCAACATCTTACAAGAGTATCGGGAGAGCATTGTGAGATTATCTATTTACTTAATATCGGGAGAGTTAAGTATACGAAAGGAATAAGTGCGGGTTCTCCAGTTTATGGTTAAACTATCTCGGACCTAGGGATAGGACGAGGTTAAGTGGCTAAGGAAGAATTCAACAACATTGGTGTTCACCCTTCGATTCACGTCGGGAGGTATCATCCAAGAAGTGTTCATCAACAGTACTTGGGCCTAGGGATAGGACGAGTCACAGCAGGGATTCTTGCCAAGCTTGAAGTACAGAGTTGTGTGATCGCTGCCGCGACAGCAACAGACTTCTACCGCGACAGGGACGACGACAGAACATGATTTTCTTTTCAGTACAACACATGCACTACCGAGCAAATCAATACCGATCTATCTCTTAACCCTGAATCTTCATTCTCTTATATTCATTATTCTTCAATATTATTTCCCAAACAATTTAAACTCTTTTCTCTCTATCTCTTGTGCAGCAATTCGAGGATAAAGCTATTTCCAGTCCCTGTGGATTCGACATCCGATACTTCGAGTATCACTTTACTACTTGCGTCGTGTACACTTGCGCTACATTGCGATAGGACTTTTGACACGCAACAACTGCATTGTTGATGAGTTTTTAGAGCTTCGCTCACTAAGCTTTCAAGCTTACGCTCTTCTTTTTCCAACATGAAGATCGTTAGAGTTTCGGAAGGCAAGTGGGCAAGGGAGGAGCTTTTCGAAGTTCTCGAGTAGCTCAAGTATGGTTTAAGTTTTTGTAATAATGCCTAGACAATGGGGGTGTTAGACTTGTATGGAGTTGGTGCTCAAACTCCTTAGTTTGGGTTGTTGATGTTCTAGCATGTTTAAATTGTTGATGTTATGCGTTTTGAATGAGCGTTGTTAGACTCATATATGTTTGTCTTTGATGTTAATGCCTTTGAGGTGGATTTGTAAATCACAATTATGTTGTTGCCTAAATGCTTGTGTCTTGAAGGCTTATGACCATACTCCATGAATGTTATGTGTGTTTCGTTCTAAAGCATGTAAACCTTGGTATGCAATATTTATGTAAGTGTTTGCCTTCCTATGATTGAAATGGTTTAGTTATGTATACCTTTATGCAAGTTTTCTATCTAAGTGCTCATCTTGTGTTGGATGCCATGTTTGTTTGGTTTAGTAGCATCGTATGTTTAGCTTTGGTTGCTAAATGTTGTATGAGAGTTTGTTTGTTGCTAGACGAGTCGTAAATTGCATCTAGAGTTAAGTTCTTGTGCGTTTTGCAGCTAAATTGAGGCTTGCAGTGCAGGGCGTATCGATACTCCCAAGGGCTGTATCGATACGGTCCTACACTTTGGGCCTCAGTTTAAGCTTAGCGTACCGGTACACGGGGGTGTATCGATACACCAAAAGCTCTCTGAAAATCTGAGAAATTGACGAGATTTTGGCGTATCGGTACGAGTCTTGGGTGTATCGGTACGATTTTTATCGTTTGGCCGCGAGAAGTTGACCGTTGAGGGCGTATCGGTACGGTCAACCAGTGTACCAATACGGTCCCCCTAAGTTGACTTTGGGTAGTTGACCAAGTCAAGGCGTATCGATACGGTCTTCTAGCGTATCGATACGGCCTGTTGTAAAGGCTAAAATGGGTTGCTTGCTTGTTTGATTGCTTTGCATCGCTTCGTTGTCTTTCCGCTGTCGTATCTCATATAGGATCCATTAAAGCATCTAGACAAGATAATGTTTAAAGAAATTTTTCTAGGATCGCTAACCGAGGCGGGACTTTAACGGGTATTCACTTCGGTTTTCCCCGTGTAACCTACTCAGACCGGTCAGTCGTCTAGACCGGGACGATGGGGTTACATTTGGTGGTATCAGAGCCTCGATTACGAGGTCACTTGGGAAAGGTAAGTCAGGTAAGTTAGTTTGAATGGTTGCTTGCTATTGCACGGTGTATGAAAACATGTTTTAAATGGCCTTGTTGTTGGTTAAGGGTTAGTCAAATGTCCCCATTGTTAGGTGTTGTTGTCGAAAAATAGTTTTTGGTTTAACGAGCTTGAGAACTTGAGTCCTTCCCCTTTGCTAACCTAGTGTTTTCCTTGTGTGTTGTATGTTTGCTTTTTTAGATTCTATCTCGTTATGGTGAGACCGAGGGGGCGACCTAGAGCGGGTGACCAGGCACCCGGGGTGAGCCTCATGTTCCTCTTGCTCCTAGTGGTAATGGAGTAGGTGGCGAAGGTAACGTGCCTCAGGCTGGTGCGTAAGTCAGAGGTGATGGTAATGGGCCTCAGGTCGGTGCCAATGTTGGAGGTGTTTGGGGCTCAGGCGGGTCAGGGTCCAGCGGACGCAAACATGACCCATTTGATTCAGACCATAGCCAGAGCTTTTCAAACAGCTTTAGCCGATATGCAGGCTGCAGCACCACCTCAGGGTGCGGGGACAGGATTACCCCTAGAGAGGCTTCGTAGCTTGGGAGGAGTTGAGTTCTGTGGGTTGACTCTCGAGGGTTCAGAGGCGTGGCTTGAGAGTACTACACGCATCTTGGGTTAGATGGAGTGCTCAGACGCCCGTAAGTTAGGTTGCATTGTCTCCTTGCTTTAGGGGGACACATACACTTGGTGAACCATTGTTACTTCGGGTATGGCTCAAGCGAATATCACGTGGGAGTTTTTCAGAAATGCCTTTAAGAGAAAGTACCTCGGAGTTCGGTATTTGGATGAGAAGAAGATGGAGTTTATGGATTTGGTTCAGGGTAACATGACTGTGTCCGAGTACGAGGTTCAGTTTGTGAGATTGAGCCAGTATGCACTTGAGTTGGTTCCTAGTGAGAGGGAACGGTGTGAGCGCTTCCGGTATAGGTTGACTAGAGATTTGAAGACCTACATGCTTGCCTCTGACTACACCGAGTTTGATGTCTTGGTCTCTAGGGCCAAGGATATTGAGCAGAACTTAGGCTCTAGTGCTCGTGCTAGTGGGTCCGATTTTGGAAAGAGACGCGCGAATTGGGATAGAGATCATGCCAAGAGGCATAGGGATATGAGGTATCAGCTCGACTCGAGACATAGGGGTGGTAACTATGGACGGGGCCACCAGGGCCAATGAGCTATTGTGCACACTCCGGAGTGCACTAGATGCGGAAGACGCCACCAGGGCGAGTGTATGGGTATCTACGGGGCGTGTTGGAACTGTAGCTCCCGAGACCATTTGAGGCGTGACTGTCCACACCCGGCCAGGGGCGAACCGACTCCAGCTAGGGGTTTCGAGCATCAGAGAGGCCGTGGGCACGGTCATGGTAACTTTCAGCCGAGGAACGAGGGTCAGAGGAACTTAGCTCATGTAGTGGCAGTTCAGCCCGAGGGTGGAGGACCGGCTAGGGTGTATGCACAGAGAGAGGTTGGGAATGACATAGATGTCATTGCAGGTAATTTCTCTTTACAGTCCTTGAGTTTGCTTTCTTTGATAGATTCGGGGTCGACACATTCATACATTTTGGGTGAGCACGCAAGGTCCTTAGGGTTACCATATGAGTGGCTAGAGGTAGGTGTAAATATTACTAGCTCTTTTGGTGATACAGTGGTAGTTAAGAAAATGTATAGAAGGTGTCCCTTGAAGGTTCAGGGCCACGTGTTTCCGGTTGATATGATGGAGTTACTGTTCTACGGTTTTGACGTGATTTTGGGCATGGATTGGCTCGTAGAGCATAGAGCTAGGGTTGACTTTGAGACCAAGAGAGTCTTCTTGAGGCTTATAAATGATTTTGAGGTTGTGGTAGTTGGCGAGAATGTTAGGTTCTTGTCCAATGTTGTTTCTACTTTGGAAGCTCAGAAGTTGTTGAATTCGGGTTGTCAGGCTTATTTGGCTTATGTGATGAATCCAAATATAAGTGAGGTTAGACCACAAGACATCAGGATAGTTTGTGACTTTCCGAGTGTTTATCAGGAAGAGTTGTCGGGGTTGCCTCCAGATAGAGAAGTCGAATTTTCTATTGAGACGTATTCTGATTCTGCACCAGTGTCTATTGCTCCGTATGGAATGGCACCGAAAGAGTTGAAGACACAGCTTCAGGAGTTGTCCGATAGAGGTTTCATTAGGCCTAGTATTTCTCCGTGGGGCGCTCCGGTCTTGTTTGTGAAAAAGAAGGATGGTAGCATGAGGATGTGTATAGATTATAGGCAATTGAACAAAGTGGCAGTGAAGAACAAGTACTTGAAGTACTTGATGGTGATGAGGTTTGGTAGGAAAGGTAAGTTGAGTTCGAGATTCATTGGACTTGTATGAAGTTGGTGTTCAAACTCCTTAGTTTGGGTTGTTGATGTTCTAGCATGTTTAGATTGTTGATGCTATGTGTTTTAAATGAGCGTTGTTAGACTCATATGTGTTGGTTTTTGATGTTAATGCCTTTGAGGTGGATTTGTAAATCACGATTATGTTGTTGCCTAAATTCTTGTGTCTTGAAGGCTTGTGACCATACTTCATGAATGTTATGTGTGTTTCATTCTAAAGCATGTAAACCTTGGTATGCAATATTTATGTAAGTGTTTGCCTTCCTATGATTGAAATGGTTTAGTTATGTATGCCTTTATGCAAGTTTTCTATCTAAGTGCTCATCTTGTGTTGGATGTCGTGTTTGTTTGGTTATGTGGCATCGTATGTTTAGCTTTGGTTGCTAAATGTTGTATGAGAGTTTGTTTGTTGCTAGACGAGTCGTAAATTGCATCTAGAGTTGAATCCTTGTGCGTTTTGCAGCTAAATTGAGGCTTGCAGTGCAGGGAGTATCGATACGCCCAAGGGCTGTATCGGTACGGTCCTGCACTTTGGGCCTCAGTTTAAACTTAGCGTATCAGTACACGGGGTGTATCGGTACGCCAAAAGCTCTCTGGAAATCTGAGAAATTGACGAGATTTTGGCGTATCGGTACGAGTCTTGGGTGTATCGGTACGATTTTTATCGTTTGACCGCGAGAAGTTGACTGTTGGGGGCGTATCAATACGGTCAACTAGTGTACCGATTCGGTCCCCCTAAGTTGACTTTGGGTAGTTGACCAAGTCAAGCCGTATCGATACGGTCTTCTAGTGTATCGATACAGCCTGTTGTAAAGGCTAAAATGGGCTGCTTAAATTGCTTGTTTGATTGCTTTGCATCGCTTCGTTGTCTTTCCGCTGTCGTATCTCACATAGGATCTATTAAAGCATCTAGACAAGATAATGTTTAAAGAAATTTTTCTAGAATCGCTAACCGAGGCGGGACCTTAACGGGTATTCACTTCGGTTTTTCCCGTGTAACCTACTCGGACCGGTCAGTCGTCCAGACCGAGACGAGGGGGTTACATGGAGGGCTTGGCTTAAACCATTGATGTGGCAATCCAGATTGGCAAACTGAAGCTGCATGGCCAACAAGCTGGCCCGAAATGGAATCCCGGGGTTTGGATTTTGATTCAACATTGTATCTTGCTATGTATTCAGAAACACAAAAGGGTTACAATACTATCTGCTTTAAAAGTTCAAGCCAACTCAACTCTCTTTTTGTGCCCTTTCATATTTTCCACATTTCTTGCACTTGAAGCAATATTTAAAACATTGGTGCTGCTCTGTTCTGCCTGTCCTTTTTTCTATTTTCAAGTTCTTTAAGAATCCTAGCAAGTTCTGGACTGGCTAGCTAAGCATGATTTACATGTTATGCAAAACCAAAATGAATGCTTGAACCAGCTTTGGAAACAAAGCTACCGTATAAAACAACAGGACAATCAGAGATTCAAAACAGATGATTCCCCTGGTATTTTCAAACGCATTGCTGCAATTACATTTTATTTTCCTTTTAGCATTGTGCTAATTGTTTTTGTTTTTATACAATAGAGTTACTTAAACCTTGAACAAACCAAGGATAAAAACCTTTGAGTTTTGAGCAATTACATGGATTCCCAGAGACAAATTCAACAACCCAAAAAACAAAAACAAAAGGGTCAATGGGGTTAACTTGCTTTTTATCCCCAGGGAAGAAAGTTTCGATCTTGATCCAGTCCAAAATCCAGAAAATGGTGTATTTGTTCTTCATGCTGCCTTTATTTTTCTAGGACTGACCTTTACTGGTAACCCCCTTTTGGGCACCGGAAATGGACCATACTGGATTCCATCTTCATCTCCCACAACTTGCCACCTGCATCCAAAACAAAATAATTTTCAATGAACATGGCAGGTCAAAAGATAAATCCCCTGTTTTTCATTCGTTCATTTTGATTCAGTGAGTTTGAATCAAACCCCAAGCTGAAAATTTTGAGGCAAAGGGGCTAAAGCCAAGCTGGGGGGACTAATTAGGACCATTTCCAGTAGGACCACTTTTTATTACAGCTTTTAGTCAAGAATGAGTCGACAAAAGAACTTTAAAACAAAATCTTCTCTTTACACAAACCAACGTGGCTTTATGTTCATCTTACGTTTTCAAAAACAAAAACAAACATTAATGATGGTTATGTTCTGTAATTACCTGTATCCGGTGGTGAGATGGTGAAGGAGCACAAGCATCTCAAGCTTAGCCAGTTCACTTCCTGGACAAGAGTGAACCCCATTGCCAAACGGCATAAACGTGTTGGGTCTCGGTGGTACCTGCAACATCAACATATTGGTACAAAATCAAGTCACGTGGTGTGATACTTTGAAAGATTATATGGAATATTTCACAGTGAAACAAATGAAAAATACAGCAGCATATCAGCTCAACCATTGGTAAAACTTATATTTACCGAGACAAAAAAGAAAAAGTATGCTTAGATATCGGTAGAATCTAATCTAAAATACAGAAGATTTTGCTTATCTAATGCCTTGTATAACTCGAATGGATCCGAATCTAAAATATCGTATTGACCCTCACCTCGAATCTCGAAGGGTCGAATTTTTCGGGTTGGGGGAAGAAATCTGCACAATGATGAATGGTTCTAAAGAGAGGAAGAACTTTCCAGCCTTTGGGGATGTAATACCCTTCAAACTCAACATCCTCCACTGCTTCTCTGAACGTGAATGAGAGTACACTTGCTGTTCTTAATGTCTCTTGAATCACCTGCAGATTAAATCATACACTTCACTTAACATCTTTGTACAAATATGTGTGCGCGCGCGAGCGTGTGTGACTTAATGTAATTGTTAACATATGAACATTAGAAGAGAATTAATGTACCCTGGTAGTCAATGGCATGTGCCTTGTATCATCCCACGTAAGCCGACGATTTGATTCGTTTATTCTGCATCGAATACCTTCTTGTTCTTTCTGCAACACATATGATTTATAGTGAGAATCGAAAATGTTTTATTGCTTTACTTGATGATCATCAAGGCGAGGGGAAACAGTTTTACTTACCGTCACAGCTTCGAGTAACTCTCCATTATCATGCAAGTACTTGAGGAGCCATGTTAGGACACTTGCGGTGGTGTCATGAGCAGCAAAGATTACACCGATTACATTATCTGCAATCTGAGAATCACTGAGTCGACTGAGTTGATCGACCTTCTGGTTCTTCTCCCCCAACAAAACTCCCAGCAGTCCCCCTCCTCCACCACTTTCCCTTCTTTCTTTTATCAATCTTCTCAGGGTCTCATTCAACATCTTCCGAGCTTTCATTGCTTTGTTGAAAGGAGTTCCCGGGAGATCTAAAGGCATGGAATTGTAACCCTTCTCCAGGCAATGATAGAGTTGCTTGATTCCATTCATTTCCGAGTCTTGTTTATGACCAAAGGCAGAAATCATCGCCACATCAAAAGCATACTATAAAAACAAAACACACTTTGTGTAATTTAAGATTGTTGATGGAAGCTAAAAATGGTAAGAAAAAAAAACAGACATACTCTCTTCATTTCTTGCAAAGTGTTAATGGTGGTATCTTCCCAAGCAGGTAGATATTTGAGAACAATCTGCTCGATCTCGGAAACCGAGCCCCGAATTACAGAAGGTAAAAAGGAAGCCTGGACCAGTTTTTTGAGCCTGGAATGATAAGCACCTTGGTGGAAGAATATAGCCTCGGGGCCTATCATCTTCTCTTTGCTGGGCGGATAAGTTGGCTTAAAAAGATGAGACTTTGTCACCAGCACGATCTTGGCTGCCTCCGGACTTGAAATCATCACACACGGACATCCCAATATGTGACTTTTGAATATATCTCCATACCTAAACACACCAAAAACAAAAAACCAAATCAGTTTTTACAATTTCTATACAAATTATAATCTCTTTACTCGTTTGTAAATTGTAAAGTGTAAACCTTTTCTGTCGGTTGGCAAAGAAGAAATTCGGATTCTCGGTGTAAAGCTTGAGAGTTTCTCCGATATAAGGCCAACCCATTGAACCAGGTGGCAAACGCTTGTCCTTGTGATGCCGCCATTGATGAATAGACAACAGCAGCGCCGCCACCAATGCCACCACGATGAGTGTAAGCAGAAAGGGAAGGTGATGGCGGGAACAGAAAGCTGTGAAAGTTGCTGGAAAAGTGTGCATGGTTATAGAAGAGGGATGAATAACTTGAAGAAGAAATCAATGGCGGGGTGGGATTTATATAACGCTGAAGGGGAAGGGTGGGGGCTTGTTTGAGGACAGACGTCACCACATTTCTGGGAACACCTCGCTTTAAAATCTTTCATTTTTCTTTTGTTTTTTCCTCTATGCAGATCTGTCCTACCTTATACCGTATTTTCCTGGTCCCGTCACCTCACTTCTTTTTTTTTCTATTATTAACTTTAATTTTTAATGACATTATTAGTTTCTATTATCAATTTAAAAGTTAAATTAAAACATAATTCAATTTGAATAATTATAATTATTAACTTGTGAATAAAAAATCAACTGAAATAGAATATATTTGAGTAAAAACAGATTTAGATTCAAATCAATTTTCGGTTTTTAATTTTGTTTTCACAACTGAAATCGAATATTTTAAGAAATAACAAACTCAGAATAAAATCAAATTTTAAGACTTAAATTAGTTTTTGGTTTTTTAAATTTTCTTCGCATCCCTATCAAATAGAGGCAAGATTTTTATATATAATTACCGTATTCAATAGGAGTTTTGTTAATTTCACACTATTAGATATTTAAATTATGACGTTATGAATTAAGTAAATTAAATTATGAGAATCGTTTTTATAACAGATCTTTGTAGTACATAATTCAATTAGTCAGCTAGTTAATTGAATTAATACCGGTTAAGGGTGTTCTAATTCGGGTATCTAAACTTTTGAATACCCGAGTTGTCGGGTACCCGGTTCTTCGAAAAGCATATTTTCAGTCATGTCCCGACCCATGACTACGGGGTACCTGCTCGTCGGGTATTGCATACCCATTTCACATTTTTTTATTTTTTAAAGCTAATTTTTAATAAAAAATCACATGTAAAATTTAAAAGTTTTTCGAAACACAAAACTAGTGATTAGAAATTAGTTATAAGGGAGAAATATTTGGATATATATATATATATAGATGTATATTAAAGTTTATCGCTAAAAGGAGACATTAAAAATATTAATCTTGATTGTGAATTATTTTTTGAATCTCATATTAACAAATTAATACAAATATTTTTTAAAAAAAATTAAAGCTTAAAAATACATAATACAAAACATAAAAAGAATTTAAGGTTATACTAAAAATTTAAGATTCGGGTCAACGATAGAAATATTTTTGAACATCCCTAAATTATGAATGGTTATACCAAAAATTATTTTAATTAAAAAACTTTACTACAAATGTCAAATAATAACATTTAAAATAAATAATAAAATACATGACGGTTATGGTAAGGTTATGATAAATTGATAGTCTGAATGAAACATTTTATAATAAGAAAAATAAATGAGATGAGGAGAACTGGAGATGGCCTTTGGAAGCGGCGCGTGAATAATTGAAACCCCCATAAAAGGCTCCGTAACTCCAAGGGTTGGGTGAGAGCAGCAGACGTGGTCGAAGCCGATGGGACTTGGACCTCACACGTGTCCACGTCCCAGCTCAGGTTCGTGCAATCTGTACTCTTTTCTAGTTTCTCCGAGTCAGGGGGGCCCCACCCTCTTCAAACTTGCTATTTTAGGCAAAAGAAAAAACAGAGACGAACATCTAAAACAGAAGGCACAATTACAATTACAAAACGCAACAAGCCCCCTTTGCCTTTGCCTTTGCCTTTTCCTTCCTTTTTACCCAACTTTTGGCAACAAAAAACCTATGTGGTTTTCGTATTGGTAACATAAACATTTTAAATGTTTGGCGGTGTTGGGGAAAAAGGCGGGCGTCCAAATGTCAACAAACGGGTGGTTGCTTCGGCTTGCTGCTTTGGGAAAGCCGGTATGTACCTGCACGCGGCTGAAGATTCACATTTGGTTCCATCTGATTCTGAAGTGCGTTTGTTTGTAGTACGTGTTGGCGTTGGAGCATTGTTCAAATACCCAATCATTTGGTGAGTGCAACTCTCCCTAAC
The DNA here is from genome assembly GCA_958450335.1 of Hibiscus tridactylites. Lineage (NCBI taxonomy): Eukaryota > Viridiplantae > Streptophyta > Magnoliopsida > Malvales > Malvaceae > Hibiscus > Hibiscus tridactylites. Next base: position 44,063,338 of record OY288292.1, read on the forward strand.
ATAGGCGCTTTACTTTATAATATAATCTTAGTAATTAGTATTCTACTCCATGGGGTTTAACTTTTGCTTGGTTTCTTCACATAGTTTATACGGACTTACACAGCTAAAAGGTAATGGTCGAGGTGTCGAGTTCCTGTTCCAAGAATACCGGGGTCCCCGACTGTTGCACTCTCCGTCCACCGCATTGTTACGAAACACGTAGGGTTTCATACTTAGATTATCGTTTTTTACAGGATGTGAGATCGAGCATGTTTAAACATTCAATATCTTTTGATTTATATGCATAGTGGTTCTAGACATGTGAAAAATGAGTTCTCTAATACATATATATTTTGAAAAAATACTATAATATATGTACGGGTAAACTACCTGAATGACCACCCAACTACTCTGTCTGACCTATTTTGACCACCGAACTACAAAAATTTAAAATTCGACCACCCAATTATTTAATTGAACATATTTTAACCACTAGTCGTTAAAATCTAACGGAAATGTGACGTGACAGTTAAAGAAAATTGTTAACATTTTCCAAGGTCCTAGGTTCGATTCCCCTTGAAAGCAATCTCCATGTTAATATTTTCCACCTCCAATTGGATGTGACACGTGTCATCACCTAATTGGAGGTGGAAAATTAATTAAATAAATTGAATAAAAATAATTAAAGACTTCCAATAAGGTAGTGACACGTGTCACCATCTTATTGAATAATTAATTTATTTTATTAGATTAAAATTAAGACTAAATTGATATATTGTATAAATATAGAGGACTAAATGTGTAATTATACCAATTTTTTTAGAAGTTCCGTCAACTTTTTCATTTTTTAACAGTTGTGGCTAAAATGGAACCATTTAAATAATTGTGTAGTACATTTGCCGGAAAAAATAATATAGTGATCATTTTAACAGTAAACTCATAGTTAAGTGGTCATCTGTGTAGTTTACCCTTTTTTAAAAGATGGTAAGGCCTCATCAAATCCCCTTTAAACTTAGATAAGGAAAAAAATGCTCAATTTTTATATTAATAAAAACACTAAAAAATACACCAGATAGAATACAACCCAACCAAAAACTAAATTGACTTACAAGATTAACCACGTAAGGGACTTAACCTATACCACTTTTAGCTAGGGAATCAACTTCAACATTACAAACCCTTGGGATAAGCCGAAGAATGATATTATAATCCCGAGTTAAGTCTACAATCCTCAACACCAAGTCCTTGAAACACGTAGAGTTGTCTTTTAGAAAAAGGTGATATTAAAATAGTTAAAGATGAATTTGTTTTAAAATAGGCAAAAAAAAAAACAAATTTTTTAAGTGGGAATGTTAGAATTTTTAGATGTTTGTAAATTATTTTTATATTGTTCAAGAGAGTAATCTAATTTTTTTATATTAAGGAAATTTTATTTAAAAATCATATATTTTTTTGTATTATAAATTAAGGTTCTAATTTTTATAAATTACACATAGTCCCTTAAATCTTTGAACCATTATGAGTGGGAGGGGATCTGTATAGAATAGGCATTGTACCGTAAATGTTCAAAAAAATCTTTAAATTAATGAGGCAATTTATGAACCGTGCGAAGATCATGGGCAGATCTACATTAGTATTTGAGGGGTCAATTGAATCCACTTAATTTGTTAGGGTATAGAGTTTTCAAAGAGTTAATATAGAATTTTTAGAATTTTTTATAGGAAATATTAAAATTGACCTCACTTAATTTGTTGAGGTACGAGGTCAACGATAAATATTATAGTGATATGAGAATACTCTATATTTTATATTTTGCACTGACTTCACTATATAAAAATTCTGACTCAACCACCGACAAAGATTCAACGTGTTGTTTAGGTGGTTATTAATATAAAATTTCGAATTCAGATTTAAACAGCACGTTATTATATTTATTGTTTTACTATTTTTAATTTTAGTTTACGAATATATTCATACATATAATAGCTTGTAATCATCCATCTATATTTTATGTAGGTTCTATTAACGAGAATATTAAGCTGTTAAGATTTATATAATATGAGCAATTTAGATAGAAAAAATATATAAATATATCATATTTTTAAAATGTGATTATAATACATAAATTATACAAGCACATAATTTGTCATATTTAAAATAATTTAATATCTCAAGATATTTCATATTATTGTGATTGATTATATTTCAATTTTTTCATGTTCAAAACATTAATGTTTTGAATACGGACAATATTGATTTACGAACCACATTATTATTATGAATATAATATGGGTTTTATTTTGATGCACAAGCTGTGTAAATTTTTTTTACACAATCTTTTTATAAAATTTAAAATCTAAATCATAAACCCTAGCAACCTAAAACCTAAACCCTAAGCCTTAAACCATAAACTCTAAATTCTAACCATAAACCTTAAATTATATACCCTATATACTAAACCCCTAAACCCTAACCTAAAATCCTAAACCCTAAACCCTAAAATTAAAGGGCTTGTGTAAACTAAAGTTTACACAAGCTTGTACATCAAAGTATTTTCCATATAATATATTAATTTTAAAGGGCCCATGTGAAATGCATAGTAATTTCTACGAAAACGTTAAAATTAGAGCTAATTGCATAAGAGGTATTTAAACTATGATTTCATTTTAAACTGGTCCTCAATCTTTAAAAAATTCAACTCCTATGATTTGAACGCGGGAGCTTTAGAAATCATGCTCACTACCTTAACTGTTTCACCTCTAAATCATACTTGAAATTTGATTGAGAATTATTTTATTTTAGTAGACTTTGGTATCTATTTACACATACTAGAAACCAGCTCTATTTTTTTTGGTATTATAAAAAATATAATAAAATCAAATTATAATTTAGTATGTGTATATATATGTATTTCTTATGTTTATATATTATATAATCATGTAATATTTATATTTCAGTATGTATGTAAAAATAGCTAATAAATTAAGGAATAAAAAACATTTTAAAGTTTAGGGATTGAATTAAGAGGGAATCATAATTTAAAGATTTCTTATGCAATTAACTCTAAAATTATAATGAAATATTTATTCCTTTTGGAAATGAATTTTTAAAAATTAAATTTTTAGCATATTTTAAAATTTAATTTTTGAAAACAATATAGTATAACATTTTGTTATTTCTACGGAAAATATGTAGCAATTGAGTGCATTTTAATTTTTAATCTATTTTCATGAAATATCTAAACAACAATTCGATAAAAGTTTTAAAAATAATGCATCCAAAAAGTTGAATATAAAAACCATTTATTTAAAAAAACACTTTATAATATTTCTTAAGTGTTTTTTTATCAAAAAAAATTTGTACATTTTTATTTATTTATTAGTAATTAATAGTTCTTTGGGGAAAAGGATAGGTAATCAAGTAATTTTCTATATTTTTTTCTTACTATTTGATGGTTGTGTCATAATTTAATTTTATGTTCAAAAAATGTCTAACCTATACACTTTTGCATATAAGTGCCTAAATATTTTTTGGTCCAAATAAGTGACTAACATTTTCCCGTTACAATTTCAGGTGTTTTATCGTTAACGTTCGTTTAAAAAAATCATTAACCAATAAAAACATGACACATTGCATGCTTTATTTTGTCTTGTTTTCTTTTAAAATAGAATTTTCAAAAAATATCTTAAAATTTTTAAAAATTTTCATAATAGTCCTCAAATCCCTAATTCCCCAAATCCTAATTTCAATCGTTGCCACCACCACGACATGCCCACCACTTCAGTTGTCGGATCCCCAAGATCATTTCTTCAATCCTTCAATCGTCGAAAGTTGACTATCGACGTGCCTAACGTCGTCGTAATAAAGCTGACCGACGAGAGGAGGAAAACAAACGATGAACAACAAACGACGAACAACATGCATGTCTTGCGACGAGAGGAGGAGGCTTCATCTTGTCACCGACAGCGTGATGAATGGCGACGACAATGACCACATTTGGGGATTTAGGAAATTTTGGATTATTTTGTGAATTTATGGAAATTTAGGGCTTTTTTAAATTAAATTAGAAGAACAAAAAATAAACAAAAAATTAAAACCAAAGCCATGTGTCATCTTTTGATTAGTTAAAGATTTTTTTTTAAACCATCGTTAACGACCAAACACTTAAAACAGTAACGATGAAAACGTTAAACATCTGTTTATACTGAAAAATAATTTAAATATATATCAAAAAAAGGATATAGTTAGAGTATTTTTTTTTAGTTATTAAACTTTAAAAAAATAGATAAAGAGTATAATGCGGCACGTAACAACTTTCACACTTTACCGACCACAAAATACTAATCCTTTTAAAAAAAGCTTATATATCATAATAATAAAGTACACCAATTTTTTCATTTTGGTAATTAAAGTATTTTTGGGTCAAAATAAGTACTTAAAGTGTACTTTTTGGATAAACTAGATACCTAAAGTATAATTTTTGGTCAAAATATATACTTAAAGTATTTTTCGTCAAAGTAAGTATATAAAATATATTTTTGGTCAAAATAGGTATCTAAGATATTTTTAGGTCAAAATATGTACTGAAAGCATACATATTTTTTAGGCTTAATACCCAAATAGGTGCTCAAATTATGTTTGTGGATCACTTTTGGTGCTTAAACTATTTTTAGCTCTAAATAGGCGCCTAAAGTTTTAATTTTGGTCATTTTAGGTGCCTAACTGTTAATAAAAACCGTTAGCCAATTAAATTGTGACAGGTGACATGTTTTTAATTTTTAATTTTTATATTTAATTTTTAAATAAAATTAAAAATTCAATTTTTAAAAAATTAACAGTTTTAAATCTTTACAAAACAGTTCTAAATTTCTAACCCAAAACCCCAAAGTAACGTCGTTGTCATTGTTTACTACCTCACCGGAGATCACCATGACCGTTTCCCCCAACCACCCATATCCGGTAATCGACGGTAGGTGTGCCGATGACTTTCTTTCGCGATTTTGGCTTCTTTCGACGTTTAGAAGCTGATCGACATACCTACCGCCGTTTATCGACGATGGGTGGTTGGGGAAACGATCTTGGTAGTCTGACAGCGGATATGGAGCGGCGGCAAAACCATCGACGGCGGATTCGGCTGGAGAAGTTAGGGATTTCGAATTTGAGGGGCATTTTGTGAGTTTTAGGAAATTTAGGGTTTTTTATAAAAAATTAAGTTAACAAATAAATTAAATTTAAAAAATATTTTTTTAATAAAAATAACTGTAATTAACGGTTAGGCACCTAAAATGACCAAAATTGAAACTTTGGGCACCTATTTAGAGCTAAAAATAGTTTAGGCACCAAAAGTGATCCACCAGCATAGTTTGGGCACCTATCTGGGTATTTAGCCTATTTTTTATATAGGTTCCTAAAAATTGTTATGTGACATTAATTAAAATGATTATTATCTTATACACTAGCGGTAAAAACTTTTTGTTTTCACAAGCGCTTCAATTATAGGGTTTAGGGCTTATAGTTTATGGGTTTTGGTTTAGGGGTTTAGAAATTATGGTTCATGATTAGTATTTAGGGTTAGGGTTTAGGTTTTAGTGTAATATGTGTAGGGATTTAGGTTTTAACCTATAAACCCTATTTTTTAACCCTAAACCCCAAATTCTATCAACAACCCATAAATTTAAAAATTATTACACTTAAACCCCTAAATTTTAAAACCTAAACAAAATCCATAACCCCTAAAACTAAAGCACTTGTGTAAAAAAATTCCATAAACGCTTGTGTATAGAATAATTACTCTAATTTTAAAAATATATATTATGTGCCTATTTTAACAAAAAAAAATACTTTAAGTATTTATTTGGACTAAAAATATACTTTAAGTACTTACTCTAATAAAAAAATACTTTAAGTACCTATTTTAACCAAAAAATATACTTTAAATACTTAATTTAACTAAAAAATGTATTTTAATTATTTATTTTGACTAAAAAATACTTTATGTACCAAAATAAAAAATTCCATATACTTTAGAATTTAGATACTAATAAGATATGTAAGCCTTTTAAAAAATAACTTTTGGTTTGCGTGGGAAGGCAGACACCAAAATTTTAATCAATAAAAAAATAGGAAAAAGAAAATCCAGAAAGGAAAAGTAGATGAGAGAGTAAAGGGGAGACGCGCGTGGCACCTGTGGAAGAGGTCCACGTGGGTGCACCTGGCGCTGCCCAAATTCCTAAGAGCAAGTGCGCCATCGCACGTCTCCATTCTCCAATCCCTTTACCGCCTCCTTACTCCTTCAATTTGTTTTCACGTCTCTATCTGGCTGGCCCTTTGGATTCCCACCCACCATCATCTCCGCGCGTCCCCCTAACTTTCTTACGTGGTCCCGTCCGTACCAAGAACTTTGTACTTCACATGTGCGCACTTGTGCTAAAGTCCTTGAAACTTGAAGTGACACTCTACAACATTAATCGTTATTAATGGAAATATGAGAACAAAAACAATATTAATTTAATGATTAAAGTTTTAGACTCTACACCTTAAATTAAAACTAAAATTTTTTGATCCACAATTATTAACTGCCGAATCAATTTAAAACTGAAGTATGTCTTAAAATTTGGCCAATGGCAAAACATGTCTTCCCTATTAATGGGATTGACCAACAATCACTCTGATCATTAAAATTTGACTTTTATAGTGGCTTAAAATTTAAAACCTCTGTAACCCCCTCGTCCCGGTCTGGTCGGATGACCGGTCCGAGTGGGCCACACGGGGAAAACCGAAGCGAAACCCGTTAAGATTTCCCCTCGGTTAACGACCCAAAAATTTCTTTTTATTTTATCTTGTCTATATGCATAAATTAATCCTACATGAAGCACAGCAGCGGGAAATACAAACATTCGCAACATACACCAGCCGACCACACATAAAACAACTCATTTTAATGTTCTACAGCAGGCCGTTTCGAAACGCCCTTAGGGTGTTCCGAAACGCCTTGACCTAGTCAACGGGCCTGGGTCAACCATAAGGTGACCGTTCCGAAACAGGGGAGACCCGTATCGGAACGACCTTGACAGTCAATATCTCGTGGTCAACGAGATTTGACCGTTTCGAAACATCAAAGGCCCGTTTCGGAACGGCTTCATCTCGCCAATTTCTCAAAATTCCAGTAGCAAAAATGTTCCGAAACGACCCCCATCCGTTTCGAAACGGCAGGCCATTAGCAAAGGGCCCGTTCCGGAACAGGGGGACCCGTTCCGAAACACCACATGTCTGCAGACTCGATTTTGCTGTTTTAAGGCACAAAGGTGCCCCAAAACACCACCAAAACACATCACAACACCACATTAATTAAACTTAAGGCATACCAACCATACTAGCATGCTTCAACAAGATTTAGACAAACCTAACACTAGGCAACACCTCACAAACATGCATTCATTCAAACATCATTCAAACACATATATGAACTCTTAAGGCATAAGGCTAACATTCAAAAGAGCAACTTGGGCATGAGTTAACATTCATCATGGCAACACAACCATGCAAAAGCAAGATACTAAGGAGTCTAAACATGCTCCTATCAACCAACAACAATCCAACAAAACCATACATGTCCCATTGCTCAAACTATTACATGTCTAACATTAAAAATCCATACTTGAAGAACTCAAGCCAAAAACCACACTTGGAGGCCCTCCACTTGCCCGAGCAACCCACGAATTAAGGATCTGCAATGTTGAACAAAGAGAGCGTAAGCAATGATGCTTAGTGAGGGTGAGCTCTAAAAACAAACCTCAACATCGCAGGGTCCGAGCATGATCTAGGCAAGGTAAAACACAAACATACCAAAGGTCCACAAGATAAAATGCATGAGCAATAGACAATATTAATGCCATGATCATAAGCTCAATTTCCATGATACATGTAATCATAAACAAGTATCCTAATAAGAACCATGAATCTCAACACATTGATATATACATCAAACAACATTGGCACCTAGCTAAGACCCGAATACGCGGATAGACATGTTGGAACTCACATCCAACAACCACATTACCTCACGGTGGGATTTCACTCATCACCGGTCTCGCGGAGGGGATTCCACTCATCCTCACGCCCCGTCGATGGGATTCCACTCATCATCGACTACATTTAAATACAATTCCGGGCGAACCCGTACTCCTCCTTGGTGACTCAACGCCACCAAGGCCACGCGCGACTTTAGACTCATGTGTACACACTAACATCCTAATGATCGATCATTTGTATTCAAGTTTACTAGTGCCAATATTTACTCACTTCACATTACTCATTTCGATAACTTTGTGCTTAGCACGTATTCACCAACAATCATCACCATGCATGTCTCAAGCATCATAAGTCCAATCTCATTTCACATGTATAATGCAATATACATAAGCATTCACATCACATTTCATACGAGACATACACAACCATGTAACTAAGTTCAACCAAAGGCTCTAGATCAAGCTTAGGATTAGGCTACCACCCTAATCCCAACTCTAGGTGGGTCTACCAAGCCCAACCTAGTCCAAATACTCGAACCAACTATTTTAAAATCATTTAAAGCAATTAACCACTCACCTAAGCTTCCAAGCTCAAGACCAAGTAAGCAACAACCTTCAACTTCCCGAATTCACTTCCGATGCTCCACCGATGCCCAAACTTGATTCTAATCAATCCCAAACACAAACAAAACATCCACAATTAATATCTTATCATCGGAGCTAACCCGGATTAACATTACCAAGAATCCATCACTCAAAATCAACCCCAAAAACAGAATTTTCGAGCAGCCCTTAACACCCACTGAATTCTCCCATTTCGAACACCCAAACAAGCATCAATTACACCCAAAATGATCCTCATATATCATACTACCTACAGCCCCCAAAATCCAACCTCAAACAGCCCCAAAACCCACTTTAAAACCTCCCAAAAACCCTCTTAAAGCCAAATTCCGAAAATTGATTAAAATCGTTTGAAATTCACATATGTAACATCATTTGGCTCCTATATTCCATAAATAACCATAATAAATCAAAATATTAGGTTTAGCTACACAAAGGCACCATTTTTAATCAAAATATTCAAAACCTCTATTTTCCAAAAACTTCATGAAAATGAAAAAGAAGGGTACTTTTATGAAGGGGAAGATGAGGGGAAATCAAATTTGCTCTTACCTTTCAATTTGGAGCTGGAATGGAGAAGGAATAAGATGGAATAGTAGATTGGGTGGGAGTTTTTGTTTTCCCGTTGATGAAGAAGAGAATGAATAGGAGAAATTGGTGTTTATGGTATAAAGGGGGTTTAAATTAGAAAAGGGGTAAATTACGATGAGGCCATTAATGAATGGTTGTTCTTGTTTTTAAAATGGCTCTTCCATTTTGAAACTAAATCAATTTGGTCCCTTTTCAAAAATGTTTATTTTGAAACTCAAAATTTTAAAAGGATCATTTCAAGAACCAACCCGAGCCCAAATAATATTAAAATATTATTTTCACCTAACCCCTAAACCCGAGTGTTACAACTCTCCCCCACTTAAGGAATTTCGTCCCCGAAATTACCTGGTGGAAACAAATACGAAAACTGCTCAACCATATCCGCTTTCCTCTCCCACGTGGCCTCTTCCACGCCTCTATGTCTCCACAACACCTTGACCAACTCTATGGTCCTGCCACGCAACACCTTGCTATCAGAAGCAAGTATCTTAACGGGCTCTTCATTATAGGACAAATCCGGATTTAACTCTATCTCCTCAACGGGCATCACATGAGAGGGATCCGACCTATATCTCCAAAGCATAGACACATGGAAGACATCATGGATCTTTTCTAACTCAGAAGGTAACCTCAAACGATAAGCTACAGGCCCAATCCGCTCAACTATCTCATACGGACCAATGAACCTCGGACTCAACTTGCCCTTCCGGCCAAATCTCATTACCTTCTTCCACGGAGATACTTTCAGAAACACTTTCTCACCCACTGAGTACTCAATCTTCTTCCTCTTCAAATCTGCATAAGACTTCTGACGATCGGAAGCTGCTTTCAAACGGTCACAAATCAACTTCACTTTTTCTGTGGTTCCCTTAAGCAAGTCTGGCATAGGTAACAACCTCTGACCTGTCTCAGCCCAACAAATCGGAGTCCTACACCGTCTACCATACAAAGCCTCATAAGGTGCCATCTGAATGCTAGACTGATAACTGTTGTTGTAAGCAAACTCAACCAACGGTAAGTGCTTCTCCCAAGAACCCTGAAAATCAATCACACAACAACGAAGCATATCCTCAAGAATCTGTATCACTCGCTCTGACTGCCCATCAGACTGCGGATGATAAGATGTGCTGAAATGCAAACGGCTACCCAAAGCACTATGTAAGCAACTCCAGAACCTCGAAGTAAATCTAGGATCCCTATCTGAAACAATAGACTTCGGAACCCCATGAAGTCTCACAACCTCACGAATGTACAAGTTTGCCAACTTGTCTAAGGAATCCGTAGTGTTCACTGCTAAGAAGTGAGCACACTTAGTGAACCTATCAACAATCACCCAAACTGAATTCTTCTTCGAAGGAGACAAAGGCAACCCCGATACAAAATCCATGGTGATCCTCTCCCATTTCCATTCCGGAATCTTCAAAGGCTGTAGCAAACCTGAAGGAACCTGATGTTCTGCCTTCACTCTCTGACAAACCATGCAACGGCTCACATACTCGGCTATGTCTCTCTTCAAATCAACCCAGAAGTAATCATTCCTCAAATCTCGATACATCTTGGTACTACCCGGATGCATAGAAAAGGGACTCGAATGTGCTTCACTCAAAATCTAACGTCTCAACTCAACATCTTCCGGTACAACAATCCTATCTCTAAAGCACAACAAGCTCTCACCACTGAAACTATACTCAGTCGGTCTTCCTTCGGCTATGTCTTGAACATGAGGAACTAGGCTCGCATCTTGCAACTGCTTCTCTCTAATCAACTGAATCAAAGAAGGCTTCACTTGCAACTCGGTGATCAAACCACCATCATCGGACACACTCAATCTAGCAAACATAGCTCTCAGCTCAACGACCACTTTTCTACTCAAAGCATCGGCTACTACATTTGCTTTACCCGGATGGTACTCAATGGTCAAATCATAATCTTTTAACAACTCTAGCCACATTCTCTGTCTCAAGTTCAACTCTTTCTGTGTCATCAAGTACTTCAAGCTCTTGTGATCGGTGTAGACAATACACTTCTCACCATACAAGTAGTGACGCCAAATCTTCAATGCAAAAACAACTGCGGCCAACTCTATATCATGAGTAGGATAGTTCTTCTCATGAATCTTCAACTGTCTAGAAGCATAAGCAACAACTCTTCTATCTTGCATCAAAACACATCCCAAGCCTACGTAGGAAGCATCACTGTAAATCACAAACTCCTTACCTGAAACAGGCTGCACTAACATTGGAGCATTCGTCAAAGCTTCTTTCAATTTCTCAAAAGCCTTTTGTCTTGCATCTGACCATTCAAACTTGACTCCCTTTTGCAACAACTTAGTCAAGGGAGCAACTACTCTAGAGAAGCCATCAACAAATCTCCTATAGTAACCGGCTAGTCCTAGGAAACTCCTAATCTCAGTCACGGACTTAGGTTGTTTCCACTCCACAATAACCTCTATCTTCGATGGATCAACTCGGATACCTTCGGCCGAAACAACATGACCAAGAAATACAACCTCTCGAATCCAAAACTCACATTTACTAAGCTTCGCATACAACTGATTGCTCAACAATCTCTTTAAAACAAATCTCAAGTGCTCGTCATGCTCTTCTTCTGTCTTCGAATACACAAGTATATCATCAATGAAGACAACTACAAAACGGTCTAGATAGTCTCTGAAAATTCTGTTCATCATGTACATGAATGCTGCTGGTGCATTCGTGAGCCCAAATGGCACCACAAGAAACTCATAGTGACCATATCTAGTCCTAAAAGCTGTCTTCGGAACATCACACTCTTTCACTTTCAACTGATAGTACCCGAATCTCAGATCTATCTTAGAGAACACTGAAGCACCTCTCAACTGATCAAACAAATCATCTATACGAGGCAACGGATACTTGTTCTTCACAGTCAACTAATTCAACTACCTATAGTCAATACACATGCGCATGCTACCATCTTTCTTTTTCACAAACAACACTGGAGCACCCCACGGAGAACTACTAGGCCTAATGAAACCACGGTCTAATAATTCTTGCAACTGACTCTTCAATTCTTTCAACTCTTTCGGAGCCATACGATACGGAGCTATCGAAACTGGACTAGACCCTGAAACTGTCTCAATCACAAACTCAACATCTCTGTCAAGAGGCAAACCCGACAACTCTTCAGGAAACACATCTGGAAAGTCACACACTGTTCTGATATCTTTCGGTCTAGCTTCACTCATGTCCGGATTCATAACATAAGCTAAATAGGCCCCACATCCAGAGTCCATCAACCTATGAGCCTCTAAAGCTGACACCACATTAGACAAGAACTTAATGTTCTCGCCCACTACCACTACCTCGTAGTCATCAGAAAGCTTCAGAGAAATTCTCTTTGTCTCAAAATCTACACTAGCCCGATGCTCAACCAACCAATCCATACCTAATATAATATCAAAACCGTAGAAGGGAAGTTCCATCATATCAACTGAAAACACATGACCCTGAATCTTCAATGGACACCTCTTATACATACGTCTAACTACAACTGTCTCACCAAAAGAACTAGTAACATGCATACCTACATCTAAGATCTCAACAGGGATATCTAACTTCCGTGCATGCTCACTCAAAATGTAGGAATGCGTAGAACCCGAATCAACCAAAGAAAGCAAAGACATAGACTGTAACTCAAAATTACCTGCTATCACATCGGTGTCGTTCCCGGCCTCTCTCTGAGCATAGACTCTCGCTGGTCCTCCCGCCTCTGGCTGCACAGTCACAACATGAGCAAGGTTCCTCTGAGCATCTACCCTAGGGGCATCAGCCCTAGGCTGGAAGTAGCCACGACCGCGCCCACGGCCTCTCTGAAAATCATTAGCTCTTGCAGGAGCCTGAGCAATGTTCGGTGCCTGAGCTGCCTGATGCGGACAATCCCTCCTAAAGTGGTCCCTCGAACCATAGTTCCAGCAGGCATGGAAATTACCCCAACACTCACCAGCATGCTGTCTCCCACAACGGGTACACTCGGACAAACGCCCTCCTCCTCTATGGCCCTGATGGCCCCTACCATGGTGGCCACCGCCACGTCTATGGTCAAACTGATGTCCGCCACCTTTGTGCCTCTTGGCATCTCTACCATCAAAGTTGTTGTGCCTCTTACCAGAACTAGATCCCCCAGAACGCTTGGCCAGCCCCAAGCTGTGCTCAATGTCCTTGGCTCTAGCAACCAAGACATCAAAGTCAGAATAATCAGAAGCTAAGGTATACCTCTTAACTTCCTCATGAATTCCGTATCTGAAGCGATCACATCGGGACCTCTCAGTAGGCACTAACTCCGGAGCATAATGACTCAGACGAACGAAACGAATCTCATAATCAGTCACAGAAGTATCTCCCTGAGTGAGAGCCATGAACTCTCTCTTCTTCTCATCTAGGTACCTCGGTCCCAAGTACCTCTTCCGGAAAGCAGACTCAAAGAATTCCCAATCAATCTCTGCCTCTGGAACCCCGGTAGTAATGATGACCCACCAGGTGTAGGCATCACCCTGAAGCAACGAGACCACACAACCCAATCTACATGCGCCCGCACAACCCATCTGAGCCAAGATACGAACTGTCTTCTCCAACCATAACTCCGACCTCTCCGGAGTAGATCCTCTAAACTCCTCGGCTCCCAAGCTACGGAGCCTCTCCAAAGGGAGACTAGCATCATCACACCTAGGCTGAGCTGCAGCCTGAGCTCCCGCAACTGCGGCCTGAAATGCTCCCGCTATTGCTTGCACTAGCGGAGTCATGTCAATTCCAGCTGGACCTTGGCCACCTTGTGGTCCATTTCCTCCGGCTCCATCCTCGCCCCCAACTCTAGGTGGAGGAGGTGGTGGAGGAGCGCCAGCTCCCGCAGCCACCGGTCCTTCTATGTGAGCCCCCGCACCAACTACCGGCTCAACAGGAGCCGCAACTCGTGGTTCCTGACGAACCAACCTCGGTCTACCTCTCGGTCTAGACATCGCTCTCACAGGTATTAACTACAACCACAACAACAACACATACAAGCTGGGTTAGCAAGGCAAGGCTTCCAAGTGTTCAAGTACGTTCCCTCACTTAAAAATCATTTTCCAATGTAATAGTAGCAATGGGACTCACACACACATGCTTTAAAATAAAACAACCAACATACTTGTCACACAAGCAAACATTCTTGCAAAACAAGCAAACACCGTGCATTTCAATTTAAAAACTTAAACTTACCTCACTTACCTGCCCAAGGTCTCGGTAACCTTAGGCTCTGATACCAACAAGTGTAACCCCCTCGTCCCAGTCTGGTCGGATGACCGGTCCGAGTGGGCCACACGGGGAAAACCGAAGCGAAACCCGTAAAGATTTTCCCTCGGTTAACGACCCAAAAATTTCTTTTTATTTTATCTTGTCTATATGCATAAATTAATCCTACATGAGGCACATCAGCGGGAAATACAAACATTCACAACATACACCAGCCGACCATACATAAAACAACTCATTTTAATGTTCTACAGCAGGCCGTTTCGAAACGCCCTTAGGGTGTTCCGAAACGCCTTGACCTAGTAAACGGGCCTGGGTCAACCATAAGGTGACCGTTCCGAAACAGGGGAGACCCGTATCGGAACGACCTTGACGGTCAATATCTCGTGGTCAACGAGATTTGACCGTTTCAAAACATCAAAGGCCCGTTTCGGAACGGCTTCATCTCGCCAATTTCTCAAAATTCCAGTAGCAAAAATGTTCCGAAACGACCCCCATCCGTTTCAAAACGGCAGGCCATTAGCAAAGGGCCCGTTCCGGAACAGGGGAACCCGTACCGAAACACCCCCTGTCTGCAGACTCAATTTTGCTGTTTTAAGGCACAAAGGTGCCCCAAAACACCACCAAAACACATCACAACACCACATTAATTAAACTTAAGGCATACCAACCATACTAGCATGCTTCAACAAGATTTAGACAAACCTAACACTAGGCAACACCTCACAAACATGCATTCATTCAAACATCATTCAAACACATATATGAACTCTTAAGGAATAAGGCTAACATTCAAAAGAGCAACTTGGGCATGAGTTAACATTCATCATGGCAACACAACCATGCAAAAGCAAGATACTAAGGAGTCTAAACATGCTCCTAGCAACCAACAACAATCCAACAAAACCATACATGTCCCATTGTTCAAACTATTACATGTCTAACATTAAAAATCCATACTTGAAGAACTCAAGCCAAAAACCACACTTGGAGGCCCTCCACTTGCCCGAGCAACCCACGAACTAAGGATCTGCAATGTTGAACAAAGAGAGCGTAAGCAATGATGCTTAGTGAGGGTGAGCTCTAAAAACAAACCTCAACATCGCAGGGTCCGAGCACGATCTAGCCAAGGTAAAACACAAACATACCAAAGGTCCACAAGATAAAATGCATGAGCAATAGACAATATTAATGCCATGATCATAAGCTCAATTTCCATGATACATGTAATCATAAACAAGTATCCTAATAAGAACCATGAATCTCAACACATTGATATATACATCAAACAACATTGGCACCTAGCTAAGACCCGAATACGCGGATAGACATGTTGGAAACTCACATCCAACAACCACATTACCTCACGGTGGGATTTCACTCATCACCGGTCTCGCGGAGGGGATTCCACTCATCCTCACGCCCCGTCGATGGGATTCCACTCATCACCGACTACATTTAAATACAATTCCGGGCGAACCCGTACTCCTCCTTAGTGACTCAACGCCACCAAGGCCACGCGCGACTTTAGACTCATGTGTACACACTAACATCCTAATGATCGATCATTTGTATTCAAGTTTACTAGTGCCAATATTTACTCACTTCACATCACTCATTTCGATAACTTTGTGCTTAGCACGTATTCACCAACAATCATCACCTTGCATGTCTCAAGCATCATAAGTCCAATCTCATTTCACATGTATAATGCAATATACATAAACATTCACATCACATTTCATACGAGACATACACAACCATGTAACTAAGTTCAACCAAAGGCTCTAGATCAAGCTTAGGATTAGGCTACCACCCTAATCCCAACTCTAGGTGGGTCTACCAAGCCCAACCTAGTCCAAATACTCGAACCAACTATTTTAAAATCATTTAAAGCAATTAACCACTCACCTAAGCTTCCAAGCTCAAGACCAAGTAAGCAACAACCTTCAACTTCCCGGATTCACTTCCGATGCTCCACCGATGCCCAAACTTGATTCTAATCAATCCCAAACACAAACAAAACATCCACAATTAATATCTTATCATCGGAGCTAACCCGGATTAACATTACCAAGAATCCATCACTCAAAATCAACCCCAAAAACAGAATTTTCGAGCAGCCCTTAACACCCACTGAATTCTCCCATTTCGAACACCCAAACAAGCATCAATTACACCCAAAATGATCCTCATATATCATACTACCTACAGCCCCCAAAATCCAACCTTAAACAGCCCCAAAACCCACTTTAAAACCTCCCAAAAACCCTCTTAAAGCCAAATTCCGAAAATTGATTAAAATCGTTTGAAATTCACATATGTAACATCATTTGGCTCCTATATTCCATAACTAACCATAATAAATCAAAATATTAGGTTTAGCTACACAAAGGCACTATTTTTAATCAAAATATTCAAAACCTCTATTTTCCAAAAACTTCATGAAAATGAAAAAGAATGGTACTTTTATGAAGGGGAAGATGAGGAGAAATCAAATTTGCTCTTACCTTTCAATTTGGAGCTGAAATGGAGAAGGAATAAGATGGAATAGTAGATTGGGTGGGAGTTTTTGTTTTCCCGTTGATGAAGAAGAGAATGAATAGGAGAAATTGGTGTTTATGGTATAAAGGGGGTTTAAATTAGAAAAGGGGTAAATTACGATGAGGCCATTAATGAATGGTTGTTCTTGTTTTTAAAATGGCTCTTCCATTTTGAAACTAAATCAATTTGGTCCCTTTTCAAAAATGTTTATTTTGAAACTCAAAATTTTAAAAGGATCATTTCAAGAACCAACCCGAGCCCAAATAATATTAAAATATTATTTTCACCTAACCCCTAAACCCGGGTGTTACAACCTCAGGGTTGGTTTTATTTGGAGAAAAAGATTTTAATGTCACATCAGTATTTCTTAATATCAACTAACGACAATAATCATAATATGAGCGAATTAAAAGTTTAGTGTATATAATACAAATTTTAAAAGTTTTAGTGACTAAAGTGAAAATATCCTAAAAGTTCAATAACTACTAGTGTAGTTACCCATTTAACTTTATAATTATTTTTTTTTGACAAATCTTAAATCTAATCGTAGTCCTACTAAGAGGAGAGTGGAAGGAGAATTTTAGGAGAAAGAAGCAGAGTGTTTCTAGTGGGTCTAGTACCCATGACCTAAGGGGATACGAAAGGAACAAATATGAGTAGCTTGGCCACTAGCCAAATATGCTTACTCATATAAACTATATTAACGTTTTTTTTAATTCAATTTTAATACAATATGTGTATTATTTGAATTTCTTCCTGCCCATAAACTAATTAACATTTTTTCAATGCTCATAGCTTTTTACCATTCGTACCAAACAAAAGTAAATAGCATACGATAGCCAAAGGACTTAACTAATTCGTCTATATTATTCTTTTCAAGATTTCGTTTTTTAATATTATGTTTTAGTTCAACTTATTAAGTATGATACACATATAAATATATAACAGTTCAAATCTTGAAGTTAAAATGAGTTTTTTTAAATAATGAATTAATAAAATAGATAAATATTTTTTAAGTTATAAGTTAGGGCTCAAATTAAAAGAAATAATTATAAAGCATTGACTGAATAATTATTTAACTAATTGATCCAATTTAAGCGAACTTATCTAAATAAATCAGAATTACAATCTGTAGAGCTAATGTTTTGATATAATAATTGAAAAATAGTTTTGGATTAAATTGAAAAGATTTCAAAAATGGTTTTAAGTCCAATAACTTGAAATTATGTTTGAGGATGCTTTAAAAAGGTTTTGGCAATGTTTGAAACATTTTTAAGTTTCCAAACCAATGTCCTTAAGGTACCCGTTTCGATACAGGGCCAATTTGTATTGATACGATTTGAAACTGCCAAAACGCGTACCGAAACAGGGCTTGCCCGTTTTGATACGGTGTAGTGCTGTTTTGAAACAACCTTTTGTGTTTCGATACGGGTAACGGTCAAAACCTCCCCAACGGTCATATTTTCCCAACGGTCTTTTAAATGCAGCTCAACTGTCACTCGTACCGAAAAGGTTTGTAACCGTTTTGATACAACTCATACCGTTTTGATACGTCTAGAGGCGTTTCGATACGACTTGCTGCATCAGGCTTCAACGACTAGTTCTGAAGAAGGTCGTTCCGATACGAGCTCGTGTGTTCCGATATGGACATCACAAGAATTGTATTTATGGTGGGAAATAAAGTCTTCAACAGCTCAAATTCAACCCCAACGGTCCTAAACGGCTACAAACTCAATTGAGAGTGTAAAAGGGACCCCCAAGCATCAATGATAGGTTAATGCTTCAATTGTCGACAACATTATGATGTCAAATTGTCTTTAGGGCCTTTATTGTATATTCCTTGTATAGACAACACTTGTGAGCCTAAATTTTCAAATTTGTTCAAGTGTTTAGGTTTGGGTGAGTGAGCTTAAGATTGCAAACTATCTACCTAGTGAGGGATTTCAAGTTTGCTCTAATTTCTCTTGTAAATAGGGTTTATTCAAGCTTTGGGTTAGAAAGCTTTAAGTGTGTAAATGTTGCCTCCTTAGCCTAGAAAAGGGGAAGAAATTCAAGAGTGAATTTGTTGAAATCCTTAGTGGGAAGCTAAGGTAGTGGATGTAGGTGCTTGTTAGAAGGCCGAACCGCTATAAAAAAAACTTGTGTCTATTGTCTAATTTTTGCTCCTACAACTTCCACCAAAAATCAATCTTCTCCGACTTTAGCGAGCTAAATCGGTTGAAGGAAATCGAGCATATTGAGCCTAACACAATCACAAATAATTAAATTTAACACAAAGAGATCCACTAATTGGCCTAGTGACAAAGGATGCTCATTTTGCCGTATCTTGTATGGGTTCGAATCCCAACATGAAAATGTAATACTCTTCTATTTAATAAAAAAACATAAAACATTTAACGGATAAAATATTTTTCTAAATTTCTTTTTTGAAATATTTTAATCTCATTACAATCTAGTATTTTAGTTTGATTTTATATTTAGGTAAATGTACACATAATTACAAATTATTATTTTAAATTGCATACTTACAAATTACATTATTCCAATACAAGCCATTTATGAAGAATATTTCATTCTTAACTACAAAAATCACTCAACTAGTTTTAAAAGTGACATATGTCGATAAAAAGAGTGAAATTCATTAATAGACTTAATGGATAAGGACGTTCGTATATAATAAAAAAATCGATCAAAAGAGTAAAAGGGGACCACTGCCAAATCTTTCAAAGGTGGAGTTACCAAGATGCCACGAGGCTGGTAAATACTGGACCACGTGTGTAGATGGGATCTAGCTTTTCGGTGGTAGAATATGCACACGTGGCTGAATTATAACTGTTGAAAGAATAAAGGGACCCACTAATCTTATCTGATCGTATCTCCCTAATCAGAGGAGTATGATTATTTATTTTTAAATTATTGATCCTACAGTATCATCATTGGGATAGTGAGTAAATTATGAAGCCCGTAAATTAGCTAAAGCACAGTTGGAGGAACCTGCACCAACCAATACTCCATTATACTCACTTTTGTTAAGAATCTTCATGTTATTTTAAATATGTTTTTTAAGGATAAGATCCTCTACATTATATAAATTAAAAAAAATTATTCAACTGAACTGTCACGTCTCTCTTCTAAAAAAGTTATTCAACTGAACTGTCACGCCTCTCTTCTAAACTAAATTGAACTGAATATATTTTCGGCTCACTCTGCTACAGTCGCTGAAGCTCAGGCAATTCGGCTTGGTGCGTCTCTCACAGCCAAAGCTGGTTACAACAAGATCATTATTGAATCAGATGGCGTTATCAACCGTTTAAAGTCAAAGTCTCTCTCGTATTGGGATACGACGACCATTGAAGAATATATTCTTCTCATGTCTTCTTCCTTTTTTTTTGTTGTTGTTGCTTTTCTTATATCCCTAAGCACTGTAATAAAACTGCTGACTGGGTGGCTAAAAATACCCGAACAAAATCTTGTATGTTCGATTGTCCTTATAATGTTCCTCCTGACCTGAGAACCCTTTTGTAATTTTTTTTCGGGTTATGAGATTCGTTTTCTTTTGATCAAAAAAAGATTCTCTTACACTTTTTCTGACCGTTGGATGAAGGTAAATAGACGGATGAGATTAATAGTAGAAAATATGAAAATTATCACTTGAAAAAAATATATAGAAATAATCTTAGCCATTTATTACCATCATCCAACAGACCAAAAAAGGTATAAAAGTAATTAAGTTTTACACAATGTAAGTAGATCATAACCCTATTTTTTTTATGTTCTTTTGAAGATTTTGTCTTAGATTTCATATTTGTATATGGTATTAGTAGAAATTAATTGAAAGTATAATCTATCGACAAGTGATGTGTACAATGATAAAGAATATTGTTTTTTTATCAAAAAGATAAAGTATATTCAAATCTTAAAGAGCAAATTATTAGAATAAACAACTTAAAATCCCGAACATAAACTATAAAATAAACTTGAAGAATACATCATTGACATGATCAAACAAGGACGGGTTGGGAGGAGTCTTCACTCTTCAGAGTCAAATCTTATTTTTGCACGATAACATTTTAGACTCTTATCAACTTAAATTTTAGTCAAATTAAGGATTGATCATCAATTTTTTGTGTTTAAATATTTAATAGTTCCTTATATTTTAACATGTTAAAACCAGTGCAGATATTTCATAAATATCTTAGTGAAGACTGTAGGAGTGGATTAGAAGATGAGCCAATGGGACCATTATTGCAAGTTCCACATTATTATCACAAACTGACCATTCAATTAATGGGACATAAAATTCAAAGGGAAAAATTATATTTGGCTCATTCGATGGAGACGACCCCCGTGGAAAACGAAATGAAAGAATTGAGTTTTCACGATGAATGATACATTTTCCCAACCAGCAACCATGTCCCATTGATACAAATGTGTCAAAATTTCCCATCCACATGGCTTTGCCAAATAATATACCCGTCACAACTCATTCGTGTCCTTCCGTTGAAAATATTGCGTATTTTTTTCGCGGATTAAATTATTCGTGTCGTCACTTGAACGAGATCCATAAAAAGTAAAAGTTTTGAAAATCCTCAGTAGAATTCATTCACGACTTCGTCTCTTTCGATTTTTTTTTTTGGTAAAAATAGATTAAGACTTTGTGTTTAGTGAAAGGTGATAAAGATGATTGGGTAATTTTATATATGGATGTTAAAACGTCCCATTGATGGCATATTGTGACCCAAGTTCAAACTGAATGTTAACCTAAAACAGTTCCCCAGCTTTCATTAGCCTTGTACCCCGGCAATTCTACTTGAAAACTACCCTTCATTATCCAAATTGTACTTTCTATACATTTATTTCGCGGATCTTGAATTATTTCTTTTAACTGTTTATATATTAGGGAACTCAACAAGTGGTCGCAGTAGAAAATCGAATAATGTCTATTTTAAGGAATCCAACAAGTTCAATTTGGGTAATTTTTTTAGCCCTTTAATAAGCATACACACCGTGCACATATAATGCTCGAACTCAGATCACCTGAATGAAATACACCATCTCTTACTATTAGGACTACTCTACGGGTTCAGTTATTAGTAATATTTCAATCCAAAGTACAACGACACATACATTTTGTTATTTTTGGATGAATGAGATCTGACGTAAGAAAACAGAGGCATCTAATTATTTAAATAATAATGACACGAAACTAACAAACAAATCATCTTAGATTGTAGAATAATTGACAATAACCCATCATGAGATAACTATGATAAGTCAATAAATCATGAACTCTCCCTTTTTGTTTTCTTTTCCTTTGCTTCTTCTTCATTCTCTTGTTTTTTCTTTTAAATGATTCAAATGTCTTAATTAGGTAGGCCCCTTTATCATTTGAGTTTATATTAACACTCATGTCTCGTTTGATTAGGGCTTTCTTTGGGATTGCTGTTCCTAACCCTCGTTGAGGGCAAATAGTGGTTTGTCAAAAATTGAAAAATTCGGTCAAACGTCTGTTTAGACGTTAAAATAAGTGGGTAAATGCTCGTTGAAAATCAAATCAATGGTCGTTTGAAATTGTTGTGGCCGATAAGTAGACGCTGGAGACAACAATAACAACAAAAAACACACCCTAAACATATTTAGATTACAAATTAGAAATATGAATAGTTATTTAATAATAAATAACTTTTCAAAATAAATAAAATTTATTCATTCTTTACCAAAACAAGCATTATGAGTAGTTAAAAATTATAAATAAATTTAATTTACTGTTAACTCCTATACTAAAGCATGAAGAAAAAAAGTATTTTTTTTCATCAAACGTAGTATTAGGTTTGGTCAAAACAGATTTCTACATGCTTTATTCTAGCATGATGAGTGAGATTAGCTGCCATGGAGACCGCAGAGGTGTTGTCACACCAGACCGTTGGCTTCCCTACAATCGCAATACCAATTTTAGACAAAAGATTCTCAAAGAGACTGATTTAGCTAAGCTTCTATACTCAGCTTCAGAAGTAGATCTGGATACTACACTTTATTTCTTCGAACTCCATACAATTGGATTTCCACCAAGGAAAATACAAAACCCTGAAGTTGACCTTCTATCCTCTACAGATGAAGCCCAATTTGCATCAGCATAACAGACCAGTTCAAGAGACTCAGATTGTTTGTAAAATAAACCATAATCAAGTGTACCATAGAGATATCGAAGGATCCTCTTAACAGCACGCCAGTGACTCTCTGAAGGACCATTCATAAACTGTGATACCTTATTAACAGCATATGCTATATTAGGCCTAGTCAGTGTGACATATTGTAAGCCCCCAACAATACTTCTGTAAAGGTGTATATTAGAAAAAACAGAATTATCATCCAGTTGTAACTTGTGAGCAACAACTATTGGTGTGGGAGAAGGACGAGAAGACATCATACTAACTTTGGTGAGAAGATTCAGAATATACTTCTTTTGACCCAAAAAAAGTCCATTAGAGAGAGTCTGGACTTCTATGCCAAGGAAGAACTCTAGTTGACCCAAGTCCTTCAAGGAAAACTCAGAGTTTATAGACTGAACAACAACATTCATCTCAGTCTCATCACTTCCAGTGATGACAATGTCATCAACATACACCATTAAGAGTAAACAACTACTATTGGTGTTTTTGATAAACAATGACGTGTCACTCTTAGAAGCCTTAAACCCAAGTGTTTCTACAAGAAAACCCTTCAGAGTGTCATACCAGGCCTGTGGGGCTTGTTTAAGTCCATACAAAGCTTTTCGAAGGTGACATACCAATACTTCTCAATTGGGACCATATTGTTCAAAACCTGGTGGCTGGAACATGTATATTTCTTCATTCAAATCCCCATTTAAGAAAGCATTGTTGATGTCAATTTGTCTGAGTGGCCACTTCTTTGCAACAACAGTAACAAGAACAGTCCTAATGGTAGATGATCGAACTACATGACTATAAATTTTTCTATAGTCCAACCCACAGTCTGAGAATAACCTTTAGCCACCAATCTGACCTTGAATCTGTCAACTGAGCCATCTGGTTTTCTCTTGACCTTAAAAAGCCACTTGCAGTCCACTGATTTTCGAGATTCAGGTAAGGGTTTCAACTCCTAAGTCTCATTCTTCAAGAGAGCTAGATATTCAGCATGAACTGCATCTCCCCAGCAAGGTGTTTGAAGAGCTGCATACACATCTGAAGGTTCTTGAACATCATTGTGCACCAGGTAGACCTTGAGTTTAAATATCTCAGCCTTGCTTCGAGTAACCATGGGATGAGAATTTGAATCATTTGTAGTGATGGGAGTAACAGATGGAACATCAGTGGACATTGAGGGATTTAAGATGGAGGGTGGAGAAGTAAAAGTGGTTGATGAAGATAAAAATGCAGTGGTAGGTGAGATAGGTGATGTATGAATGGCAGGCGGTGAAAGAGATGCGGTGGAAGATGGTATAACAATAGTATGAGTGGCATGTGGTGATAGAGATGCAGGGGAAGATGGTATAGAGATATTATGAGTGGTATGTGGTGATAGAAATGCAGGGGAAGATGGTATAGAGATATTATGAGTGGTATGTGGTGAAATCTGATATTCACGTAAGAGTTAAAGGATCAAAAATAAAATGTTACGGTAAGAGTTGTAAAGAAATTCGAAGAAAAAACAAGGCCAGAAATGTCAATAGTAGGATTTCATCTGTTGACTTTAAGTAAAATAAGTTTATTTTCACTTACACGCTGTACCACTAAGGTAAGAACTATTTAATGTTATCAGAGTAAATAAAATAAAATAAAATTTAAAATATTGCAAGGGCCAAATAAAAAATATAGATCATAGAGGTAAAATATAAATCGTAAGGGTCGGCCGCGGGGGCTAGGCTTCTGCCAGCCCCTTGTGGCTACGCCCCTACATGTATTAATTTTTTTCTATTATTTTATTGATTGATTATGTCTTATTGATAATACATGTGAGGCAAAATTATTGTTGAAACATATAAAGGGACACGGAAAATGGACAAATAAATTTTATTCTTGAACACATGTGGTGTTTTTTGGGGTGCTTTCTAATGTTGTCATCCTAATCAAATACTTCCTCTGTCCTATTTAATGTTCAGTATTGATTTTTTTGGGTCATTTTTTTAATTTTGACTCATTATTACTTTAAATTTATTATTAATAAAAATTGAAAAAATATGTTATAGAAAACTTTAACGAGTAGTTTAAAAATATATATTTTTATAAAGTTTAATTAATAAAAATATTTAAAATAATTATAATTAAAATAAAAAATTGACTTTTAAAAATTTAATACTGGATATATTAAATAGAACAAAGGGAGTATGATTCCTGACAATGCGATTGTTGTAAAGCAATTAATGAGAAAGATACTATACAACGTTTGCTATGCATCCAAAAGTATTGGTAAAAATTTCAAAAAAAGAAGTTATATTAACATGTTTGTTTTACTAAACACTTTCTTATAATGTAATAACTTACAAAAGGCTTAATTACCCATTTAACCCTTGTACTTAACAGCTCTCAAATTGGTACTTTTTGAACTTTTTTCCCCTCTCATGTTGGTACTCAACTATCATTACATGGACTGTTTTGGTATTTTTCTGCAACATTATTGAGTACATATGAGATTTCAACACATGACAATTATGAAATCATCATGATGTTATAGGGACATCATCAACTAAAAGTAGAAAAAAAGATTAACAAATTTGAAAACATTCAAAATATATTACCTTAAAATTATAATTTCCTTAATACATATAATATCTAAAAATCATAAAAAAACATCTATATTTAAAAAAAATGCGTTTGTATAATATATAAATAAAATAAAAACTATAAATATAAAATCAGATACTTTTATAATAAAAAATCAATAAAAATATAAAATTGAACACATAAATTTTAAAATATACTGTGTTAGTATCCACTTACATCATGTAAAATTCATTTAGTTTTACACTTTTAGAATATTGGATGATGGTAATGAATATTAAGTTCGTAAAAATCTCTTCATTTTATACTTAATTTCAATCATTCATTTACCCTCATCCAGCGATCCAAAAAATAAATTTTACACGGTATAGGAGGATACTATCTCAAATGTGTGGTTATATTCGTTAGAAATCAACTGTAATTTTTTTTTTCATTGGATTGAAGTGATAGATAATAGAGAGATTGACAATTCGAATGAACATAAAAGAAATGAAAAATAGAATTGATTTGGAAAACAAAATTTGACGTACCAGATTTTCATCGGATGATTTGGAATTTATTAATAGTGCTAACCAAATATATTATATATAATATATGAAATGATAGTTCAAATATTATATTGAACATTTTGTTAAATTACACACCACATTATAATTTATAAAATTACAAATATTATACTAATAATTTTATCAAAACACGTGTACATGTTAAAATATTTAAAAGAAAGAAATTCTAAAAAAATCAAACATGAGTCCATTGGTATAAAAAAACGAGTCCAATGATGGGCTGATTTTGGGTAACGGGCCGAAGTGGACTATATAAATCTGAAATCTAAAACATCGGCTAACTATACCTAAATTTAGGTCACATACAGGCACAACATCTTTATTGTTGATCCATCCTGTAACACCCGGGTCTAGGGGTCGGGAGAAAATAATATTTACCTAATATTTTTAGTCTCGAGTTTATAATTAAAATAATCTTTTGGGCCCCGGGTTTTCAAAAACAAATATTGACGTTGAACATGTTTTGATATTAAAGCCCAACTCCATGGGATTTACAAATAGATGAGTTTGGCCATCTCATTAATGGCGTTTTGGTAAATACATGGACTTGTAAAAATAAAACCCCTTTCCTCTTATTTCAAACACCCAAAAGTTGCCATCATCTTCTACCTCCCAAATTTCCAACGTGAGAAACTCCTCCCCCTCCATTTCCACTATTCCATTTCCTTGCTTCTCCATTTTAGCCCGATTTTGAAAGGTAACTACATTTCCGACTTGCTCTCATCTTCCTCTCTTTAAAAGTACAACTAGTTTTCATTTTGGTCCAAGTTTTAGAATTTGAGTTTTTGGAAGATTTGAATAAAAATGATATCTTTAATGTTTTTAACTTAAGGTTTTGATTTAATAATGTTAGATATGTTGTTTATGAACCTTGAAGTCCAACATATATGATTTTTAAAGGGTTTTGTTAAGTTTCCCGGACTTGGGTTTAATGGGGGTTTTTGAAGGGTTTTGGGATGAGTTTTGGGTATGGTTTGTGTCGGAAATTGTGGGCTGAGGTTAGTATAATAGTTGGGGGTTGTTTTGGAGTCATTTGGAAGTGTTAAAAGTGTTGGAATCTTGAGTTTTGGTTGAGGTTTGTTGGCTGCCCGAGATTGTGGTTTTTGGGGGTTGTCCATGACTTGAATTTTTGTGTTTGATGTTTGAATAGTATTCCGGGTTAGCTACATTGATGTGTGAGCTGATTTGAAGTTGTTTGGATTGTGTTGAGTTGTTTAGAGACAAGGACGTGTGTTGATGAAGCATCGGGAGTGAATCCGGAAGCTTGAAGGTGTTGGTGGCTTGATAGTTGAGCTTGGAAGTGAAGGTGAGTGGTCTAATGTTTTCAAAATGGTTTTTGAGTTTTGGTTCAAGCATGTGGACTAGGTTGGGCTTGGTAGACCCACCTAGAGTTAGGATTAGAGTGGTAGCGTAATCCTAAGCTTTAATTAGAGACTTTAGTTGCACTCTTTAATTGTTGTTTATGTCTCATGATGAATTGTGTTGGTGATGGTTGTGTATAAATGTGTTATACATATATGTTGAGGCATGATATTGATGCATTGTGATATGGATGTGGATTGTTCATGATTGTGATCATGGTGAGTATGTGCTAAGCACGGAAGTGTTATGAGATGTTGTGGATTTTATTTAATGTTGGCACTAGTATGCTTGGGTACAAATGATCGATCATTAGGATGTTAGTGTGCACACGAGAGTCAAATGCGCGCGTTGTCTTGATGATGGTAGTCATCAAGATGGAGTACGGGTTCGCCCGGAAATTCTTCTTATGTATATGTTAGTCAGTGATGAGTGTAATCCCATCGACGGGGCGTGAGGATGAGTGGAATCCCCTCTGCAAGAACGATGATGAGTGTAATCCCACCTTGAGGTAAAGTTGTTGTTGGATATGAGTTCCAACGTGTTTATCCGCGTATTCGAGTCATAGCTAGGTGCCAATATGAGTTGATATGTGATCAATACGATATGGAATGTGGCTTCCTATTTGGATTATTATATGAGTTTACATATGATGTGGTTTGGGCTTGTTGAGCATGGCATAGTATTGTATATATATGTTCATGCATCATTTATACTTTTGGCTCTTGAGGATCGAAGGTAAGAACATGCATTTACCTTGGTTGTGCTCGTGCTTGGACCCTGCATTGTCGAGGTTTGTTTTTAAAGAGCTTACCCTCACTAAGCTTTATGCTTACGCTTTCTTTTGTTCGACAATGCAGATCCTTAGTTCGTGGGTTGCTAGTGCAAGAAGGGGCCTCCAAGTGTGCTTCGTGGTGCTAGCTTAGCTATCAAGTATGGGTATTTTAGTTATGATGTAATGGTCAAGCAATGGGACATGTAATTGTGGTGCGATGCTTTTGAAGTATGTTGATGTTGTTGTTTAGGAGCATGCTAGACTCCTTTTATATGTTTTGTTGGTTTGGCTTTGGATGCCATGTTGCTTGTAAACCATGTCTATCTTGCCAACTTAAATTGGCTAAGTGTATGTCCTTTTGAAACATGAACCTTGAATGCTATGTATGATCTTGTGTTTGGATGCCTGTCTTATATCTTGGGTATCTTGTGCATGGTTGCTATAGGGTGTATGCCTCTAGAGTGTGTTTGTATGATTTGTATGCTTCGTGTAGTCGTTTCGGACATTTGGGATCAATTGGAGTTGTCTAAAACTGATTTTTGAAAATTGCAGACAACAGGTGTTTCGAAACGGGTTACCCTGTTTTGGAACGGGTGTGGTTCCAAGGCCCCGTATCGAAACGGGTATCGATACGGTTTGGCTACTGTGAGCCCCTGTTTCGAAACCAGTTTTGAAACACTTTGGCTACTGGAATTGCCTGTTCCGAAACTGGTATCGAAACGGCAAGGCAAAATGAGACCCTGTTCCGAAACGGGATGGATGCGTTTCGAAAACGGGTGTCTGACTTTTTAACCTGGAGCTAGTGTTTCGAAACGGGCTTGACTGTTTCGAAACACGGGCCAGTAATTGGGCTTTTTGACATCTCTAAAGGGTTTTAAGGGTTGGGCTTAGGCCCTGTTTGTCGTTGGGCTTCCGCTTAGTTAATTAATGCATTTAGATAAGATAAAATGAAAAAGTTTTCCCTAGGGTCGGTAACTGAAGTGGAGCCTTAACGAGTTTCATCTCGGTTATCCCCGTGTAGCCTACTCGGATCGGTCAAGCGTCCGGACCAAGACGAGGGGGTTACACATCCCTTATGGTTTAGGGCGCATCTGATTAACCAAACTAACCTGAAATTCATTGTTCAAGGTTTTGTTCAAATGTTGAATTCATTAACAAGTGAAGTTTAACTTTACAACTTTGAACATCCTCTTATATTTTTGAGGTTATAGGTTATGGACCTCATATGAGAATCCTCTTCACTCTTCTAAGTAGAATTAGGATTAAAATTTGTAAAGAAAAGGGTAAAGTACACAGACGGTCACTGAACTTTAGTAAAAAAATGGTAACCGAACTTTCACAAATCACAAAATGACAATTAAACTTTATGTTTTATAACAAAATGGTAACTAGACGTTAAATCCCGTTAAATATATGTTATAAAATTTGGTATAATAACACATTTAGTCTTTCATATTTATACATTCAATCAATTTAATCCTAATTTGAAATAATTCACTAAATTTAACCATCGTTATTTGCGCATTCTTTCAATTTGGTCCTTAAAGCAACAGATCTGCTATTTAAGCATGAAACTAATAAAGCTTGAACTGATATGCTATTTTAGGCTGTACAATCCAGTGTCTTGCCGGATATGTTGTTTAACCATGTACTCATGGGACCCCAACTCAACCTACATTCATGAGCCTCCATACTTCAAGAACATGACCATGGAGCCTCATGGAGCCCATGGTGTGAAGGATGCCTACTGCTTACTAAACTTTGGTGACAGTATCACAACAAATCACATTTCTCCTGCAGGAAGCATCTATAAGGAATGTCCTGCTGCAAAATACCTACTTGACTGTGGGGTAGATCGCAAGAACTTCAATTCGTATGGAAGTCGTCGTTGTAACGATGAAGTGATGGCTTGGGGAACTTTTGCCAACATTCGCCTTGTTAACAAGCTGTTGAATGGGGAAGTTGGCCCGAAAATCATACACGTTCCTACAGGAGATAAACTCTATGTATTTGATGCAACAATGGTGAGTTTTTCAATGTTAAAGTCCAATTTCATATTAAACCAATTTATTACATTATTACAATGACATCTTGATTTCATAGTACTACTTCCATTACCGAGTTTTTGTTTTCAATAAATGCCAATTTTACAATCAAATTGTTGGTTTTGGTTTGTATGAAATATGATTTAACCAGATTATATCTGCAGTCATATTATGCAGTTAGTAAGCTCAACAATCATTCTGTAATTTCAGAGGTACAAAGATGCCGGATATGACACCATTATTTTAGCTGGAGCTGAGTATGGAAGTAGTAGCTCCTGAGATTGGGCTGCGAAAGGTCCAATGCTATTGGTAAGTCTTGATTTGGCCACAGTAAAAAAATACTTATTGGTCTTTTGATGGGCTTTGCTTAGTCGGGTTGAATTCAAACTGTAAAAAGCTCAAGCTTAATTTAGAATTTGAATGGAAGCTTGATTCAAACTTGATCAAATTTCACTTCTAAAGTTTCAAATTGATTCAAGATTTTTTTAAAAAAATAGAGAGCAGCTTGAGCTCGCTCATTTATCTGGTCAAAAATAAGCTACATAGCTTGAGCTGCTCAACCTTGACTCGAAAATGAACAAGATGATTTAGAATTTCTTTTTGGTCTTAACTCGAGTAGCTTGAATGGTTGCTGTTTCCTGCACCTGAGTAAGTTTATTGCATACCAGGGAGTAAAAGCAATAATTGTCAAAAGTTTTGAGAGAATCCATCGAAGTAATTTGGTAGGGATGGGCATTATTCCACTTTGTTTCAAGTCTGGTGAGGACGCAAACACACCAGGCTTAACTGGTAATGAACATTATACCATAGATCTCCCAAGCAAAATAATCGATATAAGACCCGACCAAGATGTGACTATCAAGACAGACAATGAGAAGTCTTTCGCTTGCACTGTCCGCTTCGACACTGAGGTACCAAATGGTTTCAAATACTTTTTTGTGTGTGCAAAATACTGCATCATGCATTCTATCATTTGCAGAAAAACAAACCCAGAGAAAGAAAGTTAGGAATTTTGCTTTAATGACCAAATTGAAAGAATGCGTAAATAACGAGGGCTAAATTTAATGAGTTATTTTGAATTAGGACTAAATTGATTGAATGTATAAATATGAAGGACTAAATGTGTTATTATACCAAATTTTATAATAGACACTTAACAGATTTAACGTCTAGTTACTATTTTGTTATAAAACATAAAGTTAATTAATTGACATTTTGTGAATTTTGAAAGTTTGGTTACCATTTTGTTTTTTTACCAAAATTTAGTGACCGTCTGTGTATTTTACCAAAAAAAAATACCATTTAACTAAAAAAAAAGAGATTCTAGAAGGAAAAAAAACCCTTAAACAGTAAATGACTTAGTTATTAAAAGATAGGTTTAACCGTAAAATATATAGAAATTATATATATTTTTCAAACATGCATTTAAAACATTTTTTTGATGAAATAGTTGCCCAACGTTTCATTATGTAATTATTTTAAAGTTTTTTTTGACAAACATTAAAAAAATTCGTTATCCAATTAAAATATGACATGTGGTCCATTTCTGTAATTTTTAATTTAAAAATATTGAAATATTTGATTTTATAAAAAAACACTAAAATCTTTATTTTTTTTAAAAAAATCTCCTAATCCAAAACCTTAAATTTATAAACTTTTAAATTTATCTCATTCGATTGTCTATTCAACAACCACCAACCACCTATTTCTTCGTCGTCCCCCACAACTAATATTTGAAGTTATTGACCTAATCTACGTTGAATTAAGATTCAATATTATATATGAAGAAATAATGTTTTGATATAATAATTGAAAAACATTTTTGGACTAAATTGAAATTTTTTTAAAGTGTTTTTAAGTCCAAACAACTTGAAAATAAATTTGTGGATGTTTTAAATGGTTTTGGCAATGTTTAAAACGTTTTTAAGTAGCTAAACTAGGGTTTTTCAAAGCAACCGTTTCGAAACAGGGAGACTTGTATCGAAACATTTTGAAACTACCAAAACCCGTATCGAAACAGGGCTTGCCCGTTTCGATACGGAGGGTCTTCGTTTCGAAACACCCCTTTGGTGTTTTGATACGCTCAACGGTCAAAACTTCCCCAATGGCTATTTTCCCAACGGTAATTTAAATTGCAGCTTAACTGTCACTCGTACCGAAATGGGTTGTAACCATTTCGGTACGGCTAGAAGGATTTCGAAACGGCCAGGGGCGTTTCGAAACGGCTTGCTGCATCAGACTCCAACGGCTAGTTCTGAAGAATGGCGTTCTGAAACAAGTTCGATTGTTTCGAAACGGACGTCTGCAGAACTGCTTTTAATGAGAGAAATAAAGTCTCCAGCGGCTCCAACACATCCCTAACGGCTAGTAACGGCCACAAGTTCAATTGAGACTATAAATTAAAGGCTGGAACACTTGAAGAAGTTAAGAGACAACATCCAAGCAATATGGTCAAGAAAACTAAAGTCTAAATCCTTATTTTACTATTCTCTTGTACATAGTCTTTAGAGAGTGAGCTTTATTGTAAATCCTTGTACTCTTGTGAGCTTAAATTTGCGAAACACCCACCTTGTGAGGTATTAAGTTTACCAAACAAATCCCTTGTAAAATGAGAGGTTCTAGTTTAGCCTTAGAGAAAAATTAGAGTTGGTTCTATCTTAGCCAAGTCTAAAAGATAGGGTTGTAATGGTTTCCTTCTAAACCGGGAAAAGGGGACGAATTCATTGTTGTGTGAATTGGGAAATCCTTAGTGGTGTGCTAAGGTAGTGAATGTAGGTGCTTGTTAGAAGACCGAACCACTCTAAAATTATTGTGTCTCATGTCTACCTTTATTTCGATTTTAGTCAATTCAACCACCAAACATTTACAACCCTCCTTGACGGTTTCGGTGATCGATTCAAGCGTGCTATAAACCCAACAATATAAAATCTGATCTAAATTGGTTAAATTTGTGAACCAGCTAGTTCGATGTTTTAACTACTATAATCGAATTAGTTTTTTTTAATAAGCACATGAAGTAGTATAATGATAAAAACCTTGAACTAAAAAACTATAATTATAAAATTCTTCTTCCACCAAAAAAATTATTAGATAGACCCGGTTCACCATATCATCTGAAGAAAGCTAATTCAAAATCTTTATCTCATCAGATTCTCGAGGCCCTATTTTTAAACTGCGCCTCGACTCTGTTTTTTTTATTATTGTTATTTTTGCTTTGAAAATGGAGGGTGAAACAAGGAATGCGATGATTCGACACCGACATATCGGATACCGGAGTTCGGAGGTGAAAGCGCCTTCTAGGAAGAAGCCGTTTTGGTTTGGGAAGAATGGGTATTTTGAACCCCTGATGTTGAGTTGCTTTGCTTATTGTCAAACGAACTTCTGCTTTATTAATTCCTTTTTTTCCTTTTTTTGAGTAAAAATTGTTATTCTTCTATCGTATATCTGTGCTGATAACATAAAAAAAATTGACAGCTGTGGGATTTGAACCCACGCCCTTTCGGACCAGAGCCTAAATCTGGCGCCTTAGACCACTCGGCCAAACTGTCAAGTTGTTGTTTCAATCACAAAAATATTTAACAACATGGTAAACTAACGAATGAAATGAAGTGTACGTATCATAATATTCTAGACTCTAAGAAAAGTACTAAATTATATAATTCCCGTTCCACGAAAATTGTCTTTTATTGACTTTTTGAAAGTTAAAATTTCTAAACTTTGATTATACTTATATTAAATAATTTAATATTTAAATTTTATAAAATATATATTTAAAAACTACTTGATTAGAGTTTTTAAAAAATATTTTTATCAATAATATATTTTAAATAATTATGAGTCAAAATTGAATAGAATTGATAAAAAAAAGTCAATAAAAGACAATCTTTATGAAATAGAAGAAGTATTATATTGAAAATTAGTCATGTTCTGGAAAGTGTTTGACAATAAATTCCTATGGTTTTAAAGACTCTTGTTCCTTTTTAAGAAATTTTAATATTTTATCGACAAATACGTATTTGCAAAGAAAAAAAATTTCTTCCATCTTACTAAGGTTGTTTTCTATGACATTTTAAAAATAGAAATTAGAAAAATTAACAAAAAATCAATAAAAAAAACAAGTTTATGAGAGAATAAATGTATTAAGTAAAACATGAAAATATATTTAATATTGATTAATTCTTATTGGGTCTCACATGCAAACGAGCTTAAATCTACTGGAACTTTGAAGGAATGATTGGACCTTCAGGAGAATTATATTCATCACCAATTCAATTGGAAAATCATTAACTTATCTCTATTTCTATTAAATAGTGTTATAATAATATTGTCAAAATAAATACTGAGGTTCAAACCTATACAATAATAAATAAATTTGCCTGTAATGAATATTTTAAATTATATTTTTATTTAAATAAATAAAAAAATTACTTGAAATTCGAAGGCAAGACTAATAGATTTACAAACAAAACTTCTACCATTTGATATACGACTATGTGTTGGTTTAAATTTTTAAATATATTATTTTACATTATTTATGTGCACTCATATTATAAGTGTGACAACGTCTGTGATATATCCTTAGAAAATATGTCAATAACACTACCTGCCCAATGATTATTAACACTTTCCTTTACCTACCTAATTATAAAAGAAACTTTAGATTATTCCAAAAAAAATTATTTTATTATTTTAAAAAAAATCGTCAATAATCTCTAGAACAAATGATTAAAGTTCTTAGTTAATACTCTTCTCTTTCTCTTAAGTTGTAGATTTAAAATTTATTAAAAGTAAAATTTTTATTCCGCGCCTTTTAACTAAAAATTGTCTAAAGAAAATAAAAGAAATCCTTAAAAAAATAGAAAAAGAAGAATGTAGTGGTTTGATTATTGCGAAGGTTTTGAGATTGATTTATGTGATTCCCCCGACTAGGCGGCTTTAATTATTTTATGTTTTTCTTAATAAAAACAGCTGGTTTTATTAGAAAAATAAATTATTTAAAATTATAACGATAGTTTATAATTATAAGAATAAATTAAATGTATAATTCGGATATTTTTTATAATCATTAAAATAAAAAATAATCATTTAAGATCATAAAATGACCATACAAGGATAAAAATTCAACCAAAAAACTCGAATAAAAGAAAGATACGAACAACACCATTAATCGCGATGAAAGATAAAAGACCATTAACACTAACATAAATATGCATATAATGATGAAACACATTGATAGAGCGGTCAATACCACAACTCAGTCGCGAATTTAAAATAGTGACTGTGAGCTTGTATCCAAATCCAGGTCGAGTGTCCAAAGTAGGAAAGACCAACAATAATCAAATAAATGTAATTTTGATCAGTCAAGATGATGATAAATCTAACTCTAAAAACTAAAAATAAAAGAAATGTCAAATGACCGAAGAAAAAATAACAATAAGTCAGAAGACAAAAAAATATGTCACAAGACGAAGTTATTCTTAATAAAAATAGAAAAATAAAGTTAAATACAATAAATAAATAAAAAGAATAATTGCTGTCGATCCGCGTTTTAGTGACTAATGACGAACTAAAACACCGTCAGTCAAATAAAATAAAAAAAATTGCGACATTTATCTTATGGAAACATAAAATAAAATGTGATTGGTCTTTTTTTAAAGCAAGGTTGTGGGTGGCTTTGGATTGATATGTCACGGACTTTACACGTACCACACGCGTGGGACTCCCTAAGTAACCCATATATTACAATCAATCATAATTAAGAGGCATTATTATAAATTAACATCAAACATAAACATATCTTATGGCATGCATCCACTTGCCCTAATTATATCAGACTTCCACTTTTTTTATCCATTTGGGGTCATCTTATTCACTTGTATTGTTTATTGATGTTCATTTAAAAATATTTAAATATAAAAGGGTTTTTAATAAATTAATATATTCTTAGTTTTTTTTTAATTTTAATAACTTTATGAGACTCTGGCTTTCACTATTATTTTGCTAATTCTGGCATTGTACCCAATGGTATTTGTTTTTGAATATGATGGTGTGATTATAAGGTAATATCTGTTTAATTTTTTTTAGCTCAATAACACACGCATGCCGTGTATATATGGTGCTCGAACCCAAATTATATGGATGAAATATATCAATTTTTTTACCAGTAGGACTACCCTACGAATTCAGTACCCAATGATATTATTAAATATTGATGGTTAGGAACTTAGGATTAGTACAAGACAGTTAAACTTCCTTTTCTTTTTGAAGGCTGAAGCAGATTAAACAGTGAGTATAGTTTGGTAAATACTAGATTTCATATCATACAATATAATTCATTTCTTTAAATAATTTATATAACACTGCCTGCCACGTTTGCCACCTTCACCCAAATCAATGGTTTGATTTCTCATCCTACGTATAGACGCCATTATTAAATCCACGACTTCTATTATATTCACATTCGCAACTATTTATACAAAATTATTGAGTTGAGGTTGAACCCAACAAGGTGGTCTTAGTAGAAAAACGGATGTTGTTTATCATAAGAGATTCGGGTTCAATCGCAATGTCTGCAAGATATGTATACATGTTGAATGGTTAAGAATATTTATGAACATATACTACTTTGTAACCTTTAGACTATTAAAAATTATTGAACTGAGGTTAGAAAATCCTTAATGTTTAAAGTTTGAGTTTTGTTACGTGTTTGATTTGTGAATGTGTAGATTCAAATTCTATATTATGTGGGTTTTGACAGTTTTGTCCATATTCTTATGGTCCAGGTTAAAGATTTATTCTGGTTTAATTAAGGTCGATTATCTTTCGGTGTTTACTTCTAGTTATATAGATCTGATTTTTTTTTCCGACTATTAATTTTAATTATAGTTATCATATGTATTAATTATGATTTGCTTTGTATATTACCTGAATCCCGAGTAATATATATATGGTTAAGATCCACTTACATTATGTAAAATTCAACTAGTTTTGCATGAACTAACTTGTCTTAGTGGTTAAGGGAACGATTGTTGTTCCTAGAGGTCACGGGTTCAAGCACCAGCAGCTGCAGCAGGGTGATTGAGCGTTCATTGTCAAATGGTTGAGAGTATATTTAGAACAGATATTACTTGTAATCACTTTAGCTTTCATAAAAAAAATCAA
Source organism: Hibiscus tridactylites (assembly GCA_958450335.1). Lineage (NCBI taxonomy): Eukaryota > Viridiplantae > Streptophyta > Magnoliopsida > Malvales > Malvaceae > Hibiscus > Hibiscus tridactylites. The sequence continues at coordinate 44,101,017 of OY288292.1, forward strand.
CTAGTTTTACACTAATTCATAGCCATTGGATGGATGAGATTAACTCCTTACTTTTCTTTTTCAAGTGATAATCTTCACATATCTTACTTCTAATCTCATCCATACATACACTAGATTTAGTACTTCAATTAATTTAAACACGTTATATGGATTTTTTATTTAAGAAAAAATGATTTTACCTCTCTCACTTAAATTTCCATATTCCTTCCAATGTGTTTGTTGTCTAATGGTACATTTTTTTTGGATATAATATATAGTGTTATTAGAATCAGTTTATATCAATCATTTAAATTAGAAAAATATTATATTAGTCCACAATTTCTAGAATATGTAGTTAAAAGTTCTCAGTTAATACTCTTTTCTCTTCCCTATGTTGTGGGTATGAGTGTTTAAATTCGGGTACTCGACTCGGATTTTACCTCTCTCACTTAAATTTCCATATTCCTTCCAATGTGTTTGTTGTCTAATGGTACATTTTTTTTTGGATATAATATATAGTGTTATTAGAATCAGTTTATATCAATCATTTAAATTAGAAAAATATTATATTAGTCCACAATTTCTAGAATATGTAGTTAAAAGTTCTCAGTTAATACTCTTTTCTCTTCCCTATGTTGTGGGTATGAGTGTTTAAATTCGGGTACTCGAATCGTCGAGTAGTTCAAAGTGCGACCCGTGTCTCGACTCGGGTTTTGCGGGTACCTGGAAGTTGTGGGTACCTAGAAATTCAGGTATTTGGGTACCCGAATATAAAAATATCTTATTAATTAGTTTAATATAAAAATATAAAAAATATGTATTTATTAGTTTAATATAAACATATACATTTATTAAAATAAAAAATATAAAAAATAAGATTTTTATTAGTTTAATATAAAAATACGTATATAGAATATAAAAAAATTAATTTCAAATATATTTGGATACCTGGTTGTAATCAGGTACTCAAAAATTCTTAATTTTGTGATTCGGGTCCGACCCGAGAAATGACAGGCCGGGTACCCAACCTGGGTAAAAAAAATTCTGGGTAAATACCCGATTATTTATGTTCAGGTAGTTGAGTCGAATATTTTTGAACACCCTTAGTTGTGGGTAAGGGCGTAGCAACAAGGGGGCTGGGAGAGGCCTACCCCCGTGGTACACCCTTACGATCTATATTCTTATCATTGCGATCCAATTCTTTTTAATTTGGCCCCTATAATATTTTAAATTATAATTTATTTTATTTACTTTGATAGCATTAAATAATTCTTACTTTAGTGGTATAGTGTGTAAGCGAAAGTAAATTTGTTTTAATTGAAGTCAACATATGAAATCCTACTATTGGTATTTCTAGTTTTGTTTTTAGGGTAAACTACATAAAAAATCACTCAATTATGGTCAAGGTTACATTTCAGTCACTCAATTATGGTCAATGTTACATTTGGGTCACTCAATTATTAAAAGTTATATTTAAGGTCACTCAATTAATATTATAGTTACATTTGGGTCGCTCGAAGCTTTTATATTCTATCAATTTAATTTTAATTCAAAATAATTTAATAAATTTAACCATAAACACCAAACCCTAAAACCTATACCCAAATGCAAAAATATGCGACAAATCATTGGTTAAATTATTGTTATTATTATAGCTATTGGGTTCGTATGAAATTTTCTAAAATCTAAATTTGTGTTTGTTTCATTGGTAAAACTATAGTAGGTGGAATAATGATATAGTTCATTGTATATGTACAAGTTTTACAACATGTTGATAATCAGCGCAAGCATGCTCATGAAACTAGGCTTTCTAAGAAAAGTAAATTGGTCATTATTTTCCCTTTGCTCACTTATATAATTTTTCAATAATTTTGTTTTTCTTTCTCATGATTTTTTTCTTTTCATTTTCTTCTCTCTTCTTTTTCATTTTACTTCTATTAATTCTACAACAGAAAAAAATGGTATATATATACCCTCACACACATTTTCTTTATTGTAGAAAAATGGCTTTAAACGGTCAAGTAACTCAAATGTAACCCTAATAATAATTGAATGACCCAAATGTAACTTTTAATAGTTAGGTGACCCAAATGTAACCGTAACTATAATTGAGTGACCTCCATTGTAGTTTACTCTTGTTTTTATTCTTAGAATCTTACCTTAACATTTTATTCACGACCCTTTAACTTTTAATTCCTGGCTTCAGCCCCGATTGTGGGTTCAATAATCATTAGAGCACATTTTCTTTATCCACTTGTATTTGCCGTACATTTCTTTATTTTATTTTTTTGTGATAAAATCTAGTTTCTTGCTTATGTTACAAAAAATCTAAATGATTAATCCCCTTCTCCTTAGATTAGTCATTATAACGCATAATGTCAAAATTTTGGACTTTAATTTTAGTGAATCCCTTTTGAAAAATCCCCAATAAAGTTGTTTGAAAAATCCCCAATAAAGTTGTTGTTCCCATAATATAATCCACATAATTAAAGGCTGGTTTTAAGGGCATAATAATAAAGGGCCAGACTGCTAGGTTATAATTTATTTGTGTAATGCAGAATCATCATTATATACTCTAATTAACTCTATGATTAACCAAAGCCGGCATCACTTTCCTATAAATTAATTAAAAACCCATTAGCTTTGAATCTTTGATCTCTTTCTGCAACTCAACTTGGCTTACTAGAAACAGTTCCCCATTGGACACCTGTATTTGTTTAAATATGGATTCCCCTAAAAAGATATTGTTCTTCTGCTTCATCAAGATTACAGTGGATAACTACTGTATTAATCTCCCAGATATCTCTCAATCTCAGTTACTTCAATTTCTTCTCCCTCTATATATATATACCTTCTCCACCCCATTAATTTTCATCATAACAACTCCTTCATGTTTATATATATATATATATGATTCGTTTACACAGTGCATGAGTTTTTAAGTTTTATATGTTTTTTTGAATCGTTGGATTGGTGAAATGAATGACTGAGATTAACAATAGGATACATGAAGAATATGAGTTGATCTCAGACATCCATTTCACTCATCCAACGATCTAAAAAATATATAAAACTTAAAAACTCTTAAATTGTATAAACAGATCCTATATATATTCTTGCTTTAATTTGAAGGAGTTATTATTTTTACACTTAGATCACCATTTCTTTTTCTCCTGTAGCTGGGTTATTTTCTTTGATGCAATTATGTGACTAGATTTGATGCCATGGTCAACCCAGGGTAGATAGCTAGGGTTTTCTTTTCTCCTTAATTTGAACTTTGGGTGTTTTTTAATTTTTAATTTTGGGAGTTGCATAATGATTTCTTGGGGTGGGTTTGTTTTTTTGCTTTATTTGCTTTTGCTCACCACTTGTACTATAGGTTGATTTCCTTTAAAGAGGGCTAGGGTTTTATCCACATATTTTGAGTTTGCATGGGGAGAGATCTGATCAAAGAGTCAGTGGTTGCAGATGCGGCATTATCAAGATTCACAAGCTTGGGTAAGGGGAGGGTTGTTCAGTGGTAAGCACCTCCTTTTTCTCCAAATATGGGAATCTTGATGATGCTGCATCAGCAAACATATTGGCTACACTCTCACTCTTGATGATGCTGCATCAACAAAACTATACCAAAGGTATTTATGATTTCTCTTTAACATCTCTCATCTTTTGACTGACTCTTCTACTCGTGCTTCTTTTTCTTTGTTGGAAGATGCTGCTAAAACAGGTCATAATCTGATATATGTGTGCGACTTTGAAGAGTTTTAAAATATTCTGTGCACGGGCGGCAGCAAACTTGTTTTTCCATGAACGCCTAGTTTTTAGGATCTAGAAGTTAGAGTTTTAATGTTTGTGGTTAGGTTTTATGGCTTGAGACAGATTTTTTTTTTTAAATTTAAGGTTTAGAATTTAAATGTTAGACTTTAGAGTCTTAAAAGATAAATGGGAAACTTTAGAAGTTTGCTTATGAAAAAAACAACTTTCCATTGATGGTGCATTAAATAATTACCCATAATCTAATAGAGCTCGGAGATCTTGATACATACTCTTTTTTTTTTTAATTTGTTTTAGTCAGCTGTAGTTCCATGTTACAAGAAGTTCTTGTACTTTGTCTTGTAAAATAGAAGTAGGGTCAACATGAAGGATGCTTAATTATTAGGGTTTACATTATCGATATTGTGAATTGTATTTCCACCTATATATGACATATTTTCATTATAAATTCTATGCTCCTTTTTCTGTCCTTGTATGTACCCCAAAGCTAAAAGAAATAGGTTTATGGTTTAGGTTTAAGGTGTACAATTTAATTTTTAAAGTTTAAGGTTTAGAATTTAAAATTTAAAAATTAGGGTTAGAACTTAAAATTTAAAAAATTTAACTTTGAGACATATATAAGGAACCAAAACGACAAATAGGTAGAAGATTTTTGATCATTTAAGAATATGACTATTTGTAATCTTCTTGCTGTTTTCCCAAGGAAGTTTGGTATTTATCTGCCAAAATGTCTATATAAATATGCATATATAAGTACAAGAGAGAAACTTAATTCGCAACTGGAGCTGTGGAAATATTTCAGTTTACGGCCCCAGCTTTTAAACACCAAAGCAGGAGCTGGATGATTTGAAGGTTATCCATATATATTCTGGACATGCAATAGTTAATAGAAGATATTGTATATGTACTAATCACCTGTATTCTTCTCTCTCCATAGCCCAAAACTATGTTATTTCGACTCAGATGTGAATGTTTGATACGGATATATTCATTTAATGTTCGATACGGATATTGCTTAATGTAAGTATACATCCTCATCTCTTTTATATGGCATGCATACCTTACATGAGTATATATACACAGGGATGGACCGAGGAGGGGGCTGGAGGGGCGCCCCCTATAAATTTAAAATTCTTATACGATTTATAATTTTTTTAGAATTTTTATGTATTTTCTATTAAAAATTTATTTTCGTCTCCCTTAAATTTTTATAAATTCGCCCTAAAACCTAAAATTTTGTGTCCGTCCCTGTATATATACACAAACACATTACATTGGTTAGAATATTGATCTGAGATCAGATTCACTCCAATATGCCTTTCTATATTTTTCAAATTCATCCACTGAATGGCAAACAATGAAGTTGTAATAATAAGACCAATTGTCAGACAAGAGGCATGCACCCAGGAGATTAATGGAAAGCATTATCCAGTTGGAGACCAACAAGACATTGGGAGAAAAAATATAAAACTAGTTAGACTCGTCAATTCGAGATGGTTTTGGATTATTTTCATTTTAAATTATGATTATTCTGAGTTTAGATTAATTCTAATTCGAATCATTTTCAAATTGAATAACCAAATCAAATTCAATTGGAATGGATTCTGATTTGAATTATTATTTCCGAGTTCGAATGAAATGGCAGATTTATTTTATTAATAAAAGTTGAATAATAATACCAGGCTTTCTTTTTCCCATGCTTTGTGCAGTTCACATGTTTCCATGTGACATTCTCAAGCCTTTAAGGAAATTAAAGACCAACTTTTCTGAATTCTAAATACATTAGCAATAAGTTTTTAAGTGGCATACCAAGTGTTATGCATGAAAATTATTTTATGAAACATTTTTTATTATGTTATCTATGATTCCAGTAAAGTTGTTCTTTTTATTTTTTTTATGTTATTAATTCATTTAAAATTATTTTTAGTAACCACTCCCTCCATGTTTAGATGAAGAAGAAAAATTTATTGACTACGATCATAAATTAATTGGTGGAATAAGTTCACATAATACTTTTTCACTATAGAGTGTTACAAGTAACATTTTAAGTAATATTGTATGTGTGATGCTTAGATTGATTTCTTTTTACTTGTAATTACAATTTTTATTTTATTACAAAATTTACTTAACATAAATATAAGTATTTTATATAGGCTTTTTCTAAGCTATGCATATGTTAAGGGTCATTTAAAAACTTGTATTTAATGATTGAGTTTTTTCAAAAGAATTTTTTTAGAGTTTTATAATATATTGAATGATTGAGTTTTTTTCCAATTGGAATATTGTATTTAATTAAAGCTCTTAAATGAGCCACCATTCATATATCTCAAGACTTCTTTTTTCTTTTCCGATGTGGGAATAATGACAACGCATTTTCTCAGACGTAACATTATGCAGGTATGCATAGGTTAGACAAATCCTTTTATATTTTTTGGGAATTAAATTACGATGGGTTTTAAGTTAGTGTATCCTTTAGAGATTTGGATCATATACTGATAAATATTCTTTACTCGAATCACGATTACAAAATAGAATATGTTTGCTTTCAAGGAGATTCAAATTTTAATCATCTAACTTTTAGTGGATTCAAATTCAGATTTGTACAGATTCGAATATTCGACAAAAGATTTAAAATTTAAAATTTAAATTTTATTATTAATTTGTAGATTTAAATAATTTAAAAGTTGAAAATGTTAAACATGTTCTCATTCATTATTTGAAGACAATCATCCACTTGGGTCAGCGGATTATTTCTCCTGGTGAGGCTCAATCTATATGTAATTGTTGTTTGATGTTCTTTTCTCAACAAACAACACCACTAATGGTCATTTTCCCTATAACAACCCGAAGCTTGGGCTTTGCGAAATCAGGCCTTGGACCCAATTTATTTGGGCCGTATATTGGGAAACCCAAATAAAGGATAATTAGATTTGGGCTTTGTGATACATTAAAGAGATAATGTGGGAGAGTAATTAAAAAAAAGAAGAAGAAAAATGAGTTTTAAAGTGAAAGATGAATGGTGATTTGATGGAGAGAGAGAAGGAAGAAAAGAAAATGTGATATTTTAGGGGAGAGAGAGTAAAAGGAGGGAAAGTGAGAAAAGAGGGGGAAGAGGGCTTTGAGCCTAGATCTATGACGCCTAGAGTCGTCGTGCACAATACCGTTCGGCATCATTGGAAAGGTCTCGCCGAGACAAGTTCAACGGTGGTCGTCACACCGCAGTCGGAGTTGTCGTTCGTCGGATTGAGGAAGAGGGAGTTTTGAGGGAAGCTCGTTCAGGATGTTCCAGTCATCACGCTGCAAACGGAGGCCACCATCGAAACCAACGGCCAAAGAACTGTGGGAAAGGAACTCGCAGCCACTGTCAGACCGCTGGAGGAGGGATCACGCGCCATTAGTGAGGGTGGACGTGCGCCAGCCCAGGTGGGTGCACATGGATCTTGTACACCGTGCCACATCGGACCCCCAAGACCGATTTCACGTGGATCTGGCCGCACCAGATCGCGCCATATGGGTGCATGGTTGTTATGGTGCGTCACGTCGCACTAGATCTCCCAGGGCAGTTAACCTGCGTTGACCAATCATTGACTTTTTCTAGGGGACCCTACTCGGGGGGTTTTCAACGTTCCAGATCTAATGGCGCAGTTCGTTTCACCAAAATTCCAACCCAGTAAGTTGTTTTTACACTTTTGACTCTTTGAATTCTTTAAAGTATGTGTTTATGTGATGTTTATGGTATTAATTGGTATATGAAGATTATTTGGGATTTGATAACGAATCAAGTGGAATATTCAGAAAGTTGGGGTGAGGATTTTAGTAATATTTGCTTGATAAATGTGATTGTCTTACGTGCTAGTGTCTGCAAAAATAGGTTGCTGATAAATATGTATGTTGTGTATCAGTAGTATAAGACTTGTATGTATGAAATGCATGATGATGCCATGAATATGATGTGACTTGTAGAGGCTTTAGAGACTGTGTAGGGTCGTTCGAGATGCTCATATAATTATTCGATGATTGTTTAATTGATTGAAATAATTACGATGCCTTGTAGCAAGATTGATAGATTGGTTGTTTGAATGCTTGAGTCCTTGAGTTTTTATCTAACAAGGAATGATAAGATAATGAGAAATATAAATAAATAAAGTCCTAATTAATAAAAGAGATTGATTCTTGGTCCAATACTTACAAAACAATAGAAATATCCATAAAAGTAGGCTTTATCTCATATTTGATTCAAAAAGTCGGGTTCATCATGTAAGAAACCAGATTCACATCAGTTACAAGGCGTGGTCATGCCTTATCGAAGACGAGCTTATGTCTAGTTTTACTTTCTTCCAAACGACTTGGTTTTCGTATGGGAAGCTAAAAACATGCTTTTGAGCTGATTTTTACCATTACATCCATACTTCACCTCCTAAATCAAACAATCATAACTCCCACAATTAAGCAAATAATATAACTAGAATATGGAGGAATTAATCACAACAAAGTGTATATATTTATAACCCTTCAGTCTTCATTATTGGTAAATCTAAAATTTGACGTTAATAGAATTTAAAAACGGTAGGAAACTACTTAAACTACCTTCGATAAATTGTAGGTTTGACTTGGGGTCTTGCCCTTTGGGTTTTGGGTGACTTGTTTGTAATAGTAAACCATAAGGACCATTGGTGGATCGTGTGTTGTGACGTGCCAAGTATAGGCACTTGTGTTGGTTGAGTCTTCTTGTTTAATGGGATTCGGATACCCGATGAGAGTTTGAGAAAGTGTTGCCACGCCATGGTTAGAGATGTCGAATGTACGTTCCTAAAGCTGTGTGGCAACGAGTCTCACCCAAAGAGTATACGTTCCCGAAGTTGTGTGGCACCGGGTCTTACTCCAAGTTTGTGGTTATTCCTTTTTGTGTTTTTGCTCAGATGATATGGTAAGATCTCGAGTATGGTTAGGCCTTGTGGGCCATGTATGATGATTGTTATGTTGTGAGCATGTGTTTAGGCGACTAGTGGTAGTGCCACATGTTTATTTATCTCTCCTTGTTGCTCGTACTAGCTTGCATGCTTATGTTTATAATTAGCATGAAGTATAGTAGAGTAGATGTGTACCACTAAGCTTTGTAAGCTCAACGCTCGAAATTATTGTTTCTGTTCGTAGGTTGATCGTCGGATCGTGGGTTCGAGGAGCGCTATCAGCATGAAATTCTAGTATGTTGAGGTTTTTGGAGTACGGTACTTGTGTTTAGTGGGCTATGTATTCATAGAACCTTACGTGGTGGAGTTTGTAACTCTTATTATTTTAAATTGTATTAATCAAACTTAATGTTCAAACGTTTTAAATTTAAATTGGAGCTCATTTGTATTGTATTAATTATTTATCTATATTTTCAACCGTTGGCTTTAAATGTTTTTGAAAATCGTTTTATTTGGGCTAAACCCTATTTGAGAATTTTATGGTTTTTGAGTTGGGCTTGAGGCCCTATTATGACAACCGAGTCGAGTGTGTTACAATAATGGTATTAGAGCTTAGGTTTAGTCGGTTTTAAGAAACCCAGGGTGGTATTGATGTTTTAGTAAGGTGTCTAGTGAATACAAGCCCTTAAATTAAGTTCGTACTCCTTAAGACTAGAATCCTGATGGTGCGTTCAATGTTTCGACAATAAAATGGTTACGATCGTGGCCAAGATGACCGAGTTAGGTGTTGAGCCGCTCTTAGGAGCGACTCCGGGGGCAAGGTCGCCCCAGATTGTTGAGATGCGAGTTAGTTGAATGATACTGGAGTCAAGGATTTGTCTTCCTCCAACCACCTGAATGGAGTCTTCGTTGCGTGTTGAAGAAGTTCCAAAGCCTTTGGAGTACGTTATGAGAGTTATGGCAAGGAATCTTTATGTTATGCGGGACTAGTGTTTGTGATGCAAGTTTGGACAAACCACTTTCGGAATCGATCAGTGGATGCATGTTGGTTGGAGGACCCTTTGTTTGCTTAAAATTGAGTCTTGTTGATACTTAGAGAGTATCATCACCCTTCTTATAGGCGTCTCTCGGAGATAGTGGATTCGGGATCCACTAGTTCGTTAAAGTGTGGCCGAAGTTAGATATTCTACAGGTTTGAGAAAGCTACCTTATTGGGAGTATTTGCACCTTAGAAATTCTGTTGGTTAATCAAACGCGATGCTAGCCAGTAATTTCGATAGTTGTGCTCGGGGCTTCGAGACCTTGAGGGAACCCAACCTTTGGTAATGAGGATGTTTGGACTGTTGCCCTTTTACCATGATTTTTGTGGTAGTCATTTTGAGAACGACACAACTGGTTGTGAGACATATTTGAATGGTGGGCATATGTTGATGTGTACAGTTTGATGCTTGGGAGCTTTCAGACTGTCAGAGTGTTTGTTTATGCTTCTTGGAGGAGGAGTCAAGACTTCCTCCCTATCAAGAACATGAGTGGATGTTGGGGTAAAAACGAGTTGGACGTCGTTTCCTATCGCCATTTTCAGAGGACATTGACCTAGTTAAGAAAGTCAGAGATTTAGTTGTGAAGGCACAACTCGAACAAGGTTTCTTTTGTCTTAGTGTTTCACCCTAAGGAGAGCTGAGCTTGTTCGCTAGTGAGAAGTTGGTTTGTTGAGGTGATGTTAAAACCGTTAATGGCTTGTTAAGTGTCAGTGAAAGACCGTTACTTATCTTCGAGGGTAGATGACTCATTTAACCGATTATGAAGTACTTGTGTTTTTTTCTAGGACTAGTTCGAGTATGAGATTGTTACGGTTAATTGTTAGATGCTTGTAGTTTAAAATGATTTTTGGAATGAGAATTTCTCTTTTTAGGACGTGTCGTGGTAACGTCTGATGTCTGCGAGGACGTGAGAGGTGTTTCAGCTATGATAAGGTGAGGGTCACCATATTGTCCCTCGAATATAAGTTTGATGATTTGTATGACACGTGTGAATGTATAAGGAATATGAGAAGATAAACGTTGGAAAGATAATTACCATAATGATCTTGTGTGTGGGAATGGTTAGTTATCGTGTAATCAGTTAAGGAATTAAGGGTTTAAGATTTCGTAAATACTTTTTTTTTGTATCACAATTTCCTTAAGGCAACCCGAGGAACATTGGTGGAGATTCGAGTTATGTGAGACCGTTTTGTTGTGATAGTGGTACTGACTCGATTAATGTCGAGTAAGATTTTGCAATCTTCAATGATGGTTTGTTGTTTTGTTAGGGCTGTATTTTTGTGATATATGAGGGAAGATTGTGTTCACCTTAATAGTGTGAAGTTTTGGGGTACTTGATCTTTAAGGAATTTAAGATTTGGAAAACGTCGTGAGTCAAAGTAATTGGGAACTGACGATCGTGTGATCGATCACCACCTAAGTAAAGTGAACTTGATAAGTGATAAATTTTGAGGGTGACAATTTGGACCTAACTTTTTCCACGTGTTTTGGGAGACAGTGTGGAGTTGTGTGTTTGAGATAGGGATAGGCATTTGACTTGCCCTCAGTTGGGAGTCTAAAATTGAGTTTTTTCAGAGTTGTGATGATGTTTGGATGTATCTTGGTGGAAGTTAAATGGATGACCGTGGATTTTGTAAAGGATTGGTGAATGCACAATTTCGATGGGATTTCTTTGAGTAATGATATAGTCTTTGGTATGTATCGTTTGATAATTTCTGCAAAAGTGAGAGCTAGATAGAAAGTCGGCTTGGGTTGTTTGTGGGTTGGGTTGTACGACATTACGATGTGTACATGATACCTTTTGATACGAGATTCGAGATTTGTGGGGGGACCTTATCCCTTGGCGGGATTTCATGTGATGACGGATCTGAGTGATGGTATAGATGATGTGTTTTCTGGATACGTTACCGTTTGAAGTGTGAGACTCTTGCGTGAACCAAGTTAAGGGGATATACGTTAGTTGCTGATATGAGTTGTCATATTGAGTTTAAGGTAAACGTTTGGGGGTGAGTTGATATGTCATTGTTTTCAGGAGTTTTACATCGAGCAAACAATGTTTTAGATATGTGGTGCCACTAGAGTTAGAGTCTCCTTCAAGAGTCGCCACAATATGAAATTGTTTTCTTTGGATGTAACGGTTGTCTAACCTCTTATTCCTTTAAATCATACGGAGTTGTGAAAAGATTTTGTTGTGCATCAATCTTTTGGGATCTACAACATAAGTTAAGTTTCTTTGATAGCATATTTGTGTGACGCTTTGGTCAAGGTACAATTGGGTTGTTCTATGGCTTCGGTTATACACCGAACAATGATGGATCTCTTTAAAGTAAATGGTCAGTTGAATCTGGTTATACCAAGCGAGGATGAATTTCTTCTAAGCGAAAAAATCAATTCAGATTATGTTTGTATCATTTGAAGACAATGTTTATATTTGACAAGTGTTGTGAGAGATCAGAGCGCAGCGGGATATGTTTTAGAACGTTGGAAAGTTATAAAAGTTTTTGCTCTTTATATGGTTTACCGGTACAAATTTTGAGAACGAAATTTCTTTTAAGGAGGGGAGAGTTGTAACGACGTAAAGCTTGGGCTTTGCAAAATTAGGCCTCGCACCCAATTTATTTGGGCCTTATGTTGGGAAGCCCAAATCAAGGATAGTTGGATTTAGGCTTTGTGATACATTAAAGAGATATTATGGGAGAGTAAAACTGTTAAAAAAGTAAAAGAAAAATGGAGTTTTAAAATGAAAGGTGGCTGGTGATTCGGTGGGGAGAGAGAAGGAAGAAAAAAATGGATATTTTAAGAGAGGGAGAAAAAGAGGGTAAATGAGAAAAGTGGGGGAAGAGGACTTTGAGCCTTGATCTACGACCACTGGAGCTGTTGTGCACGACACAGCCGGCACCATTAGAAAGGTCTCACCGAGACGAGTCCAACGATGGTTGCCACATCACAGTCAGAGCCACCGTTCATCATAATGAGGAAGAGGAAGTTTCGAGGGAAGCTCGTTCAGCACATTTATTTCATCACCGCTGTCAGCGGAGGCCACCATCAGAACCAGCAGCTGGAGAATTATGGGACTAAAGCTCGCCGCCACCGTCTGGTCGATGGAGGAGGGATCACGCGCCTTCACATGCCACTAGTGAGGGTGAGCGTGCGCCAGCCCAGGCGGGTGAACATAAATCTTGTACAACGTGCCACATCAGATCCTAAGACCGGTTTCATGTAGATCTGGCCGCACCAGATTGCGTCATGCGGGTGCATGGTTGTTATAGTGCACCACGTCACACTAGGTCTCCTAAGGTAGTTGACCAGGCGTTGAATTTTTCCAAGGGACCTTAATTAGGGGTTTCTCGACATTCTGGATCCAATGACGCTATCCATTTCGCCAAATTCAAACCTCGTAAGCTGTTTTTCAATTTTGACTCTTTGAATTCTATAAAGTATGTGTTTAAGTGATGTTTATGGCATTAATTGGTATACGAGAATTATTTGGGATTGAATATCAGATCAAGTGGAATATTTGGAAAGATGGGATGAGGGTTTTAGCGATATCAGCTTAAGGTTAGTACACCTCAAACTCCTATCACGTCATAAGTATCATAAATGTGATTGCCTTGCGTGCTAGGGTCTGCAAAATAGGTTGTTGATAAATATGCATGTTGTGTACCGATAGTATGAGACTTGTATGTATGAAATGCACGATGATGCCATGGATATGATGTGACTTGTGGAGGCTTTAGAAACTGTGTAGGGTCGTTCGAGATGTTCGTATGATTATTCGATGATTTTTTGATTTATTGAAATAATTGTGATGCCTTATAGCAAGATTGATAGATTAATTGTTTGAATGCTTGAGTCCTTGAGTTTTAATCTAATAAGGAAAGATATGATAAAAAAATTAAATAAATAAAGCCCTAATTAATAAAAGTGATTGATTCTTGGTCCAATACTTCCAAAATAATGAAAATTTCTATAAAAGTAAGCTTTATCTCAGATTTGATTCAAAAAGTCGGGTTCATCATTTAAGAAACCAGACTCGCATCAGTCACAAGGCGTGGTCACGCTTTATCGAAGATGAGCTTCTGTCCAGTTCTACTTTCTTCTAAACGACTTAGTTTTCGCATGAGAGGCTAAAAACATACTTTTGAGCTGATTTTTACCATTGCATCCATACTTCACCTCCTAAATCAAACAAGCATAACTTCTACAACTAAACAAATAATATAACTAGAATATAGAGAAATTAATCACAACAAAGTGTATATAATTATAATCTATCAGTCTTCATTATTGGCAAATCTAAGATTTGGTGTTAATAGGGTTTAAAAATGGTAAGAAACCACTTAAACTACTTTTCATAAATTGTAGATTCAATTTAGAGTCTTGCCTTTGAGTTTTGGGTGACTTGTTTGTTATAGTAAACCATAGGGACCCTTGGTGGATCGTGTGTTGTGACGTGCCAAGTATGAGCACTTCTGTTGGTTGAGTCTTCTTGTTTGATGGGATTTGGATACCCAGTGAAAGCTTGAGAAAGTGTTGCCACACCATGGTTAGAGATGTCGAATGTACGCTCTTGAAGATGTGTGGCATCGGGTCTCACCCAAAGAGTGTACGTTCCCGAAGCTGTGTGGCACCGAGCCTCACTCAGAGTGTACATTCCCGAAGTTGTGTGACACCGGGTCTTATTCTAAGTTTGTAGTTATGGCTTTGTGTGGTCTAGCTTGGATGATCTGGTGTGATCCCGAGTATGGTTGGGCCTTGTCGGCTATGTATGATGATTGCTATGTTGAGAGCATGTGTTTAGGTGGCTAGTGATAGTGTCACATGTTTATTTATCCATCCTTATTGCTCGTACTAGCTTGCATGCTTATGTTTATGTTAGCATGAAGTATAGTAAAGTAGATGTGTACCACTAAGCTTTGTAAGTTCAACGCTCGAAATCGTTATTTTCGTGCGTAGGTTAATCATCAGATCGTGCGTTCGAGGTGCGTTATCAGCACGTGATTCCAACATGTTGAGGTTTTTAGGGTACGATACTTTTGTTTAGTGGGTTATGTATTCATAGAACCTTACGTGGTGGAGTTGGTAACTCTTATTATTTTGAATTGTATTAATTAAACTAAATGTTCAAATGTTTTAAATCTAAAATGGAGCTCCTTTGTATCATGTTAATTATTTATTTATTTATATTTTCAACTGTTGACTTTAAATGTTTTTGGAAATCATTTTATTTGGGCTAAACTAAATTTATAATTTTTATAGTTTTTAGGTTGGGCTCGAGGCTCAATTGTGACATCCGAGTCGAGGATGTTACACGCTTATCCACTCTGAAGCTTTTGAGACAAATAGTTTATCAATTAGACTTTTGGTTTGGCCTTAAAATTTTTCGGTTGCACAACTATATTATTTAAATAAAAACTTCCATTATTCAAAATTTTTTCTCATTTCTATTTTGCTCATTTAAATATTTAAAAAATTAATTTAATTATTAAAATTTTAATTTAATTCTATTTTGATAAATTGTTGTTAAAAACTTAACAACATTAGAACTAGAAATCTATCCTTTAAAAATTATAAAATAACCTCAAAACTAGTTTAATTTTTGTGAAAAATTTCCTGATTTCGAATTTCTTTTAATTTCTTAAAAATAGAGTATTTTTTTGTCAAATTATAATCGTGGAGAGGTGAAAGAAAAAAGCAATGATTCTATATTAATAGAATAGTGGGTATTGCAGATGAAATAATTTTGGGTTTTACATTTTTAAGTTTTAGATTATGTTTTTGCAAGTTCAAAAGTGGTTTTAAAAAATTTTAAATGAATAGAATGATAAAAGGTGTGACGAGATTTTTGGTGTATTAGATAATCGGGAAACACGTCTAATAATGATTATTTTAACGTCGGCATAATAGAAGAGTGAACTTGTAAAACTTCCATATTTAGAAGAAGTTAAAATCAAAACAGAAAAAAGAAGAAAAAAATAACATGGATGACATGTAACACATTAACAGACGTGACTGTTATGTTATTTTTCTTTTTTTGTATTTAAAATCCGAGGACCAAAATACGAAAAGTTAAAAGTTTAATGATTAAATTTAAAGGGACAAAATAAAAGTGAAAAGAAAGTTAAGTCATGAAATTCATGATTTACCCAGGAAAGTAACTATAAATTAAATTTTAAAAAAAAGTCTAGTAAATCTAAACCGAACATGTTGAGAAAACCAGTGGAAACCGAATCAAATACTAGTGTTCCAATCAGTCGAGTAAAATGTCCTAGAAAGATCCTCCACAATCACAACCTTAATTCCTGCACTAAGATAGCTAAAAGTAGAACACAGATGGAACCATAACAGGAAAAGAAAGCTACAAATCTATCCAGAAGGCACAAAGTATATGGAGTTGCTTCGGTTAAAGACACAAGAAGCCCGGGATAGATAACAGACCAATCCTACAGGATATTTACACAACTTCAAATAAAATTAAAAAAAAAAAAAACATTGTTTGTATGTAACTGCAAACATGACATGATTCATTACTTTCATGCATATACAGGTTTATATTACTTATATGGGGAATCAACTTAAACCATGTCCGAATCATCCGACTCGCTCTCCCTGTTTTCCCGCCATCTTGAACCCATTTTGAACTTACATACAGGGCACGTGCCTTGTTGCCGCAGCCACGGATCGATGCAACCGGCATGAAACTGCAAGATGAGATTGTTATCAATATATATACATAACAATTATATTTATTTTGATGTCGTATAATCGTTAGATGACAACATAAAACCTTAACGGATTGTAAAATAGAACCTGATGCAAACATGGCAAGCTCCTAACAAGTTCCCCTCTGTTAACTTGATCCAAGCAAATGGTACAAGTTAGTTCATCTTCCGAAGCCTTCATACTCCCATCAGCGGTCTTAGAATCTTGCTTTGCCTGAAATATATAGTTATAATTCAGAAACATAGACAGAAAAAGACATTATCTTGAACAAATAAATGCCCTCAATGATTATTGATACCTCGACAGGGGCGGACGAAGATGATGCCTGCTTCAGGGATGATCCAGCACTGTGAAAATAACAAAAAAGTGTTTACAACTGAGGCAAGCTACCTAAACATAAACATTTGTACATACCTCTCGGGACCAGGAATCTTGTACTTGTGCACAGGTAAGGCATTTATCTCTTCCTCGCTCATCGAAGGAGTTGTGGAAATATTATCAGAATCCAGTGCTCTCAGGGTGTCATAATCTGGAGCAGAAGGAAAGAAAATGATAGTCTTCATATAACCAAACGAAATACCACCACCAAAACTCGATTTGAATATCAGTCCATACATGCTAAAACCAACTCATGGAATCTTACAAGTGAATTTTGAAAAAAGCACCGTACCTAGATCATCAAATTCCCGATCAAGAAGTGCAAGTTGGAGTCTTAGTCCTTGTAAGCGTCCTCTAGTAGCAAAAGCGATTGAAGGTGGCATGTGCAAACGCAACTCAGTGTGACCAAGTAAACCACTAGCTGCTGCAGCATGAGCTCGGGCCTGAGCTTGAAGTTGCTGACAAGTTGCATACATCCTTAGACTTGTAGCCATCAGAAAGACACCCACTACTAGCCAAAGCTGCACAAAGAGACATAGAAGATAACTACACGGTTGAATGTATTAACAGACACGGCCGCATGCTCCCAGTGAATGTATAGTGTGTACATACCAGAAAGTTTGGTGACATTTGATGGGAGTTCAAAATCATGAACAGCAAAAGAACTGTTGAAAACAAACAAAAATAGATTAGAAATGCAAGTTAAAGGCACGACAAGGAATGATTAGAGGAAAAGTTCTAACAAATGCAATGGACAAAAACATATGCAACTAGAAACATTACCTGTAACAAGAAAGGCCAGTGAATTGGAGTTAACCGGTCGAGCAGGATGTATACGCTGGTAAAAAAAAATAGAGCAATGAGAATTCAGACCCCATTATATAGGATGAAAGAATCTGTCTTACTGAAAGATCAAATGTACTGATATGGAAAAGCAAGCATACCACAGCCGGACGTTCAGGGATAAATCCTGAAAACCCGCTCTCAATATCCCCTCTAGCTCCCCGGAAAACAAAACTCATTGTTGCAGAAAAGCAGAAATTCCACTAGTCTAAAAGGCGGCAGCAGATACAAACAACTTCTCTTGAAGCCTTTCAAATCCTATGATATTACAAATGTGAATCACTGCTACAATTCATTGCAATTTAACAAAACATAGATAGCCAGTAAATCATGCTTTATTAAACTGAAATTTACTCAATTTAGGATTGCCATTGTCTACTATTAAGCTAAAACTGCTTCCCTGATGAAAAGAAACCAAGATGTAAGACGATTCCAAATAGAAAAACTTCAATCATTTCAATTTATTTGAAAGGAGAAAAAGAAAGGTAATATCTATCCCTAAATATTAATCCCTATTGCCCATGAATATCAATAATTAATAATTGATAATTAACACGGTAAGGAACTATAGAATATTATAGAATATATGGAATAGGACAGAAAGCTTTGTTTTTATGAATTGTTCGTTCATTCAATTAATTTTCAAATAAGTCTTATCTTACTCAGACCAATAAATAAAGCTGAGGTTATAGTTAAAGCCGCTAGTAAAAAACCGAAATAACTAGTTATAGTAGGCATGAAGGGGCTAAATGAAATATGTTCTTTTTATACATATGTTTATAAAGCACTTACCTAAGTTTCAATTTTTAAACGAGACGGGGATAAGCAAAAATACCAATTGAAATTAATAAGTTCAATTGAAATTTTTTGATTCATCAATCATTCTAAACAGTATTCACAAAAATAGAGCGGCAGGCCAAGAGTAAAAACGAAAAAGAAATCGATTCCAAATCATGACCAGAAAACGTTAAAAGTCCCCAGGCTCAAAAAGAAAATGCACTGTAAAAGGAATTGGAATCCAACAGGGGAAAGAAATAAAAAATCACAAAATTTTCAGTGGAAACAAAGTCATAGTAAATTTAGTAATAATCCCAATAAGCCGTTACAGATAAAAACAGTGAAGACCTAACCATCCAATTAACTAATTCAAAGCACAACACATTCAAAATTTCAAATGGCCTTAAAGCTTAACAAATATGAACCACTAAAGAAATCCGATAGAAAGTTTGTTCAAAGTTTAATACCACCATATCTTTATTTCTCAGTTCTCACATAAAGTAACTTAGAAAAGCCAATGCATCGACTTGTTTACAAATTGCAATGGCATATGCCTTGTCATTTGCACTATTTTAGTAATTAGCGCCGCCCTCTAAAGTATAATTAACAATAAAAATATGATAATTAAGACATACTTTACACATACTCAGGAGCAAAAGATTCAAAGTTTATAATTCAAATTCCTTCTCTCTTTTTTCAAATTAATTTAAAAATCACATCTAAAGACTGAATCAACCGCAAAGTCAAGCAAAAGGAACAATGGAATTTAAAAGAACACGAATACATATATTAACACAGAGGCCTACATTGCCCTATATGAATCAAAATCACAAGAAAAAGGGGGGAAATCGACTTTCCAGATCTATAGCGAATGATGAGAAAGCGCAAGGAAAAAGCCAAAGAAAAGTCTCATATTTCCACCGTTTTCTCAGCAAACAAACAGAATTTGATGCGAAGAAACACAAAAAACTTACTCAGGGAAATCGGAGATCGATCGATCGATCAAACGGCCGTCCTTTAAAATTGAAAAAAAAAAAGGAGAGATTTGAGAGGAAAAAAAATAAGAAAAATTCTTTGTTTGCTGTTGCGATTGAGCCCTTTTTTCTTTGTCCGAAACTGAAAATAGCAATTTGATTATCTTTTCTTCATTTTTCTTGTTTTTAATACGAAGAGAGAAAGCTCTAGAGAGTAACACGTGGACCCGATTTGGATCTAACTGTTGCCACGTCTTGTAGACAGTGTTGATGACTTAATATCTGCCGTTGGATCTCTCATTTGTGCACCCCACTCAGTTTTGTGGTTTGGAATGCATTGCCAAGTCAGCACCCAAACATCCAAATATCTCATTCTTTTCTTTAAAAGTTAATAAACAATTTTCAAACAATAAATGGCAGAACACAGTTAGGACCAGGGACTAGGATGTAAATTAGGCCGGAGGGTGCAAAAGGGTATTATTTCTACGCACCATTTTCGTTAAGAAATTTTATATTTATCTTTATTTTATGATTTCCTGTAAATACAAAATCTAAAATTATATATACTCCGCAGCTTGCAAGTGTAAAATCATCCTCGTCTCATTAATTATGTGGATTTTGAGATTCATCTAATACCTCTTTACCCGCACATAATTTTTTTATATAATATATTAATAAATATTAGTTAAATAAATATAAATTAAATTTTTACGAAAAAATATAAAATATTTATTATTCGGGCTCTTATCACATATGTGACATTATTTCAATTGTCATCATATTTTAAAAAAATAACATACGAAACTAAATTTTGTACAACACAAAAATTTAAACTAAAAAGATACTAAAGTCTACTGTAAAGGACCGGAAAATAGCACAAATAACATGTAAAATAATATTTCAATTGTTGTAACAAATAAACAATATATAAGGAACTAAAAAGAAAATAACAATAAAAAATATTTAAAAAATAAGAACAAGTATAATAGAATATGAATAACATATAATATTAGAAAAAAAAAATTAAAAGAATTAAAAGAATAACATACATATGGTAAGAACTAAGAAGAAGAAAATAAACCTTCGAAAAAAGACTTAATGGCAAATAACGGTAAAAAAAAAGTAAATACACACAAACACAAACATATATATATATATATATATTCATAAATATTCCAAGAACAGTTAATATAAATTATCTTTGACTTTTGATTCAAACTGATGTTTTAAACTATTTATATGTTTGATATGATCAATTTCAAATTCAATTATTTATATATTAAATATTTCATTAATATCTAAATACAAGTCAATAATCTAAATTAATATTATATCTTCAATAATATTTATAATAACATGTTATAAGATCTGTTAAGGTAGGTGGGGGAAGATGCGGAATGGGTGGGGATGATGCAGGCTGGTGGATACAAAGACATATTCACGCCTTCCCCACCACCTACAAAAAATCTAATTTTTATCTTCATTTTCGCCCCACAACTCGCAAAAATTATAACAATCTCTGCCGATTAAATGCGAAGTGGGGGAATTCCCGCAAAATCCACCCCATTGACATCACTACCATGAGCTATGGCCTCAAAATTTTAAAATTTTATGATTTGATCCTTTGAAATTTTTAAAAATATAAGCAGGTTCATCTGAATATTTGAATAGACCTTCAAATTTTGAAAATATATGATTTGGTCTTTTAGAATTTTTAAAAATATCATTTGACCCTTCCAAATATTTGAAAATTTTTAGTTATCTTTTTTGAAGTTTTAAATTTTACATTAATATATATATTAAAAAATAACATGATAAAACTTACGAAGAGAATAAATAAATCACAAACTAGAAAGACAAAAGAAATCTCATGCCAAACAAGACAAACATTTCCATCTCATTAAGAACAATCAGGGTGTTTAAAAACACATGATTTTAAATATTCGGCTCGTTGACCCGTTGACTTGGTAGAAAATAATCGGGATTTCCCTTAGAAAAATAAATTATTGGGGTCGTGTATCCAGCTCGTTAAATACACAGGTTCACGGGTTAGATCTGGGCTATAATATCAAACTTAACGGGTACCCGATTTAGCCCAGTAATTTTAAAATTTTAATATCTTATCCAGTTGTAATTAAAAAAGGATATTGAGTAAAATTAATATAGGTCATTAGTATTAGAATAATTATAAAAAGAAAATAAGAATTTCACAAATTTATTTTTAGATTTATTTATGTGAATTATAAATCTAGCCGAGTAAGATTTTAATAGGAGATTTAAAAAAATTTAACATCACAATCTAATCAATAGATATGTCTACATAAAATATAATAAAATATGTGTTTATACTTTTTTTTTGAGTAAAACCGGCTGCATTTATTATATAAAAATGAAACGTCAAAACGGCCCAAAGCTGAGCCCAAAAAGACTAGCCGAAACGGCACAAAGGACCAAATCGAAGATGCTAGAAAGCAAAAGAAAGCTAACAGACCGGTAAACCCCTCCGATCGACTCTAAAGAGAAGAAACAACATAAAGCTGGAGAGGTCTGAGAAAGAAAAAACGGGGAAAGAAATCATGGTGAAACCCCAATCTGAAAAGAAGCCGTACTCTTCATGGTGGAACAATACCGGAAGCTTCTTCATCGATAATCGCCAGAACCGTTGGTGGAGCCTCCTCAACCCAGAAGCGGTCCACCAACGACGGTAAGCCCAGCTTCGCCATACTATGAGCTGCTCGATTGGAGGATCTGTGGATGAATCTGAACATGCAGCTCTGAAAAGCCATAGCTAACGCTCTTCCGTCGTGTATGTAGGGGCCTATCTCCGATCTGTCTCTGTCAGTTGCCTGGAGCTTGGCGATGACGGTACGGGCGTCCCCCTCAAGGATTACTCTGGAGAAACCCAGATCTAAGGCGAACTGGAGACCTACAACAGCTGCCTGAGCCTCCGCCGCAAACGACGACGCCACATGAAGGTGGGTACGGTAACACGAGCCCAAAACTTGCCCATTTTCATTTCGCACAATTACACCCGAACTTGATTTGTGTTCGTTTGCCTTGAAACTCGCATCAAAATTGATTTTAACGAGGGGGGCTGACGGCGGCGACCATGAGCATGTGGCGGAAACAGCCTGACCGGAATTAGTTGGTGGTAAAGCATCCAGTTCCCTGCAATAGCTCACGACAAAGGTAAAAATATCCTCCACTGACTGAGTTCTTCCTTCATGTAATAACTTGTTTCTGGAAGTCCACAATGCCCAAACTGCAATGACTATAGTTCTCCAAATCTTGTGCTGGTAATGATCAAAAAGCCATGCAAGCCATTCCTTAAAGTTTAAGATATTAACTTCACTAGGCCACTGAATCTGTAGCATACTCCATAGATTAGTTGCTAAATAACAATCACGAACGACATGAACAGCTGATTCAATAGCACCACTGCATCTAATACAACTGGGGTCCTGGGCAATTCTTCGGTAATAGAGGTTCTGTTTGGTAGGGACGTAATTTTGTAAAAACTTCCACGCATTAATTTTGATCTTAGAGGGACACTCAATCTTCCATAATTGAGTAAAGACCTTATTGTTCTCAGAAACCCCGTGATTTGTAGTACTAAGAATTTTATACCCACTTCTTACTGAGTAGATGCCCGACCTTTCTCCAGCCCACACTTGAACATCCGGACAATGTGAACTAGGTAAAGGAATCTTCAGAATAGCTTCCACATCTCTAGGAATAAAATTCTCCCTAAGAAGGTCAACATCCCATTGCTTAGAATCACTGCGAATAAGATCAGAAACTCTATGTAAACCTTGCACCTTTGGAGACATGATCTTCATTCGTGGCAATCCTGGTAGCCAGTAGTCATCCCAAATCGATATACTTGAACCCGAACCCACACGCCAGGTGATCCCCGAAAACAGTAATCCTTTCGAGCTCCAAACGCTGCGCCAAATGAGAGATGGATTAGAGCCCAAACTGGAGTCCAAGAAGTCAGTATCCCGATAATATTTTGCCTTAAGAAGTCGGGCAGCTAATGATGTTGGGTTACTAAAGAGTCTCCAGGCCTGCTTTGCTAAAAGAGCAGTGTTAAATTTAGCGAAATCACGAAAGCCCAACCCACCATATTCTTTCAAAAGACACATGGAAGACCAATCACACCAATGTATGCCTCTTCGATCCTTACCCTTTCTCCACCAGAATCTAGCCTGCGTAGCTTCTAGTTCCTTACAAAATGTTTTCGGGAGCAAAAAGCATGACATCGCATACAAGGGTAGAGCCTGGAGGACTGACTTGATGAAGACTTCCTTCCCCCCGGTAGAAAGAAAACGGTTACTCCAGTGTTCAGTGCAGCTACTAAAACGGTCCCGAAGCCCAGCAAAAGCCCGTTTTTTGTTCCTCCCCACAATTGCTGGTAGGCCCAAGTACTTTTCTGGGCTTTCCGTGCATAAAACACCTAGGACTCGTTGAACATCGTTCCTGTTATGGTCCAGCACATTTGACGAGAAGAGAACACAAGACTTCTCATAATTAACCTTCTGGCCCGACGCATCAGAGAAGATACTTAGGACGTTTTTAATATTCGTTGCTCCTTCAGTCGTCGCCTCGCCAAAGATCATACAGTCGTCTGCTAAAAGAAGGTGAGTAATACACGGAGCATTC
Organism: Hibiscus tridactylites; assembly: GCA_958450335.1. NCBI lineage: Eukaryota > Viridiplantae > Streptophyta > Magnoliopsida > Malvales > Malvaceae > Hibiscus > Hibiscus tridactylites. The sequence goes on from OY288292.1 coordinate 44,125,074, forward strand.
CTTGCGATACGTACCCCTGTTACAGTACCTTCCATCGTGGCCAACCGAAGTAAGGATGACAAGCCTTCCCCACACATGAGAAACAGATACGGGCTAAGCGGGTCACCTTGTCGGAGTCCCCTAGTAGGGTTAAAACGTTCCCCACCCATACTATTAACCAAAACTGAATAAGAAACAGAGGATATGCAGTGGATAAGTTTACCTACCCATCCAGTCGAGAAACCCATCCGAGACATAACCGCAGCCACAAAACTCTATTCAACACGATCATAGGCCTTACTCATATCAATTTTCAAAGCACAATAGCCTTTCTTTCCCGTCCTTCTCTTCTTTAGCGAGTGAAGAATCTCATAAGCCCCAATTATGTTATCCGTAATCAGCCTCCCTGGAATGAAAGCGCTCTGAGCTTCATCAATACAAGCTTCAAGCATACCCTGCAGTCTATTTGCCAGCACCTTTGCAATGATTTTATATAAAACATTACAGAGACTTATAGGTCTAAACTGGGTCATAGAAGTAGGTCGTTTAGTCTTAGGTATTAGAACAATCAAAGTGTGATTAATGGCAGAGATACTTTCCTCACCTCGTAACACAGCCAAGCAAAAACGAGTGACCTCCTCCCCGATTATATGCCAGAAACGTTGATAGAAAATTGCTCCTAAGCCATCCTCACCGGCTGATTTCATAGGACTCATGGACTTAATCGCCCGTAACACCTCTTCACCCTCGAAATCCCTGTCCAACTCAGCGTTCATACTCTCAGTTATACAAGGGTTAATACCACTTAGAATGCGATCAATGTTTGTCGACCCAGCTGTTGAAAAAAGATCAACAAAATAATTCTTTGCAATAGAGGACATGGCAGTAGTCTCCTCTACTTCTCTGCCATCAGCATCAGTAAGCTTCGAAATACGCTGCTTGCGTCTTCGCTCAGAAGCGTGTCTATGAAAAAACGTGGTATTGCGATCCCCATATCGTAACCAATTAACCCGAGCGCGCTGTTCCCAATACAACTCCTCCTTGTCCATCTCAATATTAATCTCTAACTGGGTATCTACTAAATCATGAAGATTCTCGTCGCTCGGAGCCGCTTGAAACAAATCTTGCAGTCGTTTCCTTAACATAGACTCCTTGTGCCTTCGATTCCTCCTTAACGCTGTGGCCCACTTCCATAGGCCTGTTTTCAGGTATTCCAACCGTTGAAGAAGATGGCCACTAGAAGCTTCCCAAAGCCTTTTAACCTCTAATTCACAAGTCTTTTCCAAAAGCCAGCTAGCCTCGAAACGAAAGACCCACTGATCTGGTGGACCCGTCAATCCTTTATTCGTATCCAAAAGAAGGGGGCAATGGTCTGAGAAAGTATGGGATAGATGCTTGAGACTGAAATCAGGAAAAATATCCCGCCAGAAGCTGTTTGCCAAACCTCTATCCAGGCGCTCCCTTATGTTATTAGCCGCCATCCTTCCTTTCTGCCAAGTGAACCAAGTCCCCGAATAGCCCAAGTCATCTAAAGAGCAATCCTCAATCATGGAACGAAATCGTTCCATCTGTCGCACACTACGAACACGGCCACCCTGCTTCTCGAAAGAGTACATGATTTCGTTAAAATCACCGATAATCATCCATGGGGTTTCAGGGCAATCGTTTAATTCGCGTATGAGATTCCAAGACTCTAACCGATTAGCCTCTTCCGGGGCTCCATAGAAACCGGTGCAACGCCAATGACATCCATCCGAATCCCCATTGAACAAAACATCGATATGACGAGCAGAAAACGATCGCAAATTAACATTACACGAGTTTTTCCAACCAATAGATAAACCCCCACTTCGTCCAACAGAACTTACGTCAATACCATTAGGATAGCCCAAACTACGACGTATATTCGCCATTTTATTTTCATGAACCATAGTTTCAATAAAGAAAATTACATCAGGTTTTACATCTCTCAACATATGTCGGAGACGTCGAACTGTCCGTGGCTTCCCTAGGCCACGGACGTTCCAGCTAAGGAGTTTCATTGGGCCCGGCGGACCTGATCCATCAGGTCGGCCGATTTAGTAGATAGTGGGCCAGATGAACTACCCACTGCATTTGCATTTGAAATAGACGATCTAGTCTCCCCATTAAGGCCTCCTGTCTTCCTTGGCCTTTTGTTACCGTCCACCTGCTCTATTGGGTTGTCCTCAGCTTCCAGGCCCATCTGAACATCCATTAGAGGCAATGATTCCGAACCCACAGGATCCGCAGCTCCTCCCCCAGATTCCTTTCCTTTTACAATTCCCAAATTCATCGCTGGGCTAGCTGTAGTAAATCCCGAAAACACCGTTGAAATTGAATTCTGGGGGTGACCAATATTTGTTGCCCGAAATACACCTTGATTGCCGCCCAGATTATGTTCCACTGTATCAGGAAAATCACGCAACCATATGCTGGTCGGCGTCGATCTACGCGGTGGTGCTCGTAATGTAATGTCCCAATTAAAAACAATCTCCGCTTGATCCAAACTCAGTCGGACCGGGCAGAAGCCGTCACTGTGGCCAAGTCTGCCGCACAGAAAACAGAACGTACGAATCCGTTCATACTGAAAACGAACATAAGCGTGTGTCCCATTGCGTAAAGCAACTTTTTTCCGGCGCTTAAGAGGGGACCGGGTGTCAAACCAAACTCTGATACGCATAACTCTAGAATGGATGGCCTGATTCGGGCTAGAATCATATTCAACGAACCGCCCAATAAAGTTTCCCAAGGACTTAGCTACCCCTTCCGACATGAACCCGAACGGTAACTCAAGAATATGAACCCAAAGTTTTATGAAATGTAAAGGAACCACCATGGGATCTTCTCCAGCCTGAAGACGGTGTAGGATCAACATATGGTTATTAAAGAACCAAGGACTACCATTGTCTATACGTTCCACATCCACCACATGGTATAGACGAAAAAGGAAGCGGTTCTCCCCCAAATCTAAAACCGAAATGCCTCCCAGTGGTTTCCAAACATTTGCCAGAGTATTTCGCATAGAGTCAAAGTGAATGATACTCGTCGTGAGAAACATACCAACAAAGCAATGGATAAAAGACACAGCACCAGAAGGACTTCCAGTTTCAACTTGTAACACATCGTCCTCCTTGTCATCGATCACTAAGTTCGCCAAATGAGTCTCAACGGCCGCCATGAAACACAGAAAGAGAAAGTAAAAAGCGTGTCAAAAGACAGACAGAGAAAACGTGTCAAAAGACAGACTTAACTCGTTTTTTAAAAAAAATATGTGTTTATACTTAATGTGTTATTGACACATAAATCTAAACATTGACATTAACTCTTGTAATATCACTTGTTAAAAAGTTTAATTATTTTATTTGCTTCTATATGTTACCCGATTTCTTTTTTAAAATTTTTAATTTTAGGTTAAATTTTTATTCTTGAACACCCACATCTTTCATTCTCAAATTATTTGATTTTAACATTCTAAATTCCTAATTAATGAAATTTGATTAAATTAAGAAAACAAATCCTAAATTAATGATTCAATGAATTAATTAAGGTTAAGTATACAAATGGTCACTAAACTATTTCCAAAAATATAAAATGGTCATCAAACTTTCAAAAGATGCATAATAGGCATTAAAATTTAGCTTTTGTTACAAAATGGTCACTAGGCCATAATTGTCGTTAAGTGGGTGACGTGTCAGTTACAGAAATTTGAATGATAGAACATTTATTCCTCCATATTGACACATTCAATCAATTTATTCCTAATTTAACCCTCATTATTGATGTCTAAATTGATTGAATGTGTAAATATTGAGGATTAAATGTGTTATTATACAAATTTTCGTAACTGTAACGTCTCCCATTTAATGACAGTTAACGACTCAGTGATTATTTTGTCATAAAAACTAAAGTTTAATGCCCATTATGTAACTTTTAAAAATTTTATGATCATTTTATATTTTTAGAAATAGTTTAGTGACCATTTGTGTACTTTACCTAATTAAATATACTAAAAATATTTGGGTTTGAGATAGCATTGATTAAGTTTCATTTTGATCAAATGATACTTTTAAATTATATGCAAATTATGTTTTGAACTAAAATGTATTTCCAAAGATTTTTATTGTGTAATAGTTTTTATTAAAAAAATTCACAAACCAACTGAATTAATTGAAACTTGTTCGGTTCATATAGTTTTTTATATAAAAATTTGATTTAATTAACAGCTAAAATTTTAAATTTTCGATTAATTTAATTTTGAGTAATTTAGTTCGGCCACCGACTAAATTAACCGTTTGAACACTTTACTTGTAAATACAAATGTCAAGTAATACATATATGAACTCAATCTAATAAGAACCAAAGATCTAAACTCGGGTCCTTCATACAGTCTTAACCAAACAGTGGTAGAGGCGGATGGTGTATAGAGCCAGTGGGGCTCTAGCACCCCCAAATTTTTAGGAATTTGTATTATACCCTTAAAATATTTTTAAAATTTCAATTAGGCCCTTTCAAAATTTATAAAAAATTTCTCATAAAGTCCTAAAAGTTTTCTATATTTTTAATTTTGCCCTCAAAATTGTTAAAAATAGCATTAAACTTTTCAAAAAAAAATAATTAGACCCTCACATTTAAAAAATAAATTTATCACTAAATCTTTCAAAAAAAAATTAAAAAAAAATGGTTAGACCAGTAAAAATTTAATTAGCTCCCTCAAACTATAAGGTCAAGTTTTGCCGCTGGAACATGGTCACGTGTTCGATAAAAGAGTGTTGTTGTCGATTGGTTAGCAAAATGGAGTAGAGGTATTTATCGAGCGAGTCGATCACGAGTCAAGCAGCGATTGACTCGACACGAAAATTATTTCGACTTGATTCGAAAATTATTTTACTCGTACTCGACTTAATTGATACTTGATCATTATTTTTGTTCAACTTATGCTCATTAAGCTCGAAAACTATTTTACTTGTGCTCGCTAAAAAAATCGTTACTCGTTAAGCTCGTCAGAATGATCAAAATAATGTGTGCAACAATTTCAAAATCTAAATCCTAAAGTAACAACCCACAAATACACTAAACTATCATATTATAAAAATTTACGAGTTGTTCGCAAACTTATTAAGTCAAGTTGAATCTTGCTCGACTCAATTCGTTAAAGTCTCGAGTTAAACATTGACCGAATTTTAACCGAGTCAAGTATGAACTGCTCGCGAACTACTCAACTCAATTAGCACCATTAGTTGTTTCTTAATAATGAAAATTATTTATTACCTCCTAAAATATTATAATTTCAATAAAATGTTTGTAAAAATTATTAAATTAATGAAAAAAATATTTTCACCGTTTAAGAATTTATATTTTTTTTTAATTAAATAAAAAATGTTATATTTCTATATTTGAACTCATTTAAAGTTAGAATCATAAGAGAATTTATAATTTAATTCAACCTAAAATCCCTGGCCTCACGCACAAACATCATATTAGCTTTTACAAACACTTTTCCCGGGACCTTTACACAACACACAAATGGTGTCCATTGTTGTCAGATTTAGGCCTGTTCAGCAATGCTTTCGGAACGAGCGTTGAAGGGCTAACCGCTGAAACAATACTAAACAGCCTTAAGCAACGCGCGTTCTAAACGTTTTCCTGTCGAAATTAACGCCCAAACGGGCATTTTTTCGCCGTTGAAAAATTTAATTTTCCTCCTCAAATAGGCGTTTAAGGAGATGTTGGATAATCCTTGGTGAATGCAGCCTTAGGCTTTTATTTGTCATTGTTATTACAAATCAATGTTGAGTAAACTTCCGTTCATCAAAAGCTAAAATTTCTAGTTACCATCAAACACCTGTTTAAGTGCTAAAAATAATAAATAAACGACCGTTTAGCGTGAAATAAGAGATAAACGGGGACCGGGAATCCTGACAACAACAAAAAAATGAAACCTTAATTCTCTAATCCAATTAGGGATGAGTGTTCGATTGAGTCGAGTAAAAAAAATTCGAGTTATTCGATTTGACGCGTCATATTTTACAACTCAAATTTTATTTGAATTTTTTTTATTGAAGCCGAGTTTATAAAATTCGAGTCAAGTTCAAGTCGAGTTGTGTTTTCGAGTTCCTATACAAATTTAATTGTAATTATTTATCATATTATAGTACAATTTAATTCTAATTTAAATGACTTTCTATAATTATACAAGATATGCATATATATTTCTTCATATGTGGCATATGTTTTTTCATATTTTTTATACCGGTATAATATATATATATATATAATGAAAAATTGAGGGACTTGACTCGAACTTAAAAATTAATACACTAGTTACTAAAGTTATAGAGTTATTCGAATTTTCATTTTATAACTCAAACATTATTTGAAATTTTTTCGAGTCGAGTCTATGTAATTTCGAGTCAAGTTAAAATGATTCAAATTTTTCACCTCAAGACGAAAAAATTTATTTTTAATAATGGAGCCGAGTTTTATACACTCCTAAATTCAACTACCCATCAAGCTAGTCGGCAGCCATAATTTCTTCCTCTAAAAGGCCCAAGTGCCCAAACTTATTAGTGACCACAACCTTTATAGTCATCTTGATGGCAGGGTAGCCCACAATATCCTACTAACATTTTATATGTCAACTATGATATCGTCTCAATCATTCTGTTCGAGTGTATATATTTTCGGGACTCTGAGTTAAAGGTAAAAAATAGGCTCTTATAGGATGAAACTATAATTCATATTTTTGAACTATTAATTTAAAATTTTATTTATAAATCACAAAAATATAATTAAATTTTTTAACACATTATTTTCATTATTTTATTAAGAAATCACCTTAAATACAATTAAAACAATAAATAATAATCATTATTTTACGTGATTTTCACTTGAAAATTTAAAATGTTGACAGAAGAAGTCTTTTTGGAATTAAAAAATAGTCAAATAAATAGATAAGTAATCCTTTTTCTAAGTTTTTCAATTTAACATAAAAAATTTCAAAAGCTGCATTATGCCCCCACTACTTTTTTACATATTCAAAACTTTTTTAAATTTTAATAGGATCCCATGAAAGTGGGCTCTGAGCAGGCGCTTAAGGTGCTCCTGCTATTGAGTCAGACCTGCTTGTAAATAAAATTATTTAAGTTTGAGTTATTTAAAGTTATTATTTTCACTAAAATCGCTCTTTGAACTCACGTATTAGTATAAATAAATGCACGGGCGTAACATCGTAGGAGTCAAAGGGGTGTGGGCCCTATCAATTTTTTTCTATAGTAATAAAAAAAATTTAAAAATAAAATTAATTTTATAATCTCTTTAGTTTTTAATCTTATTTTAGTTTTTTTTTTAATTTCTAGTTCCATCTCGAATATATGAATGTCTGTAAATTTAAAAAAATATAAATAACCTGGACGGTTATGCCAAGATAAGATAATATATTCCTCAAAATTAAAGATAACATCACCTTTTAAAAACTTCACCATTTTCCTTCGATGAATGTAAGAACATATATGGTGGGGTCTACTTCGGTCTTTGGGTCTCAAAGAAAAAGACACTATTTCTTTACTTTTTTTCTCGTATTTTAATAATAAATACGTAAAAAATTCTATTTAATGCGACAAAATAAGAAGTTGTGAGTTTGAAATTCAAATTATGTGGAATTAATTAATTAATTAATATCACATTTGTTTAATTATGATGGGCTGGGATTTGTCTTTTATGGAGTAGTATTTTATTATGGTTAAATAATTTATTACTATGAGTTTTATATATAAAAAAACGAAAAGAAAGAACAATGATCATAAAGTGGATAAACCCATTGATAAAACCATAGTTTTCCATCCAACGGCCCACAATATTCCACATTGTCCATCAGTGTTCACCAACATTCACTTCTCCTATTGGTTAGTCCGCTATAAACAAAGAATCCCTCAAAGGTACGGATAGAAAGAAAAACACAAATATTTAAAAGTTAAATTTATAAATAAATTAATTATTTTAAAAAGATTATATAGGATGACACGTGAATTTTTTTTTGGTGATAACTCTGTCCCTGCCCTCAAAACCCTATATTACCAAAAATTTCCTCAAAAGTGCACCTTCTTCGTACATTTTCACACACAATATTTTATAATTATTTTATTGAAATGATATTGTATCATATTATTTACATAAATAACACTCATTTTGACACATAAAAAAACATATTAGGCCAGTTGTATCTTTTGGAAAGTATATTTAATTATATTAAAAAATATGAAAGAAAAGCATACCACATCTACCATATCTTTTGAAAAATGTATCACGTCAGTCTCGTGTAACCCGTGTCTTTAGAAAAAAGATGCCATATCAATTGTACCCTAGAGTGTACTTAATGACCAAATTGAAAAAAGTAAACAAGCAAGAATCAAAGTTGAGATTTAACCGGCTTTCCTCTAGACCTTGTGGTTATGTAGCGCTGAGTCTCTACCTAATTTCATGGTTCGAAGGTCGGTAACCAAAGAAACAAAAGGTTGAGATTTAACGTCGTGATTGCAAATGCTATTTACATTGGTTTATATAGGCATAATTGAAGTGTTATGATTTTTTTATTAACGATATGAGATTCAGGAGTTAACGATATAAAACACCAATAACATTTGTAACATTTGTAATTTATTGGGTTAAATCTTCTCATTTTTGATTGAATAGTCATGTATTATATTCTTATACTGGAATTTAAACTCATACAAGATGGATAATATTAACATCTTTAACCACTAAATCAATTAGTGGATCTCAGTTAAATCTTCTCTTTGGTTAATGTTAGTTTTTTTCTTATTTATTTTAGTTTTAATATATAATTTTTTTTTTTTTTGAAAATTGTAGACTTTCTTTATTAAAAGATACACTATTTCAAGCCTCGTTAAAAAACCTCCCTAAACCTATAATGGAGGAAAAAGAGTGCTCGAAAATAGTGTTTAATACACAACAAACAACCTTATCATTTGATTCTCATGTTCATCACAAACACTAACACCAGCATACATCCATGAATTAGAAGAACAATCACTTCCCCACAGTGCCACGCCCAAATAACCCAAACAGCTAAAGCTACCTTACGATGGAACAGATAAACGTCCTTTAGCATTCAGATTTCTTCGAACCGTCGTTGAAAAAAAGAAAGGGAGCATTCCTAGACATTCCACCTTTCGCCAACCTGTCAGCGATGCAATTCCACTCTCTGGGAATAGCTTGAATAGTCCAACCAAACTCAGAGCAGTACTTAAAGCAGGCAGCCACTAGATCTTTAAAAATAACAGGGACAAGGATTGGTTTATTAATCCAATCGACAACCATGGAGCAATCCGATTCAACAATCAACTTTACATGCGGAAACCAGGGGGAAGAACGAAATAAGGAGCATGCTTCTAAGATAGCCAGAAGTTCTGTTGTGGTTGCATCGAAAGTGCCCACAAATTTTGAAAATTGAATTAGAATGGACTTACAGTGATTATAGCAAACTCCACCAATTCCCGCCTTGCCGAAGCCGCCGGAAACAACACCATCTACTTGGAATTTTAAGGAATCAACCGAAGGAGGTGGCCATTGCAAACACACGGGCTGTTTTTTGATCATCGCAAAAGAGCTGAACATTGCAGGATTTCTAAAAAGATCCGTAGAAGACGGTGTAGCCATTGGCCACTTAGCCTTACACCATACGCTGAGCCTAGTTAAACAACAATCGAACAGTCCATTCACCGAACCACTAGAGCCTTTAAAAAGAATATCGTTGCGGAGTAACCAGATTGACCACACAATACATTGAAACGCCATAAGCCAAACTTCCTTGCATCGAAAATAAGAGGACATAGAGACCCAGTTTTCCATCAAACCTCTAAAATTACCAGGACAAGTGAAAGCAATGCCCCACACATTACACCAAAGCTGCCAAATCTGCCAAGAAACGCTACACCTGCAAAATAGATGATTAACAGATTCCATAGCCTGATGACATAAGGGACAGCCCATATCCGATATTCCCGTCACCCCTCTTTTTGCAAGCTGATCTCTAGTGGGAATTCTACCATGAATCAATTTCCAAATGAAGGTTTCCACTTTGGGAGGACCTAATTTTAGCCACACTTTTTTCCAAATATCAGCGCGAGAAGCTGCGCTGATCATTGTTTGCTCACAGAAAGATTTTGAGCTATACAATCCATTCGACGAAGCAGACCAACGTAAACAATCAGATTGAAGTCTTCCGATGCGCGCAGTGTTGATAACATTTAGGAAGCCTTGCCAGACATCAACTTCCCAATTAAACAGACTTCGACGAAGAGCTATGTTCCAAACCCATTCTCCATTTTGCAGTTTTCCAAAATCAGCAATAGTACCTGATTTCAACACAGCGATCGAAAAGATTCTCGGAAAGGAAGTTTTTAAAGGCCCAAAACCCGTCCAATTATCAAACCAGAAGGATATATTTTTCCCATTACCAATAGCAAATTTGATGTTGCGCAGAAAAATGTTCTCCGGGTCCGAGAGAGGCGAGATAATACCCCTCCAAATCCATGATTTGTTGGAAGGCCTGATGTTGGAAGGCAGCAGAGAGGAAGACCCATGTTCGTACTTAGATGCAACAATTTTTCGCCACAGACTATTGCTTTCCGTTCCATATCGCCATAACCACTTATTCAACAACGCTCGGTTTTTATTGCTGAAATTGCACAGTCCAAGCCCTCCATGTTCTTTTGGGAGACACATGGTTTCCCAACAAACCCAATGAATCTTTTTCTTGTCAGACTGATTCCACAAAAAGTTCACCACAAGTTTAGTAAGCGATGAGCTGATAGATTTAGGCATTGGAAACAATGAGATAAAGTAAATAGGCAGGTTAGAAAGTACCGCCTTGACTAACGTAATTCTGCCCGCGAAGGATAGCAACTTGGAAGACCAGCACGATAATTTGGAACGAACTTTAGCAAGAATTGGCTCCCACATTTGAGGAGAGTTCTTGTTAGCACCCAAGGGAAGGCCCAAATAGTTACAAGGAAAGCTGCCCCTTCCACAATTTATCAGAGACGCCCAGCCTTCGGTAATAGAATCAGCAATATTAACCCCATATAAAGCTGACTTCTTCAAATTGAGCTTCAAGCCTGATGCTAACTCAAAACCTTTTAAAATGCGCACCATGTTTCTAACTTGGGTTTCACTGGCTCCACTGAAGATGATTAAGTCATCGGCGAACTGCAGGTGAGAAATTTCAATCGCATCTTGACCAATCTTTACACCACTGAAGAAACCCCGATTGACGGCTTTTGCTATTAATGCACTGAGGCCTTCAGCAACAAGGTTGAAGAGCAGTGGAGATAGGGGACAACCCTGTCTAAGGCCTCGTCTGATATTAAACGGATACGAAGGGGAACCGTTGATCAGTACGGAAATAGAAGCTGAAGATATGCATACAGATATCCAGTTACAAAATAAGTCTCCGAAACCCATCAGCTTCATAATAAACAAGAGGAATTTCCAGTCTACGGAATCGTAGGCCTTGCGGAAATCGGCTTTGAAAACCACTCCTTCCAAACCTTGTCTTCTCAAATGATCTATTACTTCATTAGCTATTAAAGAGCAGTCGAGAATTTGCCGCCCAGCACAAAAGGCAAATTGATTTTCCCCGATCAGATTAGGCAACACAGATTTGATTCTGATTGATAGAGTCTTTGCAAGAAGCTTGTAAATAGACCCCACTAAACTAATTGGACGGAAGTCGTTGACAGTCGAAGGATCTTTAGTCTTAGGAATTAACTGAATGTAGGATCGATTGAAGGAAAAATCTGCTAACTTCCCTTTAGCAAAAAGATCAAATAAATTCTGAATTTCACCTTTTAACTCCGGCCAGAATTGTCTAATGAAGTTCATATTGAAGCCGTCGGGGCCGGGAGCTCTAGATCCATCCATTAAAGAAAGCGCTTCCCAAATTTCTTTGACCGAAAAAGGCTTTTCGAGCAAAGCTGCATCATCCGCACAGATTTTTTTCAAGTCACAGTCCAGGTTTCTGATTGGTATAGTATTGCAGCGGTTAAACCCCTCCTTGAAATGGTTTGTAATAACACGTTTAACCACAGTAGGATCACCAGTCACCAAGCTATCGGTTACGATCTTGTGGATAAAATTTGTTCTCCTTCTAGCTGAGGCTATAGAATGAAAAAATTTGGTGTTTTTATCACCGTCTTCGAACCATTTAAGGCGAGATTTCTGCAGCCAATCTCTTTCTCTTATGCGGATTGCCTTCCACAGCTGAGATCTTACTTCATTTAGTTCACCCGCCAAATGGTCATTTCCCAATAAAATAGCAGATTCTAATTCCCCACACTTTTTCTCCAGGATGCAATGCCTCCGCCATTAGCGCTTCTGTTGGAAATAGCCCAACTTTTGGATAAATTCTTGCATCTACCAAGAACAGCCATTATACCATCATTCTCGCTCTTTTTGCACACTATTCTGATTTTTTCCACATACTCCTTGTCAAAAGCTAGAGATTCAAACCATTTGAACGGGAAAGGGCCCCGAGACACATCCATGAAGGAGAGACTAACAGGGTTGTGATCCGATATATTTTTCGGATGCACGACTTGATATAAGTCTGGCCATTGTTCTAGTATTTCAGCCGAGACCAGGAACCTGTCCAACCTACTAAAAGAGGGGAACTCCCTAAAATTTGACCAAGTGTAGAATCCTCCGTGGGAAGGGAGATCAATCAAGCCCAAAGACTCAATAAAATCAACAAAATCTTTCGATGCACCTTTGTTAAAGGTGAGACCAAACCTTTCCTTAACCGACTTCACTGTGTTAAAATCACCTCCCAGTAGAATGGGGCATCTCAAGCGAAGCACCTTTTCACGAATTTCTGAAAATAAGGCTAATCTGTCATCTGATGAGCATGGAGCATATATGTTGATTATGACACAAATCATACTAGAAGAGACAAAGGATCCAACCAACCCAATGTATGATCTTTCAACCCATAAGGAAGCACAATCGAAGACAGAGGAGTCCCACATCGAAATTAAACCACCAGCAGACCCACTAGAAGGAGAGAAGGCAAATTTGTAATCAAGACTCTTACCACCAATAAGTCTAAAAAAACTTTCAGTCACTGTTTGTGTTTTCGTTTCCTGCAGGAAAACAACAGATGGTTTGTGCTTCCAAATTAAAGATCTTACTGACGCCTTCTTCTCAAATTTTCCGAGACCCCGAACATTCCAAGTTAGCGCAAGACTTTTCTTCATTAATCAAATAAGGGAGAAAACATAAACTCACCGGATCTACACACCCAAAAACAGACCCATCGCTAGTGATACCCATTCTCCTCACTGAGATCCATCAGGCGTTGGATGACATCGTCTTTCTTAGCGGCAAAAGACAGTCCGATGGACTCGTATACCTCGAAAGTAGCCAAAGCTTCCAGACGAGCTTTGTCCTCAAGACTAACCGCAGAAGGGCTGGGAAGCTGAACATTACATTTTCTAGAAGCGAGTTCGCCATGATTAGAATTTTGCAGGGGCTTCAAGATCTTTTTCTCCTTGCTACTACATGTAATTCCCAGGGACGGGGTGGATTTAGGGCTCAAGAATGCCCAATTCTGATGTTTTTCCAGAGGGGACCGACGAAAGAGGGGGTTTGGAATATTACCGTTGAATTTGATTACTTTTGGTTTAATGTGAAATAACCCAGACTCCTTATCCAGGGTGGGCTCACACGAAGAGCTGTGATCAGAGGATGTAGACGGCCCCTTCTCTAGGATAACAGGCACGTCAAATAAATTAAGCTGACCCGGATAGACCCCCACCTGCTCAGGCCCAGGCTTAATGGTACCAACCTCTGGCCCAGAAACCGCGAGGCAATTAAAATCTGGATCAACTCCATCAGAATTGGGCCCAACGGCCAGCCCAGCCGCCTCCAAAGAGGAATTAACCGGACCGACATTCCTTCTGCAAAGGGAATTTAATATGAGTTCAGAATCTGCCACCTTGGGACTCAACCCCGCCGACATCTCATTATTCCCTGCAACGGTATCTTCGGTTTGGAAAAAATGATTTTCTGGTAAGGGACTGTTCATCTGCTCATCATCGATCCAGCAACGTTCGTCCTCAAACGCCGATGAGGATAACCTAATTCTGAAATTGTCATCGGAGACCGACACCAGCACAGAAGCAGGGATTTCAGACAAGCACCCAACAGCAATCAGGACTCGAGCAACGTCCAGCTTAGTTTTCTTAGAGGTCTCTTCATCTATCTTGACAACAGTGCCGATCTGCCTGCCAATTAGCTGAAAAACCTGATCATCCCAAAGATGCAACGGCAATCCTTCCATGCACACCCACACTTTGAGTTTTTTTTCCTTCTTAAAATTATCCAGGAAATCGATTTCCGAAAACCATGTACTAATTAAAGAAGCTCGCAAGTCCCAGAAAATGGAAATTTGCTCCACCTCCTCAAACCTTATGATTACGTAAAACCCAGACCAGGAGCAGATATCAACCTTAAAGCCATCAGCACGTAATGCTTGTTGAACACAATCAGCGTCGTACATGCTCTTAACTTGCCCTACTAAACAGTGCTCCAACCAATTCGACGCAGGGGATAGTTCCAGATTCACGGTTTTATTATTTTCGACCGGCACAGCCATCGGTGCACCATAGGTTCCCGGACCAGTTTTAGAAACGGGGGGAATCGCAGGTGAAACCTGGACAGATCCAGAACTTGCAGGCTGGATATTGGCCATCAGCACTGACTTATAAGACCTGCCATCCCTAAGGCCTTATTCACGAAAATCTCTGTTCAGCTTTGTTCCAGGAACGACTTTACTAACCTTTGCAACCTTAAACCTCCTATCATCCACGAAAACCTTGATAACAAATCCATCCAGACGACGATTGTTACCCTGAGACACTGCTTTCATGGCATCCCTCTTGTCTGAGAAATTGACGAACGCAAAGGTGCTTTGAGCGTTTCGTCTCTTTTGGTTATGATAGGCGATAAACACTCTCAGAACTTTGCCGTAAACCGAAAAGGCTTCACGAAGGACATTAGGGCGAATACGCTTACTGATGTTGGTCACAAAAACTGCATATCCAATCCTCGGATAGGGCCTAGCCTGACGGCTCCAGGACTGATGATGACCATCAGACCACCACCGGCCGGAGAGACCCGACCTAGACGACGCACTCTCTCCCCCTCTCTCTCTCTCTCTCACCCTCTCACCCCCTCTCGCTCTCTCACTCCACCGGCCGGAAAGATCCGACCGAGACAACACGTTCTCTCTCTCTCTCATTTTTTTTTTACTTAACAATCATAGCAGATTACTTTTGCAGGCAATAAATTTTTAATAATATATAATTTTTAAGTCTCACATAAGACGAAAACATAAATGTATGTATTGGAAGGTGTTGACGTAACACGTTTTTCATAAAGTCATATATGTTTTTGAAAGCTATAATTGACGTGACGTGTATTTTAAAAAATAGAATTAACGTAATGCCGTTTTATGTTATTCTTATATATCACAAAAGTCTTTCATTCTCATAAATAAAGAAAATAATCTTTTTAATAGTTTTAAGATGATTACAAGATAGTATTTGTTCATAATTTTTTAACCCTTTGATATGACATAAATATTTTACAAATAAAATTGCTCGAATTCGAATCTTTTAAGATGAACACATCATCTTTTCAACTGAGACTACTTGTTAGATTAGAAAAATAATTTTTAAATTGTTAAATAATTTAAAAAATATTATACTTGGCCGCCTCTCTTACGACCAAAAACATGTCCATTTCCGTAAATCAATAACCCACCATCTAGGCATCTACAATCCAGCGCGACTGGTTCCACCAATACAACCCCCCAAATCACTTACATGGCGAAATATTACTGGATAAACCCTGATATTTAGATGTTGAGATATTTAGCAGATCAAAAATATCTGGCTCAGTCGTCCACGTCGGCTAACCGATCTGGAATCTGGTATTGCACTTTTTTCTTTTTTGCATCTTTTTTATTTTCCCGCAGAACAAGAAGAATTCTTTTTTCTTAGGTCCCAAACAGCCGCCCGATTTTCTTTCCGATCCAAACAACGAAATTTGAAGAATCGTTCAAAACGACTAATTAGACCCCTGATTTGGAGGCAAAACATGGGAGAAGAAGTGAAGATAACTGAATTTGAAGTTAACGGCGGAGACGACGGAGAAGCCACCGCAACAGCCAACACCGCCGTCGTTGACGACGAAGATGATGTTGACCAAAGAGTTCTCGAATGGGAGATTGGATTGCCTAACTGCGATGACTTAACTCCGTTATCTCAATCCTTAGTTCCACCGGAACTCGCCTCCGCTTTCAGCATCTCGCCGGAGCCTCGCCGGACAGCTCTCGATGTCAACCGCGCCTCTCACGATACCCTCTCATCCCTCCGATCAAGCGGAGCCCACTTCTTCACTAACAATAACAATAAAAACAACAATAATAACAATCTTCGTTCTCTTAATGACCCGGTGGTAGTTGAGCCGGAAGGTGACGGATCGGGTTCCGGTTCTGGATCTGAATCAAAGAAGATGAGGAAGACGGATGTCGGTATTGCAGAGGAGGCGGATTCGGCGGATCCATCAGCGAGGACACTGAAACGGCAGCGTCTAGTGTGGACGCCGCAGCTGCACAAGAGATTCGTTGATGTGGTTGCCCATTTAGGCATCAAAAACGCGGTTCCCAAAACAATCATGCAGCTAATGAACGTAGAAGGCTTGACCCGCGAGAACGTCGCCAGCCATTTGCAGAAATACCGGCTTTACTTGAAAAGAATGCAAGGGCTAAGCAACGAAGGACCATCAGCTTCCGATCAGCTGTTTGCGTCAACGCCGGTGCCGCAGAGTCTTCATGAGAGCGGAAGCGGCGGCGGAGGAAATGGTCGTGTTGGTGGTAGTGCGAATGGCAACCGCAATGGGGATGTTGGTATGCCTATAGCGATGCCTTATGGGGCACCTTTGGTGCCCGTAGCAATGCCGATGTACGGGCACATGGGTATGCATCAAGGAGGATACCATCAGCAGCAGAATGGGTATGAGGCGAATTCGTACGGGATGCAGCCGAGAGATTGGCCTGGTAGGAATAAATATGGATCAGTGGCGTCGTTTCCCAATCATATGGCTCCCAATTAGGCAATTATAAGTCAAATTAGCTGGATTTTTGTACAAAGGTGAGTTCCTTTCTTTCTTTCTTTTTTTCAGTATTAGAATGTGATTTTTCAGCTTTATTAAGTATTAGTTATATACTTAATTACTTATAACTGTGTATATCATGCTAATTTGTGTGGAAATTTTGGTTCTTCAAGAAAGATGTGACAGTGTGGTTTAAACAAGATTAAGAGGCAATAATTTCGTATCTGTGCTAATCTAGAAGAAAAGGAATCAGTTTTGCTATTAATTTACTGTATTATGTTACTTGGTTATGGTTGATGCCTGTTCTGCATAAAGAATCATTGTATGATTGTCTAGACTTAGTTAAAAGCATGTGAAATTATTATGTTATGGTAAGTAATTTCGATTTAATGCACACTTTGATATGTGAATTTGATTTAGTGACTATACACATAAAAAAATATTTTTAATAAATTGTATAAATTTTAAAAATCGAATAAATTTATGTGTTAATAATAGAAGTCTTTGTATAATATTTTAATGAAACTAAAGGTCTTTGATTTACATAAAAATGAATATATTTTAAATGACTTAAAATATAAATTATCCTTATAATTGTTTTAGTGTTGTGAATAAAATAAAGAAGAACAAGAATAAGAACAAGAAGAACAAAGAGATGAGAGAAAGAGGGAGATTTGTATTATTCTAAAAAATAGAATTGTATACAATGTCTTCAATGAATCATCTATTTATAGGCATAAGAAGTACATAATACATTAAACTCTAATTTATAGAGATAATATTCCTAATAATAAATAAATCAAACTCCTTTGATAAAGTTTGATAAAGTTCTAATCATGATAGACATCCACATAGATAAATATTCATAACACTCCTCCTTGGATGTCTATGAAGATAATGTGCCTCGTTAAAACCTTACTAAGATAAAAACCCAGTGGGAAAAAAAATCTTTAGTGAAGGAAAAAGAGTACACACATCTTTGATACGCATAACTTGTTGCCTCATTAAAAACCTTATCAGGAAAACCCATTGGGACAAAACCTCGGTTAAGGGAAAAAGAGTGCAACGCGTATTTACTCCCCCTCATGAAAACATCACAGAAGATCTTTGAATCTTCATAATTTAATCTTGAATATCATTTTTTCTAAAGATCGCGAGGGATGAAACTTTGGAGTAATATGTTTCATGATGTATCAACTTTCAAACTGAGATATACATCTTGCCTTATCTTCACACAAGATAGCTTTTATCATATCTTGTAAAAGTAAATCCACATATCTTTTGGATATGTTGGGTCAATAATCTTAGCCAAACACATTTTTTTTTGGCTTGCCTCGTGCATAACAATTATTTCTACGACATTTGAGGAGGCATCAACGAATGTTTGAAGATCTAAATGTAATGATCTTTGTATATTCATAGATATTTCTTGACCAACTAATATATAGTGCTTCAAGACCAAGAAAAGATATAATTATCTTTATTCACATCCAACAATCTTACAACTATTGTGATACTCAATAGATATGCTCTATTCATATTGAATCTTCTTTAAGATTCTTTCCGCTTATGTCTATTCATAGACAAAAGAAATATATAAAAATGATCGATCTTCAGGTCGAGATAAACTTGATGTCAAGATTCAAGTACTTGTATTAAAATTACTTCATGAGTTTCCAATTTGAAGCTCTTTAGGAGTTCTAAAATTATCATAATGGATCTTGATCCAAACTCCTTTATAAAATACATAAGAAAATCTGATCATTCTTATAGTATTTTCTCAATTAGTATTCACTAAGGCGATTATACCAAATGCGCCAAAAATATTCATGAGACATGTCTAAATAAATTTCCTCAGAAATTTCCAAATGCTTATAGCATTTTAGATCCTTCAAGGATAAATATGGATCCACAAATAATTAGACGCATGCAAAATTTTCAAAACTGCCAAAGTAATTGCATCCACCATGAAGTAATTAAAACTTTTCATAAATCACAGTTCAAGTCGTATTTATGACTACTTATTTGTGCCTCACTTGCATTACACCTTTAGGTGTTTGGACTGGTGGTCCAAATACTTCTATTTTAGAAGTTCAAAGCGTCTTTCAACATTGGCCAATTCAATATCTATACTTCTGGATAGATTTTATACAAGATCCTCGATTTCTTTCTTTACTTCTATAGAAGTATTTTATGTAAAATTGTTTGTAAAATCGTTGTCGACAACTTTCCAAATTTTCTAGTTCCATTCTCGTAATGACATAACTCATCGAGATCTCTTTAAGATTTCAATCTTTATTCCAGGTACCTGAAACTCTTCAAGAGTTTTATTATTTGTTATGTCTTGGGTCTCTTCAGGAGCACCCGCCTCCAATATATGACCATCTCATATTACTTTCTATTTACGAGAATTTTGATCATTGGAACCATTTCAACTATCATGCTTCATGCATGATTTACATTCTCTCGCTCTAACATGTAATTTAAACTTAGAGCATTTCAGCTGGTATATGAGACTTAATTACTCTCATTGGGTCAGTAAATATGTCTGGTAGTTGACATGTAATAACATGAATTATCTTATGAACTTCTAGTTCATATACGAGGATCTAGATAATGATAATTCATTTTCCTCTATCCAGCTGATTATTATCTCCCCCTGATGTTGAGAAAAATCATGTCATAAATGATTCTCCAATTAATGTTTAAGAATTTAAACATAAAAGGAGACTCGTACTCAATATATATTCTCAACCCTTTTTATTTACCCATTTTGTGCGTTGTGGTGGAGCAATTCATACCGCACATTCAAAAATCATAAAATGGGAAATGTATGGTTTCTGACCAAAAACCAATCATAACGGGGAGTTTATTATAACTCGTTGGCTTGATGCGTATAAGTGTTGCTATATGGAGACACCATATAAATAATAACTCTTTTGTTCTCATAGTTTAGCTATTAAATAGGAGGCATCCAATTGAAATTTTGCTAAACTATATTTTCATAATCAATAGGCTTTGTAACAACTGATATAGCCTAAAATATAAACCCACTAGCTTTTCAAGACGAATAGTCTAACGACATAATCTGAATCTTTTTAGAATCAATCTCACAAACTTCTGGTTGTAAGTCGATAAAACAATGTAGATGCATCTACTAAAATCATATAAAACTTTCTACATTTGTGGATATATGGGCCCATATTTCGTTCAGATATGCAAGACATACAGTCTTAACTTCAGTACAAGAACTTTAAGTTCTAATTCTTTTGGTAAGTGGGATCATCTATATCCTTTGAGAACAAACAACACAACAACTTCATGTTCTTTTAGTAAGTGGAATTTAATCAATTCCTTTAAGCAACACAAGAACTTCACGTTCTTTAATAAGTGGAATTTAATCCATTCTTTTGAGAATAAGCACCACAAGAACTACAGGTTCTTTTAATACATGTGCATGTAAATCTCAATAATTTCTGCACCATTATTGATCAGGATGGTCTAACCGATCATGCCAACTATATATATATGTGTGTATATATCTCTGAATTTGTAAACTCCTTGTTTACCATAACATGTAATTCAATCTCACTCGTACATGTCTAGTACGACCATCAAAATTGTTCCTTTAAATAGGAATATATTTATCTCTTTCGGAGCTTTCAATTGAAATTATCTTTTGGTAGCAATATATAACTCTTCTAGAGCTTTCAACTGACTTTTTGACTACCAAAACTTATATCCATATTGGCTTATTTCGAATGCCAATTGATAACATATGTTATCTATAATTCCCAAAGAGATAGTTTGCGAACTCATATTGCTCTCTTTATGACTTTGACGAGTATAACACAATGTGAATATGGAATAAAGTTCCATTTGACAATAACATATTTGCTCAACCAGAGCCTTTTGTGATATTAGTACTTCCGGATATAGTACTCACATTATTCCATTGCATTTTAATCGAGAAATGCATAATTGTGCACCTTTCAAAATGTGCTTTGTTTCATTTACTTCAGGTAATGAAAATATGTACTTTGTATCATTCACTTCGAGGAATGAAAAATATAAAATATAGCACATCATATCAAGTCGATTATCTATCAGAGATAAACTTTCAGGTGCTCTTCCGAAGTATTGATATTTTAGTACTTTGAGAAATACTACTCATATTTCCCCTTGCATTTAAATGGGAAAACTATTTCTTATGCTTAAGTACAATATGAGTACTTGCATTATCTGCTAGGCATAAATAGCCTCAATTCTAGGCATAAATAGCCACAATTCATTGTATATTTTATTCCGGAAGTAATCATATTCTTCAAATAATAAATTAACATAAATCGTAAATAAATAATATGTTGAAATAAATAAACATAAAGCAAACCAACATAAATAAATAATAAATAAAACGAATTAACATAAGA
This sequence comes from Hibiscus tridactylites, assembly GCA_958450335.1. NCBI lineage: Eukaryota > Viridiplantae > Streptophyta > Magnoliopsida > Malvales > Malvaceae > Hibiscus > Hibiscus tridactylites. The sequence continues at coordinate 44,146,697 of OY288292.1, forward strand.
AAAACCAATTATTCATGTTAGAGGTTATAAGGGAAATAAAATAAATGGTAAATTATTCCCTTTAAGGGTTATGAGAAAATTAACAATATCCAATTGAGTTCGATCAATAACGCCATAATTATTTTCGCCATAAACAAATTTTGTTTATATTTTATTTCATTTATCATTCATGATTATGGATAAAGTCCATCATACTTTGGCGTTTGACAAGTACGAAACCAATGGTTTATAACATCACGTTGGTAAAAGGATTTCACTTCCTTAGAATGATCTTTATCACTCTTGTCATCCTTATAACTTCGCTACCAGCGGGTAGAAGTATTCTTAAAACGACTATATTTTTCATGTGTATATTCATAGCCTCGACCACGATCACAACTTTTAATGTGATTTTTTATTCATTCCATAATATAATCTCACATTCACTTCAGGGAATGGAGTAAAGCCAGTGGGCCTTTAAAACCTTTTTCGCATATCCTTATCACAGAGAACAAAGATTTAATCCTCGTACGCGGCATTGTTAAACCTGTCCACAAGGTCCTTTAAAAACCTCCTTTGAGACCAGTAGCCTCGCAGAACGGGATGTCCAGCCAATTATACTTAGATTATATCGAAATTATGTCTCTAATTGAATAATGATTTACCATGTTTGCATTCACTTCAGGGAATGAAACAGATCCAATAATTGCATGGAATAAACATCATGCTTGCATTCACTTCAGGGAATGCCCCATCATTGATAATTGCATGGAATAAACATCATGCTTGCATTCACTTCAGGGAATGCCCCATCATTGATAATCGCATGGAATAAACATCATGCTTTGCATTCACTTCAAGGAATGCCTCCCATAAAACTTTTTGGATCAAGAAGAACTTTCGTAACTTGAAATTGGGAGAAGTCTATGGTCGAGTTTTTCGACAAAGAAGAAAAATTGCTTTCGAGCAAATATAGACTTTATAACAATCTTTTTATAGATTGAAATTCATCATGATTTATCGCACATTAAAATCATAATTTAAAGAATAAAAAATAAAATAAAAATTTACCGATATTAGTTTTCCTCTCGAGGAAAATGGAGACGTAGCAAATGACCAAAATATCTTCTCATAACGGCGTGTCTCTTTCCAAGTCATTTAAATACATGTAAAACTCAATACATGGTTAAAATATCAATATCATCAAATAAAATATTATAAACACATATTGATCTTAATACAAAGTTCAACCATTGTGTCAAAAATAAACATATATGAAACCATAATAATAAGATCTATATGTATGTGCTGAATTGAATATATTAGAAATCAGAGGATCTATGTCATAATTCTCTCTTTAAAAAAAAACTAAACCAACAAAGGTGTTTCATTAATGTACAGATCTTTGTTACTAAAAAAAAACCTTAAACCTAGAGTACGTATTTTAATGAATTTATATGAAAGACTACCATAGTTCTACGTACATAACTTTGTTATTCATGATTACAAAGTATAGTCAGTAAATCGAACAGGCTTTACATGTACCATCATCAAACTTCATGAATTTACAAATATACAAACACAAATAATAATAATTAAGTATGAAAAACATAAGCAGTTGAGTACCAAAAATGAAAACCCACAAATACTTTCGCTCAACAAACCTTAATCGATTCCATCGTTCCCTGCTTTAAAAGCCGAGGAGGCAGGTAAGGAAAACAACGCGACATTATCGATTTTTTCCGCTAATTAACCCTTTTAGGAACAAGAGAAAACACACGTAATTTACACCAAACACAACCTCTCCGTCTCTGTCGATTCGTCTTTTGGTTTGTGAGAAGCCACAAATTTATCTCTTTCCAATGTTCGAATAAAATCAAATATACTTCCAAAATTTTCAAAAAAAAAAAATTAAAACAAAGTTAAAATATAAAGAGAAAGACAATCGGTAACTAAAAAAAATAAGGAGAAAAAAAACTTATCTTTGTTTTATTCTATAATCGAATTCTTCCCGGTAACTTCTTTTGAATTATAACGATGAAGACCTCAGTTGATTAGAGTCCCGTGCTGATAACGTGTTGTGAATAAAATAAAGAAGAACAAGAATAAGAACAAGAAGAACAAAGAGATGAGAGAAAGAGGGAGATTTGTATTATTCTCAAAAATAGAATTGTATACAATGCCTTCAATGAATCATCTATTTATAGGCATAAGAAATACATAATACATTAAACTCTAATTCATAGAGATAATATTCCTAATAATAAATAAATCAAACTCCTTTGATAAAGTTCTAATCATGATAGACATCCACGTAGATAAATATTCATAACATTTAGTTCTTTCTTAACAAGATCACTGGACTTTCTTTCATATGTTGTTAAAAATTTCATTAAATAATTGCATCCCAAATTATTCTTTTGTAGATTCACTTTACACACTCTGAAATGGCTGGGTTCTTATGGTTTTTTACAGACAGGGAAAGACATGTTAGAGTATAGAATTCCATTTCTAGATATGAATGAGAGTTGAGAAAAGAGAAAACCAAACCTCTCGCTCTAAGGGTGAGTTAATTGGGCAATTCCACTTGATAATTATCATTAGCTTGTGTATATTAACCCATTCTTTATGGCCATGGAACGAAAGCAAATTGTATTATAAAAGAACTCAATGAGGTTAGGTACCAACACGTTTTTTTTAATATGAGTACGTAATAGTTTACAACCATGGTAAATAAATTTGATCCGGACATATTTTTAATGACACGAAAATTAACGTCTTTAAATCATAAACAGAATCATACAAAGAAAAGGTAAAAAAACTCCGATTTAAAGGCTCAAAACAAAATAGATACAAACATCACCAAACTTCGACAATAAAAGGTAAAATTCACCCACAAATAACATTACAAAAATGCACATTACAATACTGAGGCACGTTGACAACACGGTCATGACCAAAATTCAATCGTGAAACAAAGAACGGGGTAATTTTACGTTAGCACGTTGTGGTGAGAAGGAAAGTGGGTAAGAGTAGACTTCGGGGTAATTCATGTCCGATAAATTTCGGGGACGAAATTTTCTTAAGTGGGGGAGAGTTGTAACACCCGGGTTTAGGGGTTGGGTGAAAATAATATTTTAATATTATTTTGGGCTCGGTTTTACAATTAAAATAATCTTTTAAGTTTCGGGTTTCAAAAATAAAAATTTTACGTTGGACCAAATTGAAGAAATTGCAAAGTGAAGAATTTTTAAAGAATAAAGAAGAGAGCCATTCATTAATGGCCATTTTGTAATTAGCCCAACTTTGATTTTTAAATCCCCCTTTATCCAACACTTTCACTATTCATCCTCTTCCTCAACCAAATACCAACGTGAAAAGAGCTCTCCCACCTCTTTCACTTTTCCATCTCATTTCTCCTCCATTTTAGCTCGGTTTTGAAAGGTAATTACATTTCCGACTTCCTCTCATCTTCCTCTACTTGGAAGTACAAATATATTTCATTTTCATCAATGTTTTAGAATTTGGGTTTTTCAAAGTTTTGATTTAAGGTTGCGACTTTATGAGTTTTTATCAAGGCTTTTGATTTATTTATGTTAGTTATGTTGTTTGTGAATCAAATAGTCCAACATATATAATTTTTAGAGTATTTTAAATGAATTTCCGAAATTGGGTAAAAATGGGTTTTTTGGAGGGTTTTGGATGAGTTTTGGGGGTTGTTTTAGGTGGAAATTGATAGCCCAATGGTAGTACTATGGTTAGAGGTTGATTTGGGATTGTTTGTGGGTGCTATGGATGTTGAAAACATGGTTTTTGGACATGGTTTAGGGGCTGCCCGAAATTGCTAAAAATGGGATTTGTTCATGGTTTGCAACATGATAAATTGCATTTGAATTGTATTCCGGGTTGGTATTTTGATGTTGGGCTGATTTGGAATTGTTTGAAATGTGTTTGAGGTTGTTTAGAAGCGGGAATTTGTGTTGGGGAAGCTTCGAGAAGAAATCCGGGAATTTGAGGAGGTTGCTTGCTTGGCTTGGAGCTTGGAAGCTTAGGTGAGTGGTTAAATATTTTTAAAATGGTTTTGAGTATTTGGTTCAAGCATGTGAACCTAGGATGGGCTTGGTAAACCCACCTAGAGTTGGGATTAGAGTGGTAGCCTAATCCCAAGCTTTGATTAGAGACTTTGGTTGCACTCTTTAATAGTTGTATATGTCTCGTGTTAAATTGTGATGGTGTTGATTATATATATGTCGTATACATGTATGTTGAGGCATGTTGGATGCATGGTTATATGCATGACGATGATAGATGTGATATGGTTATACATATGTGCAAAATATGATGTGATATGTTTGATAATGACGTGCATGTAGTGTTAACATGTGTAACGATGTTATGAGGTGATTGTATGATCCGAGGATCATGGTGAGTACATGCTAGGCATGGAAATGTGGTTTGTGCATGACGGTGAGTCATGGTGAGTACGTGCTAAGCACGGAAGTTATTATGAAATGGTATTGTGAAAGAGTAATGAAATGTGTAGTATTGGCACTAGTATGCTTGGGTACAAATGATCGATCATTAGGATGTTTAGTGTGCACACGTGAGTCAAAATGCGCGCGTGGTCTTGATGATGGTAGTCATCAAGATGGAGTACGGGTTCGCCCGGAAATCTTCTTATATATCTATATGTCGGTGATGAGTGAAATCCCATCGACGGGCGTGAGGATGAGTGGAATCCCCTCCACGTGAAATGAGGCGTGAGGATGAGTGGAATCCCCTCCGCGTGAACGGTGATGAGTGTAATCCCACCGTCAGGTAATGGTTGTATGGTTGGATGTGAGTTCCAACGGTTATCCGCGTATTCGAGTCATAACTAGGTGCCAATACGGATTGTAGTTTATGTTGCCAATATGTGGTTAATTGTGAGCCAATGTGATTTGGGATGTGTTGCTAACATGGTTTAATATATGTGATTTCATATGTTGTGGTTTTAAACATGTTGAGCATGACATGATATTGATTATATGTTCATGCATCATTTAGAATTATGGCTCGTGTGGATCGGAGGTAAGAGCATGCATTTTATCTTGGTTGTAGCTCGTGCTTGGACCCTGCATTGTCGAGGTTTGTTTTTAAAGAGCTTACCCTCACTAAGCTTTTATGCTTACGCTCTCTTTGTTCGACAATGCAGATCAATAGCTTGAGGGTGGCAAAGGCAAGGGAAGGTCTCCAAGTGTTGCTTTTGGTGAGCTCAATGTATGAATTTTAAGTAATAGAATGTAATAGTTAAGCAATGGGATAGGAATTGTTGATTCGGGTCTTGATGTATGTCTATGGTTGACTTGGTTTGTAAGCATGATATATCTTGCCAAATGCTAGTGCGATGGATGTCTTATGAATGCTTAAGTTGCTTTGAATGGCATGTAAACTTATTTGATATGTATGATGCTTATTGGTTCTTTTTAATGTCCTCAAGCATGCTCGTATGAAAGGCTCTTAATGTGTAATTTGCTATGTATGAAAGATTGTCTAAATCCATGCTTGTATGTGTTTGAGTATGTTAAATCTAGGATGTATGCCTCTAGACTTTGTTTGATGGTTTTGTGTGCCTTTAGGGGTCCTATGGGACCTTTAGACTTGTCAAAACACCCCTAAATCTGTATTTCAAAGGCTACAGACTGCCAGCGTTCCGAAACGGGAGGGATCGTTTCGGAACGGGTAGGCTTCAGGGACCCCGTATCGGAACGCGTTTTGATATGGTATGGCCTTTGGAACCCTTGTTCCGAAACGCGTATCGGAACATTTTGGCTACTGGAATTCTGAGAAATTCACGAGATGAAGGTGTTTCGAAACGGGTGTAAAGGTTTCGAAACGGTCAAAATCTCGTTGACCACGAGATATTGACCGTCGTGGGCGTTTCGAAACGATTGACCACCGTTTCGATACGACCCCTTGTAAAGGCTCTAGGATAGTTGACCCGGTCAAGGCGTTTCGATACGCCTCAAGGGTGTTTCGAAACGGCCTGTTTAAAAGATTAAAAGTGGACTGTTTAATTGTTCTTTTGGGTTCGAATGTTTGTCTCATGTATTTTATTCCGCTGTTTGATCACATAGGACTTAAATGAACTTTTAGAAAAGAGTAAGTAAAAGAAAAAAAATAGGGTTGCTAACCGAGGGGGAACCTTAACGGGTTTCGCTTTGGTTTTCCCCGTGTGGCCCACTCAGACCGGTCATCCGGCCAGACCAGGACGAGGGGGTTACATTTGTTGGTATCAGAGCCTAAGGTTTCTGAGACCTTGGGCAAGTAAGTGAGGTAAGTTGTGTTTTGTGATTGATATGCACGGTGTTTGCTTGCCATGTAAGCATGTTGCTTGTTATTCGCGAATGTTGTAATGTATGATTGTTTGATTGAGAGTATATGTTGTTTGATGGTGCGCATATGTTTGCTTGTTTAGCAAGTATGCCTTGTTATATGCTTGGTTGAGCATGTATGTGTGCTGATTTGTTTGAAACATGTTCGTAGAGTCCCATTGCTACTATTACATCGAAAAAGAGATTTTAAGTGAGGGGAACATACTTGAGCCACTTGGAAGCCTTGCCTTGCTAACCCAATTGTGTATGTTTTACTGTAGATGTTGTTGTTGATTAAATTGCTTTTCGGTAAGTAGAAGTTGTAGTTTCTGAAAAGGTGGACGATGTTGAAGGAGTCCATTGCCTTAGTTAGAGAGGTGTGGTTGTACCGGAATTGAGGTACAATTTGTTCATTTGAGACGATGTATGTTGGTTGATTCCTGTGGGTGAGGGACGATGTAATCAACTCTGACATTAGTTGGTAAGAAGAAGTGAAGGCATATGAGTGAGAGTTAGAGTGGTGTCGATGTTCTAACAGATAAGCCCTTGGTACAGTAATAAGTTGTTTCCTCCAGTTGATTCTAAACCCGTGCTCTTGTATATCGTTAGCAAGTATGCAAGTTTGAATGTGCCTGGTGAAGTGTTAGAGGTAGGTGCGAGTACCTTGGTTCTTTTAGCGAGATCAAGGTAGGGGTCTCGTGTGAGTAATCTGAAATTCAGAAGTGTTAGTTAGTGATCGTTGGGGTTCAGCCTACGGTTTTAGCACAGGACAGCCGGTCAGTATCCGTGAGTGGAGATCGACTTGTGTGATCGGGTTAGGGTGCGTTTGGGTTGTATTCCGGCATGGTTGTCTGTGTGTGATCAGAATTGAATCATGAAGTTACGAGATGCTCTAAGAACAGTCTAGAAGAGTCAGACTTTGTTGAAGAACCAGTATGAAGACAAGAGAACCGAAGACTAACAGCTGTGTACTTGTGAAGTTGCAATCTCTGCAGATTCGTCCGTTTGTGGGAGCATGCAAAGAAATTAGATATCTTTGTTGAGACCTTAGATGTAGGGACACATGTGACTAGCCTTTTGGGAGATAGTAGTGATCAGAAAGATGTACAGAAGATGTTTGTTGGTGGTTCAGAGTTACTAGTTTCTAGTAGATGTGAAGTGATTGTCTTCCTACGGTTTCGATGTACCTTTTTGACATGGTTTGGCTTGTAGAGCACAAAGCTAGGATATACATTGAGACAGAGAGAGAATTGTCTTGAAGTCACAGATTTTTGTGAGACTGTAGTAGTAGGTAAGGATGTGAACTCCTTATTGAATGTTGATCCAGCTTTAGAGGTCAAAGATTGATTGAGTTTAGCTGACAAGCTTGCTTAGCAATTGAGATGGATTTGATTTTTGAATGAAGATTAGACTGCAGAATGTTAGGATAGTTTGTGTTTTCTTTTCCTAGAAGTATTTGGAAGAATTGTCGGTTTACCTCTTGTTAGAGGAGAAGAGTTTGTTATTGAGACCGTTTTCGAGGTTGCTTCTGTTTTGTTTGTTCCGTAGCTTATGAATTCCAGAAGAATTGAGAATGTTGAAGAATTAACTTCGAGACTTGTTAGACCTTAGATTCATTAGGCCTAGTGCATCATCTCAGAGTTCTACAGTGTAATTTGTGAAGAAGAAAGAGTGACAGTACGAGATTGTGTTCAGATTACATACAGTCGAAACAAGTGACAGTGAATGATTAGTATCCGTTTCCGAGTGTCAGTGATTTGTTGGTCAGTTAGTGTGTGCTTCGGTCTATTTGAAGATTAGTTTGAGATCCGTTTACTACCAGTTGAAAGTGAGAGAAGTTGAAGTACTGAAGACAACTTTTGAGGCAAGACGTGACCGTTTTGAGTTCCGAGTTATGCTATTTTGTTGGACTAGTGTGTTGGTTACTTTTATAAAGATGTTGAACAGGATATTTTCCTAAGCTTCTTGATCAGTTTGTAGTAGTTCTCATAGATGATACATGAGTATATTCAAGTACCGAAGAAGACTATGACAAGCTTTAGAGTTGGTATTGTAGATTCTATTAGAGAATCAGTTGTATGCCAAGTTGAGCCAACGTGAACTTCGAGTTAATGAAGATGTTCTCCCAGGACATGTGGATCAGCCGAGTGTGCTAGAGTAAATCCCTAGTAGACAAAAGAAGATATGAGTTGGAAGAAATTGAAGACTGTGACAGATATCTATAGTTCCTAGGTCTAGCATTGTTACTTTTGAGAAATTGTAAATAGTCTTTTGAAGATGGCTGCTCCTTTGACAAGTTGCTACAGAAGAATGTTCAGTTGTGTGGTTAGATGCGAGACAATGAGCCATTGAGAAACCGAAAGAAACTTTGAAGAGAGCTTCGACCTTGATCCAACCTATACTAGAGAAAGAGCTTGTGAACTATAGTGATGTGTTACATGTAGGGTTAGGCTATGTGCTTATGCAAGACAGAAGATTGTGACTTGATCATCGAGTTAGTTGAAAGACCGTGAGAAGAGTTATCTGATATGAGACACAGAGTTAATTACAGTTGTGTTTGCTTCGAAGACTTAGAGACAAAGCTTGTATAGTACGAAATGCACCGTATATATGTACGTATCATCAGAGCTTGAAATATTTGAAGACTTAGGAAGGGTTGAAACTTGAACAGCGTAAAGTGTTAGAACTGCTTGAAGACTGTGATCTCAAGATTGAGTACTATCTGAAGAGAGTCTACGTAGTAACCGATATTTCGAGTTGTATTTGTTGTTAGAGTAGTAGTTGGGTTGCGAGAGGTATTTGCCGAATTCAGCTTACCGAATGATAGTAGTTTTGTGGTCAAGTTTCATGTTAAACCTACTTCGAGTCAGAATGTTTGAAAAGAAACAGTTGCAAGACAGATTCTTGGCACCTCACGTGCGAGGCAGAGTGGAAGGAAGACCTTCAGAATACAATTTCAGAGATGATAGAGTTTTGCACTACAGTAACAGAATAGTTGTACCGATTGACATAGTGTTTTGAGACGTATTGTTTTGACTGAAGCACACGGTAATTCATTTATATTGCATCCGAGTAGTATGAAGACGTATTGTGGGTTGAAGATGAGTACTTATGGATAGAGTTGTGGAATAATGTGGTTCAGTACGAGAGTAGGTGTGTAAATTGCCAGCGTATCAAGACCGAGCGTCAGTTTTCTTCTAGCTTGTTACATCCGTGGAAGGTTCTTAATGGAAGTGGGTAATAGAGATTCGAGATTTCAACTAGATTATTTTTGAAGACGTTTGTATAGTGTTTGGTTACCTGTTGGAGCCAGATGGTCAGTCAGAGAAGGTTATGAGTCAAGTGTTCAAACAGTGTTGTATGCGGTTGTGAATCAGGCTAGTTCAGTTGTTTATTTGTTGCGGTTACCACCAGAGTTAGAAAAGGGTTTGTGATGTGATTTGTGTATTGATGATCCGGAAATATGAAGCTGGTCTGTCTCGTGTTATGTTTGTTGAAGAGGTTGAGTCTAGTTTGAAATCAACATGCATTGAAGAACTCGTTGAGATGTTAGAATCAAGTAGCTAATGTTGTGTGGTAAGTCTACCGAGTTGGTTAGCACGTTGTGGTGAGAAGGAAAGTGGGTAAGAGTAGACTTCGGGGTAATTCATGTCCGATAAATTTCGGGGACGAAATTTTCTTAAGTGGGGGAGAGTTGTAACACCTGGGTTTAAGGGTTGGGTGAAAATAATATTTTAATATTATTTTGGGATCAGTTTTACAATTAAAATAATCTTTTAAGTTTCGGGTTTCAAAAACAAAAAATTTTACGTTGGACCAAATTGAAGAAATTGCAAAGTGAAGAATTTTTAAAGAATAAAGAAGAGAGCCATTCATTAATGGCCATTTTGTAATTAGCCCAACTTTGATTTTTAAATCTCCCTTTATCCAACACTTTCACTATTCATCCTCTTCCTCAACCAAATACCAACGTGAAAAGAGCTCTCCCATCTCTTTCACTTTTCCATCTCATTTCTCCTCCATTTTAGCTCGGTTTTGAAAGGTAATTACATTTCCGACTTCCTCTCATCTTCCTCTACTTGGAAGTACAAATATATTTCATTTTCATCAATGTTTTAGAATTTGGGTTTTTCAAAGTTTTGATTTAAGGTTGCGACTTTATGAGTTTTTATCAAGGCTTTTGGTTTATTTATGTTAGTTATGTTGTTTGTGAATCAAATAGTCCAACATATATAATTTTTAGAGTATTTTAAATGAATTCCCGAAATTGGGTAAAAATGGGTTTTTTGGAGGGTTTTGGATGAGTTTTGGGGGTTGTTTTAGGTGGAAATTGATAGCCCAATGGTAGTACTATGGTTAGGGGTTGATTTGGGATTGTTTGTGGGTGCTATGGATGTTGGAAACATGGTTTTTGGACATGGTTTAGGGGCTGCCCGAAATTGCTAAAAATGGGATTTGTTCATGGTTTGCAACATGATAAATTGCATTTGAATTGTATTCCGGGTTGGTATTTTGATGTTGAGCTGATTTGGAATTGTTTGAAATGTGTTTGAGGTTGTTTAGAAGCGGAAATTTGTGTTGGGGAAGCTTCGAGAAGAAATCCGGGAATTTGAGGAGGTTGCTTGCTTGGCTTGGAGCTTAGAAGCTTAGGTGAGTGGTTAAATATTTTTAAAATGGTTTTGAGTATTTGGTTCAAGCATGTGAACCTAGGATGGGCTTGGTAAACCCACCTAGAGTTGGGATTAGAGTGGTAGCCTAATCCCAAGCTTTGATTAGAGACTTTGGTTGCACTCTTTAATAGTTGTATAAGCCTCGTGTTAAATTGTGATGGTGTTGATTATATATATGTCGTATACATGTATGTTGAGGCATGTTGGATGCATGGTTATATGCATGACGATGATAGATGTGATATGGTTATACATATGTGCAAAATATGATGTGATATGTTTGATAATGACGTGCATGTAGTGTTAACATGTGTAACGATGTTATGAGGTGATTGTATGATCCGAGGATCATGGTGAGTACATGCTAGGCATGGAAATGTGGTTTGTGCATGACGGTGAGTCATGGTGAGTACGTGCTAAGCACGGAAGTTATTATGAAATGGTATTGTGAAAGAGTAATGAAATGTGTAGTATTGGCACTAGTATGCTTGGGTACAAATGATCGATCATTAGGATGTTTAGTGTGCACACGTGAGTCAAAATGCGCGCGTGGTCTTGATGATGGTAGTCATCAAGATGGAGTACGGGTTCGCCCGGAAATCTTCTTATATATCTATATGTCGGTGATGAGTGGAATCCCATCGACGGGCGTGAGGATGAGTGGAATCCCCTCCGCGTGAAATGAGGCGTGAGGATGAGTGGAATCCCCTCCGCGTGAACGGTGATGCGTGTAATCCCACCGTCAGGTAATGATTGTGTGGTTGGATGTGAGTTCCAACGATTATCCGCGTATTCGAGTCATAGCTAGGTGCCAATACGGATTGTAGTTTATGTTGCCAATATGTGGTTAATTGTGAGCCAATGTGATTTGGGATGTGTTGCTAACATGGTTTAATATATGTGATTTCATATGATGTGGTTTTAAACATGTTGAGCATGACATGATATTGATTATATGTTCATGCATCATTTAGAATTATGGCTCGTGTGGATCGGAGGTAAGAGCATGCATTTTATCTTGGTTGTAACTCGTGCTTGGACCCTGCATTGTCGATGTTTGTTTTTAAAGAGCTTACCCTCACTAAGCTTTTATGCTTACGCTCTCTTTGTTTGACAATGCAGATCAATAGCTTGAGGGTGGCAAAGGCAAGGGAAGGTCTCCAAGTGTTGCTTTTGGTGAGCTCAATGTATGAATTTTAAGTAATAGAATGTAATAGTTAAGCAATGAGATAGGAATTGTTGATTCGGGTCTTGATGTATGTCTATGGTTGACTTGGTTTGTAAGCATGATATATCTTGCCAAATGCTAGTGCGATGGATGTCTTATGAATGCTTAAGTTGCTTTGAATGGCATGTAAACTTATTTGATATGTATGATGCTTATTGGTTCTTTTTAATGTCCTCAAGCATGCTCGTATGAAAGGCTCTTAATGTGTAATTTGCTATGTATGAAAGATTGTCTAAATCCATGCTTGTATGTGTTTGAGTATGTTAAATCTAGGATGTATGCCTCTAGACTTTGTTTGATGGTTTTGTGTGCCTTTAGGGGTCCTATGGGACCTTTAGACTTGTCAAAACACCCCTAAATCTGTATTTCAAAGGCTACAGACTGCCAGCGTTCCGAAACGGGAGGGATCGTTTCGGAACGGGTAGGCTTCAGGGACCCCGTATCGGAACGCGTTTTGATACGGTATGGCCTTTGGAACCCCTGTTCCGAAACGCGTATCGGAACGTTTTGGCTACTGGAATTCTGAGAAATTCACGAGATGAAGGTGTTTCGAAACGGGTGTAAAGGTTTCGAAACGGTCAAAATCTCGTTGACCACGAGATATTGACCGTCGTGGGCGTTTCGAAACGATTGACCACCGTTTCGATACGACCCCTTGTAAAGGCTCTAGGATAGTTGACCCGGTCAAGGCGTTTTGATACGCCTCAAGGGTGTTTCGAAACGGCCTGTTTAAAAGATTAAAAGTGGACTGTTTAATTGCTGTTTTGGGTTCGAATGTTTGTCTCATGTATTTTATTCCGCTGTTTGATCACATAGGACTTAAATGAACTTTTAGAAAAGAGTAAGTAAAAGAAAAAAAATAGGGTTGCTAACCGAGGGGGAACCTTAACGGGTTTCGCTTCGGTTTTCCCCGTGTGGCCCACTCGGACCGGTCATCCGGCCAGACCGAGACGAGGAGGTTACATATTTTTTCTAATTTTTTAATCTAGTCCAATATTTGTTATTAATAATATTATTTTATTTAAATGTTATTATATAATAAAAATAAATTCAATATTTTAATATTATATTAGTAACTTTTGATAAATTGATCCTTACTAATTTAATATTATATTATTATTTTTTTTAATTCCAAAATAAATTAGATTTCTAATTTAGACCCATCAAAATAAATTAAATGTTAATCTTAAATAGTTTCCAATTACGTCCCAAAATAATAGAAAATTGAACCTTATTTGTTTTTAGTATTACTTATTCGAATTATATTCTTTTTAGTGCAATATTTATTATTATTTATAATATTATTTTATTTAAATGTTAATATTTAATAAAAAAATTAATAAAATAAAATAAATATTTTATTATTAAATTTGTAATTTTTTAGATAAATTAAATTACTTGAAATTGATCCTAAATAATTACTTATTCAAACTGTATTATTTTTTGAGCAAAATTTGAACTATAATTTTCTATTAGTTTGTTCACTTTCAATTTCAACGAATCTCCCTGCAAATCCCCAACAAAAGAATCAATTTATGTGAATTGCATGTGTCGTAGTTCATGGTATATATATGGTGTCTCCTGCAATTTATTTGATGTTGTAGTTGCTCTTTAGTAATTTTAAAAGAAAATAATACTAATCTTAAAAAATTAATTTAATTTATCTTTATTAAAAATATTTTAATTTTAAATTAGTAAAATTTAATTTATATAAAAAATTGTTTAATGTTAAATTAGATAAATTAAGAGACTAATTTAATATTAAATTAATATCAAATTATTAATTTAGAACGTAATGGGACTAAATTATAAAATTAATTTATTTTGGGACGTAACTGGAAACTATTTAAGATTAACATTTAATTTATTTTGATGGGACTAAATTATAAATCTAATTTATTTTGGAATTGCAAAAAATAATATAATATTAAATTAGTAAGGATTAATTTATCAAAAATTACTAATTTAATATTAAAATATTTAATTTATTTTTTATTAAATAGTAACATTTAAATAAAACAATATTATTATTAATAACAAATATTGGGCTAAATTAAAAAATAGAAACAAATAGCGGTCAATTTTAAGTAAAAATAAATTTTTCAGTGACTAAATTGAATAAAAAAATAAACATAAGAGACTTGACATGACATTTACCCTTTTAATAAAATCAGAAAGGTTACTCTATCAAAGAGGAGTTGACGTGGCGCGATCTTATTGGTTAAAAAAAATTTAACGGCTGAAAATTTTTTGTAACGACAAAAGTAACAGTTTGGGGCAAAATGGATAACGGTGAAAACGTTAAGGGGCTCAACGTCCCAAATGAAACGTTAAGTACCAAGTTAAGAAAAGTGGTAAACTTTAAGGGGCATTTTGTGCATTAAGCTTTATTATTATAAAAACCAATGACTTCACCAAGCTTGATTTTAGTTGGATAATGAAGAAGGTATTGAAACTACTGACACGTTGTAACTTTTTTTTGCCACAATCTAAAATTGGTCGATGGTCAAACTTAAATAAATTTAGGAGATGATTCGTAAAAAGAAAGCAAAGGTTACTTGACATAAGTTGATATGGTTTTCTCTCCACATACCAAAGTATGATGTTGTCAACTGGATGGTAATCTTTGATCGCCTCTTCACGTATGACAAGCTTCAAAAAATGAGTTTTTCAGTGGCTAATACTTGCCTTTTATGTGGCTTCGATGCTGAGTCAAAAAATAATCTCTTCCTTGATTGTCACTTCTCACAATTTGTTTGGCTGCACCTTTTGCAACTCTGTAACATCTTTCAGCATGTACTGGACTGGAATGGAGAGCTCGCTTGGGCTACTACTCATTTCAAGGGTAAATCCTTTCTATCCATCATACTTAGACTCTCTTGGAACACACTCATCTATAGTATCTGGCTGAAACGGAATACTCGACACTTTAAAGAGAAAACTTAAATTGTTGCTAACATAGTCTCATTCATCAAATATATTATGCGTATACGTTTATGTTACAAAAATATAGATAGAACTATATTGACGAATGCCGAACTTTGTATAGTTTAAAATTTAAGATAATTTTTCTTTTTTTATTTTCTTCTTGTAAAGAACTTCTTTTGTACATGGTAACAGTTCTTTTATTTACTTAGATGAATACACACTACACTTATTTAAAAGAAAGGGTTTAATTGAGGCTATGTTTAATGATATGATCTACTTGATTATCATAAAGAGTTATGTTGGTCATTCCACTTAGGCAACACCGTTTTTTTTTTGTTTACTGATTTTCAAATATTTTTTAGAAATTAATCGAGTATATCTAATTGAACCTTCACATCTAGAAATTAAATTAATTAAATCGTGGAATCGAAAAATTATGAATTAAATTTTTTGACTAATTGACGTTTATATCTTAGTTTTTTAAGCTTGTTTAAAGAAAAGTTTTAAAATTATATTAAAAATAATAAATTCTAAAAATGTCATGTAATAATACAATGATGTGACTTATGACCAACTGATAAGAAAACATTAGATTTAATAGTTAATTTATGAAATGATGAATTAATAAAATTTAAAAGTATAAAATTTAATCGGATATAAATGAATTTAAAGAATTATTTTTTTCAAGCAAATACATTTAGTCGGTTAGTCAAGTTGCTTATTTTTATTTTTTCACGTTATTTTAGGTCATGAGTTCTAGACATAGTAGGAGTACACATGTTCTCTTCTTTTTAAATAGGATTAAAATTAAAATTTATTGAATAAAACTATTTCTTTTCAAAAATTTAGAGGAAAAAAAGTCCGACACTAAAGTTTCTTTTAGCAAATAGAAAAACAAACAAAAAATGTTTTTTTAATTAAACAGAGCGATATTATACTTTCATGTTAGGATTCAAACACGGTGGTGCAGTTAGGTGAGGAAACTTGACCTTTGGATAATGGAAATGGTCGCTCCATTGTCCAATTTCCAATATACTGATGATACTGACCGCCAATTACTGGGATTAAGTTAACTAGTAATTATTTAAT
Source organism: Hibiscus tridactylites (assembly GCA_958450335.1). Lineage (NCBI taxonomy): Eukaryota > Viridiplantae > Streptophyta > Magnoliopsida > Malvales > Malvaceae > Hibiscus > Hibiscus tridactylites. The sequence goes on from OY288292.1 coordinate 44,162,944, forward strand.
TTAGGGTTTTTCGTATCCTATTGAATATAATATACAGGCAACTTGACCTTTGGCCCACTCGAACCCAACATGAAAATAAATACTTTAAATTTAGATTTAATCTTAATATATTTTTTTTAAAATCTCGGTTTGACTTAATCTGAATATACTAAATTTAACCTCGATTCGACTTATAGAAAAAAATTTAATTTTAGGGACTTAGTCGTAAAAAAATATAATTTTAAGGACTAAAATGTATAAAAATATAAAGAGCAGTATTATTATAAATATCCCTAAAATATTTAAGAAAAAATTACACAATTAGTCCCGAGTTGAGTCAGACATTTTCTACCCTAAACCTAGACCCGACTTCCCCTCAATAAAAAATCGACTCGACCCAAACTCAACTATTTTAATTAAAAAGCTAATCCAATCAGGCCGGATCGGATCAAAACATGACCCAATTAAAAAGCTGACCCTAAACTTTGCAATGCAATTATATAAATTTTTAAAAGCTTAACTAGAAAATAAGTGCTCAAACTATGTCTCTCTTTTTTGCAATAGGTGCTTAAAGTATTTTTTTTTTTGGCTAAAATATATGCTTAAGTTTAATTTTTTATTGAAATAAGTGTCAAAGTAGGTGTTTCAGTTGACTTTAAAACAAGCTAAAAATTAAACTTTATGCACTTATTTAAGCTAAAAACAAAACTTTAAACACTTATTTTAGTCAAAAAATACTTTAGGCACTTATTACAATAAAAATACATAATTTAGACATTTATTTTATAATTAAGCCATTTCTAAACGGTAAAAACAAAAATTTTGGGAGAATTTGTGTAGTAGAATGTCAGTGTCAATCTTTATTCAAAATTTAAATTTAAATTTTTTTTATTGATCTAAAATTTTAAAACTAATAAACTTGTTTAGTATAGTAACAAAGTTTTATGGCAATTTTAAATGAAACTATTTTTTAATTAATTAGAAAAATAACCTCTAAGCTTGATTATTTAGAAAAATGTCCCTCTGTCAGTTCAAGTAAGGTAATATTGTGTCTCATAAAAAACGAGTTTCAAACTCGCATCCTATTAAAAGCAAGTTCAATGGTTAAAAACGTGGTGAACTAATTTTCTTTCTTTTTCACCAACGTACTCAACACGAGACTCGCATACTATAAAAGATTCAAACCCCGGACTTCATTTTTTAAAAAGGCTTAATGCACAAAATGCCCCTTAAAGTTTACCATTTTTCCCAACTTGGTACTTAACGTTTCATTTGGGACGTTAAGCCCCTTAACGTTTTCACCGTTACCCATTTTGCCCCAAACTGTTACTTTTGTCGTTACAAAAAATTTTCAGCCGTTAAAATTTTTTTAACCAATAAGATCGCGCCACGTCAACTTCTCTTTGATAGAGTAACCTTTCTAATTTTATTAAAAGGTAAATGTCATGTCAAGTCTCTTATGTTTATTTTTTTTATTCAATTTAGTCACTGAAAAATCTATTTTTACCTAAAACTAACCCCTATTTGTTTCTATTTTTTAATTTAGCCCAATATTTGTTATTAATAATAATATTGTTTTATATAAATGTTACTATTTAATAAAAAGTAAATTAAATATTTTAATATTAAATTAGTAATTTTTGATAAATTAATCCTTACTAATTTAATATTATATTATTTTTTGCAATTCCAAAATAAATTAGATTTATAATTTAGACCCATCAAAATAAATTAAATGTTAATCTTAAATAGTTTCCAATTACGTTCCAAAATAAATTAATTTTATAATTTAGTCCCATTGCGTTCTAAATTAATAATTTGATATTAATTTAATATTAAATTAGTCTCTTAATTTATCTAATTTAACATTAATTTTTTTATATAAATTACATTTTACTAATTTAAAATTAAAATATTTTTAATAAAGATAAATTAAATTAATTTTTTTAAGATTAGTATTATTTTCTTTTAAAATTACTAAAGAGCAACTACAACATCAAATAAATTGCAGTAGACACCATATATATACCATGAACTACGACACATGCAATTCACATAAATTGATTCTTTTGTTGGGATTTGCAGGGAGATTCGTTGAAATTGAAAGTGAACAAACTAATAGAAAATTATAGTTTAAATTTTGCTCAAAAAATAATACAGTTTGAATAAGTAATTATTTAGGGTCAATTTAAAGTAATTTAATTTATCTAAAAAATTACAAATTTAATAATAAAATATTTATTTATTTATTAAATATTAACATTTAAATAAAATAATATTATAAATAATAATAAATATTGGACTAAAAAGAATATAATTCGAATAAGTAATATTAAAAACAAATAAGGTTCAATTTTCTATTATTTTGGGACATAATTGGAAACTATTAAGATTAATATTTAATTTATTTTGATGGGTCTAAATTAGAAATCTAATTTATTTTAGAATTAAAAAAATAATATAATATTAAATTAGTAATGATTAATTTATAAAAAGTTACTAATATAATATTAAAATATTTAATTTATTTTTTATTAAATAATAACATTTAAATAAAATAATATTATTATTAATAACAAATATTGGACTAGATTAAAAAATTAGAATAAAATAGGGGTCAATTTTAGGTAAAAATAAACTTTTCAATGACTAAATTGAATAAAAAATAAACATGAGAGACTTGACATGACATTTACCCTTTTAATAAAATCAGTCGGGTTACTCTATCAAAGAGGAGCTGATGTGGTTCAATCTCATTTGTTGAAAAAAAATTGAACGGTTGAAAATTTTTTTGTAACGACAAAAGTAACGGTTTGGGACAAAATGGGTAACAGTGAAAACGTTAGGGGGCTTAACGTCCCAAATGAAACGTTAAGTACCAAGTTAGGAAAAGTGGTAAACTTTAGGGGCTATTTTGTGCATTAAGCCTTTTAAAAATAATTACAAACCTTTTTAAAAATTTTAAAATCCAAATCCAATCGCTCACCAATTAAAAGATTCAAACCCCGAACTTCATTTTTTTTTACAAAATCCCCAAGCAAACTTAACACTTGGTTTAAGTATCATTTCAACCCCATGGAAAATGCTGTAAACAACGAATCAGGTGGTAAATTAGAGTTGCAAAGTCAACATTTTGTTATAGTATCATTTCAAAGAAGTAAACATGGGACAGTGACACAGAATGTATGTGTACAAGTATCTTAAACAGCAAGGTTATTAATCACTTCAAGATCTTGGATTCAATCTCTTCCAGGCTCAGACCTTTAGTCTCCGGGACATAAAGTACCACGAACACGAGTGATAACAGAGCAATCCCGCCGAAAACCAGGAACAGGTTTTCAGCTCCTAACACCTCCTGCAAATCATAAACACCATGGAATATTACAACAAACCTACTTTGGAAGTTGGAACTAGACTGTTGAGTGTTGACTGTTGATCCAATACCTTCAGTGGTGAGAATGCAAAGGTAACTATGGCATTCGAACCAAAGTTTGTTAGAACTGCAAGACTAATGCCTTTCCCTCTTGTGCGCAGTGGGAAAATTTCGGACACCATCAGCCAACTGATAGGCCCAAATGATATCTGCAACCCCATTTATGGGGTGAACTTGTCAGATTAACTCGATCTCCTCGTCATTGTAACCGTATGAACGATAATAGTTCAATTAAGAACCTGACTTTTTCTTTTCTTTTTCCAATTTCTATGTGGAAACAAAAATAAAATCTCTGGTCCTAGAAGGTCTCCCAGGAACACTCTCAAGTCTCAACAAGCAAACGAAAAGAATACTGGCCTGATAGCAACCGACATAGAGAAGTAGTGCGGCTACAGCAACATACGGGAACTCTCCGAGGAATTTGTAATAAGCACAAAGCAGAAACAAAGAAAGGGCCTGCAGTGCAACGAGTTCATAAATAAGAACTTTCACGGAAAACCGATGTATCAAAGTCCCAAAACAGTTAAACCAGAAATGAGAGGAATAAGTTACATACGATCCCACTGACACCTCCAATCAGCAAAGGTCTTCTACCAAGGTCATCAACTTTTGCAACAGCAATCCAAGTCATCAGTAACTACACAAAGTAATATTTCGAACAGTACATAAATCAGCGTCGGGAAGATGGTAACTTGATAGATGCTAATTCAAAAGTTAAATAACAAGAAATACTAAGGATTACCTTGAACAAACCTACTACAACAGAAAGGCGGGTAGCATCAGCAGCCGCAGAGAATCCGGCACTCTGGAGAAACAATTTTACACATGCCATTATACAGTTCGGATATTTTACATTACATAAGAAGAAAAAGGAAGTTTCAATTATCAGTTACCTGTAGAATTGGACCAGCATAATACAGAACACTCGGTTGGCCGGTTATCTGTCATAATCAGATTGTAAATAAACCCTTAAACATAAAATTTTGCATTTTTAGTGTTCCCTCCTTGTATCTTTATATCAGTAAAAAGAAACAGAAAAATAACCAACAAATGAATAAACAATATCATGCAGCAAGGAGGAAGAGATACCTGCTGAAAAAGGACTAAACCTCCACCAATTATGAAGGCTTTCAAACCTGGCCCCTGAAGTACCTCCAAGATATTTCCTTCAGATTCCTGTTCCATATAGGCAGACTTCACCGAGGTTAGGGTATCTTCTATTTGCTTCTCGGATTCTTCATCACCCGGAGCCCGACCCCGTAGTTTGCTTAGGGCAAGGATTGCTTTCTCTTTGTATTCTTGTAAAGATGCTTTACCTTGAACCACTCTGAGAATTAACCAGCGTGGTGATGGCGGAAGACTCCACATTCCTAGTCCCATTAGTACTGCGAACGGGGCACTAAACCCGTACATGTATCGCCATCCCCCAACAGCATCAATTTGGAAGCTTCCCACAAAATAGCCCAACTACAGACGAATCTACACTTCAGCTGCGATTGTTTACAAAGAAATAACGTAGGTAATAATACAGCAGCATCTTTAACAGCTTACCAAAATTCCCAGAACTATGAATAGTTCCTTTAGTGATATCAATGTACCACGTATCTGAGATGGGCAAGTTTCTGCTATGTACAGCGGAGCCCCATGCATAGCCTGTCAAATGTCATACATGCAAGAACGTTACAAGTAAGCACAGCATAATAAATCTACCAGAAATACCACCAGTCGGTTTCGAGAATCTCACTGATCCAATACCCAGGCCATAGAGTAGCCGTCCTACTAAGAGAACACTAAGGTCTGGAGCAGAAGCAGTCAGCACACCACCAAGCAAATATAGTAGAGCAGCAATGATGAGTTCCCTCCTCCTTCCTTCACGCACGAATGAATACTATATGTTAAGATAAATAGTTAAATACACATGTACAAGCTCCAAGTACAATGAAGAAGTTCAGTACCGAGGAAGTCCGCAATTGGATAGACAAGGATGGAACCAAGAAGGGCCCCATAAAGAGAACCACTGACCTGCACTCGAACGAATATACATTATCACATATTACTGGAAGAAAAAGAAGTGCAAATGTCCACAAATGATGCATTAATTCTTCCATGTATCATGAAGAAATCGTACCACTAGACCCAGCTGAACAGCTGAGAGGTTGAACCAAGTAGTGCCACTAAGCTCAGGTGACTGACATTATCAAACATAAGACATTAAATACAAGACTAGAATCTTCTAATGTAGCCATGTAGGTAAAGCTAACTGAACATTAAAGGGCAAGTTAATCGGATAAGGCTTCCGAATTCCGATCAAACGAAAAAAAAAAACAGTACTCTGTTGAAGCACCTGCAAAGAGATTGTAGCACCAGAGGTGGCACCAATGTCATAGCCAAATAATAACCCTCCGAGAGCTGGAAACAAAAATCTGATTGCAAGAATCAAAATTTCTCTCATCACTAAATCTGAAAATAATCCGTGATCTACCCTTTATTATTCATAATAATAATAATGAACAGGCAATTCAAAGCCGAAAACTAAAGGGGAAAAAACAAAAGTAGCCAGAAATGGAAATCAGATAACAACGTACGGGAAAATCACTGAAGACCAAGAAAAGGGTTCTTGGTAAGCTGAGTCGGGTAAGAGTGACTCAGCTTCTTCCCCCGAAGAATAATCACTCTGGGCAGCAACCTAAAAGAAAAATAAAAAAGCATTCCAAGATTAAGAAACCACCCAAAGTAGAGAAGACAATTAATTGTGGAAACCTTACATGGGATCCGGGTTTCTGCCTAGAAAACAGTGATGGGCTTGAGAAAATGTTGATCTTGGTGTGGTCTTTGGATTGAGAAGAAGAAGGCTTTGGGGAAAGTCGTGACTTATTGGTGAAGGAACGCGGGGAGAGAGAGTAAGGTCTCTTTGGTTGTTGCGAGTGTGAGAGTTCGAGGTTCAACAGAGGCTGAGCAGTGGCACTGCAAGCCATTGGGAAGAAGAAGAAGAAGAAAAGATCCAGAGAACACAAGAAAAAGATATGACGGTTGGTAGGTAGGAAAATTACCCGCTTTTATTATCCACTCACTTCCTGTTTTGTTTTCAACGGGACGGGTGTTGATTGCGCATCCAATAATCGAACTTCCTTCAACGTCTAGTGATTTTGACTTTAGATTAGGCTAACATTTCCATGAAATCAAAACAAAAGCTGAGTATCAAATTATAAAGGTAAAAATACAAAAAATAGCTCCAACATTTGCATATTTTGTTATTTAGTTTTTTATATTTTTAGAGCAAATAATTCTAACGTTTTAATTTGATCTAAATATACTTTCGTTGAATAAAAACTATCAGTCAACGGTTGATATTGACTGGACTTACCACGTGTCAAGATCTGCTGACGTGTTAGCATTATATTCACCACATATTACCATTAGATTTTGCCACATGTCACCATAAAAAAGAGTATAACAAAATATTTTTAAAAATATGATGAGGCATATGCCACGTCAGCAGTTCTTAACACGTAGCAAGTTCAGTCAACATCAGCCGTTGATCGACAGCTTCCATCCAACAGAGATATATATGGACCAAACTAAAACGTTGAGTTACTTACTCTAAAAAAATATGAGCCAAATGACAAAATATGAAAACGTTGATGGCATTTTTTTGTTATTTTACCTTTATAAAGGCCAAGAAAGATTTGGCTCAACCAACATCCATCGATATGGACGTTAATTATAATTAAGGGATCAGATTATAATTGACCTTCCTATTCATAAGCAAAAACCTATATATTTTAGTTTTTCTTTTGGCATCCTTGTTTTTCATGTGCCTTGTTTATTTTATGCTTTGTGGATGGGTTTTCAGCAAATATGGCTTTCATTAGGCATAATGATTTTTTTTTACCTTTTCATCCTGCCAAATTAAGGTCTTCAAAAATAATGTAAAACAAGAAAAATGATTCTTCACTTTCTTTTAAGATAATTCAAAATTTATAGAATTCAAATTAACTCGAATCAAAATCTACCCAACGGATAGGGGTCTAGGAGGTATGGAAAAGATAAAAAAGAGAGAATTTTGAGTAGCAAGTGCGTGCCTGCATTCTTGTTCATTTCAGCGACTTACTTGAGGAAGAAGATACTGGCGTTATGACGAAAACCAAAGAAAAGAAATATGTTTTGTTTCTGAAACCATGGGGGAATTAAAAAAAAAAGGGGGGGGGGGGGGGGGGGGTTGTAGATTAACCAGAACGTCTCAAGCACATTGTAGCATAAACCAAACTGCATCAAAAAAGCTCTCCCTTTATGCACATCGTCTAACCCATGTCTTAAGGTAGTTATTAAATTAAATTAAAATGAAAGCAGCAACGTCTAACTTTCACTCAAATGTAATTAAAGAAAATTTTTTGGGAAAACTCAATAACACCCCTTGGGCCTTAACTTGTTCTTTTAAAGCCAACTGCAATGTTATGGTGAAGATAGACATTTCTCTTTAAAATATCAAAAGTCAAACTCCCCGGTTGCCTGCATAAGATGAAAGGATTCAGCAAAAACTTGGGTTTATTAAGATGTTGCAAACAATATTTCTTCATTTTTTAAAACAATATTGTTCAGTGGCAAACATACCTTGTTAAAGAGAATGTCCTTGTTTATATGCATGATGCCATCCTTCAGAGTGCACTTCCATCGGCTCTTGGTACGTGTCACCTACAAACAAAAGATACAGTGTTGTTATTAATTGTCTCGCGGAAGGTCAATAGACAGCCAGCACTTTGTATAAATCAAGATCACTGAATATGGTATGGCCATATGGGCAGCAACTGGTACATGCATACTGTAAAAATAGGAAAACTACCTTGTCAAATTGAGCTAAAACTAGATGATGTGTGTTCAGATCTTCTCCATGGTCCACCTCATCCAAATCGTCATCGTCGTCATTTTCATTTAACGGCTCATCGTCATCGTCATCTCCTGTATTATTTTCGGCCACAGGTGCAGGAGTGGCAGCCTGAAGGTCTGGCAAAGAAACAAGAAAAGCATGTAAAAAGAAAAAAGCAAGTTGCTTAATATAAAGGGGGAAAGCATTTAATCGAATTACAATAGATGCAATCCTTGGTTCATCCATCAATTAAAGTTACCATTTGGAGCCGGTGTGTTCGCTACATTGTAGTCTTCATTGACAACTCCTTGATAATTGTATATCTTCAAGGTAAGAAAAGAAAATTAAAACTAAAAAGCCACCAGCCTGAAAGTAAACTATCCAATGATACAAGAGAGTTACAGAAAATAAGATTAGGAACCGACCTAAGAAAGTATACAAAACTTACATTGGGAGTAGAAAGCATTTCATCAAAAGGATCAGGAATTGGTCCATCCAATTGAGGAATCTTTGATGATGACCTAGTTAAGTGTGCTAAGATCTTGCTTTCCACAGTGGTTGCTGAGTCAAATTCACCCAGGATATTATTGCCCTTACTTCCCTGAGACTATAGAACTTTACGATTAAACCTGGTGTATAACGCATTACTGATATAAACTAGAATTTTCAAACCACAGTTCTGCTATAAAAATACCCTACAAGTTTGAATTAGAATAAGAAAAGTTTCATTACAAATATTCATTGAACAATTGTGCAGAACTTGAACTATGTTTGCTTTTGCATTTTAAGATAAAAGGAAAGTAAAATAAAAGTGGGGACAAAAAAGAGCTTGTCCAAAGCAGATCCAAAAATAATAGATAAAAGAATTAAAGCCGACAGGTATAGCATGGAGAACCGAGCAGATAAAAAAATTACAAATCTTATATCAAAACAGAAAAAGTTTCATACTGTGAATCCTCTCCATAAGTAATAGTGCACCAAAAAGGACAACTCAAGGATTCATTCATATTAGCAAAATGAGCAGGCCACCAGTATTTTACTAAACTGCACCAGCAATTTACTAGTAAGTGGGGTTAAGCAACCTCATCTTATCAAATAGATCTAAAAGGCTTCCCATTTATTGTCTGCCAATACCTTTAACCTTGGAACTTCTCTGACACCTCAAATATACTCAAAAACAAGTCTATTTAATTCAAAAAACACTTAAAGAGTGCTAACCTAAAACTTGTACCTCAATCCAGAAACAGAACTTCCAGGAAGACCTTGATCTTGTCCATTTACCATAGAAGAAACTACCCAATCCTATCAAATAACTGGTATATGACCAAAAGAACATGAATCCATCACAGAGGAGAACAATGAAGACAAATGAATTAGATAAATCTTACAACCCTCGTTGTAACCAGATATAACAAGCAGATCACTTTCCACTTGCCACTAGTTTATCACAATGGATGTTAAATTGATAAGTAAGAAAGCTCTCACCTGCAAAAGACTCCCAGCAAATGATAATAGCCAATAGATGTTAGGTTTTAGAGTGCAGGTGCTTAAAGAAATTACAAGTTTGTTATAAATCAAAAGACTTGAATTACTATTATATGCTCTATTAGGTTTGCTGCAACACATATTCAAGAATCGTTTTCTTCCCTTTTTTTCCCCAGGAAAATTTAAAAGGAAAAAAGGATTCTGTAACTTTCAGGGTAGAAAGGCTAATCCCCGACCCACATACAAACGGATACAGACTTAAGATCTACCAGAGCCACACACGTAGAAGATCTCTAAACAGGACTTGCAGTAAAACAGTAAAATCAGAAGATTGACATGATAAACTGACACTAAATAAGAGGACAACTAACCTCTGCCTTTGCAACTTCAAATGTAAAATCTCCAGCTCCATCTTGTTGGGGTATATGTCCACCGTTTTGAAATCGTGTAGGAAAGTCCTCACGTTTTCTCTTTCCAGAAGACATCATAAAGAAGTCCTGGAAGTTTCTCCAATATTAAATTTAATCACCAACCTAAGTAATAACAGTTTGTTTTGACATGGGAACAAGGATTATTGAAAGAAATATTTCCCAAAAGATTCAATTTAAATAATTTGCATTCGAAACACCTTTACCATGACCAGTAAATACTTCTCAAACCATAAAATAACAAACAAGTGCAGTAGAAATGCTAATCATAAAAGAACTTACCTGTGTCAAGGGTTGAGATGTTCCTCTGTCTACCTCACCCCGGCCTTCCACATAAGCTACATGAAAATAGGATTATTATTAACAAACCATAGTGGATTAGAACTTGGAACTGATTTCTCTTAACATTGTACTAACCAACATTAACATCAACATTAAGTGGGGTCCTTTGATTCAGCCAAGAAGAAGGAGATTGCTGCAGAAAGAAAAACAAAATGAATATAGCAGCAATAAATCCACCACAACACGAAAAAGCTTCTTTCTTTTAGTAGAAACTTACAACAACAGTAACACAATGTTTCATTTCCTATAGGAAAATGGCACTCAGAGCATTGCTTACCATATATGGGCTTGGCCTTCCACCTTTTAGATCACTATTATTGGTGCTATCATTCACAGGAGTAGGATAGTCACTATTTCCAGTAGGGATGTTATACATGGAACCATCTGCACTTCCCGGCAATGGTGTAGGAATAGGTGTTTGCAATGGAGTCTTGGCAATTTAAAAAACCATGTCAGATAATCACAAAATAAAACAAAAACAAAAATCAGCCACAATAAAAGGGGCATAAAAGCACTAAAAGATGAACTAATTACTGGAGGGAAAAGCATATCAGCTGTAGGTGTTTCATACTCCTCAGTCCCCTCGTAAGGAACATTGAGATCATGAACCGGTGGGCCAGCCGGCGTGGGCTGTTTCTGGGCAGAAGGCCTCTCTATCGGACCACATATTACTCCCGCTTGGATCATCTTCATCTCCCAAATCTAAAACTCAATATCCCACATGATCAATTCAACTAGATCAGTTTCATTTCGATAATCAATAAAGAAACCTAGTTCTTCAATCAGATGAAATCCAAACCCAAAATGAACAAAAAGAAAACAAGCATTCCTTTCTAAATAATCAAATCAAAACCTAAAATTAAAAAAGAAAGAAAGAAATGAGTGAAGGATCATTTTACCGCTTGCAGTTCGTTGAGGACAGATTCGCCTGGCCCACCGTTGTTGATGAACTCATCCCGAACCTTGTTGATTACATCGTCGATGACATGGATGTAGACCGTGTTCGTTGTCGAAGCCATTGATTTCCTCGAATCTTCTGAGTCCCTCCTCCGCCTCCTGGATTATTCTATAATTCTCAAATTCTAATCTTTTTGTTTCCTGGGGATAATTTTTTAACATAAAAAGAAGAACATCATGCAGTGGGAGTTGAAATTTTGATGGATTGATTGAAATCAGATGCCTAGGGTTTGGAAATTTGGAGAATCGGAATTTGGTGAAAGAGAGGGCCGGATCAAAGAGGAGAATAAACTCAGGAATATAAATAGGTTTGCATCCGATTATAAAAGAGTGGACTCACGTGGCGTGATCCTAAAAGAGGGTACTGATGAGCTAATGCGAATTTTTTTTTTCAATTTATTGGCTTAAATGAAAAATTAGCCCTTAAATTATGTCTTTTGTTTACTTTTAGCCCTTAAATTAATTTTTTGGTCAAAGTAAAAACTTAAATTTTGTCATTTTTTTCTTCTAATCAATAAACTATCTATTGGTCAAAAAGAATTGTGATGTGTCAACATTTTATTGGCCGAAATAATCTTTTTGACTTAAATAACTATAAAACTTAAAGTGACCAGAAATTATAGTCTAAAGGCTAAAAGCAAACAAAATGTATAGTTTAAGGGGTGATTTTTTTTATTTAAGCCTAATTTATTTGAGTAAAGATCACAAATGGTCACTAAATTATCCTAGATATTATAAAATGGTCATTAAACTTTTAAAAATTATATAATAGACATTAAATTTTAATTTTTGTTACAAAATAGTCATTGAGTCGTTAAATAAGTGATGTAGCAATTAAAAACATTTGTATAATAGCACATTTAATGTTCATACTCTCATATTCAACCAATTTAATTCTAATTCAAAAATAATTAAATTTAATTTGGACCTATTTATAATAAATAAATAACTTATTTGGAGGAGAGTCACTAATAAAGTGTCTTAGCTTAATGGTTAGACATTATGCCTTCCAAGCACAAGACCTGGGTTTGATTCCCAGCAGTTTTAGGTTTTGAAATTTTATTTCATTCTTATGACTCTGAACCAACCAGATGATGCCACGTGTTTATCATTTAGTTGGTTAAAAATTAGTGTAAAAATAAATATAAAAAATATTTTTTAAAAAAATTATTGATGTCATGTCAGCAAAGTGCCACGTCAACAACTCAATACATGTGGCATCGCCACGTCAACGAGTCCTGCCATGCATACATGTCATGTCATCGAAGGGCGTTGACGGTTAATTAACTAACGGTTTCCATCCAACGAGAGTGAAACTTGAACGAAAACCAAACGTTAAGGGTTTGTTTGCACAAAAAAAAAAGAATATGGATAAAGTGACAAGAAAGTCAAACGTTGGAGGCTATTTTTGACTTTATGCCTAAATTATAATTTGGGGATAAAATTATAATATTCAAAAGTTTGATAACTAATTTAGAATGAAGGTTGTATTTTGGGATAAAATTGAAACACTTAAAAGTTTGGTGATCAATTTAGAATGGATCTATAATTTGGGGATAAAATTGAAATATTTAAAAGTTTAAAGACTAATTTAAAATGATGGTCATAATTTGAGTGCCTTTATAGCAATTAACTCTTTACACATATTACAAAGATCATTTCAAGTATTTAACCTTTATTTTATTTTTCTACCTTCCCCTCAGACTCAATTAAATCCCCAAACCCTAGAATTTCATTTTCAATTTTTCATGGCGTTAAGTTGAAGTACTTACTATTCTCTCATTTCCTCTAACAAATATTTCTAGCACTCGTCATCTTAAACAAGGAATCGCTCTTCAAACCCTAGAAAATGTCGGGCGGATTTTTCCGGGTAATATTTTTAATAATTTTCCCTCGTAAGTACTGTATTCTCTAGATCTTCGAAATCGAATCGGTTTCCGACTAATTTATTTTTTCAAATTTAGGGTACTTCGGCTGATCAAGACACTCGGTTCTCGAATAAGCAGGCGAAGCTACTGAAATCGCAGAAATTCGCTCCCGAATTGGAGCATCTGGTTGGCTTTTAGATGCATCATTTTCTGCCATAATTTTCGCCATATTTGCGTTAATGTTCTCTGTTAGGGTTTAGTTTTCTTGAAAAAATAAACATTGTTAATTTTTTTTTTCAGGTTGATATGACGAAGGTTAAGATGGACGTTATTAGACCTTGGATTGCGACACGGGTAACTGAGCTTATTGGTTTTGAAGATGAAGTTCTTATTAACTTCATCTATGGTCTTCTTGATGGAAAGGTATTATTGTGTATGTCCCCTATAGTTTTTGTTTTCTCTAGTAATAATTGTGTACTTTTATGGTTTGATGTGGCTCAAAAGTGATACTGCTAGCGGTGGGATCAGAAACTTAGAAGACGTACTTTGTATTATGTAGAGATTGTACACAGATGGATGGCCACTCGTTAAGTCTTTCGCCGAGCTGTGGGCTATGTTAGTTTGGGGTTTTGGTAACCGAGCAATGTTATTTATAGTTCATCTTGTTGTTTAATCCTATGTAGGAAGTTAATGGCAAGGAAATTCAGATATCCCTCACTGGATTCATGGAGAAGAATACTGGAAAGTTCATGAAAGAGCTTTGGGCTCTATTGCTTAGTGCGCAGAGAAATGCAAGTGGTGTTCCTCAACAATTCTTGGATGCCAAAGAAGAAGAAGCTAGGAAGAAACAGGTTAAAAATATAGTTAGGATTCCAGTTTGCATCTGTATTAGTACTTGTCTTTTCTCTTGTTTAACAATGTTAGCATGGGTGGCTGCAGGCAGAGTCAGATCGGATAGCAAATGAGATTCAGAAGAAGAAGGATAAGGATAAGGAAAGTAGAGAACTTGAACAAGAGAGATTGAGGAAAATGGTAATACTAACTTTTTCATGCTGGAGTTGCAACTTTGAAGTGGGTTTTTGGTTTTAACTTCCATTTGTGTTTTTATGCCACTCAGCTAGCTTCTGCAATTATTTGGGTTCATGTCCTTTACCTCAAACTACTGTAGGACGATGGGGATGAACGAAAGGCTGGCGATGCGGGGTTGGATCATTCATCAAAGAATATGCTGCCAAAGGGTTCAAGTGTATGCCATGAGGAAGAGAGAGATGCTGACCAAAGGAATGGTCTCGGAAGGAAGAGGTGAGAAGTTTAGCTTCTTTATATTAGATTTTTTTGGGTGCATTTTTTCTCTTTTCTAAGTGTCATATGTGTGGGCTGTGGCTTTTAGTACAGATCAAGTAGTATCATATCAGCTAAAAGTTTGGGGCTTTCTTTTGGGAGGTGGGGGATTTATAATTTAGTATTTTCTCTTAATTTCTTTACACAAAACCTATGGAGTTTTGGGCTATGCAATTTTAGGTAGCATCCTCCCCCCTAATTTTATAGGTCTGTTCTCTCAATTTCCGGTTTGGAAGTACTAATTTGTAAACAACTTTAATGTTGGTGAAGTTGAAGATTGGGCATTAAATGGCTTGAATTTATCTCTGATGATAACAGATTGAATTGATTTTGGGGAAAAAATGTGGTTACCCATGCAGTATTCTGCTTTTTTTTAAAAGCCAAACCAAATATCAAAGATAACCAAATAGATCTGAACTGAATTCCACCAATTCAGATCTGTTCGGTTCATTGCTTCTATTATTTTTTTTTATTTTTTATTTTATTTTTTCACACGGTATTTTCAGTTATTTTCAACAATTAAAATGTAACATATTTATTTTTTATATTTATAAAAATTTAAAACTAAATTAAATAAAAAGTCAAATTCGGTTCAAGTTGCATATTTGCTTTTTTCAACTTGTGAACTAAAAACCGAACCGAATACAACCACACCAAAAATAAATTTGACTGAAGCTACATATTGAATTGGTTCTCAGTTTTCTCGGTAGTTAAGTTGAGGGATTATGGGGAAATGATTTTTGATAATGAAATATATTTATTTGAAGTTAATGGATGCAAATTGTTAAAACTTTGTATTTTAACTTTTAGAACAATTCTAATGTATTAATCGCTTGCAGGGTTTCCCGATCTCCATGTTCAACTGGTCGTTCTCCATCTCCTCGGTAATTTAATCACCTCTAGTTTTTAGATTTATTGTTTAGGTTGCAACCATGAAACCTGTTTATTATCATGGGTTTTATATGCAGAAGATCACTTTCTCGTTCAGTCAGCAGATCATTTTCTAATTCAAGAAGCTATTCGGGGTACGTCCTTTCAATCTATAGAATTAATAGCATAAATACATTCTTATATTTGGACTACGATGAATTTTTATGTTAAGTTTTCTATACTTGACATGGATGACTACTCCTTTAATTTTATGTTTCTAATTGCTTCATAAGTATCCGTTGGTGTAAGATTTTTTTTGAGATTTTAGCATCTGAATTTTCATGCAGTGGCAAAGGGAAATCTAGGAGTTTATCTAGATCACCTCAACGTCGACGGAGCTCCATTTCCTTTGATAAGACACATCGTTCCCCAAGAAGATCACCAACTCCTCGATCTAGATATTCACCTCGGTCATCTCGCTCTCCTGCAAGACAAAGATCATCTTATTCTAGGCGAAGGTCTCGATCTCATTCACCTCGCAGATCACCATCTCCTGTAAGACGTAGATTGCGTTCTCCTTATCGATACAGGTCACCATCACCTGTCCGACGTCGTAGATCACCATCACCCATCCGACAACGTAGATCACCATCACCCATCCGACGTCGTAGGTCACCATCACCCAACCGACATCGTAGGTCACCATCACCCACCCGACGTCGTAGGTCACCATCGCCCATCCGGCGTCGTAGGTCACCATCGCCCATCCGGCGTCGCAGGTCACCATCACCCATTCGACGTCGCAGGTCCCCATCACCCATCCGACGTCGCAGATCACCATCACCCATCCGACGTCGTAGATCACCATCTCCTATCCGACGTCATAGATCACCAGTATCAATGCGACATCGCAGGTCTCCATCTCTTGTTCGTCATCATAGATCTCCATTAGATGTGCACCGTATATCTCATTCACCTGTGCACTGCGAATCTCCTTCGCCAACACCTCGTAGATCTCCGTTACCACCTGTTCGACGTAGATCTCCATCACCTTTGCGGCACAGGTCACCCTCCCTTGTGCGACATCGCCGTCGTAGATCTTCATCAACACCAAGACATAGGTTATCCTCCCCTGCACGAAGTAGATCACCAGCTTCCAGGCATAGGTCAATAACTCCTTCCCATGGTAAGTCTCCTTCACCTTATCATTCAAGTTCTGCCTCTCCCGTGCAACGTAGATCTTCACCCGTTGGGAGGTTTCAGAAGGATCGAAGATCACCTTTGCTTTCTCCTGGAGAAAGACAACGGTATGTTGACATCCTGTTCCTACAGATTTTGCTAATTTGGAACTTCTTAGAGTTATTGGCTGAAGTGTATGGTGCAGAATGTCTGGAAAGTTGTCTCCTGTCTCCAGATCTCCATCACATCTGAGGAAGCAGTCTACCAGTGAAGATAGGAGGTAAATTATTTAACTTTGTTTTGTGACGTTTTATTTGTATCATATTCTGTATTTTCTATCTTCCATGCTTATGCAACTTATTTATTTTCCACATTGTTGATTTTGATTCTGAAGGTCGTCAAGTCTGCATGACAGTCCTATGAGGCAAGGGAGGGAGCGAATTGCTCGTGGTGATAGCTTCAGTCCTGAACGGAAATCAAGAGAAGTGAAAGGTCAGCAGGACAGTAAAGGCAGCGGGAGTAAGAATGGAGCCAGCAGAAGCAGGTTTGATTTCAGATTAATTGGATTTCTTGCTATAGTGCTTCTGTCGGATCTTTTTAAGCGACGAATGTTAAATTTAATTTGTCCAACTTTCTTGTAGGCATTCACCGCCAGTGAGTAAGCAGAGGGTTTCTCCTAGGAAGTTTCATACTCCTGAACGAGTGACAGGTGGTCGGTCTACAGAGTCGAGGAAGGACCTTGAAATGAAGAGGTATCACTTTGTTGCTACCCTAACTTAATTATTCTTCTTTGATTACTATAAGTTAGAGGTCTGACTGTTTTAGTTTATTCCTTGCAGTGAGAAGTCTTCTGGAAAAGGGGTTCATCTGGGAACTCCAGATCAACAGAGATCACCAGCATTATCTCAGGACTCATTTCAAGGTGAGAAGCAAAGTGCATCGCATCTTGGAGCAGGAAAAAGATCTGATGAGAAGAGCCGTTCTCGTCAAAATAATATAAAGGATAATGATAAACACCACAAAGCGGAAACCTCACCGTTGCCACTTGAAAAGCTTGATCATAATAACAATGGTTTGGATTCTGGTTCTGAAGGAAGTGATAAGCACAGAACTAAGCATAAGGAAAGGAGAAAGCATAAAAGGTCTGAGAGGCGTGAAGTTACATCAGATGATGATTCAAGCTCCGACTCTGAAATTGAGGATAGGAAAGAAGCTAAGAGGAGGAGGAAGGAAGAAAAAAGATCAAGAAAGGAGGAGAAGCGTAGGCGTCGTGAGGAGCGGCGTCGCAGAAGAGAAGAACGACGTGCGGAGAAGCTTAAAATGAAAGGTCAGGATAATGATGATGAGGATGCAGGAAGGAGGAAGTCTCATCCAAGTTTTGATGAAGAGGCAGAGACTGAGCAGAAGAAGCTTGAAATTGAGCTAAGGAATAGGGCACTGGAGTCGCTCAAAGCAAAGAAGGGCATCACTGGCTGAAACATATGTATTTTGGCACTAATATGTTATTTTGTGTTTGAGCAAATATTCATATTTTAAGTTTGACTTTATATTGGTTGTAGTTTAATGTAGTTTGTGTTTACTGTTGGCAGCTGGACTGGATAAGTGAGGATTTCGAGTACAACTTTATGCTTATCTTGCTGCTAGATTTCTGTTAATAACTGTTGTCCAACAATTGGGAATTTGTTTTCATTTAAGTCACATTAGTCTTGATTTTTGTGTTCGACTTATTTGATGTGAGTTTGACTTATGTGTCTATAAATGTAACTCCCTAGATTTGCTTATACCTTATATGTCACATTAAGGTTACGAAAGTGACCCACATTAAAATTCAAATAAAATTCTTTTTTTAATACATTTAAAACTGTAAAAATAATTTTTTTGTTAGGATATATTACAAAAATCTATAAAACAGAAATTCAAGAAGTATATTATATACTCTGTCATAAAATAAGACACGATGTACATGCTCGTTAATTGTACCAATACTGTACTTTAAAAGCAACGCTGGAAGAACTCTAAACAATGATGTCAATCACTAAATTATGATAATTTTTTCTAACCTATGATGGTAATTTCTTCTATATTACGATGGCAAAAATATTGTGAGCTTGAAAAAGTTTAATAATACAAAACTATCAAATGATGTTGTGAGTACATGCATGTATAAAGTAAAGCATAACACAAACATAAAAATCATGGCATCAATAGGTTCTATTACGGTATAGAATCTTGTATTACATCATACTTAGAGACAACATGATTGTTCAATACTTGGACTTCTAAATATCAGTTGGGCATTCTACGATCCAAAAAAATTAAAAAAAAATAATTTACAAGAATTAGGCAGGAGATTTGGTGTGTCCCAACAAAGCAGATCAAGTACGATCGACAAAAAATTTCAAACAACAGAAGATTTTTTTGACAGTGTCTCAACTGCATCTATACAAGCGTTAATCCAGGCCTAATGAACGTGGATACCGACTTAAAGGATTACTTTAGGTCCCAGGCAAAATTACCCTACTTGAAGCATAAGAACAGGAGAAATTACCCTAGCCGAAACATAGGAACCAAATACAAGCATTAATTTAGACCCAATGGGTATATGTACCGACCTAAGGGGCTACCTTAGGTCCCGAGCAGAATTACCCTAGCCGAAGCTAGGAACTTAATACGGGCAGACTTACCTTAGCTGAAGCGTAAGAGCTAAATATGGGCGGACTTACCAATTTGATTAGGGCTGAGCCAACAGTCTTCAATCAGTATCTCAGTACCCAGTAAAATAATTTTGAACGGTAACAGTTAATTGAATATTCAGTAGTAATATATCAGGAATTCAGGATACAAATAAATGTTTAATCGGTATAACCGAAGTATCATGAACCAGGAATCGGGTATACTTGCATATGAAATCAGGAACTAGAAGTCATGTTTTTGCTTCAGATAACATGATCACTGGATCAGAATGGTTAGACTAGTTCTCAATCAGAAAGATTAATCATGTAATCGTGGGACACACTAAATGGTCGAATATATTACTCATGACCCCTTGCTAACTACAAAAAAGAGACATTGAATTATAGCCCATTCTAGACTGACTTTAGAATCATGAACCATACTTCAAGGATTTTGATAGGTATTAACTTCATCCAGGTATTAAGAAATTATATCTCAAGATCTTTCAGAAATTTCGGTATATCATAATTATGTAAGAAATTTAAATATATCAAAATAGATTTTGAGAATTCAGATATATTACGATCAATTAAGATTTTGAATATATCAAAAAAGTTTCAGTCAATTTTCTTCAAAAAAAACATTTTAGTCAATTTTAACATTTAAAGTCAATTTCGTAGTTTAACCCCGATAGGATAAGTCAATGACCTGTGGCGCTGAAAATTGCTAACGGTTTATCAGGCTTCCAAGACTATTCCACTATATTTATCTCATCAAAACATTACTTTCCAAGAATTCAAATTACTACACTTTATGTGTGTTCAATATTTAATTCTGGTTGCGTTGTACATCTGAACAAATCACTATCGCGTGTTATCTCGAAATAAGCCTTGAAAAGTTGAACATGTATTTATACAGTATTCTTTAATTATTGTTATAGTGTTAAGAATGATGAATTTACAAGAGTCAGGCTTCAAACCCGCATGGATATTAGAATCATTTGCGATCTATTAGAAATTTTAAGATTTTACAAGCTTCGACTTATCTCAAGTCATGTAGGTATTTTAATCATTTAAATACTCGATGATATTTCAGTCATTTAGGTAATTTCGGTACTTCTAACCAATTCATTCATTTCAGAATTCAAAGGTTTATACTTGAAAGTACTTTAGCCTTTGGTCATTACAATCATTCTGATCAATTCAAAATTTTCACTATTTCTATTTTTTTTGTTATTTTAATCAATTCAATACTTTACGCCACTTTGATTAATTCATGCATACAAAAAGTTTCTATAAATTTGTCTTCGAAGACTTGTTCAGGATTTAAGAAAATCCAAATATTTATATTTTCAAAGGGTTGAATCTTATTACCAAAATTTTTCAAGCAAATCAAAATTTTTAGATAAATGAGTTGTTTTACCGGACCAAGTGTAGGTTTTCATATCGCTTTTATTGTCAAAGGTATTTTAATCATTCTTGCATCTTAAGAGAATTTTTGTCATTTCTTAACTTAGCATTTCAGAAGTTAAATCATTAACAAGCATAACTGAATTTTAGAGTATAACCATCTTATCAATTATTCTCAGATCTCAAAAGTTCTTCATTGTAACCCATTTTTCTAACCTAATATTTCAGTCTTAATTGGTTTACTATCTATTTTTTCGTATTCAATTAGACATTAACATAATTGAACATAAGCTTAAACATGATCATACAGGCATCTACCAGATACTAATATGTTCCATAAAGCATACATGAGATAGTAAAATGTATTACCTTAACTCCGAGCTACATCCGTCGATCTATGGTACTCCATTCGATCACTTTCGAACTCGAATTCAACGCCCCTCAACATCTCAGATACAAGGAACAATGAATACCAAACCGACTCAAAAACTAATCGAACTGGCGCGACTCCGACGAGACCTCTGTCGATGCTGGTCGGGTGATCGGTGACCAGGGTTTTTCTCGGCTTGACCTGTTGAGGACGGTTGTGGCCTTAGATTCGAGCCACGACGCCGGACAATGACGAAAACGCAAAAAACTGTGGACACTTGATTTTTTCCGACTTCAATTTGAATTTCGCGACAAACGACGGCGTTGGGCCGCGAGTCAACAACGATATTGGGTTCGAAAAGGGGTGGCGCTTTGAATGGCGGTGGCGGTGCACGACACGGTTGTGGATGAGATCGGACGGTGACCGATGGAGGAATGTGAGGGGTCGAGAGAATTTTAGAACCTTCTGAGTTCATTCAGATTCAAACAGACACCCAAAAATAAGAGATTAACTGGATCAGTTGATTGTTTTAATTAATATTGAGTAGACCCACTTAATATAGCTTACATAAAAACGGTTGGAAATTAAGACCAAAAAATTTAGCTCAGGTGGTTAAAGCTTAGTCTTACAAACCCTAGGTCAAGGGTTTAATCTCTATGACAGCAAATTCATTTTTTTTTCATTTCCTTGACCTCTCTATTTTTAATACCATTTTATTAGAGTGTTACAATAAATATAATAATCGAGCTTTGCTTGTTTGGAAGGATGAAAAACTAGTATTATATATTCGAATTTATTTAAGCATTACAATGTTAAACTCTTGCTTTTATGGGTAGTCTCATCCAGTGATTCTACCTATCAGTTCTATTTCTTCCATGTTATTCAAAAATATCACGTGGCGAGCTTCACCTGTTTTTGTCTCCAATGTGTCGACGCCAACCAGTTGGACGTTCGATCGAGTATATAAGTTTTATTTTATTATTAAAATTTTAATTAGAACTTTTTCGATTTGAGTCGAGTAGAATTTTTGAGTTTCTATACAAATTTAATTGTAATTATTTATAATGTTATAATACATATTGATTCTAATTTAAACGGCTTTCTATATCCATATACGTTATGCATGATATTTGCACATGTGATCTACATATAATATATTGGAAAAAAATTGAGGGACTCGACTCGAACTTAAAAAGTAAAGAACTAATTACTAAAAATTTTGGGTTACTCGAATTTTCATTTTATAACTCAAACTTTATTTGAAATTTTTTCGAGTCGAGTTTATAAAATTACAAGTCGAGTCAAACGAATCAATTTTTTCACGTCAAGTCGAATAATTTAACTTTTTCGAGTCGAATCAAATTTTGTTAACCCTTAAATGCAATTTTCCTCTTTAGTTACTACAAGTTCTTGCCAGTTTGACGGTTACTTGTGTACATTTTTCATAGGAGTTTTAGATTCATCTTTCTTTATGTCACAATTTAACTTAAATATTAATTTTATTTGAAAATAATAATTGTCTAATCTAGTGGCTAAGTATTAGTATGAGTTGATTTGTGTTTATTGAATGATAAACACCTTTGAGCCTTTAATTGAAAAAAAAATATTAAATGAACTCAGTACATTATATTCGTGGTTCGAGCAATAATTTCTCTTTTGATTAACAAAGGATTTTATTTTATTTTTTTGTTTACTCATCAATATTCGATATAGTGACAGGTTAATTTAGATCAAGTTTTGTAAAAATCTAATATGGAGACGATCTTCGAAATCTAATTTTTTTCATTCACAACGTTAGGATTCGAATATCTAACCTTGTTTACCTTAAACAATTGATTGGGATGTTAATTTACAATTGCTTGAATACAATTTCATTTGAGAGCCGAGTCCAGCATAAGAAGAGAATTAGAGATACTCTAAACAGATAAAAACAGGACATCAACAGCATTCATGCAAGGAACACAAACAAAGGTCGGTAGATGTTGTAAGAAATCTTATCCTATGATGCTCTGCATAAACATGAAAACAGCAATTAAACAACAAAAAAAGGTGGATTGCACACGTGATGCGGAACAAAGCTCGCAATGTGAACCCCTCCCCCCTCTTTCTACAGGTCAGGCCCTTGGAAACTGATATTCTCGATTATGTTTGCTTGCCATCGTCTTCAACTCCGTCGCCTTTTAGTGCTTTCAATTTTCTGTAACCCTTATCGGTACCAAATATCCTAAGAGAAAATACGAATGGTCAGCGATGATCGAATTGGACTTTACACATATGATAGTAGGTAATGTCCATGACCCCAGAAAATTTAGTGAAAACTATAATAACCTACAATCTAACCACAGAAAACATGCTACTGCTTCAAAAATGAAATGCCAGAAAAACTCACCAGTCCATGTAAACAAATGTAGATGAGTAGTTGCCAGATTTTGTATAAAGCAACCGATGATGATAGTCATGAAAATCGGCACTGGAAACGTGAAAGTATGAACAATTACTCGCAGCTAAAGGATAAAAGATAAACATATAACTATATACATAAACTCACAAAGGAAAGAAACAAGTGAATGTGGAACTCACCCCCCATATATAGGTAGAAAGTTTGAGAGGCTCCATGGAAAATGGTAACCACAATGTGCCTCAACTGTCTCCAGGACTCGAAGAACCATCCACAACCAGAGAGTAATCAGATGTGGGCCAGTGATGGCAGGACCAATTATTGTTGCAAAGCCGAGGAACAATATCTCAGCAGGGTGAGCATACTCGGATGTCAATCCAAATGGTGTAGCATACCTGTATGGGGTATGTTTACCAAGTAACGAACGAGCACAAGCAGAAGAAACAAGAAAGATCGGTATTGTTCATAGTTTTAACTAGTACAAGCACCAAATATCGACACTTACTCATGATGGACACTGTGCACATGCTTGTACAGCCATTTTGTATGTAAAATACGATGTCCCCAGTAAAACACAAAATCCTCCAGAATGAAGTAGAATATTATCTGTGATAGAACCACTTTCCTGTCGACCAGATAAGGGTCTAGATAATTAGAGCTCCAAAGCTAAGAATTTAACTGCATGCAGAAATATGAGACGTCTACGGAGGATATATTTGAGGATAAGTAACTATGGATATTGTGCCTGAATATGGTTAAAATGGAGGGAAAAAAGCTCTAGCATATAAAGAACCTGAAAATACCAGGATGGAAATGGTAGACTACTTCTCAAGCCCATGAGTCTGAAGAAAGGATAAGACGCAATCATAAGCGGTAGGTTGACACCAACATGATATAGAAGCAGGCGACTGATACATTTTTCTTGAGCAGCAAGGCTGTTGTTTTTTGTCTACATTGAAACATAAATTACAAATGGAACATATTTATTATGAATTTAGCTAGATAAAATACAAATAAAGTGTACTTTTCATCACTAACAACACTCTCCCCCTCAAATATTATGTCAACAAAGTAGAAATTGTTGATAAAAATGCCAGCAAAGAAGATGGGAGTTAACCTGAATCTTGTATTTGCTTAGCAGTCCAGCTCTTTCCAGATATATAAATGGAAGTCCCGATAAGAAAAACACACTTTCATGAAGAAAGAAACTTCCCAGACTCGCTAACTGGAAGTCGCTGAAATGCGTGATTAGATACTGCATGGTGAACAAAGAAAGAATTTCAGGGAGAATGTATTAAATCTCATGACATGCACTGTTGTTCCAAGCTTAAAACCCGATTGTTGGTATTATTCAAACTCATTCCCAAGGTCACCGGAATGTATGATCAGATATGGAATCACAAACAAAGAATAATTTCAGGGAGAATATATCATATCTCAAGACATAAACGCCAGTTCCGAGCTTAAAAAATCATGATGTCAATCAAACAAAACAATAAACAATGCATCCAGAGAAATGAAATCAATAATCAAAATAAGACAGATTTAACATTTTACCGTGGAAAAGAAATGGTTGAGAAAACGAATCAAAGCTTGGTTAGGCTCTTTTGCCAGAGACTAATAAGATATAGGATCAAAGGAATCGCTTGCAAGAAACATATACTCAAACATTGACAAAGAGCAATCTGGATTTCATTCTCAGGTACTTGTAAATTGTAACAGTAACATCCTTGATGAACTAATTAATGAACTATTCAATCTAGCAAGAAACTATAGTGAAACAACCGCCATTCTGTAGCAACAAAATCATTTCCAAAGCTTATAAAAAGGGAAAATTTTCAGACAGTGCATGAAAATGCATCATTTCATATTGTAAGAGACAAGAAAACCAAAGAGCATTATTCAATCAAATCCAAATGTACCTTAACGTCACAATCCAAAAACAGGTAACAAAAACCAAGACGTACAAATAAAATATCAATAATCCAAACGACCCAAACTTCAGATTCAACGATCTTTCTCCATACATCCCAAAACCACAAGAACCCAACAAAGACAGATCCATTACAAGCAATGGGCAGTTCATAGAGAAGGGAAAAAACAAGAAGAAAGAGGGGAAAGGAGGAACTTTACCAGCCACCCAGATTCAATAATGGCAGCCATGAGAGGTTGGAAGTGATCTCCACAATGTTGTTTTGAGAAAAATATAATAAAATGATTTGGAGAGGGGGGTAAAGAAAGAGACAGAGAGTTAATATTGAGAGAAGCAAAGACCACGAGATGAGTACAGACTGTCAAAAGGAATCTGGGCTCTATTCATGGGCCCCTTGTTTTTTCTGCACATGAATTCATTCTCACTAAGAATTAAGAAACACTCCAAAATCACAACTTTGCATTGTAAGGAATTCTACCAAGTGGACAGTAGAAGTTTTCAACTTTAACTGACATCAACATAAAGGAAAAAAGAAAAACCTAATAGTTTTCTCTCCCTCTAGCAGCCGCAGGTTTTCTTTCATTGTTTTTGTTCTCTTGGCCCACAACGACACTAATTCTGTATATTTTTGTATATTTTAGTGAATCGTTAGGTGATTGTAGAAATTTTCACTGTGTTTGTTTTTTATTTGAGTTTGCCAGTCACAGAAATTTGATTTTTTTGATGTTTGTTTGTTAATGTAATCAAAATTGTATAACAAAATAATTTTTTTTATAATTTGGATCGCTCACTATTTTTCTTCTTTTTTTCAAGTGTCTCATTTAAATAGAGATAAAAATAATTTTTAAAAGTTTCTGAGAGCTTTTGACGATGTAAGCCAATCTCAAAGAAAGTGTTTTTTTTTGTATTTGTTATTTTTTGTACGGATTTTTTTAGCAGACTTAGTCTTCAATTTTTTAGATGTAATGTGTTTGTGATACCTTTAATTGTTTTTTAATAAGATTTAGTTACTATTGTTAAAAGAAACAAAAAATAAAAGAAAAAATAAAAATATTTCTTAGGGGATTACTATTTTATGCACTCTATGTGGTTGAGTTGGTTTAAATATGTAATTAGTTGATACCGAAAAGTTTACTTTTAGCTAAGTTAAGTTGAAGATCAGAGGCGATTTCGAAAATTCTAAGAACTCTCTTGACATTAACCACTTCACGCACCAAGGCACCGCAGAAGATTATCAAGTCGTCTGCAAATTGAAGATGAGAAAGCGAGAGAGAAGAATCACCACGACCAATGAGGAACCCATTAAACAGGCCACACTCTACTGATTTCTCTAGCATCAAGTGAAGGGCTTCCCCGACCAAGTTAAATAACAGTGGAGATAGAGAGCAACCTTGTCTGAGGCCTCTCGATATAGTAAAGCGGGGCGTCGGAGAACCATTTACTAATACAGAGATAGAGGTCGATAGAGGCCGAAGATATACAGCGAAAAATCCAACTACACCAAACCTCGCCAAAACCCATTTCCTTCAATACTCTTATTAGGAAGTTCCAACTCACTGAATCAAAGGCTCTTTTAAAGTCAATTTTGAAGACAGAACCTTGTAAGCCACGTTTGTGAATATAGTCAATACTCTCATTGGCTATAAAGGAACAGTCCAATATTTGACGTCCGGGAAGGAATGCAAACTGGTTTTTGCTGATAACAAAATTAGCCATAGATTGGAGACGACGGGAAAGTACCTTGGATAGAATTTTGTAGAGACCACCAACTAAACTGATCGGACGGAAATCATTCAGATTTGTCGGATTTTTTGATTTCGGTATCAAGGTAATAAAGGAGTGATTGACTCCATCTTCCCATTCTTTGCCTCTGTGAAAGTCTTCGAAGAATTTCATAACATCGAGTTTCAAACAATACCAGAACTTTTTAAAAAAATCCATGTTAAACCCGTCAGGACCGGGGGCCTTGGAACTAGCCGAAGAGGCGATTGCTAACCAGACCTCAGCCTCTGAAAATTTTTCCTCCAGTAAAACTTTTTGTGCACTTGAGATTTGAGAGTAATCCAAAGGAAGCTTGTCTACCTCCAGAGTGTTGTGAGAATTATAAGCATTGTAAAAGAAATTATAAACACATTCTTTCACCTTGACAGGATCGGTGAATGAAGTCCCATTTTCCGATACAGACAAAATGGCATTAGAATTATGACGGATAGAAGCTGCCAAGTGAAAATAACGTGTATTTCGATCCCATCAGAAAACCATTTGAGTCGAGACTGTTGAAGCCATATACGTTCCTCAATCCGCAAAAGATCCCCAAGCTTAATTCTTAAATTGTTTATTAGGGCCATAACACTAGAAGAAGCAGAACCGAACGCCAGAGAGCTTTCCAATTTCATGATTTTATTTTCCAAATCCACAATTTCAGCCTTGAGATTGCGATTCTTAGTGCCCTGCCAATCTTTGATGGCGATCTTAGTACCCTTAAGAATACTCAGCAAACCCATATTTTTATTCTTGCTTTTCGAACTCGAAATCGCGGAGGTAACCACTTCCTTGAAGGCGTTATCATCCAAAAGATAATTGAATAGTTTGAACAGTTTCGGACCCCAATTTACCGATTTTTCCTCCAGCAGAATTGCGTTGTGATCTGAAATAGACTTTGAAAGCAAAAGTTGACGCAGATTGGGGAAGGCAGATAGGAATGCGTCATCAATTAAGAAGCGATCCAGACGGACGAGGGAGGGAGGATCCCTGTTGTTGGACCATGTATAAGTACCACCGAAGAGAGGGAGATCAATTAAATGAGCTTCTTGAATAAAGTTTCTAAACATCTCCATGGATTTCAGATTCAAAGAATAACCAAGATTCTCATCCATATTTAAAAAGGCGTTAAAATCGCCACCAAGGCACCAAGACATAGGATTGCTCTTCAGAAATTCCAGTAAACCATTGAAAAAATCTGATTTTTCCGCTTCGATGGAAGGACCATAAATGTTCAATATGCCACAATTGAACTGGTTATTTTTAAATTTGCCTGTGATAGCCAAGAATCTTGAAAAGACAAAAGTGCCAGACACTTCAAATTTAGATGAATCCCAAAGACAGAGTAGCCCCCCAGACGAACCAATCGAAGGAGAAAAAATTAAATCGTACATGCCTGCACTGCTGAGCCTGCGAAGATAGGCAGAATTGAAAGTCGCTAATTTCGTTTCTTGGAGAAGGAGAATAGACAGTTTCCTTTCTTGAATCAAATTGGAAACAAACCTTAATTTTTCAGATTTGCCCCTACCCCTGATGTTCCACGTTGCAATCGACAAAGACATTATAGAAGAAGATAAAGACAACCCGAGAGAGAGGAAGTTAGCACCCCTCTTCCAATTTCGCAACCTTGTTCACCAAGGCTTCTTTACCTCCAATAAACGAGATTTCGAGGATCTGACTAACTCCCCATACGGCTAACGCCTCATCAATACAATTCAAGTGTATGGAAGTTGAAGCGGAGGATGAATTCGAATCAGGATTTTGATGCATGTTCTCTTCCAAGGAATCCCTGATTTCCTTCCTAAGAGCACGCCTCTGGCCCGCATCTAGCAATGCTTTATTCTGACGGAGGGATCTGGAAGGGGAAGCCAAGGGGATATTTGTGATGGGCAAATTTTTCGGCAGGTTGATAAGGGAGTGGTAGTTTCTGGGCGGGGAAGGAGGGGTAACCTCCACCGAATCTGAACCCAGGTTAACTGATGCATTTTTCACGAATTGCCAAGTGTTGGACACGTGTGAGCTGGTAAGGGAATCAGCAATAACCACATTACGTAAGTCAACAGGAACCGGATCAGATCCAATAGAGACAATTTGGGCCGGGAGTGTTATAGAGGGACCTAAGATTTGGTGGTCCAAAACATTCGCCTGGGGTGAATTCTGAATAGGAGCGCAGGGAGGGCCCACCAAGGGAGAAAAAGAATTTACCAAATTCCTATGTGGAGAAACATTCCCCTGAAGAAGTGACGCATCGGTATTTTCACAATGATTAATGGGATCATTAAAGTTGGGGGTTCCAAGATTGTTGTGTGACAGAGGATCCAACCGTTGGCCAACCATGTCCGACCTCCGGTTTGCTGGTGGAGCCGGGGAGGATTCCAAAGCGTCGGAGACATGAGCGAAATCCTCAACTGGAGGATCATCCGACGGCGAGTCACCAGAGTCCAAATTATTCCTGACATCTTCGAATTCTGGTTGTTCAACATCCAGATCAGCATCTGGAAATGATTCACCGATTTTGATGTTAATGCGGTAATCTTTCCCTTGAACTTTGATTATTATAGAGGATGGTATGTCACAGTGGTTGTTGACTCGGATAACCAATCTGGCTGTTTTAAGATCCGATCGGGACACCGTAGCCTGATGAATAAAGGTGAGCTTTCCCCATTGTTGTGCTATGCTTTCAAAGAGAGAAGAGGACCAACATTGAACCGGAACACCATAAAGCGAGATAGTGTAACCCCCTCGTCCCGGTCTGGCCGGTTGACCGGTCCGAGTGGGCCACACGGGGAAAACCGAGTGAAACCCGTTAAGGTTCCCTTCGGTTAGCAACCCTATATATTTTTTTCTTTTTTTTTAATCTTGCCTAGATGAACATTAAGTCCTATGTGATTCACAACAGCGGAAAACATTCAATGGAAAAACACATTCGAACCCCGACCATACTTAACAGTCTATTTTTAAGCTTATAGGAAAGCCAGTATCGATACCCTAACCAGGGGTATCAATACTCGGGTATCAATACCCTAACCAGGGGTATCAATACCAGGGTATCAATACCCTAACCATGAGTATCAATACCCGGGTATCGATACCCTAACCAGGGGTATCAATACTCGGGTATCAATACCCTAACCAGGGGTATCAATACTCGGGTATCAATACCCTAACAAGGGGTATCGATACGCTCAACTCTCATCCACAACACTCGATTCCAGTAACTTTGGAGGGTATCGATACCCCAGGCAAAATCTGAGGGCTTTTGGGCAAGAGAGTATCGATACCCTAGCTAGGGGTATCGATACCCCCTGCACTGCAACTCCTCAATCTCAACTAAAACGACCCCAACACGACCCTAAATGCATTTCTCGACTCACCTAAGCGTATACCAACATGCAAGCACACATATTTAAGCCATGGGTGTCATTCAAACATGGATTTAAGCTTTCATACATAGCATTCAAATCAAGGAGCAATATAGGCAATATTAAGCATACATAAAGGCTCAAATGGTCTTAAAGAGAACAAGACATCTTGGAAGGTTTGCACTCATACACAAGGCAACCTAAACGCTCTAACGCATGCCATCACACACCAAAATATGCATCAAAGTATAACATGCTTACAATCTATAATCAAACTCAACAACATCATCATTCAAATGAGTCATACAAGCTCATATAAAGACACCCTAATGCCACATTGCTTAACTACTACAAAATTAACCATACTTGAGCAACAACTTGGAAAGCCTTTCTTGCCTTGCCACGAGCTAACGCCACGCTAACGATCTGCATTGTTGAACATTGAGAGCGTAAGCTATAAGCTTAGTGAGGGTGCTCTAAAACGAAAAACAACAACAATGCAGGGTCCAAGCATGCTAATCCTAGTCTTACATACATCAAGCATAGGCATAATATCAAGTAGACCTAGCTAGTCTTTCAAGTGGCATATATGGTCTCTCAATCCTAACAAGCTTAAACATCAAGATCATCAACATACAACAATACCATATATCACACTCGCATATCACCATCACATATCACATTACATGATTTAAGTTTAATTGGCCACTTTAATTACCCCGATTGTGCAGATATAAACCTTGACAACACTTTACCTCGGTGGGATTCCACTCATCACCGGACCTTGCATGTGCGGGATTCCACTCATCGCCACATGCCCTACGGATGGGATTCCACTCATCATCCCGTAGAAATATAATAAAAGCTTCCGGTGGAATGTTACATCACCGTACTCCTCCTTGATGACTTAACGCCATCAAGGCCACGTACGTTTTGACTCAATTTGTGTGCACACTATCCTAATGATCGATCATTTACAACCGGTAATTTTTAGTGCCAATTATCATAACCACATCATATATAACCAACATCAACCATAATACATGCTCATCACATATCTACTCATCATGATGTATATACATGTATCAATTAACCACAAATCAAGAGTATAGCTAGTAAGCACAAAGCACATGGATATCAAAGGCTAAGCTATCAACTTGAATCAACTAGAAGTGGCTTACCAAGCGCACTTCACCCACACACCCACACACTCGAACCAAACTTTAAAAACAAGTTGAACCACTCACCGCCCTTCCTTAGCAATTCGAACCAATCTTCCTACGAACCCGGATTCGATCCCAAAGTCTCTTCCGCGCTTCCACTTGCTTCTAGTCAAACAAAACATACACATTACTTCCCAATACAATGCTAAACTCAACCATCAACATACTTTGCTATCACAACCCAAATTCCTCAATTTCTCAAATCACATAACCTCCTAAAACCCCAATTTTCGTGCTCCCCTAAAGACTTGCTGAAAAATCGATTTCCAAACATCCAAATGACTTCCAAATCATCCCAAAACACCCTCATATCATAGGTAGACCAACAACCCTTTAATTTCAACATAAAACCCACCAAAAACTCAAGTTTTACAACCTTAAAACTAGCCTTAAGACCATACTACGAATTTTCATCCAAAATTAACCAAATTAACATATGTTGTGTATGTCATAGTGCTTAAACAAACCCCCAATACAATTTATCAAAACAAATTCAAAAACCCCGTTAAAACCCCAAATTTCCATATGAACCCTAATTTCCAAAACACCATATTTTTGAAATCTAAAACAAAGGATAGATAGAGATTGAAAAGGAGGTTGAGAAAATGTAATTACCTCTTAAAACGAGGTTGAAATCATGTGGCAAAATGATGGAATAGGAGCTAGGGTTTTGAGAGGTTTTAGAGATGGGGTTTCTTCCTTTTTTTTGAAGTTGGAAAGAAGATGAAAAGAAGATGACAACTTTTGGTTAAAGTTGTCTAGCTTTTTAAAACTTTAGGGTCAAATTACCTCATAAGCCCTCCCCTTTCTACAAAGGTTCAATTAGGTCATTATTTGAAGATGAAATGTTTTAATTAAGTTTTATTTGACTCGAACTAAAACCCGGCTAACTCCTAGGCCCAAAACACGGGTGTTACAACTCTCTCCCACTTAAGGAATTTCGTCCCCGAAATTACCTGACTGAAAGAGATACGGAAACTGCTTTTCCATATCCTCCTTCCTCTCCCAAGTGGCCTCGTCCACACCTCTACGTCGCCACCGTACCTTTACTAACTCAATCGATCTACCCCTCAACACTTTACTGTCAGAAGCTAAGATCTCTACTGGCTCTTCTTCATAAGTCAAATCCGGATTCAATTTAATTTCTTCTACGGGCATAACATGTGATGGATCGAACCTATACTTGCGAAGCATCGACACATGGAACACATCATGTATCTTCTCAAGCTCGGATGGCAAACACAACTGATAAGCAACTGGACCAACCCTTTTTACAATCTCATACGGTCCTATGTACCTCAGACTCAATTTCCCTTTTCGGCCAAATCTCATCACTTTCTTCCACGGAGACACTTTCAAGAATACCTTCTCACCCACTGAGAACTCAACTTCCTTTCTCTTCAAATCGGCATAGGACTTCTGCCTATCCGAAGCAGCCTTCAAATGATCACAAATCAATTTTACTTTTTCGGTTGTCCCCTTGAGCAAATCCGGCATAGGTAACAGTTTCTGTCCTACCTCGGCCCAACACACTGGAGTTCTACACTTCCGGCCATACAAGGCCTCATATAGAGCCATCTGAATGCTTGACTGAAAACTGTTATTGTACGCAAACTCTACCAGAGGCAAATGCTTCTCCCAAGTACCCTGAAAGTCTATGATACAACAACGCAGCATATCCTCTAAGATCTGAATAACCCTCTCTGACTGACCATCTGACTGAGGATGATAAGAAGTGCTGAAGTTCAAACGGGTACCCAAAGCTGTATGCAGACACTCCCAAAATCTAGA
This sequence comes from Hibiscus tridactylites, assembly GCA_958450335.1. Taxonomy (NCBI): domain Eukaryota; kingdom Viridiplantae; phylum Streptophyta; class Magnoliopsida; order Malvales; family Malvaceae; genus Hibiscus; species Hibiscus tridactylites. The sequence continues at coordinate 44,196,610 of OY288292.1, forward strand.
AGTAAACCGCGGATCTCTATCTGATACAATGGACTTCGACACACCATGCAGTCTAACAATCTCACCAATGTGCAAATCGGCCAACCTATCTAAAGTGTAAGTAGTGTTAACTGCCAAGAAGTGAGCACACTTCGTAAAACGATCTACTATCACCCAAATTGAGTTTTTCTTCGTAGGAGTCAAAGGCAAACCCGAAACAAAATCCATAGTGATGTTCTCCCACTTCCATTCCGGAATTTTCAACGGCTGTAACAAACCTGAGGGAACTTGATGTTCCGCCTTTACTCTCTGACACACTAAGCACTTACTCACAAAGTCAGCTACATCTCTCTTCAAGCCAACCCAAAAGTACTCATTCTTCAAATCACGGTACATCTTCGTACTTCCAGGATGCATAGCAAACGGACTACTGTGGGCTTCAGTCAAGATCGTACGTCTCAAGTCACTGTCTTCTGGCACAACTATTCTATCTTTGAAACACAGAACCCTATCAGTGCTGAAGCTGTAATCTGAAGATCTACCCTCGGCTATATCTTGCACGTGAGGTGCCAAAGATCTATCTAGAAGCTGTTTCTCTCGAATCAACTGACCTAGAGTAGGTCTAACCTGAAGCTCGGCTACCAAGCCACCATCTCCGGACAAACTCAATCTAGCAAACATAGCTCTCAAGTCCACGGCCATCTTCCTACTCAATGCATCGGCCACTACATTGGCCTTACCCGGATGGTACTCAATAGTAAGATCATAGTCTTTTAGCAACTCTAACCACCTACGCTGCCTGAGATTCAAATCTCGCTGAGTCATAATGTACTTCAAACTCTTGTGGTCGGTGTATACTGTGCATTTCTCACCATACAAATAATGTCTCCAAATCTTCAAAGCAAACACAACTGCCGCTAACTCTATGTCATGGGTCGGATAGTTGCGCTCATGAGTCTTCAACTGTCTTGAGGCATAAGCCACTACTCTTCGGTCTTGCATCAGAACACATCCTAACCCTACATACGAGGCATCACTATAAATCACATAGTCCTTCTCGGACTCAGGCTGAATCAAAATCGGAGCTTGGGTCAAAGCTTCTTTCAATTTCTCAAAGGCTCTCTGTCTTGCATCTGTCCACTCAAACTGAACACTCTTCTGTAACTGTGTCAATGGAGCGGCTAGCTTAGAGAAACCCTCTACAAACCTCCTATAGTATCCGGCTAAGCCTAGGAAGCTACGTACTTCTGTCACAGACTTCGGTTGCTTCCACTCAACAATGGCTTCAATCTTCTTCGGATCAACTCTAATCCCATCGGCTGACACTACATGTCCTAAGAAGACTACCTCGCGAATCCAGAATTCACACTTGCTGAGCTTCGCATATAACTGATGATCTAACAAAGTCTTCAAAACAAGTCTCAAGTGTCGGTCATGATCTTCTTCAGTTCGCGAATACACCAAGATGTCATCAATAAACAAAACTACAAACTTAGCTAGATATTGATGAAAAATCCTATTCATCATGTCCATGAAAGCTGCCGGTGCATTAGTCAACCCAAAGGGCCTGACTAAAAACTCATAATGTTCATACCTAGTCCTAAAGGTTGTCTTCGGTACATCGACCTCTCTAACCTTCAGCTGGTAGTAACCTGATCTCAAATCAATCTTCGAAAAGACCGATGCTCCCCTTAACTGATCAAACAAGTCATCAATTCTAGGCAACGGATATTTTTTCTTCACTGTCAACTGATTTAACTTCCTATAATCTATACACATTCTCATACTCCCATCTTTCTTCTTCACAAACAACACTGGTGCACCCTAAGGTGATGAACTAGGTCGAATAAAACCTCTATCTGTCAATTCTTGCAACTGAGTCTTCAACTCTTTCAATTCTTTCGGTGCCATACGATACGGAGCAATCGAAACAGGAGCTGAATCAGAATAAGTCTCAATGCTGAACTCTACCTCTCTGTCCGGTGGTAACCCTGGCAATTCTTCCGGAAACACACTAGGAAAATCACATACTGTCCGAATGTCCTGAGGTCTAACCTCACTCATGTTAGGGTTCATCACATACGCTAGGTATGCTTCACACCCCAACTCAACTAGTCTCTTAGCCTCTAACACTGAAACAACATTGGATAAGAACTTCACGTTCTCACCCACCACTACAATCTCATAATCATCTGTGAGCCTCAAAAAAATCCGTTTAGTTTCAAAATCTATCCTAGCTCTATGCTCCGTGAGCCAATCCATACCCAAAATCACATCAAAACCATAGAAAGGAAGTTCCATCATATCCACTGGAAACACATGCCCCTGAACCATCAACGGACACCTTCGGTACATCTTCCTAACCACTACCGTGTCCCCAAAGGAACTAGTAACACTAACTCCTACCTCTAATATCTCACAAGGCAAATTCAAAGACTGTGCATGCTCACTCAATATGTAGGAATGCGTAGACCCAGAGTCAATCAAAGAAAGTAAACCCAAAGACTGTATCGAGAAGTTACCTGCGATCACATCGGTGTCATGCTGTTCCCCGCGCTGAGCATAAACTCTGGCCTGACCTCCGCCCTCTAGCTGAACCGCAACTACATGTGCTATGTTCCTCTGACCATCGTTCCTCGGCTGGAAGTTACCTCTACCGCGCCCGCGGCCTCTCTGAAAGTCGTTGGCTCTAGCAGGAGCCTGAGTTGGTGCATGTCCCACCTGATGTGGACAGTCACGCCTAATGTGGTCTCTAGCACCACAACTCCAACAAGAATGATAATTACCCCAACACTCACCGGTGTGGTTCCTCCCGCAAGTAGCACATATGGGCAACTTCCCACCAGCTCTCTGACCCTGATGGCCCCTACCGTGGTTACCGCCACCACGCCTATGATCAAACTGATGCCCGATGCCTCTTGGCATCACCCCTATCAAAGTTGCTGGACCTCTTACCCGAACTAGATCCACCTGACCGCCTGGTCAAACTCAAACTGTGCTCCAAGTCCTTGGCCCTCGAGACCAAGACATCAAAATCGGTGTAATCAGAAGCTAGAGTATAGGTCTTAATCTCCTCACTCAGCCCATATCGGAAGCGGTTACAACGCTCCACCTCAGTAGGTACAAGCTCAGGTGCATACTGACTCAGTCTGACAAATCGGATCTCGTAATCAGTCACGGACATACTCCCCTGAAGCAATGCCATAAACTCTCTCTTCCTCTCATCGAGGTATCGCGGACCCAAATACTTCTTCCGGAAAGCTGTCTCAAAGAACTCCCAAGTGATCTCGGCCTCATCCATCCCCGAAGTAACGGTGACCCACCAGGTGTAGGCATCACCCTGAAGCAGAGACTCAACACATCCCAACTTGCGCTCACCAGTACATCCCATCTGAGCAAGAATACGGACAGTCTTCTCAAACCACATCTCTGACCTCTCCGGAGTGGCACCTCTAAACTCTTCGGCCCCAAGGCCCCGAAGTCTCTCTAATGGCAATCCGGTGCCCTCACCCTGATGATGAGCTGCCTGACCTCCAGCTACTGCAGCCTGGAATGCCCCGGCTATTGCCTGAACCAACGGAGCTAAATCAATCCCGGCCGGTCCTTGGCCACCTTGGCCACCTTGGCCTCCTTGTGGTCCCATTCCTTCGGGCCCGACCTCGCCTCCCACTCCCGGTGGAGGAGGTGGTGGTGGTGGAGGTGGTGAAGGAGCTCCAACCCCAACCACTGGCTCTCCCACTTGAGCCTCAACTCTCACAACTGGCTCAACTCTCGGAGCCTCTGCCCGTGGTTCCGGTCGAACCATCCTAGGCCTCCCACGTGGTCTCATAGTTCAACTAGCAAGGTAAACTACAACAAGAAACAGATAAGGATTACGTTAGTCAAAGCAAGGGTCCAATAGTGCTCAAGTATTCCTCTTTTCAAAAATCCTTTTAAATTAAGTAATAGTAGCAATGGGCACTCACTCTATACCAGACACGACAGTCTATGCATTCAAAACATCATACGATCAATCAAGCATCAAGGATTCATGGCAAATCATGCATCGAACAACACAAGCATTTAACACATTAACCTTACCTCACTTACCTGCCCGAGGTCTCGGTAACCTCAGGCTCTGATACCAACAAATGTAACCCCCTCGTCCTGGTCTGGCCGGTTGACCGGTCCGAGTGGGCCACACGGGGAAAACCGAGTGAAACCCGTTAAGGTTCCCTTCGGTTAGCAACCCTATATATTTTTTTCTTTTTTTTTAATCTTGCCTAGATGAACATTAAGTCCTATGTGATTCACAACAGCGAAAAACATTCAAGGGAAAAACACATTCGAACCCCGACCATACTTAACAGTCTATTTTTAAGCTTATAGGAAAGCCAGTATCGATACCCTAACCAGGGGTATCAATACTCGGGTATCAATACCCTAACCAGGGGTATCAATACCAGGGTATCAATACCCTAACCATGAGTATCAATACCCGGGTATCGATACCCTAACCAGGGGTATCAATACTCGGGTATCAATACCCTAACCATGGGTATCAATACCCTAACAAGGGGTATCGATACGCTCAACTCTCATCCACAACACTCGATTCCAGTAACTTTGGAGGGTATCGATACCCTTAGGGTATCGATACCCCAAGCAAAATCTGAGGGCTTTTGGGCAAGAGAGTATCGATACCCTAGCTAGGGGTATCGATACCCCCTGCACTGCAACTCCTCAATCTCAACTAAAACGACCCCAACACGACCCTAAATGCATTTCTCGACTCACCTAAGTGTATACCAACATGCAAGCACACATATTTAAGCCATGGGTGTCATTCAAACATGGATTTAAGCTTTCATACATAGCATTCAAATCAAGGAGCAATATAGGCAATATTAAGCATACATAAAGGCTCAAATGGTCTTAAAGAGAACAAGACATCTTGGAAGGTTTGCACTCATACACAAGGCAACCTAAACGCTCTAACGCATGACATCACACACCAAAATATGCATCAAAGTATAACATGCTTACAATACATAATCAAACTCAACAACATCATCATTCAAATGAGTCATACAAGCTCATATAAAGACACCCTAATGCCATATTGCTTAACTACTACAAAATTAACCATACTTGAGCAACAACTTGGAAAGCCTTTCTTGCCTTGCCACGAGCTAACGCCACGTTAACGATCTGCATTGTTGAACATTGAGAGCGTAAGCTATAAGCTTAGTGAGGGTGCTCTAAAACGAAAAACAACAACAATGCAGGGTCCAAGCATGCTAATCCTAGTCTTACATACATCAAGCATAGGCATAATATCAAGTAGACCTAGCTAGTCTTTCAAGTGGCATATATGGTCTCTCAATCCTAACAAGCTTAAACATCAACATCATCAACATACAACAATACCATATATCACACTCGCATATCACCATCATATATCACATTACATGATTTAAGTTTAATTGGCCACTTTAATTACCCCGATTGTGCGGATATAAACCTTGACAACACTTTACCTCGGTGGGATTCCACTCATCACCGGACCTTGCATGTGCGGGATTCCACTCATCGCCACATGCCCTACGGATGGGATTCCACTCATCATCCCGTAGAAATATAATAAAAGCTTCCGGTGGAATGTTACATCACCGTACTCCTCCTTGATGACTTAACGCCATCAAGGCCACATACGTTTTGACTCAATTTGTGTGCACACTATCCTAATGATCGATCATTTACAACCGGTAATTTTTAGTGCCAATTATCATAACCACATCATATATAACCAACATCAACCATAATACATGCTCATCACATATCTACTCATCATGATGTATATACATGTATCAATTAACCACAAATCAAGAGTATAGCTAGTAAGCACAAAGCACATGGATATCAAAGGCTAAGCTATCAACTTGAATCAACTAGAAGTGGCTTACCAAGCGCACTTCACCCACACACCCACACACTCGAACCAAACTTTAAAAACAAGTTGAACCACTCACCGCCCTTCCTTAGCAATTCGAACCAATCTTCCTACGAACCCGGATTCGATCCCAAAGTCTCTTCCGCGCTTCCACTTGCTTCTAGTCAAACAAAACATACACATTACTTCCCAATACAATGCTAAACTCAACCATCAACATACTTTGCTATCACAACCCAAATTCCTCAATTTCTCAAATCACATAACCTCCTAAAACCCCAATTTTCGTGCTCCCCTAAAGACTTGCTGAAAAATCGATTTCCAAACATCCAAATGACTTCCAAATCATCCCAAAACACCCTCATATCATAGGTAGACCAACAACCCTTTAATTTCAACATAAAACCCACCAAAAACTCAAGTTTTACAACCTTAAAACTAGCCTTAAGACCATACTACGAATTTTCATCCAAAATTAACCAAATTAACATATGTTGTGTATTTCATAGTGCTTAAACAAACCCCCAATACAATTTATCAAAACAAATTCAAAAACCCCGTTAAAACCCCAAATTTCCATATGAACCCTAATTTCCAAAACACCATATTTTTGAAATCTAAAACAAAGGATAGATAGAGATTGAAAAGGAGGTTGAGAAAATGTAATTACCTCTTAAAACGAGGTTGAAATCATGTGGCAAAATGATGGAATAGGAGCTAGGGTTTTGAGAGGTTTTAGAGATGGGGTTTCTTCCTTTTTTTTGAAGTTGGAAAGAAGATGAAAAGAAGATGACAACTTTTGGTTAAAGTTGTCTAGCTTTTTAAAACTTTAGGGTCAAATTACCTCATAAGCCCTCCCCTTTCTACAAAGGTTCAATTAGGTCATTATTTGAAGATGAAATGTTTTAATTAAGTTTTATTTGACTCGAACTAAAACTCGGCTAACTCCTAGGCCCAAAACACGGGTGTTACAGATAGCACAGTATTCCATTGGAAATCCATCGATCAAAACATCAAAATCCAAATGGTCAAACCAAAAGGATAACTCTTCTAATTTGGAATCCAAAACATCCTTCTTAGCTTTCTCTGACATAAAAGTTACGATGCAAGAATTGTGAGCCCATCCCCAGCTAGCAATCTTGACAAGAATCCCATCGCTGGCAAGAGCTTTTTGGACGAACCCCAGTTCAAAGTCTTTCCGAAGGATACCCGTAATGGATTTTTTCAACCAAGCCGAATCATCAATAGGGATGAAAATGTCCAACTGTTTGTTGCCAACTTTTTCCTTTGGCGATTGAGCATTCAAGTTAGCCCCGGGATTCTTTTGGGCGCGAAGAATATCCTGTTCATTCAGAAGAACATCTATGTAGGACCTATCCTTGTTGTTTGCCTCCATAAAGAATCCAGGGTTTTTGCTTGGAATTTGCTGAGCAGTACTGCGATATCCGGGCATGTGAACAGGTTTCAAAAAAGCTGGGGCTTGATAACGGGGGTTATGAAATTTGGCTTTGGTTACAATCACCCTTCGGCCATCGATCAAGGAGTTGTTCATCTTGTAAATTGTCTTATTAAGATCAGCCTCGCTGAAGAACGTCACGAAAGCGAAGGTACAATACTTGTAGTTTGGTTTGTTGTTCTGGGAAGGGATGAAAACCCTCCGGACCTTTCCGATGTGGCTGAATAGTTCCCAAAGAGCACCTCTAGAGACTCTTTTGCTAAGGTTGTCGATGAACACTGTCCAATCTCTGCTATTCGCTGCCGCCGAAGGAGGGTAGTACGTTTTCTTACCTGGATGAACGGTGGAGAAGGAAGCATCTGATGAAGCCGCCGCCTTGGTTCCTGCAGAGAACGCCCTTTCTGTCGAGGTTCTATGGAATCTGTAATGCACCTTCTATTCTTTTGTAAGGTTGCTTGGGAATTATGGTCTAAATTTGCTTCTCTCTGGAATGTGGCTTTGGCTCTCCCTTCTTCGGCTGAAGCTTGTCTCGCTTTATGGCACGATGCGAACCCATCACATGATGTTGAATATATTTGGTCTTTTATTCCTGCTACCGTCCTTTGGACCCTATGGCTTACTCGAAACGAAGTGAATTTTCTCAACAAGAGACTCGATACATCACAATTATTTTTTGTGGCTAAATTCAGATTAGCTTCATGGTACAAAGCTACATTCCCTTCTTCCTCCCCTACCATGGATAATCTGATCGACAATCCTGCAATTGATTTTCGTTCCCACAAAAGTCTATCGCGTTCTTCCTGTCCCATGTCTTGGCGGCCACCTCCTGATGGGTTTATCAAACTTAATACGGACGGGGCGATGTGTCTCAATGGCAGCTCGGGTGGTATTGGCGGCCTTTTTAGAAACTATAAGGGGGAAATACTTGCTTATTTCTCAGAACATGCTGGTCCGGGTCCCCCGGTGCTCCCCGAATTGCTCGCTATCTGCTTTGGACTCAACTTGGCTAGTTCCATCGAAGCCTGCAACCATAATCGCCTTATCGTCGAGAGCGATTCTTCGGTGGCTCTCAGCTGGATAAATAATCCTTTACACTGTCCGTCGACCTTCAAAGTTTTGGTTGATGATATTGTTACCTTAGGTAACCAAAGGTCCTGTATTTTCAAGTTTATCCCTAGACATTGCAATATCGAAGCGGACGCCCTAGCCAAAAGAGGTATTGGTTAGGTCTTAATTGTTTGTTCTTACCCTTGCTGACTTCGCCTCTGGGCGTTATTTTGGTCTAGGTGTAATTGTGGTCTAGGCATCTTGGTTATAGTAATGGCATTGGTTTGTATTTTTCCTATGATTTTGTATTAAGCTTCTATTATTAATAAAATTTTGGTGCTCTTTTCCTCCTCCCGCTGCTGTCTGAATTCATTTTAGATGGTATGAAGGGGGTTTTTAATGAGGCCCAAATTCCTATAAAAAAATATGTAATTAGTTTTTATCGTAGTTATATTACGTATCGTTTATGAGTAATTATTTGATACACTGTCAATAATTATTTAACAAGTGGATTTCTAAAGTTGTCATGTATTTTTTTTAATTAAATTCTAAACATAAAATTTATTATCGGGCTTTAAACTTAACTACAAACACTAAAATTCTAACATTAAACTTTAAAAACAGGACGTTTGTGAAGGAAAAAAAATTCACTACAGTGCATGTAATATTTTCTCATTGTTTATAATTAGAGTAAAATTTTGATACACGTGTATAAATTTTTACACAAGTCTACATATTTACACTATAAAACCAAAATTCAAAATACCTAACCGTAAACCTTAAAAACTAAATCATAAACTCAAAACCCCTATACCATAAATTCTAAACGTTTACCTTAATTTTTAGACGCTACAACATAACCCCCTAAAATTTAAACTTCTAACCCCTAAAATTAAATGACTAGTGTATTTACACAACATGTGTATCAATTTTTTTCCTTATAATTATAACTTATAGTTAAAAAATCACAATTAAATTTGTGTTATGTTTTGATATGTGTAAAAAATTACACGACCTATTTTTAAAATTTAAAATCTTAAGTTCCTAAACTTTGATAATAAATTCTAAATTTTAAACACTACAACATAAATCCCTACACCCTTACATCATAAACCATAAATTAAACTTTAACTCCTAATTTTGACAAGCATGTAGAAATTTTAGTTTACACAAATTTATGTATAAAATTTTTTCTCATTAGCCTTAAGAAAAAACTTTGATACACAAGTTTTTTAATTTTAGGGTATACGGTTTATGTGTTTAGAGTTTAAGGTTTAGGAATGTAGATGCTAGATTTTAAAGAAGATAGGTAAATTTTTTCGCACAATCCTCCTTTAAAATCTAAAATCATAAACTTAAACTATAAATATGAACCCTAAATTCTAAACTCTAAGCCTTAAAGCCTAAACTAACACTATATGCCTTAATTTTAACAAATTTGTGTAAACTAAAAAGTTTACGCAATCAATGTTTTTTTTACAATTGTTAGATAAAGGACAATAAATTGTTAAGATTAATGGCATGACTGTATAGAGAGTCAAACAATTGCGTATTCAAAGGAGCACTCCTGAAATCTTCAAGATTTCTTCCAGCACAAATAAACTTATTCTAAAAATCAAAGAAAATCTCATGATTTTTACAAAGAAACAGGATTCTGAAAAATGAAGGGTCACACAAAATAGCAAAGGCTGAAGCTTTTACTGATATTTGTAGCAAATGAGCAATTTTTTGCCACCGGAAACTCACTGGAGCAAAGGTACGACGACGATAGTCGGAGGGAAAAAGAGAAAAATATCTTTAGATTTTTTAGGGGAGAAGGAAATGAAATTTATAATATTAATTATAATATTTTTGGACTAAATTAATATTTTGACTAAAGTTCAGGGATCAAATTAGAAATTAATCTTTTGTGTGTCATGTTATCAAATTAAGGAGAGTTAATTCCCCAGTGATCAAAATGTAATAAATCAATAAAGTGATTATAACGTAAATATTTTAAAACCAGTGACCCAAATCAACCATATTGAAAACACATAAGGACCACTAATATTGTTTACCCAAATTAAAAAGAGTTTAGGGTCCTAATTATGCGTCGGGTGAAGAAAACATTAAAATAAATAAATGTTGTTAGGTAGGGGTGTACAAAAAAATCCATTATGATATGATATGTTTATTATTGATTCGATCAAAAAATTTGAATATTCGATTTGTTTTTTATTTTTTAGATAATTCGGATTGATATTTAAAAATTTTAGGTCGGATACGGATAATTGTTTTACATTTAGATCGAATATTTGAATATTCGAAAATTCAATTTTTTATGTATGTGAATTTTGTTATATTCGATATTTTCTTAGTTATATATGAAAAATTTAAATTTCAATGAATACAATTTTGTTACATTCAATAATCTATCGTTGTTGCTTGTTATATTTGAAAATCTAAAATTTTAATGGATATGACCTTGAAATTAAAAAAAAAAAACTTAAATCAAGTTATGAGTTTAGATATCCGAAATTTTTGATATCCTATTTTTCAAATCGTATACAGATCGCTAATTTGTCGATTCGAAAATTTTGGATATCCGAAACCTGAAATGCACACCCATAATGTTATGCGGAGACGATATTATAGATACCATGTTTGGTAAACCTCTTTCTTAGCTAAAATTAAAGGTTTGAATCATTTTTAAATGTTTGATCAGTCAAATCTGTTAATTTAGATGTTTGGTAAATAGAAATTGTAGTAGGGATTAAGATGTGGGGTTTTTTGAGTTAGATGTTTGGATAAAAAATTATAAAGACTCTTTTGTCCTTGACAATTACAAAAAAAAATTCTCTAAATAACATAAAATTGAATAACTAATAAAATTTAAAAAATGATCTCATAAATAAAAATTTAATATATACACATAAATTTAATAACTAATAAAATTATATTCAAAACATAATTTCATAAATAATAAATTAATATATATATCTATGTTTAATAATTAGTAAATTTAAATAAATAATAATAGCTCATCCTCTTGTGTCCTGGTGGCAAACGTAGATGTTTATCATCCCTTGGGACCCGGGTTCGAGCATTAGTTATGCAATGGTGTGTGTGCCGTCTTTGAAAAGACTTAGAAAGTTGAACAGATGCTACCCTTGCATCGCACCAGCATATTCAAAAAATAAATAAATAATAATAATTTTACAAATAAAAAATTAATATATACATCATTTATGTATGCTTAGTAATAATATTAAAAAAATAATTTTTATAATCTAATTAATATTAATAAATACAAAATATTAATAACTAATAAATTATTCAAACAAATATTGAATATAATCATGTTTTTATATGTCATTTTTCTTGTTCAAATAATCAAATAACTCCCGGCTATCACTTAATTTTACCAAACACTTTTATATAATTAGCTAACGCAATATAATAGTCAAATCAACTAATGTAATCTAATATCGATTATCAACTAGCCGTTAATTACTAAACCGGGTCAAAATGAAGAGTTGTTCAAAATGACAGCGTTTCATTTATCTACTTTGGATACTCAAACTTTCGCACATATTTTAAATTTATGTCCAAACTTTAAAATATTTCTAATTCAGCCCTTAACATATCATTAGTTTATTCATGTCATTTTGTAAACCTAACCGTTACATTTAAAATCTAATGATCTTTTTTTTGACTAACTAGTGTTACAAAAATGTTTTTAAGTCAAAATGCTATGATTTGAAGCCACACAAAAAATGAAACAGATAAACATAATTACTACGTGAATTAGTGGATCTCATGTAACATGTAATGCATTAAAAAATTTAAATGTAACATATAAAAAAATATAATGATAAATTTAATATTTAACGTTTTCATATTTTGTCAATTAAACTTTTATTCATTTATAAATTAAACACTTAACTTGTTATTTTTTTTTTGAACAATTCCTACTTAACAGGAGAAAAAGGAAAACTTACTTTTAATAAGTCTAAAACTCACAACCTAGAAAAAAAATGTGTCAATTGATAATTTTTTATCACATATTCTAAAGATTATTGACGACATTTAACCTTAAAAAACCATTACTCTTAGATAGTAATGTTGAATAAAAGGTCAGTTTTAACAACAATTATATGATTGTTTATCTTATATACCATTTGAATTGACGATTTTAAATTTATTAAAATTAAGAAAGAATAGAAAAGAACCTAACAAGTGGTTTCTGTAAAAAAAGAAGAAAAAAAGATGATGTTCATCTTAAAAGACCCGAATTCAAATCGCTATATCTACAAAGTGTCTGTACATTATCAAAGAGTTAAAAATATGTGTGAACAAATACTACTTCGTAATCACTCAAAGACTATTGAAAAAAATAGAAAAAGGAACATAGACTTTGTTTTTGTTGAGTTTTCAGCCTCAAAGCTCGTTGCCGCCGTCTTTTTGCTGTTAAACATGTACCGGTTACACACTTAACATGCTCTTGCCTACTATATTCTTCGTCCAAACGGCCGTTTACTTACAATTAAATTTTGGGAAAACTACACTGATGGTCCCCAAACTATTACTGTTTTCTTATTTTAGTCCCTAAACTATGTTTTTCGGCAAAACTGTCCATTCTATTACATAGTTCTCCTATTTTGGTCCCCCGACGTTAAATAACTAACAGTTTTGCTGACGTGGCATTTTTTAAATATTTTTTAATCATTTCTCTCCCATCTTAAAAAAATACCACGTCAGCAAAATCGTTAGCTATTTAACGTCGGGGACCAAAACAGGAAAAATATGTAACAGAAGGGACAATTTTGCCAAAAAATATAGTTTGGGGACCAAAATAAAAAAATAGTAATAATTTGAGGATCACCAGTGTAGTTTCCCCTTAAATTTTTTAGCTTCTAGCAACGAATATTCAGCCCGCAATAACCGTTTACCTCAGTAGTTAAAAACGAAGTCATGTACATATTATTTGTCATCCAAGTTACACCACTTAAATGATTGTCTTTCTTTACTGGAGCCACTCAATAAGTTTTATTGAATATCTTTTAATAGTTTAAAGTTAATTATAAGACAATATCTGTTCATACATATAATTTTTTGACAATGCACATACGCTTTGTCGACCGGGTGATTGAATCCGAGTATCCTAAGATGAATATCATCTACTTTTCCACCGAAACACTTATTGGGTTCTATTGAACATTAGATTTAAGTAAATTATTATTTTTAAATAATTTCTCAAAATTTTAAAAACTATAATTATGTTAATATGTTAATTTTTTTTTATAAATCCTAATTCTAATCCTAATCCTTTGGGAATAAGATTACCTTTGGGAATAAGGGTGCGTTTGGTTCACGAAATGTAAGATTACCTTTGGGAATAAGATTCCCGGAATTTAGCATTACTTGACACATTACTGGGAATGTGACATTACCTTGTTTGGTTTATTGTGTAGGAATGTAAGATTGATGTGTTTGGCTGGAGGTATATAAGGTTATCTGGAAGTAAAATTTACTAAAATGTCCATATGTTATATTTTCTTTTTAACATGTTAAACTTTCAATATTAACTTAAAAATATATGCACAAAAATTAATAGAATTATTATTGTTACACTATCTAAAATTTGTAAAAATTATATATTTATCATATTTAATATAATTATTATATTAACTATTCTTTAAAAGAACCCAACAAGTGGTTTCAGTGGAAAAATGGATGAAGTTCGTCCTAGAAGACCTGAGTTCAATCATTTTGTATATATTACCTTGTAATCACCTTTAGACTATTAAAAAAACTATGTTATATTTACTTACCCTAGTTATCCTCTATTAAAATATTTTGTAAACTTTTAAATGCTATAAATTTAATATGTTCAAAATTTTAATTTTTTTTGTTACTTGTGACATGTCAAGCAGATTAAAATAAATAATAAAATAAATCTAAAAGTTGTATAATACTGATAAGAATTCATATAATAAGTTTAACCTACTAAAATATTTTACAATGTCATAAACATAAAAATGAAATTAAAAAACATCAACTCTAAACTTATTAATTTTTAAGCAATATGATATCGCTACATATAACTTATAAACATCATAAATATAATATTAATAAAAATACATTAAATATTTGTAACACCATTTAAATATTAAATAAAAAATTTAATTAATTTACACCACACATATTTAATCAACTAATTAAATTTTACAAAGGATCTATATGAACAAAATCTATTAACATAGGGGTAATATGGTCCAAAGGGAAGGGAATTGACAAATACCTAAGAAATCCAAGGGAATCACATTCCCACCCTTTAATGAAAAACAGCTACTGTTGGGAATGTAAAATTACCTCTTGGAGGGAATGCTCTCCAACCAAACGTGGGTATGTGATTCCGGAAAAGATCATTCCTCCAGGTAATGATCTTTTCCACGAACCAAACGCCCCCTAAGAGTATTACTAGTGTGCTTAGAACCCATAACTTAATAGAAATGAAAGGATAAAGAGAAACAGTTTGGCCAACCGGTCAAATATACTTACTCGTTAATATATTGAATTTGAATCCAAATTATATATATAATAAATATATGCTTAAAATTTGACCCATAAATCGGCTAATGACCCATCTAGTTATACGTTCTTTAAAGCTTTAATTTACAGATTGGATGGTTTTAAAATTTGAGTGTTAATTCATTTATTTATTTATTTTTACCATAGTTTGGAGACTTTCGCCGAAGAGACATTAGGACTCCGGCGAAGATCGGCGCCCAAACTAAGTAGTATATCTTTTAATTTATTTATACAATATATATTTTGAAGAACCGTTAAAATTTTGGTTCAGATAAATAATTCTCTGCATTCAAAGGAAATTTGTACCAAGAAGAAAACTTTATTGTAATTCTTTCCCTTTCAACGATGAACGCTCACCATGCTTCACTCGGTCGACGGACGGTAAGAAGATTTTGTTCCAAGATTTTGTTTTTTAATCGAATTTTGTTTTCATATAATCCCCAGGTTTGATTGTATTTATTTACTTTTAATTTGAGTATGGTTTTGAATAGCTGGAGGAGATTCGTCAAAAGAGAGCCGCCGAAAGAATCAGCAAGGTTTCATCTGGATCTGATCTCACCAAAGCTCCGGTTTCTGCCGGTATCTCCTTTCTCGTTTTTATTCCATTTTCTGTAAAAAAATTAAAAATAATATTCTAATTGTTCAAAATTTCCTTTTAATTTTTTTATGTTTGCAGATATTCCAGTCATGAAGAAATCAGGAAGCGAAAATCGACTCTCTGAGGTATTTGCTGTCATTTTAATTTCGTTTTAATTGAGTTGTTGAAAACAACTACATAAATTTTCCTCAGTTTTTATTTATTGTTTGTTTGGTCGCTTAAAGATTGAAGGAAATTTTAACTTTTATTCATCATGTGTTGTAATTTTAGTACTAATTCTAAATGTCATGGAAGCATAGGTTTAGATTCTCATGCATAGAGATGTTGAAATTCTTTAATTTGTTGCATTAAAATAAGGGGATTTTTGGAAAATCAAAGTCATTCAGTGCAAAAGGAAGATTCAAAGCATATTTATTTTTATTTGCATGATATAACATTTCGATTCTCATGCTGTTTAATCGGTACTGCAGGCGGATGTTAGTGGTTTAGTATCTCAGCTGACGGACTTGCAGAAGAAAAATGCTGAATTAGAAGAAAATAACAAGATATTATCTGTGAAGGTACTATATAATTACATTGCTTTTATTTTATGTCTTATGTTGGCATTGGAGCTAAACTAAGCTATTGGGAACCTGCAACTATGTGAATTTGTTATTATTTTCTTGGTTCAGCTTCAAGCTAAAGAAGTCGAGCATGAAACACTGCAAACACGGTTTAATGAGCTGGTGAGTTGAGGCACTTCAATTTTTTCATATCACGGGTTACTAGTTATATATTTTGCAATTACATCTTTACTGGGTATCAGTGGAGAAGCCTTTTAGACGGCATTCTTTGTTTACAAGTTTCTTCACTGGTGGTTGGTTTGTGTCCTTTCTACTCTAATTCAACTTCAGGACTATGATATGGTCTGGGTTAAAATTTGGAAAGTGATGTTTTCTCTCAGGTCAGGCCTACTTATTTCTATCCAAACTATATTATTTACAGGAACAAAACACTGTACCATCTCTAAGAAAGGCTCTGAAAGATGTTGCTATGGAGAAAGATGCTGCTGTTGTTGCTCGGGTATGCATTTTTTGTTATATAAATCCTCTAACTTGTGCTTTTCATGCTTTGCTTACACAGTCCGTGGTCTTAGTATAGGAGGACCTCTCAGCCCAACTTCGCATGCTCAAGAAACGCCTGAAAGAGGCAGAAGATGAGCAATACAGAGTAAGTAAGCTGTTTCTACTCTTGATACATGAAAGCGACTTGGCTTTTATCTTATCTGTTTGTTTTGCTCTAGGCTGAGGAAGATGCAGCTGCTTTGAGGGCTGAACTCAACTCGATGCAGCAACAATTGATGAACAATTCGTTTAGTGGAATAAATGGCATGGGGAGTTCACCAGAGCAAGTACAAGCTTTAGAAAATGAGTTGGCTAGATTAAAGTCTGAATTACAGGTTGTAATAGCTTAGTTTGTGTTTCATTGTCTCTTTTGAAGTGTTTCTTTGTAGATCTCTCATGGTGGTTTCTGAATTACAGCAAGAGTCATTGTCGAGGCAGCAAGAACGACGACAGTTGGCAGAGGAGCAAGCTCGGGTTTCTGCCCTGACATCAGAAAAGCAGGAACTGGAAGAAAGACTTACTGCTATGTCCAAAAGGGGTTCAGGTAATTACTGTTTACTCAAAAGGTTTTCATGGAAAACAATTAATGTCAACGCGTTTTTTAATAATATATTGCTTGTATACATCTATACAAGCTTATGCATCTATCCTCATAAAATTTAAATATACCTTTCCTTTCTTTTCATCATGTATTACCTATATTTTATTTTATGATTAATGGATATGAATTTCCTATAAAACATAAGTAACCCTGTTGCACTACACTTTTGCAAGTAATTCTGTTGTCTCTTATTACTATTGACTTCTTGGTATCAGAGAAAGCAGAAGTAGTCTCAGAAAAAGCAACACGCAAGGAATTGTCGGTGGTAAGTTGGGTTCCTTCCTTTAAGTTATTAACATCTTCAGGGAATGTTTTAGGCCTTGATTGTCACGATAAATTGTAGCATCTTGTGTTTTAATAACTTATACGCAGATGCATGCTGGTTATGTACCCCGACCCCCCTTCCCTCCAAATGGAGAATTCTTCTCTTTTTGTTGTTTCCATGGTTGAATTTTTTTTGCCTCCAAGCCCCTACCTTCTGATTTCAGCTTGTTTTTCTACTGCTGATCATCGTCTGAATAAAACGTGGCTGTTTTCATCACTAATATGTTGATAATAGATTCATTTTCAAAGACTTACGCTTCGTTAAGGTTACTCTTTTTTTCTATTGCACAGGAAGACAAAGAAAAACTCGAGAGACAGCTACATGATATGGCTGTAGCAGTGGAGAGGCTTGAAAATAGTAGACAAAAACTTCTAGAGGAGGTACAGCCTTTCCTCAAGTCCTAGTTATCCCGTGTGTGTTGGGAATGTAAACTACAGTTCTCCATGTTAAGAAAAGTCTCGTTTTGCATCGACAGATTGATAACCAATCTACGGAGATTGAAAGGCTCTTTGAGGAAAATTCTAATCTCTCGTCTTCTTATCAAGAGGCAACGGCCATAGCCAGGCAGTGGGAGAATCAGGTAAAAATCAGTCGATAGAATCTGCAGGATCTATGAAAACTGTTTACAGAAACTTTTCTATAAACAACATAATTACCTATTATTCTAGTTTTCAATCAGTATTGTTATTGTATGCGTTATTTGATCATAAACATCGAGTGTTTGCAGGTTAAAGACTGTCTTAAGCAAAATGAAGAGCTTCGTAGAGTACTAGATAACTTGAGAACAGAGCAGGCTAGTTTGCTGTCTAAAAACGGTTCCTTAGGGGTCCTTAAAGGTGGGGCAACTGAAACTGATTCACAGGCCAGTACAACTGAAATTCTCTCCCTCAAGGTTAGTAAGTTAAGAATGGAAAATTCATACGACTTACAATTTTTCCTTCGGAAAGACTTTTGGCCTTCAAATAATAATATATCATCCGATTGTGCAACATTTCTTTTCCAGGGACAACTTGTGCAAGAACAGAGCAGAGCAGATTCACTATCGGCCGAAGTAATGCAGCTTTCAGCACGTCTCCAGCAGGCGACACAAGCATATAACAGTCTTGCACGCCTGTAAGATATTTTCTTTCACTCTTCCTAACGACTTGTGAATGCATCTCCGACGAGATTCTTAGATGCTAACTTCATTCCAAATGCCACAGCTATAAACCGGTTCTCCGCAACATCGAAAGCAGTCTCATCAAAATGAAGCAAGATGGCACCATTAGCGTCTAGGGAATACAGTGGCGCAGTTTTCTGTGGTGTAATTTGTTTTTGACAATTTTATATTGAATCTTGTATTGTTATTGTATGATACCAATATACATTACATATACATATTTCCATAAGGTGATTTTACAAAATGATATTTCTTTCCCAACTTCCAAAGACCCTGGTCATGATTTATAAATGAAAGAGCTAAAAGAACAGGATTGAAATTAGGGGTTAATCTTTAAATTTTAATCAAATTAAGTTTGAAAGAGATTTTAAGATCTTGATTATGTTTAATTCGGATAATTTGATGTTGGATGGTTATTAGTCTTGCATTTAAATTTTGCTTTGTTTTATGAATAATTTTTTAATACACATGCTGTGTAAAAAATTATAAACGTGTACATTTACTCTTTAAAAAATGAGTAAAAATTAAATTAAATCTCTGATCTCTAGAACATAAAGAACTAAACCAACCGATTGAAAAATTTTAATTGAAATGATTGAACAACAAATTCCAAACTTTAACTTGTTTGATTCCAAATATTAATTTATGGGTTGAAAACAAACAAAACGATGACAAACCAATTAGGGGTACTGGTCTGGTGTACATATCTAAATGACCTCTGTGTTGTTTCATATCTTATTTTCCACAACTTGAAAATAAACGAAAGGGGAAACATATAACTACCAATAATCCTCACATGAACAGACTCCATTCTGGAAATGGTGAAAGCGATTCGCGTCGCGAACCAGAATCTCTTTATTTGTAAACTTGGAAATGAACTTTGTGAACGAATGGCAGTCTTCACACAGCCTCAAATTCTTTGTTATCCTAATGGTTTCCCCTTTATTTGTATTGATGAGTCCAAATGCAACTGCTAGTTTTTCACTGTGCCCCAATAGGATCCGTTCCTTCTCGTTTTCTTCGAGATCATAGAGCACGACTTTCGTTTGTGGTTTATATCCCTTTTCCTTCATTTCTGCTGACAGTTTGATCAACAGAGATTGGATCATTTCGATCTGAGGATTGAACTCATCGACGGAAACAAATGAATACATTTTCCTTTTCACTTCAATCCAACTCCTGCCTGCAACTTTTTGCAGCGAGCGAGTTTCAAGCAGCTTCCTCACTCGCTTTACGTCATCCCACTTCTCGGCTTCTGCATAAATATCAGCGAGAAGTACATAATTCCCGGCATTTAGGGGTTCAAGTTGAAATAGCCTATGGCTCGCTCTTTCTGCTAGCTCTATATTACAATGAATCCTACACGATCCAAGAAGTGAACCCCAAACCTTAGCTCCAGGTTCAATCCGCATTTCAGATATAATCCTGGCTGCCTCTTCTAACCTATTGGCACGACCAAGAAGATCAACCATACAAGCATAGTGCTCAACACTAGGAATTATTCCGTGTACTTTACGCATCGCATCGAACAACCCTTTTCCCTCTTCAACAAGACCTGCATGGCTGCATGCTCCTAAAACACTGACAAAAGTTATAGGACTTGGGGAAACACCTTCACGAATCATCTCTTGAAAAATCTGCATCGCTTTCTTCCCATATCCATGAATACCATAACTCGAAATCAACGAATTCCATGACACAACATCCCTTTTCTTCATCCGGTCGAAAATCCGTTGCCCCAATTCAAGCTCACCACATCGAGCATACATTGTAATAAGCGCACTTATAAGTGGCAAAACCGAATCAAGCCCTCTCCTAAGTACATAAGCATGAATCAACTTCCCTTGCTCCAAAGCAGACAGAGCCGCACAAGCTTGAAGAACACTAACCATAGTAACCGAATTCGGAACCGAATCACGAGTCTCAATAATCATTTCCCTAAAAAGCTCCAATGCCTCAAAAGGCTTTTCATTTTTAGCATAACACGCAATCATTGCACTCCAAGAAACCACATTCCTAACAGGCATATTCTTAAAAACAAAACTAGCCTGTGCAACACAACCAAACCTCGCATACATATCAACCAAAGTAGTCATAACATGAACATGTGTTTCGAACCCATGTCTTAATATATGAGCATGAATCTCCTTCCCTTTCTTTAAAAGGGAAACCAAACATTCAGAAGCAACACAAGCTTTAAGCACATATGTATAAGTAAACCTATCCGACGGGACTCCAACCTTAATCATTTTCCTATACAAACCCAAAACTTCTTCCCCAAAACCAGCCAAAGTAAGCGCTCGAAAAAGAGCATTCCAAACGAAAATCGTTCTCTTACGCGTTTTATCGAACAGCTTGCGAGCGTCATCGAGGGAATCCAAATCAGCATACATATTGATGAGTTTGGTAACCAAGAAAGGATCTTCGTCGAACCCATTTTCAGAAATATGTGAATGAAGGGATTGAGCCAGAGAAAGGGAGTTCTGGTGGGCGCATGAGAGGATAAGGAGCTCGTAGGTTCTTTGAGAAGGGTTGGGTTCATGGGAAAGGAGCTTGAGGGCTTGTTTAAGGTTGCCTTTTTTGCACAAAGATTGGATTAGTTGATTGTTGTTAGGTGTCGAAGTATCTGTCGAGGGGTTTAAGGTTAGAGACGAAGAAGGGGGTTTCGGCGGAGCACGCGGTGGGTTGAAAAGTGACGGTGGTTGCGTAGGCTGAGGAGTGTGAAACGCCCACATCAGTCGAGAACTAGAAAACCAGGTCCTTCAATTTTTTTTTGTTGG
Organism: Hibiscus tridactylites; assembly: GCA_958450335.1. Classification (NCBI taxonomy): domain Eukaryota; kingdom Viridiplantae; phylum Streptophyta; class Magnoliopsida; order Malvales; family Malvaceae; genus Hibiscus; species Hibiscus tridactylites. Next base: position 44,218,163 of record OY288292.1, read on the forward strand.
TATTTTGAAGCCTGATCTCACATTGCATAAATTAGGGTTTGTACTTTTGTCTTAGGCTCAGATATTTTTTTGTTTCACGTGCAATTGCTGACGGTTTCAATATAAATGGTTAAAATATGGTCCAAGTCCTTGTATTTTTTTACATTTAAAATTTAGTCCTATTTTTTCCAAGGAATTTAATCATTTACCCTCTAAGTTGAAGAATTCAACTCCAATTGGTAAACTATTAAAATTATTTTGTTAATTCACTAATGGAAAATTTAAAATAAAATTTTAAAAAAAAATACTAATTTGACAACCATGTAACCAAAAAATATGATATTTGTAATGAACTTGAATTTAACAAAAGAATTTTAATTGGTTAATAATTTGAGTTAAATTTTTTAAATTAGAAAAATAGAGACTAAATTTCAAGTTTTCAAAGAGTACAAGAACTAACATTTTTTTGGGTTTATCCTCGTTTAACCCCAAAGTTATACTTGATTAACACTTTGGTATCTAAATAAATAAATTTATCAGTTTGATACCTAAAGTAAATAAGCACTTGTTACCATCAGTCCATTGACTAATATCGTGAATGAACAATGATTTGGGATGACAAAAAATACTCGAATCTGGTTTGATTCAATAAGATTAATTTTTAAGTCGAGTTTTAGGAGGGATTAGATTTATTTAGAAAATTTTCAATATCGATTCTACGTTAAATTTAGGGGTGATCCATACCGATCCCCTTGATACTATTATATATATGGGCACATTTACGAAAAATATCACTGAATATATTAGGGTAAATTATTTGGGTGGCCACTTAACTATTGGGTCTGGCCTATTTTGACCACCAAATTATAAAAATTTGAAATTAGACTATTGGCCGTTAAAATTTAACAGATGGGTGGCATAGTTGTTAATGAAAATTTGTATAACTACACATTTGGTCCTACAAGTTACCTATTCTATCAACTTGATCCTAATTTTAATTTAATTTAATAAATTTATTTCCTCCTCCAATTAGGTGGTGACATGTGTCACCTGATTTGATAAGGAGAATAAAACAAAGAGGGCTCATGGCTTAGGTGGGATTCAAACCTGGGACTCTTTAAAGAAAATAGCAATGGTTAACTACTAAACCAAGCTGTGAGTTGTGATATAAAATACACAATTTAATATATGTTTCAGTTTGATGTTAATGCAAGGAAAAAGAAATAAATATGGATTAAAAGGACTCGAATATAAAACGCTTAAGACGCATAAAAAACATTCAAATCATTGTATAAATATAGTATTTAAATTAAAGTAGACAACATATATATATATATATATATATATATTAAATATGGTTAATTCATGGTTTAAAATAAATTTTTAAAATTATATTAAAAATTTATTTAACGAATTCAGACTCATGAATATAACTCTAATCATATAATAAGTTTGGTTTTGTTAAATGAATTTTGAATATAATTTTTTATTTTTTATTTAATTTAATTAAATTTTGTTAAAAATAAATATAATAATTAAATTAAAGTTAATACCATGAAAAAATAAAATAAATAAGATTCACAACAAAATTAAAGTTGACTCGAATATAATTTAATGTATAAATATATAAAATGTTGTCTACTTTAATTTAAATATTATATTTATGCAATGATTTGAATATTTTTTATGCGTCTTAAGCGTTTTATATTCGAGTCTTTTAATCTATATTTATTTCCTTTTTCTTGTATTAATAGTAAACTAAAATATATATTAAATTGTATACTTTTATATTAAATTGATATTGATTCTTAAATTTAGGGTGATCCATACCGATCAACTAAATTTTAAAATTTATATTGATTATTTAATATAATATTTTCCAACTTTTATCTTAAAAGGAAGATAACGTACATGCATTGCACAATTAAAAAAAAAGATACAAAGAGTGTGATAGAACAGACCACATATCACATAAAATTTTTCTTCACTCATGATCTGCATAAAAAGAATGGAGATGTTGATGTTTTACAGTTTTGTTCAAGTGAAAATTTGAAAAATCTATTTTGTTAGGATACTTTATACTGCTGCATTTGAAAAACCTTTTTCATATTAATTTACGTCGTTTCAAAGATCTTCAATGATGCATATATGAGATGAAATAAATACAAGTACTATGATCCTGTTTGATAATTAGCGGATAACTGATAGTAAATTACATTAGTTGATAACTGATTGCATTAGTTGATTTGATTAACGGATTGTATTAGTTGATTGTATAAAAGTGTTTGCAAAATTAACTGATAGCTGTTAGATTATTTAAACTAATAAAATGACATACAAGGACATGATTATATTCAGTACTTGTTTGAATAATTTATTAGTTATCAATATTTTATATTTAATTAATATTAATTAGATCTATACAATTATTTTTAATATAACTTTTTAAACATATTCGAATGATTTATATATTAATTTATTATTTATACAATTACTTTAATATAATTTGATTAATTAATAAATTTAAATACAACATATAAATATGTGATAATAAAAAGAAAAAAGTAAATAAGATTAGCTTATAAATAGGGTGAAAAAATATTTAATTTAGGTTGTTTTGAGATTTTTGTTAATTGGTAAGGGTAAAAGAGTCTTTACAACTCTAATATTAAACCTTTAATCTCAAAAGGCTCTATGAATTTTTTCAAAATTAGCGGTTTCACCTCAATCTAATGATTACCAAACAACAATATTAGCGGATTTAAAAATTGACTGGTCAAATCTTTAATTATGCCTTAAACCTCTAATTTTTGCCAAAAACTCTATTTACCAAATATTACATATTTCTCTTTTATTTGTGATTTTATCCCGCTAATTTTTTTATGTAATTTTTTTTAACGAAGCCCTCTTATTTTAGAAACAAATATGATTTACATTTTACTGAAATTTTTCCTATATATTTTTTCTAGTAAAATTTTAATGACACATATTTTGATACATTAAAAAAATATGAATAATATTTATGTAAATATATACTTTTATCTCCCTAATCCAATCTTTCATATTCTTTGTACATCTAAACAATAAAAAAAAAAATTAATATCCTATACACTGGCGGTGAAATTTTTGTATTTTCACAAGCGCCTCAATTATAGGGTTTAGGGTTAGTGTTTAGGATTTAGAGTTTAGGGGTTTTAGTGTAAAGGTTTAGAATTTAGGGTTCATGTTTAGAATTTAAGAATTAGGGTTAGAATTTAGGGTTTAGGGTTAGGGTTTAATTTTAGGGTAATATGGGTGGAGATTTAGGTTTTAACCTATAAACCCTAAACCCAAAATTTTATCAACAATCTCTAAATTCAAAACTACTACACTTATACCCCTAAATTTAAACCCTAAATGAAGTCCCTAACCCCTAAAACTAAGGCGCTTGTGTAAAAAAGTTTCCACAAGCGCTTTTGTATATAACAATTACCCTAAAAAAACATGTCTTCTATCCAGACCCGTTTCTAAAATTTTAATGGCCCATGGGCGAATTTAAAAAATAGGCCCTTAATTATAGGTGAGCGTTCGATCGAGTAAAAAAAATTCAAGTTATGCGAGTTTACGAGCCCTTACGGCTCGAACTAAAAAATTTATCTACTAAATACTAAAATTTTGAGTTATTAGAATTTTTAATTTACAACTCAAACTTTATTTGAAAATTTTTCGAGTCAAGTCGAAAAAATCAATTTTTTCGAGTCGAGTGAAGTTTTGGTCATGCTTTCCCTTAATAACGAGTATTGGAAAAAAATTTGAAATTAGACCCTTAGTAACAAGTGATATAAAAAAATGGGTCCCTATTAACAAATTTTGAAAAATAAATAAATTTTAAGAGTATTCTTGTAATAACAAATATAGGAGAAAATGGAACCATAATAACAAGTATTGAAAAATTAAAATTTAAGAGTATGCATATGATAACAAAAATTGGGGAAAATAGACCATAAATAACAAGTATTGGAAAAAAATAGACTCGTAATAACAAGTATCGGAAAAAATAAAATTTAAGAGTAGGGCCCTAATAACAAATATTAGAAAAGATAGAGCCCTAGTAACAGGTATTGAAAAATTAGCCTCATAATAACAAGTATTAAAAAATTTGCACCCTAATAACAAGTATTGAAATAACAATAAATAATAAGTATGAGCCCCTAATTACAAGTATTCAAAAAAAACGAGCCTTTAATAACAAGTATTGAAAAAATATATACCCCTAATAAAAAATATCGGAAAAATTAAATTTTAAGAATAAAACTCTAATAACAATTATTAAAAAATTAAATTTTAAACAATAAATATTAAAAATATTAAACCTTAACTATAAATATTCGAAAAAATAGACTCTGGACAAGGTAGGAGCCATGGGCGGGCTCCCCTATTGCCATGCCCAGAGAAGCTATGCTTCTATCTCATGGTATTTACCCCTCCTATTCTTATTACTAAATTTCATTGTCACATTAATTTTTTTTCTCGAACAATTTTTACTCAAAAAAAGAGAATGAGAATTACAAATTTGTTTTTCTTTTAATTTTATAGTTTGTTTTGCTGACACTGTACTATTTATTTGACCATTTAAATGTCCAAATTCCCAGTTTTGAACATTTACAGTGGTTTGATAATATATATAAAAAGAACATTTACAGTGTGTTCCGAATTCCAAATCCACGCAAGTTGAAGCAAATTCCAACATTTCGCATTTCTGAATTGTTAATTCTTTTGGTTTAGATCTCCCTCTCCCTTCACCGCGCGATTCATCAAAAAACCCTAGCTCGATCCGCCATCAAAGCTTCCTCTTATTCTCTCTCTTTCAGGTTCGATCCACCTAAATGCTCATTAATCCTGTGATTCTCTTTTGCTAACTGTTTACCGTTATATTGATTTATTTACGTACAGAGAGGGAGGAGATCGAGTGATCTATAAAAATGCACCACATTCCGTCTACGGTCGAGGAACAGTTGTTTCTGAAAGCGATTAAGGATGAAAGCCCCTGGGAGAATTTGCCTAAACGGCTTCAGGTCAATCTTAATTCTAAAGAAGAATGGCACCGAAGGTTTGTTTGGATTCTGATGCTCACTCTTCGTTTTACCTTCTCTTTCCCTTCAACTTTTAGGATCATATAGTTTTTAGCTTTGAAGAACTTCATCGTTTTGTTTTAGAGAGTAATTTAAGATCGGTTAGTTTTTGGTTTGAATTTGAACAGGCACTGCTCTTTTTATAACCATTGCATTGTTCATCTATGGTTTGGTTAATTGCTTTAGGTCTTACCTTGTTTGTAAAGAACCATATTGTAATCGTCATCTGTAATTTCGATTCTTTCTGGTATATTTAAATAGAATTAAATTGATTTGGGATGCTGACATGATTGTAGCTCTTCAGACTATTTAATATATTGTTGCTTTCTCAGTTTTCACTTGCTATTGCGAACTTCTCATTTCTTTGTTAAGCTTGCACATAATGGTTTTGGATTGATTCTAAAATCATTTTTAGTTTTAGTCCCAGGTTGAAACTGAAATGTGTTCCTATTTTATCCTGATTAGTCATTGGATTTAAATGCTCATTTACTTAATGAGCTCTTGGGATTTGTTTTCCATTGCTTGACCTTACCCTTTCCCCCCTCATTTTGTAACTCCATTTAGGATTATCGACCATTGTATCAAGAAAAGACTCCAATGGAACACTTCTTTTGCTCGCAAAGTATGCAAAGAAAGCGAATATTATGAGGAGATGATGCGTTACTTGCGAAGGAATCTAGCGGTTCGTGTTAAAGAAAGTTTATTTTAACTTTCATTTTGTTTCATTTAGCTATATATTGTTTCTTAATGATAAAGGAATAATTTTCAACTCTGAAATTACCCTTTTGAAGTATAAGCAGAACTATCCTAGTAAGAAACTGGCTTTAAGAGCATTAGAGCAATACTAGCTATATTTCTGGTCATGTAGAATGACTTTCATAGTTTGACTGCTTGAATACATGATAGGATCTATTCCCAATTTCCCATCAGTTGCAGTTTGTAAAAGATGTTGAGTGACTCTGCCCTTCAGTTTTTTCCTCGATACATTTCTAGTTGTTCTTTGCAGCTCACTTTTTGAACTTCTTAATTGTAGCTATTCCCTTACCATCTTGCGGAGTATGTTTGCCGTGTAATGAGGGTTTCTCCTTTCCGATATTACTGTGATATGATATTTGAGGTTATGAAAAATGGTAATTGCTCTCTCCTATTTTGTTTTCTCCTGCATCCTCCTTTTTTTGTGATATATGATGATTGAAAAAAGTTTTGGCTGAAGATAGCTGATGGATCTGATGAGAAGTCTCATAAACTGCATCTTCCTAGATATATGATTTTTATTTCTTTGTATTTCAAAGATTTCCATTCATACTAAGCATATCATTAAATTATTGAATCCCATATTGAAGTATAATTCCTAACTTACTATATTGTTATAGTTTACTATATCTCTTATGCAATCTGTCTAGTTATAAAATAAATAAATAAATCAGTATCGATTGACATGAGCTGGTTTGTGGTTAAGCATTTCTAGGTATATCTAAGAACTGAAGCGTGTCTATTTTTGTTAGCATAAAAGTATGAATTATGTGCAAAATGACTGATCTCCAGGGTGCTAAGGCGGCAAGAGACAAGATGCAACAGTAAAACTATAGTCCATTGTTGTGTAATTGACCTTTATTTACTAGGTAGTAGGTAGTAGTACTTTTATTGGTAGAAAGTAACACTAACTAAATATGACGGTGACTGTTCATTTGACTGCATGTTTGTGAGGGGTCTTGGAAGATTCCTTTTTATCTCAGAAGAAAATACACATATATGACAATTTGCAGTGTAGATTTATGCAATCTGTCTATAGGTTTCTGTTTTCTTTTGAAATTAAATTATATACTATAGAACTCCATCGGTAACATCTCAATCTTGATTTCTAGTGTATAAATTTACTATGTATAACACATTTGACTTGTTCTTATTGAAGTTCTATTGGATTGGTTGACATTTTGCTCTGTAGACAAATATGTGTGCATTTATGCAGATTTTGTTCAGCATTGATCTTTCAGCAATGGCTACAGCTTTATGAATTGGTGTTGGCTTCTTATTTAGATAGGTAGTGACCATTTCCATGCATTTCTTGTTGTTGACAGAGCAACCTTATGATAGTATCCCAAATTTCAGTGCTGCTGATGCCTTGAGACTTACGGGAATTGGAAGAAATGAATTTATTGATATCATGAACAAATGCAAGTCTAAGGTAATGGATCGGATTTTTGCTTTCAGATTCATGCAAGGGTAAATATGTGCCGGTAGCACCATTGTGGTTGCTTCTGTGTGTCCTCACTCCTTTCTCATATGCCTGCATAAGTGACCCAAGTCAAATGCTTGCACTCGTACACTGATTAACACTCATCCTCAAACCATGGTATTGTGGCAGTTGTAACAACTTGAATCATTCTTTTATTCTTCTTTTTGTAGGCAGATTTGCAAATAGTATTTATTTTGGTCTGCATTGTTTCATGGCCATGATGTTTAAACCAATACTATGCTAGAGAACATGATTTGAAAATCTCAGTTTGACAATTATGTTTATAGCTCTTTACTTGAAAGGAATTGAGCCAATAATAACATTATTTTAAGCATCAACTTTTTGCTTGATTGAGTACACAATAACTTTGTTTTGCAAACTGCCTAAGCTCTAGTAATCCCCCTTGTACCATTGGTTGTAGATATGTTTGATGAACTTTTCATTATTTCAGTCGTTTCAAGAGAAACCATTCTAATAGACAAAATAAGTTGCTTTTGTTTACGTAGTAATTTTTTATGATAACATTTTCCCTACATTATGCAAGCTTGACATACTTATATATCCGGTATGGTACCTTTGTTATCATCTTACCTATTGTTTACTTATCTGGAGCTATCCAGAAAATCATGTGGAAGCTCAACAAGTCGATTGCAAAAGAGTTGTTACCTACCCAACCCGTGGACTTTCCAATTGAACCATGGTGGGGAATATGTCTTGTTAACTTTACTCTAGAAGAGTTTAAGGTAAGGCTTCTGAGGGCCCTTTTGTCATATTAGAGTTTCATTAGAGTTGCTTGATATCATGCCCTGTTCAGATGCTTATATAGTTATACTAGTCTTTTAGTTGGTATTATTTGCATCCTCACAGTCGTTGTTTCTTTTATAGAAACTTTCAGAAGAAGAAATGGCAACAATAGATAAAATCTGCAAAGAAGAAGCTAATGCATTCATCCTATTTGATCCTGACATTGTAAAAGGTCTTTATCGACGGGGATTGATCTATTTTGATGTTCCTGTCTATCCAGATGACAGGTTTAAAGGTTAGCGGTTTGCTTTAAGACTTTCTTCCAAACTAGGATCTCTACATTTATTGATCCTTACCACTTTATAAAACTAATAAAAAATTTCCAGTGCTTTCAGTTGCCAGGGCTAAAAATAGATCCCTTCCATTAATTACTTAAAATCTATCTTTTATGCATGTACATTAGGATCATGTACGAGTATTTCTTTGTGAATTAATATTCTCCGAAGCATGGAGTAGGTGAGTGGCTATCTATGAAGCACGGGGACGGCCCTAAGGTGGCGTCCCGCGTCCCCAATACGTCCCCGTCACGGGGACAGCTAGGGGACGTCCCGAGGACATCCCAATTTTACCGGGGACGGTCAAACTTATATCGGTTACGGTCAACACTTATTGGGGACGTACCCGGGGACGTATCCGAATATATTTACTTAAAAAAATGGAAAATAAAACCTCCATCTTATTTGTGAGTAAGGTTTTAAAAACCATTAAACTTATCCAAACTTAAAAAGTTCAAGGATAATTAAACTAAAAATTCTATCTGAAAAATGTCTATCTGATAAATGCCTATTTATAGGCTGCTTTCTCTCCTTGCTTTATGTATCTTAAGGATGTGGGATATTAGGTGTGTATTGTTTTTGTAACCTGTTTTAACGTTTAATCACCCAAGCTTTAAATAGGAATGGATAAATATATATTTCAGCCATGTCATCTTTTAATTTTATTATTTTAGTCATTCATTTTCTCTTTATTTAGAATGTAAAGTTAAATTTTCGTTCAATTTAGTCATTTAATTTTAGTAATCTCTTAATCTAAGTGTGAAAAAGTAATTTAAAATTATTAGAAGTGGATTTAAATAACTACAATTATAATTATTGTTTAATACAATTATAATTTTAGTCCTTATTGTATTATAAATTTTAATATTTTTTATTATATATATTAAATTTTATTTTATATTTGCCGTACCCTCGCCGTACCCGTATCCTCTAATTTTGAAAATTGCCGTTTTCTGTCCCCGTCCCCGTACCCATATCTGTCCCCGTATCTGTATCTGTGCAACTTAGGTGGCTATTGAAGTAAGTTGTTCTTCAACAATCACAAACAATTTACATCGAGATGTACTTAATGCTGTTACTCCTTGTCTTTTATGTGTAAGTTATTTGAGAAGTGTTAAGAGCTTGAGGGGGAGTGCAAGTTGACGAGGGGTGTTAAGAGTTTTTATTTAATGTGTAATTAGAGTTTATTCCTAATCAGTAGTTTAGATTTAATAGAAGTCTTATTTAAATTAGGAATAAGTATTATTTAAATTAAAGATAAAAGTATAGTTTTAGTTATATTAGAACTCTATATCAGTTAAAGGCTTACTTTGTATACATTTGATAATTAAGAATAATAAGAAAATACAAAGAAACACATTGTTCTCTCTGGAAAATATCTTGTTCATCTTCTTCAAACAACAAATCCCTAACCACTGATCAAACACAAACCACCATTATTCATTGCATCTCTGGCCACCATGGCTCCTTTCTCACATTATGGTCTAGGGTTGCTTTGATGAGTCCATTTGACTTTTTCCCCTTATTTAACTTTTGACATTAAAATCTCTTCATGTTTGGTTTTCGTACTGGTATCCCCGTTCGTGTTAGCTGGTGCTAATTTTTAAAGTGAAGTATACATTGTTTTGTGCCAGAAAAACTGAAGATCACTCTGCCTTTTGATCAGTTCCTTACGTAAATGTAACTTCCCACTCACTTTCAGGTTAATAAATCTTTAGCTGTTCCTTTGTGGCCTTGTACTAAATAATTGCACCAACAGTCCTACTGGTTAGGAGAGAGATGTAGAACCAACAGGTTCTTACCTTGGAGTGACTGCATGCAACTCCCCATTTTACAGCAGTCCTAGGGCGTTTGTTCCCCCTTCTTCCTTAATCCCTTACCATGGCAAGTATTTTTTAGATATGAAAGGAGTTCTATCGGAGAAATAAAGAAGAAGAAGACAGACACCCTTTCGGCCTAGCCTAATTACTTGAAAATACTTTTCTGTAGTTGCTTCCATTCAGAGTCAAGTGATAGATGCCAAGACACATACTATTTCATGATCAGGGGTGTTTATAGTGACCGAGGGATTCAAAGACCTAGAAGTGAAGTATTTATCAACCAAGCATTCTTCTATGGTCCTCTGAATTTTCCCCCTAAAAAAATATGATGTTGAGCAGATACAATTTTTTTCTGATCTCCCCTTCCTTTCAATTTTTTTTCTGATCTCTTTTGCTTTAGGATGTTCTCTGTCTAGCCATTTACTTAGCAAGTTCTCTAGTGTTTATTTTTATGGATCTTCCCGTCACTTAAATGTGTTCTGAATTTGGTGATGGAATGATAAGGTACTTGACAACCTTGTTTTGAGTCCTTTCTGGGTTTGTGAATGGAGTTATTAATACTATTGTAGTTCAGTTTCTAGGCTTGAAGGGTTCATTTCAAACAAGGAGCAGTCCTATGAGGATCCTATTGAGGAGTAAGTTATTCTTTGACCGCTGGGTCATTTCAATGCCCGTTAGTAGCAGTGTAACTTGGATTTTTAATGCTAGTAACTGCACTATTCAGGTTGCTATATGCAGTTTTTGTTGTGTCAAGTGAGAATGCTACTGTTGCTGAACTGGCATCAACCTTACAAGCAGATCTTAGTCAACTACAGGCTGCTGCATCCTTTGTTTGTCGCTTGGGATGGGCAGTAAAAGTAATTGATCCGTCATCTGTGCTTCAAGAAAACACAAGCGTACCTCCTCATGGTGTCAGCCTTACAGATGAAGACGAAATCTCTCATCGTAGTTCAACCTCAGCAAATATGTCCACTGATGGTGAGGCTGCTCAACAAGGAGATCTTTGGGGGACAGAAAACCATGGGCCTCGTTCTAGTGATTCTAGGGTTGCTTTTGTTGTTGATGCTAATATAACATCGTATCTTATGATGGGCTCTGTTTCACCGGGTTAGTCAGTTTTTCTCTTTACTCTTTTTTTTTGAAAGATTCTCCTTACACTTTTGAATATCTAGTTTATATGCCCCAGTCTCACACGTCATTTTTCTATTGGACATCATAACCATAAATGCAAAGTAAGAATGAGCCAAATAACCTCATTTTGAACTTTAATTGGATTTTTTTTTAAATGGCACAACATCTATCTAGAGTAGAGAAGGTGCTCTAAGCTAGGCCAAGAAGAACTAATTATTATTCCTTGGTGGCGGCATTAGAGGAAGGACTGAGCATATTCCAGTAATTATAGTTTGCTTGTGATGACAATTAGATAAGTTCTAGTATTGTGTTTATTATGGTTTTAAGAAATTCCAGTTTGAATGTACTGACTGTTTCCTCTTCTCTGACATAATTTGTATCTCCTCTGACTGGGTTTTTGCAGGATTGAAATCTCATGCCGTGACGCTATATGAAGCAGGGAAATTAGGCCATGCTACCATTGCTGATCTTTGCAAAGACCTGAGCACGTTGGAGGGGGCAAAATATGAGGGAGAGTTGCAGGAATTTGCAAACCATGCGTTTAGTCTTCGCTGTGTCTTGGAATGTCTACTATCAGGTGGTGTTGCCACTAATAATGGAGCTCTAGAAATGACTGATAGAACGGGAGTGCCAGCTTCAGGTCATGATGAGTCTTCTCTGATAGCTGACACTTCATTGATTGATGCATCAGATCGTTCTGCTACTAATGAAACTGAATTCAACATTAATGGTACCAATAATTTAGAAACATCACAGGAAGACTCTGTTGCGGATGACTATGTAACTGAAACCATTGGTGACAACAGATTTGCTACCTTACCAGAAGATGATAAGCCCTCGAGTGAGGTTTCCAAGTCAGATCCAAATGTCCAGACTGACGAGAAAATGATACGGATGGAAGTGTCTGGCATGCGAAAAGGAACTTCAAGGAGGAAAAAGAAATATAGATTGGATATCCTCCGCTGTGAAAGCTTGGCTGCTTTGCCAAAGGTAATCTTAGATCGGTTATTTCTTCGTGACTATGATATTATTGTGTCTATGATTCCTCTTCCACATTCATCTGTTCTTCCTGGTTCAACTGGTCCTATACATTTTGGTCCTCCCTCTCACGCATCTATGTCACCATGGATGAAATTGGTGCTATATTCAACAGTGGCTAGTGGGCCTTTATCAGTTGTTCTGATGAAAGGACAATGCCTACGTTTGTTGCCTGCGCCATTAGCTGGTTGTGAGAAAGCCCTTATATGGTCTTGGGATGATTCAACAATTGGAGGATTAGGTGGCAAGTTTGAAGGAAATTTAGTTAAGGGAAGCGTACTTTTACACTGTTTGAATTCGCTTCTCAAATACTCTGCTGTTATAGTGCAGCCCTTCAGCAAATATGACCTTGATGATTCTGGGAAAGTTGTTACACTTGACATACCCTTGCCTTTTAAGAATTCTGATGGATCAATTGCTAATGTAGGGGATGAGCTAGGGCTATCTGCTGAGGAATGTTTGAATTTGAATGATCTATTGACTAATTTAGCTCACACGATGGAGTTATGGACAGTTGGTTACATTCGCGTACTAAAACTTTTTAAAGAAAGAAAGATGGATTATTTTGGCCCTGACGAGGAGAAATATGAATGGGTTCCATTGTCTGTTAAATTTGGGATGCCACTTTTCAACCCTAAGTTAAGCAATAGAATATGTGAAAGGATTGTCTCGTCGGAGTTACTTCAAGCAGATTTACTTTCTGAGCATCATGATTCAATGCAAAGCATACGGAAAATGTTGCGTGATATTTGTGCAGAGTATCAGGCAACAGGTCCTGCAGCAAAACTTCTTTACCAAAAGGAGAATTTAAAGGAGTTGAAGAAGCCAAAGCAACTCATGAACTATGCTAGTGGGAAGTGGAATCCACTTCTAGATCCTTCTTCTCCCATTTCTGGAGCGTCTAGTGATCGTCAAAGGTTAAAGCTTGCCGGTCGACAGCGTTGTCGGACTGAAGTTTTGAGCTTTGACGGTAGCATTCTTAGGTCTGTCAAATCAGTCTACATTTCTTTTCTTCCTCTTAATGTTTATTCTAATTTTAGTGTTTGGTTGTGTATTATTTATTCATATTGTTGACTGATATTTGCAGAGCATATGCCCTAACTCCTGCCAATGAAGTTGCCACAAGACATGTTGATGATTCCAGCTCAACTACCACAACAAAGGTCGACCTTGATGACTCTGACAGCAATGAAGTAATCCTTCCTGGTGTGAACCTTATTTTTGATGGTGCTGAGTTGCGTCCCTTTGATATAGCTGCTTGCCTGCAAGCTCGCCAGCCAATTTCCTTAATAGCAGAGGCAGCTGCAGCCTCCTCGTCTTTTGCAATTAAATAGGTCTTATGAATGCGAGAAGTGTGGATCGAGTATTTTGACTGACAAATGGAAGTTAGTGTCCATAATGCATTATTCTTGTTATCTGCTTCATCTTTGATGACATTCTATGGATCATGCTAGCTGTAACATCAAAGGTAAATTATCAACTTTTCTTTCCTGATAATGTGATTACATATTTGTTCCTTTGTTTTCATAAGCATCTAGGTATCTGTTCAATTATTTTGTACCATTTGTTACCATTAGTATCCACTTAGCTTCGTGAGGACTGCCATTGGTTTGGTGCAGAATACTAAGAAGCTAATCGAGGGGTTGTTTTACCTTGTAGTATTTATGGGGCTTAATTATAATATTTTATGGATTATTATCCTATACACTAGCGGTGGAAACTGAAAGTTTCTACAAGCGCCTTAGTTTTGGGGTTTATGGTCTTAATTTAGGGTGTAGGGTTTTGGGGTTTAAAATTTAGGGATAGTGGTTAGAATTTAGAGTTTAGGGTTATAATTCAAGGTTTATAAGTTCAAACCTAAATCCTAACCATATTACCCTAAAAACAAAACCCCCAATATCTAAACCCTAAATTCTAAACTCCTACACCTAAACCCCTAAATCCTACACCCTAAACTAAGACCCTAAACCCCAAAACTAAGGCGCTTGTAGAAACTTTTTCCACCGCCAGTGTATAGGATATAAATCCATATTTCATACACTTACGTATATTTTGTATTTTAAATTGATATCAGGGTCTAGGATTTTAGTTTTTATGCCTGGAACTGTTTTAACTCTTTTAGGATGAGGTTTGCTTGGAGTCTTATATAAATCGATATCACTTTCTATTGTGATTGAGAATATCATGTATTAGCACTTGCTATTATCAACTGTTGGTGCTCAGATTTCGTATTTAAACTGTGCCCCATATGCTTTAGTTGACGTTATTGTAAGGCAGGGTCTTTTGCAGTATTATTGTGTTATAATTCCAATTCCGAAAGAAAAAAACCCCGAAGAAACCTTAGGAGTGACTCGCCATAGGTAAAGTAACCCTAGGTATGAAGTTTAGGGATCGTTTCTTCGACTACGAATCCTCCTGTGTTGGTATTGCATATCAATGAAGAGAGAGCAAACCAGTGCTGATTGTTATGTTTACTGGCATAAATGCAGATTACTCTATCTACATTACTTGAAGGCTGCTTCCAGATTGTTGGGTGTAAGTGCATGTATTGTGAAAGAAAAGAGGATACTCATTTGTGATTACTGAAATGTAAACCCTTTTCATTGTTGCTTATCGGCTGCAAGAAGAGGTAGAACATATTTTTTGCATAATACCCTTTACTTATGTAGGAAAACAAGATAAGTTTGACTTCGTTTACGAAAAATGTAAACAGTTTCATCGTTCCGTGTTGGTTTAAATGATATACATTTCTCATTCTTTTGTTTCAGATTTCTAAATTTGTGTGTTTTAGTTATGTGAATATAAGCTCTCTTATTATCGTGGTGATGACAATGATGATGATGTTTAGCTTAAGGACAAAGATGTTTCTACACTTATTTGCAGTTGGTGGCGAATACCTTCGGGGGAGGATGCTGGATGCTTATAAAATAGTGGTGGTCTTAGGAGGTGGAAAGGCGATAAAAGAGTCGAGAGGGTGGGTCAGAGGGGGTAATTGTATAACGGTGGTAACCGGTGATGGCCACTTTCCGACAGCATAAATCTATTGGGCAGTGCAGTCGGAATGTTGTATAATGCGGGTCCTTCTCAAATGTTTGCATGTACCACAAACATTGGAGAAGGGGGCAATGCTTTCGGCCGCAAGCATCCTCACCAGTGTTGTTTTGTGCAACGCAAGTGAAGCAATCAGTTGTCTTAATCATGCATGATAATTTGAAGGCTAAATCACCTAAATATTTCCTTTAAAATAATTACTTACCGAAATAATTCCCATCAAAATTACTTATGGAAATACCCTCTTTTTTGAACACTTGTGTTTCGTCAAACGCAACTTTCAAAAGTCGAAAGCTGTTTCTTGTATAATGCGGTTTTAGTTCTTTTTTCCTACGTGAAAATGTAATCAAGTCTATACAACATATTTGAGGCTTTATCCTACGTGTTTAGAAAGGGAACATTTGCATAAATAATTTTAAGAGGGGTTACTTAAATAAATAATTATTTAAATAGGAATATTTAGGTGGTTTTGTCAATTCTTCATGTTATTTTTCTTTCTAAATTTTTTAAAATATTTTTTTGTTGTAATTTGTAAATTATTTGTTGTCGACATAAAGCAAATGATGCCATATTAAAATAAAGTACATGAAAATTGTCATGCGGGTTACGTCAAAATCATTAAATTTTTAATGTTTTAATTGATGTTTTCGTAAAAGCAAAACATAATTTAACTCATTTTAAAAAGGTCAAAAATCAAATTTAACCAAAAAAATAACTTTTTAACATTATGATATACTTACATAGTAGTATCTGTTATTTACTCTTAACCTTTTAAAAAGACACCCATTGTATAGACAAACTATTCAAATTCGAATTTTTTAGAGATAACAGCACTTATTTTTTCAGTGAGACCACTCAATGAGTTAAAAAATTAAACAGACATAATGTGTATAAACATTATACCTAATGACTATATCATCATTTGGCCCAATTTCTTGTTAGTAACCCAAAGAGAAGCAAAACTTCCAGCTCTGCCTATAGATTCTTCATGGTATCTAATTTCACGTGTGATTCAATTCGAGATAGTAGTGAAAGAAATATATCTAATTTCAACCAAAATTGTTCAAAAACTACATAAATTTAAGCAATAAATAAGCTACAAACAACATTTTAAAAGGGAAAGAACTATTGTACTCAGTGCTCACCCCTATTCAACAGCAATTGTCGCCATCTAAATTTCCTATGGTTATAAATTTTAAAGTGCCTCCGACACCGGTAGCCGAAGATCGTATAAGGCATTGCAAAAAAAATGGTAAAACCAAAGGCAAAGTAAAAGCTAGCTTCAGAAAAATGAATAGAATGACCAAAATTTAGAGGGTAACAAACAAGAAAATCACAGTTACAATTGAGAACTTTTGAAAAAACTTTAAACCAAAGGGATTATATTTGATGCACCGTCAGTGCACGAATGTCGTTCACCATCGGTGTGCTACAATCTACCACCTCGTTAATAAACAAGATACAAATTATTAAAGGACTTAGAGCTAAACATCCTTAACTTTATTTAAACATAATTGAAAACATATTATATATAATTATTGGTGCCGAAAGGCTAGCTTTCAGCATGTTGGTAACTAGGAAAAGATGGCTCGAAACCAAATATCACCAAAACAAAAAATGAGAGTTCAACATATAACCTAAACTACAGTCAGTAAAAACCAACATAAATAACATTTCAAACTCTCAAAAATAGATCATCAGCTTCGTGGTGGTATAGAAAGAAACTTACATCAGCAGTTTTATGCTAGGAACAGACACAGCAGTCGTCGTGCTCCTCAATGGAACCAGGAGGACTTTTTCTCGGCGGGCTTCAGAATTTGGAAAGAACACATTAGCGTTTCATCAACAGTCATCATTGCACCTGCATTATCGAATTCACCACAATAGTTGGGAGCCGAAAATATTGTAACAAGCTGTCTGTCAGCAAAGAACTCATAGCCATCTTCGACAACCTGAATTAAGCATTATGGTTGGCTGTTTAGCTTACACTCAAACAGATAAAGAAGGGGGAAAGTGAGCAAAGTGCCTAACCTGATGGGCACGGCAAATGAGGTCCATATTGTTTTTCATTAAGAAGTCGGAGACTCTATCTGCGCCAAAGGTGTATGACACTCCCCGATCATTCATACCCCAGCCTTTGATTTCCCTACCAGGATCCGACCAAAGTAAATCACAAAGCAAACCAGACTCTGGAACATCCATTGGACGGGTTAAAGTCCTAATTTGATCCAAATTTGATAGATCAGGGGAAAGGCCACCATGCATGCACAATATTTTCTCGTCTATTACAGCAGCCACGGGAAGACAGTTAAAACACTCGGTAAAGGTCCTCCAAACTCCCACACTAAACCTTCGTTTGCATTCATCATAAAATCCATAAATCCGATTAATATTAGCACATTCATGATTCCCTCGCAAAAGAAAGAAGTTCTCAGGATATTTGATCTTATAGGCCAGCAAAAGGCATATTGTTTCTAGACTCTGCTTGCCACGATCAACATAGTCCCCCAGGAATAAATAATTAGCACTAGGAGGGAAACCCCCACACTCAAAAAGCTTCAGAAGATCAGTGTACTGCCCATGAATGTCGCCTGAGCAAGGAAAAACAGAATAACACAAATTATTAAAAACCTTTTAAAAAGCATAACCAACTGTCAAAATTAGGAATATATATACATATATCCAGAACTATGTTCAAAATAGCACATGAAATATTGAGCTGTGTTCCGTGTTTCTTAACGTCATCATTTTGATATAGTTGCCTCCTCCGCGTAAATTGAAAGTGATAGTTCAATTAGAGTTCTAAATAGTTACAAATGTGAAACTAGTAAGCAGCTTTACAATATTTTTTTCGGTTGCATTGCCTTACCTATTCATAATTGAAACTAACCAGTTGCACCAAACAAGTACTATTTCATCTATTTTTGGTACTATTTACTTATAACAGGACGCATTCACAAAAGTATGAGAGATTCCTCACCATTGATTTTCATTAAAATTAGGTTTAGCTTTCTAACAATAACTAAGAACTTTGAGGTTGCTCAATTAATCATTCCATATTAGTTTTCCTATAGAAGCCATTGCCAAAGGCTCATGCATATTACATAGAGAAATAAAATGCAAGCTTAGGAAGATATTTGCATTATTCCATAGATTTGACAATCTCCGAAGCACATAATTCATATACAGACGTGACCAAATTAATTTTTATACTCTGGTTGGAGAGAAAATCAGCTACAAAATGTGATCAAATAAGGTGGTTGCTTACAATTAGTTAATTCAACTCATTTAAAGGGCATAAATTAACAAATTTTTTCTTCCTACAAAGAGCAACCTGCTCATCAGTTTATGATCTAATCAACTTGATAAATCTTCACATACAACAATCTTCTTTACCCTCCCAACAAGTGATTATTCCAGCAAAGAACACCAATGATAACATAACTTTCACTTTATTTTATTTTCTTAACCACAGATTGCCCAAGTCTAAGATAAACATTTCTACATAATAAATTTCGACAAATAAATCGTTTCTACTTTAACAATCAACGTATCTTAAGAGTAGTCATTGATGATTAACATAAATATTCTATCTTGAAATGGCCGACTTCTCTGAACCTCGGGCTTTCGAGTCATTACATGGCATCCTCAAGCAACTAAGTTAAAATGAAGCAGTTGTGTATAAAAACATCCTCGTACCTAGACTTTAGCTACTGCCATCTCTTCCTCCTATAGCATTAAAATCCAGAAAAAACCGAAAAAAAGGATGCAATGCATCAAGACCATTGCAAGTTCGGACCATCGAGATCTCTCATCTAATTCAGATTGTATTCATAGCAGAGTTGATTAATAGCCAAGAAACAACGTGTTCGACCTCATTTACAATCTATTCTAAACCACAATTAATCCCATATTTCCATTTTACCTCAATTAGAAATCAGGATAAGAAACCAATCATACCAAGAACAACATCAAAAACAATAATTTCTAATGCAACTTACAGAAGAAATGAAGAACTCTCTCAATGCAGCTCCTAAGCACATACATAATAATTCCAAAACAAAACCAAAAAAATCCTTCAATACATTCAAATTTTCCCTTATTCAATAACCTATCTTCAAAAATTTAAACTTTTCTCTTATCAAAGCAAAACTTGAAACACCAAAATCGAAAAAAACGTAAATTCCACCGTTTTTCAAATGGAAAATCCGAGAAACAAATAGAAAAGCTATATATATTCAAAAAATTGAAAACGTAAAGGCGTACCGCAGATCTTAACGGGAGCTGTAAGCTCAAGAAGAGTAGGCTGTTGAAGAAATATTTCTCTTGCAACAATGCAAAGCTTACGGATCTCATCTTCCATCAGCTGCTCCTGCTTCCCTGACTTTGCCTGCTTATTCTCCAATAAACGACCTATGATACTGTCCAAAATGGCAGGGTCCATTGTGCAAAATAATCAAAATCGATGGAAAACAACAATAAAAAATCGTCAAAATTCTTTGATTTTCTCTTCTGGGTTTCTTCAACTTGGTTTCATATTTGGTGTTCTTTGAAAAGGGAAGAGGCGGAGAAGAATGTCGCCTGGCCTGCCTTTCCTGTTTTTAAATTAAATTAATACAACTAAAACTATTACTAAGGCTGCATACAAAATTGTTAAAAGAAAACGACATTTTAATAAAAGTGGTGGTGGCTGCAGCTCTGATACGGCGGAGAAGCCTATATTTCTATTCGTCGGAGACGATGAATACACACTTTATAATTAACCATTCATTGATGGTATAAATATTCAGAATTGTCCCAAATCGTTTCTTTTGAGGGTAAAATTATTCAGATGGTACTCAACTTTGGTTAAGTTTTCGATTTTTCCATTACTATTTAGAAAATTATATTTTGGTCGATAACACTTTCGGGTTTTTTTTTTAACAAATCTTAATCTAATCCTATGTAGAAGGAAGGAAGAGAGATGTGGGTCTATAACTTATGACCTAAGGAAATATGCGAAAACAAAGATGAATAGTTTGGTCAACCGGCCAAATAAAAGTGTTAATACTTATTTTGGCTTTTGAATTATAGTTATCAATATGAAAATTTTATAGTTTTTAATTATATTTTAAAATAAAATTAACAATACATTTTTTTGATAATATGCATGTTTATCTCAAAGTCTAGTTTGGGGTGCAAAGTTGTCCCTCCCAACGATGTTGTTTTCAAAATTTGAACTCGTATTCTTTCCTTAAGAATACAATATGCCTTACTAATGCATCAAACACTCATCGGTAACGATATCATTTTTAAAAACATATAGTTTTAAAAATATTGCATATGAATTTCTTAAGAAATGTGTAATTCAAAGGCATAAGTTCCTTACATGATAATATAGATTCTAATTATTTAGAGCTTAGTCATATTAGATCTCTAAATAGAGAAAAATTATATTATGGGTGATTCCCACCATGTCATCTATGGGACCAACCAATGAAAACCATCCACTTCACCATGATTTTTTCATGTCATATTTTTCAACCAATGAATCTTCACTAAAGTTTTTCATGTCATTTTAAAAACTGTTTTTTGGAAGTTATTCTATTATTAGATTAATGACATGGAAAATAATGATGAAGTGGGTGATTTCTAGTGGTTGGTCCCATGGATGACGTGGTGAGAATCACCCATGATATAATTTCTCCTAAATAGGGGATAACTATTTTTTTTTATCTTTTTCATCAAAAGACTCGTACTCGAAACCATACTTAAAAAACTCTAAATATCTTACCATTCAATCCAACATACTTGATTTAATCTTTTTATACTATAGTATGATTAATTAATTTAAACACATAACACTGTTTTTATAAAATATTGACTTTTTTAAAGAAAAAAACATTTCTTAATAACACAAAAAATATGTTCTCATGATGAGTGAGAATGGGAGGTTTTAAGGGGGAAAAAAAGCAATTGCAACATGTTAGTTAATATAGACAGAAACAAATCAATAATTTAATTTTTGGATGAGCTAATAATATTATAAATGGTAAAAATCATTTATTACTAAAGTTTCGTTTTTATTTAGGCTTAATACCTAAACAGGTGCTCAAACTATGTTTGTAGATCACTTTTGGTGTCTAAATTATTTTTAACTTTAATTAGGTGCTTAAAGTTTTAATTTTGGTCATTTTAAGTACATAACAGTTAACTATCATTATTTTTATTAAAAAATATTTTTTATTTTATTTATTTTTTAAACTTAAATTTTTTAAAAACCCTAAAATTTCCAAAACTCACAAATGGCCCCAAATTCGAAATTCCTAACTTCCCTGGCCGAACCCGCCTCCAATGGTTTCGCCGCCGCCAGACTACCAAGATCGTTTCCCTAACCACCCATCGTCGGTAAACGGCTGTAGGTGTGTCGATCGGCTTCCTAACGTCGAAAGAAGCCAAAATTGCGAAAGGAAGTCGTCTGCACACCTATCGTCGGTTATCGACGATGAGTGGTTGGGGGGAAACGGTCGTGGTGGTCCAGCGGCAGTAGTGGTGGCCTCCGGTGAGGTAGTAAACTTTAGCGGTCGTTTGGTACTCGTACAAAGATCTTCACGGCGCTAGTTTCTGATTTTAATTCTGTCAGTGGTCATAGAAAAGATAGATCCTCACTCAGTTGATGGTTGTTTGTCGATGTAATCAGACTTAGGTAACAGAGCATTCTGCTTGATAGTATTGTTCGCTCACCATTTCTTTTTCATCTCGTAAAGCGTCTCGTTTGGTTAGAGACAAGAAGATTCAAGAAGGTTTCTAAATTTTAATAGTATGCAAATATCGATGAAAGTGTATGCTTTTATTTATAATATTGTATGAATTTTTAGTGGATTAATCCTTTTTTTCTTTTTGATACATTATATATATAATATCTTTCATTGTAATTAATAAAATCTAGATTATATTGTCAATACAATATGCAATTTATGTAAAAGACCATAAAATTATCTGTTTATTTTAAATCTCTTTATATATTTTAGTAAGGTAAAACTTATAGTAGTGTGAGACACTTCATCCAATGGATAGATTGATAATATGTTAATGGATTTTTTTTCTTTCATTTTGGATATCAATTGTCAATATTTAAAAAAAATAATATTTTGATTTATTTTTATGTGATGATATAATATAGATTCAGAGTGTTACGTTATTATTATTAGCGAAGTCAGCTTATATATTTTAAGACATATATATAATATATTTTTAAAATATATAAGAAAATGACATATTTTAAAAAGAAATTGGCATCGGTTAAAAAATAAATAAAATCTTTTAAAGAAAATTGATATACACCTTTTAACTCAACCCGCTTTTAAAAAATATGAGTTAATATAAAAAATTATGATATTGCAATCTAAATTTTTTTTGGCTCCGCATGTGGTCACTAGATCAAATTGTAGACAAATGATCATATTTTGAGAATAATTTCAAAAGAAAACTAAAGGACTAAATCGTAACGGTTAACAAATTTCAGATCTAATTTAACCCAATTTACCCACCCATGTTTGAACTACTTCCAAATTAGAATTCTTCGGAGTTGAAACTAAAAAACTGGTGGATTTTGTTTATTTCTTTTTGTTTTATTTCACAAAGACAGCAGTTTTGTTTGGGCAGCAGAATCCATTCCAATCGCTTTTTGGCGCGTGTTTCGTCCACCTTTTCCGGAACTGAAAAGTGAGGAAAAGTCTTTATAAGTTCAAATCCAGAGAAATTTAGAATCATCATTTCCTTAGGTTTTCTATCGAAAACGGTCTTCCAAATCTGCAGTCTTTTGAAACAGAATATTTTGTTTTCAATTCATAAAAAGATGGAAACTCGTAATGATGTTTCCATGTATACACAATAGCTGATTCTCCCATCAGATATTTCCCCCTTTTGCTATATATTTTGACCTAATCCCAATTTACGCAGTAAGATTATTAGAATAGTCCCCTTTCAGCTTCGGACTGGTTCCTTCAGCTCTGATTCTCTGGTAATTTAATCATTCGTTTCACTTGTTAATTATGTTTTCCTGTGTTTTTAGCGTTTCTCTTGAGATTTTATGGAATGGGTTTTTTGAAAGGGGGAATTTTATGCAGTTTGGGAATATTGAATTTAGATTTCATTTGTTATAATTTCAAATTCACAAATTCATCATTGGATAGGGATTTCTAACAAATTTGTGAATTTGAAAAATAATCTTGAATTCTGTATTTATATTTGTTTGATTACAAAACTGCACTTTTGAAATCAGAATCCATTGTTTAAATTCCATGTTCCCTAGTTCGACACAACCTTAAGCCCCTTTTCCCCTCTGCTCCATGTGTGGCTAATGCCTTAGTGAGTGTAAAGGTTTATCTTCTTTGTCGATTTAATTTCGCGGCCAGTTACGTAGCTAGGGTTTGTGATTGTATGCTGAAATTATGAACTTTGTATGAATCAATTCAGTACTTTCAATGTACCGATTTCATACCTGAGGTTTATGCATTGACATGGAGAGATGTGAAGTCGAGGAGCAAGAAGAACCCGAAAAAATTGTAGTATATGATTGATATTGAGAAGAATGAGGTTCAAAGGTATTACCAGCTATCATACAAGAGGAGAAGTAAATTTTGGGTGCATTTATTCCTTTAGTATTACATTTAATGCATCAATTCACCTTTGGAATTTAAAATCGTGAAAATCGAAAGGAATCGAGCAATTGCTCCGAGCTTCTAATGTATGCCCTTGATCTTGGCAGGTTGTTTAGTCACACATGGATTTGGCAGTTTAAATGAAACTAAAGTTTCTGTGTTAAGGGTTTTAATTTCAACTTGTTTATTTGTTTGACTCAATGAATGGTCCTGTTGTGCAGGAGGATGGATCATGAAAAAGACCCCATTTTGAGATTTAAGGATCAAATGAAAATCGAGCTGCCACTGGTCTCTGAAGAAAATACTGTCATTTTAATTCCGGTAGAGTCAAAATGCTTCTCGGTTTCTACTTCCTTGCAAGAAAACATTGATTTGGAATCAAAGGAACGACAGAAGTCGGCATTACTTCCCGTAGAGTCAAAATGCTTCTATGTTTCTTCTTCTTTGCAAGAAAACATTACTTTGGAATCAAAGGAACGGCGGAAGTCGGCATCCCAACTTTCTGGGCTTATCATTTTCTATCTTATGGTGATATTAGTAGAGATTATCGGTGGAATGAAAGCCAATAGCCTTGCTGTTCTGACTGATGCAGCCCACTTGCTCACTGATGTTGCTGGATTCTCGATATCTCTTTTCACGGTCTGGGCTTCAGCATGGAAGGCAACATCATACCATTCCTTCGGATTCAGTCGTCTCGAAGTCCTGGGTGCTCTTATATCCGTGCAGCTCATATGGCTCATATCTGTACTCTTAATTTATGAATCGCTTGACAGACTTCTCCACGATAAAAAGGAGGTAAATGGGGCACTCATGTTTGCAGTTGCAGCATTCGGATTTGTTATCAACTTAATTATAGTCCTTTGGCTGGGTCACGATCACAGTCACCATGTTTTTGGGGACGATCACCACCACCACCATCATCACCATCACCACCACGAACATCATCATGACCATGACAGCAATAAACCTTGTGATTTAGGCAAGGAAGATGAAACTAGTCTAGTGCCGAGTAGTACAAAGAAGAAGATTTTGAACATAAATCTCCAAGGGGCTTACTTGCATGTTATGACTGACCTAATTCAGTCCGTCGGGGTGATGATTGCCGGAGGTGTTATTTGGCTAAAACCGAAGTGGTTGATCATTGATCTTCTCTGCACCCTCGTCTTCTCTACGTTGGCCCTAAGCACCACTCTACCGATGCTTAGAGTTGTTTTCGATATATTGATGGGAAGGACACCCAGGAACATTAATATCGAGATCTTGGAAAGTGGTATCAAGGGTATCGATGGAGTCGAAGACGTTCATGACCTCCACGTATGGGCAATAACTGTGGGGAAACTTGTATTGTCCTGCCATGTAGTTGCTAAGCCAGGAGCCGAGTCTAGGGAGATAATTAGCAAGATCAGGGATTACTGTGAAAGAACATATAAAATTCATCAAATAACTGTACAAATCGAATAGTTATAGCAGATTGTAAATCAATGACTGGAAAGATGGGATTTTCGAATCCTGATAGTTTTCTGTATGATCAATTTCTTAATTAATACCCCATTAGCACGTTATTCTCTTCTTTGTTCAGCTTTTTGTTTTGTTTTCATTTGAACAAAGTCATTAACCTACAACTGAATTCAATCAAAGATCTATTTGAACCACACCTGCCAATTTGGTCCGAAACCTGAAAACCTCGCCTGATCAATCCAAACTCATGAAAAGTCTAATCTATCTTTTGATACGTATATCTGTTTTTGACACTTTTTTTCTTCTCTTAGTCGATTGTTTAATTTTTTTTATTTAAATTTTTATTATGGTTGAACTTGACGCTGTCATAAATCACGATTACTCTTTTCATTATTTTGAACCCTCAAACTGGACTCGAATACAAGCTCATAGCCCCGTTTTTATTCGCGATTAAGTTTGATAACGACCGTATTACCAATGTGTCTTATTATTGTAATGTTGTTTGTGGTTGATTTTTTACCTTTAAAATATGTCTAATCTGAATCCACTCAACCAAAGCCTAAAAATGGCCTATATTAGACCCAAAATGAACCAAATTTGAAATGATCTAACTCAAAAATTTGACTAATAATAAAATTCGAATGACTCGAACTCGAAATAGTTCAAAAAAGAATTAAAATCTCAAATTGACAAATCCACCCAATCCTCCACATTGGCAGTTCTATTTTGAACCTTTCAACTACCAGAACCATGAAAGTCCAAAATATGAAGTATAAAAGGAGAGGCACTATTATTACAAGTTGGAGACTTCATCAAATCTAACCAATTATGCTTCTCCATTTCTAACAGCGACTTCCCACCCAACCGCCGGCCTTAAGTATTCTACATGTATCTCTCTCAGCCAAAAGTTCGATTTAAAAAAATGAAAAAAAAAGAAAAAAGGCCAACTTGCTAACAAATATTTTCACTTCCTCAAATATAACCTATCACCTTGTTAGGTAGAACAGCATCCTTTCTTAGTGTTGCCTGAAGCATCCGAGACATTAATGGTGGTTCCTTGGCTAGGGAGCGCGACACTTGCAGCTTCTTCCTTGGCTGCCAATGCTTTTTTGCTTATGATATGGTAGATCTCTTTCAATATGGTTTGAAATGCCTTCTCAATGTTAGTTGCTTCCAACGCCGATGTCTCGAGAAACGAAAGACCTTCCCTCTCAGCCAGAGCATGACCATCCTCCTCAGAAACCGCTCTGAGATGATTCAAGTCGGATTTGTTTCCGACCATCATGATAACGATGTTAGAATCTGCATGGTCCCTCAACTCCCGCAGCCATCTTTGAACATTATCAAAGGTTTGCCTCTTAGTTATGTCGTAGACAAGAAGGGCACCAACAGCTCCTCTGTAGTAAGCACTAGTGATAGCTCGATATCTCTCTTGGCCTGCCGTATCCCAAATCTGAGCCTTAACAGTCTTTCCCTCCACCTAAATCATGAAAATTGATAGAAATTAGTTGCATAATACAAACAAAACCAAAAATTTACCAAATTGCATAACGATGAGCACTAACTAACAAAGCTGGAAAATACTTTAGGATCATATGAAGGGGTTCCAACAACTCTAAAATGACAAGCCAACAAATAACAGTTTGGTCCTTTTGAGAACGAAATCAATTATGTAATAGGTATAAGAAACACCAATATATTCCCTATTATTAACATTGGAATAAAACAGCATAATAAAAGCTTGGATCAATATAATAACTTAATTTTCAATTCAATAGGTAACTCTCCAACAGTTTTTACTGCAGAAATTGTTACTAAAAATTATACTGAATAGTCCGTATACTTGGATCATGTTTAAGTCATACTTGTTTTTAAAATAATTTTATATTTATATAGCTTTCAAAAAACAACTAATTTTCCTTACAAAGATTATGGCAAATTCGTTTATTCATATAATGTTCGTGGTCATGTTATTATATCCAGCAGTATCCGCTCCACTAAAAAATAGACATAAAACAGTCCTCTGAACTCAACTACAATGCTAAAGCCCCTATATCCAGAAGAAAAGGCAATCGGAATCCTCATAAGTAACATAAAGTTCACATTCAACTTAAGCATGAAGTTTCCCTAAACTAAATCGGATCATAAGTATTTCAAACACACTAAAATGTGAAGAAGATAATTTCTCACTCAAAATTCCGGTAACTTCGAGAACAACTAATTTTCAGCAGGAAAGACGAATCAAAGATTGAGTTGATCGAAACTATGATAAACCTGGAGTGTTCTAGTAGCGAACTCGACGCCAATGGTTGATTTAGATTCCAAACAGAACTCGTTTCTGGTGAACCTAGAGAGAATATTCGACTTTCCAACTCCAGAATCGCCAATCAGCACGATCTTGAACAGGTAATCGTACACCTGATCTACTCTATGCGCCATTTCCCTTCTCTCCCAAACCTGCAAGATCCAAAGAAAATCAATCAATCTAAAGAGAAAAAAGAGAAGAAAATAGAGATACGGAAGCGATTGAACTTACTCGAAGTGGATAGATCGAGAAGAGAAAATTCAAAAAAAAAAAGGACGAAGATCGTTTTGGAGAAATCAAACTGAAAGTTGAAAGAAAATGAAATTTAAGAAAAAGAAAGAGTAATCGAATGAAAAGAAAGGGTGGCCATTGGAGATAGAGGTGGAAAAGGAGGCCTTTTATTTTTGAAACGGGCAAAAGATTTAATATATGGATACGGTTTTTGGTTTTTTTTGTGTGAGGGAATGAAGGATAACGGTGCCGTTTAAGTGGCAGTGTTGTGAAAAAATGACAAATTTGAAATGTACAAAAATGAGTAGAGTCAGGCTGGCATGGCAGCTGTTATATGCTGCGGCAGTGGATGAATGCACAGAATTATGTAATACATTATATATTTTTTATAATTATCTGTATTTAATTTATTGATGGATTAATTTGAATATACAAAGATTTATTATAAAAATAATTCTTTTAATTTAATTTATTTCATTCAGAACGTAAAGATTAGAACACATTTTCTTTTGTTACGCTCCTAGTTCTCCAGAACTTTGCCCTGACTAACTCGGACTGACCTTTCATCTCACAACTATTTTTGATGGGTGAGTCTTTTTACAATTTTTTCTGTATACACAAGATCTCAAACTCAAAATATGTTTAAGTGATATCAAACTGTTTACTATTTAGACCAAACTCCGATAATATAAAACAACTTTTCAAGTATTCTAAAATATTTTATTATATGAAGCAACTCTTCTAGTATTCTAAAATATTCTATTTATTTTACACGATTTTTTTAAATGCAGGGCAATAATTTAAATAGCGGTTCGCGGTTGTGATAGTAGCCACTATATAACGGTAATGCCACATCTGAAATTATTATTATAAAAAATAACGGACCACAATTGTCCGCAACTACGATAAAACGCCGCAACCGCGACTGCAATTTAAATCTCTGATGCAAGGTAAACAACATTACTCATTATATTGTTGTTATAGAGCAACTTTTCTAGTATTCTAAAGCAAAAAAAAGTTCCTAATATTTTATTCAATAGTCACTTTGTCTCCTATTTTTTATAGCAATTTGATGTTTAACGTTTTGTTTTAGGTCAAAATAGTCTCTTTCCGGATGCAAACTGTTAGTCAACTAACGATAAACGACTTGAAATGACATGACAAACCTACATGACAGTGCACAATGACATAGTATTGTCATATAAACAAAGATGTTGACTTGAAAGAATGTCACATTAGTCAGAAATAATTTTATAAAATGATATAAAATATACAATTATTTCTTTTGTTAAGTAATTTCAAGATGTGCTCCAAAACATTTTCTTCGCAAATGAGTTATTTTTGTTGAGTTTTATGATGCTCGATTTCCAGTGGGGGTTCTAGACAAGCGCGATAGGAGCGATCGCACAAGGCCCCCAATAGAGAGGGGCCCCAAAATAGAGAACCTAAATTAAATTAAATTAAATATTTATAAAACAAATTATAAATTTATATATATAATTATGTGTGTATATAAGTTAATTTTTTGTATTAAGGTTTTTTTTTTGAAAAAAACAACATATATCTCTTATTGATTATAAATCAAGGGCCACATTTTAATATATTGCACAGGGCCCCCAAAATCTTTGAACCGCCCCTGTCGATTTCCTTCAACCGATGTGTTTGTCAAGTTCAGAGAAGATTGAATTTTTGGGTGATTTGATGGAAGCTAGAAATAAGAGATAAACACAAGGATTTAAAGTGGTTCGGCTTTCTAACCCAAAGCCTACATCCACTACCTTAGCTTCTTACTAAGGATTTTCAAGCAAATTCACTAAGAATTTCGTCCCCTTTTCTCGGCCTAGGAGGAAACTGTTGCACCGATCGAGCTAACTACCCTTAGATAGATCAAACACTCTGTAACACGAAAGACTTAGCAAACTAGAAATCCATCTAGAAGGTATATGTTTGCACAATTAAAGCTCTCACCCAAAACCTAAACACTTGAACAAATTTGACAATTAGGCTCACAAGTGTTGTCTATACAAAAAATTGAACAATAAGGCCCTAAGACAATTTTCTTATCATAATGTTGTTGACAATTGAAGCATTAGCATTCTCTTGATGCTTAGAGGTTTTTTTTATACTTCTAAATGAGTTTGTAGCCGTTGAGGACCGTTGGGGTTGTTTTGGAGCCGTTGGAGACTTTATTTTCCACCATAAATGTTGTTCTGTAGACGTCCGTTTCGAAACGCTCGACCCCATTCCAGAATGCCCTTCTTCAGAACTAGCCGTTGAAGTCTGATGCAGCAGGCTGTATCGAAACGCCTATGGCCGTTTCGAAACCCTTCGAGTCGTATCGAGACGTTTACAACCCGTTTCAGTACGATTGACAGTTAAGCTGCAAATTAAATTATTGTTGGAAAAATAGCCGTTGGGGATTTTGACCGTTGAGATTTTTGCCTCATAGGCGTATCGAAACGGTGAGGCCTGTATCGAAACGCTATGTAAAAATACTCACCTAGATTAAAGCTCGTTTCGAAATAGGCAGAGTTGTATCGAAACGTTTTGAAACTGTGAATGGTTGTTTCGAAACGCCTAAGAGTGTTTCGAAACACCTGGGTGGTTTTGTGAAGTTTGGCTTTAGAAAACACTTTAAAACCTCTTTAAAAAATTCTCAAACATATTTTTAAGTTGTTTGGACTTAAAGACACTTTTAAAATCTTTTCAATTTAGTTCAAAACTATTTTTCAATTATTATATCAAAACATTAGTTCTTCAATTTTGACCCAAAATAAAACCTTGGAGAGTTACATTACTTAAAAAAATAAGAATCAAAATGACTATTCAGTCAAACATTAAGATTTTTTTTTCTTCATCCCTATTCTAAAATATTTTATTCTCAGACTTTGTTTCCTTTAATGATTTGAAGAGAATTTGGACAAATAAAATTTCCAATGAAAAAGATTGGAACGATAATTAATCATTTTACTCGGTATGTGTATATTTTTCTTCCAAAGGGATGGAGAATCTGCATTGTGTATTTTACCTCTCTGCTGCATTGCATAGTGATTATGGTGTATTTAAAATTATGTTGTGTGA
The DNA here is from genome assembly GCA_958450335.1 of Hibiscus tridactylites. Classification (NCBI taxonomy): domain Eukaryota; kingdom Viridiplantae; phylum Streptophyta; class Magnoliopsida; order Malvales; family Malvaceae; genus Hibiscus; species Hibiscus tridactylites. The sequence continues at coordinate 44,249,325 of OY288292.1, forward strand.
CATTAGCCTGGGCATAGCAAGGCCAGAAACGTGATCAAAATGATACACTTATCTCCCAAAATTTAGCCGTCTACCTCGTTTATAATTCAAACTTTATACGAAAATTTTCGAGTTTTCAACTATAACCTGAGTGGCATACCTTGCATTGATCCTTTGGTCACCAAAACATGGTCTGCAGGCCATTGGATCTCCTACTGATATGCTTTCCACTGTTGGATTCCAAGGCAACAAGTCTTGTTGTAAGAAAGTTTATTTTGTAGCATCAATGATTCCAGTACTCTAATTGGCACAATATCACTACATGAATCTTGTGTTGTAAACATTCTCTCGGGTCACCTAAACATCGGCAAACGTAAACGACATCGTATAAGCAACGGGGAATCTTGGATATAACAGCCTTTCTATACATAGTCCTCCAAATACATGGAAAATTTTGGAAATTTTGAACATGCTGTGTTAAACACATACCTGTATATGACATTAACCCGAGTTCCGGTAACATAGTTTAGGACAACCAACATTACTAACATTACTAAGCTGATTAACTGGACTTTTGGTGTCTGCAATATTCTTCCTTTGATATGCAGAGAAATAGTCTTTCATATGCAGCTGCCATTTTAGTGGCAGTGAACAATTGCATCCCTCTTTGCCTAGCCGCCTCGCCTTTCTTCTCCAACACCGCTCTGCCATCATTCCATACTCTATAGAGAGTCGTTTTCAAGGAATCCACACTAGGTGAGAAAGTGTAACCCATTTCCGGTCCGACAATCACCGACCCCGTGATGCTGGCAACTCTTGTAGCCATTATCGGTTTCCCGGTGAGCATTGCTTCTAATAGAGTATGATCCAATCCTTGAGCTCGAAGAGTCGGGTTCACGAAAATGTCTATGGCATTATAGAACTTTGCTAGTTGAGCTTGTTCCAATGGACCCAAAACAAGTATATGTGCTCCAAGGTCTTTGTATCTTGCACCCCACGGACCATCTCCAGCAACAAGCACAGTCACACTTTGTTGGAATTCCTTGTTTTCCAAGAATACTTGCTTCAAAGCTTCAAACATCAAAGGGTGCCCTTTGTCTTTCACCAGCCTCCCTGCCATTCCCAACACCAATGATCTACTTTTCGAGATGCCGAGCTTCCGTTTAAATTCGTTTCCTTGAGACGGTTCCGGTTTAAAAATCTCCTCATCGACACCGTTGAGAATGATATGGACTCGTTCCTCAGGGATCATGTAAATCCTTTTTAGGACATCTCCAGCATGATCACTCGTAGCAACATGGTGAGAATATCTTGGAAAAAACTTCACCTCTTCGACGACTTTCGTAGTTCTTTCGGTCATCATAGAAGCCCGTTGTGTTTCTGGTGTCCGGAGAAGCTCTTGGATGATATCAGAATGAATGGTTTCATATGCAATTCCATGCCAAGTAACCGCTAGATTCGACACATTCTTGGCTCGAGTATGCAACAGGCCAACGCTCTCGGTATGGACCACATCGAACGGTCTTCCAGTCATGTTTTGAGTTTGAAATTGGTTCCATACTACCGCCTGTTCCAGATAACCACCGGATGTCGGCTTCGAAAGGTGGAAAACTAAGTTGGCAAATGGATAGCTAGGAGAGGAGGAATTGGGAGGAGAAGCAGTGAAAATGTGCAACTCATGGCCTCTTTTGGCAAGAGCAAGGTGTAGAGTCAAGGCATGCCTTTCGAGCCCACCGGCACGAGACCGATGAGGCCATTTCTTAACGAAAAGAGCAATTTTAAGGATCTGAGGAGGAGGGTCAGCAGAGAAAGAAAGAAGATTCCAAGCATAAGGGAATGTAAGTAAATCAATGACTTCCTTTTGCTTCTGCATCATTATAAAGTTCATGGAATAACAATTGCTGGAAAAATGACACCAATAGAAGATTGAAATGAAAGAAAATGTAGAAAGGACTGCAATTATGCAGTAGAAATTATGGAACCTGAACATGGTACTGATAATCAGATCCTTTGCCATGAAAATATTGCCTATCAACACATTTGAATCAAGTTTCACTAGTTATTGGACTAAGTTTCAGATTGAAGGAACTAGCACATGGGTTTGAACTGGCATAAGAAAAGCAGAATCCAGGAAACCAGCCATTTTCAAAGGAGAAAATAGATCAGCCTCAGCAAGTTGGTATTGAAAATCCCATTGACTTAATGGACTAATTTAATCTATTTTTCTACATTTCCAAGATATAAACAAAAAAGGGAATCTGTAAACACTGAATTTAATAAGAGAACCAGTGAACTATTCCCAACATGATCAATTAAAATATTTAACAACTCTGCAACTTTACCAAATTATGAACTTAAACTACATGGACCATTGATGGAGTATTCTATTAATAAACAAATAATAAACCAGACTTGTATGATTCAGTGAATATCAGTCAAATAAGATTCTAGAAAATTTAAAGCATGTTAGATTCATGTAATGATGCTTACATTTACAAAAAGGGATTTTTTGTTGTTGAAAAATACTGTAAAATGATTGTAAGTAAGCATTTTTGAGTGATTACAGTATTCATACATCTCTTTATTTTCTTGAGGGTGAAAGTAGTAAATAACAATACAAGCACAGAAAATAAAAGCTAAAAAGGAGCAAAATAGCAACAAAAATGTGCACTCCCGCGATTCAAAATGCTTTGCGCCGTTGCCGGGGATCGAACCCGGGTCACCCGCGTGACAGGCGGGAATACTTACCACTATACTACAACGACATTGTGAAAACAAAGATTACATTTTCACTTAATATCTAATATCATTTTCCAGTAAGTACTTTAAAATATAAAAATATCGCCGTTGCCGGGGATCGAACCCGGGTCACCCGCGTGACAGGCGGGAATACTTACCACTATACTACAACGACATTCTTGAATATATGATTAAAATTTTAATTAAAATTTAATACCATTGTCCAGTAAGTACTTTAAAAGATTATCGCCGTTGCCGGGGATCGAACCCGGGTCACCCGCGTGACAGGCGGGAATACTTACCACTATACTACAACGACATTACTGATATGTAAGTTAAAATTAGATTTCATGTTTAAACTAATTTTACAAGCCAGTATTATGAAAATCAAAGTAGAGACTTAATTAAGTGACGAAGCTGTGTATAATATGGGAAACAAATTTTCCCCTTTCAAATATTTATATTTTTTACCCTAACCTTTTGGTCTTAGTTTCGTCCTCGATTAATTTTGCGTATGGGTAAAAGGATAACAAGTACATAATAATAAAATATTTAAAGCATGTTATAACAAGTTGCCTACTATAAAAGTTACCCCAAATTCATGCCTTGAACTCAACTTTTCAAAATTAAATTCAAATTGTCACAATGATTATCAAAGTGACCCAATCAATCAATTAATCAAATCTGAGCTACTAAGTTAATTTGTTTCTCACTTGGATTTATTTCAGTTTTTTTAAACAAATATTTAATATTTAACATTTTCTATGAATTTGATTCAATTAAATTCGAACTAGATATTAACGAAACATCCAGCACATTTATTTTTATAAGTGAACATACATGCCATCAGAAAGGCTTATTGCTAATCACTTGAACAACAAGAAAAAGCCTATGTTAAAAGAATGGTTTTTGGTATTTGCAAAATTCTTCCCTTGATATGCAAAGAAACAGTCTTTCATATGCGGATGCCATTTTGGTGGCAGTGAACAATTGCAACCCTCTTTCCCTTGCAGCCTTGCCTTTCCTCTCCAATTCCACTCTGCCATCCTTCCAAACTCTATACAGAGTCTTCTTCAAGGAATCCACCGTAGGCGAGAACGTGTAACCGAGTTCTGGTCCGACAATTACCGAGCCTGTGATGCTCGCGACTCGCGTAGCCATCACCGGTTTCCCAGTGAGCATTGCTTCTAATGGAGTTTGATCCAATCCTTGACCTCGAAACGTGGGATGCACGAAAATATCTATGGCGTTATAAAACCTTGCTAGTTGAGATCGTGTCAATGGACCCAAAACAAGTATATTGGCCCCAAGATCTTTGTATCTAGCACCCCATGGACCATCCCCTGCAACAAGAAGAACCACACTTTCTCGGAATTTGTTGTTCTCAGTGAACATTTGCTTCAAAGCTTCAAAAATCAAAGGGTGCCCTTTATCTTTCACCAACCTCCCTGACATTCCCAAGATCAGGGATCCATTGTTCGAGATGCCGAGCTCGTTTTTGAAATCGTTTCCTCGGAGCAATTCGGGTCTGAAAATCTCCTCGTCGACTCCGTTGAGGATGATGTGCACTCGTTCATCCGGGATCATGTAAATCCGTTTAAGGATATCCCCTGCATGATCACTTGTAGCAACGTGGTGGGAATATCTCGGAAAGAATCTCACCTCTTCGACGACTCTCATGACTTTCTTGGTCACCACGGCAGCCTGCTGTTCTTCGGGTGTTCGTAAAAACTCTTGAATGATATCAGAATGAATGGATTCATATGCGTTTCCGTGCCATGTAACGGCTAGACTGGCAACGTCTTTTGCTTGAGCATGCAACAGTCCAACGCTCTCGCTGTGGACCACATCGAACGGTCTACCGGTCGAGTTTTGAGTTCGGAATTGGTTCCACACCACGGCCTGCTCGAGCTGTCCACTAGGTGTGAGGTTGGAAAGGTGGAAAACCAGATTGGGAATGGAGGAAGTCGGAGAAGAAGTGGTGAAAATGTGCACTTGATGGCCTCTTTGGGCAAGGGCGCGGTGGAGAGTCAAGGCATGCCTTTCGAGGCCGCCGGCATGAGACCTCTGAGGCCATTTCTTGACAAAGAGGGCGATTTTAAGGAAGCGGGGAGGAGGGTCGGAAGGGAAAGAAAGAAGATTCCAGGCAGAAGGGAATGTACGTAAATCAATGTCTTCCTTAGGCTTGTGAATGGAAAAGCAAGTGCTGGAAGAATGACACCTGTAGAAGATTGTAATGAAGGAAAACGCAGAAAGGAGGGCAATCATGCAGCAGAAATTATGGAACCTCAGCATACTGCTAAGAATCTGAACTGTCCTGTACCATGTGAAGAAGGATATAACTTAAATTCCATGAAATGAAAAGTTCAACCAAAACTCAATCTAAAATACTAACACACTGCTAGTGGAAGTGGCACATCGCTTATCCAAAATAAAATAATGCAAGGGGCACGTGACATGCATGTGAAGCGATTTTTGGTTTGTTCGTAGCAAGTTATCCGGTGAAAAACACAGGTAACTCTAATATAATATAATACAATACAATACGGAAACCTAGCAAGTTATTCCCAAATCCCAACACTGTAACTATACCAAATTATAAACTACCTACTACTATACAACGACTTTGTTAAATCACATGAATTAAGATTTATCTTTAGTAATTACGAGCAGATTTCAATATAGAGAACCAATTTTAGGGCTCAATTCAATGATAAATTAATAAAATAATCAAATAAACGTCAATTAAAAATGTATTGTCAAATTTTACCTTAAAAAAATTACAAAAAGTAAATGAAACATGTTATAAGAGCAGAGAAATGATATTCATTATATTCATAAGAAAAATGAAAGATTTACTAATTAAAATAAAAACTCAAATATATAAAACAGAAATAAAATATGAAAAAAGGAAGAAGAAAAAGAAAAATAAAAGAAGATGATAAACACAACAACATCTTTATGCAGACGAAAGTAAAAAAATAGAAGAAAAAAAAACAATAGGGGGGCTCTAAGTTGAAGTGTATAAGTTGTTTTGATTAAATAAAAATGTATTATACTTTTACGCCCAAACTCGAACTTAAAGAAAATAAAACTATGTGATCATTCTTAATTATTAAATTAATTAATAATTTTTTGATTTATTAATTTTTCAATAAAGTATATATAACAATCGCTATAAATAATAAGTAATCATTATGAACCGAAACTGGAAGATGAAATTTCAAAGAATCAAATACCTTATCTATAAATTGTTTAGTTAATATTAAAAAATAAGAAGAAAGAGGTTGTCAGCCTCGGTCTTCAACCAATCAATCGGATTCGGAGCCAATGAGCCACGGGCCACAATAGTTATTTTGACAAGTAGAGAAAGAACTAAGATTGTACATTAAAAAGACCAAAAGTTTATTAAAATTTAAAATTTAAAATTTAAAATTTGAGAGGGCCGAAAATTTTATTTGACAATTATTTAAATTAAAAGAATTTCAAATATTATTATACCAAAAATTTTAAATAGGGGCTCTTGTCTCTCCTAAGTAGTATTAGGGATGCGCACATGTCGAGTTTTTGGCCCACCCGAAAATAATAACCATAAAACCGAACTTGAACTGACCTCATTCTTAAAAAAAATCCTACCTAACCAGACCCGAAAACAAATACTCTAAACCTGACCCCGACACGACCCGATCTATAGAAAAAAATTAATTTTAGGGACCTAATTGTAAAAAAATAATTTTAAGAAACTTAACTGTAAAACATAAAATTTTTAAGGACTAAATTATAAATAAAAATTTAATTTTAAGGACCTAAATATAAAAAATAATGTAAAGAGTGGTATTATTACAAATATCCCTAAAAATTAGGGGGAAATTACATTATTAGTCTCGGGTCGGGCCGGATCAAATTTTTTCAACCTAAACTTAACCCAACCCGACTATTCTCTTAACAAAATTCAACATAACCTGACCCGAACCTAATTTGTATACCCGACCTAATTGAATCGGGTCGGATCGATACCCGTCGAATCCGGATAAAATACTCGTCCCTACGTAGTAAATGCCTTCGTCCCCACTGGCAAGTTTAACGATCTAGAGAGCTACATTAAAATGGTAAATAAAATATCATTTTATACGTATCAAATTCATATTAAGTACGTTATAATATAAATTAAGTTCAAATACCAAAACAATCATATAAAAGATTAGTTACAAAATGGAGCTCTAATATTTTTATATCAAAATATATCAACAGACTGAATTAAAATGAACTACAAATGAGAAAGTGAGCTATTAAAAGGCAAATGAGAAACAAATTATGTAATTTTATACAACACCTTAAACTCAGACCGACAATTAAAATTAGTTCTTGAGAGTTACAATGTTAATTATTCAATCTGAGCTATTAAGTTAATTTATTTCTCAATTAGATTCATTTTAATTTTTCTTAATCAAATATTTGATATTCAACATTTTTTATAGGCAGAGACGGAACCAAATAGAGGGTGTGAGGGGCAATTGCCCACAACTTAGAATGGTTTAATTACTTTTAGGCTATTGATAGCTTTAAATTTTTTGCAATTAAGTTCTTGTTCTTTCCAAAAAAAATTGATTATTATTTTCTAAGACCTTTTAAGTTAAAATTAAAGAAATTAAGCTTGACCCCTCGTTTTTTAGTTTAATCACTTTTTAAGACCCTTCAATTTTAAAATTATTGAAATTAAACCTTAATTTCTTTTATTCTTATGATTTAATTATTTTTTAGAATCCAATTTATTTTAAAGTTAATTAATTTGTCCCCTCATAGCTTAATCATGGCTCTGTCCTTGTCTATAAGTGATTATGAATTTGATTAAATTAAATTCTAACGAAACATCTCTCACATTTTTCTAATAGATGTTCACTCAAATAAGTGAACATACATGACATCAGAAAGGCTTATTACTAATCACTTGAACAACAAAAAGCCTATGTTAGAATGGTTTTTGGTATTTGCAAAATTCTTCTCTTGATATGCATGGAAACAGTCTTTCATATGTGGATGCCATTTTGGTGGTCTCTTTGCCTTTCCTCTCCAATACCACTCTGCCATCCTTCCAACCTCTACAAAGAGTCTTGTTCAAGGAATCCACAGTAGGTGAGAACGTGTAACCGAGTCTTATTCGTGGTCTCTTTCGGCAAGGGAGCGGTGTAGAGTCAAGGCATGCCTTTCGAGCCCGCCGGCATCAGACCTCTGAGGCCATTTATTGAGAAAGAGGTGATCAGCCTCGGTCTTTCAACCAATCAATCGGAGCCAATGAGCCACAGCCACCATCATGATTTTGTGCCACCAATCATGGGAATGTAGACTTAAGCATCCACAGAAATTGGCTGAAAATCTCGACCTAATCCTAAACTTAGACTATAACTTTCCATTTGTTTCTCAATGTTATCCACTTAGACTGCATTGTGCAATTCAAGGGGCTGAGATTCCAGTGCCTTTTTTCAACGGCCAAGATTCATGCAAAGATCTCTTCATGTTACAGCAATAGTGGGAATTTCATCAGCTATAAGAGACTGAATAAGGCCATGGAAGTGGTGAACCATGGCTGATCAAGTGAAGCTATTTGGCATGTGGGCAAGCCCCTATAGCCGAAGGGTTGAGTTGGCCTTGAAACTCAAGGGAATACCATATGAATACATTGAAGAAGATTTGTCCAACAAGAGTTCCTTGCTTCTAAAGTATAATCCGGTTCATCAAAAGATCCCGGTCCTTGTTCATAATGGGAAGTCGATACCGGAATCGTTAGTAATTCTCGAGTATATCGATGAAACCTGGAGAAACAATCCGGTTCTTTTGCCTCAGGATCCTTACGAGAGGTCCATGGCTCGGTTCTGGGCTAAGTTCGTAGACGAAAAGGTGTAGTCAACCTGGCTTAAACCTCTTGTTATGTCACTTTTAGTTATGCATGTAAACCATTCGAGTTTGTCAGTCGGATTTTCGAGTCAGTCCATTTCTAGTGACATTCTAGGTTTGATTCATTTTGAGTTCGTGTTTTTCGAATTCGGGTCAGAATTTATATGGGTTCCATTGTTTGCAGATTTTGATCACCACAAGGATGGTTAGTTTCACCACAGGGAAGGAGCAAGAGCAGGCCATAGAAGAGCTAACTGAGCAGCTTAAATTGCTAGAGAATGAACTCAAAGGGAAGCCTTATTTTGCAGGTGAGGCTATTGGATACCTTGATATTGTTGTTGCTAATTTCTTGGTATTCTGGTTTAGAAACCTGCAAGAGGCTTTGGGAATCAATATGTTCACAGAAGAGAAATTCCCAATTATATTTGAATGGACCGAAAAGCTGGTTAAGATCAAAGTTGTCGAAGAATGTCGGATCCCGAAAGAGAAACATCTTGTTTATATCCGAACTCGGCTCGAAGCCTTAAAGTCTGCTTCCAAGTAAAGCCTTTAGAATGAACCTATATGCTTCTATTATGCTATATGTTCTGCTTGTTGAAGGGAATAAGAGTTATCCTTTGTTGAAGTGCAAAAAAATATGTACCTTTGGCCACTGCAAGGTTAATAAGATTTTCACATATTTCAGACTGTGCAAAACATATGAAACATATGCCACTTTCACAATATTCAAGCTATTATCAGATAACAGGTAGCATCCTCATAGTTAGCTCTCCCCTAAAACTGGGGAGAAAACATTCTTACATAATGCAAAACATGAACATGTCCATGTCCTAACAAAGTTCATTCATGGAAATACCACTGGAACTGGTCTAATCAAAGCACTCTCAGGATCTGAGTACAACCCGAGAATCAAGACCATCAATTATTTTCGAAAGATACAGTAGTTCGCCGGAACCTAAATTCGGACTCTGTGATCAAAATCAACGAGCACCATGATCCTTCACAATTGTTACAGGGCAAGTTGCATTCACCATCACATGATTGCTCACACTTCCAATCAGTACCCTAATGTCAACCAAAACCAGAACATCAGAAATCGAAACAAAACAATAACATGAACAAGGAACAGTTCATGTCACAATCCGACTTGTCGGACCACGAAAACATCTCAACAAATTCGAACCTAGAGCCTCAAAATATCCACCTAAATGAATGATCTGGCCTATTCCAGTTTCCAGGAAGATGAAAACGATTGATTTACCTTTGAATGGCGCCAAGGCCTCTGCTCCCCATCACCAAACAATCCAGCTTCAAATCTGCAATGGATTCACATATTTTATCCCTGGGATCACCCCAGTAAATCTTTGCCACAATAGTCACCTGTAATCAGTTTTATGACCAAAAATCAAATAAACAAATGATCAAATCAAAAGTATAGGAAATGAAAAAAAAAATACAAAATAAAGCTGCCGGGGAAACCTCCTTCTGCCGGGAAGCCGTATCGACCAAGTCGAGAACCTCGGGATCAAGTTCAACAGCATAATTTTGCATCACTTCCTTCTGTCTAAGCTCCGACAACGGAATCAAAGCTACAAGTGAAGATTACCCAAGTCAAACGAGGTCAAATGCAAATTATATTTTAAGAAAAGAACAAGGAATTGAGCTGAGCAGTGGAATTACGTGAGCCGGTGGTGGACCAGAGAAGGTTGCGGGACTCGTCGCTCTGGTGGTGCTTGACATGGATGAGATAAAGGGTGTCGCCTTTGTCCACCAGATTGTCGATTGTCCATTTGAGAGCTAATTTGCTTCCCTTGGAGAAATCCACAGCCACACCGATTTGCCTATCTCTTGTCATCTTTTTTTTCTTTTTCTTTCTTTGAGGAATCAAACCCAGAAAAGAATAGCAAAATCTGATCAGAGGATAAGGTCTAATATAAGCACGCAGTTCTAAGGAGAAACAGGGGAGGAGGAAAACCAGATGCTCGGGCTCTTTTCCTATATTTTTAACTTTTTATGGGTAAATATCTAAATCACCACTCAACTTTACTTTAGGATCTATTTTGATCACTAAATTTTTAAAAAATTTAATTTACTCATTAAATTTTACTTTTTAACCTATTTTAATCATTTTAAATTATTTTATTAATACTTAAGTATGGCATTGCATATTTTATTATTATTAAATATAAAAAATAATTTAAAATAAAAAATTACTTTTATTAAATATTTAGTTATAAATATAATTAAAAATAAAAAAATTATATCTCCGTTCTTTGTTTTTTGTTCTCTATACCCATTATTTTTTGCCACCGTCGTTCACTGTTGAAGGTGGCCATTGAAGCTCAAATTTCACCAAAAAACTCAACCCGACATGTTGAGTCCGAATTCGACGACCATTTCACCAAATGACGTTTCAAAGCTCGCGAATTTCGACTGAAACCTTTTAATTTTATTGTCTTCGATTTTTCTGCACCACCGTTGGATTGAGCTGAAACCAAAATATGTTTCTATTTTTATTTCGTTGCTACTCACCGTTAGGAATTGTCGTGAACAAAGTTTATCGATAGATGAATTATTCGATCATCAAAAAATCACTCATCGAAGGTAAAAAGTATCCTCTTTTGGTGTTGGTTTCTTTGTTTCTGGATTTTAATGCTTGATGATATTTTTATTTGGGCTTTGGTTATGGCAGTGAAGGTGAAAGAGGTTTCAATGGTAGATTTAAGTTTTAATGGTGGATTTAGGTGATGGTGTTTGGAGAATAGAATGAGAGGTAATGGTGTTGTTGTTTATGGGTTACATTATAGGATGATGAGCAGAGGTTTAGGAGATGAGCAGAGATGAATGGCTGGTGATACCAGCGAAGGTGACGTCGGTGGGATGGGAAAGATTTGAGGTGTTCGTGATTTGAGATGTTTGAGTTTTATTTTTGTAGTTTTTGTATTTAGTATAAATAAAATATAATTTATTTTTATTTTAAATTATTTTTTATATTTAATAATAATAAAATATGTCATGTCATACCCAAATATTAATAAAATAATCTAAAGTGATCAAAACATGTCAAAAAGTAAAATTTAATGAGTAAATTAAGTTTTTAAAAGTTAAGTGACCAAAATAGGTGTTAAAGCAAAGTTGAGTGATGATTTAGACATTTTACCCACTCTTTATTTATATTTTACTTAATATAAAGAAAGTGTTCAATTATTATTATTATTATTGTTATTATTATTAGTGTTTATTTTTTTTTCAAATACATCTCTAACTTTTCACAATAATTATTATAGGTGTTTAACGTTTTATTCCGTCGACATTTTAAATTAGATCTATTAAAAAAATCTCGACACAATTACTTGGCACATGATTTTAATTTTTTTTATATTTTTTAAATTTGCAAAAAAAAAACTTAAAATTTCCTAAATCCTAAAATATTCCAAATTCAAAAAATACCCAAAAATTTCCCAAATCGTTGTTGATGATACGCCATCACCACAGCAGTGAAGTCTCCTCTTATTGTCGCACGAGTTGCATGAGCTAACTTGTTATCTGTACATATGTCACTCATCGTTCTATTAAAGGTTTCACGCCCAGATTATCGTGTTTCGTTTGAATGTCTATTCGTTGATTATTGACGGTGTAAGGTTGAAATTATCGATTGTGGAGATTCGACGATGAAAGAGGTGAGTGGAAGTAGTTGAATCAACGTTTGGAGAAAAGAAATTTACGGGTTAGAGATATCATGAAGTTGAGTTTTTTGAGAAATTAAAAATTTATGTTTTCACAAACTAAAAATTTTATGATTTTAAAAAATAAAATTAAAGAAAATTACAAGAATAGTCCACATGATGCGCTCTAATTGACTAACAAATTTTTTAATGGACATTATGGTTAAATACTTAAAATTAACGAACAAAAATATTAAACATCTATTTTTTTATTAAAGAACAACCTTTAAATAACTAAAGAAAAAAAGTATAATTTACTATTTTTTGCATTAAGTTTTAGGATGAGTCTACCACGTGCGTCGAACACTGCTGAATACCACTAACGCTGAATACTGCTGAACACTGCTGAATTAATTAATAAAATTTAAAAATTTCAATGACTCAACATATAAATAATAATTATTTAAAATTAAAATTTTAATTAAATTATTTTTCATATATATTGTATTTTTAAAATTTTATTTTTAAATAATTAGATCAAATACCAACCCCTAAATTAAAAAACTCTAAATCTTTTATCTTTGTCACTCCAGTCGCCGCCACCGTTAGCCACCGTAAAAGAAACACCGAAACAAAACATATATTCATAACATGATAAGTTTACTTACCTAATCTTCTTTCATCGATTTTGTATGTAAAAGAAGAAATAACATGATTCTTCCTTTGAATCTAAAACGAAATCCGCAAACAATATTTAATCTAAAACACTGAAACGAGACATATATTCATGATGGGTTTTTAAGTTTTCTACTGTTGATGGTGTAATCGGAGTGAAACCGGTCTGCTCCACTCGGTATATTCAGATATATAATATATATATAATAATAATAATAATTTAATTAAAATTTTATTTTAACTAATTATTAATTGTATGTTGAGTCTTTAAAATTTTTAATTTTTATTAATTAATTTAATAATATTTAATATTAATAGTGTTAAACGGTGTTCGATGCAAATTATAGAATTTTCATAAGCTTTATAGTTTGTTGAAGTCAAAGTATAAGAGAATTCAGAGTAGATCAACTCTGGATTGGCTTGCCAGGTTCACATTGGAATAGTGAATTAATACAAAGGAAATTTTAATAATTATGGCAATCTATGGCTATTTAATTTTTAATATTTATTATAATTAATTAGGACATCAAATTCAAATATAGTAATTGCGATTTAAACACGGTCTGAGAAACTTTTGCATAAAAGAATCGGCAAAGCAATAAAATTCTGACATGCTTCATTCAATGTTCTTTGTCATCTCATTTTCTTAATCAAGAAGTAAAGAATAAAAATAAGAGAGAATAGTAATTGTTTTATCCACAAGTGGACTTAATATGCATCCATGTGTACTCAAATAAACAACAACAATAAAAAAAACACATAGACGCACCTAAACTATGATAAAATGTTTGTTTTAGCCACCAATTTTGGTAAAATGTTTATTTACACCCTTACCTTTTGGATTCTTTCAAACTTACTGTTGTGGTTATTTTATTGGGTAAAGTATATTAAATGCTCACTAAATTATGATAAATTGTTTTTTAGCCACCTAACTTTTAAAAATTACAAAATAGTCATTAAACTTTAATTTTTGTTACAAAATAGTCATTAAGGCTTTAACTTTGAATAAAGGGATGAAGTGCAGTTAAGAAAATTTGTATAATAACATATTTAGTTCTCTTTATTTACACATTTAATCACTTTAATTTTAATTCGAAAAAATTTAATAAAATTTTTCCTCATTATTTATACATTCTATATTAAAAAAATCCAATAACTTTGATTTCTACCTGCTTATGCCGGATTTTAATTCATTGAATTTTATTGTTCTTTCTGATTTGAAAAATGTGAAAATTATAGATTGTAGGGAGATATTTTAGAATTCCATAAGCAATTATTGCTACTAGGAACGGAAGGAAAGCAACATTTCATACGACCCTTAATGCGATAGGCAGCAGAGGATAGAGATGAAGCTGAGTCCACAGATTAGGTGGCCCACCCACCACCACTCCGCAGTTCCCTCTCCCACCGCTTTACTGTGCGAAATAGTTGTGGTACGGTTACGTTATGGTATCAACCGAAAATATTATAAAATATAGAATATGAACTTAAAAATATTATATTTTTTTAGAATATTTTCAATTGATGTTTCGCGATAGCATTAATATTTAGAGGTAAATTTTGATACTTACAAAAATTTAAAATGTTATCAAAAACAATAAATATTAATAATCGAAATTAAATTTCAATATTTAACCATCAACTAAAAATATTATCAGAAAATATAATATTTTTAGTTCTATTTGTATGTCTTATAATATTTTTAATTAGTATTATATAGTAACCGCACTATAGCATGCTTTAGGCTCACCCATGATAAACGACTTAGATTCAACCAACACTCTACACCTTGTGCCGGTCAACGTAATTATTGTTTTCACACACCTCACCAAAAATAAAATAAGATAAATAATCCTGATATTCTGTAAAGTCGCACCACAACACTGTTTAACGATGTAGACAGAAAAAAAAACATTAAAAAATAAATTATTCCATTATTAATACGCTTATAAATAAGCTATTGAATTTTAAGATTTTAAAAACACACCATTCAGTTAATAGACTATTAGTTTATGGATTAATATCTTATACACTAGCGGTATAAACTAAAAGTTTCTACGAGCGCATTAGTTTTAGGGTATATGGAGTTAGTTTAGGGTATAGGGTTTAGGAGTTTAAAATTTAGGGATAATTGTTTCAATTTAAGGTTTATGATTATAATTTAGATTTTATAGGTTAGAGTTTAGTTTTTAGGGTAATATGGTGAGAGTTTAGGTTTTAACCTATAAACCCTAAATTCTAACTCCGACTCTTAAATTGAAATAACTATCTCTAATTCTAACCATATGCACCTAAACCCCTAAATCTTATACCCTAAATTAATTCTCTATACCCTAAAATTAAGACACTTGTGAAAACTTTCAGTTTTTACCGCATGTGTATAAAATATTTATCCTTCGTTTATTACAAATAAATAAATGTCAATAAGTGCGTAACTTATATTGACTTTTTAGTTACGATTGCATGATTTAATTATAATAACTAATAAATTAAGTAATATGATTGTTATATAGTAAAAGCTTTATAAATTAATACTTTTGGGGCCATAAAATTTTATTAATTTAAAGAGATATTAATATATCGATAAATTAATAATTTATTAATTAAATTTCTTTTTTGTAAATAATTTGTGTAAATATAACTTTGATAAAAGTATTTTGTGTAAATAATTTGTAAATTGTACATAATATTTCAATTCGCTCAAATGATGAAGCAATCTCAAGGGACTTCAGTGAGACAACTTTTGAAGAAGACTTACATGAGCTTGAGAATATGATCAACGATATTGGCTATCGCAATAAAATGGACGTCAATAATTTGTTGGATTATCCAGGCGAAAATGACGAATGCTTACAAGTTTAAAGTTTAGAAGAAATTGTGGCTAATATTGATGAAAGTTCTACTAATGATGAAGTTGAAGATGATTCAACACCACTTGAACTAGTTACGCGAAAGGAAGCATTGAATGCGGCAATAATTCTTCACAACTTTTTATTGCAGTTGTAGACCTCAACGCCGAAACTTGTGGGTGCAATTAGAAAAGTTAGAGATGAAATTGAATTAAATTTGACTTTTAAAAAGAAACAGATTATTAATTTATGAATAATTTTAGCAAGTTAGTAATTTTAATATTTATGAATTATTAATTTATAGTTTTGAAGGGACCTTTATATTTATAAAGGGGATCTTCAAAAAATTATTATATTATTATCTTATCAAATTTGATGATTTTTTACATTGACCCAAGTCGCGACCGAAGAAATTTATCATTTGATAGAGTTTATTAATTTAAAAAGTATTAATTTATAGAGGTTTTACTGTAATCGATAAATGAAATGATCTTATTATTATAATGAAATTATATATAATTTTTTTTTGAATATACTAGTGTGATTATATCGTAATATTTGTTTAATTTCCTTAGTCTTTTAGTGATACATACACACCGTACACACATAGTACTCGAACTCAGCTCACCTACACATTAACGAAGAATACAATGCATAAGCTCATCCTCTTGTGTCCTGATGGCAAAGGTAGATGTTTATCATCCCTTGGGACCCGGTTCGAGCACCAATAATGCCATGTTGTGTGTGCCGTCTTTGAAAAGACTTAGAAAGTTAAACAGATGCTACCATTGCATCGCACCAGCATATTAAAAAAAATATATAGTGCATAAATGATGGCACCGACAGTCCGACACCACATAATTGTGTTCGAACATTTGGGCTCAGGCCTTAATTTTCAGCCCAAAAAAAACTTTTAGACTTCAAGCAATGGTCTTTGATTACATGATCCAAGGTAAACTTCACAAGTTCCAATTCTGAATTTTTTTAGATAATTCCATAATTTATTGTAACTAAGAAAACATTAAGGTGTTGTAATATCTAAAAATAATGTTGGCTCGCTCCTCTACATTGTTCAGCTTGTTTATTTATACTGTTCCGTGATTTTCGAAATGTCATGCAGTTTGGAGTATCTAGTTCGTTGGTTTCGTGCTTTCTCGACTTCGATCGATTCGTCATGTATTTTGTTTGTCTCTGTTTTTCTCTTTTGCGGTGCAACTCTTTTGTATTTTTTTTGCTGTTATTTTTTCTCGTGTTTTCTTCTCCTATTCTGTTTGTTGGTTCTATTTTTTGGTTCGCGTGTGACCGGGTTTGCTTGTTTGTCATGTATTATTGTTGTATTTGTGTTTCATTTTATGAATGTTAATTTGTTTTTGTTCAAAAAAAAAATATTAATTTTTAGCTAATGTCTTAAAACATTAGCATGGTTGTTTGTATAGTTTTTTTAAGTTGTATTTCAAAGACGAATTAATATTAAATTGATAAAAAAATGGTTTTTGATGTTTAAATTATTAATTTTCAATCCAAATAAAAAAACAAAAAGTGAAATTTTAACGTCAATGTTCATTTAGTCTTGTTGGTATAGTGTTTAATTAGACTAATGGTTCAAAAGAATTAAGAGTCAAATTCTGATAATATAAAAAAGTGCTTGCAATTTGGTTTTAGAAGCTGATTTTGAAATAAAATGTCTTTATTATAATTGCAAGAAATATAATTATTAGGACAAAAATTGCACCTTTTATAATATATATATATATAAGAAATCTTAGATAAGACATTTACTAATTGGTCGAGTGATAAATAATGCTCATTTTGTATAGGTTCGAGTTTTTACTAACAAAGACATTTTTCCTTATGATATGTTTTACTAACAAAGCGTAATTGCACTTATTCAAAAAATAAAGTATAATATAAACAACTGGTTGATCTAGTGGGCTGAGACTCAAATTTTGACGTTGTAAACAGAACAAATTGAGTTGGGAGAGTTGTTCCTATAATAGACTTTTACAGTGCCTAATTCGAATTGATCAGCTAATGAATTGGATACCGATAATTAAGTGATAATAAATAAAGTGTAACTGCATATAATTTAGTAAGACTCGTTAATTAATAAATAAAAAATAAAAATCATTATTACTAATTACGTGCATAATTTTTCTAATTCTTAGCCCTTACACGAATATATGAGTGTACTAACCCATAATAATCACTAAAAATATCATACATATAATTACAAATAATTTCACAGTATATGAATTACTTTCTAAATACACACTAATAAGTTTTTACTAAAATTTTAAGAAATTTATTTATTACATTGTAATTTTTTTAATAATATGCAACTGAATTTTATTAGAAATAAAAAAAGAAAAAAACAGTCTCAAAAAATGATATTATAGCAGAAAAATAAAAACACAATAAATTTAAATTGAAAAAAAAAACACTCTCAGTAGACTACAAAACAATGATAAAGATGAAACACCGGAGAAATAGAAGCGGAGAACAAGATTTTTTGTCTCTATCCACCTACACGCTTCAGACTTGAAGTAGGAGTGGTATGCGAAACCAACAATCTTGGAGGCTGCTTCATAAAACAGATCTGACTGCATCGGCAAACGAACCATAAAAGGGGATAAATCTACTGAAGACCATCGATAATCCAAAAATCAGAGCCAAAACGTCGTGAAAAGCGTATCCAAGAACGCATATATACTGCAACGGTATACGATAACGTGCTATAAGACAGAGGAAAAGCGTGTCACAAGGCAGGGGAAAAAGCTTGTCATAAGACAAATAAAAACTAAAAACATATATAAAAAACAAGAACTTAATATAAAAAATAAGAGAAAAAAGACAACTGACAGTAACGACCAGCACTAAAATTGACACCACCACTAATAAATCAAGAACTAAAAAGAAAATAAAAGTTGGATTAAAATCAGGAAGTTTTCTTTCTTTAGGTTTTGGTAGTTTTATTACATTGTCATTTAATTTTATAAATTGATAGCAAATCATATACCTAGACATTGTTAAAAAATAGGAAAATTCTACAACGTGCGACGAACATCGATGAACACCAATGATAAACACTGATGAACATCATTAAATTAATTAATAAAGATTTAAAATTTTAAGGACCCATAATACAAATTTAATTAAATTATTTTTATATATATTAAAATTTTATTTTTTTAATAAGGGTAAACTATATATTTAGTACCTCACATATTTCCGTATTTCTATTGAACCCTCATTATTTAAATATTATTTTAATTTGACCCTATTCTTTATAAAAAATAATTTAACTCTTAATCATCAACCTAAAACCCTAAACTATTAAACCTTAAACCCTTAAACTCTTAAATCTATACCCTAAACCATATACCATTAAAAATAATTTCACCATCATCGATTCAATTCAATTCAATGAATTGTTGAATTCTCCTAAAATATCAATTAAATTATTATATATATATATATATATATATCATCTCCCATTTATTATTTTATTCAGATTCATACACTTGTAGAACAATGATTCAAAAACAGAAGAAAAAATATGTATATTGGAATTCCCACGTGGTCCATTCAATGGAAGTTGCTCGATGTTTTTGAACTCCAGAAATTGTTGCTATATAAACCCACCTTCTTCTTTATCATCACTACGAGTGAAAAAAACAAAGCCATCGTTTGTGCTTCGGCCTTTCGGTTTTAAACAACACGCATTCCCTTTGTTGGAGTGCGCGTCTGCTGATTTTCTCTCTCTAATTTTCCTTGCTTTAAAGTAAACAAAACAAGAATTTCAAGATTTTAGCCCTCTTGGCGGCATAAAGACGTTACCGGTGAGTTCATTTGTGGTTCCCAGCCGTGAAATGTGAAATTCAATTGTAGTTTACGGAGGATTCGTTTGTTTGATCGTGAAACGAGACGTGATTTGAATTTTGGAGTTTCTGTGATCTCTGATCTGCTGGTTTTTTTAGAAATCTTAGTTTAAAGAGATTCAAGTTTAATTAATTTTGATATATAAAAAAATTAATTTAATTGAATTTTTAGGAGAATTCAACAATTCATTGAATTGAATCGATGATGGTGAAATTATTTTTAATGGTATATGATTTAAGGTATAGGTTTAAGAGTTTAAGGGTTTAAGGTTTAATAGTTTAGGGTTTTAGGTTGATGGTTAAAGGTTAAATTATTTTTTTTATAAAGAATAGGGTCAAATTAAAATAATATTTAAATAATGAGGGTTTAATAGAAATACGAAAATAGGTGAGGTACTAAATATATAGTTTACCCTTATTAAAAATAAAATTTTAATATATATAAAAATAATTTAATTGAATTTGTATTATGTGTCCTTGAAATTTTAAATCTTTATTAATTAATTTAATGGTGTTCATCGGTGTTCCTCATTAGCGGTGTTCATCGGTGTTCGTCGCACGTGGTATACTCATCCTAAAAAATAATAATAAAAACTACATATAATTACATTTTTAATTAGATTTATTAATATATGGAAACACATAATTCATAGTCATCTGTATACTCACAAAGTATGAAATACAAATAATTAAAAAAACATAATTTAACTCATTTTTTTACTTAGAATGCTAAATTAACTCTGAATTGTTTTTGCTTGATAATAAAATTAAGGTCCTAAGATTTTTAAAACCCTAAGTGAGAGTCTCACTAATAAATATTAGGGAAAATTATACCGGTGGTCCCCAAACTATTATTATTCTCTTATTTTGGTCTCAAAATTATTTTTTTCGGCAAAACCGTTCATTCTGTTACGTGGTATTTTTTAAATATTTTTTAATCATTTCTCTCTCCTCATATATTATTTTTATTTAATTTTATTCACACAATCATGTGGTGCTACGTTGCATTACCCCATTGGTTGAAAAAAACCCCCAAAATCTTTAAACCCACATTTGGTGTTGTTGGGATTCAAACCTAAGACCTCCAGGCAACTAACATGCAAGACCAATGTGCAAACCAGCTTTTTAAAGTTAATTATTTGATTTAAATCTTCTAACATTTATATTTAACCTATACAAATTAGAAACAACACATGGTTAATGAATATAAAGGTGGAGAGTAATTCGAACACAATACCTTATTGATAAAATTTTAAATATTCACCAAGTTAAACTAATAATTGTGGTATTTTTAACTTAAATAATTTTAGGGATTTTTTATTTTTATAAAATAAATAAATATTTAATTAGTTTTTATTATCGAACAAAGTAAAAAAATCTAGTTTGATTTTTTAAAATTTTAAACATAATTTAGTTAAATATATTTAAGTTCAAAATAGCACAATTTATTAGTTAATTTGGTGGTTAAATATTTAAAATTTTATTAATAAGATATTATGTTCGAATTACTCCATATGTTTTATATTCATTAATCATGTGTTGTTTTAAATAATTATAGGTTAAATATAAATGTTAGAAGATTTAATTCAAATAATTAGCCTAGTACAGTTGGTTTGCACGTTGGCCTTGCATGTTGGTTGCTTGGGTTTGAATCATGACAGCCCCAATTTGTGTTTTTAAAGTTTTTTGGTTTAATATGTATAGCTTATATATAATTGTTAGTATATTTAAATTAATTAATCAGCCTAGCATATGTGGTTCATGTGTATGGCTTGTGTGTTGGAGGTCTTGGGTTTGAATCCTAATAACATCAAATATGGTTTTTGAAGATTTTTTGGGGTTTTTTCAACCAATAGGGTAATGCCACGTGGCACCACATGATTGGGTGGATAAAGTTAAATAGAAATAATATAGGAGGACAGAGAAATAATTAAAAAAATATTTAAGAAATGTCACGTCAGCAAAACCGTTAGCTATTTAACATCAGGGACCAAAACAAGAGAACTATATAACAAAAAGGATAATTTTGCCGAAAAAATAGTTTTGAGACCAAAATAGAAAAATGATAATAGTTTGGGGACTACCGGTGTAGTTTGCCCTAAATATTATGTGTAAATTCTTCGTTTATACTTATTTTGATTTAAGTTCAACACTCCCATCACATGTGAATCTTAAACTAATTTACATCGATCTAGATTTGAATGTATTCTTATTGCCATTACAATCGTGCTTTGTAATAATTAATTTTGATATTTATTAATCAGACTTATATTATTTGTATCCGTAACTTAAAAAAACCTCCTAACAAATAGTTTTAAAATTATAACCATACTCTGTAACTTGCTTTTTCTTCCTTTGATTGGTGGTGCACAACTAATTTTAGTATTGGTTGTCAACTACCGGATTTATTTTTTTTATTTTTTTCTTTCATATTTTAATAAAAATTCATACCTTTGTGACACGTATTTTCTATGTATTTATGACACATTTTTCTTTAACTTTTTTGTGGTTCGTTTCATCTGTCCCTGTGACATGATTTTTAGTATACCTTAACGGTCAGTTGGTGCTCGTATAGAAATATTCATGACGCTAATCTCTGATTATGGTTATGTCCGCGATCTTAGAAAGATGGATCCATACTTGGTTGAAGGTTGGTAGCCGATGTAATCAGGCCTGAGTATCGAAGCAACTTGCCTGATAGCTTGGTTCACTCACCACTCCTTTTTCACCCCGTAAAGCTTCTTATTTGGATAGAGACAAGGAGATTCAAGAAGGATTCTTGATTTTGGTATGTTAATCTCGATGAAAGTGTATGCTTTTCTTTGCATCATTGTAAGAGACTTTAGTGAATTTGTCCTCTTTTTTCTCTTTTTGATACATTGTGTTGCTTATCTTTTATGTTGATTAATAAAATTCAGATGCCATTGTTCAAAATTATTGTAACAATCCTAAAATATGAAACAAAATGCAAAGTCAGGACAGGAATCGAAGTTGACAATTTAGGGGTGAGTGTTCGATCGAGTTGAGTAAATTTTTTTGAGTTAGTCGAGTTTACGAGTCATATTTTACGACTCAAATTTTATTTAAATTTTTTTATTTGAGTAGAGTGAAGTCGAGTTTTCGAGTTTCTGTACAAATTTAATTGTAACTATTTATAAAGTTAAAGTACATATTGATTCCAATTTAAACGGCTTTATATATCCACATACAATACACATATATTTTTTCATATTCTTTTCAAATGTGACACACACACATATATATAAATTCAGAAAAAATTTAAGGGACTCGACTCGAACTTAAAATCTGATCCACTAATTACTAAAATTTTGAGTTATTCGAGTTATTTAAATTTTCAATTTACAACTCAAACTTTATTTAAATTTCTTTTCGAATTGAGTTCATGAAATTACGATTCAAGTCAAAACGAGTCGACCTTTCTCACGTTAAATCGAATTTTTTCACGTTGAGTCGAATTTTAATCTCCTCCAGTTGACATTGCTTAGGGCCTGTTTTTGGTTGCGTTTTGCAACCAAAAATCACTTTTTTAAGTGCTTTTAGTTAAAACAGGCTGTTTTTGGTTGATTTTAAAACTAGCTTTTCCACCCAAACCAAGAAGCTGGATTTTATAGCTTCTTGGGTGGAAAAGCTAGTTTGAAAATAAAATTACTTTTTTACCCTTATTATTTAATTATAATTTATTGTTAAAATAATGTTTATCCATACATAATTGTAAAATAATATATATTTTATAATATTTATATTGAAAATAAAATTTTTTATTTGTACTTTATTTTATATTTATTATTAATGTGTAAGTGGTATGCTCGTATATAATCTAGAATGTAGTTTATATTTTTCAAATTAAATTTTATAAAAAAATAATTTTTTTATTATAATTGAAATTGATTTATTTTATAAATCATAACATTAATTAATTTGAACAATCACCTAAATTTACTTTTACTTTTCAATATCATGTCTAAAATAGACATTTTATCTCCTCAAAATCACTTTTTGACATCAATGACAAACACTAACCAGCTTTTCAAAACTACTTTTCAACAGCTAGTTTGAAAATCACTTTTTTCACCGCACTTTTTAAAAGCAGCCACAAATTAAGCCTTAGTGCAAGATGCTAAAAGTGTAGGTGAGAAGTAATGGTTTTGATAATTCGTGTGGAATTGGTGGAAGGATTTATGTAAAAGAAACAAGGGGGTTTTGATAGCATATCAAAATCAACGTATGGAAGCTAAGGTTTGATTTTCCAAAACCAACTAAAGCTTCTTTTTCTGTTCCAATCATTTTGCAATCAAACCCCATTTCAGCTAACTCCACTACCAACCATTCATTCTCACCTAATCCATTTTTCTGTTGGTTTTTTGTTGACTAACTGCTCAACCTTATACAAATAATTAAATAAATAAATTCCCATGTTAAAAAAATGAAAATTAATAAGTAAACAATCTTTTATGACAGAAATCCAGTGGTTCCAAACTAATATTGTCTTCTTTTCTTACTTAACAGTTGAATCTTAGTTTAATTAACATCGTTGTTATTGCACTATATAGAAGGACGCATGTAAGGATTAAGGATGGGCATTTCGCTCAGTTTAATCGAGTTTAGACTTGACCTAATTAAATCAAATTGTTTCATTAAAAAATTGAGTTTTTATCAAGTTTTTATTATGAGTGAGGTTGAGTTCAGCTTTAGTATAAAAGATATCTAATTTGATAAATGACCTGACTTATCCAATAACACTAATAGATTTAATTATTTGCAATCAACTGAACTGGGATTGTTTTAGGGATACCTTGGGTCCTTAAAATTATTAATTTTACAATTAGGTCCTTAAAATTGAATTTTTTTTATAGATCAATTTGGATCGGGTTTTTTTAAGGTACATATCAGGTCGAATTGATTTTAAGGTAATTATTTTCAGTTCGAATTCCGGTCAACTAAAAATCCAACTCGTGCCCATCCTTTGATTGCGTTTAGGTATACACTATCCTTCTATTTATGGTGGGAGGAGTTTGAGTAGTTTATTAAGAAAATGCTTTTGTTTTATGCATGGTTAAACTTTTTAGTTGTATAATTTAGGGTAAATTACACTAGTGACCACTTAATTATAAGGTTGGTGTCGATATGACCACTATACTTTCAATTTTGGTAAATATACCACTAAATTATTTAAATGATTTCAATTAGGCCACCAACCGTTAAAAATAACGGAAGAGACTGACGTGGCAATTAAATAAAATGATATAATTACACACTGATCCCTTTATTTATACAAACTCTCAATTTAGTCTTAATTTTAATTTAATAAAAAATATAAACTATTTAATAATTATTTTTAATTAATTAATTAATTATTTTCCCCTCCAATCAGGTGGTGACACGTGTCACTTGATTGGAGAAGGGAAATATAACACCCCTCACCCCGGATTAGAGGCAAGGAGCGTTATATTAACTTATAACTGATTCGGATTAGCAGCGGAAGGGGTTTATCAAATTCGTGTAATATTTTTTTCTTTCGAATACAAACATATATAATTTAGCTATCTTATATTCATTCACTACCCATGTGTAATCAACCATATCAATTACAAACATTATACATTTATCATACAAAATCTCATATCATAGTTCTATTGGCACTAAGGTGAGTTCATCCAATTCGATTTCCAACTTAAAATTTTATACCAAATCTAATTGAATTACAAGTTGCATACAAATTAACTTGTACATTTGTACTATCCACTTAATTTCTAAATTTCATTAGCTTCACTTCATTCGAATGAACTCATTCCAATTTTTATTCCATTCGAATATCATTTAATCAAACCGATTTGGTTTTCAATTAAAATTTCTAATTTCAATAACTTAAACTATTCGGTTATTACACCCATAGTCAAATTTCCAATAACTTAATTCAATTTTCATGTTAGCACATAAAAGCAAGTCCAATCATAATATAACTGAAACATTCATCATACTTATATATATATATCATATCATATCTAAATTATATCATCCATATCGTTTTTAGTTTCCCTTGTACAAAATATACCCGGGGTACTACAACAGCTAAACCTAAAGGTTGCCTATACAAAAAGAAATTCTCACAAAAAGAATTAAGCCCCAAACATATACGTGGGTAATCTATACCCCAAATATTTACCCCTTACATACATACCAAAATAGAGGGAAACGTATTATAAAAGTTCATACTGAACTAAAGTAGTAATTCATGAACATCACCATCAGACCGAACTGAACTAACATGCAGAACGCTAGGCCACCCAACATAAGCACGACAAAGATAGGGGAAAGACATACTTAATCTTCGTGTGAGGTAATAACGGGTGGAGGAGCAGCAAGCTAGAACCTAAAATTATTGGGAAGGAAGGAAGGGTTCGAGTGGTAAGTACTTCTCGTACTTAGTGAGGAAACCCTAATCTATCCGATTTCCATTTAATTTCTTATGATCATACAATATGTTTCACTTTGCACATTAGTTCATTCGAATGGTTCAAGCAATACAACAATTTCACAATTAATTGATACACACTAGCAATCATTCGAATATATGCATAGTGAGGCATGTAATTCCATCCGAATACAAGTAATTTCATACCAATCATATCATAGATATACATACAAGTCATGAAACCCAAATTAATCTTATCAAATTATCAATCCATCATATATTCGAATTGCATAGTATCACAAGAACAATAATTCATGATATTTCAACATCATAATCGAACACTCCAATTGCACCAATTTCATGAATTCAATTTAAACAATTACATTAGAAAAGCAGCAGCAAACTGAAGCAGATAATTTATTTATTTATAATTTAAATTTAACTTGCTGCTATCTAATTCAAAAAAAAACACCCAATCAAGTTCAATTTCAGATATCATTTTTTTAATTTTCATATTATCTCAATTAGCAATGCCCTGGATAGTAGAGTATGCTAGGTACTCAAGTCACATATAACTGAATTGTGAATCAAAATTCACCATGTAATAGGTACCACGTACCAAATCGTATCAACGTATAACATATCATAATGTCCGCAGACATTAAGCAAGAAGGTACACTTACGTACCACAATATCGAGTACACTAACGTACCGATTTTCTTATCGAGCTCAGACTCTAGGCTAGCCGTACTACCTGGACAGACTATACACACCAAGGGCTTTGCTTATTGACATTTAATTTAAGTCGTATAATTATTCAGAATTTTCAGAATTTACTTTTCAAGCTTTTCGATTGTGATCATGAATTTTCAATTTCAATGTATCATGATATCACATATATCATATAATGAGTTTCAATCCAATTATCATGTCATCAATTCAACATATACATATCATCCATTTTCATATCACATGATTCAATTCACATATCATAACTCAAATTCCATTCGAGCTTATCAACATACATATTGTATCAACCAATTCACTCAAACATTGGTCATTCAATCATCATATCAACCATGCTAATAACCCAGAATTTCATTAATCTAAAGTAGTCCAATAGACCTCAATTTCAATTCGAAATCTGTAGAACTAATGTTTTGATATAATAATTGAAAAATGTTTTGGACTGATCTAAAAAGTATTTAAAACATTTTCCAAAAGTCCAAATAACTTGAAACCATGTTTAGGGATGTTTTAAAAGGTTTTCATATGTTTTCAAAGGCCAAACTACAGAAAACTGTCTAGGTGTTTCGAAACACCTTAGGGCGTTTCGAAATATGGGTTTACAGTAGCCAAAACGTTTCGAAACGGGGTTTCATTGGACAGGATTTTTGCCCAGCGTTTCGAAACGGGCTAGGCCGTTTCGATACGCCCACGTGGCAATGACCCCAACGGTCATAAACCCCAACGACTATTTTCCCAACTAACTTTCAAAATGCAGGCGTTTCGATATGGGCGTATAGCGTTTCGATACGTGTTTCGAAACGACAAGGGGGTGTTCCGAAACGGGTACCCTGACAGACTGCAACGGCTCTTTCTACATTAAGAGCGTTTCGAAACGGCTTCGAGCGTTTCGAAACGGGGAGCTGCAGAACTGCATTTATGGTGAGAAT
Organism: Hibiscus tridactylites; assembly: GCA_958450335.1. Lineage (NCBI taxonomy): Eukaryota > Viridiplantae > Streptophyta > Magnoliopsida > Malvales > Malvaceae > Hibiscus > Hibiscus tridactylites. Next base: position 44,277,111 of record OY288292.1, read on the forward strand.
AAAGTCCTCAACGGCTCCAATATGATCCCAACGGCTAGTAACGGCTACAAACTCATTTGTGAGTATAAAAAGGACCTCCAAGCATCAAGAGAAGGCTAATGCTCATATTGTCAAACATCAAATGATCAAAAAGTGTCTTAGTGCTTAAATTGTCATTTCTTGTATAGACAAACACTAGTGAGCCAAAAATTGTCAAATTTGCTCAAGTGTTTTAGGTTTTGGGTGAGTGCTTCATTGTGCAAACAAACACCTATTAGAGGGTTTAAGTTTGCTTTCATTATCTCTTTGTAAAGAGGGTTATTGATCAAGGCTTTGGGTAGAAGCTTGATCGGTTGTAAGGGTTTCCTCCTAATCCTAGAAAAGGGGACGAATCAATTAGTGGATTGATTGAGAAATCCTTAGTGGGAAGCTAAGGTAGTGGATGTAGATGCTTGGTTAGAAGGCCGAACCACTATAAATCATCGTGTCTTTTTACATTCTAGCTTCCACAACCCTTCCACCCAAATATCCATCTCTCCACCACTTGGTGAGCTAAATTGGTTGATCGAATCGAGCTCCACACATCCCAACAATTGGTATCAGAGCTTGGCTCAATCGAAGAGGATTAACATCCTATTGAGAAGATCCGGCAAGCTCGATCACTATTTCATCAACCGGCTCAAATGGCACAATCAATCGACAAACCGCCTTTCTTTGACGGAGACCACTATGCCCATTGGAAGACAAAGATGAAATTCTTCTTGAAGTCAAGAGATTACAAGCTATGGGACATAGTTGAAGATGGTTCATTCGTGCCTCAAAGAATTAAAGCGGAGTGGAGTGCCGACGATCGCAAGAAGATGGAGCTAAATTGCAAAGCCTTGCACATTCTATTTTGTGCATTCGGTCCATCCATCTATGAGAAGATGTCTTATTGTGAGAGTGCCAAGGAGGTATGGGACAAGCTTGAAGTCACATACGAGGGGACAAATGAAGTCAAGGAGACCAAGATTGGGCTCCTAATCTTGGAGTATGAGAACTTCAAAATGGACCCGGAAGAGAACATCGAGAAGATGTTTGATAGGTTCTCCACCATCACCAACGGTCTTAAAGGTTTTGGAGAAGCCATCCCGGAAGAAAAGCTTGTTCGAAAGCTCATCTACTCACTTTCCGAGTCTTGGGACTCAAAGAGGACCGCCATCATCGAAGCCAAAAATTTGAAGACTTTGAAGCTTGATGAACTTATGGGGTCACTCCTTACTCATCAAATCATGAAGAAAAATAAAGAGGATGAGAAGAAGAGGGAAGAAATTAGAGCTATGGGAGAGAAGAAAATCAAAGGGCTTGGCATCAATGCAAGTGCCATGGCTCTCAAATCCTCCACTTGCCATCATGTCTACACAAGTGAAGAGGAGGATGAAGATGAAGAGATAGTTCATCTCTTCAAGAAGTGTGCCCCGTTCATGAAGAAAGCTTTGAGAGAGCTTGAACGAGAACCTAAAAGAAAGGAGAGGGCAAGCACTTCTAGCCATAAGAAAAAGGCATATGTGGCTACTTGGAGTGATGAAGACTCCACCAATGATGAACAAGCCAACCTTTGCCTTATGGCCATCGAAGAAGATTCAAGGGTAACTTCTAATTCATCTACTTCATGTTCTTACACTTTTGATGAATTACGAGATGCCTATGATGATTTGGTTTTAGATTTTAAAAGCCACATTTTGAAAAACAATAAATTGATTTCAAAGTTAAAAATTCAAAATGATTTGCTTTCTAAAACCAAACTTGAACTTGAAGCAAAACTTGAAGAGTTTGAATTAAAATGTTTTGATTTACAAAAATTGCTTCAAAATGTTCAAGAAGAAAAAGATTTGATTTCCAAAGAGCTTGAAAAGAAAAACAATCTTGGAAAATCAAATTTTAATGTTAGACAATCTAGTGCCCCTATATTTATTAAAGAAAAATGTTTTAGAAGTATTTGGGTCCCAAAAGGACTTAATACTTCAATTAAAAAGGATGACATTGAAAATTGGATTCCTAAGGGGACTAAAATTTGTACAACTAACGTTTATGGATCCAAAGCAATTTGGATACCAAAAACTACTTGATTGTCTATTGTAGGTGTGATGGAGATGTTCAACAAGTCAAACTTTGAGGGGGAGCTCCATACACACAAGGAAGAACACTTGAAGAAGGAAGGCTTCACATCCTCCCTTGAGTTCAAGTGTTGGTAAAATTTCTAGTTGTTTTGAATTAATTTGTCTTATTTTTTAGTTTGTTCAACTAGATGATCATATATGATGGACTAACATTTTTGATGATGCTTTGAGTAAGGGGGAGCCATTTTTAACCAATTTCTTATTTTTGTCAAAGTTTTTACCTCTATTGTTATTTTGAACTTAATGTTTTAAATTCTTTTTGATATAACAAAAAGGGGGTGAAATGGTTTGAAAAATTGAATTTTCAAATGAATAAAGGGGAGCTTTATTTGAATAAAAATTTTAATCTCTTATTCACATTTTTAAAGTTAAAGGGGGAGAATCCCAAACAATTTTTCAAGTGGTTTTATTATATCAAAAAGGGGGAGATTGTAGAACTAATGTTTTGATATAATAATTGAAAAATGTTTTGGACTAATCTAAAAAGTATTTAAAACATTTTCCAAAAGTTCAAATAACTTGAAACTATGTTTAGAGATGTTTTAAAAGGTTTTCATATGTTTTCAAAGGCCAAACTACACAAAACTGTCCAAGTGTTTCGAAACACCTTAGGGCGTTTCGAAACAAGGGTTTACAGTAGCCAAAACGTTTCGAAACGTGTTTCGAAACGGGGCTTCATTGGACAGGATTTTTGCCCAGCGTTTCAAAACGGGCTAGGCCGTTTCGATACGCCCACGTGGCAATGACCCCAACGGTCATAAACCCCAACGACTATTTTCCCAACTAACTTTCAAAATGCAGGCGTTTCGATACGGGCGTATAGCGTTTCGATACGTGTTTCGAAACAGCAAGGGGGTGTTCCGAAACGGGTACCCTGACAGACTGCAACTGCTCTTTCTACATTAAGAGCGTTTCGAAACGGCTTCGAGCGTTTCGAAACGGGGAGCTACAGAACTGCATTTATGGTGGGAATAAAGTCCTCAACGGCTCCAATATGATCCCAACGGCTAGTAACGGCTACAAACTCATTTGGGAGTATAAAAGGGACCTCCAAGCATCAAGAGAAGGCTAATGCTCATATTGTCAAACATCAAATGATCAAAAAGTGTCTTAGTGCTTAAATTGTCATTTCTTGTATAGACAAACACTAGTGAGCCAAAATTGTCAAATTTGCTCAAGTGTTTTAGGTTTTGGGTGAGTGCTTCATTGTGCAAACAAACACCTATTAGAGGGTTTAAGTTTGCTTTCATTATCTCTTTGTAAAGAGGGTTATTGATCAAGGCTTTGGGTAGAAGCTTGATCGGTTGTAAGGGTTTCCTCCTAATCCTAGAAAAGGGGACGAATCAATTAGTGGATTGATTGAGAAATCCTTAGTGGGAAGCTAAGGTAGTGGATGTAGGTGCTTGGTTAGAAGGCCGAACCACTATAAATCATCGTGTCTTTTTACATTCTAGCTTCTACAACCCTTCCACCCAAATATCCACCTCTCCACCACTTGGTGAGCTAAATTGGTTGATCGAATCGAGCTCCACACATCCCAACAAAATCAGCATAGCAAACATCATATCTCAATTCAAGCATATAGAACACTAAAATTCACATATCACATGCATACGATCATTTTTCCATTAATCCTTCTTCCCTTACTAAAATCAGATAATTAATTAATCCAATTGCATGCTCAACATAATTAAAAATCAAATTAAGACAGTTGGGACTCTAATCCCAACTCTAAAGTTGTTTCACTCACAGTTCGCCGAGCTAATTTTGTATCCGAATGCCCTTTGCTCGATCCGAAGCCGTTCCCGGTGCAATTTCCTCTTCGACTCTTTTGCTTCTAGGATCTAAGGAATTCAAGCCAAACAATAGGAAATTTTCAGAATTCATTTCATGTATTTTGAGGCTGAATTTTATTTTTTATTCAAAACAGTCCCTATACTTTTACGGTTCGATAAGACTAATTCCCATTTTCCTAATTTCTTTAATTAATCACTTAAACCTTAAAATTGATCACTAAAATTGATGGATTTCACATCCTACAGATTGTTAATCAATTTATTAACACTCCATTTAATCTAATTTTACAACTTTAATAATTCTCATGTTCTTAATTTTTCCTTCTTTTCATTTATACACAGTTCTGACCACCTAATTTAATTCATTTCGTATTTCCTGTACACAACTCCAAATCGATCACCGTTTGTTCCTAAATTCAATTAACATACCTAATTTCAACATATCAAAATTTCAGATCGAAATTCCTAATAGATTATTTTCTACAATTTTCCAAAGTTCACTGTCCAGCTAGGAGCATTGCTGGACAATTTTGCATGCTGATTAAAATGTGTTTTTCAAATTTTACCACAGCCATCAGAACTCCTTTTTACAATTTTTCTATCATTTTAGACATGTCAAGGTAGAACATATAAAAAATTTAGCACTAAACTCTTACTAGTGAATTTTTTATGATTTTCTAAAGTTGCATGTCATGTAACTTGCCAAATCTGTCCAAATAATTTCATGCATGTTCATAAGCTTTTATCTTTTAAAATTTTCTTAAGAATTCTTATGAACTTAGAAATTTTCCAGCAGCCACATCTAATGACATCCTCTTCATAATTTTCTAAACACATTTAAACATTTGATCTATTGAAATTTCTACCATAATCGAACTAAGAAGGGAGTAAGCTACTTACTTTCAATTTTCTTTTGAATTTTCTAAGGGAATTTCAATGCCATGTAAGCTCTTCTTCCTTCTTCACCGAAAACTTTCCAATTTTCTCTCTAGTTTTTGTGTTTATGTTTTTGGTGTGAATGAACAATTGATTTTGGTGATTTTGGTTTGGAGTAGCCGGCTAAGGAAAGAAAGAAAGGGAAGGGGGACAATTTTAATGAGATATGACAACTAAGTCATGTCCCAACCAATTCCCTTATTAACATCTTTAATAATACCACTTAATTATATATAAAGTCTTAATAATCCTATTATTCCATGAAATTTCAAGAGTTAATCTATGCATTTTAACTTTAGCATGTAAGCCTTGTATTTTTTCTCTTGTTCGGTTTGGTCATTAGACATATTGACCGGGTCTCCTTGAACGTTTACATCAAAATTCGATTTGGTCCTTATGAACCTATTTCTAATTTTAACTCAATTAAGAAATTAATCTTAATAATTTATCTAATCGCTTAAATAATTCCCCTAGTCTTCTAGGCTAATTTTTTTTGGGATGTTACAGGAAAATAGAAGAAAAGGAAATAGGGATTGGGAGGAATTGAACCCACATCCTTAGAGAACTCAAGGAGTGTGCTTACCACTGAAACAAGCTAATTTTTAGGATATGAGATACAACCTTTGATATATGTTTAAATGGTTGTTAATGACCGAAAAAATGAAACAAAAATTAATAAATCTAGGCGAATTCGAACCCAGAACCCTAGAGTGAAAGTAGCATATGCTTGCCATCAAACCAAATATATTTTCAAGTTATAAAAGTCAACATTTAATATATGTCTTATAATATTGTTAAAGCCCGAAAAAAGAAAAAAATATGGTTTTAGGAAAATCAAACATGAAACATCAAATTTAATTAAATTTTATTTAAATTTAGAAATGTGATATTTTTAAATTTAATATAAGATATATTAACTACAAGACACTTTCAGTTTACACAAATATTATATTAGCAATATAATAACATATATAGAACACTCAATACAAAAGGTTCAAATTTTAAATTTAATTAAAATTTATTAAAATTTAAAAATGTAATATTTTTATTTAAATTTTGATTTATTTAATTAAATGTTGATTTATTTAATTAGATTAGATGTTTCATGTTCGATTTTCTTAAAACCATATTTTTTCCTTTTTTCGGGCATTAACAATATTAAATAAATCGAATTTAATTAAATAAATCAAAATTTAAATAAAAAAATATCACATTTTTAAATTTAAATAAAATTTAATTAAATTTAAAATTCGAACCTTTTTTATTGAGTCTTCTATGTATGTTATATACTGCTAATATAATATTTGCGTAAACTAAAAGTGTCTTGTGGTTCATATATCTTATATTAAATTTAAAAATATTACATTTTTAAATTTAAATAAATTTAATTAAAAATATGATATTTTTATTTAAATTTTTATTTATTTAATTATATTAGATGTTTTATGTTCGATTTCCTAAAACCATATTTTTTTTCTTTTTTCCAAGCTTTAACAATATTATAAGACATGCTCATCCCCTTGTGTCCTGGTGGCAAAAGTAGATGTTTATCATCCCTTGGGACCCGGGTTCAAGCACCAGTAATGTCATGCTATGTGTGCCGTCTTTGAAAAGACTTAGAAAGTTGAACAGATGCTACCCTTGCATCGCACCAGCATATTAAAAAAACAATATTATAAGATATATATTAAATGTTGAATTTTATAACTTAAAAATATACTTGGTTAGATGGTAAACATATGCTACTTTCACTCTAAGGATCTGGGTTCAAATCCGCCCAGGTTCATTAATTTTTGTTTCGTTTTTTCAGTCATTAACAACCATTTAAACATATATCAAAGGTTGTATCTCATATCTCAAAAATTAGCTTATTCTAGCGGTAAGCACGCTCCTTGAGTTCCCTAAGGATGTTGGTTTGATTCCTCCCGGCCCCCATTTTCCCTTTCTTCCATTTTCCCTTCTCCAATAAGGTGACATGTGTCACCACCTGATTAGAGGGGAAATTAATTAATTAAAAATAATTATTAAATAGTTAATATTTTTATTAAATTAAAATTAGGACTAAATTGAGAGTTTGTGTAAATAAAAGAGATCAAGTGTGTAATTATATCATTTTATTTAACTGCCACGTCAGTCTCTTCCGTTATTTTTAACGGTTGGTGGCCTAATTAAAACCATTTAAATAATTTAGTGGTATATTTGCCAAAATTGAAAGTATAGTGGTCATATTGGCACTAACTCTATAATTAGGTGGTCACTAGTGTAGTTTACCTTATAATTTAATAATAATTTGGAAAACCATATATATATAAAACAGAAAATAGAAAATAAAGTTAGGGAAAAGTATATACAAAGATGAAAATGAGCCTGAATATAATAAAATGTGTTTTTTTGTGTGCAAAAACTGAAATTTTTATATAATTAAATTAACTTGTTTTTAATTTAATCAATTAAATCGACTAATATGATGTTTTGTAATATTTTCGGTTAATGTCATACCGCAACTGTATTGTAACTATGTGGTACCGTATAACTACCCTTTTAAGAGATTCACAACAAAGGTATTATGCTGTTAAACGTCAAGACATAAGAAAAGTGCACAAAACCAAAATTTGTACCTCATTCAACAACTAAATCTAATTTTGCATAAAAGCCATAAACCTTATTTTTTAGTTTCGAACAATCTAACCTGTTTGGACAAGTCCTCAACTTTGCTAATTTAACTTAGAATGCTACTCCCTAACAAATGGCAGGTGTGTTTGCAATATAACGTTGTTGGAACAAACTGAACTCTCAGACCCTACTAGACTTCTTACAACACATGCCAGATTAAGAAAAAATAACCACTATGCAAAGTGGATGGAAATCGTCTACCCCTAACTATGCCCACATTAGTATCTCTATTTTAAAATAACAGGTTTAGGGTTAGGGGTTTAAGGTTATGACTTAGGATTAACGTGTAGATAATTAGGGGTAGGGTATATTTTTAGGGTTTAGGATATGAAAAATAGAGTTAGGGCTTAAAGTTTAAATTTTTGGTGTTTTTTAATAGGAGTATATAAGGAGACATGGTTAGAGCCTAGGGGCAGAAGATTTTTACTCATACAAAGTCTTCTTTAGACTCGGTAATAATCCTTTTTCTTCACTCAACATCTCTCCCCAACTTAATAGATTTGTTATTTTTTTCTATCGACTAGTTTAATTTGACAAAAATTAAAATCCGAGGGTCAAAAGTGAAAAAATTCAAAAAATTAAAATGTTTTTTTTTATAAGTTGAAAGGCCAAAAATCTAAATAAAAAAAAAAAAAACCTTTTGGCGTATTCCAAATTGGATTCCTTATAACATGAGCGAGCAAGCCCCACAGGAATCTCTCCCTCTGTCAATCTCCTGCTCTATTTATTTATTGTTTTATTTTGTGTGTTGAGGCAATTATTGTTTCCTTAATAACAAATCCATCTTCTTTCTTCCACTTTCAGACCTCTCCACTTTCTGGTTTTTATTGCCTTTATGATGTCTGTTGACCTACACGCCCCTGGCTTATTCATTCCTTCTTCTCAACATCATCACTTATTTGCCTCATCTGAGTCCGGCTCAGAGCTGAGTTCACCCACCGCTTCCGATCACCTGGGTTCAAGTTCAACCACCACGGAGAGCAGTGAAGAGGAAGAAGACTGTTTTATTGGCGAGCTCACTCGCCAGATGGCTCAGTTCATGCTTCAAGATGAAGATAAACATGAACAGGTAAAAAAAATATTCGGTTTTTCTCTGCTGGGTTGTTCTTTTTTTAAAAGAAAAACTGATTTTTTTCCTTCTTATTTGATTTTCAGTCGTCCGGTTCACCTGTGGTTGAGAAATTTGAAACGGCAACGTATAGCCATGGGTTTCAATCAAAGCAAGAACTTATTGATGATCAAATCAAAGCTATCCAGGTAAGCATGGGCATGCATGAATCATGATGGGTCTTTTTTTTTTTTTTAGTTTTTGAATTGCAGGTAAAATTGCAGTAATTTTACTCGAATTTTACAGTTTTACAAGCTGAAACAAGAGAAAACAGTGAAGCAAAAGGAACAAAAGCCGAGGACCAATCATCAACAAAGCAAAGGGAAAGTTCCCATTAACTCTAATACTCCATGGTATACTCTGCAGCAACAACAAAGAAAGCAACGAACCGGTTCCGATATGAGGCCGCTTTTTCTTACCGGATCCGGCTCGAGAAACGGTTCTTGTGGAACCGGTGTGTTCTTACCTCGGGGAACCGGTGGAGTTCCTTGCAACCCACGCAAGAAACAAGGTTAGAAACAAGTACCTTTCTTTAAAAAAAAAAACTTTTGGTTCCAGAGTGATTGAAATGTTACTTTTATGTTAATTATGAGGTCTCTTTAGGATTCAGACAAAGTTTGGTCGGGTTAGTTGGGGTAGTTAAGTGTTCAGTAGACTATTAGTTACATCGTATATTTGATGCATTGTCAATAAATTTTTTTAACAAAAATAGAAAAACAGTTTTGATATATTTGTTTTTACTATATAATTTTATTTATAAAATTTGATGAATGTGAACTGGAATCTTTACTTGCCATGGTCCCCCTAGTTTTACTCCATTTATTTCATCTCCATTTTGACTTATGTATTCCAATTTATTATAAAAGCAAAACCCCAATATTGGACCCTGATCCATTGATTCATATGGTGACATTATATTATACCTATTCGATTCTTTTAACACGAATTTTTTAACCTTATTCCGTATCCGGTTCGATATATTTACCTCGGATTTAGTTTCGATCAGGATGTGCCACGGTGCTGATTCCGGCAAGAGTAGTTCAAGCCCTAAAGCTCCACTTTGAGAAAACAGGGGTTCCACCAAGGTTCAATACTACTGATTTCAAAGGTAGGCAATGAAAACTTTGCTTCCTTTTCGTTTTGTATTTACCACTTAGCATGTTAGATTAAAAACTTGTTTCCCATGCAGATGCTTGTGAAGGCATGAATTCGGCTCAAAATGGTCGGTCCGGGGCGGCGGTACCGGCTACGAGCCAGCATGAAGAAGTGAGTCTACCTCAAGAATGGACTTATTAAAAAGCACTTGTGGACTGTGTTTCAACCGGATCGTTGAATAAAGATAAATAAACGGAACAAAACAAAGTTTCGGAAAAGAATAAAGAGGAAGGGGACGAAAAGACAGATATGGTGGTGGTAAAATAGACATAGGGAATCTGGAGAGAATAAGACATTTGTGAAATAAAAATTTGTTTGTCTAACTGATTAGTAGACTCTTTGTACCTTTCTCTGGCGTTGCTGGCTGCAGCCTTGGCTTCTAGTCCTTTTTGTAAAAACCATTGTAATAAAAACCAGCTACTAGCAATATAAGAATTTCCTAGAATTCGTCCTGCCTACCATGCGGGTGAAAACAAAATTATACTAATATAGAAGTATAAAACAAAAAACAATATTATAATAATATTAATTATAATCTAATAAATTTTAATTAAATTTACGTCCTATTAATTTATGATACTATGCTCGATCAAGATTTTAATTATTAAGCTAAACAAAATTAAAAAGGGAAATAATCATGACATGCACTGCCATTTTTGGCATCCCTTGCTTGCTCAATTTCTAGATGCAGTGCTGGCCATCTTTATGATTTTTTTATAATTATTTGTATTCGATTTATTTGTATTCAATTAATCTAATCGAATACAACATACATCAATTGTAAAAATGATATTTTTAAATTTAATTAATTTACAATGTCAAAATTTGAAGGGTCAAAGTCTATTTTGTTAGGGTCTTTAAACTCAATTTTACCATACTCAAACTATAATATTTAATAAATATTCAATAAATTAAATCGATTAATATTAATAAATATATAAATATATTACTGTAAAATAATTTGTGGACAACATAAATCTTGATTCCTGTTTGTCGAGTCTACCGACAGTGAATTCTACTGTTTGGCTATAAAAATCGGTGGGGCATCGGAAAAGAACATTAGGAAGGACAGATATTTTTACAAGGAAAAGAAGAGCAGTGCAGTTTGAACAAGGCAGTCCAGCAGGCAATAATAATGAAGGGGGGCCACTGTCTCTAATCATGGATAAATTATGGGGTCAATTGAACAGCTAACTCACCCTGTTTGGAAGCCTGGAAAATTGCTGGGATCTTTTCATCTTATTCCCCTGTTGAATCTCAACAAGATTCTGATCTGATTGTATGAGATTTAGAGCTGCTGGCGCTATCTACTGCTGATCTATTGTGCAGATTATGAGCAAGCTAATGGCTGGCATGAACATGAGTTTTCAAATGGTTGGTTTGATTATTTGATCGAACTTTTTTTTTTTGGGTACAGTATATGTCTATTTTATGATTTATGTTCGGAATTCATGACTCTCTCTTCCAACAATACCGTTTGTTAAAGTTTAAACCCGAGCTCTCATTTTAGGAGAGCAATATATCTTGCCATTTCACACGACCTTTGTTGGTTGACCGAACTAAATTTCTATTAACCATAAATTTAAATAAAGATATTTGTAATTAATCAATACTATCATATTAGTATATAACTAAATTTCTATTAACTGAAAATTTAAATAAAGACTCGGGTTCAAATCGCTTTGTCCGTGTTGTGTGTACATTGTCTATGGGTAAAGAATATGTATGAACAAATATTACCTCATAATCACCTTAACACTACTAAAAAGTCTAATATGATTTTTATTTGAAAAAAAAACATAAAATTTTAATAACATCAACTTAATTGTTATCTGAAATTAATATCGAGCATTAATCGAACAAAATTAAATTTCAATGGTCTAATTTAAGGAAAATACTTCGATACACAAACCTTTTAATTTTAGGGTTTAAAGATTTAGATTGTGGTTTAGGGTTTATGTTGTAGAGTGTAGAATTTAAGGTTTAGGGCTAGAATTTAGAGTTTAAGGTGTTAGGACTAGGGACTTAAGTTTTAGATTTTATGGTTTAAATATGAAGGGTTGTGTAAATTTTTTTTACACAACTTGTGTATCAAAATATAACTCTAATTTAATTGCTACCAAATAATGAATATTTTTTTTGAGAAAAAAAAAGAAATCATTAAGTTTTTGGGTAAACTATCTGTTTGACCACCAAACTATTGTGAAAGTTTTAAAATGACCACCATAGAAAAAAACGCGCCATTTCACTACCCAAACTATTAAAATGGGATCAATTTGACCACCAGCCGTTAATGGGCTAACGGAAGGTGACGTGGCAGTTAAAAAATTAAAGGTATAATCACACATTTGGTCCTTATTATTTACACATTCTTAAAATTTAGTCCTAATTTTAAACTAATAAAATTAATGTATTTTAAATGTCTAAAATACCCTCATCTTCATCCCCACTTTTTCCCCTTCTTCCCCGACCTCCCATTTCCCCCTCCTTCTTCACCGTTTCCTCCATCTCCAGCAACCTACCAAGTTCAATATGCTTCAATAATTGAATTGAGCAACTTATCCATATGTTTCACTTCCCGAAAAACAGTAACGACACTCGAAATCAAAGCTTCATGCGAAGGAGCCTTAAAATTTTCACTCTCGACTAACTGATCTTTCCAACCAAGAGGGTCATTGTAACAATCTAAAATTTGAATTCTAAAATGTCACTAAAAAAATTAATTTTAAAGAAGAAAACAAAGCAAAACTCGAGCAGTTTTATAGCTTTAATTTATTTAAAAAAATAATTAAATTATGTTTCTTCATTTAGAAACAAAATGAAAATTATGTAGAGCAAAAATTTATTCACCTTTCATCTAATGAAGCGACACTAATTCTTTGCTTTTCAGCAACTCCAAATAAAACGATGAACTCCGAGAAAATGAAACGACGATAAAATCTCTGCAACAAATTAATAATCAAACAATTATCCTAATTTGAAGGTAGCAACGATTAATTAAATGGGTTTTAAAAGAAAAAAGGAAATGAAAGCGAGCCGTGACGACGATTTTTCTGCCAAAATGGAGAAGAGCTGAGACTGGTGCCTAAGAGGCAGAGAATGAACAGTGATGATGTTAGGTTGTTTTTTGTTTTAGAATTCGATAGTGGAAATAGAAATATTAGGGAGTTAGATGGTGTTGTGAATAAGGGTGAATGGGTTGTTTTGCAGTGATGATGATCGGAAGGGGAGGAAGACATTTATTTTAAATGTATTTTAATTGATTTATTTTATTAGTTTAAAATTGGACTAAATTGAAAGAATGTGTAAATAATAAGGACTAAATGTGTGATTATACCTTTAATTTTTTAACTGCCACGTCACCTTCCGTTAGCCCATTAACGGCTGGTGGTCAAATTGATCCTATTTTAATAGTTTGGGTAGTGAAATGACGCGTTTTTTTCTATGGTGGTCATTTTAAAACTTTCACAATAGTTTGGTGGTCAAACAGATAGTTTACCCTAAGTTTTTTTTTATCAAAGATGTCAGCTGGATTTTATTAATAAGGGTTATTACAATAAAAGCAACTGAACCGACATCAGTTCAGTGTAAAGAAAATTCACCACGAAATCGTGAGGAAAGAGACAAAAATGGATGAAACCAGGCCGGCTAAGAATCAACATGCAAAGCTTCGGAAGGTGGAGGAGCGGTGTCGATTCTGTGAAAACAATGGGGAGAATATGAGGAGGAGCCCCGGTCTGAAAAAGCCTCAAATTTTAGGGGTGTTTGATGGACTGCCTGTCCTTTTCCGTGAAGAGGAGAACATCCGTCGGAACGTCTTCGATCCAGACGGTGTCCTGATGAGCTGAGAGGCCTAACTTTGCCAGAATGTGGGTCGCTTTGTTACCGTTCCGGTGAGTGAAACTTAAATCACATTTATAGAACTGATTTATTACTCCCTCTGTCCCACTTAAGATGTCCATTTTGTGTTTTAAAATTGTCCCACTTAAAATGTCTCATTGATAAAATCAACAACTTTTACAAGACATATTTACCTTTCTACCCTTTCTTTAGTTTTCCAACAAAATAAAATTTAACTTTTTAAGGATAAAATTGACATTTTAATTATTTTACATCACATGTCTTACACAATTTTTTTCTTCCTAAAACTACGTGAAAAGTCAATAATGGACATTATATTTGGGACGGAGGGAGTATAAATTTTCCATTGCTGATGAGTGCACTTAATTGCGAAAAATCATGATCTGGCCGACGGAGCTTCTCAATAAAGGTGCGGGCATCACCTTCCAGGATAATTTGGGAAAAACCCATATCAAGAGCAAATTGCAGACCGTGAACGGCGGCTAGGGCTTCGGCAACAAACGAATTTCGGATTTCATTTTGACTTCGATAACAAGAGCCCAGTAAGTGTCCTCTTTCATCTCTGATTAAGATTCCAGAGCTTGATTTTTTTTCCGAATCTTTATAGCCTGCATCGAAGTTTACTTTAACTGTTGGTGCAACAGGTGGTTTTCAAGTCGTTTCGTTTCCTGGCAGGGATTGGGGAGGCTGAATTTGAAGTGAGTTCATTTCCTTGTCATAGCTTTGTATAAAGGTTATAGTCTCAGCTGGTATTTTTCCTTCGTGTTATAGCTTGTTTCTACTGTACCATATGGCCCATATAGTGATAGCTATTTTCCTATGAGTGGTCTTTGAATGATGCATCAGTATCCATGTTAACCATTCTTTAAAACTCACTGTGTTTAGATGTAGAGGCCGTGTGATTCCCAAACTCTTCCATATGTCATAAGCAAAATGGCAGTCACGTATGACGTGTTCAGTAGATTCTGTGCTTGTATTACATCTTAGACAAGATGCGTTTTGAGTTATCTTCCTAAAACATAAATTCTGTCTAGTAGGAAGAAAGCCATGTATGAATTTCCAAACACAGATTTTTATTTTTGAAGGACAAGGTACCTGCCAGATTGCTTTGAAAATGTATTCTGTTGTGTTGTTGCTATCTTGATTGAGAAGCTTTTTGTATCCACTTCTTAATGAGTAAATGCCAGATGGTTCTTCTGCCCAGACTTGAAAATTTTCTTCTTTGTTGTAGGGTAGAGTAATGCTTAAGATAGCTTCTGCATCTCTCTGATTAAAAACAGAGTTTATAATATTTTCATCCCACATGTTGTTGTCTGTTTGGATAAGGTCTGAGACATTCTGGATAGTATTTGTTTGAGGGGATGTGATCCTTGGATTCTCCTTGACAGGGAGCCAAGGGTCATTCCATATAGATACTTTATATAAAAATATTTGCTTAAGTTACCTCTTATTGATATTGTGGATTTGATTGAATTCAAATTCACTTCCACTCCATTTATAATTATTTGTTGAATTACTTTTCAAATATATATTTTTATATAAAAATATTTTTATTTATTTACATTACGAGTAAGATAAAAAATATATATATTTGATTAAATAAAGAGTTCTTATTACAAATGATAAATGTCAAGACTCGAACTCACACGAGATGAGAGAAAAGTTAATGTGACACGTTAGTATCTGCCAACGACAGTCAACGAGATTGACCTTAATGAAAACGAATTAAAAGTTCAATAACTTTATCGCAAGTTTTAAAAGTACAGTAACCAAAATAAAAGCATCTTAAAATTTTGATGACTATTTATATAGTTTACCTAATTTAACAATAACATATTTATCAGATTTTCTGTTTAAATCGTGACAGTTAACAGTATTATGAGGACCAGAATCAAAATTAAACCAAATGAAGGGAAAGCTGGCCAGTATCATGTTGGATTAATTCAAAATTCCATTTTCGAATGCGGCTATCAAGAGATTCTATTTGTTCTTAGTATGTTCAAATGAGTTTCACGTGGGCAGAGCAGCCTTTTTCATTCCGGGTTCGGCGATTCCATCTTCTAGAAAAAGAAAATACCTCAAATATTGTCCATTGTAATCTGATGGCATATATAATTCCCTTTAATAAAAATAATCTAATTTAATAACAGAATAAATTTCATAAATGATCATTAAATTTTTGCTAAACAGTTCAATCAAAATTACAATTGAAAATTTAATATTTAAGTTGAAACAATTGAAATAAAACTACAAAATTAGTGTTCAAATTGAAACAACTAAAAATTCAGTTACCAAATTAAATAATTTAAAAAGTTTAATTACATGCTAATTATCGAGACAATAAAGAGTAGTATGTAGTGCAACAAGTGGTCAGAATGACAAAAAAAAAATACCATTCTATGCCGCAAAACATAGGATAAGTGTGTTATATTGGGTAATTACGGTGCTTTTTTTTCAAGTAAATATCTTGAATGAGGCTATGTGATAAACTAAATTTTAAATAGTTACCCAACATGGTACCTTTATCATATGACTTGTGGCATATGTTAACTAAACTCAAGAGTAAAATAATATTATTTATTTTTATTCTAATGATTACAGGTTAAATTAAAAAATGTACCAAATTTTAAGTATTATGTAATACAACACACCTCTTTTATATTGGGGCACAAAAAGGTACAGAAAAAAGCTAGACATAGGATTTTTGTCCAACTTATAAGTAGGGTGAGCATTCGATTCAGTCAAGTCGAGTAAAAAAAAATCGAATTATTCAAGTTGACGCGTCATAATTTTACAACTCAAAGTTTATTTAAATTTTTTTCAATTCGAGTCAAGTCGAATTTTCAAATTCATATACAAATTTAATTGTAATTACTTATTGATTCTAATTTAAAGGACTTTCTCTAATCATATATTAACTGAAAAATATGAAATCCGAAACAACCTAAACCCAAAATAACTTTATCCAGATTTACTCCAACGTCCCGAATTTTGTCCTCTGGTTTGAACCAAAGACAAATATTGCTTTTACTGGGATATCTCGGGGCTCAATAGGAAAACATTATACATTTGATCAATACCACACACACGGACGCAGAATTTTATATTAGAAAAATTAATCATATAAAATTTTAGAGCACGAATTTATATAATTTTAGGGTAAACTAAATTTTTAATAAAAAATATATAATATATCTAAATCATATACGAAATTCAAATTCTCAGAAAAAGGGATTTTCAGAATCCAATCCAATTCCATCGTCATCATGTACATTAATCAACAACCCATGGGAGGAAGATCAGATTGCAACAAGGATTCGGTATTTTTCTTGAAAACCCTACTGCCAAACAATAAAAATCCCAACGTATGACCGGCAACCGCCACTAGAAACACCCCGCCGTTAAAAGACATGACAGCAAGCATTACCAAATAAGAAAGGCCAACCCTAGTGGCATGCAACAACGTCTGCACCACACCGGCGGAGACGTTGTTGCTTGACCCCGGCTTGATCAGCCGTGAATGCGAGAGCCATTCGGCGACGAAAGCGAGCACAAAAATGAATATCAAGGCCAATGCGTACATGCCGGCGCCGCGACGGCCGGGCCAGCGGGAGAAGAGGATCTCGGCGTTGTTGCCCCAGAAAAAGGTCATATGCATCATCATCATTTTGTGGTGGTGCATCCCTGAGGTCCCATTGGTCGATTGCGATGTCGGTGCCATGCCTTCCATGCCATGGTCATGATTCATTGTAGCTACACGGTGCAAGTACTGTAAATTTGAAGTTCAAATGTGGAAATATAGTGTTTTTGGGTGGAAATTAGAGTTGAATCTGAAGGAGATGATGATATAAGGAGGTTAATAAGACCAAAATTTTAGGGGTTTTAGAGAGAAAATGTACAGTACAGTATCATTTATTGTACTGTTAAATTTTGTACTACAATTTAATTTGTTTTAGTTCTCTTGGTCCCTGCAATTGGCAAGCTCTACTTTGAATTTTCTTAACCAAATAATACCATTGACCCAAATTTTTAAAATGAATTATATATAAATTAAATGGTAAAAATATTCATACATGCTTAAGAAACTATGAAATTTAGAAGTAAAAATAAGACATATTAGGAACATGAAAAGATAGAAAATATTTTTTTATTCCCTATTAATTTTTTTTTGATTAAAAGGGAAAGATACCATGACGAGCCTCATTATTCCCTATTAATTTCATCATCATTGTATACATGATAATGAATTCCAAAGGTAGTAGTACAATCAACATTCTGTATATATGAATGTACCAAAGTCATCTACAACATGCAAGATGCATGTATATATGGACATCCACTAAATATACTCATAATATTCATATATTTTTTATTATATATTTTAAAATAATTCATAATTTAAATTAATTAAATTAAGAATATGGTGTGACTAACGGCCAGTTTGGCATTGCTTTTTGAAAAATATTTTTAAAAGTGTTATTAGAAAGTGATTTTGAAAAAATTAATTGTAAAATCATAGTGTTTAACATTGTGTCAAAAAATACTTTTTAAAATATAAAATGTTCATTTTAGACATGACATTATAAAGTAAAAATAAAAGAACGTAAATAATTTTTAAATTTTTTATCATAAAATTTATTAATAATTATTATATTTAATATTAAAATATCAATTTAATATAATAATAATTATATTTAATATTATTTTAATATATTACTATTAATATTAGTGTTAATAATTAGGATAAAAAATCACTCCACACTTAAAAGTAATTTTTCACCCCAAAAGTTAGAAATCAACTTTTGAAGATAGGTAAAAAATCAATTTTTTAAGTTATTTTTCACACCAACTTGGAAGTGTTTGGCATTGCTTATGAGTGAAAAAATAACTTTTTTTTAAGCAATGCCAAAGGGGCCTAAGATTAATCACGTCTCAATTCAATTTTTTTAAAATTACCATAACATTAATTATACCTTTCGAATTAAAATTCAATTAACATAATATATATAAATTTACATTCTACCCTAGAAAAATATATTTTAAGATATTTAAACACATTTTCATCAAATGCGTTTAATATATTAATTATTTTTAAAAAGACAAAAATTCATTAACAACATCCTATAATATATAGGATAAATTTTCTATACACAGGCGGTGGAAACTAAAAGTTTCCACAAGCGCCTTAATTTTAGGGTATATGGAGTTAGTTTAGGGTATAAGGTTTAGGGGTTTAGGTGTGAAGGGTTAGAATTTAGGGATAGTTGTTTCAATTTAAGGTTTAGGGTTATAATTTAGGGTTTATAGGTTAAAACCTAAATCCACACCATATTACCCTAAAAACTAAACCCTAACCTATAAACCCTAAATTATAACCCTAAACCTTAAATTGAAACAACTATCCCTAAATTCTAAACCTTTACACCTAAACCCCTAAACCCTATACCCTAAACTAACTTCCTAAACACTAAAAGTAAGGCGCTTGTGGAAACTTTAAGTTTCCACCGCCAGTGTATAGGATATTAATCCTAATATATATGTGTGCGTGTGAGACTAGGTCCGGCGGCAACGTATGATAAGGTAGAAAGTTGCCCTACTCAATGTATATAGCCTCTGATAGTTATATACTCCATGTGATATGTTTAGATAATTATTTTATATAGCTAAACCATCTTAGTTAATTTTTTTTTTTGACAATTGAGATAATTATGCATAATTAATGATAATGGCTTTCAATTTTTTATTTATTTTAAGGGTAATCTTCATTGATGGTCACTTTTGTTTTGGGTTTGTTTTATTATGGTCACCCGAATTCAAAAAAGATTATTTTGGCCACTTACGTTCGAAACCGTTTCTGTTTTGGTCACTGGACCGTTAACCTCCGTTAATTAAAAATAAAAATTTCTAATTTGACCCCCAAACTTTCAAAACTTCATTTTTTACCATCTTCCCCTAATCTTAAATACACTTTATATGCAAGTGATAAACTTATCCTGATGTTAGTTGGCGGGGGTGGCAGGTGGAAATCAGTTTAATGCCATTAGAGTCGGCCGAGAGGTGTGGGAAGACGATAGTGGAGGGGGCATGCCGAGGGCAGAAATACATAACGGTGCCGTATTGGTACGAGTCGACCAAACTATGGAAGGTGTTGGGGCCTGAGATAATAGATGGGTGGTTGGGTTTCCTATTAATGCCATGGGGATGTTCAAACCATGCTCCCACCATTACCAGCGTCTTATCCCATTTTGCTAATTGCCTCAAAGATTGGTTCAATTAAAACTCATCAAATGATCCATTACAAAAACATAAAGCTTTCTTCCTAAACTACTCTGGGAGTGTTTACAATATAAATGATAATATACTTATTATTCCTCTGCTGTCAACAATCAAACAAAAACCAAAAGGAACCACTCATGCTGTTGTGGTCTCAGGTCATCCTCTGAGCAGCTTCCTTTTGAAGAACCTTCTCATTCGCCTTGGTTCTGGCCTGCGACTTGGATCCCATCACACCACCTCCCCACTTCTTCCTGTTCTCCTCATACTTGTCATTGAAGTTTGCATGTTCCATCACTTACCATGTTAACCATTTATCGTATAACCGGATTATAGATTCATATAACAAACCCACCATTTCATTGGTTTCAATCAGTAAAATAGGGAATAAAATTGCAGGTGTAGTCATACCTTGATGGCCTCAAGGATTCTGCTGAACTCCAACTTATCTTCATTCTTAACTGTGGTCAAGCACAAGACGGCAGCAGTTTTCTTGTTGTGAACAATCTGCAGTAGCATTAAAAAGCAAATAAGTCAAAATTCTAAACTCGACATTGCCAAAAACCACTCGAATCCAAAAGAAAATTACCGATCCCAAACGGGATTTTCCCTTGACAATGCAGTAAGGGACCTCCATCTTTCTGCATAAAGCAGGGAGCCACACTACCAATTCTATGGGATCCACATCATGGGCAATAACAACCAATTGTGCCTTGTTCTGCAAAAGAAGAGTAATGAAATCATTAGTTTTCTCCACTTAGAAATAAAACAATGCAAAATATAAAACACAATATGAAGAGATTAGGGTGAACCTGCTCAATCAGGTAGGTAACATGGTTAAGACCATATTTCACGACAATTGGTTTCTTCGACGGTAAAAAATTAACGAGTACGGTGATATACACACAACTAATAAAATTAATTCACACATAGAAGCAAGTACTGTAACTTATTGAACTCGGAAACTTTTAGGGAGGGAAGTACTGTGATTCAGACGCAAGGAAAGCAGATTGGGGAAGATGGTAAAAAAATGAAGTTTTGAAAGTTTGGGGGTCAAATTAAAAATTTTTATTTTTAATTAACGGAGGTTAACGGTCCAGTGACCAAAACAGAAACAGTTTCGAAGGTAAGTGGCCAAAATAATTTTTTTGAATTCGGGTGACCATAATAAAACAAACCCAAAACAAAAGTGACCATCAGTGAAGATTACCCTTATTTTAATTTGGGGTCTATTAAATTGTGTGTAAAATCAATAAATATTTTTTATTAAGTAGAAAGGTATTACATTTTCAAGGTAAATGTTAAGATTTAAACTCATACAACATGCAAGGTCAGCTGATAGAGGGAGCACAACGAATGACCGCTCAAGGCCCTCAATCAGTCTAGAGCCCTTAAAAATAATTATTCTTATTTTTAAAATTTATTTTTTAACTTATTAAATAAATTAATTAATCTAACAATAAAAAATAATTATCAACAACCAATTGGATCTCTTAAGCAAGGTCAAAGGTTTGAATTCTGATGTTGCAAATGGAGCAAATTGGGTTGGGAGGATCGCTCCCATAATGGGTCTGCAATGCTCGATCTATATTAGTCCGTCAATAAGTTGAATATCAATGGTTAAACTAAAAAAACTCAATTCCTTCAATTTTTCTTAACAAAACAATGAAAAATAATGTAATTGCCAAAGTTTAATCATGTTTCTATGGTTTATTAATAAAATATCAAACTAATTGTTCACAGTAATAAGATATGATTTTATTTTATAAGAGTCTATTCTTGAGTTTTATACAAGGCCCCGAAAATATATAAGACGGCCCTGACGGCATGAACATCATTAATCACTCAGTTAATTAGTAGATATCCAACAAATATTAATTTTAAATTTAAATTCAAATATTATTTAAATTCGTAAAAAGTAGAACATGCGTTTACAAATATTTCTATAATTATACGGAAGTCTAGATTCGTTTAAAACAAACGGTTCTTGATTTCGAGTTATATAGTATGAGTTATTATTTTTTTAGTGAGCAAATGTTAGAAGAAAAGACTATTTCCAAAAACAACAATGGCGGTGACTTCAGAAATTCGCTATAAATTGCACAAGTAAAATTAGAAGAGGTAATTTATATGGTTGAAAAAATGATCGAATCTAGTTCATTTTAGAACAAACGGATCATGATTTGAAACGGTAAATAATTAGTTATATATTTTCTTTTAAAGGTAGTGCAAATTGTCATATTTCAATAGTTAATATTTTAGTTATATTTTATAGTTTTGAAATAATTTGTTTATTGTTGGAAAAACTAAATTTATGTTTATAATTTTGGAGATTTAATATTGAATATTTATTTTAATGTGTTGAGTTTTTTTTTTTTTTTGGTACGAGTATTAGACGCAAACTGCGGGGATCCGTAAGGGATGGGTATGAGATGAGAAAATCCACGAAATGTTTAATGGGAATTTTCCGAAACTGTACCCGCAAGTGTTGGGGATGGAGTAAGGAATATAAAATCGTCCCCGACTCTCCCCATTGCCACCCCTATCTAAACCCGGTCTGATTTGAATATAACTTTATATTTTATTTAAATTTAAATATATGAATATTTAAACTGACCTAATATTTAAAATCAGAAAATAAATGGTTTAAACGGATTGGCTCGGGCTGAAGCCTGAATTATTTTTTAAAAAGTATTTACCCGAATCGGCCCATACACCTCTAAATCCAAACAAACGAAAGCACTGCTAAAAACCTGACCCAACTTCTATTAGTTGACTAAATTTTTTTACTTATTTTTACAATGTCAACTATAAATTTATGGGAATTTTGACAATGGATTACACAAGAGTGAAGAAGATTCAAGAAAATAAGATGGAATTTATTAAATTCCAATTCTCAATTTGACAAATTAAACCACATGCATGTCATCATCAACTTCTCAACTGAAAATGCTCCTTGCCTTTCCACACATATTTTTGGTTATTTAAAAATATTATAATTTTGATCCTCTGTTATTTATAAAATTTGATTTCTTTTTCTCTTTAATGTAATATATTTTTAAGTGCTTTTTGTTTTATTGTGTTGTGTTCTTTTGTAGTGATTGTTTTCTTTTTCGAGGCTCATTGTGTATTTGTCTGAGTGAGATAAGCCTAGGGTGCGCCTAAGAACAGTAAGTTTCGAAAGTTATCAGATAACTTAAAATATTAGACTTTTAGATGATATTTTAGGTCGATTTTTTCATTTCCTATATATTTGAAAATTTTCTATGAAAAATACTCCTTCCGTCCCCAAAAAAATGCCCTTGTTGACTTTTTGAAAGTCAAAATTTTTAAACTTTGACTATTATTATATTGAATATTTTAAATAATTAATTTTTATAAAATATATATTTGAAAACTATTCGATTAGAGGTTTTTAAAATATATTTTTTCACAATTTTATCAATGATACATTTTAAATAATTATGAGTCAAAATTAAAAAATTACCTAAAAAAATTAATAAAAAATAAAAATTGTGGGATAGAAGAAGTATAAATATTTATATAATAAATCGTGATGAGATGGTCAGAATTCAATTTATGACCTCTAGCGGCACCAATTAATATCTGGGCACGTACATTTACGATATCAGTTATAACGAATTAAAATGTCAACTATAATTTTTTTTGGAAGAGAGTTCAAGAAATTAAATAAGAAATTAATTAAAGTTTAATTATGACTTTGACAAATTAAACCACCAGCCTGTCGTCGACTTCCCCATCCAGCATGCTCCTTGCCTTTCCCGGTTTCCCCCACATTTTTTTTCAATTATGGTTTCAATCCCTCTACTATTCTGAAACTTGAGATTTATTTTTTCTATTTTAGTTTGATATAATTTGGTCATTTTAATTTTACAATGTTATTGGTATGTTCAAATATATAACACTATTAGATAGTTTTGTTAAAACGATCCTACGGAGCTTTTATTTAGAGAAAAAAAACCTTCAATATCGAGTCGATATATAACTTTGCGTTGGTAAAATATTCGGATTTCAAGGTGACCCTAGTTGTGTGATTAAATAATAGTGTAAAAGTTCACGTTAATACTTCAACGGTGTAATTAATTTAACATACTAATAAACCATTATAATAATAAAAGACTAGATTGTGCCTAATTAAAGAAATAAAGCGAATAAAATCTCAAATTCTGACAAAATTAAAAGGAGTAAAACTATAATTAGACCCAAATTTTAAATGGGTAGCATGATAGAAACAAATATGTATATATACAGTCGTCATCCCACTTGCATCATTGGTATTTCATGACAATTGACAACAACATGTACATATTAGGATTATGATCTATTAAATGAGTGATAATTTAAAAGGTTTACGGGACCTGTGCAGTTTATTAAAACGAAATCCTTTAATTTTTAATCTTAAAGATATGTAAGTTTTTTTAAATATATATATTTTTATTTTAGTAAAAAATATATTACGAGCACTCTTTAAAGTCATGTTTTTTTTTTCTTGTAATGTATTAAACTAAAATCTTTTGTTTTCCCTATAAACATTTAATTCAACTCATTTGAATTTTTTTTGGGCCCTGTGCGGTTGCTCCTCTCACGCCTGTCCAAAATCCCCCAACGTGAGTGATAAACTTCGAGATTTGAATATTAAAAAAATTGCATTTTATTTTTATGTATACTATTACAACAGACCAAGTGAATTGGTTTCGTTTCCTTTTCCATCAAATAATTCAAACCCATACGATATCATAGAAATATACAAAGATATATTATTTCTTAAAATGCTTGATATAAAGGGTTTTGGCCTTTGGGTATATGGGAAAGTTGCTTTAATTGATACTTGATAGGGTGTCATTTTGTTCATTTCAGCTAAATAAAAAATTGTACTCTTTTATCAGTAATTTTTGAATGCATGTATTTGCATATTTACTTTTTTAAAAATAAAATATAAATTTCTAACTATAAAACCTTCAATTTAAATTATATCTATAAGCTTTAAATTCTAAATATATAAATTAAACTCATAAACTATAAACCCTAAATTAAATCTCAAAACTCGAAAACAAAAAAAAAATTATGTAGTCAAAAAATAGTTTTGTTTTTGTCCATTACCATGCCATTTTCATGCATGCTAATAGGAAGCATGAACAGTACATGGTAGAAGTTCATTACGTTTCTTCCGCTGAACTTTATAAAATTTTAAAGAAATTACAATTTTATGATTTGATTCTGAAGTCACATAGCAAAATTATGATATTAAGATTCATTCCCTTGGAGTGTAGCTCAATGTGTGCTGCATTTGTGCACGGGAACAAGATATCCTTATCCGCACATTACTCTAACGTGAAAGACAGCGCAATTTTTTTTTGCCTTTTCGGTTGTCCTGATTAATCTGAACCGATTTGTTTCACATATTTAATTTTGTTGGGTGAGTCGTTCAATAGAGATTTTCTACATACACAAAACTTCGAACTCGTAATTTACTTAAATAATACAGAGCTGCTTACTATTTGGACCAACCCTATTAGTGAAGGACCATACAAATTGCAACCAAATTCCAAAATACAACACATATCAGCTAATAAACAAGATTTCCATTTAATAGTGGTGCCCCACTGCATTTTGCAAATTTGAAATATCAGCTCCAGAAAGATCTTGGTTTTAATGTATTCTTGACCATTCGTTTTATTGAATCCTTTGTGAATAAGGATGGTAAAATAATCTAGGGCAAGTAAAATGATTTTTTAGTCACCGAAAATTAAAGGTAAAGATAAATTGGTAAAGTACATAAATTATGATTAACTATGTTGAAATGATTTTTTGGTCATTGAATTTTTAAAAATTATAAAATATCATTAAACTTTTGATTTAGTTGCAAAATGGTCCCAGTACTAGTGCTGTTTTTTCAATAAATTTTTGATAAACTTAAGAATCATTTGGTAACATTTCAAAAAAATAATGACAATCTCATAATCAAATCAAAAATTTAATGACAATTTTGAAACTTAAAAAAGTTTAATGACCAAAAAGATGATTTTAATATAGTTTAACGATCAATGGCCCTGTTTGGCAATTAGCTAATAGCTGATAGCTGATACCGGATTACATTAGCTGATAGCTGATTGCATTAGCTGATTTGACTAGCAGATTGTATTAGCTGATTGTATAAAAATGTTTGGTAAAATTAACTGATAGCTGATAGCTGTTTGATTATTTAAACAAGCAAAATGACATATTAGGACATGATTATATTTAATACTTGTTTGAATAATTTATCAGTTATTAATATTTTGTATCTAATAAATATTAATTAAATTTGTAAAAATTATTTTTTAATATAAATTTCCTAAACATATTTGAAAGATTTATATATTAATTTATTATTTATATAATTATTAAATTTTTTATATGCACATATAAATATGTGATAATAAAAAATAGAATTAACTTACAAATGTCACAATATAAATTAGCAGTAACAACAAATAAGTCTAATATTTAATATGTTATTATTTATATTAAAAATATTATTATTTAATTTAGGTTATTTAGAGATTTTTGGTAATTGTTAAGGGTAAAAGAGTCATTACAACTCTAATATGAAACATCTAATCTCAAAAAGCTCTTTCAAAATTAGCTTTTTCACCCCAATCCACTCTTTACCAAACATCAATATTAGCGGATTTGACTAGTCAAACCTTTAATTATACCCCAAACCTCTAATTTTTGCCCAAACCGCTATTTACCAAACAGATATACTTTATCTAAGATAAAAAGCGAACTATCCTTCCTAATTGCCTTGGCAATTTAGGATAAAAATTTTCTGCCTCTTTTTCGTGTTTCTACTTATACTCAACACTAAAAAATACTATAAAATTAAATTTTAAGCCATAAACCTAAATTTTAAATCCTACACCCTACACCCTATATTTTAAAAAATATATTATACCCCAAATTTCCTAAATCCTAAACTTAATTTTGAGGGGTAGTTTACATTTTAGATCACTGAACTTAACGTCTACGTTCATCTACATCATAAACCTTTAATTTAATCAAACTACATCATTCAACTTTTATTATTTATAAATTAAGTCACCTATATTGAAACATTAAATAATTTGAATGAAAAAACTGAAATTGACACTTTTATTTAAGATATTATTCACATAGCATCATCATTTAATGTTCAATTGATAATTTTAATAATTTTTGTAAGATTTTTTTAAACATTTTATTTTAATAAATTCAGAGAAAAATAACTAGATTTCTTATAAATCCTAACAAAAAATATTTAAAATACGAATTGAACATTATTTATTGATGATATGTGAAAATATGTTAAATAAAAGTTTTAATTTCAATTTTTTTTCATTAGAATTATTTAATGGCTTCAATATAAGTGACTTGATTTATAAATAATGAAAGTTGAATGATGTAATTTGATTAAATAAAAGTTTGTGATGTAAATAAAAATAAATATTAAATTTAATGATTTAAAATGTAAATTACTCTAATTTTGAGTGTAGGAGCATAAGTACACTAAAAAACAAAGCATTTCCATCCGGCAACTTAGCCCTAAATAGTAAACTTAGCCACTAATCCATAATTGTACTTTATCACTAAAAATATATTAAAATTTTAATTCAACCCTTTTAGAAGTTATAAAATTTAGTAATAAATACAATAACAAAATTACATTTTGACCCTAAGATTTATTTAATTTAACACTAGACCGTAAGTCTTTTTATGGATTAGTGAGGGTAAAAAGGAGAAACACTTGCATTAAATCGACAATGACTTGGCAAGCAACCTCCTGGTTGCATTCATGAAATCGCATCCTCACATTTAAGATTGGAATCAATGCAATAATCGAATCATCCAAAGGAAATTAATGGCTAAAATAACAATTCTTGTTTTTAAGCAATCTATGGAAATGTCTATAAAGCATAAACTTCAATTACTTTCAGTGAGGGTACTTTCGGAACAATCTCAACAACAATAACAACTGAGAAACAATAGACCCTAATAATTCAACAGCTCATTGGAGGAGGAAGATCGGACGTTTTGGCGGGAACAGCGGCGGGGGATTTCTTGAAAACCCGACTGCCGAATAACAAAAAACCCAAGAAATGGCCGGCCACGGCGGCCAAGAAAACGCCGCCGTTGAAAGACATGATAGCCAACATCACCAAATACGCAAGCCCGACCCGCAGAGCGTGCAACAAGGTCTGGACCAGACCGGCGGTCACGTGGTTGGCGGAGCCGGGTTTCACGAGCTGAGAGTGAGAGAGAAACTCGGCCGTGAAAGCAAGCAGGAAGACGACTATGAGGGCCAAGGCGTACATGCCGGTTCTTGTTCCGGGCCAACCCGAGAAGAGAATCTGGGCATCGGTGCCCCAGAAGAAGGTCATGTGCATCATCATCTTATGGGGGTGCATCGCCGTCGCAGTTCCGCCGTCTGATTTGTTGTTCATCATGCCATGCATATGGTCATCATTCATGTTTTCCATGGATACTTTGGAGCTTTGTAGTTGTGAAAAGTTTTCAAGGATTTTTTTATGACGGCGGTTGCAATGGCGGAATCGCTTACAAATTTGCTTGGTTTATAGAGGAGGTTGCTGTTATGGAAAGTGATAGTACATTATACGTAGTAATGTCAAATGTGTAGTACATTAACATGATTACAAGGGGATAAGTACTTTGCAAGTCCTTATTATATCTATATTTTTTTCGATTCTGTTGTATATGCATAGTATTTGGTACCTAAACTAGCTAGACACCTTTTTTCCAAATTAGTACCTAACAATTTTTCCCTCCCAAGTTGGTATCTGAATTAGACACATTATCTCAAGTTAGTACTTAAAAAGTTGTTGCTCTCAAGTTGGTACTCGAACTCTAATTCATCCACTGTTTTGATATTTTTATTAACAATTTTAGTCCAAAAACTTATACACTCTATCAATTTGATTCTAATTCAAAATGATTCAATAAAATTAATCATTCTTATTTAAAAATTCCATGAAATTAGACATTTTTATGATACTGTGAAATCAAACGAGTCTATCATATCAAAGTAACGGTTGAATAATTGTGTTCTACAATAAAACAACAAGTTGCTGCTAAACTTTTATTATATCATGAAAATAACATAATATTTCTGGGAGAAAAACAAACAATTTAGGAGAATAATTTAGTGTAAATTGATAGCTTTTTAAAGGTAAAAAGTTAAATTTATTCATTTGTTTCGAATTAGGATTAAATCGATAGAAATGTTAATTTTATAATAATTTGGAAGAATGTGTCTAGTTCAAGTACTAAATTGGGAACAAAAGTTCTTTAGGTACCGCGGCTTGTGAGAAGATGTATAGTTCAAATACCAATTTAGTAGCAAATTTTTTCTACGTACCAACTTAGAGAAGAAACTACCTAGTTTAGGTAGCAAATATATAAGCCTAATTATTTTTATTATTTAATTATGATTTTTATTTTATATAATGATAAAACTTGATTAGTCACAATTCGAATAATTTTATGATATTAAGTAAAATTTATATGTCTACAATATTTAAAAGCCAAACATGTAAAAAAGTTTCAGTTTTATATATTCAAAAATCAAAACATATCAATCACCCCTGATATTCCATTATGTTTGATATATTTTCTAACTTATTAATGTGATCAATCTTCATTTTTCCTCTCGATAATTTTTTTACGTTTTAATTGAAAATATCAAACTAGTGGATGTTATTTATAGCGATAACTTTAATTTCAATTGATATAATTAATTTAAAATAATAATTATAATTTGTAGTAATTGATATGATTTTAATTATATCATAATATTTCTTAATTGATAATGCAAGACTTTGTTTAATTTGATTTTAATTTAACAAAGTCTAAAAAACTTTAAAACAATGATTTTGTAAGTGATAAAATGATTTTAAGTGGTCTTAACTATGGGTGTTCAAAATTACCCGACCCGCTATTTTTAGGGTATATGGGTCGGGTCCGGGTCACAAAATGTCCCTTAATTGGGTACTCGATATCGGGTTTGTATATATTTTTTTTTACTTTTTTTATTATTTGACCCTTAAGTTTATATTTTAGTACTTTTATGTCTCACTTTGATATCCAAATTATTATGGTACGTGTCATATGGTGTGTTTTTTATTGTATGGCAAAGATTAGTGGCAGTGGTCCACTGCGAAGATCATGTCAATTTAAGTAAAGTTCAATATAATTTAATTTTTTTTATTTTGTAAATGGTAGCATTATTACCAGGTCCACATCGTTAAAGTAATTATTTATATTTTTTTGTTTTAACCATGCAATTATATTTATGTGAAAAATTCATTCAACAAATATTTAACTAATAATAATATTATAAATTCAATTAATTTCAACCATGCAAATTTCATAACTTAGAAGTTAAAAGGCAGTGGTAGGACTAGAGAAAAAACCAAACAGTAAGATCCCGACAAATCAATTAATTTTATGTAAAATGTAATTTGAAAAAAAAAACAAAATTTCAGGTACCCTATTACCTTGATTATCGGGTATCTAAATTTTACGGGCACCCGATTTGTATGGGCTGAGGAATTAATATCTGAAAATTTTCGGTACCCGAAATTTCGAATACCCGAATATAAACACCCATAATATTAACTCTTAAATGAATTTATATAAATTACTATTTTTTTACTCGACAATGTTTGTCTTGTTTTAAATCGAGAAAAAATGTAATAAATGTCTCCAAAGGAAATAAAACCCAAGCATACAAACAAAATAAAACCACAACAAAGCAAGGAACAACAGGCCAACAAATTACACCAAATCAGGCCTACTACATACACGAACACGATCACATCTCATAACCAAAATAACTATCAACCAATAAATTGCAGGTAAATTACAAAAATAATTCATGAACTTTACTCTCAAACTTATTTTGATTATTAAAGTTTTAAAACGTTCAATTTACTTACTAAAGTTTAGATATTGAACACTCTTTGTCACTCTTCTATTGACTTTTTGACGACATTCATTTACCGACGAATGAAAGAACATCTTCAAAATTTAAACGGCGAAAAATTTTATCGACACAAAAGAAACAACATATTGAAAAACAAGCTCCATCCAACGGCGAAGGGAAATCTGTAAGAGAAAAAGTAAAAGATTTTTAACTAATTTGTAAATTTCGGAACACTTTTCGACAAAATAAAAGTTGGATTCATACTCATGGGGAGAAACAGAGTGACTGGTAAAATTTGGGCTAAAGGGTCAAGTTTGCTCCTGTAGTAATCCGAAATCAGCAATGTTGCCCCTACTTTTTTTTCTCCGTAATTTTGCCCTCAAAGTCAGTCAATTGTAGCAATGTTGCCCTTTGACCGATTTTGACCGTTAAATGATGACGTGACAATTAACGGTGCTGACGGGACAATTTTACCCTCGAAGTCATTCATGCAATTTTGCCCTCGAAGTCATTAATTGCAGCACTTTCACCCTTGGTTTATTTAGTTTTTGAATAAAATTGGATAAATAATTTGGTTTTTTCAAGTTGAACTTTAACAAATAGAATATATGAAAAATCGATTAACAAATTGATGTAAATATCCTTTGAGTCCCTAGTAATTTTAAAAATAAGCAAAATGAGAACTCTCACAAAAAATCAAAATATTATTCAATTTTTTAAAAATCTATAAACTTAATAAAAATAAATATGATATTCAAAAAAATTATTGAAAATAAACCAACGATAAAGGCATTAGTGGTGTTCGGCAAAAACGGCATGGGAGATAAGAGCATGGGAGATAAATACAAGGATATCCAGAAGATAAAGCAGAATTCAATCTGAGCCACATGATTCGAGTACACCGTACATTTTTTTTCCTAACAACCCATCGTCGGTAAGTATGTCAATCGAACGTTGTTCATAGAATAGTTCGTGTTCACCGTTCAATTAACACGCTTCTCGTTGGTTTGTTTTCAATAATTTTTTTTAATATCGTATTTATTTTTATTGAGTTTATAGATTTTTTAAAAAAATTGAATAATATTTTGAATTTTTGTGAGAGTTCTCATTTTGCTTATTTTTAAATTACTAGGGACTCAAAGGATATTTACATCAATTTGTTAATCAATTTTTCATATATTCTGTTTGTTAAAGTTCAACTCGAAAAAATCAAATTATTTATCAAATTTTATTCAAAAACTAAATAAACCAAGGGAAAAAGTGCTGCAATTAATGACTTCGAGGGTAAAATTGCCCCGTCAGCACCGTTAACTGCCACGTCAGCATTTAACGGTCAAAATCGGTCAAAGGGCAACATTGCTACTATTGACTGACTTTGAGGGCAAAATTACGAAGAAAAAAAGTAGGGGCAACATTGATGATTTCGGATTACTACAGGGGCAAATTTGACCCTTTAGCCTAAAATTTGGGACCAAATTATTACCATTTATGAACGTTTAGGGATTAAAGAATGAAAAAATATTCAATGTCAAAATTTTAGTGATAAAAAAATATACAATATCTACATTTCATTAAGTAAATTAAACTTTTCAAAATTTTAGTAACTAAAATTAGTTTAAATATAAAATTTAATGATAATTTACATAATTTATTTATGCACCATATTCGTCCACCTTTCCTACCGTATATGACCATCCTAGGCATCGTCCCACTTGGAACAAAGAGCTGCGTTCCGCTCTTCTTTTAGCAAATGCATCCGTGAATTCATTCGTCTCCCTAGAGATATCGTCAAAGCACACACAATTCGATTATAGATAATCTATTTGGGTGATCAAGGTCTGTTATATTTTAACCATCCAATTAAAAATTGAAAATTTAACTACTGAATTATTTAATTAGTTTTATTTTGATTACTAACCGTTAAAATCTAATGGAGGAGTGACCACCTAATTATTGGGTCCGTTTTATTTTGACCACCTAACTAAAAAACTAAAAATTTGACCACCAAACTATTTAATTGATCATATTTTGACCATCAGTCGTTAAAATCTAACAGATGGGTGACGTGGTTATTAATAGAAATTTGTATAACTATACATTTGGTCCATGTTAGTTACCTATTATATCAATTTATCCTAATTTTTATTTAATTAAATAAATTAATCACTCAATTAGGTGTTGACACGTGTTATATCAATTTTTATTTAATTAAATTAAAATTAAATCAAATTGATATAATAGGTAACTAACATGGACCAAATATGTAGTTATACAAATTTCTATTAATAACCACGTCACCCCTCTGTTAAATTTTAACGACTGGTGGTCAAAATATGATCAATAAAATAGTTTGGTAGTCAAATTTTCAGTTTTTTAATTGGGTGGTCAAAATAAAACGGACCTAATAATTAGATGGTCACTCATATAGTTTACCTTCCAATTATTTGCAAATCATATCTATCCATTTAAAACATTCTCAAATCTACCACGGACGGCGCGATACATTCATACACTACGCCGTCTTCACACATGGATCTAAATCTATTAAGTATTAACAAACACTCAATACTATTAAAAATTAATTAGAAATAATTTAATTATTTATAATTAAATAATATTTAAAATGTTAAATTATTTTTAATTAAAAAATTAAAATGATAAAATGTGTAAATAATGAGGGCTAAATTTAATTTTTTGAATTAGGATTAAATTTATTACACAATTTAATATAAAAAATTAAATGTGTAATTATACAATTTTTTTTAAATTGCCACGTCCTATTCCATTATCAAGGTACAAGTTCTCTGAGCTGAAACCTCTTAACGACAATTAACGGCTTAATGACCGTAACACCCTAAATTCGATGTTACATTTGGGCCTTAAGCCCAATCCGAATCCATTAAATTTCCACATAGTTTAGCTCAATCCACGATTTAATTTCATAAACCCATTGATTCAAAATTCAAACATAGATAAGTATTTTAAAAGTGTTTACAAATGAGCTCCATTTAAAATACAATTATAAAAAGTATATGACTCATCGATATAAATCTAAAATATGAGTTACAATACAAAATCATATAGTCCTACGAATACATAACCTGAATAAATATAAGTATTGTACTCTTGAAGAGACGATGCTGAAGTCCTACACCAATGGTGCTTCTCCAATGCATCGTGCCAAACCTACACCGATGGTGCTTCTCCAATGCCCAGAGTGTACCGGTACGAATTCTGCTCTGTGAAATTTCAATCTAACAATGAGTACCAATACGGGTCGACTCGTACCAATACGACTTGAACCGCGTATTGGTATAACTAGAAGCTCGTACCAGTACTCCCTTGACAGTTCACCCGTGTTCATCGCTTTGAACACTAGGTACTGGTACATACCCCTCACATATCGATACTCGAACCCAAAATTTATTTTCTACAGTTCAGAAATCACTCTCAGCATTCCCAAGCCCTTAAGATAAAGTTCCAAATTGAACCTACAAGTTATGAGAGGTGATTTTCTAACCTTTTTCACACAATTTTAATACAGTTATCATATTAAGCCATTAAAGAGGTCTTTAACATAAAAAGTAGTCAAAACACCAAATCAAGTAATATAAAAGCATCTTATTTATGATGTCCATGAAGACAAATGAGTTAGAGGTGTACTAACCTTACCCATAGCTTGAAAGGAAACTCCTGATTGATCCAAATCTTTAAGCTTTCTTATTCCCTTTAACTTTGAAAGACCCCATTTTCCCCTTCTACACAAGGAAATTGTAAATCGAATTACAACATTGCACGAGATGGAAGTGTAACTAAACCTTACTCACAATGCTAGAAAAACGAGATTAAATCTTCTTTCAACCCATTTCTGACCAAAACTCGACAAAATTAAGATTTTCACCTTTCCACCATTTGTAAGGATCCTTACCTTAATTTGTAGATCGTGAAAGAAATATGACGAAAATTCACTTCTTTATCCTGGATTAACTTACAAGGAGATCAAAATCAAACCTTTCTCTTGTGTGGGAGTTTAGAATATGAGGCTTGTGAGTATAGAGGAAGAAGGAGGTAGGACACAAGGTAATATTACCTTCTTTTTCTTTTTTGCATAGACTTAATTGAGAGTTTCAAGTTTTTTTTGAAAAGAGGGTTAACTACCACATAAACCTTCATCATTTTAAAATTAGTTGGATAAAAATCAAAATTTCATGACTATTTTATAACATTTTAAAATTAGATGATTAAAATGAACATTTTAAGATAGTTTAGTAAACATTTGTGGATTTATCCTTGCAATAATGATACATCATATACAAAGCTTAGTTATAATCTAATGATAATAATGCTAGAGAGATAAATATTGTTTTAATCTATAATAAAAGAATATAAATTATGAAGATTCATTAATTGGTCTAGTAGTTAAGAATGTTATTGCTCGTGATCAGGGACAGAGCCATGATTGAACTACGAGGGGGCAAACTGATTAACTTTGAAGCGAATATGTCTTAAAAAGTAATTAAACCATAAAACTTAAGAGAGTTAATGTTTAATATTACAAATTTTAAAATTGTAAGATCTTAAAAAATAATCAAACAAAAAAATGAGGGGTCAATGTTTGATTTTATTAATTTTAATTGACAATGTCCTAAAAACAATAAACCATAAAATTTTGGGGGGAAAAAGACTTAATTGCAATGCTTTCATAACTCTTAGAGCCTAAAATGCAATTAATCCATTAAAAGTGACTTCGTCCCTGTTTATAATGATTCATTTTGTACGAGTTCGGGTTTTAAAATTTATAATTTGGAATGTAAAAGCACACTGCTTAGTTAAAAAAAAGTAATATAAAATATGATATTAAATTTGATTTGAGTTTTCTCGGGAAAGTGGTGAAACTTTTTTCAGTGGTTCCAAGATGTTGCTACGTTGGAGGTCGAAGAAACTTGTTTTTTTTTTTCCCTTTTGGAATTCGTTCTAAGTGCGTTGAGAATATTTGATAACTAATGGCGGTTTACATGTATTTCTTGAATCGAGAAGGGAGGGATAGTTTACCCTTAATTTTATTCTATTTGATTCGATTCAACATAAATAAAAAAATTATTTTTATTTTTATTCATTAAAACGTGGAGTTAATTGAAAAATATAAATAGAAAGAGAGTATTATAATAATTATTTTATTTTTATTAGACAAAATAGGGCGATAATTGAACAGATATATAAAGAGATATATTATAGCAATTATACTTAAATATTTAGAATAAAATCAAGGGTAAACTACTGTAATGGTCACTTATGTTTAGAGTTTGTACAATTTTGGTCATTGATTTTCAAATTCGATCGTTATGGTCACTTACGTTTTCGACCTGTAAACTTATGGTCACTAGCATGGACGTTTGTTGTCGTTAAATGTTAACGAGAGCCTGATCTGGCACAATAAAAAGAATGATAAATTACTTAGATAGTCCATAAACTATTACTCCACTCCTACTTTGACAACTGAAATAAAAACAATTTGTATAACTATACATTTAATCCTCCATATTTACATTTTTTTTATTTCTTCTCCCCTCCACCATCTTCCATATTTTTTTCATCTAACCAAATCTCTAATTTTCTACTATATTAATATTCAATTCACACCGTATATTATAATCCATTGCATTCAGCTCTAGGCTCAAAGGAAGAAAATCACCATGTTTAATTAAAGTGATTTTTTGTACCATTATAATGAGATTAAATGATTTTGTTGCAAAAGAGCTAGCTATAAATATGTTCCGAAATTAGAACCAGAAATTTAGGATACTCTACCTAATGAATTACGAGAACACCGATCATTCAAGGTAGGATACTCTTACTCTCAAAACTTTCAGTAAATTTAGGCTACTCTCAGATGTTTAGCTCGGCATGAACATTCGTATCACAAATGCTTACATGAATCTAACATTCCATGTTTTCTGAAACAAAAAAAAAATTTGTGGTGCTTTTTCTTCGAAGTGGATGTTACCGAAGCCATACAATAAACAACATCCAAGGTCTATCAAGGAGAAAGGAAACAACATTGAACTCTTCAGTGACAGCAAGAAGTGAAAATCACAAGAGATGAAATTTTTTGAATCGAGTTGAGAGATTCTTTAGACAAAATTAGAATAGTTTTGAGAATAAATACAAACGTGAAACAATCTCTCAATTTTCGAGATTAGAATTTCCATGGGTTAAAAACGTATAGAGATGGAGAGCATTAGGCAGTCGAGGAAGCTCGATGGAGACTTGTTTATCGTCTAAATTGCAGTGTTTGCTTGTAATAATTAATCAAATAAAGCATTAATCAACGTGAAAAAATATACGGTGTGAATTAAGGATTAATATAGTAAAAAATTAGGGATTGGGTTAGATGAAGAAGAATATGGAAGATGGTGGAAGAGTGAAGAAATAAAAAAAATATAAATATGGATGATTAAATGTATAATTATACAAATTGTTTTTATTTCGATGGTCAAAATAGGAGTGAAATAATAGTTTGAGGACTATCTAAGTAATTTATCCTTCTTTTTATTGTGCCAGGTCAACCTCCCGTTAACGTTTAACGGCAACAAACGTCCTAGTAACCATAAATTTACATATCGAAAACGTAAGTGACCATAGTGGTTGAATTTGAAAATCGGTGACCAAAATTGTATAAACCCTAAACATAAGTTGACCATTACAGTATTTCAGATTGGGTCCGATATTTTTTTATCTTAAACCCAAACTCGACACGACCACATCCTCAAAAAACTCAACCCAACCTAAAATTTTCTTTAAAAAATATCAATCCTGTAAGGTCGGATCGAAACCCGTTTGGTCTGAATCAAATACTCCCTCCGTCCCACTAAAACTGTCACATGTTGACTTTTTTTGGTCAACTTTTTTCAACTTTGACTATAATTTATTTAAATATTTTAATTAATTAAAAATTATAAAAAATATATTTAAAAACTAGTTGATTCAAAGTTTTTAAAATATATTTTTTTATATTTTTATCAATAATAAATTTTAAATTATAAGAGGTCAAAGTTGAAAAAGTTTGACCCAAAAAAGTCAATATGTGACAGTTTTAATGGGACAGAGAGAGTAGCTATTACTAAATTAGCATGGGTATTTAAAGGGTTCAGACGAAGATTCTGGTACTTTCTGTGCCATGCAATTTGGGGCTTTGGTGGACGAAAGTTATATTAACCTTGATTTGAAGGATTTTCTTTCTCATTAGGGTTATAATGGGCCTTCATTATACCTCCACTAACTTCCACTGGGCTTGTTTTCAGTTCTTTTTTCCTGCTATTTCGGCTGAACTAACAATAAGGACGATTTGTATCACCTCTCTTTTGTTAAAGGGTTCAGTTAAGTCATTCAAATACTCGTTTTTTCGAAATTTATTAATCGGTCGAGTGATCAAAGATTTTTATATTATTTATTTTACATGAGTCGTAAATTTTGACATTTTTATCTTTAGAATGTAAAACTTCTATAACTAAAACAATGACTCGTTTCTTCTCTCCTAAAATAAGATTTTTTATTAAGGAGAATTTGATATTCAATGATGCCTTTTTTAAAGACGGAGTCGAAATTAGATAATATAAAGAATAAAATTATTTCTTTAAAATTAACATAGATAAATATTAAGAATTTTAAAAACAAACAGCTATGTCGCTGATGTTCATGGATGTCCCAAGAAGACACGTGGAGTGTTGTTGCGATTTGGGTTGAAAAGGTAAAATTACATTGAGTCTAGTCTAGGGTATAATAACTTAATTTGAGGCTAAAATCGATACAATTGAAATGTTATAAAACACATAATTTAAAATGTTACTACTCAACCTAAATATTATAAAATAAGTATAGCATTTTAGGTGAGTGGTTTTTCAACAAGTTTCAAAATTTAATTTTTGGTTTCATAATAAATTTTGAAACTTACCACCAACTTTAAATGTTATATTTTTTTATAATATTTCGATTGTATGATGACATTTTTGTATTTATATTTTCTAACATTTAAATTGTGCTATTTTCTAGCTTTAAATCAAACTATTGTATCCTAGACTCACCAACAAAATTGCTTTCTTGCCCGTTAGCTTTCTTTAACTCAAAAAAAAAAAAAACCTACAATAAATCTCTTTATACGTAAATTACACTAATAATCATTAATTTTTGGATATTTTTTTATCATTAAAATTTCAAAAGTTACGTTATGATCATTAAGGTTATATATCACAAAATTATCACTCTACTGTTAACTTATGTTAATTAGATGATAAATCGGTGATGTTAGCGATTATAATATGACTTTTTAATATTTTAATGATGACAAAAAGAAACTTATCCAAACATTAGTGATATTGGTGTAATTTACCCTTATATATATATATATATTTGAAAAGTATCTACAGTATGGAAGCTTGTGTTAATTATTCAATTATGTTTATGTGGTTTAACCAATCTGGTCCGAACAAATTACCTTACATGATTTAAGTTTTCACCTAATGGCTAACATAAATGCAAATTTAAGGATAAAGAGTAAAAAATTATTTAGATCAAAATCAAAATGATTGATGTTAATCAACCGGTGGTGGTGATAATCAATTTGATATCGTTTAATCAGGTCTTGAGTTCGAGACTTTATATATACAAAAAAAATAATGATGAGAGACTCACCACTACAATCAGGTGTGTGACACGAACCGAGACAAGACCCTGAAGATTCGGGAGAGCAACAAAAAAAAATATTGATGCTAACATTTGTTCATTTATAACTATGGCATATGATCAGTGGGTCCTGATTAGGGGTGGGAATTGTCGGGTACCCAGGATTCGGGTACCCGGAAAACCGGGTACCCGGTTCATCCGGGTACCTCATTAAACGACCCGTGTCCTGGCCCATTATATCCGGGTACCCGGGTAATCGGGTACCGGGTACCCGGTTCATATTTTTTTTTATTTTTTTATTTTAAAATTAAAAAAAATCATATGTTAAACACAAAAATATTTAAAAAAATTAAACTTAAAACTTAAAAGAATATAATACAAACATAGAAAAATGTAGGGATTTAAACTTAATTTTAGAGTGAAAATATTAAGAAACATAAAATAAAAATATAATTTTAAATATAAAAATATATATATTAAATTTTATCGGGTCGGGTCGGGTACCCGATAAGGGAAAACTCTCGGCCCGTGTCCCGAGAAATTTGCCGGGTCGGGTAATTTTTTTCCGGGAATTACCCTGTATTTTTGTTTCGGGTTTTCGGGTTGGGTCAATCGGGTCGGGTATTTTCTCCCACCCCTAGTCCTGATTGATGAAGCATGAAAGGTATGGTTGTAAACGAACTAAACGTTCAACGAACTGTTCGACAGGAAGTTCATTTATGTTTGTTTATTTATTAAACGAACGAACATGAACAAAATTTTTTGTTCGTTTAATTAAATGAACGAACACGAACAAAGGACTCATTCATTCATTTACGTTCATGAGCATTCGGTAATCCGTTCATTTATGTTCGGTTAAGTTTATTCATATATATTTATTTATATTTATTATTTTTCATAACAAAAGTGTTATATTTTTAAAAAAATTAATTTTATTCACATATATTTGTTCGTTTATATTAGTTTAAATTTATTCACATATGTTATTTTATGTTCGTTTGTTTGCGTTCGTTTATTATTTAAACAAACGAACATGGACAAACACGAACAAGCTACATTCCTTATCAAGCGAACACGAAAAAAAATTATGTTCATGTTCGTTTATTTGTTCGCTTAAAATTAAACAAGCGAACATAAATATATCCTCGTTTGTATTCGTTCGGTTCATTTACAGGCATAATGAGAGGTGAGAAAATGTATGAAACTTTAGATGGCTTCAAGTCAAAGAAGAATTAATGCATTACATAATTGATCAACACAGACAGACAGACACAGTGGCGGTAATGGTTATGAAATTGCAAAAATGTGTCCTCACCACGTGCTATTTTAACTTCATGAAACCATACATTTCGAAACCAGGCTGAAACTGTTCTAAACTCAATTGTAAAGGGAAAAACCTGGGAAATATTGTAGAAATTCGTACCATATTTCTTTCCAAGTTAATACATGTACTCTTCATTTTGATTAATTCAATTTCTCTATATAAAAGTGCCTTGTACTCCATATTTAAGTTATAATATTAACTCCTCGCTACCTTTGTACTAAGCTTAAATAACCTATAAAAGTTCCGTCCCTGCTCATACATAAAATACCCAATGTGATACATTCATTTCCTACATTTGGAAGCAATATCAGAATCCAAAGAGATTAATGAAATAGGTATAGAAAAGAAAAGGCAGTAAAAGACAAAAACATTAACCTATGATGTCAATTGTTCCTTTTTTTATATTGCTATGCAATAAGTGATTTTGAAATTAATACTTCTAATCATTTCTTCGATCTTACCAAATATAACTAATAATTACCAATCAACATTAATCTTCAACTTTCCATTTTTATTCCCACTCTCATTTTATTTCATTTGTATTCGAAAAAATATCAAGACATTTTCCGGACACAAAATTGGATATT
This sequence comes from Hibiscus tridactylites, assembly GCA_958450335.1. NCBI lineage: Eukaryota > Viridiplantae > Streptophyta > Magnoliopsida > Malvales > Malvaceae > Hibiscus > Hibiscus tridactylites. Next base: position 44,318,622 of record OY288292.1, read on the forward strand.
AATATATCATCATTTTGGATAATGGAGACATATTTTCTTTGCTATGACTATTTTAAGGATGAGTCTACCACGTGCGACGAACATTGATGAATACCACTAACGATGAACACCGATGAACACTATTAATTTTTTTTTTGAATTTTAAAAATCTAAAGGGCTAAAATTATAATTAAATTTATCTCTTAAAAAAATAAAAATCAAAATTAATAGTTACTTTATAATGTTTTTTAATAGGTTAGAATCAAATATTATAAAAAATATTATAAAATAACTATTAAATTTGATTCTAACCTATTAAAAAAATTATAAAGTAACTATTAAATTTGATTTTTATTTTTTAAGAGATAATTTTAAGGATGAGTCTACCACGTGCGACGAACATTGATGAACACCACTAATGATGAACACCGATGAACACCATTAAATTAATTAATAAAGATTTAAAATTTCAAGGACTCATCATACAATTAATAATTATTTTAAAAAATTCAATTAAATTATTTTATATATATTTTAAAATTTTATTTTTTAATAAGGGTAAACTATATATTTAGTACCTCACTTATTTCCGTATTTCTATTGAACCCTCATTATTTAAATATTATTTCAATTTGACCCTATTCTTTATAAAAAAATAATTTAACCTTTAACCTAAAACCCTAAACTATTAAACCTTAAACCCTTAAACTCTTAAACATATAGCCTAAACCATATACAATTAAAAATAATTTCACCATCATCGATTCAATTTAATTCAATGAACCGTTGAATTCTTCTAAAAAAAATAATTAAATTATCTTAACCGGCGGAACATGGTCACGTTAGACTGTTTGATGCACTTAAGCTTGGTGACAACTTGTGTTTAGCCGCTCAAAAAGGTGAAGTGAGGGCCATCCAAAGGCTGATTGGAAACGGGCGGCGATCGATGGGAGAGATCAATATGGATGGACCACATTACATCGAGCGTCATTTAAAGGTCGAACGGATGTCGTGAAGATGTTGATCGGTAAAAGGATCGATATCGATTCGAGAGACGAAGACGGATACACGGCTTTGCATTGTGCGGTGGAATCAGACCATGCTGAAGTGGTTGAATTGTTGGTAAAGAAAGGCGCGGATGTGGAATCAAAGACTAACAAAGGTGTTAAACCCTTGCAAATTGCGGATTCATTACATTATGCAGGCATCAGCAGGATACTGATCCATGGTGGTGCGACAACAACCGTCGACATGCCACGAGTCGCCGCTATGAAAGTTCCGACTCCATTCGAAAACGGGAAAATCAGAAAAGAGATCGAGACAAAAGCGGAGCTAAGGAAGCGGAGACTGTCAAAGGGAAGAACCGTGCGCGGTAGCTTCGATAGATCGTTGCCTTTGGCAGTCATATAGATAGTTTGGTGATTATTTATATTAGAGAGCTTCAATTGATTCTTTTGGGCGAGGAATTAAGTTTCAGAACTCTTTACTGGAGAATGTTCATTTCATAACTCGAAATTATACATAAAACATTTTACATATAAATAAAATTAGTGTGAGTTTCCAAATGGAAATCGAGTGAAATTGGTCACAATTTGTAAAATGCTCAGCATGGCATCTGAGCAATAAAGTTGTAATATTTTACTATTTTAGATCGCAAAGGATTAAGGAATCAACGAAGGATTTCTCTTGTATTTGTAAAATCTCCATAAGTATTAAAATTCTACAGGGCCATTGTTTACTTTAAAAAAAGTATTCTGATTGTATTTGTAATTTCAAAAATTCATCATATTCTTATTTTGTTTTAATTTTATATTCTGATTCTACAGGGTCGTTGATGTAAATATTACGCCGGTTAAGATAATTTAATTAAACTATATACCATTAAACTTTGAATGCAGGAGGAAGGGCAGAGGCCTGATTCAATTACCCTTGTTTCCATTTTGCCTTCCGTGGCTAATATGGGGTTGGTTAAGATAGGGAGGTCGGTTCACGATTATGTTTTTAGAGCTGGTTTTGAAGGGCTTGTGAATGTGAATACTGCACTGGTTGGTATGTATTCAAAATGCGGGTATATTCGAATTGGAAGGTTGATCTTTGATGGGATGAGACAGAGGACTACCGTTTCGTGGAATTCGATGATTGATGGTTATGTTCGTAGTGGGTATGCTGAGGAAGCGATTGGTATTTTTGAGAGGATGTTGGATAAAGGAGATTCGAGTTTATCTTCATCTCAAATAAGATGATAGCGTTAACTCTAGGAGATTCGAGTTTAATTAATTTTGATATATATAAAAATAATTTAATTAATTTTTTTAGAAGAATTCAACGATTCATTGAATTGAATTGAATTGAATCGATGATGGTGAAATTATTTTTAATGGTATATGGTTTAAGGAATATGTTTAAGAGTTTAAGGGTTTAAGGTTTAATAGTTTAGGGTTTTAGGTTAATGGTTAAATTATTTTTTATAAAGAATAGGGTCAAATTGAAATAATATTTAAATAATGAGGGTTCAATAGAAATACGGAAATAAGTGAGGTACTAAATATATAGTTTACCCTTATTAAAAAATAAAATTTTAATATATATATAAAATAATTTAATTGAATTTTTAAAATAATTATTAATTGTATGATGGGTCCTTGAAATTTTAAATCTTTATTAATTAATTTAATGGTATTCATCGGTGTTCATTATTAGTGGTGTTTATCGATGTTCGTCGCACGTGGTAGACTCATCCTATTAATATATCATCATTTTGGATAATGGAGACATATTTTCTTTGCTATAACTATTTTAATCCGATGGTGGTGGTTTCATGCAATCTATTATAAAGACAATTCTTTTAATTTAAATTATTTCTTTTATAATATTAAAATTTGATTTATGAATGTTTGTTTAAAGAGTCTACGATGCTAAACAAGGACATCTATAAAAAATTAAATATGAATATTAATTGAGCCTTTTATACTATTTATGGTTTACAAATTTAGAATTCATGATTATCTAAATTAAATTAATTCTTATTTAATTTTATAGTTAATTTTAATTTTTTTATATTGTAAAAATAAGAACTTGTTCTTGAAATAATGAAAATAACTTTATAAATACTATAAAAAGTCATCGATTGTTTTTTTGTTTACTTTAAAATATAGTCTTTTAGAAATCTATGAACAACACTTTGAAATTTTATAAATAATGTCTAAAATTTATAAAATAAAATTATTAACTTTGTTAAAATAAAGTTCAATAAATCAAACTATAAAATAAAACTATTAATTTGTTAAAATAAAGTTAAAAAATCAAACTCAAAACTAATATGAAAATATCGGGGAAATAAATTGAATTAAATCAAATTGTCATGAATAGTTTAAAACATATAAAAAAATCTAACACAATCAAATCAAACTGATTTCAACACTAATTTTACAAGCATTTTATCTATTTTCCGCCGCGATATTATAAATTCAAGTATTACTTAAATTTGAATATCTTAGTTACTATACGAAATTTGGATATTCTAGTCCAACAAACTATTTGATCCATAAATAAATCTAATTTAAAATATTAAATTGTCAAAATAATAAACTTCAAAATGAAAAACGTTCTAGAATGCAAGGCATTTTTAAATAAAAACCCTTTTTATAAATTATTTGAAAAAATGACCCTTGTTGTCTTTTATTTGAAAAAAAAAAACAACCGTTAAATCTGTCACGTAGGAAGAACTCACGTTCTGGGCAACGCGAAACTCAATATCGCTTTCTGTAGAAAGCGAGTTCTACAAACGTGTCAACGCATTTCAGTATAACGAACTTAACATGAACTCACGTTCTGCAGAAAGCGAGTTCCCCGATAATTTAAAGAGCCGACTTAATTTATCGTATGGAACTCGCTTTCTGCAGAAAGCGAGTTCATTGTAAATCGGGCTGGCAGACCAAGCGTCTATAGGCATGTTCGAGCAATATTTCGAGGTTATTAATTGTATAATTTTAGTAAACATTGAGTTTAGGTACGTAGTATTAGAACTTGTCTTTCATTCGACACCAATATGGGCAAGTTCGATCAATTTTAAACCGAGTAAAATTCGCGTTGAAAACGGTTCCATACCTTGTTTTTTGTGAATAATTTTACTTTTAAAAAGGCGTGTTCGTTTATTAATCGAATAATGTAGGCGTGATGGGCTTGTTCGCGTTGAAAAGGTAGGTAGTACTGCAACTCTCTTCTCTCGATAAGGCCATTTGTTTCGTGTTTCAGAATTTTCAAGGCCGTTGGAAGGCATACAGCACAACGCGTACGTGGTAGATCTTAGGAAAAGAACCTGCGAGTGCGGAGTCTTTTAAACATTCAAATACTCGTACGCACACGCCATTGTTGCTTGTTCTTCTCAACGTATTCACTATATGAGAGTGCTTGATCTGATATACTTACTAGAAACGGTATTTAAGGTTTACGAAAAAGAGTTTTCTCCCATCAGAAATAAAATTGATCTATATGTCGTTGACGCTGGATCAACCATACGCCCAGATCTTGCACTACTACAAGAAAAAGGGACATCCACGGTCAACACGAATTTACTGTGCGGAGGATATGGTCGAACATAGAGAACGAATTGGACAAAAGAAACATTGCACTATATGTAGAAATCCCAGACAAACGCGTAACAAGTGTCCTAATCGCTCAGGCCCTCGTATCAACTAAGTGATTGCAATTTCTTATTGTCTGCGTTCCTTAAGTTTCGGTTTAAATAATAAGGTCTAATTCGTTTTAAAAATTTTCTTTTCGACTTGTCGTTTCTGCACAAAATCACGCTTTGGAACCATTTTTAACGAAAATTTTATACCCCGCGTGCCAATATTAGTCTCAGATCGAAGACAAGTTTCACTACAACGCCTCCAAGGTCAAAAATTGCGATATTCTCAGATTAAAAACCTGAAAATTTTGACAGAACAAGTCTATCAGACCATTTTATATTTTCATTCATTCACAAAAACAAGTTATTGAACTATTTTCAACGCGAATTTTACTCGGTTTAAAATGCACCGAACTTGCCCATATTGGTGTCGAACGAAAGACAAGTTCCAGTATTACATACCTAAACTCAATGTTTACTAAAATTATACGATTAATAACCCTGGAGTATTGCTCAAACATGCCTTTAGACGCTTGGTCTGCCAGCCCGATTTACAAAAAAACTCGCTCTCTGTAGAGAGCGAGTTCCCCGCTATAAATTAAGTCAGCTCTTCAAATTCTCGGGGAACTCGCTTTTTACAGAACGCGGGTTTATGTTAAGTTCGTTATATTGAAAAGAGTTGCCACTTATGTAGAACTCGCTTTATGTAGAAAGCGATATTGAGTCTCGCTCTTCTTAGAAAACGGGTTCTTCATATGTGGCAGATTTGTGAGTTACTTTTACAAATAAAAACAGTAGGGTTATTTTTTTAAATAATTAATAAAAAATAGTTTTTGATTTAAAAATGTCAAAATGTAATGTTTGGTAATAAAAATTTCAAGTTTTTTAACCTTGAAACGATATTAAATTTTATTGAAACAAAAGAAGATGTAACCTTAAATTACAATCAATTAAAAATAGAATTTTATGGACTATATCTATCAAAAATCTCAAACATAATATAAAAAAGGACTTAAAGACACAATAATACTTGAAACCTTCTTATGAATATGGTGTTCATCATCCATAGTAATTCAGTTATCGTTTAATAGTGTTCATTTATTTCTATCCAACTAAACGCTTTAGAGAAGATGAAGAAGTGACGAGGGAACCAAAGCAAATTTATAAGTTACTTTCGCAAAATAGATCTGAATACATAGACAAACAATCACAAAATGAAATCTAACCACTGAAAAAGCCACCGACAATCGCAAATAAGATACGAGTAACGTGAGAATCTCAACACGATCGCAAATCTAACGCGAATGTAGGCGAACAACGTGCCATAAGGCTGAGGAAACATGCCACAAAAGCATAGTTAAAACATGTCACAAAGGCAGGCGAACATGCACGAAATATGAGAAAAGAAAAAAGACAAACAAATTTATTTTATTAAAAACAAAAATAAAAACAGATTAAAAATAACAAACCAAAATAGAATATAAAAAACTATGATAAAAAAAAACTAACAACAGTCGACTATTAGTACCAAAATGATACTACCGTCATAAAATCAAAAAAGAATGAGGGACTTTACGGCGAGAAGAAAAAACTATAATTTTCCCACGTTACTTTTTTTGAATTAAATATTTTTACGATTCTAAATAATGTTTCATTTTTTAATAGTAAATAATGTTTGATATTATCACCATTGAATACTGTTACATATGAAATGAAATAATGTAATGTAACATTACTCTATATTGATAAGAAGAAGAAAAACATTACGAGAACTAAATGCGCCGAAATCGGAAATGAAGAGAAATTAGAATGGTGAAGCCTCAAGAATGCCCGGTGATCAAAACTCCATCAGACCGTTCATCCATCAATAATGGACCCGATCACACATTTAGATCTAATCAAAGAGTGGACCCACCACTTTCATTAGTCTGCTTTTTAATGTCGGGACCATCTGAACATAACCTTCCCTGTCTAGCATCTTTCTGATCCGATGTGACCAATTGAGTAACTGAGTTTCTCTCTTCTCTTAAATCTTCCCGATTCTCAACCGTCGGATCAAAATCTCTTTTTTTGGGTAAAACACAATAGAGGTCACTTAATTATGGATTTAGTTACAAAGAGATCAACATTTATTCTACAAATAACAATTGAGTCACTAATTATAGATTTAGAAATAAACAAGTCAATTTTCTTAAAAAAGTAACAATTCAGCCACTCAATATAGAGGTTTAGGAACAAACGTATCACTCAGTTAAAATTTTGTGACAAACAAATCAATATGTCGTTAAAATTAAAACAAGGGATTGGTCTAATCATAATTTCAGTCCCTGAAACTTATACATTATATTAATTTGATTCTAATTTGAAATAATTCAATAAGCTTAACCGTTTCATATTTAAAAGCTTTGGCATTGTACCATCCTAACACACCCTCCAACCACTTACTATACTTCATGCTATTGTCCATCAGCCCAATAATCAACAGATGTGATAGCTCGACAGACACAATCACTTCACTACTGGACAAACGACATACTAATGGAATAGCCTCATTATGACCTTAACGTCGCCTGTAATAGACACAATTATTTCACTAATGAATTTTTTAAATATGAAAGATTAAGTTTATTGAATTATTTCGAATTAGGACTAAATTAGTAGAATGTATAAGTTTTAGGGACTAAAAATGTTATTATACAGATCTCTTATTTCAATTTTAATGACAAAATGATTTGTTTGTCACAAAACTTTAATCGAGTGATTTGTTTGTTCCTAAACCTATAATTAAGTGATTGAACTGTTATTTTTTTATAAAAAAAAAAGTGACTTGTTTATTCTTAAATCTATAATTGAGTGACTCAATTGTTACTTTTAGAAGAAGAGTTATTTATTTGTTACTAAACCTATAACTAAGTGGCCCCTAGTATAATTTACCCTTCTTTTTAATTTTTACATTAAACAATCGCAACAAACTATCCTCTATCTCAGCTCCCTTTCTCCCCTCACTTTGACCATCTTTTTAATATTCGCTTTGAGCCATTAAAAACCCAAGAAATTACTTAATAAAACACTCTTATGCTTCGACTCTGAGCTCTGGATTTTTAAGTAAATCTTTTGTTTCAGAAAAGCTGAAGTTTTCTTCTTCTTTTTTACGAGGAGATTCATCATTGTTTTGGGCTTATTATCTCCCGTTTTTCGTCTCTGATCTTTGGTTTAGCGCTTTTTTTCCCATTGCCCAATGCGCGGCAGAAACGTGGCGTTTCTTCCCCTAGGCGTTCGCGTTTTCCGTTACTGACGGCGGTTTTGTTCTGCATTTCCAGTACTCAGACCGGCATGTTCTGCTTGGTTCCCGGTAAATTTTTTTAATGCTGTTGAGTGTTGAAGTTAACAAGCGCATTTTCTTTTCTTTCCTTTTTTGTTTAAAAGAATAATTATAATAAGCATTTCACTCTGTTTGGAACTTGGATTCGTAAAAGAGAAAAGAGATATAGTGAATCTTTTGTTTGAGGAAAATATCATTTTCTTTCTATAAAGAAAGAGAAAAAAACAGATTGCCTCTAATTAATTTGGTGAAATAAACGAGATTTTTAGTTCTTTGAAGCTGGAAATAATATTGCGTCTGTTGATTTGAATAAGCTGAGGTCGATCTTAACGTTTCCGGTAAATTTAGGCTGATCGGCGATAACTCTTCATTTGTACCTATTCTGAATAATTACTCTCAATCTCTTTATGCTTTTCTTTTTCTTCCTTATGGACCACTCACTCCTGATTCAGTTCAAACTACACGTCAAGCTTATCTGGTTTCAATTTCAAATTTGTCTTCACCCCGTTTTGTCAATTTGACAGCCTTGAACTCGCGAAACTTTTGAATTTCCTTCACTTTCATTAAGGTTTTGGAACCTTTAGCGGAAATTGTTCACTGTGTATCTATTTTGCAGTAAATTTGTTAGTTTTTAAGTGATTTGAGCTCTGCTAATTGTGAATTCTTTTAATAGTTAGTCAGGGAAATATTGAAAAAGAAAAAAGTGCATTGATTTTAATTGTTAGTTAGGAATGATGGCAATTTGTGTTTAATTTATGGGGCACTCAGAAGGAGATGAATTTGATAGAACCCTTGTGCTTACTGAGGACTAGACGATATTGCTTGTGAAAAAAGTTTCATGGCTTAACTGGTTTGTTGCAATCTTTTAGTTTAGGCGTTTACTTCTCTACTCTCTATTTCGTGTATTATACTTTCAATGCTTTAGGATAGTATATATTTATGTTATAACAATACTGTAAAAGAGATTAAGAGCTCGTTCAGCAGGGATTTCTGAACGCAAAATCCCTACCCAATCGGCCGTTTGGGAGAAGCTGGGAAAACCAGCTGTGGCGAAATGCCCGTTTGGGCACAAAATCAGGTGGAAAAACGGGGATAACGCTCGTTCAACGCTCAAAACACACCTTGTTCAGCATTGCTTCTCCGTTTAGGGCTCCAACGCCCGTTGGAGAAGCATTGTTGAACGCAGCCTAAGATTTGAGCTTTTTAACAATGTTTAGCTTTTAAAGGGTAAAACTAGTTGACAATACTCGATACAATAATGATTGCTGCTTGTGGGTGATACTGATGTCCCATAACTTCATCAATGCTCGTTGCTATAGGTTTTATGCTCTCTTGGTTGCTCTAGTTACTGAACCTTCCCCTCTTGTTTGTTTCGAGAGCTATGCATGGCTGGGTTTTTTTTTTCAGTTTGATCTGGTTTTACAATATTGTTATATAATGTTTGTTCTTATCTCCAGAGTGGCATGAATGAATGTGAATCAAGTCAAAACTGTGCTGCTGAAAAGGATCTGGAGTTGGTAATACCTATACAGTCTATGCCATGGAAGGCCATTTAGAGCTCAAACGGAATTCAAGAGGTTAATCCTTTGGAACTTCTGTGAAGACCATGTTGCCCCAAGCAAGCCAGAGGGCAAATATGCAAGGCAGGCTTAAACCTGAAAGGCCTCATTTTTCTTATGCTGATCTTCATCGAGAAAATGCTAAAGGTGGAAAAGAAGTTTTACCTAAATCTTCATGGAAGAATAGAAAACAGCGCTCTGATATCAAGACAAATGATGAGGAAGAGCTTGTGAAGTACATGTCACATTTACCAAGTTATCTGGAAAGAGGAGCAAAAAATCCACAAGAAAAAGTTTTAAATGTTGGGGTCCTTGAGTGGGGGCGTCTTGAAAAATGGCATGGTAGCCATAAACATATTTCACACAGTAGTATTTCTTCACTTTCCAGCAGCAACACATCATCATTGTTATCAGCAGATGAATCATCAGCACATTCAAGCACAGGTCACAGTTTCTCTCCCATGCGTCAACGGTTACAACGCCCTTCACTGCATTCTCATCTGATGTCTATTCCCATAAAAGGCCATTTGCCTTCTGTCAAACCTTTTAGGGAAAACATTGGAAAGTTTCAAGATCTCAAGACTCCCCGGAGAAGCACCTTCACTGTTCAAGAAAAATTCATCAGAGAAGATAAATCCTTTTGCAAAAATAATCAACAAATCAAGGTGGAAGAGTTCAAGAGAAGAGAAATGCTCCCAAAGATTGATTCAGAAAGTGGAACAGTACCTAGTGGGGTAAAAGATAATGTGGCGTCATGCGAGAAGGTGGAATTGAAGAACCAACGTGGTGAAATGATGAAAAAAGATGAGATGTTTCAAGAAGTTGTTCCGAAAGTGGATAACCAATATGTCACTGAAAAAAGAAACACAGCTGTCCTCCTTTTGCCAAGAGATTTGCCCAAAACAAATCATTCCGGAGCAGCTAACCTTTCTGATTTAACAACTAAGTCGAGTAAAAGAGAAACAGAACCTAAGCAGCAGAGGACCTTCACAGAAACATTTAAAAAGGCTCACCGTGCAGAGCTTGGTTCCAGTTTCTATCATTCAGGCCCATTGCCCAGTGAACTTGATGGCAGCAAACATTTTCAGATTAAAGCCATGGGTTTGTTAGATGCAAATAGTAATGGCTTTCAATCAGAGAGATCTCAATCTGTACCTCGTGCGGCAAAGTTAGAAACTAGTTCTTGCAGAAGGAGAACCCTAGAGGAGAAAAAGTTAAATGCAGCAAACGTAGCTTCTGCTGCAAATGAGGCTTGCAAAGGATTGGACCCAAAAGTACACAAGGTTGCATCTGAAAAAGTTCGAAGCACTTCTCCTTTCCGCCGTCTTAGCTTCAGCATTGGTAAGACGGGCAAAAGTTCCGGCCTCAAAGAGCATTCTTCTATACCTCAGATGAGTTCGACATGTAGTTCTGTCAAAACCAAGCCAGAGAATCTTGTGGCTTCTGGTGTTGACACTTCTTGTGGTGATACACTCAATGCTAAAAGCAGAGCCAGGTCCAGCCCTTTAAGAAGATTATTAGACCCGCTTCTGAAACCAAAGGCAGTTAACTGTCGCAGTTTTACCAATCAACTACAGGAGTCAATTATAAGAGAAGGTGCATGTAAGTCATCAGAACGGACAAAACATTCATCTGCGACTGTGCAGTCAGTGAAAGCGGAATCAAATACAATCAATCATCGCACAATCTATGTAAATGATTCAGCGCCGAACAAAAGGAATGGATCTTCAGCAGCTCAAGCTCTTCTCAGAGTTCAAGTTAAGAACGGGTTGCCTCTGTTAACATTTGCTGTTGATAATGAGAGTAATATACTTGCAGCTACCTTGAAGCTGCTAAGTTCGTCAGGTAAGGGAAGTTATGGATGCATTTACACATTCTTTGCCGTTCAAGAAGTCAGGAAAAAGAATGGTACGTGGATAAATCAAGGAGGAAAAGGCAAAGGTCAGGATTATGCCCCAAAAGTTGTTGCCCAGATGAAGGTTTCCGGTTCTGACTTTTCTCATTTTCCCAGGCCAAACCATGTGGATCAATTTAGCACTAGAGAATTTGTTCTTCTTACCTTGGATGTAGGACAGACAAATTCACAACCATCTGATTTCCAGCCAAATGATGAGCAGGCAGCTATTGTTGTCAAGATCCCAAAAAGGAACAGCAGAAATTCAATCAAAGATGGGTATTTGATTGATAAGCATCACAGCATGCCTGATGCCGCATTGAAAGTGCGTCTGCCGGAGGCAAAGGGTTCTTTTGTGGGTGTTCAAGACATTAGTGCTACAGTCATACTTCCAAGTGGCGTGCATAGCTTGCCAAATAAAGGTGAACCTTCGTCACTGATCCAACGGTGGAAATCAGGTGGAGCATGTGATTGTGGTGGTTGGGATTTGGGTTGCAAACTTAGGATTCTGTCTAATAAGAACCAATGCAACCAGCGACCTAGCTTGTTGAAAGGTTCTTCAACTTCTAATCACTTTGAACTTTTCTTTCAGGTATGATTCTGGATCTTTGCTGATCAATGTAAAATGTCCACCATACTATAATACAAAATGTCAACTGATTTCTTTCTTTGATTTGATTATAACAAACAGGGAGGAACACAAGACAAGAAGCCTTTCTTCAGCTTGGCTCCTTTCAGTGATGGTATCTATTCAGTCGAGTTCAATTCATCTCTTTCTCTTATGCAAGCATTTTCGATTTGTATTGCTGTATGGGACAGTGGAAACCACTGTGACCTTTCAGAATCAACTTCCTCGTATGAAGAAAGAACATCGAGGGAAACCATGTTAAATGACAGAACAAGCGAACCCAATCCAACTGAAGCAGAGGCCTCTGCTAGGTATGTCTCATATCCTCCCGTTTCCCCGGTCGGGAGGGTCTAGAAGAATCTCACACAACGAACGATGATGTAAGTAAGTGTAAAAATATAATTAGAGATCATGTATTTCTTTTTGTTGGTTAGGCAATGGTCAGTTAGATATCTATCACCTATGAAAAATAAGTAGCAAACAAGGCTTGTTTGTAAAAGCCAAGGGACAAGTTCCCCTCAGAGCTTCGGGTCGTACTTTGATTCACGTTCGACAGAAGAAGCAAATGTCTGATGTGGTCTGAGCAAAATTTTCCATCTATGTAAGTGTGGATATAATCAAGGAATTATGATATTGCTATCTGCTTTGCCCCCAAGTCCTAACACATGTAAGTCGAATGCTTAAAGTTATTCGAAAAGACACTAGTCCAAGTAGAGAGTTTAACCTCCATCATGGTTTAAGTCCCAAATTTTAGTATAGTAGAAAGATTCATAACTATAATTAGACCTTGATTTTTATACATCATTTTAAGTATTCATTTGGTTCCTTGTGTGGGCTAAGGCAATGAGGAAGATAGAAAGTTACATGGCAGCTTTTCATTGTCTTCTCGAAAAAAGGTGAATATATAAAGTGCATGGATACTTACAGAGACAGAGATTACACAGCAGAAGCCATTCATATACAACCAGACTGTCAATATTCAAAGATGATAAGAAAAGCTTCAATTTATATACAAAGAATTGATGAAATGATTGAGCTGAGCAGGTTGAAAGCAAGAAAAAGCTGAAAGATTTACTTTGAAGTCCACATGTAGGCAGTGGCGAATCTAGAATTTTCATATAATGGGGTCAGAGTAAAGTATGAAGTACGAAGATTTTCATACCACTTTAAATGAAGTGGGGTCAATTTTAATAATTCCTATAAAAATTTTATATTTGCTCCTTAAAACTCCATTTAATTTTTTGAAAATTTCATACCTAACAAATCAGTGGAGTCAATTGAACCCCACAATTTGAACGTGGATCCGCCCCTGCATGTAGGTGCTTTTGAGTACTACATAGTGACAAGATATGGGACATAACATGTGATGCCCTTCATTTTGGCATATAGGAATCATGCATCAATGATTCAATTGAATAATTGCCTTTGCCAATTGCCACCACCCTTTCCATTTCATCCATTGTCTTTGTTTTTTTTTTCTTTTTAATTGACCCAAAATAACTGTCTTCAATTAATTTGATACTTGAAAGAATAAAATCATCATTAGGTACCCAAATTTTACTTGATAAAATACATCCCAGGTCATTCAATTATTAATTTAGTTACAAACAATTATATTTTTAAAAGATAATTTAGTCACTTGATTAAAAAGTTACTACAAATAGGTCAATTCGCCATAAAATTGAAACAAACTCTAATGTGCCTAGGTATAATGACAAATTTACTCCCAACATTAACACACTCGATTAATTTGTCATAGCTCGAAACAATTAAATAAATTTAACTCATTTGGTCATTTTTTTGTGATATTGGCAAACCAAACGAGTCCGCAAATCAAAGCAGCAATTGGATAATTACATTCTACGATAAAACAACAAGTTATTAATAAAAGCAACAGCTGGATAACTACAACATAAAAGTAATATAACATATACGAGAGAAGAGTAATCGATTTAGGAGAAGAACAAATATTGAATTGATAGGTTTTTAAAAATATAAAGAGTTTAAAGTTATTAAATTCTTTCAAACTAAGATCAAATTGATAGATAGAATGTATAAGTTTTAGAGACTAAAACCATTATTATACCAGGTCACGTCAACATCATTCATCCATTGTAACTATTAGTAACATATTTGTAACAAATTTTTAATTGTCTAAATTGTAACTTTTATATAAAAAAACAATCCTTTGTAATCAAGCTAATAACTGAATGACATGGGATGTATTTTACCCATTTTACTTTTATCATCCACAGTGCTTAAAGGTGTCTATGTTAAACATAAACCGAAACTTTATTTTAAAAACATCAAATCCTTAACTAATTTCTTTACTTCTTTTCACCATCAAAGCAACTGTTTGCTTCTTCTTTTTGGCTAAAATCTTGGGGGTACTGCCAGTCTGGCGTGCCATGAAAGCTCGTTTGTTTGCCATTTCAATTTCTTAAAGTAGGCTTTGTTGGAGCTGCATGCAACTTTTTGCCTTTTGTTTTTCTTTTCCGATCTGGCTTTAGTGTCAAGTGCTTACCTACATTTCTTAACGCCATTGCTTTAGCTCGTACCTAATGTCACGTGTCAATATCTTCTTCCCAAAAGATATATAATAGGATATACATCGTCACAACACCACCACATTTATATCCCAAAATTTTTGTTTTTTTTTGATGTAGAATTAATATCTCTTAACTATTTAGGCCGTGAAACTATCAATAAGCATCATAGAAGAATATCAAAATTTGTTATTACAAGTACGAAGCAGTTATCGTAAATTATTTGTCTCGTTCAATTTATCTCGTAAATTACATATACATAATAAAACAAGACAAGTGATGAAGAAAAACATATGGATGAAGTGATGAATGTTGTAAAGCCAAAAAAAAAAACAATTAAAGCATTGAATTATGAAGCACGACGATACCTCATTGCAAAAGAAAGCCTTTCATTACTAATAATGTTGAGCCTATACTGTACTAATACGTGTTGGGTGTAATGTAATGACAAATTAGATTATTTTTTTAAAAAAATTCAAATTTTAAATATGACAATATTAAAAGGAAAAACCACAAATTTTGAATATTATTTATAATATAGACATATAATTTACCAATAAATATAATAATGTTGACCACAATAATTGGGATGCTATTATATATGTTCATTATTCAAGTGGTCCATTGAATCAAAATGGTGTTTTCTTTCTCTATTTTGCCCTTTACATTCTAAACAAAAATTATTCGCATATGTTATATTGTGGTACAAAATCTAAGTTGTTTTAAAGTATTGATATAGTGTGAATCAGGTTTTTCTATTAGTTTAACGTTAATTTGGTTTTAAGTGTCGCATTAAATCCGAAATTACGTGTATTTGAAATATTTTAGTCAACAGTACTGTATATTACTTGACATTAATTATGAAAGAGGTTTTTATCGAGGGTTTTTTTAATAATCTTAAAGTAATTAGGAAGTAGTATGTGTTTATATTTTTTTTAACTTTTAATGTGACACACACTTTGTAGATAAATCAGATTAAATTTGAATTTTTAAAATGAATAATATTATATTTTTTTACTGAGATTACTGTTGAGTTCAGATTTTTTTTTATATAAAAAAAATCAATACATAAATTCTATGCAACTGCATGTCTATTAAAGGTCTCTAGATTAGACTTTTGCACCCTGACAAGTTAGAAGAATATTTTACTCTACCTTCACTAAATGATATTTCTGGTCCACTTTTTTTCAACGGTTTTCGAGCATAACTTTTTAAGGTGTTTTAATTGATGACCTGATGTTTTTTAATATATTTGTTAGAGAAAATCTAACGATTAATTTTTCATGTTTGTTAGTTATATTAAATAGTGACGGATCTGGAAATTTAAAGATGTGTTGTGAATAAAATAAAGAGCAAGAGTAAAATGAGAAACAAAAAGAGAGACTTGTATTATATTTTTAAAGTAGCGTTGTATACTCTTTTTTCAAACTCTATATTTATAGACATAAGGTGAAAATACTAATTTTAATAGGTATTAAACTCTAATAATAAAGTACATTAAAATCTCATTTAATATATGGGTATCCACCATAAATAAAGATATTCATAACACTCTCTCTTGAATATCCATAAAGATAATGTGCATCGTTAAAATCTTACTAAGATAAAAAAAACCTGTGAAAAAAAATTTTAGTGAAGGAAAAAAAGTACACACATCTTTGATACGTATAACACGTTGCCTCATTAAAAACCTTAACAGGAAAAATTATTGGGACAAAACCTCAGTTAAGAGAAAAAAAGTGCAACACGTATTTACTCCCCCTCATGAAAGTATCACATAAGATCTTTGAATCTTCATAATTCAATCTTGAATATAATCTTCAAATGTTGAAGTAAACTATGCACTAGTGAATAGATCTTTCAAATTACTGCTTGAAAGAATTCATCAAATAATATTCTTCTAAAGATCATGAAGGACGAGACTTTGAAGAAATATGTTTCGTTTTGTCACATTTGATGTATCCACCTTGAGATAAAAATTTTACATTATCTCTACACAAGAGAGCTTGCATCTTATCTTGTGAAAGCAATTCATATATCTTCTAGATATATTTAGCCAAACACATATTTCGGCTTTGCCTCGTGCATACCAATTATTTACATGATTTGGAGAGGCATCGAGTTTGAAAGATCTAAAGGTAATAATCTTGTAGCAATTATTTTTCGGCTTTGCCTCATGCTCAACAGATGTGCGTTAGTTGTTATACATGTAAAGTCTCTTTAAACAGTTTTCTATGTATGTCGATTGATACACAAGAATTCTATTATCAAGAAGATTTTTTCATGAGTCCCAATGATATTCAAATCCTTAACATACACAATAATAACAAATCCGAAGCTAAACCTCTTAATAAAAATGCTCGAAAAAATTGAATCATTCTTATAGCTTTTCGCTAATAAGTATTCACTAAGGCGATTATCCAACATGCGCCCAAATTGTGTAATTCATAAATAGATATGTTAAATTTAATTGAATAAAGTTCTCGAGAACTTGAATTAACTGTATCTGCGGTATAAATTTTTCCGAAAGTTTCATGTAAGTGTTAATATCAAGAGGCTCATTCAAATAGGATGTAACAACATCCATTATGCGAAAATTAAGTCATTTCATTTATTTCCATATTAATCAAAATTTAAAAGTAGTTGCTTCCACTACCGATGAATATGTTTCCTCATAATCGATTTCATGTCTTTATGAGAATCCTTGTGCAACCAAACAAGCTTGTATCGCGTGATTTTTCCTTTTTGATTTCTCTTTCTCACAAAGACTTATTTATATCTTACAAATATTTCTCTCTTAAAAGAGTTTTTAGTTTCGCCTCAATTGTCTCTTTCTATTTTGGCCAATCATTTCTTTGTTTACATTGTCCAATTGACAATAGTTCATGATCCACATCAAAAATTTTAGTGCTATATTGCATGCAAATATATTATCGATGTCGATTTGATTTCGGTTCCACTTATTACTACACATGACATAATCTATTGAGATTTCTTTATTATCATGTACATAAGTCATGTCAATGTCTCTGCTAGAGACCTTTTAATCTCTTTTAGATATTTTTATAATACGTTAATTCCTCGATCATACCATCATAAAATATAACTGCTTTTTTTTTTAAATTTTTTATCTTTGGAACCTACTTGTTTACCATGCCACAGACGTAAGTTAGACTCATTAGTAACTAGAGTTTGTCCTTTGAACTTAGTCACTCTTTTAGAGTCAGCAAAATCTTCTGACAATTGATTTGCTAAGTTTTATAAATGAATTATCCTTTGAACTTGTTGTTCATATTGTTGAGTACGTGGATCATAATGATAATTCATTCCAACTTATTTTTCACCCAGCTATTTATTTTCTCCCTCTAATGTTGAGAAATCGGACTCATTAAAATTACAGTCAGCAAATCAAATTGTAAATGAATTGCCCATCAAAAGCTCATATATTTAATTATCAATGGGGATTCAAATATGACATATATTTCCAACCTCCTTTGAAGACTCATCTTTGTGCATTGTAATGGAGCAATTAGAACATATACCACACACCAAAAAATTTATAAGATGAGAAATATTTGGTTCATGACCAAAAAAATATATGTAATGAGGAGAACTTATGATAATTTGTTGGCTTGATGTGAATTAGTGATGATGCATATAAAATGGCATGTCACTAGCATTATCAAGGAGAATTGTCTTCATATGGTAATCTGGAAAATGTGCTCGTAATTTTATCAACTAAGCCACAAATGTCAAGTTGCAGGTTGATAACAAGGATACATATTGTAACCCTCTCGTCCCGGTCTGGCCGGATGACCGGTCCGAGTGGGCCACACGGGGAAAACCGAAGTGAAACCCGCTAAGGCCACCCTTCGATTAGCGACCCTATACTTTTGTTTCATTTTAATCTTGTCTAGAGGAATGCTAAGTCCTAAGTGAATCACGACAGCGGAAAACATCCATAGGAAAATCACCTTCGAACCACGAACACACATAACTAGTCCATTTTAAGCTTACAGGGCAGACCGTATCGGAACCCTAACTAGGGGTATCGATACGCCCTGACCAGGTCAACCCAAAGAGTCAACTCCGGGAAGACCGTATCGATACAGCCCTTGAGCGTATCGATACACCCTTCTCGGTCAACTCTTCTGGGTCAACGAAATAGGATCGTATCGATACGCGTAAAACCCGTATCGGTACGCCCTACACTCACCCATTTCTCAAAATTCCAGTAACTTTGGAGGGTATCGGTACCCCCAGGGTATCGGTACGCCAGGCAAAAATCGTGGTATTTGGGCAAGGCTGTATCGATACGGCCCTTAGGCGTATCGATACGCCCTGTTCTGCAATTCCACAATTTTCAACTTGGTGACCTCAAACACAACTCTAGATGCATTTTGGACTCCCCTAAGCTCATACAAACATACATACAACAAAACTACAACCGGGATTTAGCATGCGAGGCATTGAATCTAACGAGAATCATACAAATCAAAGACTTCATGCAATTCTACAAAAAGAGCATACTTAGCAAGCATAAGGCCCCATACACTAGATATTCAAACATAAGGCATACATAGGCCAACAACATACACATTTAGGCATGTTCAAATAAGCAACATGATAGACATAGACTGCAATCCATGAAACAAAAGCGTAACACAACCATGAGTTTAACATGCTCAAACACAATCTCCTAAGGAGTTTGACACCAACTCCTAAAACACTATACCCCATCGTCTAGGCATTATTACAAAACGTAAATCATACTTGAACTAGCTTGAGAACTCCAAAAGCTCTCCCCTCGCCGCTTGCCTCCTGAACTCTAACGATCTGCATGTTGGAAACAAAGAGAGCATAAGCCAACTAGCTTAGTGAGAGAGGCTCTACAATCCACAACATGCAGTTTTTCAAAACACGTTTTATATGCAAGAAAAGCAATGGATGCACGAAAGGTCTATCTCAACAACAACACATGGTTTGCACAAGCACAACCAACATACACGTAGGGTGGGACTACACATCACCATTTCGACTAGTAGATTTCCAATGGGACTACACATCAAAGTACTATCCTACTAGTCACTACCGGTGGGACTACACATCACCGTAGTTTAGACCACCATCACGTGAGGCACGAACTCAACTCGACTACACATTAACAACTTAAAATGCACTTAATAATCACAACATATAAACATTCAACATATCACAACAACATGGGAGTAGAGAGGCTTACACTCGGGTTTGGGTGACCCCTCAAGGTCCCACTCAAACCCCAAAAGGATCCATATCGAGCACAATGCAAAAATCAACAATTCTACTCACCGTTGTTACCCAAGAGAAGACCGAAGACCAAGCTCAAGACTCCGAAATCCCCGGATTTGTCCCCGAAGCTTCACCAACCAAATTTCTCGTTTCTAAACATTCAAACACAATTTAAACAATTCGGAATCAGTCCACATTCCAAAATAGTCAACCCAGATTACATACCAAGCACAAGACATCAAATTTTCCATTGAAAACAACCCAAAATCCATAATCCCGAGTAGCCCTTAAGTACACCTTAAATCCATTGATTCCAACCCTTAAATTGCTCCCCAAAGCCTTCAAAACAACCCTTACATATAGCCTATCCATTAGCCCTCTCATTTCTACATAAAACACCCCCATATCTCAACCCAAAACCTCCCAAAAACCCAAATCCGAGAAATTTAACAAAACTCTTTAAAAATCATACAAATTGGACATTATGCTTCCTAAACAACATGTCTAACATTAATCACTTAAAATATTAAGTCAAGAACAATAAAGGCACCATTTTTAAATCAAAACTCTCAAAAACTCCTATTCCAAAACATGGGTAAAAATGAAAAATAGTGGTACTTCCAAAGAGGGGAAGGTGAGAGCAAGTCAAAAACGACCTTACCTTTGAGAAAACTTCAAGAATGAGTGAGCTATGGAATGGAATAATAACTCAAGGAGGGAGATGGGTTTTGTCGTGAGTTTTTCTTGAGGGAGGGAGAAGATGAGTAAATTTTTGGTATTTTAAATTCCTTTTTGTTTTAAATCCAAAAGACCCATTTACCCTTATTGAAAATGGAAAATTCCAATAGCATGACATCTATGACATTTTGGGCTTGATTTAACATAAGCCCGACATAAAAATCATTTGTTTGAAAATACAAGGCCCAAAGGTTATTTTAAATTATAAAAACCGGACCTGAAATAATATTAAAATGTTATTTTCACCCGACCCCTAAACCCGGGTGTTACAACTCTCCCCTACTTAAGAAATTTCGTCCCCGAAATTACATGGCGGAAACAAATATGGAAACTGCTCAAGCATGTCAGCTTTCCTCTCCCACGTGGCCTCCTCCACACCTCTATGTCTCCATAATACCTTGACCAATTCTATAGTCTTGCCACGCAACACCTTGCTATCGGAAGCAAGTATCTCAATTGGTTTCTCGTTGTAAGACAAGTCCGGATTTAACTCTATTTCTTCCACTGGCATAACATGGGACGAATCCGATCTATACCTCCTAAGCATCGACACATGAAATACATCATGAATCTTCTCTAGCTCAGCTGAGAGCCTCAATCTATACGCAACCGGACCAATTCTCTCAACTATCTCATAAGGTCCTATGTACCTTGGGCTCAACTTGCCCTTCCTCCCAAACCTCATCACTTTCTTCCAAGGTGAGACTTTCAAAAACACTTTATCCCCCACGGAGTACTCTACCTCTTTCCTCTTTAGGTCGGCATAGGACTTTTGTCGATCTGAAGCTGCTTTCAAGCGATCACATATCAACTTCACCTTCTCGGTGGTTCCCTTAAGCAATTCGGGCATCGACACAAGTTTCTGTCCGGCCTCGGCCCAACAAATCGGGGTCCTACACTTCCTACCATACAAGGCCTCATAAGGAGCCATCTGAATACTCGACTGAAAGCTGTTGTTGTACGCGAACTCCACTAACGATAGGTGTTTCTCCCACGACCCCTGAAAATCAATGATACAACACCTCAACATATCTTCAAATATCTGAATTACCCTCTCAGACTGCCCATCTGACTGCGGATGATACGAGGTGCTGAAGTTCAACCAAGTACCCAAGGCCCGATGCAAACACTCCCAAAACCTAGCGGTAAATCTCGGATCTCGGTCTGATACAATCGACTTCGGTACCCCATGTAGTCTCACTATCTCACGGATATACAGCTCGGCCAACTTGTCCAAAGTATAGGTAGTATGAACCGGTATGAAGTGAGCACTCTTAGTAAATCTATCTACAATCACCCACACTGAATTTTTCTTCGAAGGAGTCAACGGAAGTCCTGACACAAAGTCCATAGTGATACGCTCCCACTTCCACTCTGGAATTTTCAACGGTTGCAATAACCCTGAGGGAAACTGGTGCTCGACCTTGACTCTCTGACAAACCATACATCTACTTACAAACTCGGCTACGTCCTTTTTCAAACCAACCCAATAATACTCTTCCTTCAATCCTCGATACATCTTCGTGCTACCCGGATGCATAGCAAAAGGACTAGTTTGAGCCTCACTCAAGATCGCACGCTTTAACTCGGCATCCTCCGGAACCACTATCCTATCCTTGAAACATAGGATCTCATTCTCTCTAAAACAATACTCGGTAGGCCTATCTCCGGCTATGTCTTGCACGTGAGGTGCCAAAGACTCATCTCGCAACTGCTTCTCACGAATCAACTGAACCAATGATGGCTTAACCTGAATCTCGGCTACTAACCCACCATCCGTAGACACACTCAACCTTGCAAACATTGCTCGCAACTCAACGGCCACTTTCCTACTCAAGGCATCGGCCACCACATTCTCCTTGCCCGGATGATACTCTATGGTAAGGTCATAATCCTTAAGAAGCTCTAACCACCTTCGTTGTTTGAGGTTCAACTCCCTTTGAGACATCAAATATTTCAAACTCTTGTGGTCGGTGTACACGATGCACTTCTCACCATAAAGATGGTGTCTCCAGATCTTCAACGCGAACACCACTGCAGCCAACTCTATGTCATGAGTAGGGTAGTTCTTCTCATGGATTTTCAGCTGTCGCGAAGCATATGCTACTACCTTACCTTCTTGCATAAGCACACAACCTAGCCCTACGTATGACGCATCACTGTAAATCACAAACTCTCTCCTCGGCTCAGGCTGAATCAGAATAGGAGCTTCGGTCAAAGCTTTCTTCAATTTCTCAAACGCTTCTTGTCTCGCATCTGACCATTCATACGGAACATTCTTCTGTAGCAACTTGGTCAACAGAGCCGCTATTCTCGAGAACCCCTCAACAAACCTTTTGTAGTACCCCGCCAAACCTAGGAAACTGCAGATTTCTGTCACTGATTTCGGTTGTTTCCAATTCACAATGGCTTCAATCTTCTTGGGATCTACACTAATCCCACTGGCCGAGATTACGTGACCTAGGAAGACCACCTCCCTAATCCAAAATTCACACTTACTTAGCTTGGCATACAACTGATTCTCAAGTAGGGTCTGAAGCACTAACCTTAAGTGCTCATCATGCTCCTCTTCGGTCCTAGAGTACACTAGGATGTCATCAATAAACACTACTACAAACCTGTCCAAGAACTTATGAAACACTCGGTTCATCATATCCATGAAGGCTGCAGGAGCGTTGTTCAACCCAAAAGGCATCACCAAAAACTCGTAATGTCCATAACGTGTATGAAAGGCTGTCTTCGGTATGTTCACATCCTTTACCTTCAACTGATAGTATCCGGAGCTCAAGTCTATCTTCGAAAACACGGAAGCACGCCTCAACTGGTCTAGTAAGTCATCTATCCTAGGCAAGGGATATTTGTTTTTCACTATCACCTTATTTAACTGTCTATAGTCTATACACATTCTCATGCTACCATCCTTCTTTTTCACAAACAAAATCGGAGCACCCCACGGGGAAACACTAGGCCTAATGAAGCCTCTGTCAGTCAACTACTGAAGCTGTGTCTTCAACTCTTTCAACTCTTTCGGTGCCATTCTATACGGAGCAATCGACACCGGTGTAGAATCAGAATATGTCTCAATAGCAAACTCAACTGCTCTATCTGGAGGCAAGCCTGGTAGCTCTTCCGGAAAAACACTCGGAAAATCACATACTGTCCTGATGTCCTGAGGTCTCACCTCACTCATATCCGGGTTCATTACATAAGCCAAGTAAGCCTGACACCCTGAACCCAACAACCTCTGAGCTTCCAAAGCCGAAACCACATTGGACAAAAACTTGACATTCTCCCCAACTACAACAACCTCAAAGTCATCGGTAAGCCTCAAAGAGACCCTCTTAGTCTCGAAGTCAACCCTAGCTCTATGCTTTACAAGCCAATCCATCCCCAAAATCACATCAAAGCCATAGAAGGGTAACTCCATCATATCGACCGGAAATACGTGGCCCTGAACCATCAGAGGACACCTCCTATACATTTTCCTAACTACCACTGTATCACCAAAAGAGCTAGTGACATTTACACCTACCTCTAGCCAATCACAAGGTAATCCTAATGACTTTGCGTGTTCACCCAAAATATACGAATGTGTTGACCCCGAATCTATTGGAGAAAGCAAACTCAAAGACTGTAACGTGAAATTACCTGCAATGACATCAGTGTCATTCCCAGCCTCTCGCTGAGCGTACACCCTAGCCGGTCCTCCTCCCTCGGGCTAGACTGCTACAATATGAGCCAAGTTCCTCTGACCCTCATTCCTCGGCTGAAAGTTCTCACGGCCGCGCCCACGGCCTCTCTGATGCTCAAAACCCCTCGCTGGAGCCGATCCGCCCCTAACTGGGTGTGGATAATCACGCCTCAAATGGTCTCGGGAGCTACAGTTCCAACACGCCTCAAACATACCCATACACTCACCTGGGTGGCGTCTCCCGCACCTAGTGCACTTGGGAATGTGTCCAACGGCCCCTTGGCCCTGACGGCCCTGACCATGGTTACCACCCCTAGGTCTCGTATCCGGCTAGTACCTCCTATCTCTATGCTTCTTGGCATGATCTCTATCCCAGTTCGCATGTCTCTTTTCGGAGTTAGACCCACCAGCGCGTGCTCTAGAGCTTAGGTTCTGCTCTATATCCTTGGCCCTAGAAACCAAGACATTGAACTCAGTGTAGTCGGAGGCCAACATGTAGGTCTTCACATCAGTAGTCAACCCATATCTGAAACGCTCGCATCGCTCCTTCTCATTCGGAATCAACTCTGACGCGTACTGGTTCAACCTCACAAACTGGATCTCATACTCAGACACGGTCCTATTACCTTGAACCAAAGCCATGAACTCTCTTTTCTTTTCATCCAAGTACCGAACCCCGAGATACTTCCTCTTGAAGACATTTCTGAAAAACTCCCATGTGACATCCGCCTCGGCCATACCGGAAATAACAGTGGTCCACCAAGTATAAGCGTCTCCCTGAAGCGATGAGACGATGCATCCCAACTTACGGGCATCCGAACACTCCATCTAACCCAAGATGCGAGTAGTGCTCTCAAGCCACCATTCCGAACCCTCCGGAGACAACCCACGAAACTCATCTGCCCCCAAATTACGAAGCCTCTCTAGGGGTAATCATGTCCCCGCACCCTGAGGTGGTGCTGCAGCTTGCATACCGGCCAAAGCTGTCTGAAAAGCTCCGGCTATGGTCTGAATCAAATGAACCACATATGGACCTGCCTGGCCTTGGCCCGCTTGAGCCCCATTTCCTCCCACATTAGCCTCAGCTTGAGGCCCATTACCATCACCTCCAACGTTCCCTCCATTACCATCGAGAGCATGAAGAGTATGAGGCATATTCTCGGGTGCCTAGTCACCCGCCCTAGGCCGTCCCCTCGGTCTCACCATAGCAATTAAAATAATCTAAAACAGCAAACACACAACAACAAAGAAACGTTAGGTTAGCAAAGGGGCAAGGACTCCGGTTCTCAAGCTCTTTAAACCAAAACAATTTTCCCTTTTATTTTGACAACAACGCCTAACAATGGGGACTCGAACCAACTCTCAAACAACAGCAAGGTCACTATAGCATGCATTCATACACCGTGCTAGAGACAAAATTTAGACATACATGGTAAAACACCCATAATACCTTAACTCACCTCACTTACCTGCCCGAGGTCTCGGAAACCTCAGGCTCTGATACCAATAAATGTAACCCCCTCGTCCCGGTCTGCATGGATGACCGGTCCGAGTGGGCCACACGGGGAAAACCGAAGTGAAACCCGCTAAGGCTCCCATTCGGTTAGCGACCCTATACTTTTGTTTCATTTTAATCTTGTCTAGAGGAATGTTAAGTCCTAAGTGAATCACGACAGCGGAAAACATCCATAGGAAAATCACCTTCAAACCACGAACACACATAACTAGTCCATTTTTAAGCTTACAGGGCAGACCGTATTGGTACCCTAACTAGGGGTATCAATACGCCCTGACCAGGTCATCCCAAAGAGTCAACTTCGGGAAGACCATATCGATACAGCCCTTGAGTGTATCGATACACCCTTCTCGGTCAACTCTTCTAGGTCAACAAAATAGGATCGTATCGATACGCGTAAAACCCGTATCGGTACGCCCTACACTCACCCATTTCTCAAAATTCCAGTAACTTTGGAGGGTATCGGTACCCCCAGGGTATCGGTACGCCAGGCAAAAATCGTGGCATTTGGGCAAGGCCGTATCGATATGGCCCTTAGGCGTATCGATACGCCCTGCTCTGCAATTCCACAATTTTCAACTTGGTGACCTCAAACACAACTCTAGATGCATTTTGGACTCCCCTAAGCTCATACAAACATACATACAACAAAACTACAACCGGGATTTAGTATGCGAGGCATTGAATCTAACGAGAATCATACAAATCAAAGACTTCATGCAATTCCACAAAAAGAGCATACTTAGCAAGCATAAGGCCTCATACACTAGATATTCAAACATAAGGCATACATAGGCCAACAACATACACATTTAGGCATGTTCAAATAAGCAACATGATAGACATAGACCGCAATCCATGAAACAAAAGCGTAACACAACCATGAGTTTAACATGCTCAAACACAATCTCCTAAGGAGTTTGACACCAACTCCTAAAACTCTATACCCTATCGTCTAGGCATTATTACAAAACGCAAACCATACTTGAACTAGCTTGAGAACTCCAAAAGCTCCTCCCTCGCCCGCTTGCCTCCCGAACTCTAACGATCTGCATGTTGGAAACAAAGAGAGCATAAGCCAACTAGATTAGTGAGAGAGGCTCTACAATCCACAACATGCAGTTTTCCAAAACACGTTTTATATGCAAGAAAAGCAATAGATGCACGAAAGGTCTATCTCAATAACAACACATGGTTTGCACAAGCACAACCAACATATACGTAGGGTGGGACTACACATCACCGTTTCGACTAGTAGATTTCCAATGGGACTACACATCAAAGTACTATCCTACTAGTCACTACCGGTGGGGCTACACATCACCGTAGTTTAGACCACCATCACGTGAGGCACGAACTCAACTCGACTACACATTAACAACTTAAAATGCACTTAATAATCACAACATATAAACATTCAACATATCACAACAACATGGGAGTAGAGAGGCTTACACTCGGGTTTGGGTGACCCCTCAAGGTCCCACCCAAACCCCAAAAGGATCCATATCGAGCACAATGCAAAAATCAACAATTCTACTCACCGTTGTTACCCAAGAGAAGACCGAAGACCAAGCTCAAGACTCCGAAATCCCCGGATTTGTCCCCGAAGCTTCACCAACCAAATTTCTCGTTTCTAAACATTCCAACATAATTTAAACAATCCCAAATTAGTCCACATTCCAAAATAGTCAACCCGGATTACATACCAAGCACAAGACATCAAATTTTCCATTGAAAACAACCCAAAATCCATAATCCCGAGCAGCCCTTAAGTACACCTTAAATCCATTGATTCCAACCCTTAAATTGCTCCCCAAAGCCTTCAAAACAACCCTTACATATAGCCTATCCATTATCCCTCTCATTTCCACATAAAACACCCCCATATCTCAACCCAAAACCTCCCAAAAACCCAAATTCGGGAAATTTAACAAAACTCTTTAAAAATCATACAAATTGGACCTTATGCTTCCTAAACAAAATGTCTAACATTAATCACTTAAAATATTAAGTCAAGAACAATAAAGACACCATTTTTAAATCAAAACTCTCAAAAACTCCTATTCCAAAACATGGGTAAAAATGAAAAATAGTGGTACTTCCAAAGAGGGGAAGGTGAGAGCAAGTAAAAAACGACCTTACCTTTGAGAAAACTTCAAGAATGAGTGAGCTATGGAATGGAATAGTAACTCAAGGAGGGAGATGGGTTTTGTCGTGAGTTTTTCTTGAGGGAGGGAGAAGATAAGTAAATTTTTGGTATTTTAAATTCCTTTTTGTTTTAAATCCAAAAGACCCATTTACCCTTAATGAAAAGGGAAAATTCCAATAGCATGACATCCATGACATTTTGGGCTTGATTTAACATAAGTCCGACATAAAAATCATTTGTTTGAAAATACAATGCCCAAAGGTTATTTTAAATTATAAAAATCGGACCCGAAATAATATTAAAATGTTATTTTAACCTGACCCCTAAACCCAGGTGTTACACATATGACCATCTAGTCGGTGCATCGATTAAAACCATAAAACATTTAGATTATCTATAAGAAGGGTGTATGAGTCCACATATATCACCCTGTATCCGTTTCAAAAAAATTAATAAATTTTTCAAAATTAATAGATTTCTTGAGAGCAAGCATCACATGAAAAACATTACTTTGAAAAATCTATCAGTTCTTCAAAGAATAACTACATGAAGTATCAATAGTTTTTCGCATCATAATTGAACTGAGATGGCCTAACCGGTCATGCCAAATTAAATTATCAGTAAACTTCTGATTTACAATAATATGAGCTTCAATTTGTACTAATTCTTGTGTAGTGCAATTCGGATGACAATGCATGTAATTTTGTCAAAATTTTCTTATTTCCTTGGATTATACTCGTAATATGGAGATAGCCAGCATCCCCTTAACTAACAGTCTCAATATGATATTCATTTCTACAAATATCTTTAAAAATCCAATAAGTCTCTTTGTGACTTTGACAAGTATAACACATTGTAAATATAAAATTAAGTTCCATTTTATAATAACATATTTGCTCTTCCAAAACCTTCTATGATATTAGTACTTTCGGATATAGTACTCGCATTATTCTCTTGTATTGTTAAATGAGAAAATATGCATAATTATGCACCTTTCAATACGTGCTTTGTTCTATTCACTTCAGAGAATGAAAAGTATGTGCTTTGTACCATTCACTTCAGGAAATGAAAAATATTAAATATAGCACATCAAATCAATTATCTATCAAAGATAATGTCACAAGAATTTATTGCTCTTCCGGGGTATTGATATTTTAGTAATTTGAGATATAGTATTCATATTTTCCCATTGCATTTAAATGAAAAAATATATTTCTGATGCTTAAGTATAGTATGAGTACTTGCATTGTCTGCTAAGCATAAATCGTCACAATTCATTGCATATTTTATTCCGAAAGTAAACATATTCATCAAAGAAGAATATGTAAAATAAATTAACATAAAGTAAAATAAATAAATGTTTTAATATATTTAAATATATAATATAAAAATATAAATAAACAATATGTAAAATAAATTAACATAAAGCAAAATAAATTAAAATATCAATAATTTCATATAGAGATTATAAGAAAATAAGATAAATGATGAATTACTCCCTTCAAGGGTTATGAGGAAATCAACAATATTCAATTGAGTTGGACCAACAACGCCATAATTATTTTCACCATTTTCGTAAACAAAATTAATTTATATTTTCTTTCCTTTATCATTCATAATTATGGATAAAAGTCCATAATACTTTGGCGTATGACAAGTACAAGATTAATGGTTTGTACCATTGCATAAAAAATTTACTTTCTTAATATATTCTTGTCATCTTTACAAACTCACTTCTAGTGGTTATAAACATTCTTAAAATGATCATTTTGTCAATGTCTATGTACATGGCTTCAATTGCGACCACAATTGCCAATGTGACATTTATTTTTTTCGCTATAAAATGTAACATTCATTTCAAGAATGGAGCAGAGCCAATAGGTCTTTAAAACCTTTTCACGATATTGTGTCTACATGACAACATTAATTGTGTGAAAAGTGGAGTACGTTTTTCTAACATGTCCCTATCAGGGATACTCTGACCATAAAATTTCAATTTAATTTGAAATATTCACATAACTGAGTTTATTCACTAACCATATAGTGAATTATCATGTTTGCATTCACTTCAGGGAATGAAACAAATTCAATAATCGCGTGGAATAACACATCATGCTTGCATTCACTTAGGAATGAAATAAGTCCAATAATCGCATGGAATAACCATCATGCTTGCATTCACTTCAGGAAATGCCTCCAATAAAATTTCTTGGATCAAGACGAATCTTTGTAACTTGAACTTGAGAGAAGTCTATAGTCGAGTTTTTCAACACAAAAGAATTATTGCTTTCAAGCAAATATAGACTTTATAACAGTCATACTATTAAAGAATAATTGATCAACCAATATATATACAATACTTATAGAGAACAAAGATTTAATCCTTATACGCGGCATTGTTAAACCAATCCACAAGGTCCTTAAAAAACCTCCTTTGAGACTAATAGCCTCGTAGAACGGGATGTCCAGCTAATATACTCGGATTAAACCATCAAAATAAAGAACATCAATCACCATAATTTATAGCAATCTTCTTGTAGATCATAAATCACCATAATTTATTACATCTTAAAATTATAATTTAAAGAATAAAAATAAAAATAGAATTTGCTGATATTGATTTTCCTCTCAAGGACTTCTCATAATCTCTTTATGTCCCGTCTTTTTTCAAGCCATTTAAAGATATCATATAAAACTTAAAACATAGTTAAAACACAAGATCTCATTAAATAAATATTAAATAGCAAATAACTAACCACAAATTATCGATCATGTACCGTTAAGTAAACTAATACAATAATACATAAACACATGTGATTTGTGGTTCCTTGGCAACAACTCTCAACAATATAGTCGAAATAGTCAAATGGTTAGGGTACGTTTATGATTCAAATCCCATTAACATTATTTTTCTTATATATAAGAAAAAATAATTGTTAGGCTTGATAGGCTCGATTTCCTTCAACCGTTATGGATTGTCAAGTGGTGAAAAAATTGATTTTTGGGTGTTTATGGTGGTGGTAAAAGATAAGTAAAATTAACAAGAGATTTAGAGTGGTTCGACTTTCTAACCAAAGCCTACATCCACTACCTTAACTTCATACAAATGATTTCACCAATTTAGTAAGAATTCTTCCCCTTTTCTAGGCTAAGGAGGCAACCTTTACAAACCGGTTAATCTTTATACCCAAAGATTAACCAAGACACTCTTGTACAAAGAGAATTCAAAGCAAACACGAAATCCCTTAAATAGGTATTTGTTTGCACAATTAAGCCATCACCCAAAACCTAAACACTTGAGCAAATTTAACAATGTATAGCTCACAAGTGTTATCTATATAAGAAATGTACAATTAAGCTCTTAAAGACAATCTCTCATCATAATGTTGTTGACAATTGAAGCATTAGCCTTCACTTGATGCTTGGATGTCCCTTTTATACTCTCAATCGAGTTTGTAGCCGTTGAGGACCGTTGGTGTTGAATTGGAGCCGTTGGAGACTTTATTTCTCACCATAAATGCAGTTCTACAACTACCCGTATCGAAACAGTACCTATCTTTTTCGTAACACGACTAAAATCGAAAGAGTCGCTATGCGCATTAAAGAGGTCGTACCAAAACGCCCGTATTGAAACACCTAGTGTCGTATCGGAACAACCTGCCATTCAAATAGTCATTGGGAAATAGCCATTGAGGTTGTAGCCGTTGGAGTGTACGCCGCGTGGGCGTATCGAAACAGATAAGCCCTGTCTCGAAACGGATTATGGCAATTTCAAAACGTATCGATACATATTATGTCTCTATCGAAACGAGTACATTAAAAACACTGGTTTGGCTACTTAAAAATGTTTCAAACATTGCCAAAAACTTTTGAAACATCCTCAAACTTATTTTCAAGTTGTTTTTTACTTAGAGAATATTTTAAATTCTTTTCAATTAAGTCCAAAACATTTTTCAATTATTATATCAAAACATATATTTCTACAATAATTAAAAAGGAAAACTTACCTCTTAATAGCACTCAATTGTGCAAGGGCTCAAATAGAGAATATTTCAAAACATATATTTCTACAATCCCCTTTTTGATATAATAAAATCAACTTGAAAAATTGTTTGGGATTCTCCCCCTTAATATTTAAAAATTTGAATAAGAGATTTTAAAAATTAAAAGCAGTTAAAGCTCCCATTTATTCTCATGAAAAATCAAAATTTCAAACCATTTCTCCTCCTTTTTGTTATATCAAAAAGAATTTAAAAGACATTAAACTGAAAATAACATAGGAGGTTAAAAAATGACACAATTAAAAACTTTTGGTTTTAAAATTGGCTCCCCCTTACTTAAAGCATCAAATATTGTTAGTCCAACAATATGATAATCTAGTTGTAAAGAAAAATAATCTAATTAAGAACAAAAACAACTAGAAATTTTACCAACACTTGAACTTCAAGGGAGGATGTAAAGACTTCCTTCTTCAAGTGTTATTTCTTATGTGTGTGGAGCTCCCCCTCAAATTTGGACTTGTTGATCACTCTTCATCACACCTAAACAAGACAATCAAGTAATTTTTGGTATCCAAATTGCTTTGGATCCATAAACATTAGTAGCACATACTTTTGTCCCCTTAGGAATTCATTCTCAATTTCATCATTTTTAGTTGATATACTTAGTCATTTTGAGACTCAAATACTTCTAAAAACTTTACCATTCAAAAATATAGGGGCACTAGATTGTCTAACATAAAAGTTTGATTTTCCAAAACTATTTTTTCTTTTCGAGCTCTTTGGAAATCAAATCTTTTTTCTCTTGAACCTTATAAAGCAGATTTTGTAAATCAACACATTTTTGCTCAAACTCATTGAATTTTGCTTCAATTTCAATTTTAGTTTTAGAAATCAAATCATTTTGAATTTTCAAATTTGAAAAATTTTTCTTATTTTCAAAATGTGATTTTGAAACCTTAAAACCAAATCATTATAGGCATATTGTAATTCATCAAAAAAGTATGAACATGAGGTAGATGAATTAGAAGTTACCATTGAATCTTCTTCGATGGCCATAAGGCAAAGGTTGGCCTATTCATCGTCGATGGAGTCTTCATCGCTCTATGTAGCCACATATGCCTTCTTCTTATGGCTTGAAGTGCTTGCCCTTGTTGAGTTTTTAGGGGCTCGATTCGATCAACCAATTTAGCTCACCAAGTGGTGGAGAGATGGATTTTTGGGTGGAAGGGTTTAGGAAGCTAAAAGGATAATGACACAATGAATTATAGTGGTTCAACCTTCTAACCAAGGTCTACATCCACTACCTTAGCTCCCCACTAAGGATTTCTCAATCAATCCACTATTGATTCGTCTCCTTTTCTAGGATTAGGAGGAAACCCTTACAACCGATCAAGCTTCTACCCAAAGCCTTGATCAAAACCCTCTTTACAAAGAGACAATAAAAGCAAACATAAAACCCTCTAATAGGTGTTTGTTTGCACAATTAAGCACTCACCCAAAACCTAAAACACTTGAGCAAATTTGACAATTTTGGCTCACTAGTGTTTGTCTATACAATAAATGACAATTTAAGCTCTAAGACAATCTTTGATCATTTGATGTTTGACAATATGAGCATTAGCCTTTACTTGATGCTTGGAAGTCCCTTTTATACTCCCAAATGAGTTTGTAGCCATTACTAGCCGTTGGGATCATATTGGAGCCGTTGAGGACTTTAATTCCCACCATAAATGCAGTTCTGCAGCTCCCCGTTTCGAAACGCTAGAAGCCGTTTCGAAACACTCTCAATGTAGAAAGAGTCGTTGCAGTCTGTCAGGGTACCAGTTTCGGAACACCCCCTTGCCGTTTCGAAATGCGTATCGAAACGCTAAAGGCCCGTATCGAAACGCCTGCATTTGAAAGTTGGTTGGGAAAGAGCCGTTGGGGTTTATGATCGTTGTGGTCAATGCCACGTAGGCGTATCGAAACGGCCTAGCCCGTTTCGAAACGCTGGGCAAAAATTCTGTCCAAGGAAAGCCCGTTTCGATACGAGTATCGAAACGATTTTGCCACTGGAATCCTCTGTTTCGAAACGCCCTAAGGTGTTTCGAAACACCTGGACAGTTTTGTGAAGATTGGCTTTGAAAAACATGTAAAACCCTTTTAAAAACTTCCCTAAACATAATTTCAAGTTGTTTGGACTTTGGAAATGTTTTAAATACTTTTTAAATCAGTCCAAAACATTTTTCAATTATTATATCAAAACATTTGTTCTACAATCTCTCCCTTTTTGATATAATAAAACTCATTTGAAAAATTGTTTGGAATTTTCCCCCTTAATCTTTAAAAATGTGAATAAGAGATTATAAATTTTAATTCAAATGAAGCTCCCCCTTATTCATTTGAAAATTCAATTTTTCAAACCATTTCTCCCTCTTTTTGTTATATCAAAAAGAATTTAAAACATTAAGTTCAAAATAACAATAGAGGTAAAAACTTTGACAAAAATAAGAAATTAGTTTAAAAATGGCTCCCCCTTACTCAAAGCATCATAAAAAATGTTAGTCCAACATATATGATCATCTAGTTGAATAAAATGAAAATAAGACAAATTAATTCAAAACAACTAGAAATTTTACCAACACTTGAACGCAAGGGAGGATGTGAAGCCTTCCTTCTTCAAGTGTTCTTCCTTGTGTGCATGGAGCTCCCCCTTAATGTTTGACTTGTTGAACATCTCCATCACACCTAGCAGAAGACAATCAAGTAATTTTTTGTATCCAAATTGCTTTGGATCCATAAACGTTAGTTGCACAAATTTTAGTCCCCTTAGGAATCCATTTTTCAATGTCATCATTTTTAATTGAAGTACTAAATCCTTTTGGGACCCAAATACTTCTAAAACATTTTCCTTTAATAAATCTAGGGGCACTAGATTGTCTAACATAAAAATTTGATTTTCCAAAATTATTTTTCTTTTCAAGCTCTTTGGAAATAAAATCTTTTTCTTCTTGAACATTTTGAAGCAATTTTTGTAAATCAAAACATTTTAATTCAAACTCTTCAAGTTTTGCTTCAAGTTCAAGTTTGGTTTTAGAAAGCAAATCATTTTAAATTTTTAACTTTGAAATCAATTTATTGTTTTTCAAAATGTGGCTTTTAAAATCTAAAATCAAATCATCGTAGGCATCTTGTAATTCATCAAAAGAGTAAGAACATGAAGTAGATGAATTAGAAGTTACCATTGAATCTTCTTTGATGGCCATAAGGCAAAGGTTGGCTTGTTCATCGTCGGTGGAGTCCTCATCACTCCAAGTAGCCACATGTGCCTTCTTCTTATGGCTTGAAGTGCTTGCCATCTCCTTTCTTTTAGGTTCTCGTTCAAGCTCTCTCAAGACTTTCTTCATGAACGTGGCACACTTCTTGAAGAGATGAACTATCTCTTCATCTTCATCCTCCTCTTCACTTGAGTAGACATGATGGCAAGTGGAGGATTTGAGAGCCATGGCACTTGCATTGATGCCTAGCCCTTTGATTTTCTTCTCTCCCATAGCTCTAATTTCTTCCCTCTTCTTCTCATCCTCTTTGTTCTTCTTCATGATTTGATGAGTAAGGAGTGACCCCATGAGTTCATCAAGCTTCAAGGTCTTTAAATTTTTGGCTTCGATGATGGCGGTCCTCTTTGAGTCCCAAGACTCGGGAAGTGAGTAGATGAACTTTCGAACAAGCTTTTCTTCCGGGATGGCTTCTCCATATCCTTTGAGACCATTGGTGATTGTGGAGAACCTATCAAACATCTTCTCGATGTTCTCTTCTAGATCCATTTTGAAGTTCTTATACTCTAAGGTTAGGAGCCCAATCTTGGTCTCCTTAACTTCATTGGTTCCCTCGTATGTGACTTCAAGCTTGTCCCATACTTCCTTGGCACTCTCGCAAGAAGACATCTTCTCATAGATGGATGGACCAAATGCACAAAATAGAATGTACAAGGCTTTGCAATTTAGCTCCATCTTCTTGCGATCGTCGGCACTCCACTCCGCTTTACTTCTTTGAGGCACGAACGAACCATCTTCAACTACATCCCATAGCTTGTAATCTTTTTATTTGATGAAGAACTTCATCTTTGTCTTCCAATGGGCATAGTGAGTTCCGTCAAAGAAAGGCGGTTTGTCGATTGAATGTGCCATTGAGCCGGTTGATGAAAAAGTGACCGAGCTTGCCGGATCTTCTCAATAGGATGTGAATCCCCTTCGATTGAGCCAAGCTCTGATACCAATTGTTGTGTTTTTAGGGGCTCGATTCGATCAACCAATTTAGCTCACCAAGTGGTGGAGAGATGGATTTTTGGGTGGAAGGGTTTAGGAAGCTAAAAGGATAATGACACAATGAATTATAGTGGTTCAACCTTCTAACCAAGGTCTACATCCACTACCTTAGCTCCCCACTAAGGATTTATCAATCAATCCACTATTGATTCGTCCCCTTTTCTAAGATTAGGAGGAAACCCTTACAACCGATCAAGCTTCTACCCAAAGCCTTGATCAAAACCCTCTTTACAAAGAGACAATAAAAGCAAACTTAAAACCCTCTAATAGGTGTTTGTTTGCACAATTAAGCACTCACCCAAAACCTAAAACACTTGAGCAAATTTGACAAATTTGGCTCACTAGTGTTTGTCTATACAATAAATGACAATTTAAGCTCTAAGACAATCTTTGATCATTTGATGTTTGACAATATGAGCATTAGCCTTTACTTGATGCTTGGAGGTCCCTTTTATACTCCCAAATGAGTTTGTAGCAGTTACTAGCCGTTGGGATCATATTGGAGCCGTTGAGGACTTTAATTCCCACCATAAATGCAGTTCTGCAGCTCCCCGTTTCGAAACGCTCGAAGCTGTTTCGAAACACTCTCAATGTAGAAAGAGTCGTTGCAGTCTGTCAGGGTACCCGTTTCGGAACACCCCCTTACCGTTTCGAAATGCGTATCGAAACGCTAAAGGCCCGTATCGAAACACCTGCATTTGAAAGTTGGTTGGGAAAGAGCCCTTGGGGTTTATGACCGTTGTGGTCAATGTCACGTAGGCGTATCGAAACGGCCTAGTCCGTTTCGAAACGCTGGGCAAAAATCCTGTCCAAGGAAAGCCCGTTTCGATACGAGTATCGAAACGATTTTGCCACTAGAATCCTCTGTTTCGAAACGCCCTAAGGTGTTTCGAAATACCTGGACAGTTTTGTGAAGATTGGCTTTAAAAAACATGTAAAACCCTTTTAAAAACTTCCCTAAACATAATTTCAAGTTGTTTGGACTTTAGAAATGTTTTAAATACTTTTTAAATCAGTCCAAAATATTTTTCAATTATTATATCAAAACATTAGTTCTACAATCTCTCACTTTTTGATATAATAAAACTCATTTGAAAAATTGTTTGGGATTCTCCCCCTTAATCTTTAAAAATGTGAATAAGAGATTATAAATTTTAATTCAAATAAAGCTCCCCCTTATTCATTTGAAAATTCAATTTTTCAAACCATTTCTCCCCTTTTTGTTATATCAAAAAGAATTTAAAACATTAAGTTCAAAATAACAATAGAGGTAAAAACTTTGACAAAAATAAGAAATTGGTTTAAAAATGGCTCCCCCTTACTCAAAGCATCATCAAAAATGTTAGTCCAACATATATGATCATCTAGTTGAATAAAATGAAAATAAGACAAATTAATTCAAAACAACTAGAAATTTTACCAACACTTGAACGCAAGGGAGGATGTGAAGCCTTCCTTCTTCAAGTGTTCTTCCTTGTGTGCATGGAGCTCCCCCTCAATGTTTGACTTGTTGAACATCTCCATCACACCTAGCAAAAGACAATCAAGTAATTTTTGGTATCCAAATTGCTTTGGATCCATAAACGTTAGTTGCACAAATTTTAGTCCCCTTAGGAATCCCTTTTTCAATGTCATCCTTTTTAATTGAGGTACTAAGTCCTTTTGGGACCCAAATACTTCTAAAACATTTTCCTTTAATAAATCTAGGGGCACTAGATTGTTTAACATAAAAATTTGATTTTCCAAAATTGTTTTTCTTTCAAGCTCTTTGGAAATCAAATCTTTTTCTTCTTGAACATTTTGAAGCAATTTTTGTAAATCAAAAAATTTTAATTCAAACTCTTCAAGTTTTGCTTCAAGTTCAAGTTTGGTTTTAGAAATCAAATCATTTTGAATTTTTAACTTTGAAATCAATTTATTGTTTTTCAAAATGTGGCTTTTAAAATCTAAAACCAAATCATCGTAGGCATCTTGTAATTCATCAAAAGAGTAAGAACATGAAGTAGATGAATTAGAAGTTACCATTGAATCTTCTTCGATGGCCATAAGGCAAAGGTTGGCTTGTTCATCGTCGGTGGAGTCCTCATCACTCCAAGTAGCCACATGTGCCTTCTTCTTATGGCTTGAAGTGCTTGCCCTCTCCTTTCTTTTAGGTTCTCGTTCAAGCTCTCTCAAGGCTTTCTTCATGAACATGGCACACTTCTTGAAGAGATGAACTATCTCTTCATTTTCATCCTCCTCTTCACTTGAGTAGACATGATGGCAAGTGGAGGATTTGAGAGCCATGGCACTTGCATTGATGCCTAGCCCTTTGATTTTCTTCTCTCTTATAGCTCTAGTTTCTTCCCTCTTCTTCTCATCCTCTTTGTTCTTCTTCATGATTTGATGAGTAAGGAGTGACCCCATGAGTTCATCAAGCTTCAAGGTCTTTAAATTTTTTGCTTCGATGATGGCGGTCCTCTTTGAGTCCCAAGACTCGGGAAGTGAGTAGATGGGCTTTCGAACAAGCTTTTCTTCCGGGATGGCTTCTCCATATCCTTTGAGACCATTGGTGATTGTGGAGAACCTATCAAACATCTTCTCGATGTTCTCTTTTGGATCCAATTTGAAGTTCTCATACTCTAAGGTTAGGAGCCCAATCTTGGTCTCCTTGACTTCATTGGTTCCCTCGTATGTGACTTCAAGCTTGTCCTATACTTCCTTGGCACTCTCACAAGAAGACATCTTCTCATAGATGGATGGACCAAATGCACAAAATAGAATGTGCAAGGCTTTGCAATTTAGCTCCATCTTCTTGCGATCATCGGCACTTCACTCCGCTTTACTTCTTTGAGGCACGAACGGACCATCTTCAACTACATCCCATAGCTTGTAATCTTTTGATTTGATGAAGAACTTCATCTTTGTCTTCCAATGGGCATAGTGAGTTCCGTCAAAGAAAGGCGGTTTGTCGATTGAATGTGCCATTGAGCCGGTTGATGAAAAAGTGACCGAGCTTGTCGGATCTTCTCAATAGGATGTGAATCCCCTTCGATTGAGCCAAGCTCTAATACCAATTGTTGAGTTTTTAGGGGCTCGATTCGATCAACCAATTTAGCTCACCAAGTGGTGGAGAGATGGATTTTTGGGTGGAAGGGTTTAGGAAGCTAAAAGGATAATGACACAATGAATTATAGTGGTTCAACCTTCTAACCAAGATCTACATCCACTACCTTAGCTCCCCACTAAGGATTTCTCAATCAATCCACTATTGATTCGTCCCCTTTTCTAGGATTAGAAGGAAACCCTTACAACCGATCAAGCTTCTACCCAAAGCCTTGATCAAAACCCTCTTTACAAGGAGACAATAAAAGCAAACTTAAAACCCTCTAATAGGTGTTTGTTTGCACAATTAAGCACTCACCCAAAACCTAAAACACTTGAGCAAATTTGACAATTTTGGCTCACTAGTGTTTGTCTATACAATAAAAGACAATTTAAGCTCTAAGACAATCTTTGATCATTTGATGTTTGACAATATGAGCATTAGCCTTTACTTGATGCTTGGAGGTCCCTTTTATACTCTCAAATGAGTTTGTAGTCGTTACTAGCCGTTGGGATCATATTGGAGCCGTTGAGGACTTTAATTCCCACCATAAATACAGTTCTGCTGCTCCCCGTTTCGAAACGCTCGAAGCCGTTTCGAAACACTCTCAATGTAGAAAGAGTCGTTGCAGTCTGTCAAGGTACCCGTTTCGGAACACCCCCTTGCAGTTTCGAAACGCGTATCGAAACGCTAAAGGCCCGTATCGAAATGCCTGCATTTGAAAGTTGGTTGGGAAAGAGCCGTTGGGGTTTATGACCGTTGTGGTCAATGCCACGTAGGCGTATCGAAACGGCCTAGCCCGTTTCGAAACGCTAGGCAAAAATCCTGTCCAAGGAAAGCCCGTTTCAATACAAGTATCGAAACGATTTTGCCACTAGAATCCTCTGTTTTGAAACGCCCTAAGGTGTTTCGAAACACCTGGACAGTTTTGTGAAGATTGGCTTTGAAAAACATGTAAAACCCTTTTAAAAACTTCCCTAAACATAATTTCAAGTTGTTTGGACTTTAGAAATGTTTTAAATACTTTTTAAATCAGTCCAAAACATTTTTCAATTATTATATCAAAACATTAGTTCTACAGCCCTCTTTTTTATCTTCTTCTTCATAGATTCACGTTCGAATTCTTTCATTTCTTTCTTCATGAATGGGGCACAATTCTTAAAGAGATGAACTATCTCTTCTTCTTCATCCTCCTCTTCGCTTGTATCAACATGGTTGCACTTGAAAGATTTGAGAGCAATGGCATTGGCGTTGATGTCAAGCTCCATGATTTTCTTCTTCCTCATCTTCTTTATCTCTTCCTTCTTCTTCTCCTCTTCTTTTCCTTTCTTCATAATTTTATGAGTGAGAAGAGACCCCATAAGTTCATCCAGCTTTAAAGTTTTGAGATTCTTGGCTTTGATTCTTTGAGTCCCATGACTTGGGAAGAGAATAGAGAAGCTTTCAGACAAGTTTGTCTTTCAGAATGATTTCTCCATAGCCTTTGAGTCCATTTGTGATGGTGGATAATCTATCAAACATATTTGTGATGTCTTCACCCGGTTCCATCTTGAAGTTCTCATACTCGTGGTTGAGGAGGCCGATCTTTGTCTCCTTTACTTTGTTCGTTCCCTCGTATATGACTTCAAGCTTGTCCCATACTTCCTTGGCATCTTCGCAATAGAACATCTTCTCATAGATGTTGGGGCTAAATGCACAAAACAGGATGTGCAAAACCTTGCAATTAAGCTTCATCTTCTTGCGATCATCCGCACTCCAATCCGCCTTTCTTCGTTGTGGCACGAATAGACCATCTTCAACTATGTCCTAAAGCTTGTAATCTTTGGATTTGATGAAGAACGTCATTCTTGTCTTCCAATAGGTATAGTTTGTTCCGTTGAAGAATGGTGGCTTGTCGATGGATTGCGCCAT
Organism: Hibiscus tridactylites; assembly: GCA_958450335.1. NCBI lineage: Eukaryota > Viridiplantae > Streptophyta > Magnoliopsida > Malvales > Malvaceae > Hibiscus > Hibiscus tridactylites. Next base: position 44,359,849 of record OY288292.1, read on the forward strand.
TTGACTGGTTGATTGAAATGTTGTATTGAGCTTCCCGAATCGTCTCAATAGGATGTTAATCCCCTTCGAATGAGCCTCACTCTGATACTAATTGTTAGGCTTGATAGACTCGATTTCCTTCTACCGTTATGGATTGTCAAGTGGTGAAGAAGGTTGATTTTTGGGTGTTTATGGTGGTGGCAAAAGATAAGAAAAATTAACAAGAGATTTAGAGTGGTTCGACTTTCTAACCAAAGCCTGCATCCACTACCTTAGCTTTCCACCAAGGATTTCACCAATTCACTAAGAATTCTTCCCTTTTTCTTGGCTAAGGAGGCAACCTTTACAAACCGGTTAATCTTTCTACCCAAAGATTAACCAAGACACTCTTATACAAAGAGAATTCAAAGCAAACATGAAATCCCTCAAAAAGGTATTTGTTTGCACAATTAAGCCTTCACCCAAAACCTAAACACTTAAGCAAATTTAACAATGTATAGCTCACAAGTATTGTCTATACAAGAAATGTACAATTAAGCTCTTAAAGACAATCTCTCATCATAATGTTTTTGACAATTGAAGCATTAGTCTTCCCTTGATGCTTGGAGGTTCCTTTTATACTCCCAATTGAGTTTGTAGCCGTTGAGGACCGTTGGGGTTGAATTGAAGCCGTTGGAGACTTTATTTCCCACCATAAATGTAGTTTTGTAACTGCCCGTATCGAAACGGTACCTATTTGTTTCGAAACACGACTAAAACAGAAAGAGACGTTATGCGCATTAAAGAGGCTGTATCAAAACACCTTGGATCGTATCGGAATGCCCGTATCGAAATGCCTAGTGTCGTATCGAAACAGCCTACCATTCAAATAGTCGTTGGGAAATAGCCGTTGGGGTTGTAGCCGTTGGGGTGTATGCCACGTGGGCGTATTGGAACACCAAAGTGTGTTTCGAAACCACACCTATCCATATCAAAACAGATAAGCCCTGTATCGAAACGGTTTTTGGCAATTTCAAAATGTATCGATACATATTATGCATGTATCGAAACAAGTACATTAAAAACACTGGTTTGGCTACTTAAAAACGTTTCAAACATTGCCAAAAACTTTTGAAACATCCTCAAACTTATTTTCAAGTTGTTTTTGACTTAGAGAATATTTTAAATTCTTTTCAATTAAGTCCAAAATATTTTTCAATTATTATATCAAAACATATATTTCTACAATAATTAAAAAGGAAAACTTACCTCTTAATGGTACTCAATTGTGCAATGGCTCAAATAGAAAATAAATAAAATATAATTATGCTCAAACAGGCATGATGAAATAGTACAAGGACATAAATACCTCCCAACATCAAATTCTTGTTGCTTTGTCATCAAAATCTTCTATAGAAAGTAAGAGTACTTACAACCTTCAAGACCATGTAAAAAGAACCAAGTGCAAGGGCTCAAACAACTACCAAGAGCCAATGAACTGCGCAGTTGAGATTAATATTTTGAATATAGGCTCGAACATTAAATGTTTTAATCTTGCGCCCAAAGTCGAAAAATTAAAAACCAAGTTAATATATAAAGAGAAAGGCAATCAACAACTTAGAAAAAATAGAGAAAAAAATTATCTTTAGTTCATCCTATAATCGAATTCTTTCTAGTAACTTTTTTTGGATTCGAACGATGAAGACCTTAGTTGATTAGAGTCTCGTGCTGATAATGTGTTGTGAATAAAATAAAGAGCAAGAACAAAATAGATGAACAAGAACAAGATGAGAGACAAAGAGGGAGACTTGTATTATATTCTCAAAGTAGGGTTGTATACAATGCTTTCTCCAAACTCTATATTTATAGGCATAAGGTGAAAACCCTAATTCTAATGAGTGTTAAACCCTAAGAATAAAGTACCGTAAAATCTCATTTAATATATAAATATCCACCATAAATAAAGATATTCATAACAAGATGGAGTTTAATTTTTTTTTCAAAATAGGTATGCAAAAATATTTTTTTGTTTACCTTTACGTATTAAATTAAAAAATTTTGAAGGAAGAAATTCACACCAATTTAAGCGTGTTCTCGAAAAATAGAAATGTAATTGTTACCTTAGGGGCCTATATGCACCCAAATTATATGGTTTTATGACCGTATGCTTTTAAGATAAATATGGAGATATTTATTTACAGTTCCCACTTGATTTTAATATTATTTGTAATTAAATTCAGGTAGTGATTAAAATGTTATGTGTCAAGCAACAGAGATTGGTCCAAGTAGTAAGAAATTTGATATCGCTTAAGTATGTCTCGAGTTTGAGGATTGTGTATGCAGAAAATCTCCATTGGGAGACTCACCCAGCAAAATCAAATGTGCAATGTGGGTCGGTTAAGATTAGTCAGGTCAGAACCCTAAAAATCGGAAAAACAACAAAAAAATATGTTGTGTGTCACATTTTTAATGATCGTTTAACTTTTATAATGATTTTGAGCAGAATGTCCATTATTTTAAGATTTAAAAATATTAAATTATAAATCTAAATCCTAAAATCTTAGTTCTGAAGTATAATTCTAAATTCTAAATCTAACGGTTACATTTTAAATCCGAATAGTTAAACTCTTTAAACTTTAAATATGACCATAAACCCTAAAATTAACACTTATAATTTACAAATTGTGTATCAAAATATTTTTTATATTTTTTATTTGATTTAGTTTCTGTTAGAAAATCATTATTTCAAGAAATAACAAATTAATAAAACACAAATATTATATTGAAATATTAAGACAAATAGAACGAAAAATATATACAACATATCTAAAACTAAACAGAATGGAAACGAGTTGAGGCTTGTAGCTACACAGTTTCTTTAAGACAGATTTTCGGGCACTCCTTTGTGCTTGAAATTTTCGGTCGACTGTCTCTCAAGATACAATAAGTAGATAATTAGCTACAGTAACACAAATGCAAAGATCACGAACTACAACCTTTCCTTCTCCTATCACAAAAAACTACTTTTGAAAATCACATAGTAAAACAATAGAAAATTCTACGCGTTCTGAGAGTTGTGTTAAACCAATAATGTTTACACGCTATTTATAGGAGTTCCACGATGGTATAAAGAAACTTTTGACCTAATGAAACACTTATGATTTAAGAATTAATGAGCTTTTAAAGAACAATTTTCAAAATTATTGTTTGAATTAATAGAAGCTTTTAATATTTAATTTTTTAATTTCAAAACATAATAAAAATTGATAAGCTCTTTTTAAAGAAATATTTGAGTTAAAATATTCACAAGCTCAAAAAAAAATCAGACCGATTTAGACATTTACACTACACACGTTGTGCATCGTTGCACATTTACTAATCAACATTTAGTTTTACATTTTTTCTCGGTAACGTTTATATTAATTTCTCATCCAAAGCTTTAAAATTAAGATTTTTTCCAACAATTTCAAATTTAAATTTGTGAGTTTGTGTTGTTTTGTAATTAGATAATATGAATTCTGATAACCCGGTATGTTACTTAAGTTTTTAAGTTGAAAATTCTGGTAATTTCATATTATTTATTTGAATCACTTCAACTTCGAAAAAAATTAAATTAAATAAATTTAAATTATTATTTTTTACGATCAAAATAGAATTTAATTGAATTTGGATTCAAATTAACCGAATCTCAATACTTTGTTTGGATCCCCAATTTTTTTGTTACTTATTTTCTCTTACTTTCTTGCTTCCCAAACGCCCCCTCTCTTCAGTTTAGTACTACTACTAGCAGTAGCAATTGTATTTCATGCCTCAAATTCCGTTGCCAACCTCAAAACCAGAGAAGAACAGGAAAACTAACTTTCATTTCTCTGTTTAAGTTTAAATTTAAGGTTTAAGTTAAGCCAATGGGAGTTCGTTGCTCCAATCTATCACTTTGCTGGTGCTCGTCAAATCTCAAGTCAAACATCAAGAACTCCTCTGATCTCGGTTAGTTTAGTTCACTAGTTTCCGTCGCTTTCTCGAGAAAAATTTAGTGTTATAGTAGTAATTTTCATGCCAACTTTAATTTCTTTTTCTTTGATTTCTTACACTAGAGAATGGGAAGGAATCGTCACCTGGATTCATCGAATACAGCTTGGACCAATTAAGAGCCGCCACTGCCGGATTCAGTACGGACAACATTGTATCGGAGCATGGAGAGAAAGCTCCCAATGTCGTTTACCGAGGGAAGCTCGGCAACGAGGATCGTTTGGTTGCCATTAAACGCTTCAATAGATCGGCTTGGCCTGATCCTCGACAGTTCCTTGTATACATTTAATTTTCTATTTTACTGTAATTTATTTTGGTTGATTTTTGAAATTATTGAGTTTTTCCCTTTCCCCCTTGATTTTAGGAAGAAGCAAGGGCAGTTGGCCAATTAAGAAGTGATCGGCTGGCGAATCTGATTGGTTGTTGCTGTGAAGGAAATGAGAGATTATTAGTTGCTGAGTTTATGCCCAATGAAACTCTCTCTAAGCATCTTTTTCACTGTAATTTCCACTCTTTTCTTCAACCGTTTCCCTCTTTTTTCTTATACATAGTCCATAGTTAGATTTGATTATATTAGTCTATAGAAAACGAGTAATGAATTGAAATGGTCATATAGAAATTATGCTGTGTCACTCCTTGTAATTTGGCAAATTTTGACATTAGTCCTTAAAAATTGGCATGGTTGCATGGGTGTATTGATGACAAATTTTGACGAGAAATATAAAATCTGCATTTCTTTTGGTATATAGACCAAATCTATCGATAATGAATGTCTTAAACGAGTTATAGTAATTGTTTTGCATTGGCTTGAAATGGGTGTAGGGGAAAATCAGCATATGAATTGGGCAATGAGATTGAGAGTGGCTTTATATCTAGCCGAAGCGCTCGAATATTGCAGTTGTAAAGGAAGGGCATTATACCATGACCTTAATGCTTATAGAATCTTGTTTGATCAGGTCACTTCTATCTTTAACATCCATATTCGAAATTGAACCTACAACATTACCGCAAATGTTCTCTTTGGAATTTGTATTTTTGCTCTTATAGTTGTTTACTTCTTGACAGGACGGTAATCCCAGGCTTTCGAGTTTTGGCCTTATGAAGAATAGCAGAGATGGGAAAAGTTATAGTACAAACTTGGCTTTCACCCCTCCAGAGTACCTAAGGACGGGTAATATATGTTAACAGATGAAGTTCATGGAAATCTTTTACAGAATGCAATAGCCTGTCCATAATATGAATGTGTATGCTCGTATGTATTGGGGGAAGTATATGTCAATTACCCCTACTATATACGTTTGGTTCTCATACAACATTCATTGTTGTCTCTTTAGCTGAGCTTTGACACCTAATGTGACAGGAAGGGTTATACCAGAGAGTGTGGTTTACAGTTTCGGCACCCTATTGCTTGATCTTCTCAGCGGCAAGCATATACCTCCAAGCCATGTGAGTTCTCTTTTCTTTCCGAAATTATTCAGACTGTGGATATCTAAATTGCATCATAGGATAGCCTTATGAGATAATTTAAATGCTTAAATGCTGGATTGTGATCATCATTGCAGGCACTTGACCTTATACGTGGTAAAAACTTTCCGATGCTAATGGACTCGTGTCTGGAGGGTCAATTTTCAAATGACGATGGAACTGAATTAGTGCGGTTAGCCTCTCGCTGTTTGCAGTATGAATCTCGTGAGAGGCCAAATGTGAAATCTCTTGTAACTGCTCTTACTCCGCTACAGAAGGAAACTGGGGTATGCTTGTCTTATTCCTCACTATCTTACCATGAAATAGAGATCTAGATATGCTCTGTTACTATAACTGATCTCTTTCATATTTTTCTGTTAATAAAATTGGTGGCAGATAGGACAGTTCTTTGTAATTTTCTATGGCATTTAGTTACTACTAGCTTGAAGCTTTAAGATAGAGGTGAAGAAGTGTAACATTTCTTTAAAACATTGAGTGCTGAACTCAGTTTCACTATTCTGCTATTCATAAGTACATGATTTGTTGAACTAACTTCGTTCCGTGAGAAAAATCTGTGTTACCTCTCTTACCTGCATCTTTTAACAGGTTCCATCACATGTTTTGCTGGGGATTTCACATGAAATGGCATCCTCAGAGCAGACGATATTACTAACGCCTCTGGGAGAAGCATGCTCAAGAATGGATTTCACTGCAATACATGAAATACTGGAGAAGATCGGATACAAGGATGATGAGGGGATTGCAAATGATGTAAGCAATACATATCTTTTATGTTGCTTTAAATCTGAGTCAAAAGAAAATCATTATGAAGGGGTTAATTTATGCTGTGATAGTTTTAGCATGAATGCTAGAAGACGACCTCATTATGAATTTACTTAGACTTTTGAGTTAATAAGATGCAAAACTTAATAAATAAATGTTCTTATTGTCTTCATTGGCGATAGTTTTTTTATTCAAGCTGCTAGAAGTAGAGAATTGTTTTTTTTCAACTTTCTTACACAATTGCTTTATGCTAATTGGTATTGTATTTTGCTGCTTTGTAGCTTTCTTTCCAAATGTGGACAGATCAAATACAGGAAACCCTTAATTCGAAAAAACGTGGAGATACTTCTTTCCGGGCAAAGGACTTTGGAACAGCCATTGAATGTTACACTCATGTAAGTCTTCGGTTTACAATTTGGCAATCTGCAGAACCATTTTATTTTCCTCGGAAACTTTCAGATAAAGACTTGAACAATATGCCTAATAGTTTTAACAATGTGTCTTGTCGTATAGTTCATCGATAGCGGGACGATGGTATCGCCAACAGTGTTTGCGAGGCGCTGCTTGTGCTACTTGATTAATGGCATGACACAAGAAGCCCTTGGAGATGCCATGCAAGCGCAGTTATTATCTCCCGAGTGGCCGACAGCGTTTTATCTCCAAGCTGCTGCTCTGTTCAGCCTTGGGATGGACAATGATGCTAAGGAAACCCTAAACGATGGTACAAACTTGGAAGCCAAAAAACATAGTAACTGAAAGTGTATAGGTCCTTTTTGCCCCTTTCACTTTCAAATATCCCTCGTATCTTCATGTCTTATGGCACCCTTTTGCATTATTTAATGATTGGCCAAAGATTAGGGCAATGTAATCGAGATTATTCGCATTTAACAAGCAAGCATCTGTTATTTCTCAAAAGAGCAATGGTTGTTTTATGGATGAACTCTTGATTTGCTGTTCCAAGTACAGGTCAATAGCAGGGCTAGCCATGCTTTACATGAAAACATAACTATAAAGATGATGGTGTTTTACATCGGAGGCCGACCACCAGCACTGAGCATCTGGCCGATCATGCTATTCACCTAGGAAACATTGTGCGTATGAGAAACAAATGTCATCCATTAACTAAGAAATAGATACAAAGATCAAACAAATCTATAGGGAGAAACATCGGAACTAGCCTAGACCGACCCAAACACAAAAGCTGAATTAAAAAACTGAGCTACAATTCTAGTCTTTATATTTCATCTTAAGAATAAAACTAGCATAGGTCATGGTTAAAACTTAAATAAAACACACATTACAGCATTTATGAATAATTTGAAACCTAATCTTACCTGCCAATACTTCGAAACACAGCGATCAATGCAACTGTTTTCCCCCATGTTTAGCTCAGCCTCCTTGTACCTAAAGCAGAAATGTGTTATCATTGAGATTATTTCTTTAGGGGATAAGATTAACCTTATATACCATGAATAAATCGATTCAATAGGTAGAACGAAAGAATAAGAAACATGGTGTTCAGACTTCTATACCGTTTGTCAACGCACTTGTTGAAACAGGTTTGTGCAAGCCTGAACGAAAATCACAGTAACGAGTTGAACTCAGAAAAACAAGAATTGGCAAAAAAAAAGCTTGCAAAGTAATGGAAAATATTGTCACACTATATATAAGAAAGAAGCAAGCAAGGCAGTAGAGGTTCACTTCCAAATTCTGAACTAAGAAATTTTACTTTCTACGCAGATAATACAGGGAGTTCAAGAAGCAAAACGAAAGTTACACGTTCATGTGATAACAATCTCGACATTTCTTGTTAACCTCTACACGTACTACTAAACAAAGACCTATCAATTGGGAGAGACTAATTGATTTTGGATCAGGTTAATCTGGTTATTTTGGATCATCTCGAGTTACTTATTCAGGTTATTTTGGGTTCGATCAGGTTGGATTCAATCTTTCGGATTTGGGTTGGATGGATTCAAGTTGTCAACTTCAATTGATCAAATGAAATTGGATCAGATTTGAGTTCGGGTTGATCGAATCAGGTTTTTCAAATTCGGGTCAGAATTGTAACAGGTCAAACTAAACATGTTCTACAAAATTTAAGCAATTCTCTCTAACCTGTTGAAGAGTTCTACCCTATATTCCATCTCTGTTTCTGCCATGCCAAAGGCCTGCAAAGTGTTCAAAACATGAACTTCAAATCACCCGGATCGCATAAATGGTAAACGGCACAGATAAATACAATTACAATTAACAATGTTTCAACCAAAATCCAAAACGAAATAAATCTCAAAGAACCATTTCCAGCTAGTTCATAATAAAACATACACCCAAAGTCAAAAACAAAAAAAAAAGGCAAATCAATCAATGGAAAAGATCAAGTATTTCTTCATTAATTGATGCAAAGCATTGTTTATGAACCATGGGGAAAAAGTAGGAACAGCTAACCTGCTCTTTGTCTATTCCAGCTGGGATGTTGGCAGCCATTGAAACCCTGAGAAACAAACAAAGATCGACCTAAATTTAACCAGAAATGTCAAAGGAAAATATTTAAACAATATCAGGAAAAAAATGAGTTTTTTAAAATTTGATTCACGAGATTTTACTCTGATTGGAGAAACACTTTGTTTTTTGTTGGGGGTTTAAGGAATTGCCGAAAACTAGAACAAAGTAGAAACCCTTTTGGGCGTTAATTGTTATATTCGAATTAGGGTTTTAGGGGTGACTCCGCGCCGCAAATAGGTAAAAGTACCTCCCAGGTCCCTGAGATTATACCAAATTAGTCTATCTATTATTAAACGGAGTAATTTAAGGGCCAGTCCTTGATGTAAAGATAGTAGGAAAATTTTTTTGATTAAATAAAGAGATATTTATATTTTCAAGATAAATACATAGATTTAAACTCATACAAGATGAGACAACACGAGATTTTTGGTCGTTTGATCAATTAATGGATCTCAACAATGAAAAATGTTTTTCCACAAACATGCTTATTTAACTCTAAAAACTAAAATCTAAATCTCTAACCCTAAAACTTAAACATTAAAGTTTAAATCTTATAACCTAAACTCTTAAGCCCTAAATTAAACTATTGTTTGTGAAAAAAAGTTGTTCACTACCAGCGCATGAAATATATTCCCTTAATCTAATTTTATATTATAAATATTGGTTCAAATTGTCTCTCTATTTTTTAAATTGATTTAAACTAATGCATCTATTATTAAATATAACAATTCACTCTTTATACTAATAAAATTAACATTGATTGTTTAAAAATGATAATATTTGTATAATAGAATTGATAATTTTAGAACTTTTATGGTTATACAAATGAAATCCTTCTTTAGAGTTAAATTATAAATGAAAAAAATCAATTTTAAAGTTAATTTTTGTATTTTAATATAATTTTATTGTAATATTTGTTTTGTTTTTTAAAATTTGATAAAACTTACCCACACCTTATAAATAATAGACTTTAGTTAACACCATTTAAGAAGACCACGTCATCTCATTTTCCATTAAAATCACTCTTTTAAGTTCTTATAATATTATTTTTAATCAATAAATAGTAAATCTATAAAATTTTAATTTTATCTAATTCTTTTTACAAATACAAAAATTAAATGATTTAATTATAAAATTGACGACAAGTCATTTTAAGTCCGGGGTTAAATTTGTAATTTGATAAATTTAAGCCAGGGGCTGAATTTGTAATTTGAAAAAATCTCTTGGTCCCTTATATAACTTTCACAACGACAGAAAAGAAAAGAGGAACTTGTTGAAGCTTTGTAGGGTTTTGCAGGCAAATTTGCGGGGTAAGTCGGATTCTGGGTTGCTCCTTTTTCTTTTGGTTTCGTTCTTTTATTGTGCTTTCCCCATGATTATTTCGGTTAAATTTCTTCTTATTTTTCTGCAGATTTTACAATGGAACACGGGTCTTTCACCGATAACAGTGCTGCAACTTTCTCTTTGACTGATGAAGATCATACTATTGCTAACTCTGTTAGGTTCACTTTGAATCAAGAGTCAGTTCAATCTCCTCTGTTTTTGCTTGATTAATGATGGGTTTCCTTTGTTTTAAGTGATTATAATTTGAATTTTGCAGCCCAAGGGTAACATTTTGTGGGTACAGTATTCCTCATCCTTCAGAAGCTCGGGTTAATATTAGAGTTCAGACAACTGGTAACTCAATCCTATTCTCTTCGCTTTCCAGCTTTTTCAATTTTCTGCTTTGAGATTCATGGATATGAACTGATTGGTGTTTGCAGTAATGTTTTCGGAAAATTTTGTTTTTTTAATGAAATTTTGTAGGTGATCCGGCAAGCGAGGTGTTGAAAGATGCATGTCAAGATCTGATGCTGATGTGCAGGCATGTGAGGAGCACTTTTGATAAGGCTGTTGAAGATTTTAAAGCGAGCAATGCTATGAAGGCCATGAAAATCGATTCGAATGATAGCAGTGATTCAGAAGAGAGTGAATGAAATTAGTATGTTTCTCGTCTTAGGACTATTGTGTGCTTGAGAACTCATTAGCTAAGTCTGATTTAGTTCTTTTTTGTTATTCGAATCGAAGCTTTGTGCTTGCTATCTTGCATAGGATTAACTATCTTTATTCGGATAATTTTAAAGCATAGAGTTGAGAGTACATGAAAGTTTTCAAGTGCATAAAACACTACCAATTCTTAAACTATCCATATGTGAGTTGAGGAAATGCATCAAGCTACTTGAACTTCTGGCTTTGTGGCATTTTCTGCTGGTATCATCGAGTTCGGAGTTATTTCTCCTGGTTTTGATAACTGTTGTATGTATCTCCAACAGCTTGTGAACTCTGCTTATCCTTTTCAGGGCATCTGCAGGCAAGCCTGCATTAGCATTTAGAATCTATAAACATAAACCCAGCCATTGTGTAACAGGTAATGGCGGATCGAGATATCTGATTGAATCGTATCTGTATGCTTATCTTCTAGTTATCTACTATCATCACACTAGGAAATAAATTCAGGAATTACCCTTTTTCTTCTAAAAATGGTCTTGGACATTGCATGTTGCCTCCATAAACAAGAACCAAGCTATTGAGGCACTTGTATCTTTTGCAGAGTTCAACTTTGGCCCATATAATTTGTAAAAGACTAAGAAATCCTTCTACATCCACATTAAGATTGCCTCGCCAATCATTATACTACCATTAGGTTTAAACTTTAAACCAGAAGGGACCATAAAATTGACTTCTGATCTTAGTTAATATCTCGCAGTTCAATTATGATTCGGAATGCATTCGTTTAATATTATTCGACTCGCAGCTTCACCCCTCTTCGGCGACTGAATCAGCGTAGATTATTGGTGCCAGTAAAAACCTTGATGCACCAATAATAAGCAGAACACAAAAAGGTTTAAATCCCTAAAATTCCAACCAATTAACACAATCTAGCAGGAAAATAATATACTCTAATCAAAATTTTACCTGTTTAACAGCAGTACTTGAATTTTTATACTTCTTATCACTTAACCATTATGAAATACACGTCTATCACAACTGTTCACAACTGTTCACTTCGTCCCTAGGCAGCACCCGAAGGAGACATTGTGCCATTTGCTTGGCCCTAATGCCCGTACACCTAAGCCTCACTCAAGCCTAGGAGAAGGTCACTTACACCATGGCCGCTAGGCTGCTAGCACATGGCGAGGGGATGGTGGAGACCCAACACCAGACCACTTTCCCCCCAAAGAGCTAAAGAATCTTACCAAGAATGCTTGTAGTAGACATTGGATTGTCCGAAATGAGGACACTTTCTGAACAGGGACTTCATCGCCTTCGAAAAGCACCTTGACTCGCACCCTGGACTTGATAACTCCTTAGGGATTGCTCATATCACCACTCGGTCCGCATCTGCTCGGTCCATGATACTTGTCAAGGCAAGATCACACCACCCGTAAAAGATACTCGTTTCAAATAGTATATATAGTATTTAAATTCATTTCCAACACGAAATGAACTTTTGGTTAGTTGAATTAACTTGATCAAGGTTAATGGAAATAATGAACTTTAGTTTTAATGTTAATGGATTTCGGTTTTAATCGATACATTATAAAAATAAGACCAAGGCGGGTAAAATATAGAGAAAGATGGAACAAATTCAACAAAAAAGTTTCAACTTTTAAACTTAAAAGGGGTACATATGATAAACTGAGCATGCTTTGCTGAAAGAGCAAGCAAAGGTACTGAAAATGTAGAACATCAGAAAATGCAACAGTTTAGAAAAATGACAATTTCTTTCAACAACCGGAAGTTGAGAATTGAATTGCCTAAATAACAAGTTTCCTTCCTAACTTATTCCTCATACTCTGGTTCCTCTTCCTCGTACTCGTCTTCATCAGCTGTCGCATCTTGGTACTGCTGATACTCGGAGACCAGATCATTCATGTTGCTCTCAGCCTCGGTAAACTCCATCTCATCCATGCCTTCTCCTGTATACCAATGCAAGAAGGCCTTCCTCCTAAACATAGCAGTAAATTGCTCACTCACACGCCTAAACATCTCCTGTATGGATGTCGAATTTCCAATAAATGTCGACGCCATCTTGAGACCTGTGGGTGGGATGTCACAAACAGTCGACTTTACATTGTTAGGAATCCACTCAACAAAGTAAGATGAGTTCTTGTTCTGGACATTCAACATCTGCTCATCCACTTCCTTGGTGCTCATTTTGCCACGGAACATGGCTGATGCAGTCAAGTACCGGCCATGTCGGGGATCAGCAGCACACATCATGTTCTTAGCGTCCCACATTTGCTGAGTTAGCTCGGGAACTGTCAGGGCTCGGTACTGTTGGGAACCTCTCGAAGTGAGTGGAGCAAAACCCACCATAAAGAAATGAAGCCGAGGAAATGGGATGAGATTCACAGCAAGTTTCCTAAGGTCAGAGTTGAGCTGACCGGGGAACCGTAAGCAGCATGTAACCCCAGACATTGTTGCAGATATCAAGTGATTCAGATCACCAACTGTCAAAGATCAGGAAGAAAGCAACAAAATGTAAGAACCTCAACAATCCACAATCAAAATAAACAGATCATATATCTTACTAACACAATTTTAGATTTCGGTAACAATTGTTATATACAAACCAGATCATATAATGAAAATCCCACAAAAACATGGAATGAACAGTACTAGAACTTCAATTCAAAGACATAAAGCTGAGCCAATTAAACAGATATCAAATGATTCAGATCACCAACAAAGATACAAGAGTTTCAAAGATCCCCAAGCTATATAAACACGTCATAGTTCTTATAAATTCGATTTGAAACTAAAAAGAGCAAAATCAGAGGAAGACTTACAGCTGGGAGTCGTGAGCTTCAGTGTCCTGAAACAAATGTCGTATAAGGCCTCATTATCGAGAACCATACACTCATCAGCATTTTCAACCAGCTGATGAACAGACAAAGTAGCATTGTAAGGCTCAACGACAGTATCAGAGACCTTAGGAGATGGGAAAACAGAGAACGTCAACATCATCCGATCTGGGTATTCTTCCCTGATCTTCGATATCAAAAGAGTTCCCATTCCAGATCCAGTTCCTCCTCCCAAAGAGTGACAAACCTGAAACCCTACAAAGAACAAAAAACAAAAAAAAAACCCATTTAACACCTGTTATCACACAACAAGTCGAACAATAAACCAGTTTCTCTCCAGATCTTAAATTTACCTTGAAGGCAGTCACAATTTTCAGCCTCTTTCCGGACAACATCGAGTACAGAATCGATTAACTCGGCACCTTCGGTATAATGTCCTTTCGCCCAGTTGTTACCGGCGCCGGACTGGCCGAAAACAAAGTTGTCGGGTCGGAAGATCTGACCGACGGGACCAGATCTGATACTGTCCATGGTACCGGGCTCGAGATCCATGAGAACGGCACGGGGGACGTACCTACCACAACTGGCTTCGTTGTAGTAGACATTGATTCTCTCGAGTTGGAGATCTTGGTCTCCTTGGTAACGACCGGTTGGATCTATGCCGTGCTCGGCGCAAACAACTTCCCAGAACTTGGCTCCGATTTGGTTGCCGCATTGGCCACCTTGGATGTGAAGGATCTCACGCATTTTCGATTATGGAGAGAAGAGAAACTAGAAAAGAGAAGGGATTTAGAGAGGATGGAACAATGGGAGAAGTAAATTTGAAAATGAAAATGGGAGAGAGCTAGGTTTTCGGTGTGTGTATATATATAATCTGAATGAGAAATGTTTATTTATTTTCATTTCCCCCCTTATTTTTGGTCTAATTATGATTCTAGATCTCTAGTCTAATGAAATTTGAAATCTAATCTTTTTATTTTTTGATCCCTCTGGATTTCTATTTTAGTGGTTGTTTTTGTTTAAAGTGTTTTGATCTTTAGGCTCTAATTTAATATAACTTGATATTTTATTTTATGTTGAAATTATATTTTATTAGGTAATGACATTGAATTTTGTCTAAGGTAATTATATCATGCACTGGCGGTGAAAACATTTTGTTTCCACAAATACTCTAATTTTAGGGGTTAGTGATTCAATTTAAGGTTCATAGTTTAGGGGTTTTATGTTTATGTGCTTAGAATTTAGGGAGTGTGGATTGAATTTAGAGTTTAGGGTTGTAGGTAAAAACTTAAATCTCTAACATATTACCCTAAACCTAAACCATAACATCTAAACCTTAAACTCTAACCATAATTTCTAACCACAATTCTTAAATACTAAATCCCTAAACTATAAACCTTAAACTGAATCTCTAACCCCTGAAATTAGGGCATTTGTGAAAATAAAAAAATTTAATCCGCTGGTGCATCATATATTTTTCCTTTTATTTATTATAATTTTGTCAAACAATCCAAGTCACACATAAATTAAATTAACACTATTCAATTAATAATATACTTATATGAACCCAACAAGTGTCACGGTGGAAAAGCTGATAATGTTCATTCTAAGAGACATAGATTCAAATCGTTTTGTCTACAAAATGTATGTACATTGTCAGAATGTTAAGAATATGTATGAACATATATTACATTGTAATCACTTTTAAAACAATTCAATATATATATATATATATATGATTGATTTTAACAACTAATATTATTATCAATTTGGTTTAAATTATGCCAAATTAAGTGTTTAAGATCAAATTATATTAGAATAAAGTAAGAAGATTAAATTTTAGTTTTTAGTATAATAGTGGGACTAAAATCAGAATTAGACCCTTGTTCCTTTTTTTATTGATGTTTTTTTTCGGTCTACGAGGCTGTTGACGGTAACGGATGAGGAGGGCAACGGGTGGAAGCGGAGTTTTCGAAATTCAAAATTTGAGAGAGAGAGAGAGAGCTGAGCTGGATGGCATTGTCCGCTAGTTTAAAATAATTCAAATTAGGAGGGATGACGCCATTCTACCTCTCTACCTTATAAACAGCTGACACGTGCCAACTGCATGTTACCCCCAATCAACTTCCACTCATTTTCTTTTCAGATTGCATCTACTGAATTTTTTATTTTTTATTTTTTGACATAAGCATCTACTAAATTAAAAGGCTTCAATTATTTACAAATAAATATTTTTAATACCTTTTTATAATCATTTTCATACGGTATTCAGATTTTTTCTTTTAAAAAAACAATATAATTTTTTTTTGAAACTGACGGATTTTTACCCACCCACCCATAGGGGCGATATTTTCTAAAATGGTAAACTACATAAATGGTCACCGGACTTTTAGGGCAGATTCATTTTGGTCATTATATTTTTAAAATATTCGATAAGGTCACCCAATTTTTAGTTCGATTTCGATACGGTTCCTCCCGTTCCCTTCCGTTAGAAGTTGACATTAGTTTTTGTTTTTCCTTAATAAAAAATAGGTAAACTACATCAATCATCACTCAATATTCTTCTCACACCTATTTTGGTCACTAAAGTTTAATAATTTTCAATTTAATAACTTAACTTTCGAATTGAATAATTTAAATTTAGCAATTAACCAAAATATTTTTAAGGATTACTCGAACCCAATTCGGTACAAATTTTTAAAATAATTTATTTTGATTCGATTACGGTTCACAGTTTTAAGCAAAATTGATTAATCGGTCTGATCTATTATATACAACATTTCTAAATTTTATGCATTACAATATCTTATAGTCTAATGATTTTTATACCCCTATGATTTTTTTTTAAAAAATGGCTTTGGGTAGGAAAATAGGTGTGAACTTTCAATTTTTGATTTTCTAGTTGTTTTTACACTTTTATTGTAACGCCCCGAGTTTAGGCCCCGAGAGATAATCGGGTTGGTTTAAATCAGTTCGGATTAAATTAATTTGGGGAAAACCTATTTTTAACAAACAACTAAAGGGTTTTAATGAAAAAGAGCAAAAAGAGATATTTAAACTTAAAAAAAGGTTTTGAAAACACCATCATATTCTTCAAACTCTCTTTTAACGTTATTTCACTCAAACACCATTTGTACTATTCCATTGCTTCAACCACCTCATCCAAGCAAATTTTCAAGGTAATCCCTCTTTTGTTTTGACTTTCCTTTCCTTAAACTTATTGTTGGTGAAAAATTTCCTTAAGCCCAATGTTTAAATTTGTTTCCAAAATGCTTTGAGTTGGAAAAAGAGAAAAATGAAGAAATTTTGTTTGGGTTGTTTGATCCTAGGTTTAAAGGTGTTTTTAACCTTGTTTTGATGTTCTAAAAATGTTAGGATAGTGACTTATTGATGGGAAACCCGAAACTAGTAAAAATGTGGGGGTTTTGGAGTTGAAAATTTGGGTTTTTGGTTTGTTCTTGTGAAGAACTTTGGGCTGATGGTTTTTAGACCTTAGGCAAGTGTTTTGAATGTTGAAAGATGTAGTTTTAATGGTAAATTTGTTGGGTTTTGGCTGCTAGTTGGTTTGAGTCGTTTTGATGGTGTTTCCAAGTGTTTTCGGTGTGAATCGGTTGGTTTTATGATAGATGTTGAGTTTTTGTGTTGTTGCAAGTTTGAGGGCTTGATTTGGGTTTAATGCACCTTTTTTGAAATTGGTTAGAAACAGTGGAAACAAGTTTGGGCTCTTCGGACGTGAGACCAGGTAGTTCGGAGGCTTGAATCGGTATCTCAACTATCGTTTGGGTTGTACCTGTAAGTGGAATTGTTTTCCAAGCCTTAACTTAGTTAAGAATGTGTTTTGGGGGTTTAGATTGAGCCTAATAAGCCAATCTAAGCTCAAGACTAAGTTTTAAGCTTCTTAGTCTTCATTTTCGATAACATCTGTTATGTGTTTGAATGACTTTCCATAATGCATGATGCTGTGAAAATCCTTGAGTTATGCATTTGATTGCCTTAATTGATTCCATGTTGGTTATGGTTGTGACCATGAGAACACAAGGTAAGTGTTGGTTTGGTGGGTATTGACATATGAAATCTTATTACCGGATATAGTTGGTCGACCAATAGGATGTGAGTGCACTCGAGGTAAAAGTCGCGTGTGGCCTTAGTGATGCTAAATTCCACTAAGGAGGAGTACGATGATGTGAGATTCCACCGGAAGCTATGTATTGCTAGACGAGTGAGTACGGTGATGTGAGATTCCACCGGAAGTGTCTAGTGTGTTTGAGAACTATCCGCATATCCAAGTAAAAGTGATGAATGTCAATATACCCATGGTGCTCTAAATTCTCATGTTAAGCATGTTATATTGCTCTTTTCTATTTATGCTTATGTATGTGGTTGGTTTCTTGCTTGTGTGTTTGAGAATGAGCATGATGTAAGCTCGTGGCTTGTGGATGCATTTGATAAATGCACGAGATGTTAAAGGCATGTTGTTATGTGTTCATGCATGAGGGAAATGATTTGGAAATGGTTTTGGTTTCAAGAAAACTATGATTTTAAAACTGCATTGTTGTAGTTACCGTTTTGAGCACCGCTCACTAAGCTTTTATGCTTACGCTTCTTTTTCCAACAATGCATGCCCTTAGACCTACGGAGCAGCTCAGGAAACAAGGGAGAATTCAAGGGGATTTGGTTTTCTCAAGTATGGTTTTAGACTTAAATAAATAGTATTAAGCAATGGGATATGACCTTTATGATTAAGGGGGTGGTTTGTTATGTCTCTTTCTTTAGACAAGTTTGTTTAGTTATGTTTAGCTTGTAATGCCTCTAAACTTGTTGATCGTGCCATGGATTGTCTTTGACCCCTTTTTATGATTGATATGCTTGAATGTTTTCCTAATGAATCTTGCCATGTTGAATCTTGTTCCGTTGTTTTTCTATCATATCTAAATGAATGCTCATGGTTGGCTTTTGATGTGTGCATGTCTAGGAGTTGATTAGGTGCTTGTTTAGTGGGTTATGTTGGTTCTCATTGTGCTTAAAATTGCAGAAAACAGTCAAATATTCAATATGATTCCACAAGATCTAGTTTCGTTCAAGTAACGGATTTTAGCCAATTGAAAGGATCTTCTGATCAATCTAGAGATTGTTTCGATTCTGTTGGGTTTTTCGGTGCTCGATTCCTTCAACCGTTCTTGCTCTTCAAGTGGTGGAGAAGTGAAACTTTGGGTGAAAGAGGTGTGGAAGCTAAAAGGATAAAGACAATATAATTTATAGTGGTTCAACCTTCTAACCAAGGTCTACATCCACTACCTTATCTTCCCACTAAGGATTTTCAATCAATCCACTATTGATTCGTCCCCTTTTTTAGGCTTAGGAGGAAACCCTTACAAACTGATCAAGCTTTCTACCCAAAGCCTTGATCAAACCCTCTTTACAAAGAGATAAAAATAAGCAAACTAAAATCCCTCTAATAGGTATTTGTTTGCACAATTAAGCTCTCACCCAATCCTAAAACACTTGAACAAATCTAACAATTTTGGCTCACTAGTGTTTGTCTATACAAAGAATTGACACTTAAGAACTAAGACACATTTTTTATCATATGTTGTATTACAATTGAAGCATTAACCATTACTAGATGCTTGGAGGTCCCTTTTATACTCCTTAACCAGTTTATAGCCGTTACTAACCGTTGGGGTTGAATTGGAGATGTTGGAGACTTTATTTCCCACCATAAATGCAGTTCTACAGCTCCTTGTTTCGAAACGCTCGACCCCATTTCGAAACACTCTTGAAATAGAAAGAGTCGTTGCAGTCTAATGCAGCACCCGTATCGAAACGCTCTGCATTTAAAAGGTAGTTGCGAAATAGTCGTTAGGGGTTTTATGACCGTTGAGGTCATGCCACATAGGCGTATCGAAACGAGTAAGACCGTATCGAAACGCCAAGAAAAAATGCTCACCTAGATTGAAACTCGTTTCGAAACAGGCAGAGCTGTTTCGGAACGTTTTGCCATTGTAAATACCTGTATCGAAACACCTAGGGGCGTTTCAAAATGCCTGGGTGGTTTTGTTGGATTTGGCTTTAAAAACGTTTGAAAACCTTTTCGAAATATCCCATAAACATAGTATCAAGTTGTTTGGACTTAGAAATGGTTTTGAATTCTATTTAACTTTGTCCAAAACATTTTTCAATTATTATATCAAAACATTAGTTCTATAATCTCCCCATTTTTTATATAATAAAACCAACTTGAAAAATTGTTTGGGATTCTCCCTCTTTAAGTTTAAAAATGTGAATAAGAGATGAAAATTTTAAAATAAAGTAAAGCTCCCCCTTATTCATTTGAAAATGCAATTTTTCAAACCAAACTTTCCTCCTTTTTGTTATATCAAAAAGAATTCTAAGGACATTAAGTTCAAAATAACTTAGGAGGTTTGAAAAGATGACAAAAATAAGAATTTTGGTTTTAAAAAGGCTCCCCCTTACTCAAAGCATCATCATAGAATGTTAGTCCAACATATGTCATAATCTAGTTGAAATGAACAAAAATCAATATAAACAAATAAAACAACTAGATTTTTTACCACACTTGAACACAATGGAGGATGTGAAGCCTTCCTTCTTCAAGTGTCTTTCTTTGTGTGCATGGAGCTCCCCCTCAATGTTTGACTTGTTGATCAATCTCCATAACATCTATCATAAGACAATCAAGTAATTTTTGGTATCCAAATTGCTTTAGATCCATAGACATTAGTAGCACAAAACTTAGCCCCTTTAGGAATCCATTTTTCAATTTCATCATTTTTAATTGAAGTACTTAGTCCTTTTGGGACCCAAATACTTCTAAAAACTTTACCATTTACAAATCAAGGGGCACTAGATTATCTTACATAAAAATTTGATTTTCCAACATTATTTTTCTTTTCAAGCTC
Organism: Hibiscus tridactylites; assembly: GCA_958450335.1. Taxonomy (NCBI): domain Eukaryota; kingdom Viridiplantae; phylum Streptophyta; class Magnoliopsida; order Malvales; family Malvaceae; genus Hibiscus; species Hibiscus tridactylites. Next base: position 44,380,355 of record OY288292.1, read on the forward strand.
GTTGGAAATCAAATCTTTTTCTTCTTGAACTTTATGAAGCAAATTTTGTAAATCAAAACATTTTTGTTCAAACTCATTGAGTTTTACTTGAAGTTCAATTTTTGTTTTAGAAATCAAGTCATTTTGATTTTTCAAATTTGAAATCACTTTCTTGTTTTTCAAAATGTGATTTTTAAATTCTAAAACCAAGTCATCATAGGCATCTTGTAATTCATCAAAACAATATGAACTTGACGTAGATGAATTAGAAGTTACCCTTGAATCTTCTTTGATTGCCATAAGGCAAAGGTTGGCTTGTTCATCGTCGGTGGAGTCCTCATCACTCCAAGTAGCCACATATGCCTTCTTATGGCTTGAAGTGCTTGCCCTCTTCTTTTTAATGGATTCTCGTTCAAGTTCTTTCAAGGTTTTCTTCATGTAAGGGGCACACTTCTTGAAGAGATGAACTACCTCTTCTTCTTCATCCGTCTCTTCACTTGAATCTACATGATGACATGTGGAGGATTTGAGAACAATGACATTTGTGTTGATGCCAAGCTCTTTGAGTTTCTTCTCCCCTATAGCTCCAATCTCTTCCTTCTTCTATTCTTCTTTGTTTTTCTTCATTATTTGATGAGTGAGAAGTGACCCCATGAGCTCATCAAGCTTCAAAGTTTTGAGATTCTTGGCTTCGATGATGGCGGTCCTTTTTGAGTCCCATGACTCGGGAAGGAAATAGATGAGCTTTCGGACAAGTTTCTCTTCCGGGATGGCTTCTTCATAACCCTTAAGTCCATTGGTGATGGTGGAGAACCTATCGAACATCTTCTCAATGTCCTCTTACGGATCCATCTTGAAGTTTTCATACGCTAGGTTGAGGAGTCCGGTCTTGGTCTCATTTACTTCGTTTGTCCCCTCGTATGTAACTTCAATCTTGTCCCAAACTTCTTTAGCACTCTCGTAAGAAGACATCTTCTCATAGATGTTGGGGCCAAAAGCACAAAAAAGGATGTGCAAGGCTTTGCAATTAAGCTTCATCTTCTTGCGGTCTTCGACACTCTATTTCGCCTTGCTTCGTTGAGGCACGAACGAACCATCTTCTACTATGTCTCAAAGCTTGTAGTCCTTTGACTTTATGAAGAACTTCATCCTTGTCTTCCAATGGGCATAGTGTGTTCCGTCGAAGAATGGAGGGTTGTTGATGGATTGCGCCATTGAGCCAGTTGTTTGAAATGTTGATCGAGCTTCCCGGATCTTCTCAATAGGGTGTTAATACTCTTCAATTGAGCCAAGCTCTGATACCAATTGTTGGGTTTTTCGGTGCTCGATTCCTTCAACCGTTCTTGCTCGCCAAGTGGTGGAGAAGTGGAACTTTGGGTGAAAGAGGTGTGTCGGCTAAAAGGATAAAGACAAGATAATTTATAGTGGTTCAACCTTCTAACTAAGGTTACTTCAACCTTTTGAATTTATAGTGGTCTGAGCTGTCAACGGGTCAAAGCCGAACATCGTGCTCCTACTGGATTACTTCAACCTTTTGAATTTCTGCAATGGAAATGTGTTGAGTGGATCGAAAGATCGATATTGACCAAGAGGGGGGTGAATTGGAAATTTAAAGGTTTGTTGTGGAAATTTGCAAGTTAAAAATTGATGGACAAGGGATTTAGAGTGGTTCAAGTTCCAAATGAACTCTACATCCACTACCTTAGCCTCACTAAGGATTTGCAACAATTCTACTAAATTGATCTTCCCCTTTTCTAGGACAAGGAGGCAACCCTTTACAATTTCGGTTGATTTTTCTACCCAAAAATCAACCCAACCCTCACACAAGAGAACAAAGAAATTTGTAGGCTAATAAGGTATCTCTCAATACAAATGATAGCCCCAATACAAGCACTCAACCCAATTTTACAAAGTATGAATGAATAACACAAATTGGGATTTTTACACAAAGTGGGATTTTTGCATAATTGCTTGAATTTGATGTTTGGATGTATTCTTTAGGATCAATAGTTGTTGCTGATGCTTTTGGATGTCTCTTTTATACCTTCTCATTGATTTCTAGACATTTGGGTGGTTGGGAACATAAATGGAGCCGTTGGAACCCTCTCTTGCCACCATAAATGCAGTCTGCACCAACCCGTTTCGGAACACGGGGTACCTATTTCGGAACGAACTAAAATAGAAAGAGCCGTTGGGGTGCATTTAAGAGCCCGTTTCGAAACGTCATAGGGCCGTTTCGGAACGTTTTTGCCACTGTCAAAGGGTCGTTTCGGAACGGTCCTAGCCCGTTTCGAAACGCCTTAACGACTTTCAGAAAATCAGTTAAAAACACATAACGGTCATATTTTCAAAATTAAACCTAGCACCTGTTTCAAAACGAGTTGGATCCGTTTCGAAACGGAATTGCTACTGTCAAAGGGTCGTTTCGGAACGGGCTTGATCCGTTTTGAAACACCCATTTTATATTTAAAAAATCAGCATATATTTGAACCGTTGTAGTCTTTTTAAATCAAATATGAAGAACAGTTTCGAAACGAGCGATACCGTTTCGAAACGAGGTAAAGTGTTTCGATACACGTTTCGGAACGGTGGTCAACAGTGATGAAAACGTTTCAAAACGCCTGAGGGCCGTTTCGAAACAGTTGCTTGAAAATAACTGTTTTTGGCTTGAAACACTTAGAAAAATATTTGAAAGACTTGTTTTTAACTTAGGCATAATCTTAAAATTATATGAGGATATTTTGAGGACTTAAAATTCGTTTTGACATTTTCGATTTAGTCCTTAGGTTTTTAGTTATATCAAAATTAAAATATTTGTTTCACAATCTCCCCTTTTTTGATATAACAAAACCAAAGTTAGAATTTTTGAGAATTTTGAAAGTTTTGAAAATATTCTAACTCCCCCTTAATTTAAGATAGGTTTTTAAAGTTAAAAGAAATTTTTGATTTGAAATCCAAGTTGTAAACCTTTAAAAACCTTTTAAAATTTAAAACGAATTTTAGTGTTGTGGCTCTTAAATTTCTTCTCCCCCTTTTTGTTAGATCGAAAAGAACAATAAAAGCTCATAGAGAAGATAAAGGATTAGTACCAATAAGCAATAATAAGCAACCATAATATTAATTCATAATCAAAATATCCAAAACATAAATCAAACATTAAGTTCAACATAAAATCCCAAATAAAAAAGCCATAAGCATAGGTTTCTAAAACATGAGAAAACATAAAGATGCAATCTTAATCCTAAAAAGCATAGATAATATGATATGATATGATATGGAGTTCCTAAGCCTCGTCATCATCATCCGAAGTATCATCATCGCTCTTGGCTTGAGAACGGTGAAACTTCGTCCATTGCCCATAAAGCGTGGAGAAGGAAAGATCCAAGTTGGAATGCGAAGTCTCAAGAGTTTGAAGACGATCCTCGACATTCTTCAACCGATTGCCCATAGATTCTGTAACGCCCTGGTTTTGGGCTTAGAAGTTTTGGGTTTGGACCGGTTCGGTCAAAGTGCGGTTCGAATATAAAAGAGTGAAATTAGGAAAGCCTAGTTCGGGTTGCATTAAAAATATGGAAAAATGTCTTAAAATTCTCTTTTATTATATATAAGAGTTTGGTGAAATCAATTTTACAAAATGAGGTTTGGAAGGGTGACATTTTGGCTAGTGACCAAAATGTAATTTTTGAAAACTGTGAGACTGTTTTAAAAAGGATTGAAACTTTGAATCTTTAAGGAGCTATTTACCCAATGAGAGTTTCTCCAGATTTTTCTAAGATATTATATGATTAATTAAAGGTTTTTAAATAAAACAAAGTGGAGGGAAGATATTTTGGCCATAACTAACTTTTCTCTCAAATCTTCCATTTTCATTTTCTCTCATTTTCTCTCAAACCAAACACCTTTTATCCAGAGTTTTTCTCTCTGATTTTGTCACCTAAATATCTCTTTTCAATTCTCTTTTGATTGCTAATCATCTCCTCATCAAAACCTTACCATTTGCTAAGTGGATTTTCAAGAAATCTTGGTTCTAAAAGGGAGAAACTCAAGTTTGGAGGTAAGAACGTCCTTCTCCTCTAAACTCTCAGTTCTTTACTGAAATTCCTAAGTTCTCAATCCTTAATTTGTGTTTTATAAAAGGTTTTAAGGTTGTGTTCTTGATCTTGGCTTTTAAATGCAAGATTTGGTTGATTTTGGTTAAAATTTGTATGATCTGTTTAAGCAGTGATTTAAGGTGTCTTTTTGATGATAAATGAATGTTAAATTGATGAGGAATTGAGGTTTAATTAATGCAATCCCGGATAGGTTGAATTTCCTAAGTTTTGCTTGAGTTTTTGATGGTTTTTGGAGTGATCTTGTTGATCTGTTATAGCTGGAGGTATAAGGACGTGGTTAGATCCTTTTTGGATGTTAATTGAGGTTTATGAATGATTAGATTTGATGGATCATGGCTGGGTAGTGTTGTGGAGTTGTTTGGATGCATTTTCGGTTGTGTGTGGTAGCCGAAAATGGAGTGTGGATGAGAGCAGCGAGTTTAGGTGCTTTCATTGAAGCTATTAATGCATGATGATGCATTAATCCTCTGCTTTGATGTGTTTAAAACAGGGGAGTCATTTTTGGATCCAAGTGGTGGTGATCCGGTAGCTTGATTGGTGTTTCGGCAAGTGGCGAAACAGAATCGGTGAGTGGATTTTGGTTTTCAGCTTTGAAACCAGTGTTTTGAAGGTTTGGGAGCTTAGTTTAAGTCTAAGCAACTTAGCTAAGCTCAAGAGTAAGTTTTCAGAAAACTCTCTTGATGATGAGCCATGGATTGGTTGTATGCAATGTGGTTGTTTGCATGTTTTAAATCCTGTTTTGAAAGAATATTTAGCATGTTTATTTGCTGAGATTATAAGCCATGTGTTGAAGGATGCTCAAGGTAAGAGATCCTTGTTTTTGAACATTGTTTAAATGTGGTTTGATGCTTAAAGATGCATGATGTTTATGGCTTTGTTAAATGCTTTAAAACAGTGGAATATTGTTGTAAATGATGCATATTGGCAAGTGATGTTTAAGGTCACAAAGGTGGTTAAAAGTCCTTGTGTGAGCCTTGTTTATTTAAGAACAACATGGTGGTTAAAAGTCCATGGTTGGTTCTTGGTTAAGATCACCAAGGTGGTTAAAATTCCCTGGGTGAGTCTTGTGTATTTAAGGACAACATGGTGTTTAAAAGTCCATGGTTGGTCCTTGCTTAAGGTTACAAAGGTGGTTAAAATTCCTTGTGTAAGCCTTGTTTATTTAAGAACTCCAAGGTGTTTAAAAGTCCTTGGGAGATTCTTGTTAAGGACACAAAGGTGTTTAAAAGTCCTTGTGTGGTCCTTGTCATGGTGTTTAAAAGTCCATGGGTTAAGGACACAATGGTGTTTAAAAGTCCATGTGTGGTCCTTGGAAAGTATAAGATCACAATGGTGTTTAAAAGTCCATGTGTGAGTCTTATGTTGAATGTATCACTTGTTGCCAATATGACATGATATGAACTTGAAGCATGAATTGCTTGTTTTAAATGCTTATGAGCATGTGCAAATGATGATTTGAATTAAGGTTTTAAATGTGTTTTGTAAATGCATTATTGTGTGGTTTTAAAATGAGCATTCCTCACTAAGCTTTTGCTTACGCTCTCTCTTTTCTTAAACCAATAATGCAGAGCATTAAGGTGCATTGAGGGCAGCAAGGGGGACAAGTATCCAAGTGGTGAACAAAGCTCATGTATGGTGAAGGTTTCTTAAACACTATTAGCTTTTGGTAATTTGGCAATGGGAGACCTATGTAGTTGTTTTGAGAGATGTTTTAGACTCCCTAAGTTGGTTAAATGTTGTTGATAATGTTGGTACTTGTAATTGGCCTTTATGAGATGGTTTTGTTAAATTGGTGCTTGAATGATTTGCTAAGTAGGAAGCATGCCTATAGATTTGAGGATTTTCATAATGGATGACATGCCGATGTTTGGTTGATGCAATTATGTTCCTTGTATGTTGTATGACTTGCTGGTATAATTTGGTGGCTTTTGGAGCATGTTCGGTTGGTCAATTGCATGATAAACCATCAATTTTTCTGCAATCTGGGCAGCCTGTTTCGGAACAGGTGCTACCGTATCGGAACGGGGGCCTGAAATGGCCTGGGCGTTCCGAAACGGAAGGAGCTGTTCTGAAACGGATATGCCACTGCCAGGCACTGTTTCGGAACCAGTTGCGGAACGGTCCCGCGTTTCGGAACGGGTCCTCCCTGTTCCAAAACACTCGACCGTTGGGCACTGAAATTGTTGGTTAGATGTTTTGGAATGTTTGCGTTTTGGTCCTAAAACTTGTTTATGCAATTGTATGCGTTCGAGATGTCCATTTGAGCTGAAATTTGACAGAGAAGCATGAAAGATGATTAATTTCAAGTTGGTAACTTAATTTTGGGCTGAGTCCTTAAAATTGTCAGAATTTACAAATTGGTCCCTAAAATTGTAAATTGTTCAATTGAGTCCCTGAATGTTCTCTAATGGTTATGATCTTTGAATATGATGATCTTGTGATTATATCTAGGGATAATGTGCATCTAGATAAGTTTAAAAAGAAAAAAAAAAGGTCGTTAATCAAGGTTGACTTTTGGGTTGACTTTGGTTTTCCCCGTGTAACCTTCTTAATTCGGGTCAACCGTCTAGGCCGGGTTAAGGGGGTTACATTTGGTGATATCAGAGCTGAGTTCTCGAGTAATTGGGAATGAGTATGTGGATGATTTAAGTATGTATGCTTTGTAAGCTTGTTGAGTGAAAGCATGTTGAGTGAATTGTAAAAATGTTGCAATTGTGTTGTATGCTGTGGTGAAGCATGTTGTGGGTACCCATTGCCAAATCAAAGCTAATGAAATGATGTTGTTTTTAAGTGAAAATGAGCTTGAGTACTTGGATAGCTTACCTTGCTGGGCCTGACTTTGTTTATTTGCATTGTGATTGCATTGTTAGAGTATGGCACCTCGTAGAGAGTTAAGGAGTAATGTGCGAGCTGCGGCTCAAAATGAGAATGAGAATGAAGAGAATTTTGAAAGTGCGGTTTTACCTCCTCCACCTGGTGGTGGTGGTGGTGCTGGGGGTGAAGGAGATGGAGCTGCAGCTGATGCTGGGGTCGCTGGACCTGAAGCTGGTCAGGGGCAAGCTATTCCTGACATGACGATGTTGGTGCAAGCTATTGCTGGTGCTTTTCGAGCGGCAGTAGCTGGAGCTCAAGGAGCTGGGCATCATGGAGATGCTGGAGTTAGACTGCCCTTGGAACGTTTGCGTAGTCTGGGAGGGACTGAGTTCAGGGGTTTGTCAGCTGAAGGTTCGGAATCTTGGTTAGAGAGTACCAAGAGAATCTTGGGTCAGATGAGTTGCACTGATGTGCAGAAGCTGGGTTGTGTAGTGTCCTTGCTACAGGATGATGCATATACGTGGTGGACAACCACTATCGCTGGGATGGCGGATGCTGATGTAACTTGGACATTCTTTCAGAATGCGTTCAAGAGAAGGTATCTAGGTGTGAGGTACCTAGATGAAAAGAAAAGGGAGTTCATGTCTCTTACCCAGGGGAGCATGTCTGTAGCTGAGTATGAAGTACAGTTTGTTCGACTCAGTCAATACGCACCTGAGCTTGTTCCGGATGAGCGGGAAAGGTGTGAAAGGTTCCGTTATGGTTTAGTGACGGAAGTTAAGATGTATGTGCTGGATATCGAGTATAGTGATTTTGATGTGCTGGTGGGTCGAGCAAAGGATATTGAGATGAACTTGGGTTTATATGCTAGAAGTGCTGGGTCAAGTGCTGGTAAACGAGCAGCTGAATATAGTTCCGGTGGTGGACGGAACAAGAGGGGACGTGATCAGAAGTATCAGTCCTCAGCTAAGCGAGGTGGTGGTGCGCCTGCTCGGGGAGGCAATGCTAGAGTTGATCCGAGTGCATGCTGGACATGTGGTTCGCGTGGCCATATGAAACGTGATTGTCCTCGTGCTGTGAGGGAGGTGCAAGCTCCTGTTGTGGCAGCTGGTAATGCATGCTGGAACTGTGGATCTACGGATCACATGAGGAGAGAGTGTCCTATGTTGGCTGGTGGCCAAGTGCGTGCTCTTGTTGTTGCTGCACCACAGAGAGGTCGTGGGCGCAGCCGTGGTAATTTCTAGCGGAGAGAGGAAGGTGGTCGGGGTGTGGCTCATGTTGTGGCTATTCAGCCTGAGGGTGGCGGCCAAGCCAGGGTGTATGCTCAGCGGGAGGGAAGGAATGACGCGGATGTGATCGCAGGTACCTTTACTTTGCAATCCTTGTCATTACTTTCCTTGGTTGATTCTGGATCTACGCACTCATACATATTGCGTGAGCATGCTGAATTGCTTGGATTGCCTGTTGAGTTTTTGGATGTTGGTGTGCGTGTCACTAGTTCTTTTGGTGAGACTGTTGTGACTCGAAAGCTATATAGAAAATGTCCTTTGGTTGTTCAAGATCATGTTTTTCATGTTGACCTTATGGAGCTGCCTTTCTATGGTTTTGATGTAATCCTTGGTATGGATTTGCTTGCCGAGCATCGAGCTGTTGTGGATTGTGAGAATAAGCTAGTTTCGTTGAAGCTTGCGGATGATTATGAGGTGGTTGTGGTTGGTGAGAATGTGAAGTTTCTTGCCAATGTGGTGTCTACGTTGGAGGCGAGCAAGATGCTGAGGCAAGGTTGTGAAGCTTACCTAGCTTTTGTGATGAATCCTAGCTCTAAGGAGTTGCGTGTGCAAGATATCAGGATTGTGAAGGAGTTTCCTGGTGTGTTTCCTGTGGAGTTGCCTGGTTTACCTCCTAATCGCGAGGTGGAGTTTAGGATTGAGCTGTATGAGAATACAACTCCTGTGTCCATTACCCCTTATAGAATGGCACCTAAAGAGTTGAAGGAGCTGAAGACGCAGTTGCAAGAGTTGCTTGATCGTGGATTCATTCGGCCAAGTGTGTCACCTTGGGGTGCACCGGTCTTGTTTGTGAAGAAGAAGGATGGCACTATGAGAATGTGCATTGATTACCGTCAGCTGAACAAGTTGACTATCAAGAATCGGTATCCTTTGCCGAGAATTGATGATCTCTTTGATCAATTTCGGGGAGCAGCTGTGTTCTCTAAGATTGACTTGAGGTCAGGGTATTACCAGTTGAATGTGAAGGATGTGGATGTGCCTAAGACAGCTTTCAGGATGAGGTATGGGCTTTATGAGTTCCTTGTGATGCCGTTTGGTTTGACAAATGCTCCTGCAGCCTTCATGGACATGATGAATCGTGTGTTTCATGAATACCTGGATAAGTTTGTTATGGTATTCATCGATGATATCCTCGTGTACTCGCTTACTGAGGAGGAGCATGAAGAGCATTTGAGGATTGTGCTGCAAGCTTTGCTGGAGAATCAGCTTTATGCCAAGCTGAGCAAGTGTGAGTTCTGGTTAAGTGAAGTGGTGTTTCTTGGGCATGTGGTTTCTGCTGAGGGGATTCGTGTTGATCCTCAGAAGATTGAGGCAGTGATGAATTGGAAGGTTCCTAAGTCTGTTCATGAGGTTCGTAGTTTCCTTGGTTGGGCGGGATACTACCGGAGGTTTGTGGATGGGTTTTCTAAGATTGCTGCACCTTTGACGAAGTTGTTGCAGAAAGATGTTAAGTATGAGTGGACGGAAGCGAGACAGCAGGCTTTTGAGAAGCTTAAGGCGGCTTTGACGCAAGCTCCTATCTTGGTTCAACCTGAATCAGGGAAAGAGTTTGTGGTCTACAGTGATGCGTCCTATGTTGGTTTGGGATGTGTGTTGATGCAAGAGGGTAAGGTGGTGGCTTATGCATCGCGACAGCTGAAGGTGCATGAGCGCAATTATCCTACGCATGACATTGAGTTGGCTGCGGTGGTTTTTGCTTTGAAGATTTGGAGACATTACCTGTATGGTGAGAAGTGTACTGTGTACACGGATCACAAGAGTTTGAAGTATCTGATGTCTCAGAAGGAGTTGAATCTTAGGCAGCGACGTTGGGTGGAGTTGCTCAAAGATTATGATTTGACGATTGAGTATCACCCTGGAAAAGCTAATGTTGTAGCGGATGCCTTGAGTAGGAAGGTGGCTGTTGAGCTGAGGGCTATGTTTGCCAGTTTGAGTATTTCGCGTGATGGTGGTCTTGTGGCTGAGTTGCAGGTGAAACCATATTTGGTTCAGTTGATCAAGGAAAAGCAGTTGCTGGATGATTCCTTGGTACCGCATGTTCAGGATATTGCGGAGGGTAGGCCTTCGGATTTCAGCTTTAATGATGATGGAGTATTGTGTTTTGGGAGTCGGATAGTAGTGCCCAATGATGCTGAGTTGAGGCGTGCTATTCTGACTGAAGGTCATAGTAGTCCTTTTGCTATGCACCCTGGTAGTACTAAGATGTATCGTGATCTTCGTGATGAGTACTATTGGGTGGGTTTGAAGAAGGATGTTGCAGAGTTTGTGCTAAGTGTATGGTGTGTCAGCGAGTTAAGGCTGAGCATCAGGTTCCTTCAGGGTTGTTGCAACCGTTGAGAATCCCTGAATGGAAGTGGGAAAGGATTACCATGGATTTTGTATCTGGTTTACCCTTGTCGCCATCGAAGAAGAATTCAGTGTGGGTGATTGTGGATCGCCTGACGAAGTGTGCGCATTTCTTGTCTGTGCATACTACGTTTTCTTTGGATAAGCTTGCGGAGCTGTACATTGCTGAGATTGTACGGCTGCATGGTGTGCCTAAGTCGATTGTGTCGGATAGGGATCCGAGGTTTACATCGCGGTTCTGGCAGTGTTTGCATCTAGCTTTGGGTACACGGTTGAATTTCAGTACATCTTATCATCCTCAGTCGGATGGTCAGTCCGAGCGTGTTATCCAGATTTTGGAGGATATGTTGAGGTGCTGCGTAATTGAGTTTCAAGGCTCTTGGGAGAAACATTTGCCTTTGGTGGAGTTTGCTTATAACAATAGTTATCAAACAAGTATTCAAATGGCACCTTATGAGGCTTTGTACGGGAGGAAGTGTAGGACTCCTCATTGTTGGGCTGAAACGGGTCAGAAGTTGGTTTCGATGCCGGCTTTGTTGAAAGGAACTACCGAGAAGGTGAAGCTCATCTGTGAGCGTTTATAGGCAGCTTCTGATCGGCAAAAGTCTTACGCGGATTTGAAGCGTAAGGAGATTGAGTATGCGGTGGGTGACCGTGTGTTTTTGAAGGTTTCGCCTTGGAAAAAGGTTATGAGGTTTGGCCGGAAGGGTAAGTTGAGCCCTAGGTACATTGGACCATATGAGGTGATTGAGCGTGTGGGTCCTGTTGCGTACAAGTTGAGGCTACCTCAGGAGCTGGAAAAGATTCATGATGTGTTCCATGTTTCTATGCTCCGGAAGTATAGATCTGATCCTTCGCATGTGATGCCTGTGGAAGAAGTGGAATTGAATCCGGATTTGACCTATGATGAGGAACCGGTGAAGGTTCTGGATTCGGATAGTAAGGTTCTTCGTGGTAAGACCATTGAGCTGGTAAAGGTGTTGTGGAAGCACCGTGGTGTTGAGGAAGCCACGTGGGAACGGAAGGATGACATGCTGAAGCAGTTTCCGTATCTCTTTCCTTTAGGTAAATTTCGAGGACGAAATTTCTTAAGGGGGGGAGAGTTGTAACGCCCCGGTTTTGGGCTTAGAAGTTTTGGGTTTGGACCGGTTCGGTCAAAGTGCGGTTCGAATATAAAAGAGTGAAATTAGGAAAGCCTAGTTCGGGTTGCATTAAAAATATGGAAAAATGTCTTAAAATTCTCTTTTATTATATATAAGAGTTTGGTGAAATCAATTTTACAAAATGAGGTTTGGAAGGGTGACATTTTGGCTAGTGACCAAAATGTAATTTTTGAAAACTGTGAGACTATTTTAAAAAGGATTGAAACTTTGAATCTTTAAGGAGCTATTTACCCAATGGGAGTTTCTCCAGATTTTTCTAAGATATTATATGATTAATTAAAGGTTTTTAAATAAAACAAAGTGGAGGAAGATATTTTGGCCATAACTAACTTTTCTCTCAAATCTTCCATTTTCATTTTCTCTCATTTTCTCTCAAACCAAACACCTTTTCTCCAGAGTTTTTCTCTCTGATTTTGTCACCTAAATATCTCTTTTCAATTCTCTTTTGATTGCTAATCATCTCCTCATCAAAACCTTACCATTTGCTAAGTGGATTTTCAAGAAATCTTGGTTCTAAAAGGGAGAAACTCAAGTTTGGAGGTAAGAACGTCCTTCTCCTCTAAACTCTCAGTTCTTTACTGAAATTCCTAAGTTCTCAATCCTTAATTTGTGTTTTATAAAAGGTTTTAAAGTTGTGTTCTTGATCTTGGCTTTTAAATGCAAGATTTGGTTGATTTTGGTTAAAATTCGTATGATCTGTTTAAGCAGTGATTTGAGGTGTCTTTTTGATGATAAATGAATGTTAAATTGATGAGGAATTGAGGTTTAATTAATGCAATCCCGGATAGGTTGAATTTCCTAAGTTTTGCTTGAGTTTTTGATGGTTTTTGGAGTGATCTTGTTGATCTGTTATAGCTGGAGGTATAAGGACGTGGTTAGATCCTTTTTGGATGTTAATTGAGGTTTATGAATGATTAGATTTGATGGATCATGGCTGGGTAGTGTTGTGGAGTTGTTTGGATGCATTTTCGGTTGTGTGTGGTAGCCGAAAATGGAGTGTGGATGAGAGCAGCGAGTTTAGGTGCTTTCATTGAAGCTATTAATGCATGATGATGCATTAATCCTCTGCTTTGATGTGTTTAAAACAGGGGAGTCATCTTTGGATCCAAGTGGTGGTGATCCGGTAGCTTGATTGGTGTTTCGGCAAGTGGCGAAACGGAATCGGTGAGTGGATTTTGGTTTTCAGCTTTGAAACCAGTGTTTTGAAGGTTTGGGAGCTTAGTTTAAGTCTAAGCAACTTAGCTAAGCTCAAGAGTAAGTTTTCAGAAAACTCTCTTGATGATGAGCCATGGATTGGTTGTATGCAATGTGGTTGTTTGCATGTTTTAAATCCTGTTTTGAAAGAATATTTAGCATGTTTATTTGCTGAGATTATAAGCCATGTGTTGAAGGATGCTCAAGGTAAGAGATCCTTGTTTTTGAACATTGTTTAAATGTGGTTTGATGCTTAAAGATGCATGATGTTTATGGCTCTGTTAAATGCTTTAAAACAGTGGAATATTGTTGTAAATGATGCATATTGGCAAGTGATGTTTAAGGTCACAAAGGTGGTTAAAAGTCCTTGTGTGAGCCTTGTTTATTTAAGAACAACATGGTGGTTAAAAGTCCATGGTTGGTTCTTGGTTAAGATCACCAAGGTGGTTAAAATTCCTTGGGTGAGTCTTGTGTATTTAAGGACAACATGGTGTTTAAAAGTCCATGGTTGGTCCTTGGTTAAGGTTACAAAGGTGGTTAAAATTCCTTGTGTAAGCCTTGTTTATTTAAGAACTCCAAGGTGTTTAAAAGTCCTTGGGAGATTCTTGTTAAGGACACAAAGGTGTTTAAAAGTCCTTGTGTGGTCCTTGTCATGGTGTTTAAAAGTCCATGGGTTAAGGACACAATGGTGTTTAAAAGTCCATGTGTGGTCCTTGGAAAGTATAAGATCACAATGGTGTTTAAAAGTCCATGTGTGAGTCTTATGTTGAATGTATCACTTGTTGCCAATATGACATGATATGAACTTGAAGCATGAATTGCTTGTTTTAAATGCTTATGAGCATGTGCAAATGATGATTTGAATTAAGGTTTTAGATGTGTTTTGTAAATGCATTATTGTGTGGTTTTAAAATGAGCATTCCTCACTAAGCTTTTGCTTACGCTCTCTCTTTTCTTAAACCAATAATGCAGAGCATTAAGGTGCATTGAGGGCAGCAAGGGGGACAAGTATCCAAGTGGTGAACAAAGCTCATGTATGGTGAAGGTTTCTTAAACACTATTAGCTTTTGGTAATTTGGCAATGGGAGACCTATGTAGTTGTTTTGGGAGATGTTTTAGACTCCCTAAGTTGGTTAAATGTTGTTGATAATGTTGGTACTTGTAATTGCCCTTTATGAGATGGTTTTGTTAAATTGATGCTTGAATGGTTTGCTAAGTAGGAAGCATGCCTATAGATTTGGGGATTTTCATAATGGATGCCATGCCGATGTTTGGTTGATGCAATTATGTTCCTTGTATGTTGTATGACTTGCTGGTATAATTTGGTGGCTTTTGGAGCATGTTCGGTTGGTCAATTGCATGATAAACCAACAATTTTTCTGCAATCTGGGCAGCCTGTTTCGGAACAGGTGCTACCGTATCGGAACGGGGGCCTGAAATGGCCTGGGTGTTCCGAAACGGAAGGAGCTGTTCCGAAACGGATATGCCACTGCCAGGCACTGTTTCGGAACCAGTTGCGGAACGGTCCCGCATTTCGGAACGGGTCCTCCCTGTTCTGAAACACTCGACCGTTGGGCACTGAAATTGTTGGTTAGTTGTTTTGGAATGTTTGCGTTTTGGTCCTGAAACTTGTTTATGCAATTGTATGCGTTCGAGATGTCCATTTGAGCTGAAATTTGACAGAGAAGCATGAAAGATGATTAATTTCAAGTTGGTAACTTAATTTTGGGCTGAGTCCTTAAAATTGTCAGAATTTACAAATTGGTCCCTAAAGTTGTAAATTGTTCAATTGAGTCCCTGAATGTTCTCTGATGGTTATGATCTTTGAATATGATGATCTTGTGATTATATCTAGGGATAATGTGCATCTAGATAAGTTTAAAAAGAAAAAAAGGGTCGTTAATCAAGGTTGACTTTCGGGTTGACTTTGGTTTTCCCCGTGTAATCTTCTTAATTCGGGTCAACCGTCTAGGCCGGGTTAAGGGGGTTACAGATTTAAAGTCCGAAGTAAGGCGAGTGTCCAAAGCATCGAACCGAGAGTCCAAAGCATTGAATCGCTCGGTAAGGAAAGTCATGAGAGCTTCATTGTTTGCCATTTGAACTTGCGGTGGAGGATCAACGGGAGGAGGAACCGCTTCTCTATCAACTCTTTCCCAAACACCATTCACAAATGTGAACCCGGACTTGCGAAGGGATGACTCACCAATCTTGGTCTTGCGAGGATCCGGAGAGTCATAGGAACAATCGATGCCAAGATTGTGAAATAAGGCGCTCAAGACAATGCCATATGTAAAAGACTTCAACTCATTTGTGTCAATAAGCTTGATATTATTGACTATCTCGGCAAAAATTATCTTAGGCACATTTGGGCGCTCACCCCTACGGAAATACTCTAGCCAAAAATGATCGGTTTGACGGATGTGGGAGTATTTACCTCCGGAAGGTCGAATAAACCAAGAAACCATCAAATGAAGAACTCGATCGTGCACATCCAAATTAAGTGCCTTACCGGTGAAAGTGCCAAAGTGGCGTTCATCCTCAAGACCCTCATCCTTAAGTTTAAGAGCAGACTCCAAAAGAGCAACATTAACAGCAAATTTTTTGCCTAATAAGGATGACTCAATTCCTATAATCTCGGTCTTGGACTCATCATAAAGAAAACGAGCATTAGAGTAAAAGATGAGTACCATGTTTTTGTAGCGAACATCTGGAATGCTCAAGAAATACATGAGATTCCACTCATCCAAACGATGGAGATAACGGAAAAGGAATCGCTCGAAATTGAGGAACTCAAGATCAATGACACGTTCTTTACGAACCGCGAAATCCTTGACAAAAGAGAAGCGAGCACGCGCGTCCGGAGTTTTAAGGGATTTCTGAAAAAGCATAGTGAGATTCGGACGAATGCTCGAATCACCGGATTGAACGGCTTTGCGCTTCTTGTTAGCTTGATCCGCCATCTAAAAACATTAAGCAAGTGTTTTAAAATTAAGTGTATGCATTGATAGTTAAAAATCAATCCAATAATAAATCCCACTTAGGTTTTTGAAAACAAAATTAAAATAAATAAAAAAAACAGTTTAAAAAAAATACGACTGAAAAATTTTATATTCGAATAAAAAATTTTGAGATTTGGAATTTTTTTTACAAGATATTGAAAACCCACAACAAAAAACATATAATTTATACAAAAATAAAATTTTCTAACCTAAGATTCGAACATAAATTGAAAGAAAAAGAAAAATAGAAAAATTACCTTAGTTTGGGATTTTGGATGATTTGATTAAAATCCTTGCACAAGATTGATGAAACTTGCTTAGACTTGAGTTGTAAAGTAAAACCCCTCACAATTTTGTGAAAATCAAAGAGTTTGAGAGGGTATTTATAGAGAGGGAGGCGGTTAGGGTTTTAAGAGTTTGATAAAAAAGAGAACTTTATCATTAAAAGCCCTAAATAAAGCAATCCACGATGCCGTTTCGGAACGGTCAAGACCGTTTCGGAACGGGGCGGCTAGGGTTTTGACCGTTTTAAGACCATAAGCTGACTGTTTCGATACGGTGTTGACTGTATCGAAACCCCTTTGACCCGTATCGGAACACGTTCCGATAAACCCCTTGGCAGTAGCAAAAACGTTTCGGAACGCCTTGGAGGCGTTTCGAAACGCCCTTCTCTCAGAGCTGGATTTAAGGTATCCGTATCGAAACAGGTTCACCCGTTTCGATACACCTGGGCCTGGAAGTGCAGAAAAGGCTCTAAAAATGCAGAAAAATGAAGTTTTAAGAGGCCTAACATGTATAAATGTCATGAATGAGCAGGCAAAACATATTCAAGCATAAACATACTCCCCCTAACTATAAGCATGAATGAAATTAGGAGTTTAAACACATCAACATGGCATTTCACAAGATCAAGCATATTTAAGCACAAAAGAGGTCCTAAAAGGTCAAGATAGGCTAGCTAGACCTAACTCTCTCCTAAGGGACCAAAAACGCTCTTTGTCTAAGGGTTTTGTAAAAATGTCCGCTAATTGATTCAAGGTGTCTACATACTCTATAACCACATCTTCCTTAAGGACATGATCTCTAATGAAATGATGCCTTATTTCTATGTGTTTGGTTCTAGAGTGTTGGATGGGATTTTTAGTTAAGCATATTGCACTAGTGTTGTAACATTTTAGGGGTATGGTTCCAACTTTAATTCCATAATCTAAGAGTTGTTGCTTCATCCAAAGGACTTGAGCACAACAACTCCCTAAGGATATGTACTCGGCTTCGGTGGTAGATAAGGCTACACTATTTTGCTTCTTAGAGAACCAAGATATGAGCATACTACCTAAGAATTGGCAAGTTCCCGAAGTACTTTTCCTATCAATTTTGCAACCCCCATAATCCGCATCCGAGTAAGCATGAAGGTTGAAGGTAGAGTCTATAGGATACCAAAGGCCTAAACAAGGAGTGTCTCTAAGGTATCTAAAGATTCTCTTAACGGCTATAAGGTGAGACTCTCTAGGACTAGCTTGAAACCTAGCACACAAGCAAACACTAAACAAGATATCCGGTCTACTTGCGGTAAGGTAAAGCAAAGACCCAATCATTGAACGATAAAGCTTAGAGTCAACACACTTACCTCCTTCATCTTTGTCAAGCTTTGTAGATGAGCTCATAGGAGTGGCTTGAGGCTTTGCATTCTCCAAGCCAAACTTCTTGAGCATATCCTTTATGTATTTTGCTTGGTTGATGAAGGTGCCATCCTTCTTTTGCTTGATTTAGAGTCCCAAAAAGAATGAGAGCTCCCCCATCATGCTCATCTCAAATTCACCTTGCATTAACTTAGCAAACTCTTGACAATGACATTCATTAGTAGAACCAAAAATAATATCATCAACATAAATTTGAACTACTAAGATGTCATTTTTATACATTTTTATAAAAAGTGTAGTGTCCACCTTACCTTTTTCAAAACCTTTTTCAATTAAAAAATTTGAAAGTCTTTCATACCAAGCTCTAGGAGCTTGTTTTAAACCATAAAGAGCTTTGGTAAGTTTGAAAACATGATTTGGAAATTTTGAATCTTCAAAACCCGGTGGTTGTTCCACATACACTTCTTCATTTATAAAACCATTTAAAAATGCGCTTTTAACATCCATTTGAAAAAGCTTGAAATTATGATAAAATGCATATGCAAGCAACATCCTAATGGCTTCCATTCTAGCTACGGGTGCATAGGTTTCATCAAAATCTATTCCCTCTTCTTGAGTGTAACCTTGTGCTACAAGTCTAGCTTTATTTCTCACAATGTTACCACTCTCATCTAGTTTGTTCCTAAAGACCCATTTAGTTCCTATTGTAGATTGATTACTAGGCCTATCAACTAATGTCCATACATTACTTCTCTCAAATTGATTTAACTCTTCTTGCATAGCCATAATCCAAAAGTCTCTTTCAATGCTTCTTTTATGTTTTTAGGCTCTATGCATGGGATAAATGCAACATGGTTCATTAATCTAAGAGAAGAACGAGTGGTTACCCCCTTGGATGGATCACCCAAGATTTCACCATCTTTGACATAGTTCAACTCCCTTGGGTAGCTCACTTCCTTTTCCTCAATGGCCAAGTCCTTCAAGGCTTCAAGAGGTGGATCTTGTGAGTACTCTTCCTTTGTTGGAATCTCATCCTCCTTTGAAGTTTGACCTCCATCAAAGGCATTTATGATCCCTACATCATCATCATCACAAGAATCCTTCCTAGGAAGGAAGTTATCATCGAATACAACATGAATAGATTCTTCTACTACTAAAGTTCTTTTGTTAAATACTCGATAGGCTTTAGAGGTTAAAGAGTAACCTATAAAAATGGCTTCATCACTTTTTGCATCAAATTTACCTAAGTTGTCTTTTCCATTATTTAAAACAAAACACTTGCACCCAAAAGGGTGAAAATAGCTAATGTTAGGCTTTTTAGATTTTAAAATTTCATAAGGTGTTTTCTTTAGAATTGGCCTAATCATTACTCGATTTACAATATAACAAGCGGTGTTTGTGGCTTCCGCCCAAAAATATTTAGGTAAATTGTTTTCACAAAGCATAGTTCTAGCCATTTCTTGTAAAGTTCTATTTTTCCTCTCAACTACCCCATTTTGTTGAGGAGTTCGAGGAGCCGAAAAATTATGGCTAATACCATTTTCATTCAAAAATTCTTCAAACCCTAAATTTTGAAACTCGGTTCCATGATCACTTCTAATATGTGAAATTCTAACTTCAAGATCATTTTGGGTTAATTTTGAAAATGTGATGAATTTTTCCAAAGCCTCATCTTTAGTACTTAAAAATAGAACCCAAGTAAATCTAGAAAAATCATCAACTAGCACAAAAGCATAAGACTTACCACCCAAGCTCATAGTCCTAATTGGCCCAAATAAATCCATGTGAATTAATTGTAAGCATCTACTAGTAGAAACATCATTAATGGATTTAAAGGAAGACCTATGTTGTTTACCCTTTGAGCATGCATCACAAATTTTATCATTTGAAAATTTTATTTTGGGCAAACCTCTAACTAGATTTAGAGAGACTAGTTTTTCCAAAACACTAATGCTAGCATGTCCTAGCTTCCTATGCCACAACCATGCATCATTTTCATTTTGAGCAACTAAGCATGCATGAGATGTATGTATGTCATCTAAATGCACCATGTATATGTTTCCTATGCGATGACCTATGAGCATAATATTATTAGATTTAATGTTTACTATTTTGCATCCATTTTTATCAAATAAAACATTAAATCCTTTATCACACAATTGACTTATGCTCAGTAAATTGTGTTTAAGACCATCGACATATAAGATATTTTCAATAAGAATAGTAGAGTGATTACCTATGGAGCTAATACCTTTAATGTGGCCTTTGGAGTTGTCACCAAATGTTACTACTCCACTTTTTGGCTTTAGATACATGAATCGACTCTTGTCTCCGGTCATGTGTCTCGAGCATCCACTATCAAGGTACCATGAGTTTTGACTTTGTGCTTTGGCCTTGTAGCAATGCTCCCCCTACAAACAAAGATATTAAACTTTGGTTTTTGGTACCCAAATCATTTTGGGTCCATGAGTGTTAGCTCCCAAAACCTTGGTTCCCTTAGGAATCCAAGATGACATAGCAATAATATTATTAGATTTTACAAGTTCCTTAGGAACCCATAAACTTCTAATTCTTTTAGCTCTACTATGTCTAGGGTAGCTACCTTGTTTGTAGTAATTAGTCTTTTTCTTAGGTTGGTGTGTTCTAGAGGATTCTCCTACTTCATGCTTGACACTACCAACATTTTTTTAAAGACTTTTTGAGCTCATTTAGCTCATCCAACACCTTTTGGTGTTCACTATTGCATTGAGACAAAAGATTATTAAGATCAACATTTTCATCTTGAAAAAAATTTAAGTTCATCTTTTAATCCTAAAATCTTTTTCTCAAATTTAGAATTAGCTTGAGTGAGTGAGTCATTCTTCTCATTTAGTTCTAAAATGATTTTCTTGTTTTTAATGACCGACTCTTTAAACTTCTCAACTAATTCATCATATACCTCTTGTAACTCATCATAAGCATCATTTAACTCTTCATATGAAAAATCTAAAGTAGATGAGTTAGAGGTTACCAAGGAGGAATCTTCCTCAAGTGCCATGAGACAAAGATTAGCCACTTCTTGTTCGTCATCCTCCGATGACTCCTCATCACTCCAAGTAGCAACCTTGGCTTTCAGTCTCTTCTTCTTCTCAAAGCCCTTCTTCTTGAGTTGAGGGCACTCCGAACGGATGTGGCCGGGTTGTTTGCACTCATAGAAAATGATGGGATCCTTTCCTTCTTCTTTGTTCTTCCCTTTGAAGTCCATCTTTCTTTGGATTTTTCTTCCCCGGTTGGACCTCATGAAACGTGAGAACCGTTTGGCTATCATAGCCAATTCTTCAAGTTCGTCCTCATCACTAGATGAGCTCTCATCAAGTTGTGAAGCTTTAGCCTTGAGAGCTATTCCCATCTTCTTCTTCTTCTCAACCTCAAGCTTCTCTACCCTTTTCTCTTCTTTCTTCTTCTCATCTTCTCTTCCTTGCTTCATGATCTCATGAGTAAGGAGAGAACCCACAAGCTCATCAAGCTTTAATGTCTTCAAGTTCTTTGCTTCGATGATGGCGGTTCTCTTCCCATCCCAAGACTCGGGAAGTGAATAGAGTAGCTTCCGGACAAGCTTGTCTTCCGGTATGATCTCTCCATAGCCCTTTAGACTATTGACAATCGTGGAGAATCGATCAAACATCTTTGACACCGTCTCATCGGGGTCCATCTTGAAATTTTCATAACTAAGATTGAGAATTCCAATCTTAGTTTCTTTAACATCATTGGTGCCTTCATAGGTGGTCTCAAGAGTGTCCCACACTTCCTTGGCACTTTCAATTGATGAGACCTTTGAGTATATGTCCGGACCGAAAGCACAAAATAGCATGTGGAGAGCTTTGTCATTGACTTGAATCTTTTTCCTCTCCTCTTCACTCATTTCGGCTTTCTTCTTCAACACCATCTTGCCTTCACCGTCTTGCTTCAATGGAATGTATGGCCCATCCTCAATGACATCCCACACAAGATAGTCACTAGACTTGATGAATAGACGCATTTTATTCTTTCAAAAAGAATAGTTGTCACCATTGAAGAAAGTAGGCTTTGTGGTCGATTGTGACTCGTACATGCCGGAACCGGAGGTTGAAGTCATCTCTTGATATTTTGATGATCACACTCTTCCAAGGATCTCCTCTTGTGGTTGTTAATCCTCAAAGAGTTAAGCTCTGATACCAATTGTTGAGTGGATCGAAAGATCGATATTGACCAAGAGGGGGGTGAATTGGAAATTTAAAGGTTTGTGGTGGAAATTTGCAAGTTAAAAATTGATGGACAAGGGATTTAGAGTGGTTCAAGTTCCAAATGAACTCTACATCCACTACCTTAGCCTCACTAAGGATTTGCAACAATTCCACTAAATTGATCTTCCCCTTTTCTAGGACAAGGAGGCAACCCTTTACAATTTCGGTTGATTTTTCTACCCAAAAATCAACCCAACCCTCACACAAGAGAACAAAGAAATTTGTAGGCTAATAAGGTATCTCTCAATACAAATGATAGCCCCAATACAAGCACTCAACCCAATTTTACAAAGTATGAATGAATAACACAAATTGGGATTTTTACACAAAGTGGGATTTTTGCACAATTGCTTGAATTTGATGTTTGGATGTTTTCTTTAAGGATCAATAGTTGTTGCTGATGCTTTTGGATGTCTCTTTTATACCTTCTCATTGATTTCTAGCCGTTTGGGTGGTTGGGAACATAAATGGAGCCGTTGGAACCCTCTCTTGCCACCATAAATGCAGTCTGCACCAACCCGTTTCGGAACACGGGGTACCTGTTTCGGAACAGACTAAAATAGAAAGAGTCGTTGGGGTGCATTTAAGAGCCCGTTTCGAAACGCCATAGGGCCGTTTCGGAACGTTTTTGCCACTGTCAAAGGGTCGTTTCGGAACGGTCCTAGCCCGTTTCGAAACGCCTTAACGACTTTCAGAAAATCAGTTAAAAACACATAACGGTCATATTTTCAAAATTAAACCTAGCACCTGTTTTGAAACGAGTTGGATCCGTTTCGAAACGGAATTGCTACTGTCAAAGGGTCGTTTCGGAACGGGATTGATCCGTTTCGAAACACCCCTTTTATATTTAAAAAATCAGCATATATTTGAACTGTTGTAGTCTTTTTAAATCAAATATGAAGAACAGTTTCGAAACGAGCGATACTGTTTCGAAACGAGGTAAAGTGTTTCGATACACGTTTCGGAACGGTGGTCGACAGTGATGAAAACGTTTCGAAACGCCTGAGGGCCGTTTCGAAACAGTTGCTTGAAAATCACTGTTTTTGGCTTGAAACACTTAGAAAAATATTTGAAAGACTTGTTTTTAACTTGGGCATAATCTTAAAATTATATGGGGATATTTTGAGGACTTAAAATTCGTTTTGACATTTTCGATTTAGTCCTTAGGTTTTTAGTTATATCAAAATTAAAATATTTGTTTCACAAAATGGGAACGAATTACGATGGATTTCGTGACCGGTCTTCCTTGATCTCCAAGAAAGTGTGATGTTATTTGGGTTATCGTTGATTGTTTCACTAAATCAACACATTTCATTCTGGTACGGATGAATTTTAGTCTTGAGACCTTGGCAGAACTGTATATTCGGGAAGTTATCCATTTACACGGAGTTCCAACTTCTATAGTTTCAGATTGAGATCCTCGATTCATAGCTCGATTCTGGAAAATGCTATACAAGGCTCTGGGAACCAAACTGAATGTTAGCATAGCTTTTCATCCTCAAAGCGATGGACAATCTGAACGAGTAATTCAAGTTCTTGAAGATACGCTTAGAGCTTGCATTATCGACTTCGGAAAGAACTGGGAGAAATCGCTGCCGTTAATAGAGTTCGCATATAATAATAGCTATCAGTCTTCTATCCTGATGGGTCCTTTTGAAGCATTGTATGGAAGAAAATGCCGAACGCCTTTGTGTTGGTCTGAACTCGGAGATAGCAAAGTATTAGGACCTCAACTGCTTCAAGAAACTGAAGAACATGTTCAAATTATTCATTCTCGATTGAAACAAGCTTTTGATAGGCAAAAGTCGTACGCTGATCTGAAGCGTAGGGACATTCAATATGAGATCGAAGATAAAGTATTTCTTAAAGTTTCTCCGTGGAAGAAAGTTTTCCGATTCGTCAAAAAGGGAAAGCTTAGTCCTCGTTTCATTGGGCCTTTCGAAGTAACCGAGAGAATTGGTCGTGTAGCTTATCGACTCGCTCTTCGTCCTGAATTTGATAAGATTCATAATGTCTTTCATGTATCTATGTTAAGATGTTATCGATCTGATCCGTCTCAAGTTCTCGAACCAGAAGATGTTGAACTCAAACCCGACCTTTCTTATGAAGAGGAACCTATTCAAATTCTTGATCGGGAAGTTAAAAGGCTTCGTAATAAGAACTTCCCTCTTGTTAAAATTCTCTGGAAGAATCATCACGTTAAAGAGGCAACGTGGGAACCCAAGGATACAATGCGGAAGCAATATCCTCATTTATTCAGTTCAGGTAAGAATTCGAGGACGAATTCTTTCTTTAAGGAGGAGGGAATTGTAACATCCGTTTTTTCGTCCTAGAATTTAATTCATTGAATTAAGATATTAATTTATTTTTTGAAAGCAGTAAAGTTCATAATTAAGTAATTTATTCAATTTAGTCCTTGAATTTCCTTTAATTGGGTAATTATTGCACCAACTCGAATTAAAGGGAATTAGGCATTCGAATTAAAGATTTGAGACGAGTTAATAATTTAGTTGGATGTAAATTGATAGTAGCTTGATCAGAGTAATAAGATTATAGAATTAAAAAAAATAATTAGAGAGGGGTACAATTCCCTATTGGAAATCAGACCAAAATGGAAGAAAGAAAGAAAGAAAGAATTTGTGGAGGAAATTGATGACTAAATTAAAGAGAAAATAAAACTCAAAATTTGCATGTTAAAATTTGTTATTCCTTGAGGCTGCCCTTAGTAAAAATTTTAGATTAGAGAGGCTAAGAAGGGTAATTAAGTAAAACCAAAATCCCAACATATCCCCCAAATTGAGGAAAGTGTTTTCTTCTCCATCATTTCTCCTTTGTTGCCGTGAAACTTGAGAGAAAAGGGAGAGGATGAAAGCTTGAAAATTCTGAAAATTGAGCTCTATTGGAGAAGGAAATGGCTTGTATGTTGAAGGATTTAAGCTATGATTAAGAAGAGTTAACTAGTGGTAGCAAAGCCAAAGAAGTAAGTTCTCATTCATTCTTCTAGTTGTTCGAATAAGAGCAAAAATCATGCATGCAAGTTTAAAATTAATTTAAACATTAAATTGTTAGAGTTATGGTGATTATGTTGAGTTGAAATAATGAAGTTTTTGAATAATTATTTGTGAAATGGTGAATCGATTAAAAGAGGATTGTTTTGAGGAAAGAATAGAAATTCATGATTGAATGAAAATTGAAATAGTTAGGGACCAAACTGAAAAATTACTATTAGGAAAAAGTTGAAGAGAAATGAAATTTCTATAAGTATCAAGTCTTGGATTGCTGGAAAAATGAATTCGAATGAGGAAATTTAGATTAAAATCAACATTGGACATGTATTTGAAAATAATGGAATTAAGGACTGTTTTGAATAAAATCATTAATTGAAAGGACCTGAATTATATGAAATTTGACACTTAACTCAGAATTTAGAATCAGGGGATTATGAAAGAATAAATTTAGACTCTTGAATTGAAGTCGAAACGGCCTAAATTGGTGAATATAGGAAGTTAGCACTCGAAACCTAAGAATAGGACTGATCCTAAAATTTATTAAAATTGAAGACTTATTTGATGATAATAAGAATTGATAAGGACTTAAAAATGTTGTAAAAAGATAGTATAAATCATGTATTAAGTAAATTAAGAATTAGAGTAAGGTAATTAGTGGAAATTGAAGCTAAATGTGATCAATGAGTAAACTGTCCAGAAAACTTAAACCATAAGCTGTAACTTTGAAAATTCACCAAAAATAGAATATAAAGTATTTTGAACTGAAATTTTTACGATATAAACTTTGAAATGTCTAGTATCACTGATAGAAAACGAAATTGAATTCTAGAATGTGAATTAGAAGTTATGGATTAAAGAGATTAGGCAGTACAAGTTGTCCAGGATTGTTAAAAAGGGTCATGTTCAAGTAATAAACTGTATTAACTCAGAATAGAGAAAAATATAAAGTTTATATGGTTGAAAAGCTGAGTTTAATAACTTTCTAATGGTGTATGACAAGTGGATTTTGTATTAGTAATTAAGAAGTTATGATTAAAATAGTAACTGGTCCTCCAACTAATTCAACAGAAAAACAGATTTGAGGATTAATGTTTATAATTGTGTTAAAGGAGTGAATGTAATTGAATTACTCGCTGATATGGTTTGTATTTGTTTTGTGTTGAGTGTTAAGATCAAAATTGTGAGGATTCTTTTGAGGAAGCAAAGATTGACCAATCAAGGGGAAGGAACAAGGGCATCCTAATCAAATATCAAGCTTAAGGAGTTTGTGAGTGTAATTATATTAGGGTTGGGACTAGTGTCCTAACCACTTTGTTTATTTATGTAATTTATGATTTTATGCATGAAATGGACTTAATTTATGATTGGTAACATGTTTAGTAAGGGAAGGAGGTTAAAGGAAAATGGATGCATGAATTGGATCTTTGTTAATGCTTGAATGTATGAATATGTGGACTGCTCTTATATGATACTTTTGCTATGTTGTATATGCATGTAATTACATGTGATGTTGCTGCCTATGTATGTTTTGATGTTATTCGAATGTGGCATAAAATTAATGAGCATGATTTATGTGGTTTGGTACAATTATATGATAGAATGATCATGCAAATCGAAATATGCAATATATATGTGCTAAATTAAATATGAATGATATCGTTGAAAAATGTATGATAAATTAATAAGATTAATAAGCCCTTGGTCGATTAGAGGTCTTAGATAGTATGACATGCCTAGAGTTCGAGCTCTCTTGTTTTGTTGCTTAGTGCAACCCATGTTTAGTACCTTGTGTACTCCTTGAACTTGATGATCGAATGTGATCTTGCTTGATGTTCAAGACACATTGATGCTATTGAGCATCCCCTGACTTGTTGCTTAGGCAACCTCTGTTTGGTACTTGGTATCCTCTTGATGACTTGATTATCTGATTCTTCTATTCTACCTAGGGTAACTTAACTAAATTAAATGGAAATACGTAAATATGGGAAGCTTATGAAATGGATAAATGGATTGGTATTTGAATTGGCATGACATGATATGTATTTCATGGATGAATTTTGTGGACATTGGTCCATTCGGTTGTGATAAAATGCACGTGATATGCTTGGAAAATTCGAATATATGCAATGTGGGCAATGACCCTTTTCGAATGAAATGGAAATGATATATGATATGTTGATATGCTTAACTCATGGTGAATGAATGGTGATCCATTCGAATGATATGTCTAAGATGTGATTCAAATCTTGCTCTTGAATAATTAATAATGCAATGCTATGAATGTATGATGTTGGTTGCTTCGATTAATAAGCATGAGTATAAGCATGTGGTGATCGAGTTTTGCTGTATGGTTTTGACTTGTTCGAACATGAAACATATTTTGTAAATTAATGTTAACCGAAATGTGTTTGAGTATGATACTATACTTGAAGTACATGAGATGTATGGAACCACTTGAGTTCGATTGTGCTAAGCTTAGTTAGGTACTAATTGTATGTTGTCAAACCTAGCTAAGTAACTCATTGTTTGATCACAAATTAATTTAAAAGAATGGATTAGTTTTAGCATTACCTCGCTAAGTACAATTTTGTACTTAACGCTTCTTTGCTTCCTTCTTCCCAATTAGCAGGGTAGCTTGGATCTAAAGCTAGCATCCGATCGGGACAAATTACAAGACCAGAAATGTATGATCTTAGTCTTATTTTTAGACTCCTAGATGGTGGCTTCGAAGTTTGTTTAAAGGCTCGTTTCATTTTGTTTGGTCGTAGCTTAAGTTTATGTTGGTGTTTGAAGTTATATGCTCCTTGATGTTTAGTTAGGAGCCTAAAATCATGTTTTGTTTTTAGTTCGAAAGCCTCATTATTTTGTTGTAAATATGTAAGTCAAGCTAGTGGTCTTGCATTATTCTTTTTGTTGTATATAGTTGATAGCTTGGCATGGCTTAGGAGCATTTGATAACTTGATGTTTTTGTAATGAAATAGTTAATGGAAATCTGATATCATGGTCCATGAATTCGAACATGACTTGTATGTTAACATTGATGTCTTAATTATTGGTAATGTTGGTGTAATTCGAAAACCACCTAGACTAATTTAAATAATGGTTCGAATGGTATGGTAATGAATTGCTTAAGTATATCAACATGTTTGATTCAATTACTATCAAGGAAATAATTGGTGAATTATTAGTTAATTGTTAGAGTAAATTAACCACATAGACAACCTAGTGTTCAAATGGAAACCTTAAACGTTATCTTAAAATTGAATCCTTAATAAAGTGTTAAGAAGAAAATTAAATTGGCTTGAAAATTTATAAGTTAGACTAAATAAAATTCTGTTTAGTCATGTATGTTTAGAAAAGTTTTTGTTAACCAACTTTCCGCATGCGCAATTAATATGGTTTGCTTAATTGAGAATGGATTATTGCTTCATATTTTCTGTTGACATTCTGGTTCTATTTTCTGATTTCCGCCTCCGGTAACACTCATCGCTCCTAACCCGGGCAAGAGGTGTTACAGTTAGGGTTGAATTGGAGTCGTTGGAGACTTTATTTCTCACCATAAATATAGTTCTGCAGCTCCCCGTTTCAAAACGCTCGACCCCGTTTCGAAACACTCTTGAAATAGAAAGAGTCGTTGCAGTCTGATGCAGCACCCGTATCAAAACTCCATTGGCCGTATCGAAACGGCGTATCGAAAAGCTTGTTCCCGTATCAAAACGCTCTGCATTTAAAAGGTAGTTGGGAAATAGTCGTTGGAGGTTTTATGACCGTTGAGGTCATGTCACACAGGCGTATCGAAACGGATAAGACCGTATTGAAACGCCAAGCAAAAATGCTCACCCAGATTGAAACCCGTTTCGAAATAGACAGAGCTATTTCGGAACGTTTTACCACTGTAAATACCCGTATCGAAACACCTAGGGGTGTTTTGGAACGCCTGGGTGGTTTTGTTGGATTTGGCTTTAAAAACGTTTGAAAACCTTTTCGAAATATCCCATAAACATAGTATCAAGTTGTTTGGACTTAGAAATGATTTTGAATTCTTTTTAACTTTGTCTAAAATATTTTTCAATTATTATATCAAAACATTAGTTCTACAGATTCCATTAGTAATGAGGATTCGGAATATCACACATTGATCAATCAAAGAGAGATTAAACAACTAAAAGAAAGATCGATTCTTTAGGATCCTTCCTTTCTTCAATGGTGCCTCATTTACCGGCACCCCAATAAGCATGACCACGTCTTCAAGTGTGTTCGTGCATTCTCCACACGGCATATGGAACGTATGGGTTTCCGGCCTCCAACGTTGAATCAGAGCAGCAATCAACCCGGGCACCAACTTGTACCCTCGAAGGAATGACGTATGATAAATTTCAGACTGTTGCAACCATTCAATAATTCGATCGTGCAGAGGATTTTTCGCCATAGTCAAGTGATGTTTAAATGTATCCTCAAAATCTTGTAATTAACACAACAATAAATAAATGGATAAATCAAACCAAATATTATTAACATAATTGAATTGAATTTCTAATAAATCAATTATTAACAAAATTGTACCATCTCAAGAACCGATAAACTACTAATGTGTTGATCCTGGAATCTCAATAGAGAAGCTTGCTCAGCCATCCTACATGATACATATAAATATATTACAACCCGTGACTCAATTTTCTAAAATTCTACGAAATTAAAATTTACCTTCTAATAACATCCATTTTTTTTAAAATAAAACTAAATAACTAAATATTATAAATTAATTTTGTTTAAATTTCAATTCAACCACACTACTATTAAAAGACTAATAACATCCATATTTTTTACTGCATACAATTTTAAGATTTTTACAAACTACTCAATAATTTACTACTTTCGCTTCATAACCTTCAATTTTAACATTTTTAAAAACTAGTCATTAATCTACTTATAATAAATACCCTAATTACAATCGGTATATACATAAAATTTTTAAAAAGCTCCTAAATTAAAAAACATTAAAAATTTTACTATGTCAACTCATAAGTTATTTTTTTTCAAAATTACAAATAAAACTTTAATAATATTTTTTTACTACTACTACTAATATAACATTAAAACAACTCAATTTTAAGATTATTATGAACTAATCACTAATTTACTAATTTTTTTGATCTAACTCCAAATATACTCATTTTATTCCCAACATACTCCAAATATACTAATTTTAAACATTAATATTATAAAATCTAACAAACAATTAACAACAATAGAAATATTCAAACATACAAAATTTCAAACATCAACTTCAAAATTAAAAAAAAAAAAAACAACTTAATCTATTTACAAATTTTAAAAATTTGTGAAGAGATTAAAAATTCGTCATACTTACTATATTTCTTCAAATATTTCTTTCTTTACTCAAACTCTTCACAAAATTTCTCCTCCTCAACAATCTATTTAAGACAAAATTTTCAATAATTCAAACATCAACTTCTAAATTTCTAAAAAATATAAAATTAGAAAAATTAAACTGAAAAAATAAAAAAATATTCGTAACTACAATAAAATACATACATTACATTACAAATAAAAATATTAATTTAACATAATTTTCTCAAATAAAATATATACACTTACAAAATTTATTCCAAATCTTCCTCTTCCATCTTCTATCTTTTATCTTTACCTACCACTCCATCACAACCCCTATTTAATCTCAACCCCTTTCAATCTCAACCACCCAAAAATCCCCTACCATTTATCCAATCAAACTTAAAACAAAAAAAATATTTGCACACACCCCCACACCCCACCCGGTCACCCTGACCAGCCTTCCCTGCCATGCCTGCCAAGGTTGCCACCTCCATCGAAGCAGTGTTCAAAGACGGGGGGAGGGGGAGGGCGGCCCGAGTTTGAACAATGCCAGACGTCCTGAAATTACACAATATGACAACATGTTTTGTTTGAAAAGAGGAGGGTAATCCGACTTTAAACAGTACTCCAAAGGCAAATTCATTATTCAAAGTCGGGTGGTAATTCAATGGTTTTCATATTTTACACAGTGAACATCCCTAATTTTGGAAATAATGTTTCGGGTACCTTATGTTGGGAATGAAAAATTTAAAGATAATATTAGGGTAAATACTCCTAAAAGGATTGTTTCAACATATTTTTTAATTAAGATTAAATCTGGTGGTGGTGAGTCTCAAGATTTATGTAAACAGATTTTATTTGAAATTAAAATAAATAAATAAGATCAAAAATAACGGTGTATATCAATGATTAATATTAGTAGTGTATATCAATGTATGACATTCACTGTAGACTCATCCAAAATAATATATCTTCTATATTGCTTTTGGCTCCAAAAGTATTTTTGAAAGGCAATGTAGATATGGTGTTCAAGCTTCCGTTTTAATCGAGTTAACCAACCTACGAAGTTTTTTTCGGTTAATCGGTTAGTTAATTTTAGATTCCGTCTGTTAACGGTTAATGTTTTTTTTTCAAACTTCGGTTATCGGTTAATTATGTTCGAAATTATTTAATTAATCGAATTAACCAAAATTTTTATATATTATATATTACATATATTTATTTTTGTCACTAAACTTTTTTAAAATTATAAAATGGTTATTAAATTTTTTGATATATTATAAAATGGTCATTAAACTTTATCAAATTAGCACAAAATGATCATTAAATTTATTGAATTACTAAAAAAATTATCATTAAACTTTTCAATATTTATAAATAATTTATAGCGTACGATGAATCAATGTCTATTTATAATAGTTCGATAAATTTAAAATGTTAACTCAACTTGAAAAAAATTCAAATAAAGTTTGAGTTATAAAATAGAATTTCGAATAACTCGATTTTTTTAGTAATTAGTTGATCAATGTTAGGCTTGTAGCACACTAGAATCAATCACTGAAATCCGTCAAGAGGGTTGATTTTGTTTCCACGGATGAATTGGCTAAAAATCGAAATAAAGATGGACAATTTGCATAAGAATTTTAGAGTGGTTCAACTACCCAACCGAATCTACATTCACTACCTTAGCACACCACTAAGGATTTTCCAATCACTAAGAATTCGTCCCATTTTCCCAATTTAGGAGGAAACTGTTACAACCCTATCTTTTGGACTTGGCTAAAATAGAACCAACTCTAGTTTTTCTCTCAAGGCTAAACTAGAACCTCTTCTTTTTCAAGGGATTTGTTTGGTAAACTTAATACCTCACAAGGTGGGTGTTTACACAAATTTAAGCTCACAAGAGTACAATGATTTACAATAAAATTCACTCTCTAAAGACTATATACAAGAGAATAGTAAAATAATGATTTAGACTCTAATTCTCTTGACCATGTTTTTGGATGTTGTCTCTAAACTTCTTCAAGTGTTCCAACCTTCAATTTATAATCTCAATTGAGCTTGTGGCCATTGCTAGCCGTTAGGGATGTTTTGGAGCCGTTTGGGCCTTTATTTCCTGCAATAAATGTTGTTTTGGAGTTGTCCGTATCAGAACACACGAGTCCGTATCGGAACGATCTTCTTTAGAACTAGCCGTTGAAGCCTGATGCAGCAAGCCGTATAGAAACGCCTCTGGCCGTATCGAAACGATATTGAGCTGTATCGAAACGGTTACAACCCATTTTGGTACGAGTGACCGTTGAGCTGCATTTAAAAGATCGTTGGGAAAATATGACCGTTGGGGAGGTTTTGACCGTTAGTCGTATCATAACACAAGGGTGTTTCGAAACAGAACTACACCGTATCAAAACGGGCAAGCCTTGTTTCGGTACACGTTTTGACAGTATCAAATCGTATCGATACAAATTGGCCATGTATCGAAACGGGTACCTTAAAGACGCTGGTTTGGCTACTTAAAAAAGTTTCAAACATTGCCAAAACCTTTTTAAATATTCTCAAACATAATTTCAAGTTGTTTGGACATAAAAACATTTTGATATCCTTTCAATTTAGTCCAAAACTATTTTCAATTATTATATCAAAACACATATTTCTACAATTAATTTTCAAGTTCAAGTCGAATCTCTCAATTTTGCCTTATATATATTACATATGAAAAAATATATTTGTGTTGTTTATGGTTATAGAAAGTCGTTCAAATTCGAGCTAATTAGTACCATAACATTATAAAATGTTTACAATTAAATTTGAATAGAAACTCGAACAACTTGACTCGACTTGAAAAAATTTCAAATACATTTT
This sequence comes from Hibiscus tridactylites, assembly GCA_958450335.1. Lineage (NCBI taxonomy): Eukaryota > Viridiplantae > Streptophyta > Magnoliopsida > Malvales > Malvaceae > Hibiscus > Hibiscus tridactylites. Next base: position 44,413,379 of record OY288292.1, read on the forward strand.
GAGATATAAAACACGACTCGTTAAGTCGACTAACTTCAACTTTTATGACTTGAATCAACTGACTTTCATACCAAATTAACAAAAAATTATTAGATGGTTCTCGACTCACCACGTCATATGTGGTTCGTATAGCCAAGCACAAGACTTTTATGCCGGGGGTGAACCTATAAAATTTTAGGGGTAAAAATATATTTTTAATATAAAATTTCTAAACCACATATGAAATTCAAATTTCCAGGGGCGACCGCCCCCACCCCCTCGGTCCAACCCTGGTGGTTCCAGCCAATAAAATCCATCAATCTCAACGTAACTACTAAGTAATTACCCACTCCTTATTTACATGTAGGAAAGATGTGAAGATTCGCCTTAGGGGGAAATGAGATTGGTAGATCTTATTAGTTGTGATCACGGATGACATGAGCCGAAGTCCGTCTAATAATTTAAACGAAAGTTGGCGATTTGACCTTAAATAGTAATGTAATGAAACATTAGACACCTAAAATGACAACACAATGACAAGTTGAACACTTAAAATATAACTTAATGAAACGATACACACCTATTTAACAAAAAAAACTTTAGACACATAAAAAAAATATACAATTCAAAATTTTTATGACTTCTATCTTTGGAGACTCTCATTGGCCAACCGATCAAACAAGTTCAAACCATTTGGTTTGAGACTTGAGAGAAGGCGACCATTAAATATGGTTTGATTCAGCTTTTTTTTTTTTTTTTACAATTCTAATCTTATTTAAAAAGAAGGGGATAAAAAAACTTTTAAGGGGTCTAAAACCTACAACTTAAGAAAATGTAAAGTAACAAAAATGAATAATTTAACCAACCGATTACATATTTTTGCCCATGATTTGGTTTAGTTAACCCCGAGTTCTGATATTGGGTCCATGTCTTTTGTACGTGGATCTGAAAATAGGGCTGCCGATTGGATTGAATGTTACTAAACAATATATGTTCGGTGGATTGGGTTTTGAACCATCATGCTGGCTTGCTATCTCTATTTGATTTTTAATGAAAGTTTATATTAAAAAAAGGGTTAATGGCTATTTTTGTTTTTATCGGACTCAATTTATCGATTTCGTCAATATACTATTTTTGTATTAATTTGACCTTTCAAGTAGTTGAATTGCATCTTTGTTTGCCCTTTGACTGACAAAAGTTAAAATTAACCGTTATGGTGCTGACATGACAGTCAACGTGTGCAGATGATGTGACAAGAGGGTAAATTTGATTTTTCGAGCGAGTTTGAGGGGAAATTAATTTTTTGGTCGAGTACGAGGACAAAATTAATTTTTAGGTAAAATAATATGATTAAGAAAATTGTTAAAATAACATAAAAATATTTAAAAATATTTTTTATTAATATATAATTAAAAAATAAAGTAAAATAATTAAAATAACTAAAATAAGTAAAAATTGTAAAATTAAAATATTATAAGCTAATAAATTATAAATTAAGCAATAATTAAAATTTAAAAATATTTATAACATATTAAAAATTATGAAAACCTTTATGAAAAAAGTTTAGACGATTTTGATTTTTTTTCTCTTAAAAGAATGTAAGAAAGAAAGATTCTTAAAATATGGTTAATGTGATTCTCTTAACCAAACAAAAATCTTTTACCTTTTTGTGCGCTATCTATGCTTCAATTCTAAAAAATTAAACTCTACACTCTAACTCTAATTTTTAAATCCTAAATCGTAAACCTTAATTCTAAACCATTTACTTGATTAATTAAATTTATATGCATACTTTTATATTTCCTAATCACTTTAGATTGATAAAATGTTTAGTTAAGATTTAAGATTTAAAGTTTGTGATTTAAAGTTTGAAATTTAGAAATTAAAGTTAGAGTGTAGAGTCTATTTTCAAGTTTTAATTTTTGAATAATTTATAATTTAATAGCTTATGATGTTTTAATTTTATATTTTTTTTATTTTTTAAGTTATATATTAATAACACATTTTTAAATGTTTTATTATTATTTTATATAATTTTAATATTTTCTTAAATTTGTATTTTTGCCTAAAAATCAAATTTACCCTCGTACCCAATTAAAAAATCAATTTCGCCCTCAAACTCGATCATAATCAATTATGCTCATCTACCACGTCATCTTCACACGTGGACCGTCACGTCAGCACCGTAACAGTCAATGTTGGCTTCCGTTAGTCAATGGACAAATAGTGATACATTTCGATTAGTTCGGAGGTCAAATTGATGTGAAAATACTATATGAGCGAAACGATAAATTGAGACTACTACCGGGGCAAAAGTAGCCCTTGAGCCTTAAAAAATTTAAAAATAAAAAGGTTTAAAGGAGTAAGAAGCTCTTGAACTTTTGGGGAAAAAATCAATTAAGCTCTTGATTTTTTTGCACTCAATTAAGCTCTTGAATTAAGAAATTGAATCAATTAAGCCATTTAACCAATTTTGACCGTTATAAGTTCTGACAATTCTTTTTTTCTTTAGATATTATTAGCACATGATACACCACGGTATTATCATGTTGCATTTATGGTTGTTTCAAAAAAATGCTTTTTTTTATAAATTTTATAATTTTTTAGAACTTAAAATAAAATTAATATTTTTTAAAATTTTAAGTCGAGACACTGTATCACGACATACTACACCAATAAATCTGAAAAATTATTAAGATTTAATGGTCAAAATTGATCAAAAGACTTAGTTAATTTAATTTTTTGGTTCAAAAACTTTTACTTGTGTGCAAACAAAATTTAGGAGCTTAATTGATTTTTTTTACTAAAATTAAAAAAAATTATTTATACCTTAAACCAATTTTTTTAAATTAAACAATTAAACACCAGGTAGCATAGACATCCCCGTGCACCAGAACAGTTCCCCACAACTAAATTCCAAAACAAAAACAGACTTCGGAAACTCGCGAAGATGTAACAAAACAACAGAGCGTCAGCTCTGTCTTCCCTTCAAAGCAACCGCCAATTTAACTTTTTCTTTAGTTTGACTTCTCTTTAAGAATCTTGCCTCTCAACACCTACTTTTTTTTTCTCTCTATATCTTCAATTGCAAAATTATCAAAAAAAAAAAAAACAAGCTCAGATTAAAAAAATAGTTACTTTGATAGAAAGGTATACTCTTCTCCCCCTCCCCCAATTTACTTTCTTTTTTAACTCTGGGTATTGTTTAATCATTTGGATTTTCTTGATTCTTGCACTAAAAAAAGGTTATTATCAATTCCATTTCTGGGTTTTCTCCTGAAGTTGGTTTAAGGTGATTTTTGGAAGGTTTTCCTCCCGATTGTCGACTTCTAATTGATTATTTTGCTTATTGAAGTTGCTAAGCTCGAAAATGGATAATTTAGCTATTTTGGGTTTGATTTATTGGCTGAAATGAGTACTTCAATGCTGAGCTACTTTTCACTGAAGATTGTTAGTGTTTTCTAAATTTTTGCCTTGCTTTCGTATTAGGTTTGATGTTGGCCTTTGACATAATGGTTTAAAATAAAAAGGAAATAGTAAAAGATGTTCATTAAAGCCTGTTTTTGATCATACAACTTGTTGTTATACGTTTATGCCTTTATGATGTCTTCAGTTTGATTAATGGAACTTTTTTGGTTTTATGTATGTGATTATACTAATGTCAGACAGTCAATCATATTATTTGAAGCTAAATATAAGAGAAATCTTGGGTTAATGTTTGTTTTCTGCCAAAACAAAGCTTTGACATGTTATTGTCTTTGATGAAGGGATATGAGGAGAATATAAAAAGTGCTGCTTGGTGTAGTTGTTGGGTTCATGATGGAATTACTTGCCTCTATTGGCTTCCGTTTTCGCGTTCGTTTGAGACCTATGTGGTTGTGGATATGTCTGGTGCTTGTGCTGCAATTTAGTAAAACTGTGCTGTCAGATTCCAACTATTTAATTGGGCTTGGAAGCTATGACATTACTGGACCTGCAGCTGATGTTAATATGATGGGATATGCTAACACGGAACAAATAGCTTCGGGGATTCACTTTAGGCTGCGTGCTCGGTCATTCATTGTGGCTGAGCCACAGGGAAAACGAGTAGTGTTTGTTAATCTTGATGCTTGCATGGCATCACAATTAGTGACAATTAAAGTGCTTGAGAGATTGAAAGCGAGGTAAATTATTTATTGCAGCAAGTGATGCGTGGAGATCGGCTTTTTTATTTAACCATATAAAACTGCAATCCTAATTGAAGTTTATGCTATTATCTGTTTGAAGTCTCATATGCATCACGAAAGCAGAACGCATTCAGGGTTTTAAACTCGTTCAATATGATCTTTGAAATTAAGTATAATATTCTTGTCTGACCTTTTGTTTTTTTTATAGAAAAAAGTGTTGCATTAACATAGAGTAAGACTGAACCAAACACACCAAAGCCTTTAAAACAGATGCCATGCGATGCTTGTTCAAATACGTGTTAGTTTGATAAGCATTTGGTGCTGATATTTTGCAGATATGGGAACTTATATACTGAACAGAATGTTGCTATCAGCGGTATTCATACCCATGCAGGCCCTGGTGGTTATCTCCAATATGTGGTGTACATTGTTACATCCCTTGGATTCGTTCGTCAGTCATTTGACGTCCTGGTAGATGGCATCGAGAAAAGTATTGTACAAGCTCACGAAAATCTCCAACCTGGATCAATCTTTGTGAACAAGGGTAAGGAACATGAAAATTTCAGTTTTAGTGATTCTGATAATCTATGTTCTCATGTTGAAGATTTCTGAAATTGTTTGGTTTTATCTTGCTGTGAATTCCACTATGTTCTGTATATCAGAGATGTATGCATTTGTTTATGCTTAAAGATTATTGGTTGTCAACAGGAGAGCTATTAGATGCTGGAGTAAACCGTAGTCCGAGTGCCTATCTCAATAACCCTGCGTCAGAGCGCACCAAATATAAATATGATGTTGATAAAGAAATGACCCTTTTAAAGTTTGTAGATGACCAGTGGGGCCCGGTGGGGAGCTTCAACTGGTTTGCAACTCATGGAACATCAATGAGTCGCACAAACTCACTGATCAGTGGGGATAACAAGGGCGCAGCAGCACGATTTATGGAAGACTGGTTTGAGCAGAATGGAATTAAAAGTGATGAATTGGATACTGATGGAATACCTCGAAGAGTCTCAAATATCATTTCCAGCATTCATCATAATCGTAAGTTTTTTAGCTTTCAATTTCAATGAGTCTGCACTGTTTTGAAAAATTATTAGTCCGATCCATAATTAGTAGTGTGAACTCCTTGATGTGTTGGCTGGTCTATGCAATATTTCTTTAACATCTTTTTGATGTAGACCATGAGTTGCTGGAGCTTGCTGCATCTTTCCAGTCTTCTCCGGGTAAGCCTGCAACCAGGACTTCAAGCACTGCTAGACGTGTCAGGAATGCTCTTAGAAAGGCTGATAAACCGGGATTTGTGTCTGCATTTTGCCAAACGAATTGTGGTGACGTTAGTCCCAATGTACTTGGAGCATTTTGTGTTGACACTGGTCTTCCTTGTGACTTCAATCATAGTACCTGTGGTGGAAAGAATGAACTATGCTATGGCCGAGGACCGGGGTACTATACCTTTTCCTGCTATCACCATGCTCGCTTATATCTTACCATATATATTGTGTCTGAAATATGAAATTGCATTTTGCGTTTTACTTGGCAGCTATCCTGATGAATTTGAAAGTACTCGTATTATTGGGGAGAGACAATTCAATAAGGCTGTGGATCTGTTTAACAAAGCATCCGAGCAATTAAAAGGGAAGGTTGACTACCGCCACACATATCTTGACTTCTCCCAGCTTGAGGTTACAATTCCTAAAGCAGGAGGTTCCGAGGTAGTTAAAACATGTCCCGCTGCAATGGGATTTGCTTTTGCAGCAGGGACAACTGATGGCCCTGGGGCATTTGATTTTAAGCAAGCAGATGACAAGGTGATCTAAGATTGCACTGAATATAAGCACAGCCTTTTATTTTTCCATGCCTTATGTTTGCCTACTCTGTCCGATCAATGTTTTCTGGAATCTATTGTCAGGGAAATCCTTTCTGGAGGCTCGTGCGCAACTTACTTAAAACTCCGGATAAAAAACAAGTTGATTGTCAGCATCCAAAGCCCATCTTGCTAGATACTGGTGAAATGAAGAAACCATATGATTGGGCAGTAAGTTGCAACGATATATTAGGAGACATACATGTCCAACCGAGTCTTTGTAACATGAAAGCCATATGCTATAACACGAGCTTTACTTAGATGCCTGATGAAGTATTTGAATCATTTGACTTGTGGACTTCTCTGGTGTCTTTCTTTATGTCTAAAAAATGCTTGCAGTTCTTTTTCCACTAGTATAAGTTCACTGATGGTGCATTTGCTTCCTTCGTAATCTTGGCAGCCTTCAATACTTCCAATACAAATCCTTCGGATCGGGCAGCTAGTCATTCTCAGTGTACCTGGAGGTAGTAGTTTTTCTCCTTTTATATCATTTGTTTTCACTTTGAATTGAATATTTACTGCCACGTCTTGATGTTGCCTTCTGAGCACTATGTTTCTTTTCTTTTCTTTTCTTTACCATGTGCAATTATAAGGATGAATTCTCACCATTTTGTTTCAAGCAGAATTTACGACAATGTCTGGAAGGCGTCTCCGTGATGCTGTAAAAACCGTGCTTACAAGCAGTGGTCATGGAGAATTCGGTAGTAACATTCATGTTGTTATAGCTGGGTTGACTAATACATATTCACAGTATGTTACTACCTTCGAGGAGTACCAAGTTCAGAGATATGAGGTCAGTGCCAAATCAGCAATACTTGCATGGATAATTACCCAAATGTTAACATTTATTGGCTATAAAAAACAACCTAGTGATAAAAACTAGGTTTACAAAAATAAATTCTGCAGCATTATTCTTACTCTCGGAAGCTTAGCTTAGATCGGAGAGCTTTAGATTTTGAACTCACAACCGATATGGCTTGTACCATGCATAAAATTGGCATTGAATCACCATATATTTTGTTTATTAAGTGCTTTCTGATTACTCTCGTGGCTAGCTTCACTGCTCTTAGAACTTGAACTTACTATAGCTTGTGCTACCGATATATTGGCTTCGAATTCACTTTTAGTTTATTATGTGATCACTCTTTGGTCATACATGCACTTGTGTATGAAAAACATGTGAATTTTTGGAATGGTGACTATGATACGGAGATTTCATTTGTGTTCGGAATTTCTAATCTCGTATTTATTATTTGTCTAGTTCATTTACAAGTTCTTGTTTCTTAGGGTGCCTCCACGCTGTACGGTCCACACACACTCAGTGCCTACATTCAGGAGTTCCAGAAGCTCGCAAGTGCACTTATCAAAGGCCAACCTGTCGAACCAGGCCCACAACCTCCCGATCTTCTAAAGAAGCAAATAGGCTTTCTCACTCCTGTTGTAATGGACTCTACCCCTGCAGGTATAAATTTCGGGGACGTCAGCTCCGATGTTCCGGCCAACTCAACTTTCAAGAGAGGGAGCACGGTGACTGTTGTCTTCTGGTCAGCTTGCCCCAGGAACGATCTCATGACGGAAGGTACATTTGCCCTCATTGAGATACTCCGAGGGAAAGATACATGGGTTCCAGCTTACGACGACGATGATTTCTGCCTTCGGTTTAAGTGGTCTAGACCTTCAAGGCTAAGCTCCCGAAGTCAAGCAACCATCGAATGGACAGTTCCTCCATCTGCCTCGCTAGGAGTTTACAGAATAAGACATTTCGGAGCTGCGAAACGACTTCTGGGATCTATTAAGCATTTCACCGGTTCATCAAGTGCTTTCGTGGTAGCATGAGGAAATAGCTCAAACTATTTGTATACACATATGGCAGGTTAAAACTTTTCATTTATATGCGCTCCATATGTAACGAGTTGCCATTAGGCTATAACTTTACCACGGCGAATAAAAAATGTAGGCTCTAAATGCTGGAATGTCTTCTACTTTTATAATATTATTAGTTATTAATGTTATTTATTTATTTTTTGATAAATCCGAAAACCTATTTAATGCATTGCTCTCGTTGAGAGTTGAACTCAAGACCTCCCGCTTACTAAACGGGTGCTCTAACCAGCTGAGCTACGAGAGCTATATTTTTAATTATTTGTACTAAATGTTAACCAACTATTATTGAACGAATCGAATTCAAGTATTTCATGTTTGATTCAAATAGTTCGGGAGTTTAATCAAGTTTTTTTTTCCCTAAAAATATACTAAGTATTGATATAATAAAACTACTTTTCTACGCTTTATACTGTATCAAAGATTTAAAATAGTGGTACCATATTGAACATTCTGTCAAAATATATTGTACTATTTATGATATTATCCCTAAAATAAATTACTATCAGATAGAATTCAGGCCTGGACCCTAAAATTCTTTTTTCTTTTTGGAATCGAAGTTACAGCTTGGCCCGGCCTGTACGGGTCACTGGAAACTGCGAATTCAATTATTTGAAGAGGGGGGAAAGGCCTGAGGACGAGGGAGGACTTTGAATGATAGAGGTGTTTCTTTGAGAAGTTGAAAATTTCAAATTAGAACACACTGAGTGAGCTGAGCTGAGCTGCGCTTCCGATTGTTTTAAAATCAAGCAAAGTATCTCTTCAGATCTTTAACACTTCACCACACGGATTTCACCATCGAAAGGAGAATTTTAGGAAGAAATGTCGGTGCAAGAGTACCTCGACAAATACATGCTCTCCCGCAAAATCGAAGACGCCGTCAATGCCGCCGTCCGATCCAAAACTTCCGATCCCGTCCTCTTCATCGTAACACTCTCTCTCGGGCTAAATTTTGATCTGTTTCAACTTTCAATTTCATTTTAATGTTGTTTGATGAATTTTTATTAAAAAAATGAAATTGCAGTCTAATCATATGAAAAAAGCAGTTCCTTCAGTGATAACGAAGGTAAAAGCTCGGCAAATTCTCGATAGCAGAGGAATTCCTACTGTTGAAGTTGATTTGTTCACTAACAAAGGAATGTTCCGTGCTTCTGTGCCTAGCGGCGACTCCACTGGAATGTAACCATCATTACTCTTTTTTTCTTTTACTACTATTTCCTGCTCTGTTTGATTGTTGAGTAAACACACTGCTGCTTATGCAATGAGAACCAGATATTTAGAATTACATTTTATGTTTTCATTTATTATATATGAATGGAATTGTTTTTTAGTATTTAGAATTTGAATCAAAATCACTCAGTTTTGCATATGAACATTTGAGAAACGACTGAAGGTTTGTTCAGTTTGATTCGCATTTTAGAAATTACCTGAACTGAGCAAACCAATTTCAATCCAAAGCTATAGATTGAATTATTTTACTAGTTTTTATTTCAATTTGGGAGGTTTTATCATGTTTGGAAATTATTTTTATCCTGGGAACGAAATAGCATGATAATGTTTTAATTTTGACCATTTCATCGCAGGTACGAGGCTTTTGAACTGAGAGACGGGGACAAGGGAACATATCTTGGTCATGCTGTCACAAAAGCTGTTAGGAACATCAACGAGAAAATATCTGAAGCATTGGTTGGTATGGATCCGACGGTTCAGCGTCAAATTGATCAGGCCCTGACAGACTTGGACAAGACAGAAAAGAAGGTACTACTTTTTTCTTTCTCAAAATTCTGGTGTAGTTCTTTGTTCATTTTACATATATTTTAGAAACTGGAGCATTTTAATAGTAGACTTGGTCACTTGGGTTCACACTTGAGATTGTTCTAAATGTACGCCCACCAACGTTTGGACAAGGTGTAGTGAAGAGAAGCGGGACAATTTTCTTTGTATGGGTCCTAAATGTGTGGAAAATAGAGATTGAAAGAGATTATTGTGCCAGTCTCTTTCATACCTCCTTTTAGGTTTTTTTGTTTTGTTTTTGTTTTGACCTTTAGGTTGGATGATTCACATTATAATGCAATTAATAGAATTTGATGCATCATGGGTTTTTTGTCTGAATGTAATTATCCTAGAGTGAACTTGGAGCAAATGCTGTATTAGCCGTGTCAATTGCTGCATGCAAAGCTGGGGCTGCTGAAAAGGAGGTTCATATCCTTATCAGTTATCAATATGTTCTCCATTTCCCATTTATATGCTATAAAATATTGGGTTATGTTCAAAATTTTCTAACCAAACTAAAAATTAGGTTCCACTTTACAAACACATAGCTGATGTTTCTGGTAAAAGTAAAGCCAACGCAATTCTTCCTGTCCCTGCCTTCACTGTTATCCGCGGTGGAAAACTTTCTGGGAATAATCTGCCCATCAAGGTAATAAATTGCCATCCTATTTATGGTTAAATTCTTATATTTGCTCACTGTATTCTAAAAATGATATTTTGCTTGATATCAATCAAAAGGATTTTTGAGCCCCCATAATCTAAGCATTTTTTTATTCCTGAATTTCATCTCCATCCTCTGCATCTGGTAAAATGCCGCAGACCTGAGTACATGAAAGTTAATATTATTTTCTATCCAAAAATTTTCTTACATCTGCATGACCTGAATTGTGTAATGTTCTGCTATCAGGACATCATAATTCTGCCAACAGGAGCTGGCAGATTTGAGGAAGCCTTACAAATGGGCTCCGAGACCTATCATCACTTGAAGGTGATTACCTTATACCAAATTGTTTGGCCTTTGGAATGTTTTAAGTAACATGCGCATTGCACACATCTTAAATGGATCTGATTGGTTTATGCCTAAAATTTTCTAAACTTCCTGATTGAGAATGAGTATGATTATGCGCGCACATAAGCAGACACCCTGCTTTTTACAGAATAACGACTAAGTTTAGCTGTATTCAGTTGCTTGAAATTTGTTAGACACAAATAATGAAATATCATTCACTTCAGTCTAATGATCTTTACAAACTTTAAAATTTCCATCCTTAACATTTTTTTGGTTTACTTAAGCAATTTGCACTGAAAATGTCATGCATATATTCATTCTTTTATTATATAATTGTTGTTCATAAGAAGAACAGGTTGTTATTACAGAAAAATACGGAGTACTTGGATGCAATGTTGGTGAAGACGGTGGCTTCACTCCTAATATCTCCAGGTAAGTGTTATTATTAAATCTGACTATCATTGTTTTTAACATTATTGAAGAATGTACTCTGCTTGTAACCCATAAGGAGGAATGGTGTTCATCTTATATTCTCTGGAACCTGGGTGGAATTTTTTGTGTGATTTTGTTCTCTTTTTTGGCCAGTTTTAAAGAAGGCTTGGATATTGTGCAAGAAGCTATTGGCAGAACGGGTTATAATGACAGAATAAAGATAGGAATTGATGTCGCCGCTACTGATTTTTGCATAGGTGACACAAGTATTCTTATAATTATTCATTTATATGATTCTGAATCACATGACATGGGACAAGGCTTAGGGAAACTGCTACTCTACTGTTCATCATTCAACAGCTATTTCATTACATTTCTTTAGCAGGATGCCAGGATATAAAATGCTAAAGTGAAAGCATTATTTAGGTGTGCTGAACTGTACAGTTGATGACAGAAGCAAGAGTTTATTTTACCCTAAGTCAGATTGAATGCTCTTCCACTTTAGAATCTAATTTCTGCCTGAGGATGTTCTTTTATGTATAGCATTGCTTGCTCCTAATAACTTGGAATTGCTTTTCTTTCTCCTTCGTACAGGGACAAAGTATGATTTAGAATTCAAATCTCCAAATAAATCTGGGCAAAATTTCAAGTCAGGAGAGGACATGATTCAGATGTACAAAGAACTTTGCATTGGTATGTCAGGGTTTTTTTTCTCCTTTTTTTCTGTACAGGTTTCTGTTTGTGTTTTTCTGCTTTATTCTTTCAACCATAATTTAACGCTGTTCCGTTCCTTTTTATTCTTTGCTGGTGTCTTAGATTACCCAATTGCATATATTGAAGATCCCTTTGACAAGGAAGATTGGGAACATAGCAAACATTTTTGCAGTCTTGGACTATGTCAGGTTTGTTTGTTTGCTAGTACTACTGACAATTGTGTCTGTTGACGTCACTGTCCTACTTAAAATGTAAAACAAAAGGCAAGGACATAGTAAATATACCCACATTTTAGAGGTAGATGGAAGATAGCCAACTGCACTATACTTTCTCTTTTGGTTTGTGTCCGTAAATGATTAAATTTTTGTACTTCAAATTCTATTGTGTTTTTTTTGTGTAAATACTGTTTGACAAAATGATTTGATTGTTGCTGTTCATGCAACTAAACATAAAAAGGATCCAACTTGCATGAGAATGTACATTGATGAGCTTGCTGGGTACTTCAGCAATTTGTTAAGGTGAGATAGCTTTGCAGGTGGTAGGGGATGACTTGTTGATGTCAAATCCAAAGCGCATTGAGAGAGCAATTCGTGAATCTGCTTGCAACTCTCTTCTTCTAAAGGTATCTTCAGGATTATTGGATTTCTATTTTCTGATAATAATGGAACATTAGTGGAGTTGCCCTCTTTCTACATTGTTTCAATCTTTTTCATCTATTTAAATGCAATCAAAACCTATCAAATATGATACGGAGCTTATCAAAACGAGTATTTTTGTGCCAAAAAGAGTGTTGATACTTATTTGTTTTTAATTCGTCACTGGAACTTAAAGCTCTCCATGCTCTATGTTCTGTATCAGATAAATCAGATTGGAACTGTGACAGAGGCTATTGATGTGGTAAAGATGGCAAAGGAAGCCAACTGGGGAGTGGTGGTATCTCATAGATGTGGGGAAACTGATGATTCATTCATCGCAGATTTAGCAGTTGCCCTTGGTGCGGGTCAGATCAAAGCTGGAGCTCCTTGCAGAGGAGAGCGGTTAGCTAAGTACAACCAGGTTCGTGTTTGTATCTGTCAATTACTACTTTCTCTAATATATGATTTGCGTGCTACTGCATGGCTCATTATTTAGAAAATCAAAATGACATTAGTTTTACCAAAAAAGTAGCTTTATTCAGACATATCTTGTGGGCCTTCAGCTGTATAGTATCCAACCGCTTTGGCTAAACTAAAAGATACAGTAGTACTTTGTCCATGCCATGCTATTTTAAGGAGAAAGATGCTTTTATCACACACACATATATCAATGTTGAAAAAGCCAGACCAGAGTTCAAACCGGTGAGGCCTCTGCTTTGACCGGTTGGTTGTTTTAAAAAAAGAATTTAAATGTCCAAATCCCATCGCATTCAATAATTTTTTTCATAAAAGAAATTGAACTAATTTTAAAATCAGTTTTTACAGTTTTTTCCCGATGTTTTTACATGTTCAATCAATTCGAAGGACTTCCGGTTGGATGTTATATACCTCACCGGAACACTGGTTCCCAGTTCTATCAGCTGGTCCAGTCCAGTCCAGTTTTTACGACACTGATATATGTACACACGTTAATCCAATATATCCAGCTTGGACCATCACCGTCATATTTACCTCACAACAAACGCATGGATGCAGTTGTGATTGTAGTTCATGTTTCCTGGTCATCGTGTTTTTTTTTTTTTCTGTATTTCACACCACTAACTGGCGTGGGTAATAATGTCATGAACCGGGAATCACTATTAGTGGGATTTTATTTTAATTATGCTGCAGTAGCATTAGTATAAATAAGTTAGGATCACCTGGAGAATGTTTTATGTCATATTTGTTAAACTTTTGGCTGCGGCTAATCCTCTTCCTAGGTTCAATATTCCGTAATGTATTCTGTTTCGTTAGCCTTAGATAAACGAACATACTATGGGTGTGTTTTTGCATAACAAATCAAATGCTTTTGCAGTTGCTCCGAATCGAAGAAGAGCTCGGCGATCAAGCAGTGTATGCTGGTGAAGACTGGAGACCAACTTCTTGATTGTTTTATAGGATTTATACCGTTGGGTTTTCTTTAGGTTTGAGCATTTGAAATTGTTAACCCCTTTTTTAAATTTTTGGTGCTTATTAAAACCTTTAAGATGCACCAAAAAATATAAAGACGATCCAAATGTGATTGAAAGAAGATTTTGAACCAACATTGCTGTCATTTTTTTCTCTCCAGAATATTGCTTAATTTTAAATGTGACTTTTAATTAAGTATGCTAAAGGGTTTTGAAATCACAGTGCAAGTTTCGATACTCTACTTGAGGGTTTTGATACTCCCATTCTAGTAGCGATATCACTTTTGGAGTTTCGATACTCCCGATCTTGAATGACCAAAAATGTCTTTGAAGTTCAGTCTTTACTATACTATGCAATTAGGTCCCTAAGATTGTTCTGAATTATGATTTAGGCTTTATGTTTTTGTTGTTTAGTCCCTCAAATATCCATTTGCTTGTTGTGGTGTGATTGAGTGCTTGATTTTTATTCTGATTAAATTGGTTTTCCATTCTGATCTTTGCATGTAGTATCATAACCCTGTTTATGAAACCGTGTTAGAAGTGTTACATTTATTTTCCATGTCATTTACTTGGGCCATCATTTGCCTGTTTTCATGGCGCTTGTCGCGACTAGTCTAAAATAATTACTATTCATATACATTCTTAATATTTTAACAATACACATACTTTACAAACAAAACGAACAATTGAACTTAGATCTCTCTTTGCTTTGTCGTGCAAGTAGTATTTAGCATGAATTTACTAATTCATGTGGCTGGATATTATCCTTTTCTGTAATCAAGCTATCAAAAGCAAAGCATCAACAAAAAAAAAAGCCGCAATGGAATGAAGAATAAGGAACACATCCTTATAATACGGAGGGAAAATCCAAGCAAAATGAGAGAAATCAACAAAATGCTTGGCTAATGGCTACATGTTGAAAGTATCAAAACAAACACCAATGACAATCAAACACAGGAAACAACAAGATCCATGCCCTAATCAAATTAAACTTGTGGCTTAGTCTCCTCCTCATCTTCTTCAATCTTGGGTGCCAAGTAGAACCTGATATAACCCATCTCAGCTATCTTATACTCGACCACAACCGGCAGCTCCGAAGACAAGCTGATTGTCACCGTACTCGACAGAGGAGTCGCCTTTGTAAATGAATTCATGTACCTCAATGCAAATGTCAGCGATACCGGCTCATTCATCTCTATAATTGTTGCTTCTTCCGGCTGCAATTGTTATCCAGAAATCAACAAAATGTTAACAAATTATAATACTTGCAGAGGAAACAAAAAACAAAAACAAAACAGGCCAAGACCAAAGAACATACTTTATCTACTGTGGTGTTTTGCCTAAGAACAATATTTGCAGTTCCGATATCGCCTCTCGTGGAAAACTTGACACCTTCCTTGGTAACAGAGATCACAACTGCAACAACATCCAAAAGTGAATTAACATTTTCCAATGGATCTATAAAGTTAAAAAATTTATCAAATGCAAAAAACATTTTAGTACCAGTATCACCAATGCTTGCAAGATCTTTACAAATCCTTGCGAATTCGGCTGAGGGCATCCTAACAATAGCATGGTACTCTGCTTCCGGGATTCCGAGGTGTTCACTATCAATATCCATCAGCTTCATCTCGAAATCCGATATCTTATCTTGGGCTTTAATCCATTAGAAAATGCACAAAATGTTAGTTCAACCTTAAATTGACAAGATCATTAGCAAGTCTTTGACACAAGAAATGTGAAAAGTTTACTGTCATTACAATGGAGTAAACACAAAGAATCTTCATCTTGATTTATAGTTAGGACAATTTGTATATAAACATTGAAATCTTTTGTTCATCTAACCATAACTACTGAAAATCAACAAATCTTTTCACAGTTTATACAGTTCACTCTAGTTTCCCCCCATTTCTCAGCAACCAAACAGATTGGAAAAAAATCCCATACCCCTAAACCCACAAAAGAACCCTAAACAACCCCCAAAACCCAACTCAAAAAACGAGACAAAAATACCCGGGGAAAGTAAAGAACTTACTGGGGCTCTCAAACATGAAAGTAACAGTATCGCCGCCATCATCGGCCTTGATTGTGATGATGTCATCGTTACCGGCACATTTGAGCATCTTGGACATGTTACCCAGATTCATTCCCATGGAGATGTTCCTATCGCAACGATAGTGCTCGAACCCTTCCGATCTCAGCAACAGAGCCACCAGCGCCACGTGGCTGGAATCCATGGCCTGCAGCGAGAATCCCGTCGCCGAACAGTCGAAGTTCGCATCGTTGACCAAGTCCTTAATCGCTTCCAAGACTTTCTTTAGAAGCGAACCTTGAACTAGCCTGAGCTCTAGCATTTTTGGGTGTTCTTTTTTTCTTTGGTTTTGCTTCTCTTGGTAGAGAAAATGGCTAGGGTTTTGACAGAGGGGTGAAGCGGGAAAGGGTTGGGTATTGCGGGGTTATATAAAAGGGAAATTATTAATATTGAATCGTGGCGGGATTTCTCGGTGCTGGTTCCCGCCAATGTATTTTCGCAAAATGCGGAGCATTGCTTAACTCTTTAAAAGAAAATTGCTGGAGGCATAAGAAAAAGTGCACAACTCAACAGTCACTTGACAAATAAGGTTAAATATACTCGTATGAATAAGATCACGAATTGTTGTTGAAATATTATCATAAGAAATCAGTTCAAATTTTGAAATAGTATAAATTTAAATAGTAGTCTATTGTAATAACTAACGGTCATTATATCACGGTAACAATATTATTCTAATTTGTTATTAAAAAAATAACAGTTTGTAATAATCGCAATAGTATATGTTATATCTCCAACTGTAATAAAAATATTATGATCGAAAACGTGATTGTGACTATAATTTAAATTCATGATCGACTAATTTCTTAATAGAATATTATATACACATATATATACAATTTTTTTTTATAATTATTAATATTCGATCCATTGATAAACTAATTTAAATTAAGTATTGCATAAACCTATTATGATGCATTCTCTTAACTAAATTTGGCTAAGTACGGAAAGAGAGCAGATCATTAGGTCTTCTATAAATCCTAATGCAGGAGAAAAAGGCATAACCTAAGTAAAACATAAGGGCTTTAAATTGGGTCCAATACTTTGGAATTAGGTTTTGCCCTCTACAAATACTAACTATAACTTGTCAGTATTTTGTAATATTAAACCAGGAGAGGTTGAGAGTGTCAACAAATCTACAAGGCTTGTTAGGAGAATTAGTTACAAAAAATGCGTTTGCCGGGAGTCGAACCCGGGTCTATTGCTTGGAAGGCAATTATCTTAACCGTTGGACTACAAACGCTTGATGTCAGACTTCTTTATTTTGTATTTCAAGTCAGAAAAAAACAGCACTGGTTTAGCAGCAACCACATGTTACCAAAAGGTTGTTAGCACTTTATAAAGTGGTTATTCGGCTATTTGATTTGTTTTTTCCCCTTCAAAATTTGAAAGCAGAAAATAGTTTACAATGGAAGTAAAGTGCGATAGGAATTTCTGGAGACCGAATACTATATGGATCTCAATTGCGTTGAGAATTGCAATTAGAAAAGCTGAGAATAGTTTTCGATGGTTATTTGGTATAATAATAACTTTAGTCTTTAAAATTTATATATTTTATTAATTTGTTTTTAATCGAAAATAATTTAATAAATTTAATTTTATATTTAAAATGTTCATTAGTGAAGTGATTGTGTTTACTGACAGATAACATTAAGGTCATAATGAGTCTTAGGGATGGTAACACGTGGGACGGGTTTTTGGCCGCCCCTGAAAATTTAAAGTCCTGCACCGACGTGTGATTAATATATTTTTATCCTGACCCGACCCGATATAATAAAAGTATAACCTAACTCTAATCCGACCCCAAAATTTTAATAAAAAGCTGATTAAACCCGACCCGCCTCGAAGAAAATTAATAAAAATATTAAATATAATATATAAATATATATATATTTATAAATAAACCGGGTCGGGACATTTCCACCCTAAAACCGACCCGACCCAAACTTTTTAAAATCCGACCCGGCTCGAAAATCGAAAATTCAAAAAACCCCGACCATGTAGGATCGAAACCCGCTGGATTCGAGTTTTTTTTTTGTCATCACTAATGGGTCTATTAGTGAGTCAGATGTTTAATAGTGAAATGATTGTGTACGTTGAACTGTCATATTTGTTGGTTATCGAGCTGATAGACAATAACACACAATACAACAAACGGTCGAATAGTGTGTCAGGAGGGTGTAGTGTCAGAATTCTTAAATATGAATAGTTAAATTTATTAAATTATTTTTTAATTAAGACCAAATTATTAAAATGTATATTTTTAGGACAAATTATTATCACACTAGATTATATTTGTGACAAAATCTTAATTAAGTGCCTAAATTGTTTTCTTTAAGAAAATGAGTTATCATCAGATTTAAATTGGATAACTAAATTGTTAGTTTAAGAAAATTGATATATTTATTGCCAAAATATGTTAAATAACTTATCGTGTATTCAGGGATGAACCCAGAAGGGGCAATCTCTCTCTGAAATTTTAAAAATTTTATATGATTTATAATTTTTTCTAATTTTTTATTATTTTTTATTGAAAATTTATTTTTACCGCCTTAAAATTTTATAAGTAACTTTTCCTCTAACCTAAAATTATGGGGACTGAGTGTATTTTATCCTTTTTATCTTATGTAAAGCTGTCATTGGAGTATTTTACCTCCACACGTCTCTAAATTAGTTGAACATAAATTGTTTTGCATGGATGATTAGGTCGGACGCATGAGGAGGGCCTGTGACTCGGCTTAACCCATTCTCTCTCGTTGAAAATTGTTTTGCTTGATTTCTAAATAAAAGGGAAAATATTTATGTATTGGTGTTAGGAAAATTTATTTTCTATAAGCTCATAGTTTTTAAAGTTTATATGTTTGAGTTTAAGATTTTAGTGTTTATAGTTAGTTTTTAAGGTTTGAGAATAAATTTTAATGTTTATAATTTAAAATTTAGGAGCTAAAGTCCCTAAAAAAATACGCGACAACTTTAAAAATCCACTTGAAAAAAAATCACAGCCCATACATAAAACAATTACCCTATAATAAAAGTTTAAAGTTTCAAATATAAAAATACTAATTGTCAATCTATTAAAGAGGTTATCTACTTTAGTTCTAAATGGAAGCATGTGTATTAAATTGATTGATTTTATATTTTTTTATAATCATCAATATATAATTATGGGTAGATTATTTTAGTTTTTTTTTGTAATACAGCAATGTGACGCAGGGGTTTATGTGCCCCTGTCCGCGAGCATTAGATCATGCAGCAGTACCGGCTCCGCAAGCATCCATGCATCCCCCCTTCGCGTGCCAGCAAACCAACGCGCTAGTCGATCCGCAACCTTGTTCCCCTCTCGACCCACATGACGAATTTTCACTTCCCAATCACGACAAAGCAGTCCGAATATCATGTCCACCACTACGTCCCCGCGTAACACCGAGGACTCATTCCGCAAGATCCGTACCACTTCCGTGTTATCCGACTCGACAATAACCTTCTGTAAACCCAAGCGCCATGCATGGAAAAGTCCATCGTACACTGCCCATAACTCTGATAACAATACCGAGCAACTGCCTATCCGACGAGCAAACCCAAAGATCCACTCTCCATTCCAGTCTCGGATCACTCCTCCAATCGCCGCCTCACGGTGCTGTCCACTAACCGATCCATCGGTGTTGAGTTTGCACCACTCCAACGGTGGCCGCTGCCATGAAACCTCCCGCACAGCTCTTCTTTGTGTGCAGGCATTGCTCGAAAACGTGCTCTCAAACTCAAGCGCCAACCGGAGACAGTCCTCCACAATATCCCCCTGCACGACTCCATCCGTTGCAAATATCGTCGCGCAACGCCTCTTCCAAAGGATCCAACAGCCCACCACGAACCGGGAGGTCCACGACGATCCCCTATCCTGAACTTTTCCGACATTCCTCAGATTAAACATCAGCCACTCTTCAAGATCCAAAGTCTCCCACGCCTGCAATGCAGCCCTTGGCACTAGTTTCTGCCACAACGCTCTTGCTGCCACGCATGTACGCAATATGTGGTCTACATCCTCGTCCCCTATTCGGCAAACGCAGCAGCCCTTATCCGTAGCGATCTTACGTCGGCATCTCTCCACATTTGTAAGTAGGCTATGTCTCATTGCGAGCCACAAGAAGACTCGGACTCGGAAAGGTAGTTTGAGAGCCCATACCACCTTCCATTTGTCATCACCGGACAAAGCTTGTTCCCCGGCTAGAACCCTATAAGCCGATCGGACGGTAAAGCTTCTATTCTCTTCCCACCGGTAACATGGGGCATCCTCCCCAAACCATGGTCTCGGCGGTTGAATTGCCTCCAACCGAGCTAATACCGTATCCGGCAAAACAGTCTCCAAGTAAGGCCAATCCCATTTACCACACGAAGTCACCATGCGCTCAACCGGCGTCGGATAGGGCGTAAACGATAGAGGACAACGCTCTACCAAAGGCCCTTCCATGTCTACCAACGTATCATACCAAAAGTCCGTACGTTCGCCATTCCGCACGTTCCACAAAACGCTCCTCTTGACTTCTCCCCAAACCAAGTCTAATCCCTTCCAAAGTCTCGAGCATCGAGTTCTAGTAATGCTTTCCGGAACCAACTCGCACCACCCATATTTCTCCTTAAGAATCTTAACCCAAAGTTTACTAGATTGGGATATTAGCTCAAACCCAACTTTCATAAGAAAGGCTTTGTTTTGAGTGGCTAAGTCTTTAAAACCCATACCACCATCCACAATCGGCTTACGCATAGACTTCCAATTTACTAAGGAGATGCCTCTCTTATCTCGGTTACCACCCCACACAAAACGACGAATAATCTTCTCCATCGCGAGGCAGATCCCTTTCGGTAATAGCGTAGCTTGCATAACGTAGGATGGGATAGCTTGAAGGACCGCTTTTGCCAACGTTATTCTTCCCGCCAAAGATAATGAGTGTGCTGCCCACCCGGGCAATCGTTTCTCCATATTATCCAGGAGGTATGCATACGTGGCTTTAGTTACTGTTGAGTGGATCGAAAGATCGATATTTACCAAGAGGGGGTGAATTGGAAATTTGAAGAATTGTAGTGGAAATTGGCAAATTAAAATTGAAGAACAAGGAATTTAGAGTGGTTCAAGTTCCAAATGAACTCTACATCCACTACCTTAGTCTCACTAAGGATTTGCAACAATTTCACTAAATTGATCTTCCCCTTTTCTAGGACAAGGAGGCAACCCTTTACAATATCGGTTGATTTTTCTACCCAAAAATCAACCCAACCCTCACACAAGAGAACAAAGGAATTTGTAGGCTAATTAGGTATCTCTCAATACAAATTATAGCCACGATACAAGCACTCAACCCAATTTTACAAAATATGAATGAAGAACACAAATTGGGATTTTACACAAATTTGGGATTTTTGCTAAAATGCTTGAATTTGATGTTTGGATGTTTGCTTGAAGTTTAATAGTTGTTGCTGATGCTTTTGGATGTCCCTTTTATACCTTCTCATTGATTTCTAGCCGTTTGGGTGGTTGGGAACATAAATGGAGCCGTTGGAACCCTCTCTTGCCACCATTAATGCTGTCTGCACCAACCCGTTTCGGAACACGGGAAACCTGTTTCGGAACGGACTAAAATAGAAAGAGTCGTTGGGGTGCATTTAAGAGCCCGTTTCGAAACGCCTTAGGGCCGTTTCGGAACGGTTTTGCCACTGGAAAAGGGTCATTTCGGAACGGTCCTAGCCCGTTTCGAAACGCCTTAACGGTTTATAAAAATTCAGTTAAAACATACAACGGTCACATTTTCAAAATAAAACCTAACCCCTGTTTCGGAACGGTATTGATCCGTTTCGAAACGGAATGGCTACTGTCAAAGGGTCGTTTCGGAACGTGCTTGATCCGTTTCGAAACACCCTTATATATTTGAAAATATGAAATATTTGAAATAAATTAATCCCTTTTTAAAGCCAACATGAAGAACAGTTTTGAAACGCGTTGAGCCGTTTCGAAACGCTTCCATGTGTTTCGATACACGTTTCGGAACGGTGGTCGACAGTGGTGAAAGTGTTTCGAAACGCCTTATGGCCGTTTCGAAACGGGTGCTTGAAAAACATTGCTTTGGCTTGAAACACTTAGAAAAATTATTTGAGAATGTATGTTTTTAGCTTGGGCATAATACTAAAATTATATGGGGATATTTTAAGGACTTAAAATTCGTTTTGACTTTTTCAATTTAGTCCTTAGGTTTTTAGTTATATCAAAATTAAAATATTTGTTTCACAATCTCCCCCTTTTTGATATAACAAAACCAAAGTTAGAATTTTTGAGAATTTTGAAAGTTTTGAAAATATTCTAACTCCCCCTTAATTTAAGATAGGTTTTTAAAACAATTTTGATTTGAAGTTTAAGTTTAAAAACCTTTTAAAAACTAAAAACGAATTTTAGTGTTGTGGCTCTTAAATTTCTTCTCCCCCTTTTTGTTAGATCAAAAAGAACGACATAAGCTCATAGAGAAGATAAATGATTAGTACCAATAAGCAATAATAAGCAACCATATTATAAATTCATAATCAAAATATCCAAAACATAAATTAAAACATTAAGTTCAACATAATTCGAACAATAAAATCCCAAATAAAATGTCATAAGCATAGGTTCCTAAAATCATGAGAAAATAAAAGATGCAATCTTAATCCTAAAAAGCATAAATAATATGATATGAAATGAAGATCCTAAGCCTCGTCATCATCATCCTCGTCATCCTCATCATCATCGTCCTTGGCTTGAGAGTGGTGAAATTTCGTCCATTGCCCATAAAGAGTGGAGAATGATAGGTCCAAGTTGGAATGAGAAGTTTCAAGAGAAAGAAGGCGATCCTCGACATTCTTCAAACGATTTCCCATTGTTTCAAAGCCCGAAGCAATGCTAGAGTCCAAAGCATTCATTCGAGTGTCCAATGCATTGAACCGCTCGGTGAGGAAAGCCGTGAGGGCTTCATTGTTTGCAACTGGAGCTTGCGGTGGAGGAGCAACGGGAGCAGGATCCGCTTCTCTATCAACTCTTTCCCAAATACCATTCACATATTGGAACACGGACTTTCGAAGGGAGGACTCACCAATCTTGGTCTTGCGAGGGATCAGAGAGTCGTAGGTACAGTCAATTCCAAGATGATGAAATAGGGCGCTCAAGACAATGCCATAAGTGAAGGATGTCAACTCATTTGTGTCAATAAGCTTGATATTATTGACAATCTCGGCAAAGATGATCTTAGGCACATTTGGGCGCTCACCCCTACGGAAACACTCTAACCAAAAATGATCTCTTTGACGGATATGAGAATATTTACCGCCGGAAGGGCGAATAAACCAAGAGACCATCAAATGAAGAACACGATCATGCACATCCAAATGAAGTGCTTTGCCGGTGAAAGTGCCAAAGTGGCGTTCATCTTCAAGACCCTCATTTTTAAGTTTAAGAGCAGACTCCAAAAGTTTAACATTTATGACAACCTTTTTGCCTAGCAAGGATGACTCAATCCCTATGATCTCAGTCTTGGACTCATCATAAAGAAAGTGAGCATTAGAGTAAAAGATGAGTACCATATTTTTGTAGCAAACATCCGGAAGGCTCAAGAAATCCATGAGATTCCACTCATCCAAACGAGGAAGATAACGAAAAAGGAATCGCTCGGAATTGAGGAATTCAAGATCGATAACACGTTCCTTACGAACCGCGAAATCCTTGACATAAGCAAAGCGAGCACGTGCCTCCGAAGTTTTGAAGGATTTCTGAAAAAGCAGAGTGAGATTCGGACGAATGCTCGATTCACCGGATTGAACGGCCTTGCGCTTTTTGTTCGATTGATCCGCCATCTAAAAACATTAAGCAAGTGTTTTAAAAATTGAGTGTATGCA
This sequence comes from Hibiscus tridactylites, assembly GCA_958450335.1. Classification (NCBI taxonomy): domain Eukaryota; kingdom Viridiplantae; phylum Streptophyta; class Magnoliopsida; order Malvales; family Malvaceae; genus Hibiscus; species Hibiscus tridactylites. The sequence continues at coordinate 44,437,283 of OY288292.1, forward strand.
TTGATAATTAAAATCAATCCAATAAGAAATCCCACTTAGGTTTTTGAAAACAAAATTAAAATAAAAACAGTTTAAAAAAAATACGATTGAAAAATTTTATATTCGAATCAAAAATTTTGGGATTTGAAAAAAATTTCACAAGATTTTGAAAACCCACAACAAAAACGTATAAATTATACAAAAATAAAATTTTCTAACCTAAGATTCGAACACGAATTGAAAGAAAAGAGAAAAATTGAAAAATTACCTTAGTTTGGGATTTTGGATGATTTTGAAGAAATCCTTGCACAAGATTGATGAAACTTGCTTAGACTTGAGTTGAAGATTAAAACCCCTCACAATTTTGTGAAAATCAAGGAGTTTGAGAGGGTATTTATAGAGAGGGAGGCGGTTTAGGGTTTTAGAGTTTGATAAAAAAGTGAATTTGTATCATTAAAAGCCCTAGATAAAGCAATCCGCGATGCCGTTTCGGAACGGTCAAGACCGTTTCGGAACGGGCGGCTAGGGTTTTGACCATTTTAAAACCATAAACAGAACGTTTCGATACGCTGTTGACCGTATCGAAACTCCCTTTGACCCGTATCGGAACGCGTTCCGATACACCCCCTTGGCAGAATCAAAAACGTTTCGGAACGCTATTAGGCGTTTCGAAACGCCCTCTTCTCAGAACTTGATTTAAGGTATCCGTATCGAAACAGGTTCACCCGTTTCGATACACCTGGGCCTGGAAGTGCAGATGAGGCTCTAAAAATGCAGAAAAATGGTCTTATAAGAGGCCTAACATGTATAAATGTCATGAATGAGCAGGCAAAACATATTTAGGCATAAACATACTCCCCCTAACTATAAGCATGGATGAAATTAGGAGTTTAAACACATCAACATGGCATTTCACAAAATCAAGCATATTTAAGCACAAAAGAGGTCCTAAAAGGTCAAGATAGGCTAGCTAGACCTAACTCTCTCCTAAGGGACCAAAAACGCTCTTTGTCTAAGGGTTTTGTAAAAATGTCCGCTAATTGATTCAAGGTGTCTACATACTCTATAACCACATCTTCCTTAAGGACATGATCTCTAATGAAATGATGCCTTATTTCTATATGTTTGGTTCTAGAGTGTTGGATGGGATTTTTAGTTAGGCATATTGCACTAGTGTTGTCACATTTTAGGGGTATGGTTCCAACTTTAATTCCATAATCTAAGAGTTGTTGTTTCATCCAAAGGACTTGAGCACAACAACTCCCTAAGGATATGTACTCGGCTTCGGTGGTAGATAAGGCTACACTATTTTGTTTCTTAGAGAACCAAGATATGAGCATACTACCTAAGAATTGGCAAGTTCCCGAAGTACTTTTCCTATCAATTTTGCAACCCCCATAATCCGCATCCGAGTAAGCATGTAGGTTGAAGGTAGAGTCTCTAGGATACCAAAGGCCTAAACAAGGAGTGTCTCTAAGGTATCTAAAGATTCTCTTAACGACTATAAGGTGAGACTCTCTAGGACTAGCTTGAAACCTAGCACACAAGCAAACACTAAACAAGATATCCGGTCTACTTGCGGTAAGGTAAAGCAAAGATCCAATCATAGAACGATAAAGCTTAGAGTCAACACACTTACCTCCTTCATCTTTGTCAAGCTTTGTAGATGAGCTCATAGGAGTGGCTTGAGGCTTTGCATTCTCCAAGCCAAACTTCTTGAGCATATCCTTTATGTATTTTGCTTGGTTGATGAAGGTGCCATCCTTCTTTTGCTTGATTTGGAGTCCCAAAAAGAATGAGAGCTCCCTCATCATGCTCATCTCAAATTCACCTTGCATTAGCTTAGCAAACTCTTGACAATGACATTCATTAGTAGAACCAAAAATTATATCATCAACATAAATTTGAACTACTAAAATGTCATTTTTATACATTTTTATGAAAAGTGTAGTGTCCACCTTACCTTTTTCAATCAAAAAGTTTGAAAGCCTTTCATACCAAGCTCTAGGAGCTTGTTTTAAACCATAAAGGGCTTTGGTAAGTTTAAAAACATGATTTGGAAATTTTGTATCTTCAAAACCCGGTGGTTGTTCCACATACACTTCTTCATTTATAAACCCATTTAAAAATGCACTTTTAACATCCATTTGAAAAAGCTTGAAATTATGATAACATGCATATGCAAGCAACATCCTAATGGCTTCCATTCTAGCTACGGGTGCATAGGTTTCATCAAAATCTATTCCCTCTTCTTGAGTGTAACCTTGTGCTACAAGTCTAGCTTTATTTCTCACAATGTTACCACTCTCATCTAGTTTGTTCCTAAAGACCCATTTAGTTCCTATTGTAGATTGATTACTAGGCCTATCAACTAATGTCCATACATTACTTCTCTCAAATTGATTTAACTCTTCTTGCATAGCCATAATCCAAAAGTCATCTTTCAATGCTTCTTTTATGTTTTTAGGCTCTATGCATGAGATAAATGCAACATGGTTCATTAATTTAAGAGAAGAACGAGTGGTTACCCCCTTGGATGGATCACCCAAGATTTCACCATCTTTGACATAGTTCAACTCCCTTGGGTAGCTCACTTCCTTTTCCTCAATAGCCAAGTCCTTCAAGGCTTCAAGAGGTGGATCTTGTGTGTCTTCTTCCTTTGGTTGAATCTCATCCTCCTTTGAAGTTTGACCTCCATCAAAGGCATTTATGATTCCTACATCATCATCATCACAAGAATCCTTCCTAGGAAGGAGGTTATCATCGAATACAACATGAATAGATTCTTCTACTACTAAAGTTCTTTTGTTAAATACTCGATAGGCTTTAGAGGTTAAAGAGTAACCTATAAAAATAGCTTCATCACTTTTTGCATCAAATTTACCTAAGTTGTCTTTTCCATTATTTAAAACAAAACACTTGCACCCAAAAGGGTGAAAATAGCTAATGTTAGGCTTTTTAGATTTTAAAATCTCATAAGGTGTTTTCTTTAAAATTGGCCTAATCATTACTCGATTTACAATATAACAAGCGGTGTTTGTGGCTTCCGCCCAAAAATATTTAGGTAAATTATTTTCACAAAGCATAGTTCTAGCCATTTCTTGTAAAGTTCTATTTTTCCTCTCAACTACCCCATTTTATTGAGGAGTTCGAGGAGCCGAAAAATTATGGCTAATACCATTTTCATTCAAAAATTCTTCAAACCCTAAATTTTGAAACTCGGTTCCATGATCACTTCTAATGTGTGAAATTTTAAGTTCAAGATCATTTTGGGTCAATTTTGAAAATGTGATGAATTTTTCCAAAGCCTCATCTTTAGTACTTAAAAAGAGAACCCAAGTGAATCTAGAAAAATCATCAACTAACACAAATGCATAAGATTTACCACCCAAGCTCATAGTCCTAATAGGCCCAAACAAATCCATATGAATTAATTGTAAGCATCTACTAGTAGAAACATCATTAATGGATTTAAAGGAAGACTTATGTTGTTTACCCTTTGAGCATGCATCACAAATTTTATCATTTGAAAATTTTATTTTAGGCAAACCTCTAACTAGATTTAGAGAGACTAGTTTTTCCAAAACACTAATGCTAGCATGTCCTAGCTTCCTATGCCACAACCATGCATCATTTTCATTTTGAGCAACTAAACATGCATGGGATGTATGAATGTCATCTAAATGCACCATGTATATATTTCCTATGCGATGACCTATGAGCATAATACTATTTGATTTAATGTCTACAATTTTACATCCATTTTTATCAAAAAGAACATTAAATCCTTTATCACACAATTGACTTATGCTCAATAAATTATGTTTAAGACCATCGACATACAAGACATTTTCAATGAGAATGGTAGAGTGATTACCTATGGAGCCAATACCTTTAATGTGGCCTTTGGAGTTGTCACCAAATGTTACTACTCCTCCACTTTTTGGCTTTAAATCCATGAATCGACTCTTGTCTCCGGTCATGTGTCTCGAGCATCCACTATCAAGGTACCATGAGTTTTGACTTTGTGCTTTGGCCTTGAAGCAATGCTCCCCCTACAAACAAAGATATTAAACCTTGGTTTTTGGTACCCAAATCATTTTGGGTCCATGAGTGTTAGCTCCCAAAACCTTGGTTCCCTTAGGGATCCAAGATAACATAGCAATAATATTATTAGATTTTACAAGTTCCTTAGGAACCCATACACTTCTAATTCTTTTAGCTTTACTATGTCTAGGGTAGCTACCTTGTTTGTAGTAATTAGTCCTTTTCTTAGGTTGGTGTGTTCTAGATGATTCTCCTATTTCATGTTTGACACTTCCAACATTTTTTAAGGACTTTTTGAGCTCATTTAGCTCACCTAACACCTTTTGGTGTTCAATATTGCATTGAGATAAAAGATTATTAAGATCAACATTTTCATCTTGAAAGAATTTAAGTTCATCTTTTAATCCTAAAATCTTTTTCTCAAATTTAGAATTAGTTAGAGTGAGTGAGTCATTTTTCTCATTTAGCTCTAAAATGATTTTCTTGTTTTTAATGATCGACTCCTTAAACTTCTCAACTAATTCATCATATACCTCTTGTAACTCATCATATGCATCATTTAACTCTTCATATGAAAAATCTAAAGTAGATGAGTTAGAGGTTACCAAGGAGGAATCTTCCTCAAGTGCCATGAGACAAAGGTTAGCCACTTCTTGTTCGTCATTCTCCGATGACTCCTCATCACTCCAAGTAGCAAGTTTGGCTTTGAGTTTCTTCTTCTTCTCAAAGCTCTTCTTGAGTTGAGGGCACTCCAAACGGATGTGGCCGGGTTGTTTGCACTCATAGCAAATGATGGGATCCTTTCCTTCTTCTTTGTTCTTGCTCTTGAAGTCCATTTTTCTTTGGATTTTTCTACCCCGGTTGGACCTCATGAATCGTGAGAACCGTTTGGCTATCATAGCTAATTCTTCAAGTTCGTCCTCATCACTAGATGAGCTCTCATCAAGTTGTGAAGCTTTAGCCTTGAGAGCTATTCCCATCTTCTTCTTCTTTTCAACCTCGAGCTTCTCTACTCTTTTCTCTTCCTTCTTTTTCTCATCTTCCCTTCCTTGCTTCATGATCTCATGAGTAAGGAGAGAACCCACAAGCTCATCAAGCTTTAATGTCTTCAAGTTCTTCGCTTTGATGATAGCGGTTCTCTTCCCATCCCAAGCTTCGGGAAGTGAATAGAGTAGCTTTCGGACAAGCTTGTCTTCCGGTATGATTTCTCCATATCCCTTTAGACCGTTGACGATTGTGGAGAATCGATCAAACATCTTTGACACCGTCTCATCGGGCTCCATCTTGAAGTTTTCATAACTAAGATTGAGAAGTCCAATCTTAGTTTCTTTGACATCGTTGGTGCCTTCATAAGTGGTCTCAAGAGTGTCCCACACTTCCTTGGCACTTTCAATGGATGAGACCTTTGAGTAGATGTCCGGACCGAAAGCACAAAATAACATGTGGAGAGCTTTATCGCTGACTTGAATTTTCTTCCTCTCCTCTTCACTCATTTCGGCTTTCTTCTTCAATACCATCTTGCCTTCATCATCTTGCTTCAATGGAATGTATGGCCCATCCTCAATGACATCCCATACAAGGTAGTCGCTTGACTTGATGAATAGCCTCATTTTGTTCTTCCAAAAGGAGTAGTTGTCACCATTGAAGAAAGGAGGCTTGGTGGTTGATTGTGACTCATACATGCCGGAACCGGAGGTTGAAGCCATCTCTTGATAATTTGATGATCACACTCTTCCAAGGATCTCCTCTTGTGGTTGTTAATCCTCAAAGAGTTAAGCTCTGATACCAATTGTTGAGTGGATCGAAAGATCGATATTTACCAAGAGGGGGGTGAATTGGAAATTTGAAGAATTGTAGTGGAAATTGGAAAATTAAAATTGAAGAACAAGGAATTTAGAGTGGTTCAAGTTCCAAATGAACTCTACATCCACTACCTTAGTCTCACTAAGGATTTGCAACAATTTCACTAAATTGATCTTCCCCTTTTCTAGGACAAGGAGGCAACCCTTTACAATATCGGTTGATTTTTCTACCCAAAAATCAACCCAACCCTCACACAAGAGAACAAAGGAATTTGTAGGCTAATTAGGTATCTCTCAATACAAATTATAGTCCCGATACAAGCACTCAACCCAATTTTACAAAATATGAATGAAGAACACAAATTGGGATTTTACACAAATTTGAGATTTTTGCTCAAATGCTTGAATTTGATGTTTGGATGTTTGCTTGAAGTTTAATAGTTGTTGCTGATGCTTTTGGATGTCCCTTTTATACCTTCTCATTGATTTCTAGCCGTTTGGGTGGTTGAGAACATAAATGGAGCCGTTGGAACCCTCTCTTGCCACCATTAATGCTGTCTGCACCAACCCGTTTCGGAACACGGGAAACCTGTTTCGGAACGGACTAAAATAGAAAGAGCCGTTGGGGTGCATTTAAGAGCCCGTTTCGAAACGCCTTAGGGCCGTTTCGGAACGGTTTTGCCACTGGAAAAGGGTCGTTTCGGAACGGTCCTAGCCCGTTTCGAAACGCCTTAACGGTTTATAAAAATTCAGTTAAAACATACAACGGTCACATTTTCAAAATAAAACCTAACCCCTGTTTCGGAACGGTATTGATCCGTTTCGAAACGGAATGGCTACTGTCAAAGGGTCGTTTCGGAACGTGCTTGATCCGTTTCGAAACACCCTTATATATTTGAAAATATGAAATATTTGAAATAAATTAATCCCTTTTTAAAGCCAACATGAAGAACAGTTTTGAAACGCGTTGAGCCGTTTCGAAACGCTTCCATGTGTTTCGATACACGTTTCGGAACGGTGGTCGACAGTGGTGAAAGTGTTTCGAAACGCCTTATGGCCGTTTCGAAACGGGTGCTTGAAAAACACTGCTTTGGCTTGAAACACTTAGAAAAATTATTTGAGAATGTATGTTTTTAGCTTGGGCATAATACTAAAATTATATGGGGATATTTTAAGGACTTAAAATTCGTTTTGACTTTTTCAATTTAGTCCTTAGGTTTTTAGTTATATCAAAATTAAAATATTTGTTTCACAGTTACCCTCTCATGCAATAAAGGCACACCCAAGTATTTTCCTAGATCTCCAACAACCTCAAAGCCCAATCTCTGACCCAAATCATTGCACCTCTCCGGAGCACAATTTTTTGAGAAATAGATCTGAGTTTTCGTAACACTCACCCGATGTTCAGAACATGCACAGAAATCCGATAAAACCTCATGGATTACCCTCATTTGTGACATATTCGCCTCCGCAAACAAGACTAAGTCATCGGCGAAGAAGAGGTGTGATATCCCCGTCCCGTTCCTTGTCAATCTAATCGGTTTCCATATCCGAGACGCCACCTTCTCCTCAATGCTTTGAGCTAGGCGTTCCATGCATAGCACGAATAAGTAGGGGGAAAGAGGGTCCCCTTGGCGGATACCCTTTGACGGTCTAAACGTGTCCGTAACATTCTCATTCCATAATACTTGCATCGATACAGAGCTAACACACTGCATGATTAGCGTAACCATAGTATCCGGCAAACCAATTTCCTTTAGAGTATCCTCGATGAAGTGCCATTCCAAACGATCATACGCCTTCTCCAAATCCACTTTGATTGCCATAAAAGCCTTCTTGTCACTCTTGTTGCGCATTGAATGAATTATTTCCTGAGCTAAAATAATATTATCAGTAATATTTCGCCCTGGAACAAAACTAACCTGGTTCACCGATACCCACTTAGATAAGAATTTCTTCAATCGGTTAAAACCTAAATCCTCACCATATTACCCTAAAAACTAAACGCTAACCTATAAACCCAAAATTATAACCCTAAACCTTAAATTGAAACAAATATCCCTAAATTCTAACTCCTTACACCTAAACCCCTAAACCCTAAACTAACTCCATAAACCCTAAAACTAAGGCGCTTGTGGAAACTTTCAGTTTCCACCGCCAATGTATAGGATATTAATCCTATTTATAATATATACAAAAATTCTAAACACTAAACTATACATGTAACTAACTACACTACAAATCCTAAACCTAAGTATATATATAATTAAATCTAAAATTTCAAACCCTAAATATATATAATTGAATAACAAATCTCAAACCCAAAACCCTAAAATTAAAATATTATTTATAATATATATTACGATTTGTAATATAAATTATAAATAATATTATACTTTTACGGTTTATGATTTAGAATTTAGTTATATATTGGGTTTAGGTTTAGAGATTAGTTACATATATAGTTTAGAGTTTATGATTGATGATTTATATATATAATTAGGGTTTGGGTTTAGTTACATAAATGGTTTAGGGTTTAATTATATATATTAAAAATAATATTTTAGTTTTATAATATAAATTATAAATAATATTTATTTATAAAGTTAATATATTTTAAAAACTATATTATAAATATTATAAAATTATATCATGAGATAAATGAAATTAAGTTGAACTGTAGTATTATTTATATATTATTTTCGTTAGGATTATATAAAATATTTAAGTTGGTTTGGTGGTTTGGTGTAAACTTTTCATCTTAGAGGTCCTTGGTTTAATCCCCTTACAAATACAATAAAAACAATGTTTTCTTAGTTTTTTTACTAACAAAACGATGTCGTTTTGGCCTTTCTTAGGCATCAAAGCAACTATACCAAAACAACGCCGTTTTAGATTTAACGATCCGTTATAGTTTAACGGTCGAGTGCTTGGATTGAACAAAAAACAAAATTCAATGGTATTTCTTGTATCTTCAGTGGTATGATCAATACAAAGGTTAAAATTTAGTGATATTTCGTATAGTTTACCCTTCAAATAATTCAATGGTAGATTTACGGTTAGGGAAGTGGGACTTATATATTTGAAGTCAATTGATTAAATGTTTGGTTATAAACGAGTCATTTTTCTCTTAAATGTTATAATTTGACCATTTAATTAAAATTTTGTTGTCATTTTAGTCTTAAAACTAAAATATTTTATTAAGTTGATCCTAATTCAAAATAATCTAGTAATTTTAACCCTTCTTATCAGGGGCGGAACTAGGATAAAATTATGAGAAGGGCCGAAACGAGACTGAAATTATAGAAGGGGTCAAGTTACTTGTCTTTAAAATTAACAATCCACTATAAAATAACCTTAAATAAAGGGTTGAGATTTAATCTCACTAATTTAAAAATTAGCATATCTTAAAAAAATTAGACCATAAACTAACAAAAATTTAATTCTATTAACTTCAAAACTGACATAGTCTTACAAAATTAAACCAGAAAAAATTAGAGAGGGACCAAAACTTAATTTTAATAGTTTCAAAACGTTCAGGGTTAAAAATGCAATTAACCCAAAAAAATGCAAGTAATCCATTAGCGAAGTAATTGTGTCTATTGGCATGCGACGTTACAGTCATAACGGGTCTAATTTATTCATCTTTTTAGTGGTCCAGTAGTGAAATTATTGTGTCTATCGAACTACCCTATATATCGATTATCAAGTCGATGCCAATAAAGTTGGAGCAAGCTTAGATAGTAATTTAGCAACCGGAAAAGAAAATGGAGTGCTGGAGGAGACCTAATAGGAGCGATATGCAATTATGAGTGGCAGAAGAGCAGGCAAGGGAAGGGAATATTTCCATGAAAAAGCACCTACACTGCTAAACGTCAAACGAAGCAAGTATTCTTCCGACGCTCTAGCCGACCGTGATATCCCAGAATACCTCTAGTTTCAACGTTTGGAGGATAATCCCCATGTCAGTTTTTTCTTTATAGCAAAAACTATATAAAAGTTGAAAAAAGAACCAAAACATAGTTAGAAATGCGTTTGGCGGGAATCGAACCCGGGTCTATTGCTTGGAAGGCAATTATCCTAACCGTTGGACTACAAACGCCTGTTATTAGTATGATTTACAGTTTTTTATCATAAAAACGAAAACAAATTACACAAGTTCAGCAGTAAGCATATGTTGCCAACAGGTTGTTAGCATTTGTATTGTCATATAAATATAATGGTTATTTGGCTATTTGATTCGTTATTAGTCTTCTCTTCAATTATAGTCAATCCTCCTAAACAATAAATAAAAATAAAAATAATTATGGGTTTCGATTCTGAACTGCAACAGTTTGAACTGTCAGATTCAGATACCAGTTACATACCTTTCGTAAGGGAAACCTTCAAAACCAAAAATTGAATTCAACCGGACAGTGCGTTTGCCGGGAGTCGAACCCGGGTCTATTGCTTGGAAGGCAATTATCCTAACCGTTGGACTACAAACGCTTGGTGGATTACTGCTTTAAATATTTTATAAGTAAATAAAAAAGAAATAGCATAAACTCAGCACCAGTACCAAAAATAGTTAGCACATGTATTGAGGTTCTGTGCTGGTTTACTACTTCAATTTTTCTTTGGCTATTTGATATGTTTTATCTCCTGTAAGTGAAACGCTGCAACTAACGACTGGGTTCCAGCAGCGGTAATCACCAGCAAAACTTGATTCATTTCATCAGTTAGCAACCAAACAATATGATTGCATTCTCTCTTTGATTTTCCATGTTTATTTGATTTCGCTTCCGACAAGCCTAACATCAGGAGTGGTAATTGAATTTGACGATCCGGCAGTGCTTTTCCACTTTAATTTTTTAGTTAATGTTATAAGTTAATGATAAAATATTAAAATTACGAAAGTGAAATGTTTGATTAGGTTAGTTAGTCCACTGCTTGAATCAAGTATTAAGATACTTTAATGCAACTGACCCGATAACTCGAGAATAACCAAACTAAATTCATTGGGTAGAGTTTATTTCCTTTCATCTCTTGTACTTGTAGTCTATAACATAAACGTGTAACCAAGAGAAAAATACAATACAGAATTTCATTCTTTTCATCGTGCTTTTAAAGGCATCTAATGTACAAATCAAAGTTTAATAAAAGGTCAATGGTATTCTTGGCTAATGTCAATTGAATTAGGTCCTAACCTGAGCTGGAGATGGGAAAAATCTCAATATGTTGGCTTCTAGAACTATAGGCAAAATGGTTACAAATTGTTATGTCACAGGATCACACTCCAGTGATGTACAAACTAGCCGCAAAAACTATATCACGCTTAATGGCATTGGAAGCAGCATCCATTTTCTTGTAAAGTGATGAATTACCCATTATAGCTGACGCCGTTTTGAATTCACGACAAGTCTCATCCAGCCTGACAATTGTCCGCACTATAAGGCCTTCGGGAACATCCGTGAGCTGACAAATATCAGCAAATGGGGTACCCTGCAACGAGGAAGATATAAGATGACAAACCAAAACCTAGATCAAGGTCCAAATAATCAGCGTGTTACGTTATGAAACCTTTGCCCATTCGTAAACCACTTCAACAAGACCAAACTTGAGATTTTCGTGTGCATACTCCTCGGGTGTTATTGGTATTTTGAACTCTGTTTGGAGGTTACCAAGTCTAATAGCTGTGTCATACAACCTGTAAGAAATAATTATTCAGGTTAAATTCTCACCATAGCAAACAAGGGAAGAGATGGAACCCTTAATTTCAATCTAAATATCAATAGTGTCTCAGAAGTGTAATCTATAATTTCTTGCAAGTACACTAGCTAAAACACAACCTAGCTCTTATGCACCTATGTAAGTGTTGAGGATATTAAGCAAAACAATCTTTGTAAAAGAAATTCAAGCATAAGACTACAGCTTTGACACATTAATCACACCAGAAATGCGATGCGAATATTAAAGCAAAATAATCTATGCAAAAAAAAACTTCACATACACAGAGAAGATGGATAGGAAGATAACCTTTGTTTGGCCTGCGAAAGTTTGGATGTAAGAGAAGGTTCAGAAGCGTTCTTTTGCTGAAACACGAAGGCAGACATTATAGCTACTGCTTCTTCGGGTTCGAGGTCATCGAGTTGATTCTCAAATAAACATTCTGTGCATATCAATTCCTCCCCTGAATTCATCTCACAGGCAACACGACCTTTTATTTGAACCACGAGGTCTTCATCTATACAACCAATTTTTCTCAGAACATCAATCTGCAATAAGCTTGAAGTGTTATAAAAGATGCTGAATAGAGATCAACATCAGAAAAATCCATCTTATTCATAGCAGAACATGGCAAAGGCATACCCGGCCCTGAAATTCTGGCATCTGTTGGAGTGCTTCATTAGATAGTTCAAATTCAAGAGCATTAACTTCCTCTTTATGCTTCTTAATTTCTCTAGCCAACATAATGTGCTCCTCCAACTTTATACATTCATGGCATTTGTTCTCTGACATTTTTTGCAGTAGATGGGTCCATTTGTAGTACATGTCAACAAGAACCACGTCTTTCAATTTCAGATCTGAAAAAAAAAATCCTACCATTAAGGTCTCTTTTGATTAACCAAAAATCCTGAGTTATGATCTCACCAAAAGTGCTGACAGAATCACAAGTTCACAACATCAAAGGAACATGCTTCATGAATGAAATGAAGAAAGAGAAGAGAAAAGACAAAAAAAATTATTTTTGGGAAACACACTCAAGTACACACAGTCACACACAAGGCAAAAGAAAACCCTCGATGAGAATTATTATCCTATATGCTGGAAACATGTCCCCCGTAGGTAGGCAGAATAACCTATAAGCAACAGAGAGCGAATTGCAGGAGGGCTTGATTTTTTTTCCAACTAAGATCTCATCATTGTCCTCTGTCGACAAGGCTGCAAAAGTGCTTGTTTATACTACTATGTTTCTGAGAACATCTACAATTGCATATCACGGAGCTAAATCAGAGTCTGTAAGTTGCTGAATTTCTTAGCTTCATTTACAGAGATCTAAGAAACTATTAGAGGAGATGCTTTTAAAATTTCCCCAAAATATAAACAATCCCACGGGTAACATAACAGCCATACCTTTAACTGGATCTAAGGCAGGAGGATATTTGTTTCCATTAGACTTCAATTTCAAGAGCTGCTGAACAGCGTTGGAGAAAGCTGTATTGCTACCATATTCAAGAAGTCCAGGTATGTCCAATTTTATCTTGCTGTTGCATATGGATAAGAATTCTGTATTTTCAGCTTCTTTGACCTCAAAACTCACTCCTGCAGCAGCACCACGGTGGGGAAGTGTTATGTTGATGATACCTGACCCTTTGCGTCGACCAGCAGATAAGCGGTAATCTTCTTCAAGACCACGCTTGGATTTTGGTAACAGCACATAGCCTTGATGGAAGTCGGCACCTTTCTTATCTTGCAAGTTACTTTTGTCTGAGGGAGTTTGGGTCATTGTTGGAACATCAGGTTTAAGAAATAGCACGATATATTGTTTGTTATTGGCAGAAGATGATTTCAGGACAACACCTAGTAAATGGTCCTGGGCCTGTTGATTTTAAGCACATAAATTTAATACCCATCACCAAACAACGAAATGAAAAATGCCTCCATTTTAGATGGATCAACATGAGTAAGACACTGAAATAAGATCCTCAAACAATAGATAACAGGAAAACCAAACCTAAATATGGCACAGAATGCTGTAGCAGCATTAAACTATACATGTGGAAAGAACATGCCACTTCATCAAAATGACCAGATTTTAATTTTACTTTCTCCTCACATGAGTTAACGTGGAAGAATAATAGAAAACTGTGCTGAAAATCAATCAGTTATAATTGCACAATTCTTCTTTAATTTGCTTCAAAGGTTGCAAATAAGTGCATAAGACAAACTTTTCTTGGTCTGTCAGGAAGGGGGAAGACACATGAGAAATTCTTAGTGTGCCAAAGTCTTGCCCCCAAAACCAAGGCTTTGAATACAGAAAGAGATAAGCTTCCTTAGGTCAGTAGTAAAATATCGTTCCATGTATATTTTCTTGACAGAGGTTATAAGTGCATGACTAATACTGTAGCACCTAAATATGACAGACTGAAACATGCAAAGAACAAAGTTTAAGTAACTCACTGATTGAGATTTGACCACAACCACTCTCCCTGGGGTTAGGAATTGTTGGGCTACTGGAGACTGCATGACAGCTTTTGATATCTGTTCACTGTGTTCCTCAGCTTCAGCGTGCATCTCATAGTACTCTTCAATTGCTGGTTCACCTTTAATACATCTACATACAAATAGTGACTTCTAAAGTGAGGATAAATATCAATCTTCAAAGAGCTGAACCTTTAATACATCTACAACAAATTGTAACATTTAAAAATGAGGATAAGTATCAACCTTGAAAAGAGCTATACACACAAAGATGCTGCTGAGAGCCACTATAAAAATGACCAGACTTCAAAAGTGATTACGAATTAGTGCATTATGATAATGCTATCCAGCAAGGGTACTGGAACATACTAACTCAAAAACTAAAACTTAACCAACTTTGATTCCGTTTCACAGAATGCCATTGAAATTACAACCACAAGAATCAGAACTCTGTCTTGCCATGTTAATTTCAGCATTTACAAAAGTAGATTAAGCCCTCGTATTTTCTTTTCTCAGCAGAAAGAAGTAAAAATGCAGTACAATATATATGACCAATGCAGTATAATCCCCAAATATAGAACTTGACAAATCACAAAACAGAAAAAAGTACAACTAGATTAGTATCAATTTATAACATAGCCCAAAGCCCCAAACCACCCAAATGAGCACCAACATAAGTAACAAAGCATATTTTGCAGGAAGAAAGCTTTCAAACCTCTGACATGTCAGCAACCAAGTTTTTTTATCATGCAAACACTTACTCTATAGTTTTCTTTGGCTGCGCAAGCTTTCGCATAAGAAGTTGTTGCTGCTCTGGAAGTTTTTTTTGAGCATGAAATTCAGCAAAACTCCGTTTTAACATGTCCTCCACCTGGAATCAAAATCCACTTATGGCTTTTTAATGCAAGTAAACTAACCGGTAGCTAAACTTTGTATAATATAATGTATTTTATCAGTAAAAATGACAAAGAGTGGAAAAGAAAAGGAGGTTAAGAAAAGGAAATAATTGAAATTATATTGTTCGGATAGTTAAAATTAATAAGCAAAAGGAAAGGTCCCTGTTCACTCCAAAACTATAAAGTACCTTCAGTTCTTCCACACGAAGGAGATGCAGTATCATGATATATGTCAATCGGAACTGAGATTCAAGCTTCGTAGGAGTTCCAGTTATAACAAGTTTCAAATCCTTCTCTTCAGGGATTTCATCACGGCACATCACAATAACTGTACCAATTTTATCAAGCCCTCTTCTGCCAGCACGACCTGCCATTTGAGTGTATTCCCCAGGAAGCACTGGCCTAAATTCCTTGCCATCAAACTTCCTTAATGTATCAAATACAACCTGCAAAAACTCATGAGACACGTCAAAATCAGATCAAAGAAATTACACAAGTAAACCAATATGTATAGGTTAAAGAAGACTTATGCTTCTATACTAAAACGTACTAACTTGTGTAAAACCACAAAATAGCATTTGCCAATCATCAATACTTCAAATACATGCACAAAAAGAGAGGAATTTTAGTGCAAGATAAGAATGTGGTTCACAGTCCATGCAAAAGTTGGAATAGACAAACTCAGTCTTGAGTGCATCCAATTAAGCAACCCAAGATGGCAATCCAGGATATGAAATATGCAAACTGTAATCCTATTTGGCACCAATAGCAACAACGTCAAATATCACTCACAGTTCTGGCTGGAGCATTAACCCCCATTGCGAATGTCTCTGTTGAAAACAGAACCTACAACATAAATAACAAGAACCAATAACTAATTTGCACATCTAAACTCAGAAAGCAAAATACAAGCTAAAACAAAATCCCAAGAACACCAAACCAAGACTGATTCCCAAATAGTTTCCTATAAACACAAAATGCAGCATCATTTTAAAAGCAAAGCAATCAAATGTGGATACCACACCGCTTCAAACCAGTACAGAAAATAGATGCTTTTACCTTAATCACACCTCGACAGAAGAGCATCTCAACAACTTCCTTTACTATTGGAAGCAAACCTGCATGATGTACACCAATTCCTCTGCAAAGAAGGCCCTGAACTCTGACAACCTACAACACAATCAAATTAGAACTTTTGGAATAAAAGGATTTATACAAATTTAAAATTTGAATATCTAGAAGATGAAACCTGAGGTAAGTTACGATCAGATCCCTTCAGCCGTGAAAAAGCTTTATCACAAAAAACACGAATCTCACTTTTCTCAGAACTACTAGTGAGGTCAGTCCCCGAGATGCTGTCAGCTGATTTATCACATTGATTCTTTGAGAAACCAAATATAACTACCTACATGAGGGCAATGGCAAAATTGTCAAGTTAAGAAAGGGGTAAATCTGTGGGAAAAAGAAACAGTGTGGTTCTACAAACATTCTTTTAATTGAATATGAAAACTAATGAAGGCATCTCTGAAATAAATTCACAGTCCTGGTAAAATTGGTAATGCAAAAGTCCGTCGATTAAGCATGAACTTGAAAGTTAACATAAAAACTTGATACTTGATTGCTTCTCAGACGTGACCGCCAGAAAGTAAATGTCCACTTAAAACAGTCACCGGGATGAAAATCAATGATATAATAGATCAAATTGGAAGCTTGATGCAGTGAACATCGCAAGTTTGTGGCAGCTATCAGAACTAAATATACATATTAGAAATCAACGATACTGAGAGATATATCTGCCAGCATTTTTTCCTGTTCTTGGTCTCTTTACTGCTTCCAGAAGAGGCTGGATTTTAGTGAACATTGCAAGTTTTGTGACAATTATAAGAAATAAAATACAATCTCACTTATATATATATATATATATCTGCAGAGGTATATTAGACATCACTTTTCCTGTTCATTGCCTCTTTGTTGCTTCTGGAAGATTTTTTGTAAGTTGTTGATCTCTTTTCAATTTTTGTGTTTTGCATTTCCCATTCTTGTTTAAGATAGGAGAAATAAGAAACCAACTTAGAAATCATCACCATCATTTCAAATACAAACCAAAACAAACATGCTGCACAGTTAAAGAACGTACGCAAAATGAAAGTACAATGCAACTTACAGGTAAAAGTGACTTCTTTGAGAGTTTGTCAATAAGCATCAACCATGTTGTTCTCCTAGAGCTCCAGCTATTCTGGCCACCTCCACTGCTTTGATTCCCCCAACCAGTCCCAGTAGAGTTCCCAAAATTTTGTGGACCAGAATGTTTATTTTGTTTCCCTCGATTAAAAGTTTCACGTTTCTGACCTCTAGTCCCATCCTGAACTGCAGAGGACCTAGTAGATGAACCAGTCCCACCACTAGCTGCATTTGAATTCTTTTTCTTGTGTGCATCTTTAGCAGCCTTTAGCCCCTGTGGTAGAAAAGTTTCTCTCTCACATATTTTGTAAAGTTCTCCAGAATAAAACAGGCAATGCTCCAGTGGGACTGGTCTTTTTGTTGTCCTGAAAATGGAATATGCAACAAGAAGCTAGTATCAGAAGTTAACCCATAATGACAGCATATATATGTTTGGCAGTATGCCAGTATCCAAAATGTTCAGCAAAAAGGAAACAAGGGTAAAATACACAGATTATCCCTCCACTATCTTCTCACTCCTATTTTGGTCACTCAACTTTCAAACTTTTCAATTTACTAACTGAACTTTCGAATTGCTCCTATTTTGGTCACTCTCGATTTTTTATTATTATTTTCAATTTTTTAGCATTTATTATTATTATTATTTAATATAAAAATAATTTAAAATATAAAATATAAAATTAAATCCAACTGTTCGTCAGCCACCATTCATCGACGACCGTAGATGGTGGCCGTTCAGTCCCAAATTTCACCGGTCGCTTTGTCTCGGCCACCCGAGTTCGAATCCGACCTCCATTTTGTCATAAAGTGCTCCGAAGTCCAAAAAAAGAGATCGAAAGTTAGGAAACCGAAAAGTTTCAAACGAGATTTGCTGGTTTCGGGACATTTTCTAGTGAAACAAACACCAGATTCGAATTCAGCGTGTCAAAACGAGTCCACCAGTGCAATTTGGGATCAAACGGTCGTCAATTCTGAGACCAACGGTGGTGATTTTTTCTTCATATTTTTAAATTTAATAATAAAAAAATATGATTTTATTATTTATTTTAAATTATTTTTATATTTAATAATAATAATAAATTCGAAAATAATAATAAAAATATTCCAGAGTGACCAAAACAGGAGCAATCTGAAAGTTCAGTTAGTAAATTGAAAGGTTTGAAAGTTAAGTGACCAAAATAGGAGTGAGAAGATAGTTGAGTGATGAATGGTGTATTTTACCCAAGAAACAATGAAAGGCACGAGTAAAGTAAATGAAAAAATATCAATAGTTTGAAAAGACCAAAAACTTACGACTCAAGAATCTAGCTTCAACCACAAGCAAAGACTGACTACTTACCCAGTGACACGAATTTTCTTTTGTTTTGTCCGACCAATCCAATCAGCAAACTCAATTGTATTAGGAACCTGTATATTATATTACACTGATGTCAGCATGTGGAAAGAGGTGCAAAGAGAAACAAAGAAAACAATTGTTTTATTGAGGAAGTAAAATGTATCAAAGAACCAAATAGCATTAAGTCAAGAATGATTGATTAATTGTTAATTTTAGAAAGTCGGAAAAGGGAAACCATCAAGAATATGCTCTATAGCCAATGTTCATCACCAATTGTATCTGGTTTTGTCAGGCAAACAATAGAGGGTGCTTCTTCAGTCAATATCTCTTCCCACCATTTAAGACGGGGAATTCCAAGTTTTACCATATACTAGCACTAAGCTCATAAGGAACTCTAAAGCTAGAGGAGAAAGTACCGTGGCTGAAAGGAGGATGATATTAATATGCCTTGGAAGCATGATTATGACTTCTTCCCAAACCACACCTCTTTCAACATCATTCACATAGTGCACCTCGTCAAATATAACCTACATTCATATAGTCACAACAGAAAGCAACAACTTAGATATTATGTTTACAAATTAGAAAAAAGAACTAACAAGAACCTTCAGCAGCAAAAGACAAAATAAAACTACAATGTAAAGGAATGCTACATAAAACAACCCCTTTTACCCATTCAATATCTCGAATGATATCTGCACCTCGATAAAGCATTGACCTTAATATTTCAGTTGTCATGATGAGACAAGAAGCCTCTGGTCTCAAACTAACATCACCTGTGAGAAGGCCAACATCAAATTTCCCACAGAAATCTCTATACTTCTGATTGCTGATTGTTTTAATTGGAGCCGTATACACAGCTCTAGTGCAATGCTGCATGACATGAAAACTTATCAAAAATCTTCTGACTAAATCAAATTTGGCATAGTATTTCAGAAACTAGAAATTCAAAAAGATATGGCCTATGGTTTTTAATTATTGTAAAGGATTTGTCACATCTCAGGCCATCAAAAACAATGGCTGTAGATTTATGAGAAAAAACCAAACAATGAACTTACTTTTGATGCCAAAGCAAATGCATATTCTGCAACAACTGTTTTTCCAGCAGAAGTATGGGCTGCCACAAAAACAGACTCACCCTTTTCCAAATAATAAATAGCCTGTAATCATCACAATAAACAAAATATTCACGTGAGCACCTTTTTATAAAATATAAAAGAGTTGCCGTTTAAGGCAAAACAGTCGGCAAATATAAGCTGCAAAAAAAAGAAGATTAAGAAGCAAGCCATACAAAGGTTTTATTAGGGATGGGCATATGGCAAACATACTATCCACAAGCGCTAATAGAAACCCCACGGAAAGGAGTTCCTTGAAGCACTTACGACACCCTCATTCTATTCAGTCCAAAAGATATTCCAGCCAAAATATCAAATAAAAGAAAGGATAATTATTCGAGTTTAGGGGTTTAGGTTTAAAATTTAGGAATTGTGAATAGAATTTAGAGTTTAGGGTTAGAATTTAGGATTTATAAGTTAAAACCTAAATACTCAACATATTATACTAAAACCTAAACCTTAACCTCTAAACCCTAAATCCTAACCCTAACCTCTAAATTCTAACCATTGCCCCTAAATTCTAAACTACTAAACCTAAACCCTACACCCTAAATTAAGTCCCTAAACCCTAAAATTAAGGCGCTTGTGGAAACTAAAAGTTTCCACCGCCAGTGTATTGGATATAAATCCTAAAAGAAAATACATCAAGCACTCTCAAATGGAAAAACAAAAATTAATCCTATCTGGTAAAAGGGCAGTGCTCAATGCTTTGTAAATGGGTTGAAAAGTGTGAAATAGATAAATGACACTTTGGCAGTGTACAAGCTTGAGCGATAAAAAAACCAAAAGGATTACATCGATATTTAAATGTATTTTGTATCACTTGACCAGTCAGGATTCCAATAAAGAAGATATTCTTAGTAGAATATGGATCATGAAAAGGAATCCATTTTGATTAAAGGTTAAAGGATGGATCGGTTATTTTCAAGAGTCTAGCAACATCATCCTACATTAACCATAATAAGTCTATTTCAATCAAATGATAAAATAAACTTCATGGTAGGTACCTCCTTCTGGAATGTATCCAACTCAAAAGGAAATTCAATTGCCATGTCAGGAACTAGTTCATAAAACTGCTCTGCAATCCATTCACTACCTCCACTAACAGCCCAAGCCTGTAAATAAATGTTTTTAAGTAACAAATCATTATCAAAAGGGAATAATAATAAAGATTGCATACAAAGGAGAGTGTTCCATCACTGTTGAGAACATCACTATTTTACCTCCTTTTGTTGCTGACCACCCCCATCACTGTTCTTATCTAATTTTTCAGCTTCAACTGATAAAATCTCATCCAAAGCAGATGATCCAGTATCAAGAGTGTTGAGAACATCAACTTGGTTTGCTTCAGTTTCTGACTTAACAGAATCTGATTCTGTCGAACGCCCTTCCATACAAGTTCCATTAGCAAATAAACAAATGGATTACAACAAAAAGAGGGAACATAATACATCAGTCAAACAAAATCTTACCGGACCCTAGATTGTAACCCAAGTTTGAACACGAGTTAAAAGGAACTTAAATTTCCATTTACAGGCTAACAGTTCCCAGCATTTATGCGAGTAGAGTAGCAAGCCAAAGTGGAAGAAAGCAAGATTTTCAATCAATGACATTATCTTCTAAGGGTGCAAGGATACATATATTCAATATTGAGAAGGTCAATCTTTAGCAAGGAAGACAGAGACCAACAGTTTTTTCCAAAGGCAGCTCCAAATAGAGTACCGAACCGTTAAAAGGATCCAAAGGATTGTACCAACCACAAGCAACTTAATGTTATTACAAATATGAAAAGAAAAAAAAAGAAAAAGATATTGACTACATATACAAAATTCCTGTCACAATAACAATATAGTTCCTTTTTGTCCAAATGGATTTCAAGTGGATGTATATCCAAAAAGTATAAAAAGGGTCAGAACTTTTAACAAACGGGCAACCAGGGGAGAAGCCAGAAAATGATAAAATTTCCAAGGGTTGAAATATAATTTTATCATTGCTTTAACTTAAAATTTTATAAATTTAAAAGGATTAAATTGAAATTTAATCATTTGGGGGAGCCAAATTGCAATTTTACCATTATCTTATTTAAAAACTTTAAAATTCAAAACGGACTAAACTAACAATTTTACCATTTGAAGGGGGGCATGGCCCCTGCCAGCCCCCCTCTAGTTTTGCTCCTGCAGACAACCTAAAGATCCAGAACCACCCTGATACACCACAAGTTGGTTACAAGAACATGAAAAGGCCTAAACTTTTTACTATCTTCTGCTAACTCCACCCCCAACCCCAAATAAAGGAAAAGAAGAAAAATGCATGAAAACTTCTCTGATGGTACCTACATCTGAATCATGCATAGATAAAGTTTGATTTTTCATTGGCCAAACAGGAGCAAGGCAAACCTCTTCAAGTGCTTTCATACTTTTTAGCCCATGAGATCACAAATTTACAAACATCTGCACAGATGAAGAGAACATAGTTTGAGTGATGCATACCATCTTTGTCAAGTTCTGCGACATCCTCTTCCCAAGCTTTCTTAAACAAGTCGTCAAATTGTACAGACAACTCACTCTACAAACACCACGAAGATGCAAAGCACAAATTACACATAAGACACGTAACCATTTTTCATAAATGTTTTCGCAGAATTCACAGCACATATATGATACTTATATTATTTTCATGATATATACCAGGTTTAAGTTCATTCAGTCCTTACAATATATGCAAAATACAGATCATTAATGAATAGATCGATAGTAGTCTCAAGGGGATTACAATACAGCAATGCAAAAAACTAACCAAATTTCCGACTGCTGTGTTATTGAGTGCACTTTGGTCCTTGTAAACATTCCATGAGCAGGGATGTGCCTTCGAAATAGAAGATGCAAAATAATTAGGAACAGGAAAAAAAGTAAGAAATAAAAGGGGGATTCAAGTCCGATAATTTAATTAGAAGATTACCGTAAGATCACCAAGGTTTAACCCTTCCTTAAAGCCTGGAGGAATTGTCTGAGCAGGACCACCATTTAGCACCTCATGAACCCACTCACCATTAGATGCACCGTCAGGGAAAATCCTCTCCAAAGATTGATCCTCCAAGCCCCCTGGACGGAATGGGCGGTTATTAATGCTTCCTCGCACAATATCATTGGCTCCGGACGTGCGTGGAAAAGAACCACGAGTTTCACCCCCAACTATTATGTCCGACACATCCACCTAAACAATATAAGATTCCGGTTCTTATGATAAATAAATAAATAGAAGTGCCATGAAACCATAAAAAGGAGACCAAAACCAAAGTATAGAATGATTGTAGAAATTGCAAACCATACCTGCATTGAATTAGGCTCCCACTTCCCGTCAGTTGATCCCTCTTTGCACCGTCTGAAAGGTAATTCCCAGATTGGAACCATTATACTTCTAGGCATTGACGGCTCCAATGGTATGTTTGCCCTGGCAAACCAGTCAAAATCCCATTGTTTTCCAGCTTTTTCAGGAGAAAAAGCATCCTCGTCCAATCTTGGTAAAAGATATTTCTCCTTTATATGCTCCTTAATCGATTCAGGTGTTTCCGCCGGAAACGCAGGTGGCTGAAACACATATATAAATTAAAACTAACTACGAAACCCTAGACACCGGCAAAGCAACTCCGAACTTATACTTTTTCGGCAAAAAAATATAAGTAAAGAAATGCCAAAATCAAACAATAGTTAACTGCTTGGATATGATAAAAGTGGAAAATGAACTTACCAGAACAAAGTCAGGGAGGGATTTGATAGGGTTATCACGTTCCTCGGTGTAGAGAGGCTCGACTCTGAGGTGGCCGCTGTAGCCGGAGAATCCAACTCGAAAACTGAAACCGTTTGCTGCTTGGATCGGTTTCATTTTCCGGCGGTGGGATGATCCGCGAATTGAACGTTTTGTAAGGCGGTTTAGTGTGTGGTTTTGATTCGAAAGCTTTTTCGCGGGTTTGAGTTAAGCCAGACAAGGGAAAGCTTAATTTACCGAGTTCCGGTGAGTTTGTGCGTGTGTGCATTAAGAAGAGTTTTGGACCTTGGGGCCTGTTCAGCTTCTACGAGTTCAAAATCAAGTCTGTTTGACATTACTTTTTTGAGAAGTATATCGGAAAGTACTTTCGACGAGTATTTTTAAATTGTTTGATTTAGATTGAATTTTTATTATTGTTGTCAGGAATATAATTACTTTAAAATTATTTTTAGAAATACAAAAAAATAAAATAAGTGATATAAACAAAAACAAATGGAGTAAATAATTTTAAAAAAAACTTTTAAAAAGATTATAAACTATAAATTTTAATTTTAAAAAATGTTTTTTAAATGAAGGTGAAAAACATATTTGTCCCAAAAAGTAATTTGCTTTGTATTGCTTTGGACAATTTTTTTTTGTGAAAAGCATAGTAAAATATAGGGGTGTTCAAAATTACCCGGCCTGAATTACTCGGCCCGTCGACTTGTATATCTGAAATAAAATTACCGAGTACCCAAAATGAAAATACTCGATTTTTTGAGACGGGTACTCGACCTGCTATTTTTTTAGAGTATTCGGGTCGGGCCCGAGTCACAAATGTCCCTTAACCGAGTACCCGACTACCAGATATGCGGTTCATATATATTTATTTTTATTGTTTTCATTATTTTACTCTTGAGTTTATATTTTAGTACTTTTTTGTCTTACTCTGATATCCAAATTATCATGATCTGTGTCATATGATGTATTTTTTATTGTATGCCAAGAATTATTGGCAGTGGACAGTTGCACCATCAAACTGGAATAATTTAATTTTAGTTATTAAAATAAGAAAATGATTATATGTTATAGTTTAGATGAATAAATTTTATGCTTATTTTTTGTATAATTATATTTAGAATATAATGAGAATACTAATAGTTTTAATTATTTTATGTAAAACACAAAGGTATTAAAAAATAAAAACATAATTTTCGGGTACCCATATTTTTCGGGTACCCGATTTGTATGGGCTGGGTAACAGGCCGAGGTTTCACTACCTGAAAATTTTGGGTACCCGATTTTGAATGCCCCTAGTAAAATAGAGCCCTAGACTTGGGATGGACACAGTTCGGTTGCTGGCCCACCTGAATTCGACCCGAAAATTATACACTTAAACTCAACTCGATCGAGTTATTAAAAAAAATAAATTTTAGGGACTTAATTATTAAAAAAGTCAATTTTAATGATTTAATTGTAAATATAAATATATATAGAGCATTATTGTAAATATTTTAAAAATATAACAGAAATTATATTATTAGTCTCGGATTAAGTCGGGTCAAATTCTTTTCCCCATAAATTCGAACCCAACGGACCTATTTTCAATTCAACGTCTGAACAAACCCTTGGAATGACAAAAAAGCCCACGGGCCTTAAACGGGAAGGATTCAACCGTATTTTAATACACTCCTCACGTCCGCATCTCTAGAAACTTCGGAGTCCCCTTTCCACGTATCAAATCTTTTAAACCTTGTTTTTTCTTTTTTGTCTTCTACGCATTTTGCTGCGAACCTAAGAAAAGAAACCCTCATAGATCGAAGAAAGAGAGATCTAAAAACCTCGATCATCCGCCTTTATCTGCTCAGTTGTTCAAGGTAACTTACCGATTGCAATTGATTCGTAAATTTAACAATTTTTCATATGTTGTTTTCGGGATCGATCTTTAGTTTTTGGTAGGGAACTGTTTGTTCATTGAATAAGATTTACTTTCGTTTTATGATGAGAGATAGCTTCGTCCTTGGATTAAAATATTTTTGATTACTTGTTATATTAAAGGACGCGATTAGAGATTACATATTGGCTATTGCAGTATATTTAATATGTTGCTATTTTTGGGATTAGCCTGGTAGGTGAAATTGGGGGTTCTAAAATTTCATATAAAGATTGAATTGAAGATTTAATTATGAACAATTATTTCAGAATGTGATGAAGTTTGTTCTTTTGAGTTAAGAAAACGGGTTTCTTCTTTACCCGGTGGAATATTTACATTGTAGAGTGGAGGCTGTAATTAAATGTTTGAGAATTCATTAAGTACTGAGCTGTTTATTATGTTAATTTTTTTTCAGATGTCCTACTCTAGGAGGTCAAGCTATTCGCCTTCTCCATCCCCATACAAGAGATACAGAAGGTCCATCTCAAGATCCGTGTCGAGGTCAAGGAGTCGTTCAAGGTATTATTTAGTCATCTATTTCTGCCTTACTGCTTCTGATTGTGTTATTTTGTCCCAAAATGTTGACGTGCTTTCCCATGTGACATAATTTTTCTTGGATTGGTAGGAGTGCTGAAGGTGATGTTGGAAATCCTGGGAACAATTTGTATGTGACAGGCTTGTCGCATCGGATCACCAAGAGAGAGCTGGAGAAGCATTTTGCAAGTGAGGGAAAGGTATGGTTGAGGATAACTTTCTAAGTGTGTATTGTTAATTCTGAATTTGTGAATATGGGTTATCAAAAAAAGAGAGGAAAAAATCCATCCCATTCTCTGATGATATATCATTTGACCTTTTCCGCATGGTTGCACAGTACATTTTTCAAAGTTTGTATTGTATTGTATATTTATTTTCAAAATTTTGAATATTGGTTGAACAAAAAAATCCATTCCTTACACGGATGATATGTCATTCAACCTTTTCCACATGTTTAAGCAATATCTTTATGTGCTTTCCGAGTTCTTACAATGTGGAACTCAATATGTAGGTGGTTGATGTTCATCTTGTGGTTGATCCGTGGACAAGGGAATCTCGTGGTTTTGGATTTGTTACAATGTCGACTGTAGAGGAAGCTGAACGATGCATCAAGTATTTGGACCGCTCTGTTCTTGAAGGGCGTGTTATTACAGTAGAGAAGGTAAATGATCCTGAATTCGGTTTTTCTCGATTAGTGTCTGCTTTGACACTTATTAGTAATGGATCCTTTGCTTAAATTGCATAAGAATTATGGATGGTTTCCACTTGTAAGTTTTTGTGGCAGCAGGTTAGCTAGCTGTGTGTTGCAGCTCTTCACCAAATCCCAAATGTTTTACATCTAACCAGTAACCAAACAAATCAAACACAACAACAAGAATCAGACTGTTAGGGTTGTATGCCCTGAATTTCTCTCTTCATTCAACTGTTGTCTTTTGTTGTTTCAATTATTCTGCATATGAATTCAAATTTATATTACCTGTTTCAGGAAAAAAAAAAAAAAAAAAGTTGGAAAACAGCTGTACTCACAACCGACACTTATTATTTGTGAACTTGTAATTACACTTTCTCATGCTTTGAGTCGTGTTTACTGCAGGCTAAGAGGCGGAGGGGGAGAACTCCTACTCCAGGAAGGTATTTGGGGTTGAGAACTGCACGTGGTATGTTTTCTAATTGATGAATATTCTAGTTAACTGGGTTACTTAGTATTTGAGGATACTAGATTATGTTTTTAAAATTTCTCTCTGTATGCAGTTCGTCATCGATCTCCAAGCTACTCATCTCGTAGGTCTCCAAGTTATTCTTCTTACTCAAGGAGCCGCAGTCGATCTCCTCGCTATTCATCTGATAAGAGTGGGAGTAGATCTTACTCCCCTCGGAACAGGTCGTACTCGCGTTCTCGCTCACCTTATAGTGTATCTTCAGATGACCGCTACTACAGAAGACGTGACCGTTCCTACTCTCCAGATGATAGATACTACAGAAGACATGATAGGTCTTACACTCCCGATGACCGTTACTACCGTAGTCGAGAGCGTTCCTACTCACCTGATGATCGGTACTATAGAAGACGGGATTCACGTGAGGATCTATACTACAGAAGGTGGGATCATTCCTACTCACCTGATGATCGGTACTACAGAAGGCGGGATCGTTCCTACTCACCAGAAGATCGTTACAGAAGGAGACGTGAAAGGTCCTATGATTCAGCGGACTGTAGAAGTTATCGAGACCGCTCTGTTTCTGGAAGTCCTACACCACCTCGGTCAAGGAAAAGTTCTAGGAGGAGCTGCTCACGTAGTGTAAGCCCCAAGCGAAGAAGGTTGAGTTACTCACGCAGCAGATCCCCTGTAGAGAGGTCAAGGAGGGACATCTCACGGAGCATTTCTCCATCATGTAAGAAAAATACCAAGGGTCTGGAGGGAGGGTCTCATCACAGCCGCTCTAGAAGTAGAAGTGCAAGTCCGGCATCCAGATCGTCCAGATCTGTTTCAAGATCAGTGACTCCTAGGTCTGATTCTTCATCCTGAAGGGTAGTGAAGAGTATATATATGCTCTGCTATTGTTGTGTAATTTGAATGAATGCCCATTTCGAGTAGTTTCAATAGAACGTGTCCTCTTTAAATAACTGGGTTTGTTTTTAGGGATTTTATGATTAGGTTTGTGAAACTAGTTGATCTTGAGAACTCATTAATAATAGGAAGCTCTACTATGTTTTATTTGATGAGTTGCCTGATTCCCAAGGCTTATGAGGAAGATTTTCGTGCTTAAAACAGAGCATCGCCTCCTTGCTGGTGCAAGTATAGGTATTGCCATTGCCATGGTACATGCATAACATTCGAGCCCGAATCATAATGTTTTCATAAAGAAGCACCGGAATTAAGTACCAGATACGTAGGGGCAATTCCATATGCTTGTATAGGGAGCAGAAGCAATACAAAATCATATTGTAAGAGCCATGAAAGATTGAGGCTTTTGACACAAAAGGGGCCGGACCTCTCTTGAAATAGAACGACACATACCTTGTTGGATGGTGATTCGGAGTTGGAGATTTTTTTTCCTTCAATGGCCTTTTTTAGTTGCATATTTGGTTCCCTGGCGACTCTTTTTGGTTGTTTGATAAAGTGGGGTCAAGGTCGTGATGTCAAGCTCTTGAAGGATTGGTATGAAGCTTATTGAAATTGCTCTTGTAAGTTCGAGGACGTCGTCAAGGACCATACACAAAATTTTAAGTTGGAGCTCCCAACGGACAGCTTTTGTAATGCATGTGCACTGCATAGAACATACACAAAATTTAATGTGAGAACTTATAAAATATTATATTGAAAATGTAAGGATGTAAAAAAAAAATACATGAACCATATAAAAATTTAAAATTTTCTGGATGCAATGATATGGTGGTAAAGATTGAAGAACAAGTGCTGGTTTATTGCACTCGGGAAAAAAATTCTGAGTA
This sequence comes from Hibiscus tridactylites, assembly GCA_958450335.1. Taxonomy (NCBI): domain Eukaryota; kingdom Viridiplantae; phylum Streptophyta; class Magnoliopsida; order Malvales; family Malvaceae; genus Hibiscus; species Hibiscus tridactylites. The sequence goes on from OY288292.1 coordinate 44,465,984, forward strand.
TGAAATTAGATCAATAAAAAAATTAAAATTTTTTGACCCAACTTGACACGAAAAACCCGAACCGACTCAAATTTTAATTTCATAAACTCGACTCGAAAAAATTTCAAATAAAATTTAAATTATAAAATATAACTAATAAATAAATTTTTTTAGTAATTATTAATTTTCAAATTTATGTTGTGTTCCTCAACTCTATCTAACATATGTATATCATGTAAATATATATATCATATATGATTATAGAAAGCCGTTTAAATTCAAACTGATTAGTACCATATTGTTATAAATATTTACAATTAAATTTGAACAAAAACTCGAACAAATTTACTCGACTCAAATTTCATAAACACTATTCAACAAGAAAAAAAATTACAAATAAAAATTAAATTATAAAATATGAGTCATCAATTTGATAACTTAATTTTTTTTATTCTACTCGATCTAATACCCACCCTTACTCATGGGTTCCCTGGCTAATGTGAAAAGGGGTGGTGCTCCTCATCTGTAGCAATTCATTTTTGAGATCCTACAGATAAACCAGAAAGCAATGGAGGTAGGTCGATGAAAGCTCCCAACATTCATAACTTGCTTTCAAGTTTTTTTAATTAATTTCAGATAATCAGATTATGTGCACACTCGGGCAGTAAAAATCATGTATACATTACATTTCTTTGGCTTTGTACAGGAAACTAACAGGGACCATTATTTCTTTCTCTTTTTTACAGGATTCACTACTCACCCTTCTCTTGCTGCCGGAGCCACTCCACACTCCATTATCAGCTAAGGATAACGACGAAAAGTCTCAAGACTTGTTCATGAATCTGCTGACAAAAAAAATTATGCATGCAACAATTAGAACATTAGAGGTACATGGTTAATTTAGCAAAGCAACCAGTCAGTTCGTAATTACGCATTTTATACAGGTTATAAAAATATTTCATAAGCATTTATAGCTTATAGTCTAAGCATCCTGTTATTACAAATTACCATTCAGTCATTCACATATGGTGCCTCGTAGAGACTAAGTATTCATACCGGATTCATCAAAGTTGACTCTCTCTCCAGTGGAAAATTTATTGTAGAAAAGTGCCGCAAGAAAGTACAAGAGTGATGTGAGTAGCAGAAATCCTTGGAATGATCCAACCAGCTCAACAAAGAAACCGGCTCCAACTGTTCCCACAATAGCAGCAAATGTTCCAGCGGTATTTGACAACCCTATGGTCAGAAATAAAGGGAACATTATTACTTAAGCTATTTACATTTGCAGCATGAAGTTCATTGCTTAAGGCAAGTTTGCTTTCCAACTTTTCGGTTGAGGAAAGAAATCAAACAAAATTTACATATGATGCGAACAAAATGTCATACCATGTAAAACGCCAGAATAATGTGGAGCAATCTCCTGGTAACAGAAACAAAGGGGAGAGAGTCAAAAGAAAGAGAGAATTTACTTCAATCTTATAATTTAACGATTGAAGATTACTCAGCAATCTGACCTGAAGGTTGACAAGGAAACCGCAATGACTGAAGGCTTTAAGTCCAACAGCTAAACTAAGCCAAGCGGACGCGATTGATGGAGTTTTTGCTGCAGTTAAACCAATCAGAGCAATCGCTGGACCAATAAAACCAATGGACTGCAAATAAGAAACAGATTGGATGCTTAATGAGAAGAAACGAAGTCAGAACAGAATGAAGACAAGCAAATGACAATCAAAGGAAAATTAGCTAAAAGCACAATGACACACCATATAAGAGACTCATTTTTGAGGTTAATACATCATTATCTTTGAACATTACCTGCATGATCTTGCGAGTCAACGTGATACTGGTACCAGTCCTTATCAATGTGTCTGACCATAAACCAGCTAAGTATCCTGTCAATGCCATCATGCACCATGGAACGGCACTAAACCATGCTGCTTGTCTGAGATCAACATGATGGACCTATGCCAAAATGTTCCTTATTTGCAACTTAAAACAAGATTATATTTTTGCACACATCGTACAATGAACAGCTCATAGTGAAGTTTTTTCCCCTTACCGAGTTAAAGTAGATAGGCATCCATGAGAGAATAACAAAAAAGCCCTGGAAGATTTTGTAAGAAGGTTAGAGTAATTGGAGATACCTGAAACTAAGTCACAGAAAGCCTGAAAACAGATGTTTTAAAGAGAATTTTCCATTGTTGAATTATTTTCCCGTCAATTAATGAATGATGCATCCAAGTTCTAAAATGTGTGCATTCACTGGAAGGAAAACCAAAAACTATTAAATTCCTGTGTGTTGTGGGGCGGTGGCATGGTTATGTTGGCGGGCAACGAAAGGTAAAAGCGTCTTGCTTGAACTTGGAACGAAGCATGCAACAAAATGTTCAGAGTTTATTCACAAGCTGCATAATCCTAGCACGTTTTGAAAATTGCCAACATTATCATGTAATAAGCTACAGGGGAAGGAATGTGCATTACCCAGCTATGCATGGCATTTGCAACAATTAGGGACCATGTTGGCATTTTAGAAAGCAATCTTCTGAATGGAGGGACCATTGTGGTCTTAGGTTCGCTTTCCGGTGCATGAGATTTTTGTATCCCGTTCATTATGTATTCCAGTTCATATTTTGATATCTGGGGACTTCGGGCAGGAGTACTTGAGGTTGCAGATAACCATACTAAAACCCAAAGAAATCCGCATAGTCCAAATATCACAAAGGGTCCAAATATACCACCTTGGGACATGAGAATTGGGGACAAAGTGAGTCCTATTGCATTTCCAAGCTGAAATCCAGCCATTGCCATTGCAACAGCCCTTGCACGTTCTGTTGATGGAAACCATCTAAAAGAAAAAATTCGCACAACACTTCACCAATTGGGCTAGCATATTGTTACTAAAAATATGAACTTGAAAGAAGGCACATGATTTAAATCATCAAGTTACCGTGGTCATCATCAAACAGTAAATAGAATGAGACCATCAATACCTAGCTATCATGTTGTTCATGCAAGGAAGAGCTACACCTTCTGCCACACCTAGCATAGCTCTTGCAAAAAGTAATGCCAATAAAGAGTTTTCAGCAGCCCAAGGTGTAAGAAATGTAGCTAATGACCACAGCGCCACACCGCATGCCATTACGGCCTTACCACCATAATAGTCCACTAATGTCCCTCCTGCTATTGGTGAAATTAAGTATCCCCATAGAAAGGATGACTGCAACAAGTTTTAAACAAACGAGTGAGAATCAGGAACTTAATTTTAAACCATTATTCTAAAAAAAAAATCACGCATCCAATTTGTATATGCAACAAATCAAATTGACTCAGAGCTTAGTTGGTCTACCAATTAAACAATCTAAAGTAACAAGTATGTGTGCATTTAAGGCTTACATTCGCTTCTTTCACTTTGCTTCCTACAACGTCTTCAAAATGCAAACGTAAATGGTTTAAGAGAATCGTGTAATTGGTTTAAATCCTATCATATCATGCATTTCGTGCTCCAAAATTCTACTCATTTTCAATCAGAAACAAATTATTCATCTTCATAGTTGAATGTAAAAGTAACAAAAGTACCGAATGCATAATCAAGAGAAGCAAACAAACCGACCTGAACAATGCCGCCAAACGACCGGCTCCATCCATGAGCAAGTGACAACGGCACAATCGCCACTGACATCACGACTCTATCCGCATTACAAAGCGCCAGAGCTAAAGCCAGCATCGCCACCACTTTGACACGCTCGGACGTAATAAACTCAGCAAAACTCGACGACTCAGCCTCGCCTTTGTTCGGCAACGAACCGAACTGAGCATCGTTGGATGAAACCCTAATTCGACGAGACAGAATCCTTCTCGGCTCACCCGAGCCATCTCGCAGCAGCTGCTGAACACTCGCACCGGTCCACGAATTTACATCTCCGAAGCATTCAAGCTTTGAAATTTCAATAAAATGAGAAGGTAATTGAAGTCTAGAGTGCTTATCGTGGGTAAATTTAGGGTTCTTGTAGCTGTTAAGAGTACAATTGCGAACCGGTCGATTTAAGCCGAGTGTTAAGTTCATCGTTGAAATGACCGCTGAATGCTGGCTTGCCAAGCAGTAGCCGCCTATTTAACAATGGACCGTAATCCAACAAAATTACTTAAATGTCCCTAACATTTCCATAAATACTATTTTACCTAGGATGTTTCTTTTCGCTCATTATTATTTTTGAGTTAATTGCATCACAAGTCTTTAAAGTATAACTTTCATTCTAAATTAATCTTTAAACTTTTGAATATTTCAATTTCATCACTATTCTAGACCAATGGAGATGAGACTATTCGTTGCAGTCATGGGTGAAAATACCCCATTTAAAAGTACCTATTATATAAAAATATTAGAATTATATCACAATTTTTTTTATAAAAAATATTAAACTAACCCTACTTAATTTGTTAGGATATGAGGTCAACAATACTTATTGTACTAGTATGAGAACTATACTCTATTCTAACTCTATTATATGAAAATCCTAATTCCGCCACTAATTCCAGTGATGGTGTTGCCGGGTATGAAACTAATTATATATAATTACATATGCCATAAGTTTGTATAATAACTATGTACAAGGATGGAGCTATATGGGGTGAGGTGGGGCAATTCTCCCTCACCCCAATTTTTATTTTACATTTATTCTCTTATATGATTTTTTTAAATAATTTATTTATTAATTTGTCCTTTTTAATTATTTATGTCTTGCATCCAATTTCCAAATACTTTCATTGCAAAAAGGCTAATCAGAAAGGCCACTTTCTTATATGCTATCTGCTATGCTCATTTTCTAGGAAAACAAACAAGCGCGAAGCTATGCATTGCTTCCTAATTCCTATATGTAATGTAATAACAAGTTCATCTTATGTAATTAATACAAACAATACTAAACCCAGGAACGACGCAATAGGTATAGTATCAATTTGATTTTTGATTGCACCACTTCTCCATTTCTAACAATTGTCTAAAAGTTTAGTATTGATGTGAAAAATACTTTGAAAAAAGAATGCTTAAAAATATCATTTTAAAATTATTATTATTAGTCAATTGAATATAGTTCGATTGATATTGTCGTTGGTACAATATATAAGAGGATGTGGGACCGAGTATGTTTAAAAGTTCAATATAATCCTATTTATGCGCAGGAAGGAGTATGAATAACATATGTATTGTACACTGAATGCTAAAAAAATGCTATTATTAGATTATCTGTACCAACCTAATTAGTAACATTAAATGAACCCAACAAGTACCCCGAAAAAAAAAAGAATGATATTAATCCTAGAAAATTTTGTTTCAATCACTCTATCTACAAGGCGTGTATGCATTGTCAATGAGATAAAAATATGTATGAACAAATACTTGTAATCACCGTTAGACTATTAAAAAATAATAGCATTAAATATAAAAATATTATTATTTAAGCATACATAAAGGTAATTGTGCACTCCAGACTGTTTTTATGAAATTTAGTTCACGTACTATAAAAAAAAGTAAAATAACCTTTTTAGCCTTTTACAATATTTTTTTTAATTTAACCCTTATTCTTTAAAATAAATAAAAACTTTCATTCATTGAAAAAAAACTCAATCATTTACGTTTACAATTTTATAAGTGTCAAGTTGATAAAAAAAAACGTAAATGATTAAAAAATTTGTTTTGCATTTTTCTATAACTCTCAAGTCAACATTTTATGGTAAAATCAAACATAGGTTAGGAATGAACTAATATTTGCAAATAAAAAAATAGTACATATAATCAATTTTGCAAAAAAATAGTACATAAACCTTTGAAGATTTTTTAATAAAATATTAATGTTATTGAAAATATAAGAGAGACACAACAAAATACATACCCTAATAAACAGGTAATCTTAGAATCATAACAAAAAAATTAAAAAAAAACGAAAATTTCAATGGGCATGAAATTCTAAACATAAAATTACATCTTTTTTAATAATATCTTCATTAACGTTCATAAAAGTCAGTATCATGACTTAAATTTTGGAGTACTCACTCTAAAGAGCTCAGATAACATAATTACCTCTAAAAAATAATAGGAGATAAAATGCCTTCTTAACTAGAAGACTCCGACAATCTTACATAAGGTTATGTCGTCAATTCTAATTATATTAAGACTTCTTTAAATTATTATCTAACATACAGTCAACCATCTCAAGACAGAACGTACACTAATGCCCGAGAGTTAACATTAGAATGAAAAAACCACCACAAAATCTGTATAAACTGCTTTCAAGCACTATCCTAAAAACCAAACTGCTAGAAATTGCCGCATAGCTTTTTAATTACAAATTATTTAGCAAAACCTTTGAAGATTAAATGATTTTCTATTAATCCAAACTAGCCCAATCCGGTAATTAAGCTTAAAATGAAGCCCAAGACTGACCCGTTTTTGACTCCAATGTCTAAATCCAACCCAGCCCTAACTGAATTACCGGTAACTGGGCAACGACATTTTAAGTTTTAACCGTCTTATTAAATCTCATGCGTTCCAGTCTTCACAATCTCAGCTAGATATCGAACATGGAAAAAGTCAAAGAATTCCTCAAACTTGACAAAGAAGCAGAACAGACCGTGTCACGACTCACTGTTCCTCCCCACCGAGTCGGTTACGAGCGCAGCTTCTACAATGAATTCGGGTTAAGAGGCCTCCGTGTCGACAGGGTCGAGCCTGGTTTCGTTTCCTGCACTTTCAAAGTCCCTCCCCGCCTCACCGTAAGCTATCCCCCCAAAAACCCTAGCTCGAATTCCGTTGGATTAGAATTATATGAGATCTGGTTTCATTTCTTTTTGTGTTTTTGTTGAATTAATTAACTTTGGTAGGATAAAAATGGGAATTTAGCAACGGGCGCCATTGCGAATATCGTCGATGAAGTTGGTGGGGCGGCGGTCTTTGTTATTGGTCTTCCTATGAAAGTTTCGGTCGATATGTCCATTTCGCTTCTGGGAACTGCTAAGCTCGATGTAAGCCACCTTTTTTCTTGAGTTCAATTAAGAATTTCTAGCCCTCTTTGCTGTAGTGAGTTACTTTGAATTTAGTACTGATCATTTCTTACTATGCATTGAATGTTTTCAGAAAGTAATCCAAATCTGTTACTTTTTTTTTTTTTTATTTTTGGCGCATTTTTTGTTGCTTGAATCGGTTAGCCAATTTGATCATGAATTAAAACCGCTTGAGTTTTTCACCTTCTGAGTTCAGGTTTAAAATTTCGGATCTTTTCAGAATCAATTTCAGGTTCATTGGGTTTACCAATTAGTTTTTCAGTTTGAATCATCTTGGGTTTCAAATCTTTTTTGGATTCGAGTTAAGCGGCTCTAGATTGTTGGTTCTTATGATCAAATCGAGTTGAGTTTGGATTCGGATTTCCGGGTTTTTTAGTTTGAAGTCATAATTTGCAGGTCTAAATTTATCTCATGCCTCTTGTTTTGAAGCTGAAGGGAGAATTGATAGAATATCTTTCTATAATCCTACTGGTATTTTGTAATCGGTTTTGTTCAGTCCGATATTACGATCCTTTGCAGAATCCCACTGGTCTTTCTTCTTTAACATTAGTTACTGTTTGTAAGATAGTTTGGTTATTCTGCTTTTAATACGATCCTAATCCCTGCAGGATGAGTTAGAGATTACCTCAAAGGCTTTAGGACAAAGAGGAAGTTATTCTGGAACAATTGTTCATGTAAGAAACAAAGCAACAGGGGAGTTAATCGCCGAAGGTCGGCATTCGTTGTTCGGTGAACAATCTAGCAAACTCTAGTTCTATTCCAAAGTTCTGTAAGAAAAATACTTCTGAGGCACCTTCGATGTTTACTACTACTATTGTACTGAACTGCTTTCTTGGAAGCATATTATGTGATTTCTGATTTTATAAAGGTTGTGTCAACAATTTGTGTTTCATCATTTAGCCTACTTGTTATTAGAATTCTGATTATTAATGGGACTCTAAATGGCAACGTACATGCTCTTTGGCCGTGACGGATTCAGAAATATATGTGAGGGTAAGCACAAGTTATAAATTTGAAAAAAAATCTAAGGACAAACGCATAAAAATTGAGAAAATTGAAGTAAAATGTGTACTGCTCTTTGGCGTGGCTTTACAGCGAAAGATCCGCACTGGCACTGGGATGGTGGACGTTGAAGCCTAGGCCAACGGAAGAAAGAGAGCAAGCACATTTATAGGAGCGGAGAGAGTTCTCTTATCACGTTGATGCAATGGAAGACGTTGTAGTTAAGGGAGGCAGTATCGGAACTACGATCGGTCCAAAAGGGATCGTTCAAACGGATAGAGATTCGTTTAATTATCAGAACAAGAAGTTCGAGCAGGAAGCAATGTAGATGTGGCGGAGGATGTGTTCATATTAGAAGGTAAATGAGTTGAGTCGAGCCCGATTAACGCATTGCGTACGTGAAAATAAATTGAAGAACCACTTTGATAAACACTTCCCTTCCACCGTAGAAATGAATTTCTTGGACCAACCCTTGACTCGGTCATGAACTCTATGCACAACTTCTTTAAAATTTCTCCGCTTCCTTCTCCTATCATGTTGGTAAAAATCAATGAATTTCACAAATTCATAGATTCAAACTTTATGTGAGGTTATCTTCCTAAATCTACAACATCAGAATTTAAACTTTAACAAATACATATTCATTAAATTAATTAATAGTTGATAAAATAAACCAAAACTAGTACTAATAAGCACTAATAAAAAATTATATTTTTTCTTCTAAATTGAAGTATTTATTTAAATTACTAATGGATTTTTACGTTTTATAAGCACCAAGCATTAACCTGCCGCCAAGATTGACTGTTTTGTTCGTATTACTTAAGTTAAGAAGAGTAAAAAGTAGGACCTTAACTTATTAATTAAATTTGAACCCCCTTCCTTTAATACATGATTATTGTTACATGAAAAGAAGAAGGTAGACTTTTCCTCGCTGATATTGAAAGTCTAACATAACAATGCACTATTTCAACTTATTTAAATGCTTTCTCTACACATTCATTTTGGATTGGTTTCACGACATTTCTTGTTGGTTTAGCCAAAAAAAAATCTTCTTTTAAGTTCGCCAACCTTTGCTATATGAACTCACCTTTTTCTTTAAAAAATCAATTATTTTATTTTCAACAACTAATTATTCTATCCGAAAATTCCTTATTTTAGGTTAATAACTTTTATATTTATTTAACGAAAGTGTAGAATAAACAAAAATTAAATAAATTGTTGTCATTCTAATTTTTAATAATCTAAAGGTGACTACAATGTAGTATATGTTCATAGACATTCTTAATAAAATATTTTTTATATTCTTGTTGAGTCGTCATAAGATTCTAAGAATCAATTATTCTAGGATGCTGAGTTGTACTTATGTATTAAATAATTTTTTATATAGGATAGTACAGCTCAACATCCTAGAATAACTGATTCTTGGAATCTTTTGACAACTCAGCAAGAATATAAAAAAGGATAAATATTCTATACACAGGCGGTGGAAACTAAAAGTTTCCACAAGCGCCTTAGTTTTAGGGTATAGGGAGTTAGTTTAGGGTATATGGTTTAGGGGTTTAGGTGTAAGGGGTTAGAATTTAGGGATAGTTGTTTCAATTTAACGTTTAGGGTTATAATTTAGGGTTTATAGGTTAAAACCTAAATCAGCACCATATTACCCTAAAAACTAAACCCTAACCTATAAAACCCTAAATTATAACCATAAACCTTAAATTGAAACAACTATCCCTAAATTCTAAACCCCTACACCTAAACCCCTAAATCATATACCCTAAACTAACTCCCTATACCCTAAAACTAAGGCACTTGTGGAAACTTTCAGTTTCCACCGCCTGTGTATAGGATATTAATCCTATAAAAAATACTTTATTAATTCTTTAACACTTTGACAATGTACAAACATTTTTCAGACAATGCGATTGAACACGAGTCTCCTATTATTAACATCATCCGTTTCTCCACTAATACTATTAAATTATTCTAATTCTATTTTTTTTAATTTTCACAAACAAACTCCACTATACATTTAGAGAGAGAGCGAGAGAAAAGGGTATATCCATGAAAGGAATCTCTCAACTAAAGATATTTTGTTGGGTTAACCATTCTTTCCAATTTGCATCCATCTTCTTCTACCCACCATTTCCACTCACTTTCCTTCTCGAAGGGTTTCATCACTTTCTTGGAAAATAATTACCTAATTAGGACCTTTTTTTTCCAAACTTTTTAAATGTTGAAGTGACAATAATCTAGTATTCAACATATTAATCAACATACATGTTTAGCTAATGTTTTTAGTTATTGAGGTGACTTGTGTCTTAGTCCAAATCTCCTCTTGCTTTCACTTATTCTATACAGAAATGCTTTATCATAATTTTCATATATAGCTGCTGTAATTTATTTATTTAGTTATTGCATAGTTAGAAAGGTGGCGTCTCCTGCTGTCATAATTCTTTCTATATTTTTTTCTCTCTTCTCTCTCGCTTTAATTTTTTTAGTAATTCTATTTTTGTGTTATTTTGCTTTCATAAGTCTTCATTTTTTTTATGAAAATGGTAATAATTTTTGGTAGCGTATATTTCTATACTTATAACATATTTTCTCTGATGTTATAGCAAATTTTTTTTCACGATTGATTTAATATTACTTTTTTAGTTGACATTTATTTGGTTATCTCGTTAATTTATCTCTGATTTGGACACTCAAGATGGTTCTTTCATTTTAAAAAGTGCTCACAATCGCCCCAAGTAAATTGCGATTGAGGTTTGGTTAACTCTATTATTAATATGTCGTCATTGTTGCGTCCATTTTTATGTTTATATTGATGGTTTTATCATTTATTGTCGATAATTATATTTGTTCGTATCTTCTATTTTTTCGAGTTATTTGATTGCGTTTTTTAACATTTTTTGTATGATTCTATTTTCATTATTTAATGGCTAGTTTGTGCTATTTTATGGTCTTAGAGAAAATAACTAGTTAATGTGATTAGTCTATTTTAGTTTTATAAGTTTTTATTTTGTTTTTGGGATTGTAAACTTATTGTATTTCCTATAAATATACTCTTAAGGTGCATGATTTACAAGATAATATATGTTCATACGTATTTTTAACCTTTGAAAATTCGCACACACTTTGCAGACAAAACGTATTTGAAACTAAGTCTCCTAAGAGGCTAAGATGAACATCATCCTCTTTTCCACTAGAACCATTCGTTGGATTCGAGTGGAGACTAATATTTGAAACATATTGCTTATTAATCTTCAACACCAAACCCATATTATGTGTTATAGTTTGGAAGTGGTCCAATCTTAATTAGATTCAAAATTTCTTATTCTATCACCAAATAGAATTAAAAAAAATATCATATGCCATAAGACCTAAGTGATACTAACAACGATTTTAACATGAAGAATCCATTCCCTGGTTTCATTTATTGTAAAGGAAAAAAGGACATAATGTTGTCCTTTTAGAGTAAACTTTTGCCTACACATGTCTTGTTCTAATTATTCCCTGGTTTCATAGTCCACGCCATATTAGACAAAGGCTGGGGTTTGGTAATAGATGCTTACAAACATTACATAAAATGGTATTTAATATTTTATTTTTAATAAAATAATGAAAAAAGTACATTAATTACTTTTATTTACTTTGTAAAAATTGCTTTAACCGAAATTATTAGGACTATATTAACATTGTCAATAAATAAAGTTTTGAGTTAAAACTAGAGTAATAAATTATTTCTAAAATTTTGATTCGTCAAAGTTATTAATTTGGCTGTACGGTAAATAAAGGTTTGTAACAACGGTTGAGGTGAATCCTCTAAAATTAAATAAGTAAGTTGTAAGGATTAATGTTTTTTATTTAGATATTTAACATAAGAGTTGTAATTTGTAAAGACATTTTTTTCTTTGACATCGTAAACTAATACCTTTTATTTTCTTACAAAATTATACTGTATTTAAATAACCTTAATAGCAATTAACTCATGAAACATTAAATGCCTGAACATTCATAAGATAACCTTAATTTATGTTGTACCAATCAAATGCATGAACATAATCTTATAATAACAATTAACTCAACGAGTAATACCCACAAATGGCTAAAAGATGCAAAAAAAGTGAAAGAACTAGCAATAATTTCAACATGAAACATTGAATAAAATCTTTAACGGCCACGTGTCAAGCATGAATAACAATTAATTCAATATTGCCACGTGTCAAACATTGATTGGTTAACATTTTAACCCCTTAACGGCCATGCACCTAAAATTGCAACGATATAAACTTTAGGCACCTAAAGTTTAAAAGAGTTATAGTTTGGACACTTATTTTTTTATTTAAGCCAAATTTATACCAACCCTTACATGATGGATCGAGGAACGTTGGGACGGTCATATTCTTAGAAATTTCAAAGTATTGCATAATTTAAGTATTTCTTTATTGACAATCTAATTTTTAATATAACTTTTTCAAAAGTATGCACACGCTACATAAAGTTTTGGATAAAAATTCTTTGTCCCTTTTTGGTGTCCCTATTTATGTCTCAACACAAAAAAACACTACAAAATCAAATTCCAAGCCATAACCCTAAATTTTAAATGCTAAACCCTACACTATATACCCTAAAAAATACACCCTACCTTAAAATTTTAAATCCTAACCATAAACCCTAGCCTAAAACCCTAAACTATATACTCTAAATCTAATTTTAAGCGTGAGAGCACAAGTAAAAGCACCGAAAAAGGACAAAAGATTTACATCCTAAAATCTTGGGTTAGTTTCTGATCCTAATTAATTGGCAAGTAAATTAACGACTAAGGCCCACAAATGGGTAAAAAGAACTAGCAGTTAGCTGTGTCTTTTTTTCATTATTTATGGTTGCTACTGTCATCTGCTTGACTTCATCGAGGGGGTTGGAAATCTATCAACATTGTGGTTGAGATCGGGTGTACTTTACCCAATACGGTTGGGCCAACCCCCGTGCTCATTTTGAAAAATGGCATCACCGTATCAACTAGCTTAGCTTTCAAATATGCCTTTGTTTGCCACATAACTACTTTGTGTCCTCCCCAAGAAATCTCTCCCAAATTTCACTCTTGCTCAAATTCATATAAAGGTCCCTATAATAAGACTTTTTATCATTTTTATTTCTCCGCTTTTTGGTTAAATAACTCGTCAAGATTCAAACCCAACAAAATAAGATAATATTAATATTTTTGACTACTCGACTAACATATATGTTTCGATATTTTTTTACAGTTGATAAATATTATACCTTTTTTCTTTACTAAATGTACAAAAAAAAATTCCAACTATAAAAATAAGATGTATACACCGCATCGTTATATATTTACAATTGATCTAATTGTAAAAAAATATCAAGTTATAATTGTCACATTCTTATATTTTAAGACTTATAATTCATATGTAATTATTTAACTGAATTAAACAAAAAAAACGTTAACCTCTAGACTAAAAATACACATTTCGGAAAGTAAAGAAATTATAAATGACTAAGTTACGGTAGAAGGACTAAATCCACCAAAACCACAAAATACAAGCACCTTGTACAGAATTTGACCTTCTCCTCTATTTCTCAAATTCCTCTTCTGCCTTTGCCTTTGCCTTTGCCGCCCACACCCCTTCCCTGTGAAGTATTCTTACGTTCCACCAAACTAAGAGAAAACGACTCGGCAGCAGAGACCAAACACAGGTTTTGCCTCTTTATAAGTTGGGGTTGGTCTTCACAGCCCCATCAGTACACCAAGAAACAGCCAAACCAAGTTTTTAGAGAGAGAGAATTAATGGAGATGAAACCATGGATTCCAGTCTTAACGCTTTTAGCTTGCTTATGCTTCCCAGCTTCAGTGGAGTCCATGGTTCGCCACTACAAGTTCAATGTAAGTTATATTTTTACTCACATTACTTAAACATATTTCAAATGTGAGACTTTAATGAATTAGTGCAGTTGAAAACTGCATTAGAGCGGAGTTAAACTTAACTCAAAGCTGCAACTTTGGTTAACCCAAAGCTGCAACTTTCTTGGTGCAAGAAGAAATGGGAAAAAGAATAGTTAATTTATACTTGTCCATTGCATGTTCATGCACGTAAAGCTTTACCATTATCATTCTTTTTTTCCTTTTGTTTTTTTATAACGGGCTTAACGTGCTAATCTTACATTTTCAAAGTACATTCTGTTTACTTAATTGCTAAGATGACCGACAGGCCAACCATATATATAATCTTGTTGCAGACGACTTTGAATTTCACACAAAAAAACTACTAATAAAAGTATATATCTTTTTATCTGTGGACGAAATTAAACTCCTTTGATCCAGAATTAATCATAATGACAATTCCAATTTCAATGGTTATTTGTTTGCAGGTGGTGTTGAAAAATACAACAAGAATGTGCTCAACCAAGCCTATTGTCACTGTAAACGGACGTTATCCCGGACCCACTTTAGTTGCTAGAGAGGACGACACAATTCTTGTCAAAGTGGTCAACCATGTCAAATACAACGTCTCCATCCACTGGTGAGACAAAACATTTCCCGAATAAAAATTTTATGTCCCTTTTCAGTCCTTTATTTAAGTTCTCATATTAAAAGTTTATGTTTAGGGCTTAAGATTAAAATTTAGAAATTTTGAGGTATGTGTTTTTTAGTCAATTCATTACTTATGGATGTTTTATTCACGTGACGTTTTTTTGGTGAAGGCATGGGATTAGGCAAATACGTACGGGTTGGGCAGATGGACCGGCGTATATAACCCAATGCCCGATTCAACCGGGGCAAAGCTATGTGTACAACTTCACCGTCACCGGCCAACGGGGCACTCTTTGGTGGCACGCACATATACTATGGCTGAGGGCCACTGTCCACGGTGCTATAGTTATATTGCCTAAACGAGATGTGCCTTATCCTTTCCCCAAACCCCACAAGGAGGAGGTTGTTATCTTAGGTGAATGGTGGAAATCGGATGTTGAAGCAGTCATTAATGAAGCTTTGAAATCTGGCTTGGCCCCTAATGTCTCGGATGCTCACACCATCAATGGCCACCCGGGACCGGTCACCGGCTGCCCTTCGAATGGTAAATACGACACTTTTCTAGATGTCGCATTTAGAATTATCATCCGGTAATTCAAATAATTAACACCGTTAACTATTTCGATCTCTATGTAGGGTATACATTACCGGTTAAATCAGGGAAGACATACATGCTTCGAATCATCAATGCTGCACTGAATGAAGAACTGTTCTTTAAAATCGCCGGCCATCAGCTCACTGTTGTCGAAGTCGATGCCACATACGTGAAGCCCTTCAAAACAGATACCATCGTTATAGCCCCGGGGCAGACCACGAATGTCCTAGTCACAACTCACCGCGGAGGCGGAAAGTACATGGTGGCAGCCTCACCTTTCATGGACGCACCGGTTACAGTCGACAACGTGACCGCCACCGCCTTCTTACATTACTCCGGCTCTCTCACAAGTTCAGCCACCACCCTCACATCAACCCCTCCGAAAAACGCCACCTCGGTGGCGACAAAATTTATCAGCGCGCTACGAAGCTTGAATTCCAAGCAATACCCTGCTAATGTTCCTTTAAAGATCGATCACTCCCTTCTTTTCACAGTTGGTCTTGGTATCAACCCTTGTCCTACATGCGTCAATGGAAGCCGTGTTGTGGCGTCCATCAACAACGTCACCTTCGTTATGCCAAAAATCTCTTTACTTCAAGCCCATTTCTTCAACATAAGCGGTGTTTTCACCAGCGATTTCCCCGGAAACCCGCCGGTTCCGTTTAACTTCACCAGCACGCAAGTGACGAATTTCGCCACCAAACAAGGGACAAAGCTGTACCGACTTGCGTATAACGACACGGTTCAGCTAGTCCTGCAAGATACAGGGATGATCACCCCAGAGAATCATCCTCTTCATTTGCATGGATTCAACTTCTTTGAAGTTGGCAGGGGATTGGGGAATTTCAACCCCAAAACGGATCCTAAAAAGTTCAATCTCGTTGATCCTGTTGAGAGGAACACCGTTGGCGTTCCATCTGGCGGATGGACCGCCATAAGGTTCAGGGCAGATAATCCAGGTAAACCTGAAATGATTAGAATCCGAAATTATTCGAATCCGAAACGATTGAATAACTTGTGTTGTTATGCAGGGGTTTGGTTCATGCACTGCCATTTGGAAGTGCATACGACCTGGGGGCTGAAGATGGCTTTCGTTGTGGACAATGGAAAAGGGCCGAATGAATCACTTTTACCGCCGCCAAGTGACTTCCCCAAGTGCTGAAATTGAAAACCAAACCGAAAACACTAAGGAAAAAACGAAAAGAAACAAAAACAAAAAGAGATTTTTATAAAACGGCTGAATGCTAAAAACTAAGAAGAAGAAGAAGAGAAGAGTTGATTTTGAGCAAGCCAAGGAAGGAATGGTGCTCTATATTCAATAAAAGATGGCTGGATTTGTTTTTATTATTGTTATTTTCTCTTAAATTTGGTTTCCTAATAACATATGGGCCTACAATTTGAGCTGTAATTGTAGAGGTTCCATTTCGAATCTTCATTGTAGTGGCAATTACACTGTATGTTAGCCATTTTCTTTTTAACAAAAGCATTTACATTTGGGTTTTCAGTACATTAATATAAAGGTTTAATACATGTTTAGGCCCCTGTACTAAAACTAACAGTTTGATACCTATACAACTTTTTCTATCAATTTGGCAATTGTACTATCATTTCATTATCATGAAACGTCATTGTGTTTTTTCAGTTAAAAAATAGGAGAAAAATATTGATACACAAATTCTGTAAACTAAAGCTTACACAAATTTATTAAATTTAGGGTTTACTTTAGAGTTTAGATTGTATGATTTATAATTTAGGATTAGGGTTTAAAGTTAATTTTGAATTTATACCTTTTTCAATATTATAATTATGCTCAACTTATTTTTAAAAATAAAAATAAAATTATTAAAAGTGTAAAAATCATTGAAAATTCTAAAAACCCACAAGCATTGCATTTTTTTTCTTTTTATTTTAAAGAATTTTTTTTTGCAGGTGGCACTATGTCATTGAGTCACATTATCTTCTTTACGGAAATATAGGATAATATAATGTGATAAAGAAATGATAGTATAAGGGTCAAACTGATAAATAAAATTATATGTATACCAAAATGATATTTTTTTAATCTGAATTATATTTAACAGCGAAAAGAATATAAAAGAATCACAATTTTACAAGAGAAATACAATGTAAAATAAAACATCAAAAATTATAAAAGTGTGAAAGACGTTAAAATATCAGACCTAACACTTTCAGAAGAAATCATTCTGAAATAAAAATTCAGAAAAACTATAACTTTGCCTTGAGTGCTCTTTGAATATTGCAAAAATTCTTCCGCTATTTGTTCTTGGCATGTCGGCACAACCACCGAAAAGAATCATAACATGTATAGAACGGGCTCATTCGTTGAAAAGAACTCGTTGATACTTGTCACTCGAACGCGTAACTGTCAAAAGACAGATTATTGTCATGAAGATAGACAAAAATTACTAAAAAGCAGACGAAAGAACTGCCACCAAGCAGACAAAAGAACTGTCATAAAAGCATATTTGAATAAAAATCGACAAAGTGGAAGAAAAACAAGAAACAAATTTGAAAAATAAAATATTTATCGAAAAATATAAATTTTATTTATATACCGAATCAATAGAATAACCGTAGACTGCCGTCAATAAAAAAAATGATGAAGAAAAAAAAATAGTAAAATTTTGTAATTGCCTCAGAAAAAATAAAAAAGTGGAGAAATTAATAAAAAACCAAAATAATCATTTAAATATAGTACGAAGATCAAAACATGAATTCAGCCTAATATAAAGTATATAATATTAAAAATATACATGATCGATTTTATACATAATAATGCAGCTTTTTGATTGGTTAGTCTTTTAATCGAACGCTGCGTTTTGTTTATGCAAGAGTGTCGTTTTATGATTTTTTTTATTATATTTTGGTTCATTTTCATCTTTAATTTTTAGACCTTATATTTTCGTCGACTGAACTCGATGACAGCCAGTACTGTTGATTTGATCTACTTTGAATCTTTGATGTTCAAGGGTGTGCCAAACCACAAGGTCAAGGCTCTGGCAAAAAAAAAAAAATTTAAATTAAATTGAGGCTCTGGCCACTCGTGAACATTTCTAATTATGTTGTTTATGAGAGTGTAAGGAACAGAAGGGCTAAAAACGATTAAAAAACGTACAATTTAAATATTATTAAAAGGTATGATATTTTTGATTGTGTGTAGAACAATATTTCAGTTACGACGTGAGATAACATTTATTAAAAGTTATTGAAAGTATAATATTTTTGTTGTGCAAGTAACATTCAGGTTCCGTGTTTTTTAACATTTCGATTGCAACCTAAGTTGTTACTCGTATCAACCGAAAATTGTATATGTTTATAATATCTCAGTTAGGGCTGTAAATGAGACGAGACATATTGCAATAAAAGTTATTAAAAGTATAATACTTTTGTTGTGCAAGTAACATTTAGGTTCCGTGTTTTTTAACATTTCGATTGCAACCTAAGTTGTTACTCGTATCAACCGAAAATTGTATATGTTTATAATATCTCAGTTAGGGCTGTAAATGAGACGAGACATATTGCAATAAAAGTTATTAAAAGTATAATACTTTTGTTGTGCAAGTAACATTTAGGTTCCGTGTTTTTTAACATTTCGATTGCAACCTAAGTTGTTACTCGTATCAACCGAAAATGTTATATGTTTATAATATCTCAGTTAGGGCTGTAAATGAGACAAGACAGATCGCGAGCTACTCGAGTTCGACTCGATCAAAGCTATGTCAAAACTCGACTCAAATTCTTAACGAGCCGAGACGAGCTACTCAAAAATATAATATATTGTATTACATTAGTTAATTGGGATTAATTTTGGGGTTTTGGGTTAATATAGGGCTTAGAGTATTATTTGAGATTTATGGTTAGGTAGGTTAACCATGGAGGATAGGTTTTGGGGAATAAATGTTAGAAAATTAGAGTTTATTCGAGCTTTACCTTTAATTTTTATTTTCGAGCTTGATAACTTTGAGCTTGCGAGCTTTCGAGTCGAGCTCGAGTTTCAATTGAGCTTGATAATTTTAAGTGTTGATAAAATAATATGCAAAACAGGGCTTTAGCACTGACTGGAAAAATAAAAAAAATGAATAACACACATTGAACCGTGTCGTGGAAGCTGTCACTGCCTTAAAAACGAATTTGTCCCGATGTGTGTAATTGCTGCTACGGGCGAAAACATCCCCTGAGATTAACATGGTCTCTCCAAAGTTCGTACACTCGAACTTGAAGTGGAGAACGGTGGAAAAGGAAGAAAGCAAGGAGAGTGTATATGAAAACTGTTTCTAATTTTTGATGAAAATGAAGCATGCAAAGCATGCTATTTATAGGCTGAAAATGAAGGACAAAATCGTTCTTTCATTATTTTAACAGCCACAAATTTAATCTGAATAATTACCATTACACTGTTTAAATGCGGTAATTATGTCTTGTAACTGGTAGAATTAATCAGTTGAATGAAGCTGTAATTCTGTCCAGATACAATCTCAAAATCAGATTAAAATCAGACTATTTTAATTCTAATTAATACAGAATTCGAAACAACTAAAACAAATGTTATCCTCTATAAAAACAGAATTTCAAAAAAATAGTAACGCGCGCAAACGTGTCTTAAACATGTATTGCCACAAGCACAAGCCAGACAGCGATGGCGGCAAAGCACGAGACTAGCCCTTATTTTCTACCACTCAACAAGGGAGGGGATATGAAGAGTATAAATACCCTTCACATGTTAGTTTCCCACTCAATGTGGGATTCTTTTCTTTTCGCATTACTAACATTAAGCTCGTGAGCTTTTGAGCCTAGTTAAGCTTAGCTTTGAGCATTTCAAGTTCGAGTCGAACTTAACCATACTCGAGCTCAACTCGACTCGTTTACACCTCTAATCCCAATTATACCATTTTCTAGTCTTAATTTTTAAATTAGACTTCTGTAACGTGGACTCACCCTATCCGTGAAAATTCTTTTAAGACGGTAACTCCATCCTCCATTTTTTACAGAAAAAACCTGCAACTTTTCCTCATGTTTATTTACAAAATTTCCATCATGTTGCATGCAATTCTCAATCGTAAGAAATGAATAAAAGTAAATAAAAAAAACAAAAAACAAAATAAGAGCAGCAAATGAGGCTTATTATTATTGTCATCATCATCGTCTTTTATTGAGTCGGGTAATAGTTTGCCTTTGCAGTCCATTCTATTTCTGAAATTCTAAGACGGTATAGAAGTAATCAATATGGAAAGCCCTAAAATGGGGGAAACCAGCGGCCAGGCCCAGCTGCTTGAATTCATCTTCAGTCCTATGCTTGCCCTTGGCCCTGTAAACGGTCATCACGAAAATGTCGCCTTCGAGGAGTGCCCGAGTCCGATGACTGTCGTCCGATTCATTCGGTAAAACCGGCTCGCATGCGATCAGTTTTCCTCCTGCAGGGAGTGCCTTGCAACAGTTCTCCATTATCGCCTTACATTCATCATCAGTCCATGTTGTCAACACCCACTGCAACACCAAATTAATGTCATCACCTTCCCCAAATAACACATTCTTCATTTTTCAGAAAAAAAATCAGTTTAATTTAACATAAATTTTCCCTTCTATTATCCCATAACTTAAGGAAATACGAGAGAACAAAAATGAATAAACTGTACTTAGTAGGGAGTAAATCTAAATTTAAGCTTAATAAAGGTATTAAAAATTTAAAATCAGAATTTGAGGTTTACATAATAATCCTAAAGTCATATTGCGGGCTTAGATCTAAGAGTAAAATGGCCTTTAAAGCTACCCTAGAGTCACCAATACGCTGACGACTGTGACATTACTCGCCCAGCGGATTTCAGTCTTTCACAACCACTAACAAATAATACACGTGATTTTAAGTTTCAACATTTCTGATTGTCTTGGGAATACAAAGAATATGTGTCTGCTAGTTTGGGGGCAAACTCTAAAATAGCGCATTTCAAAAATTATTTTTTAAAATAGCATCCGAAAAAAATTAAATGGGGTGAGTTTCATTAAAAATATGAAATTTGTCGTACATGTTTAACAAGTTTGCCGTATGAAATTATGAGTGCCATGTTAAAAAATAATTTTCTTCAGGTACTATTTTAAAAAATAATGTTTTCAAAGGTACTATTTTAGAGAATGTCCCTACTAATTTACATGGATAGAGTTTGAATATATATATATATATATATATATATATATATATATATATATATATATATATATATAAATTTTAAATTGTGTTTGATTTGAATTCGTCAAAAGTTTTAAAATATATACACGTATTCATTTATTTAAAAATAACTAATTTTTATATTATTGTTCAAAAAAATTGTATTAATAACAAAAAATATTTATGAATAATAAGTAAAGAAACATGTAACTTGAGACTTTTTAGGGGAATATTGGGGTGGGGGAAAGTTATAGGGTTTGTTAGAGTTTATTTAGCAAACTATGACAATTGTTACAGTGAATGAGAACGCGGTGTGTGCTTGAAGAGTTCTCAAAATATTATTTTTTATGGGGCATGGAGAACTCATTATATGTGTGCGTGACAGTTCTCCAAATATTTGTTTTTCATATCCTATTTAGAAATAATATTTAAGGGAACTAGGCAGGGACGGACCCAGGACTTTAGGTTAGGGGGCGAACCTATAAATTTCTAGGGAGGCGAACTTATAAAAGTTTAGGGGGGGCAAAAATAGATTTTTAATAGAAAATAGATAGATAAATTCTAAAATTTTTCTAAATCATATATGATTTTCAAAATTTTAGGGGGTGCGGTTGCCCCCCTGTAACACCCGGGTTTAGGGGTCGGGTGAAAATAATATTAAAATATTATTTTGGGTTCGGTTTTACAATTTAGATAATAAAAATATTTTCGTGGGCCTCGGGATTTCAAAATATTTACAACTATGTTGAGCCTATCTCTTGGGTCCAAAATCCATGGACTTTAAGAGATATGAGTTTTGGACTTTCATTAAGGGCATTGTGGTAAACATTGTTTTTGAGTGAATTTAAAATAAAGTAAAAGATGAACATGTGCTCATCTTCATCCTCCCTCCCCCATTTTCCATTTCTAACGTGAAAATGGAGCTTATTTTCACTTCACTCTCCCACCTCCTTTCTCCCTCATCCTTTGAGCTTTTTGAAAGGTAAATATAGTTTTGACTTGGCCTTGCTATCCTCTACATTTTAGTATTTTTAGATTTCACTAAAACCATGTATTTTACATTTGGGTTTTTCAAAGTTTTAAGCTAAAGATTAAGGCTTTATGGGTTTTTACTAAAGCTTTTGATTTGTTATTGTTAGATATGTTATCTATGAATCAAATGATCCAATATATGTAATTTTTAGAGTATTTTAGAAGAATTCCCGAAATTGGGTAAAAATGGGTTTTTTGAAGGGTTTTAGGTGATTTTTGGGGGTTGTTTTAGGTGGGAATTGATAGCCCAATGGTAGTGCTATGGTTAGGGGTTGATTTGGGATCATTTGTGGGTGCAATGGGTGTTGGAAACATGGATTTTGGAAGGGGTATGTGGGCTGTCCGAAATTGCAAAGTATGGGGTTTGGTCACGACTTGCAACGTTGTAAATTGTGATTGAATTGTATTCCGGGTTGGTCTTATGATGTTGGGCTGATTTGAAATTGTTTGAATTGTGTTTGAGGTTGTTTGGAAGCGGGAATTTGTGTTGGAGAAGCCTCGGGAAGAAATCCGGAAATTTGAGAGAGGTTGCTTGCTTGGCTTGGAGCTTGGAAGCTTAGGTGAGTGGTTAAATACTTTTAAATGGTTTTCAAGTATTGGTTCAAGCATATGAACTAGGTTGGGATTGGTAGACCCACCTAGAGTTGGGATTAGGGTGGTGGCCTAATCCCAAACTTTAGTTAGAGACCTTGGTTGATCTTTAAAGTGTTGAGTTATGCCTCATGTTTAATCATGCTTATGGTGGCTATGCTTATGTTGTTATACATGTATGTGGAAGCATGACTTAATGCATTGTTACGTGCATGTTGATGATGAATGTGATAGAGATATACATGTGTGTGAAATATGATGTGATAATTGTGTTGTTGAGATGCATGAAGTATTGACATGTGTAATGATATTATGAGGTGTTTGTATGATTCGGGGATCATGGTGAATACATACTAGACATGAAAATGTGGTTTGTGCATGATGGTAAGTCATGGTGAGTACATGCTAAGCACGGAAGTGTTATGAATTGACATTATGAATGATTAATGAAATGTGTAGTATTGGCACTAGTATGCTTGGGTACAAATGATCGATCATTAGGATGTTAGTGTGTACACATGAGTCAAAAGTCGCGCGTGGCCTTGGTGGCGTTGAGTCACCAAGGAGGAGTACGGGTTCGCCCGGAAATTTTATTTATATTTCTACGTGATGATGAGTGGAATCCCATCCGTAGGGCATGTGGCGATGAGTGGAATCCCGCACATGCAAGGACCGGTGATGAGTGGAATCCCACCGAGGTAATGTTGTTGTTGGAAATGCGTTCCAACGGGTTATCCGCGTATTCGAGTCATAGCTAGGTGCCAATACAGATTGTAGTTTATGTTGCCAATATGTGGTTAATTGTGAGCCAATGTGTTTTGGGAGGTGTTGCTAACATGGTTTAATATATGTGATTTCATATGTTGTGGATTTAAACATGTTGGGCATGTCATGACAATGAATATATGTTCATGCATCATCTATATTTATGGCTCGTGTGGATCAAAGGTATGGTCATGCATTTTATCTTGGTTGTAGCTCGTGCTTGGACCCTGCATTGTCGAAGGTTTGTTTTATGAGCTTACCCTCACTAAGCTTTTATGCTTACGCTCTCTTTTGTTCGATAATGCAGATCAATGGTTTGTGAGTGGCAAGGGCAAGGAAAGGCCTCCAAGTGTTGCTTACGGTTAGCTCAAGTATGATGTTTAAACTTAAAGATTGTAATAGTAAAGCAATGGGATATGTGTTGTTGATTTGAGTTTGATGTATGTCGATGATTGACTTGATTTGTAAGCATGATGTGTCTTGCCAAATGCTTATGTGATGAAGGTTAACTCATGCCTAAGCTGCTCTTTTGAATGTTAGTCTTATGCCTTAAGTGTTTATATATGTGTTTGAATGATGTTTGTATGGAAGCATGTTTGTGGGGTGTCGCCTTAGTGTTAGACATGTCTAAATAATGTTGAAGCATGCTAAAATGGTTGTTATACCTTAAGATGTCTTGTCTTGAAGTTGCTTGGTGGTTTGTTGGTGTTTTGGGGCATCCTTGTGCCTCAAAACAGCCCAGAAAAGTATGCAGACAGGGGGTGTTTCGGAACGGGTCCCCGTGTTCCGAAACGGCCCCTGTGTAAATGGCCTGCCGTTTCGAAACGGATGAGGGCCGTTCCGGAACGTTTTCGCCACTGGAATTTTGAGAAATTGGCGAGATGAAACCGTTCCGAAACGGGCCTTTGAAGTTCTGAAACGGTCAAATCTCGTTGACCACGAGATATTGACCGTCAAGGTCGTTCCGATACGGGTCACCCCTGTTTCGGAACGGTCACCTTGTGGTTGACCCAGGCCCGTTGACCAGGTCAGGGCGTTTCGGAACACCCTATAGGTGTTTCGAAACGGCCTGCTGAAATGAAGTAAAATGGGCTGTTATGGTTGTTTGGTCGGTGCATGTTACGTTGTTTGTTTCTTCCGCTGTAGTGTTTCACATAGGACCTATAAATGCATCTAGAATAAGACTAATGTTAAAAGAAATTTTCTGGGTCGTTAACCGAGGGGAAGCCTTAACGGGTTTCGCTTCGGTTTTCCCCGTGTGGCCCACTCGGACCGGTCATCCGACCAGACCGGGACGAGGGGGTTACACCCCCTCAGCACCCCTCTCGGTCAATCCCTGAAACTAGCCAGACACACACTATAGCAAAAAGCCAATTTGTTAAATAAACTCTAACATGCTCTACATCCTGATAATTAAAAAAAAAAACACATACATCCAATCATTTTTTTATTGGTAAGAATAGTACTTTAAGGTTTGATTAACATGGACATTTTAAAATACTTAATTAATACTAAAATCCCAACACGCTCAATGAAAAAAAAATCATTTTAAATAAAAAAATTTAAATTTTTTAAATCATCATCTTCTTTTTCGTAAAGACCCTCATTAAATTAATAATTAGTTACTTTCAATCCTTAAATATTTAAAAGTAAAAAATAAATCATTAACGATGTTTTTTTTAAATAACTTTAATTGCATACTTTCTTTCAACCAGACACATTAAAAATATACTTTGAAATAATTTATAGAAGTATACTTTTAAAACTTATTTATAAAAAATTAATTAATAAATCAACATAGTAAAAGGTTTGTATATTAACCATAAGTCTCGTGTTTAATCCTTCAGAAATATAAACTTAAAATTGTTTTATTTACTGAGATCCACTAATTAACCTAATAGCCAAAAATATTTATCTTGTTCTATTTTGTATGAATTCAAATTTTGACATGAAAATATAATACTTCTCAATTTAATTAAAAAATTGTTTTATTATATAGAGTATACGTTTTTAATGAGTTAATAGAGTCAGTTCCATTTTTTCTTTCTTTGCATTAGGAGTCTGTTTTATTAAGGCTAAAAAAAAACGCAACTTAAAATATAGAAAACACACAACTAAAATGTTATATTTTTAATAATATTTTAGGTTATGCGTTTTCATGACAAGTTTTAAAACTTATCAAAAAAAAAAAATTACTTGTGTAGTAACATTTTAGGTTACATTATTTTTTAACTTTAAGGCTTTGCTTGGTATGAAAGATGGAAACGATGAATAATGAAAAATTTGTTAATCAAATGGTGGAGATTTATAACCACCTTTTTACTTTAAATTTTAACCATTTGATTAACAAATTTTTTATCCTTCCACATTTTAATCCTTCATACCAAGCAAAGCCTAAATCAGGTCGATGTATCATATGTTTGTCGGTGTTTGGATGAATATCCTAATTGTATTATAAAAAGATAAGTTGGGTTGGGATTCTTGTGACCAATTAACTTATTGAAATGTGAGAATCATTAAACAAAAGAATAAAATCAGACTCACCTTCATGAAGATTGCATCACCGGTTGGAATGGACTCGAACATGTCGCCTCCAACGTGGGTCACCCCTACAACCCATGCCCATCACTCAACAAAATCAATGCCATATTTAATCACACCATTCAATCAATAAAACACCCCCCAAATTAAATATATTTATGTAATATGTCAATCAGACTTAGAGTTTAAACAATATTAACAACATTAGTTGTCTCTCTTTTTGGTTTTTTTTATTGTCGTTTGAAGTCATTCTGATTTAAGGTTTAATGTTTTTATAGTGGAATACTTTTATAATCGTTTATATTTAATTATGATTGATTAGAAGTAACTACTATGAGTGATCCGGTGAAAAAGAAGAATATGTTTATTTTAAAAGACATGAATTCAAATAATATTATTTATAAGATATGTGTGTCTTATCAAATGATTAAAATAATTCGAACATATATATAATCACATTAAGAACATTCAAGAAAAATATTATTAATTTATTCAGATCAGATACCATACAATTAAATTATTTAAATTCATATAATTTTAAATGGATAAATATTCTATACACAGGCTGTGGAAACTGAAAGTTTCTATAAGCGCATTAGTTTTAAGGTATAAGGAGTTAGTTTAGAGTATATGGTTTAGGAGTTTAGGTGTAGGGGGTTAGAATTTAGGGATAGTTGTTTCAATTTAAGGTTTAGAGTTATAATTTAGGGTTTATAAGTTAAAACCTAAATCCTCACCATATTACCATAAAAATTAAACCCTAACCTATAAACCCTAAATTACAACCCTAAACCTTAAATTGAAACAATTATCCCTAAATTCTAACCCCCTACACCTAAACCCCTAAACCATATACCCTAAACTAACTCCCTATACCCTAAAACTAAAACGCTTGTGGAAACTTTTAATTTTCACCGCCGGTGTAAAGGATATTAATACATTTTAAATTACTAAGTATTAGTTGGTTTAATAAAATGATTGTTATATTTTTTAAATAAGAACATGGTAAGGCTTTATTACCCAAGTATTTCATTTTCAAATATTAATTATTAAAAACATTAATTCCCAATCTATCACTCATTAAATATTCAGCAAAGTAGTATTTTTATGTGTTTTTAGGTGCTACTCATCATAAGTTTCATAAAACCCATTAGAAAAACACAAAAGTTCATCATATCAGCCCGACTAATTTCAAAAATAAATGTTAGATTGAAAATTAATATATATTTTTTATGTGAGATCCGTAACTATATTAAAAAAACCAAAAATTTGAGTAATATGGTCCTATTGTAATCAATCAGGTATAATAAACTAAAGAAAAATTAATACCAATTGCAATACCAGAAAAATTTGGATTTGGTTGAATTTAAATTTAGGTTAAATGAGTACGAATTAGATCAAATTATTTATTGAATTCTGATTATCAAAATGAAAATGGTGAAAAAAAGAGAGGAAAAGTCTGACCCGGAATGCTGGGGGCTTTGGCAACGACCTCAGGCAAATCAAAATTGATTCCTTCAACAACATGGGGATGTTTCTGCAGAATCATTCTGAGGCAATCCCCTGCACTGCCTCCCACATCGACTAATCTCTTCACTCCTTCGAACCCGTTATAGCTGTTCAATATAGCTCTCATGAACGGCACCGAAACTCCCGACATCGCCTTTTGCATCAGCTCATTCATTTCCGGTTTCTTCCCATAGTAGCTATAAGCTCCTTCTCCGTTCGCCTTCACGAACGGCTCCGATGTCGGATCCAGCACCGCTTCGTGCACCAACGGCCACGCTCTCACCAAAGCATCCTAAAACATTTGTTCATGACAGATCACGCTGTAATCAATTTAATTTGAACAAATCTACGGTTGAAAATGGGAATGGAAATGGGGATTAGGCTACCTGGTGGTGCTGGAGCACGTAGGGTGCATAAGACAGACCTTCAGCGTCGGTTACAAGTGTTTTCCCGATGTCGGTGAGGGAGTATTTTCTTTCACTGCCGCTATCGAGGTGTTCCTCGAAAACGCCGTAACTGGAGAGCATACGGAGGATACGCTGGAGGTTTTCGGGATCTCCGCCGCTGCCGGAAGGGAGTACCCGCGAGATAATCTCGGAAGCGGAGAGCGGGGTGTTGGCGCCGTCTTGCCAGATAGCGTCGGGTACGTTCAGGCGAACGACGGCGTGGAGAGACATGGGAACGCTTATCATGTTAGACAGTTCAATAATGGCTAGCCTTGCCTTGTTACTGCGCTCCGCTGCTGCCTCGCCGTTCTCCATTATGGGCTTTGCTGCCGCAGGTTCGATGAATTGGATAGGAGGATTGAGATTTGGTTGTTGTGAGGTGGGTATAGAGAGAGAAGATCACGGCTATGAACTGCCTTAAAGATGTTTATATCTCGGGGTGGATTCGAACTGACGGGTATAGGTACGGAGATGTAGAGAGTTTTATCACTTAAACTCAAATAGTGATGGGACATAGATTGTTATAACCGAATCGTAAAGATAATCGAATCGTACTCGTATAAATTACTATGAGAATTTTTACAAAATATTCACATGAATTTCAATATTTTACAAAGTTTGATGAGCATAAGAGTAATTTACTAATTTTTCAATAAAAATCAAATTTCTCACAATAAATATGACTTGCTGAAGTAAGTTTAGAAATTCTCCGTAAACTCCATGAAAATAATTTGAAAATGGTGTATGCATCATTGTAAACGAGATTCGGTTTAATTTTATTTAAAATATATGATGATCAATTTTGATATGTGTTTTAAAAATATATGAATATTTGAATATTGAAATGTAATAAAAAATTGACAACAAATTTCTTAAAAAACAATTTTAGCGGTAACTTTGAAAAATAAAAAAATTCTACAAGATAAATCGTAAAGTGAGCTTTATATTCTATAACCATACAAAAGTTTAGATTCGTTTAAAATGAACGATTCTTGATTCCGAGTTATATATTAGGAGTTATTAATTTTTGAGTGAGAAAAAGTCATAAAAAAGACTGTAGATTGTTTCTAAAAACAACAATGACAGTGACTTCATAAATTCGCTATAAATCGTACGAGTACAATTAAAAGAGGTAATTTATATGGTTGAAAATATTATTGAATCTAGTTCTTTTTAGAAATAAACAGATCATGGTTTAGAATTGTAGATTATTAGTTACATATTTTCTTTGAAAGATAGTGCATACTGTCATGTTTCAATAATTAATAATTTAGTCATGTTTTATAGTTTTGAAATTGTTTGTTTGTTGTTGCTAAAACTAAATTTATTATTTATGTTTGTAATTTTGGAGATTTAGTGTTGAGTATTTGTTTTATTGTATTAAATTTTATTTATTTTTTCGGTACATAATAGGTATAGTGTAACACCCCGTTTTTTTAAATAAAATAATAAAATAATAAAATGAAAAAAGGAAGAGAATGGTGCTTGTATGAGGGTTTGAACCCAAGACCACACCCTTTTTATGTCATTTTGCTTAAACCATTGAGCCAATGGCTCATTCTTGTCAAGGGTTACATAGTTTGGCTATTAGAGTTAAGCCTAAGAGAAGTGAATCAGACTTAATAACCCCCAACCCTTCACCTACCTATGGAAAAAATTATTCGAATCTGGAAATTTTGAGAAAATTTCAGAAAACTCTCCCTAACCCCATCAACCCATCTCCGATTTGCCACTCCGCCACCGTCGGGCCGTGGCGTGCACATCACCCTGCTCCGATCGTGACCCAACCCTCCACGCGCAGTGATGTGCCGCCATTCGCCGTGGAGAGCTGGTTGAAGTTCGTAAAAAAAAACCTAAGCGTCGCCTTTCTTTTTTTCACCGTTTCCGGTCATCCTCGCTGTCCGTTCACGATGCCGCCGTCAGATCCGGGCTCCCGACGTGACAACAAACAAAACCCATTTGGCCGATCGTCGATCCGCCGCCGAGAGAGCCCTCGTCGGAGCTTCGTGATTTTCCGGCGTAATCACACCATTATAGGTAAATTCCGGCTCGATTCCAGCTTTAATTCAACATGTACGGTATGGATTGAAATAATAATGTCTTTCTCTTTGTTTTTCCGGTGAAATCGAGGTTGTTGGGGGTCTCCGGCGGCATTCCGGTGGGTTTCTCGGCGAGGTTCCGGCAAGTTTCTATTGGGTAAGTGAACCGGCCTGAACCGGATGGACCGATTGAACCGGTCAGCCCAGTCGACCCAACCCGAGCCGGTCCGACTCGTCTGCCCGAGAGTGACTCGACCCGTCCGACCTGTCCGACCCGTCCCGTCAGCCGAGTCAACTCGTCCGAGTCAGCCCGAGTTAACTCAGTTGACCCTTGTTGACTGCTGATGTCATGCTGATGTCAGCATTGACTTTGACCAGTTGACTCTGACCCCGTTGACCGTTGACCTGCTGACGTCAGCGTTGACTTTGACCGTTGACTAAAAGTCAAATTTTCCGAAAACTCTTATTTTATGTTTTTCGACGTCCTGAGTCCGTTTTTGAAGCCCGTTTTGCAAAATTCTGACCCGAAAGCCCCCAAATCTGACCTTGAACCCAAAAGTGTTTATGTGTTTAATCCTATTTAAGGCTCTGTGAATAAGGACTAAAACGTTAACCTGTGTAATTGAAGGTACCTTTATACCTTGGTGTTCGAGATGTCGTGGGACGTCCATTTTGGGATTCGAGTACGGTCGAATAAAGTATTATGAAGCGACTGGTGTAGCTCGGAGTTAAGGTAATACACTACTACCTCTTGTATGCTTTATGTACATGTCGATATCCGGTTAACGCATGCATGCTTATGATGAAGTGTTTGTGAACTCTGCTTAAGCCGAATTCGATACGAAAAATAAGTATGAGAGTCAGTAAGATCAAAATACTCGGATAAGAATATTGATAGACCATGAGTGTCGAATATGCTAATAAGAATAATAATACAGTTAAATCTGAAACTCTATTAATGATGTCTAAAAACCAATGTTCAGAATGTGGAGTATGAGATGTTGGTTATGAAATTACGAAAATGCTCTTAGGTTATAAAAATGACTAAACTAACCCTCTGGGAAAGAAAATGACCGGAAATCTGCATTTGACTTGATGGTGTATTTTACTACACCTAAGATGTATGTTTTATTGGAAAGACTCCGACATCATTATACAATACGTGTGTTATAAAACTTGTACTTTTCCCCTCAAACTCCGTATAACACATGAATGAAGATTTTCTGGAAATATTGTTGAAATCCTAAGTCGATCCTTATGATAGTAATGCGTGAATTAAATAAAAATGATCGTAATGACCAAAAAGACGGTAATGCCTCGAGCACCGAAATGTCTGATTAATTTGAATGACGTTATACCCTCAAGTTCTGTAATGAATGAATCGTCTGTAAAGGGGCGGAGAGTTAGGACGCCTTAATCTCGTTTGAGTACGTGAATGATAGAGGTACCAAATGGTAATTCAGAAAGAATTGATAGATTTATCTTAGTCTAAAATAACCGAAATATCCTCCTGAGTTATTCGGTAACTTTGTATTTGACGAAATTCTAGATTTTTTAATAAGACTTAAATAGCTAAGGTTCCCTTAAGTGTTAAGTTCTGATGCACGCAAACTACTCACATCTGAACGTTGGTAAGTATTGTCAAGTTGGGTTATGCCGCATTAAACAAAATTCTGGAGGTATGATAAATTGTTAGAGCCCCTGAGAATTATAATTTTCGTTCCGATATGATTGTGCCATAGTATAAGATTTGTCATGACAGTCAAATAACTAAAGGCCATGATAGCCTAAATAATCGGAACATCACTGGAAATATCCGATAACTTAAAAGACTTTAATTTAGAAATTCTTGAATGTCTAGATAGAAAACTAATGAGCAAATAAGATACCCGAGTTCTGTGAAGCATTGCTTTCAATGTTGGTATAATTACCAGAATGTCTATGAACGTCGAAATGACCATAATGCCCTTGTATGCTTAAAGGACTAAAGTACCCATAATATATCTGAACTTTCTAAGATCTTGAAGTATCACCTCCTGAATATCTGGGTTAACCGTTAGTATGAACCCCTTTTTAATAAGGGTCACGTTTCAGAAATCCATTCAAATCGTCAAAAGTTTAATGTCCCATTCCGTAAATGCCAAGTATCTCCAAGAAAAGATATGTCTCACCTAGTGTGTTCCATGTGTGTTATATTCTGTTGAATGGATTGTATAATGATTTGATCATGAATAATATTATGTTTGATGACATTCTCTGCCTACTTGATGTATGTTTGCTCAATCTGTATACTTGTCATGTGATTGCTTGATCTGTGATGGTACTGCCTGATTGTCCGATAAACTCGATAGTATGATCTGTTAGTTTGACCTATGATGGGATAATCTGTTTGCATGATGAATGCTGAAAATGTTTGCTCTGCTCAATAGTATGCCCATTTTTCTGTCAAAAGCATGAACTTCTGTTTCTGATACTCTAAATAGAATGTCTGTTACATGTATTATGTTACTCATTTCTGGAATCTGAACACCGATTACTGTCTTGGGTATACTGTTGGGTTATGTTATGAAGTGTCTGCAGGTACAGCCCTGATCCAGCTGGTAAACCCTTCTGTTAAGCTCCTACGCCCACGGGCCTAGGGTTAGTCTTTCTGGACCTAAGGCATTCCCTTAGGTAGGCTCCTACGCCTCAAGCCTAGGGTGAGACCTTCTGTATGTAGTTCTAGGGGACTGCATATTGGTGTAAGGTTGGAGGGTAGTTCTTGTAAACTTCTGTATGAACATTTAACATTTGCATTTAATCTGTTATGTGCTCATATGATATGATGTTAAGTACTTATGTATGTTTGATTTGCAACTTATTAAAACACGCTAGGCTTCGTGGTTTAATTACTCCAACCCACCACTCTGTTGATTCTCTGAACAATAAGCTCTCTCTTAATACTCAGTAACATAGAAAGAACAAACCTTATAGTCCTCAAGAATAGTGTTTCACTAAATTAACTAAACATAAATGGAGACAAGTATTGCCTGGAACATCATAAAAATGTTATGCCTACCATATATCTGTATGAGCTTACAGCATCTTTTGGTAGTTCTGTATTACTGAGCTTTTCCAAGCTCACGTTATTTTTACCATCGCAGGTTAAAAGATTATAGCATGGTATAATGTTTGACATCAGAGTTTGGAGTTCCCTCGGCGTTGCCTCTGGAGTATGGTACTGTATAGTTAGTGGGCATGTATGTCATGTATTGTTTCATGTCAGTGTCTGTAAAATGCTTTCTGAAAGTTTTGTTATGTGTTTAAATGATTTTCGGAAATTGAATTTTAAACAGAAGTTGATTTTACAGTTTAATAATTGTTTTAAGAAAGAAAAATGTTTTCATGTGTATTTTTCACTGTGGGTCGCTCTTGTGACCCTAATGTGACTTCCTAGGATCCGTTGTAACGCATAGGCGGGTCTAGGGGGTTACATTTAGTGGTATCGGAGCTTAGAGTTGCATTTTTCTGGGTAGATCGGCCGATTGTCTGTCGTAGGGTGTCTGGTCTGTGCATGCCCCTAGATCATAACCGTACTCCTCCGAGCCGAAACTCTGATGTCAAATCATTTCTCTTGAAATAACCAAATCTGAGTATTTCGCCTTCCATAGCTCAACATCTGCTTACAGAAAATGTCTATAACGTTCGTCTGTGTTTTGAATTAAATGGTTGAATTCGAATCTGGATAAGGAACTTGAGATGGTTTATACTTGTGAATCAGATTAAGAATAAATGTTTGATCATGCGGGATAACCGAAGTAAGATTTCATGAAAGGCTATCCGATGATGACGATCGTGTTTGAGAATACCCTAACAGAAATGCGATAAAAACTCTATGAACTTTAGAGAGAAGTGTTTGCGATTGTGCCGAAAGTGTATAATCTGTGGTGCCTCTGTTAAACACGAAAGAAATAGTTGTCTGAATATTACGTTGAAGGTAAGTGATATCCATTAATGACCTTAGTTATGTTCGATCAGTATGAAGAAAGGTATCTCCCCCAAGGTGCGGCTTGGTACATCCTTAAATATCATCCCTGACTGAAATTGATGTTTACATCCTAATTTTGGGAGTCGCTGTTGGAGTCCTAGAGTGCTTGTCTGAATTGTAGCTGCAGTTTTTCATCTGAAAATTGATGGTCAACCTAGAAAAGTAATTCAGACTCTAGAAAAATATACCTTTGGGTGGTATGATTAAACTTATGTAGTAGATCAGAATGTCTCTTATCCTTGACTGAGACCGTGTATAAAAAAAGTTATGAGACAAATGTTGTTCTGCATTATATGAAGATCGTTATAGATTTAAATGTTACATTCTGATTAATTGGTCCAAAATGTATGATGGGATGATTATGACTCCAAAGTCAATTTGGGTAACTGAAGACACTGCCAGATTGATCTGTGTGTCGATGAGTCCCGAGAAACAATGATGCTTTGATGGAAAAGTTTTAGTACAAAAATAGATGAAAGAGCAGTCTCTCTATTCCTCTGACTCTGGTAAATTTCGAGGACAAAATTTCTTTTAAGGAGGAGAGAGTTGTAACACCCCGTTTTTTTAAATAAAATAATAAAATAAAAAAGGGAAGAGAATGGTGCTTGTATGAGGGTTTGAACCCACGACCTCACCCTTTTTTATGTCATTTTGCTTAAACCATTGAGCCAATGGCTCATTCTTGTCAAGGGTTACCTAGTTTGGCTATTAGAGTTAAGCCTAAGAGAAGTGAATCAGACTTAATAACCCCAACCCTTCACCTACCTATGGAAAAAAATTATTCGAATCTGGAAATTTTGAGAAAATTTCAGAAAACTCTCCCTAACCCCATCAACCCATCTCCGATCTGCCACTCCGCCACCGCCGGGCCGTGGCGTGCACCGCCAACACCGGCGTGACCATCACCCTGCTCCGATCGTGACCCAACCCTCCACGTGCAGTGATGTGCCGCCATTCGCCGTGGAGAGCTGGTTGAAGTTCGTAAAAAAACCCTAAGCGTCGCCTTTCTTTTTTTTGCCGTTTCCGGTCATCCTCGCTGTCCGTTCACGATGTCGCTACTAGATCCGGGCTCCCGACGTGACGACAAACAAAACCCATTTGGCCGATCGTCGATCCGTCGCTGGGAGAGCCCTCGTCGGAGCTTCGTGATTTTCTGGCGTAATCACACCATTATAGGTAAATTCCGGCTTGATTCCAGCTTTAATTCAACATGTACGGTATGGATTGAAATAATAATGTCTTTCTCTTTGTTTTTCCGGTGAAATCGAGGTTGTTGGGGGTTTCCGGCGGCATTCCGGTGGGTTTCTCGGCGAGGTTCCGACAAGTTTCTATTGGGTAAGTGAACCGGCCTGAACCGGTCAGCCAGTCGACCCAACCCGAGCCGGTCCGACCCGTCTGCCCGAGAGTGACCCGACCCGTCCGACCCGTCCCGTCAACCGAGTCAACTCGTCCGAGTCAGCCGAGTCAACTCGTCCAAGTCAGCCCGAGTCAGCCGAGTCAACTCATCCAAGTCAGCCCGAGTCAACTCAGTTGACCCCTGTTGACTGCTGACATCAGGATTGACTTTGACCAGTTGACTCTGACCCCGTTGACAATTGACCTGCTGACGTCAGTGTTGACTTTGACCGTTGACCAAAAGTCAAATTTTCCGAAAACTCTTATTTTATGTTTTTTGACGTCCTGGGTCCGTTTTTGAAGCCCGTTTTGCAAAATTCTGACCCGAAAGCCCCCGAATCTGACCTTGAACCCAAAAGTGTTTATGTGTTTAATCCTATTTAAGGCTCTGTGAATAAAGACTAAAACGTTAACCTGTGTAATTGAAGGTACCCTTATACCTTGGTGTTCGAGATATCGTGGAACGTCCATTTTAGGATTCGAGTACGGTCGAATAAAGTATTACGAAGCGACCGGTGTAGCTCGGAGTTAAGGTAATACACTACTACCTCTTGTATGCTTTATGTACATGTCGATATCCGGTTAACGCATGCATGCTTATGATGAAGTGTTTGTGAACTCTGCTTAAGCCGAATTCGATACGAAAAATAAGTATGAGAGTCAGTAAGATCAAAATACTCGGATAAGAATATTGATAGACCATGAGTGTCGAATGTGCTAATAAGAATAATAATACAGTTAAATCTGAAACTCTATTAATGATGTCTAAAAACCAATGTTCAGAATGTGGAGTATGAGATGTTGGTTATGAAATTACGAAAATGCTCTTAGGTTATAAAAATGACTAAACTAACCCTCTGGGAAAGAAAATGACCGAAAACCTGCATTTGACTTGATGGTGTATTTTACTCTACCTAAGATGTATGTTTTATTGGAAAGACTACGACATCATTATACAATACGTGTGTTATAAAACTTGGACTTTTCCCCTCAAACTCCGTATAACACATGAATGAAGATTTTCTGGAAATATTGTTGAAATCCTAAGTCGATCCTTATGATAGTAATGCGTGAATTAAATAAAAATGATCGTAATGACCAAAAAGACGGTAATGCCTCGAGCACCAAAATGTCTGATTAATTTGAATGACGTTATACCCTCAAGTTCTGTAATGAATGAATCGTCTGTAAAGGGGCGGAGAGTTGGGACGCCTTAATCTCGTTTGAGTACGTGAATGATGGAGATACCAAATGGTAATTCAAAAAGAATTGATAGATTTATCTTAGTCTAAAATAACCGAAATATCCTCCTGAGTTATTCGGTAACTTTGTATTTGACGAAATTCTGGATTTGTTAATAAGACTTAAATAGCTAAGGTTCCCTTAAGTATTAAGTTCTGATGCACGCAAACTACTCACATCTGAACGTTGGTAAGTATTGTAAAGTTGGGTTATGCCGCATTAAACAAAATTCTGGAGGTATGATAAATTGTTAGAGCCCCTGAGAATTATAATTTTCGTTCCGATATGATTGTGCCATAATATAAGATTTGTCATGACAGTCAAATAACTAAAGGCCATGATAGCCTAAATAATCGGAACATCACTGGAATTATCCGATAACTTAAAAGACTTTAATTTAGAAATTCTTGAATGTCCGAATATAAAACTAATGAGCAAATAGGATACCTGAGTTCTGTGAAGCATTGCTTTCAATGTTGGTATAATTACCAGAATGTCTATGAACGTCGAAATGACCATAATGCCCTTGTATGCTTAAAGGACTAAAGTACCCATAATATATCTGAACTTTCTAAGATCTTGAAGTATCACCTCTTGAATATCTAGGTTAATTGTTAGTATGAACCCCTTTTTAATAGGGGTCACGTTTCAGAAATCCGTTCAAATCGTCAAAAGTTTAATGTCCCATTCCGTAAATGCCAAGTATCTCCAAGAAAAGATCTGTCTCACCTAGTGTGTTCCATGTGTGTTATATTCTGTTGAATGGATTGTATAATGATTTGATCATGAATAATATTATGTTTGATGACATTCTCTGCCTACTTGATGTATGTTTGCTCAATCTGTATACTTGTCATGTGATTGCTTGATCTGTGATGGTACTACCTGATTGTCCGATAAACTCGATAATATGATCTGTTAGCTTGACCTATGATGGGATAATCTGTTTGCATGATGAATGCTGAAAATGTTTGCTCTGCTCAATAGTATGCCCATTTTTTTGTCAAAAGCATGAACTTCTGTTTCTGATACTCTAAATAGAATGTCTGTTACATGTATTATGTTACTCATTTCTGGAATCTGAACACCGATTACTGTCTGGGGTATACTGTTAGGTTATGTTATGAAGTGTCTGCAGGTACAGCCTTGATCCAGCTGGTAAACCCTTCTGTTAAGCTCCTACGCCCACGGGCCTAGGGTAAATCTTTCTGGACCTAAGGCATTCCCTTAGGTAGGCTCCTACGCCTCAGGCCTAGGGTGAGACCTTCTGTATGCAGTTCTGGGGGACTGCATATTGGTGTAAGGTTGGAGGGTAGTTCTTGTAAACTTCTGTATGAACATTTAACATTTGCATTTAATCTGTTATGTGCTCATATGATATGATGTTAAGTACTTATGTATGTTTGATTTGTAACTTATTAAAACACACTAGGCTTCGTGGTTTAATTACTCCAACCCACCACTCTGTTGATTCTCTGAACAATAAGCTCTCTATTAATACTCAGTAACATAGAAAGAACAAACCTTATAGTCCTCAAGAATAGTGTTTCACTAAATTAACTAAACATAAATGGAGACAAGTATTGCATGGAACATCATAAAAATGTTATGCCTACCATATGTCTGCATGAGCTTACATCATCTTTTGGTAGTTCTGTATTACTGAGCTTTTCCAAGCTCACATTATTTTTACCATCGCAGGTTAAAAGATTATAGCATGGTATAATGTTTGACATCAGAGTTCGGAGTTCCCTCGGCGTTGCCTCTGGAGTATGGTACTGTATAGTTAGTGGGCATGTATGTCATGTATTGTTTCATGTCAGTGTCTGTAAAATGCTTTCTGAAAGTTTTGTTATGTGTTTAAATGATTTTCGGAAATTGTATTTTAAACAGAAGTTGATTTTACAGTTTAATAATTGTTTTGAGAAAGAAAAATGTTTTCATGTGTATTTTTCACCGTGGGTCGCTCTTGTGACCCTAATGTGACTTCCTAGGATCCGTTGTAATGCATAGGCGGGTCTAGGGGGTTACATATAGAGACGAAAAAATAACAGAAATGTTTAACGGGATTCCTCAAAACCGTACCCGCGAGTGTTGGGGACGAAGTGGGGAATATAAAACCGCCCCGACCCGCCCCATTGCCACCCCTATTTACATCACACGTAAAAGTACATAAAATATATCAACATTTTTATTTATGTACCTAAAATATTTTTTTCGTCAAAGTAAATATTTAAAGTATACCACTTTTTTATCTAGATATTTAAAGTATTTTTTTGTCAGAGAGGCTCTAGGGAAAAGAAGGAGAGTGTTCCTAATGGGTCTAGAACCCATGACCTAAGGGAATATGAAGGAACAAAGATAAACAACTTGACGGATCGGCCAAATGTACTTGCTCGTATATTTTTTAGTTAAAATAAGTATCTAAAATATATTTTAATTAATGTCACATATCGACTTTTAGGAACATAGATGTAAAAAATATATACTTTAGGTACTTGTTTTGATAAAAAAATTAATTTAAATGCTTATTTTGACCAAAAATATATTTTAAAACTTATTTTGATTGAAAA
Source organism: Hibiscus tridactylites (assembly GCA_958450335.1). Classification (NCBI taxonomy): domain Eukaryota; kingdom Viridiplantae; phylum Streptophyta; class Magnoliopsida; order Malvales; family Malvaceae; genus Hibiscus; species Hibiscus tridactylites. The sequence continues at coordinate 44,505,510 of OY288292.1, forward strand.
ATATTTTAGATACTTAAATAAAGAAATAATATATTTTAAGTACTTATTTATGATATAAGCCAAAAAAATTAATTTAAACTACATTTAAATTAAGGAAATTGTTTCATAAAAGGAATGCTGAAATTGTATGGAAATTTATTAAGATAAATATGATCCACTTGTCAAAATATAACAAAAGAGGTTACACGACAGTTAAAGAAAATTTCTATAATTATATATTTGGTCTATGTTACTTACATATTGTATTAATTTGGCCATGATTTTAATTTAATCTAATAAATTTAATCCTCCAATCAAATGGTAACACATGTCATCATCTGATTAGATAATTCATATAAAATTATTTATTTAATTTTAAGAATTTTATCCTCTAATTAAATGGTGACACATGTCTTCATCTGATTGGTATAAAATAATTTCAAACATAAGAACTCAAGCAATTATAGAGGCTAGGAATCAAACTTTCAACTAGTAGAGGATGGTAGATTAGGGATGGGCATTTCACCCTGACCCGGCGAGTTCTGACCCGACATGACCTGATCGGGTCGAGGTTTTTTGTGAAGAAAACGAGTTTGGGTCGAGTTTTTATTAAGGGTGATGTCGGGTCGAGTTCGGGTTTAAGGTGAAAAAATTCAATCCGACTCGAGATTAATCGTGTAATTTCCCTCTATTTTTAGGGACATTTTGCAATATTACCCCCTCTATATTTTTTATAATTAGGTCATTAAAATTGACTTTTATACAATTATGTTTCTAAAATTAATTATTTTTTACAATTAGATCCCTAAAAACAAATTATTTTACAATTAAGTCTCTAAATTTGAATTCTTTTATAGAACAAGCCGGGTTGAGTCGAATTTTTTTAAAGAATATGACTGGGTCATGATTGAGTTTAAGATATTTATTTTCGGATTAGATTCAAGTCGGCCAAAAACCCGGCCCAACCTAACTCGTGACCATCCCTAAGATAGAGAAGGATACATGTATGCAAGGATACCTAGTAGGTTTGGATTCAAATCCTTCCATTTCCATTTTTTTCTCTTTAATTTCACAAACAATATAACATTAAATAAAATTAGTTAGCAACTTCAAACCAAGTGAAGGTCTTGGCCTAGCGATAGAGTTCTTAAAAGTGCATGTCAATTCGATACCCAAACTTTATAATTATTGTCATCATCTTATTGGAGGATTAAATTATTAAATTAAATAAATATTATGATCAAATTGATTTAACATGTAAATAACATGAACCAAATATATAATTATACAAATTTTCTTTAACTGCAACGTCACCTCTTCCGTTAAATTTTAATATTAAGTGGTTTAATTGATACAGTTTAAATAATTGAGTGACTTAATTGAAAAAAATACAAAAAAATCGGTGGCCAAAATAAAATTAGACCTATAGTTGGGTGGTCATGGATGTAGTTTAATAAAACACAAAAAATCAAACAAATTAATAAAATACAAAAAATAAAATCAGATATATAGTTGGGTGGTAATGGATATCCGATCCAATTATAGATTTTTTGGATCGGATACAGATCGCAATATTTCAAGTTTCAGATTATTCGAAAACTTGAAAACACGAAAATTTATTTTTTTAAAATATTAATCTTGTTATATTTAACAATTTGATGCTTGGTATATCTGAAAATTTTAAAAATTGAATTTTTCATAGATTTGAATCTTGTTATATTCAGCAATTTATTGTTTGTTATATTCGAAATTCTGGAATTTTCATAAATACGACATTCAAATTCGAAAAAAATAGTTGACTCAAATTATATTTTCAAATAATCGAATATCTAAATATCCGATCTAATTATTCGGTATCTGAAAAATTGGATATCTAATTTTTTCTGGATCAGATACGGATCACTATATTGTCGATCCAAAAAACCAGATCCGATCCGATATCCGACAATGAACACCCTTAATTTTCGCATCAATTTAACCCCTAAAGTAGTCGAATCATATCACCCCTATGGTATTTTCGCATGCGACATATATTTTTAATAATTTTTTGACTAAAATCAAATCGAGTTTACAAAATTATGATTTGATATACATATATTTATTCATATGCGACATATATTTTTAATAATTTTTTTGACTCAACTCTGCCTGATATATGTATATCGCATATGAATAAATATATGTCGTATAATGTTATATAAAACCGTTTAAATTAGAATTAATTAATACGATAACATTGTAATATTTATAATTGGATTTGTACAAAAATTCGAATAACTTAAACTTAATTTTTTTACTCAATTAGACCGAATACTCTTACTTAAACTAACAAGAAATATGTAGTTTTCAGGTGGTATATTACGCGGATTACATTTATCAGTGAAACTTTGAAATGCCGCGTATTTTTCAAATTTCGGGCGTTTGCCGTTTAAAACATATGCCTGCAAATTAATTTCATAATTTGAAAAAAATAAAAATAAAAAAATCGTCAGATTTGACCGTTAGAATTAGTGGATAAATACTCAATAGATAGATGATCAAGAAATCAAAATATGGCGATCTTGATTTCGAGTTTAAACACCCAAAGAAGGAAAAATAAATCTTCTCTATTATTTTCACAGCTTTCCAGTTTACCTCTCAATTTCATAGCTTTGTTTAGTTTTTTTCCTTTCATCTTCGATCTTGATTTCTCTATTAATTTGAGTTATTTTTTGGGATTTTTTTATTACCTTTTTCCTAGCAACAAGAAGATGAAGAAATGTTTGTGCCACACTCTGATTTGACCGAAAATCATCAGCCCATAAAAGGTAAACTTGTTTGAGTAGTTTACGTCAATGCAATTTCCCAAAACATTGTACTTGTTTCTTGTGGGCATCAGTAGAAAAAAAAGGTTTTATTTGGTTTTGATTTTATGTCTCAACTTGTTGTTGTATCAACTTCTCCTAGGTTAAACACTAAGAAGCATTATTTAGATATTTTTTTTGTCGTTGGCGATTATAAATAGTACAATCACCAGCCCATGGAAGGTAAACTTTTCTCTTGTTAAGATAGTTAATTAGTTAGATAATTTGTTAATTAGTTAGCTGGTTAGTTCATTTAGTTAGTTCAACAGATTTGTTAGTTAGTTTATATGGTTGTATATAAATACTTTGTATTATTTTAATAATACATGAATCATTTCTCAAATATTTTTAAGTTTACTATATTTTAACATGGTATCAGAGCAGTATGATAGGATTCTGACTTTGTTGCATTCGGTGCCTCAGATAGTTAATTAATGTCCTTTATGTTCCTAAGTTTACTCATAATTTATTTTCTGTGTCAAAATTAGCTTCTGACCTCAATTGTCTTGTTTCGTTTTATTCTTTGTTTTGTTTGCTATAGGATCACTCAATTAGGCATATGAGGGAGATTGGTAAAGAGTGCGGTGATCTCTACTATCTTGTGCCTTCCATGGTTTTTTCTGGTTTGAGTTTCAATAATTCTCAGTCTTTTTTTCCTAATTCCGTTGCTTGTCAAACGTCTGTTGATGTTACTAAACTTTGGCATGCTAGACTTGGGCATGCTCCACTTAATAAAATACATAAATTTCTTTTTTTTTTGTGTAGTTTTAAATTGCATTTTGATTCTAATGTTCACTGCCATATTTGTCCTCTGGCTCGTCAGACTCGTTTACCTTTCCCTGATAGTAGTTCTATCTCTTTAAAACCCTTTCAATTAGTGCATATTAATCTTTGGGGACCATATCATTTTTCTACACACTCGGGATATAGGTTCTTTGTAACACCCGTGTTTTGGGGTTAGGAGTTAGTCGTGTGAGTGGGTTCAAGTCGGTAAAATCAATTTTAATTTAATTAGACCTTGGCTTTGACTTAATTGGAATTTAAATAAAAATGAGTGACCATTTTGACAATTTAGCCAAAACAAATAAAAGGTAGACAAACTTTTTGAAATTAAAAGAACAAAAAGAAAAAAAAAGTATCAACTTTTCCCTTTCTTCTTCCTTCAACGTTGGAAACACCTAAACCCTCCAAAACCCCAAATTTACTATTCCATCAAATCTCTCTTTTGATTCAAGAGTATTTTTAAAGGTAATTACATATTTACACTCTCCACATCATCCTCTTCATTTACCTAGTCTTAGATTTCAAAACTATCCATTTTTGTATTTTGCAAGTTTGATAAAAGTTTGAATTTTAAAGGGGTTTTCAATTGATTTTGAAATGTTGAGTTGGGTTTTGTTTTAACCTCATCAAAATACACATAATAACTTGAAATGGTTGATTTTGGGTGAAAACCCGAAGTGGGTCTTTGGAGCCATTTTTGAGGTGTCTAAAATTGAGTTTTTGGTGAGTTTTAGACTTGGGTTGAAGGGCTGATGGTTTAGCGATATTAGGAAAGTATTTTGAGACTATTCATATGTCATTTGGGTGTTTGAAATCATGATTTTCTGCTGGGTAATAAGGGAGCACGAAAATTGGAAGCTTGGTGAGAAAATGGGTTTGAATTTGGGTGAAGTTTGACTTGAGTTGTAAGTGGGGTTTGTGACTGAAATTTAGCATTGATTTGCGAGTAATGGTTGTGTTTTGATTGGCTAGAAACAAGAGGAGACACTGGGGAAGCATTGGGATCGAATCCGGGCATTTAGGAGGCTTGCTTGCGTGCTTGGGTTGCTAAGGAAGGGTGGTGAGTAAAATATTAAATTCGTTTTAAAGTTGGTTCAAGTGTGTGTAGTGGAAGTGTTGGAATGAGCTTGGTAGGCCATTCCGAGGTGGACGTTAAATTGGTAGTTTAACTTCCTTATTGTTAATGTTGCTTACTATGTCAATGCCTATCTTGATCTTGTGAAATATGAATTGCTACGTATGTTTATACCTATGATGTGTGTGATGATGTACATGTGTTATAAATGGTGGATGTGTGATGTGGTTAATGAAATTGGCACTAATTAACTTACCGGGTGTAAATGATCGATCATTAGAATTAGTGTGCACACAATTGAGTCAAAACGCGCGTGGCCTTGATGGCGTTGAGTCATCAAGGAGGAGTACGGTGATGTAATATTCCACCGGAAATTTATTTATATTCTACGTGATGATGAGTTGAATCCCATCCGTAGGGCATGTGGTGATGAGTGGAATCCCGCCCATGTAAGGTCCGGTGATGAGTGTAATCCCACCGAGGTAATGTTGTTGTTGAGATTAAATCCGCACATCCGGGTAAACTAATAGTGGCCAATGGACTTGTTCTTATATTTATGACATTGTGATGTTGGTTTAAATTGTTGAGCTTAGTATGATGTGAGATGCCATATTATGACTCTGGAAAGACTAGCTAGGTTGACTTGTTGATACCTATGTATATTGTATATGAGGTTGAGGATTTGCATGCTTGGACCCTGCATTGTTGTTGTTTTTGGATTTTAGAGCATCCTCACTAAGCTTCTAGCTTACGCTCTCATTTTCAACAATGCAGATCATTAGCGTGGTGTTAGCAAGGAGCAAGGCGGAGGGGCTTTCCAAGTGTAGTTGCTCAAGTATGATTTTGTGTTAAAGTGGTAGTTAGCAATGAGGCTACTTTATGTTTTGTATGAGCGATGTATGACTCATAAATATGATTGATGTTCATGCTTTGACTTGGATTGTAACACTTGCTATGTCTTGTTGAATGCTTGTGTGATGGCATGCCTTTTGGATGTTTAGGTTGCTTTGGTTGTATATGCAAACCTTGTATGTGATAACTTGAGCCTTATGGCCTTTGAACTCTTAAGTATGCCCTTTTTATGAAATATTGCCCTTTGTGTGAATGCCATGTATGGATGCCTCATCTTGTGCTTTGTGTGTTTTAGGTATGATTTTCCATAGGACCCATGCCTCTAGAATATGCTTGTAAGTGATGTATGTTTGGTTGGAGTTGTTTAGGGCCTTTAGGATCGATTAGAGATGTTTAAAGATGGTTTTGGGAAATTGCAGACAGCCAGTGTTTCGAAACGGGCTAAGCTGTTTCGAAACGGGTATGGCTTCAGGGACCCCGTATCGGAACTCGTTTCGATACGATTTGGCCACTGTGAACCCCTGTTTCGAAACACTTTGGCTACTAGAGTTGCCTTTTTCGAAACAAGTATCGAAACGCCTAGGCAGAATTAGGGCCCTGTTCCGAAATGGGGTGGATGTGTTTCGGTACGGGTACCTGGCCTTTTTAACTGAGCCCGTGTTTCGAAACGGGTGACGACTGTTTTGAAACGGGTAGCTGGAAATGGGTTTTTGGATATCTCTAACGGGTCTCAAGGGCTGGGCTTAGGCCCGGTTTGTGGTAGGGCTTTTTGTGGGCCTTGTTTTCCGCTATCGTGATCACTTAGGTAATTAAATGCCTCTAGACAAGACATAAAATAAACAAAAAAATTTAGGGTCGCTAACCGAGGTGGAATCTTCACGTGTTTCATGTCGGTTTTCCCTATGTAGCCTACTCGAACCGGTCAGCTGACCAGACCGGGGCGAGGGGGTTACATTCTTTTTAACCATTGTAGATGACTTTAGCAGAATGACTTAGACATACTTGTTGAGGTTGAAATCTGACTCTATTCTCTTCTTAAAACAATTTTTTCAATATGTTAAAACACATTTCTCTACCTCTGTTTAAACTCTTAGAAGTGATAATGACACTGAATTCTTTAATTCAGCTTGTTCTGACTTATTTTCATCCCTCGGAATTGTCTATCAAAGCAGCTGTGTGCACACTCCACAACAGAATGGGGTGGCTGAGCGTAAACACATGCACTTGCTTGAAATTGCTCATGCTTTACGCTTCATTCACATGTACCCATTAAGTTTTGGGGTGAATGTATATCCACTGCCTGTTATATCATTAATAGGCTTCCATCTTCTGTTCTCTCATGGAAAAGTCCTTTTGAAACCCTATTCTCCAAATCAGTTTCCCTTTCTTATCTTAGAGTATTTGGATGCCTAGCCTATGCCTCTAATTTCACTTCTTCTGATAAGTTTGGCCTTAGGGCCATTCCTTTTGTGTTTATGGGTTACTCCCTTACTCAGAAAGGTTACATACTATTCAATCTTGTCACTCATTCTTTTTTTTTTTTGTTTTCAGGGATGTTTTGTTTCATGAAACCACTTTCTATTTTCAACTTCTTAAAGATTCTTCTTCTTCTCACCCTTTTTTCCTTTCTTCTTTTTCTCATGACAATGATTTTTTGGTTCTAGATTTTCCACAAAATGATCCTTCACCAACTGATCTTCCACCAACTACCCATGCACCCAATGATCCCTTACACCAAGATCCTTCACAATCTACTCCTTCAAAAAAACGATATTTCACACCTTGATCCTCCTTTGTTTCCTCCAGATACCTCAACAAGTGTCCATCCTTCGGCCCTTACTTCACAATATATTCCTCTTCGCAAGTCTTCTAGGGTCACTAAACCACCTTCATGGCACACAGATTTCACCTGCTCTTATCAATCTTCTTCTCTTCCAGTAAGGTATCCTCTTTCTTCATTTGTTTCCTATTCTCATCTCCCTTCTCATACTCAAGTGTTTTTGCCCTCTATTTCTTCTATTATTGAACCTACTTATTATCATGATGCTATCAAAAACCCTGTTTGGATTCAAGCCATGAAAGAGGAATTATCAGCTTTGGAATCTAATGAAACTTGGTCCATTGTTCTTTTGCCTCCTGGTAAGGTTACAATTGGTTTCAAATGGGTTTTTCGTGTCAAGTACAAGGCTAATGGAGCTGTTGAGAGGTATAAAGCTTGCCTTGTGGCTAAGGGTTACACTCAGATGGAGGGTGTTGATTACACATAAACCTTTTCTCATGTGGCCAAACTTGTCACTGTCAGGACTGTCTTGACTCTTGCTGCCATGTTTGCTTGGACTTTGTGTCAAATGGATGTTCATAATGCCTTTTTGCAAGGTGATCTCCTTGAAGAAGTTTATATGTAGTTGCCTGAGGGATTTTGCAGCCAGAGGGAGAACATGGTGTACAGGCTGCAAAAGTCAATCTATGGACTAAAACAAGCCTCAAGACAATGGAACTTGAAGTTGACATATGCTTTATTAAGTGCTGGTTACAAGAAAAGCATATTTGATTATTCTTTATTTACCAAAAGGCAAGATAACAAGTTTTGATTATTCTTTATTTACCAAAAGGCAAGATAACAAGTTGGTAATTATGCTTATATACGTGGATGATCTCTTAATCACTGGGAATGTCATTAAGATGATTGAAGAACTGAAAGGAATCTTAAATAGTAGCTTCAAGATGAAAGACTTAGGGGAATTGAAGTACTTCCTTGGTTTGGAGATTCTGAGATCTAAGGAAGGCATATTGATAAATCAAAAGAAGTATGCCTTAGAGTTGATTGAAAGCACATGCCTGGGTGAAACAAGACCAGCTCTAACACCACTGGAACAGAATGTAAAGCTTACCACTATGGAGTATAATGAATGAATTCAGAAGCAAGAAGTTGAAGATCAAGTTTTAACTGACAAGACTATGTTTCAGAGATTAATTGGGAGATTGATATATTTAACCCATACTAGGTCGGATATCACCTTTGCAGTTCAACACCTAAGCCAATTCATGAAAGAGCCTAAGAAATTGCATCTTGACGCAACACTAAGGGTTGTAAGATACATCAAGCTAGACCCTGGTCAAGGAATTTTACTGAAAACTGATTCAGATTGTAAACTAAAGGCATATTGTGACTCAGACTGTGCGTCTTGTCCAATGTCTAGGCGGTCTGTTACTGGTTTTTGTATTAAACTTGGAAATTCATTGATTTCCTAGAAATCGAAAAAACAAAATACAGTGGCGAGATCTTCAGCAGAGGCTGAATATAAGAGCATGGCAGTCACAACATCAGAGATAGTATGGTTGAATGGTCTGCTCAAGGAACTTGGAGTATCGTGTCTTGAACCAACCAAGTTGTACTGTGATAGTAAAGCGACTTTACAAATAGCTGCAAATCCTGTGTTTCACGAGCGCACTAAGCACATTGAGATAGATTGTCACTTTATTCGTGACAAGATACAAGAAAGATTGATACAAACAGAGCATATGACTTTAGCAGAACAACCAATAGACTTGCTGACCAAAGCTTTGGGGATACAATAACATAATCATTTTATGTCCAAGTTGGGGGTTATATCTGTATTTAAACCACCACCAACTTGAGGGGAGTGTTGAGATAGTTAATTAGTTAAATGATTTGTTAATCAGTTAGCTGGTTAGTTCATTTAGTTAGTTCAACAGATTTGTTAGTTAGCTGATATGGTTTTATATAAATACTTTGTATTGTTCTAATAATACATGAAACATTTTTCAAATATTTCTAAGTTTACCATATTTTAACACCCCTTTACATGTTCTGTGGTAACCATAGAATTCAATGGAGAAGGCCATAAAGAATAAAGTTGCCAAAGCAACGGTGCATACAATTGATGTCATGTTTCAGGCACTAAGGTTTATATAGAAGTATCCTTTGAGATGAAATATGAATTGATTCTATGGTTTTCTCCCTATGGCTGCTTATTGTCTGTTTGTAGTTAGCGAATTTGGAGCCAAAGTTGTCCCACCTAAAAGAATTCTAAAGATGCTTCATGAACTCTTTGACCATAAAGATCAAAATGTCTGTGCATCCTCCAAAGGGCTAACTCTTGAGCTTTGTTGTTGGATTGGAAAGGATCTTGTCAATTCAATATTGTTTGTGAAGATGCGTGACATTATGGTAAAATAGTCTTAAAATTAGTCTGTTCTAGAAATGTAACCCCCTTAACCCGGCCTAGACGGTCGACCCGAATTAAGAAGATCACACGGGGAAAACCAAAGTCAACCCGAAAGTCAACCTTGATTAACGACCCTTTTTTTATTTTACTCTTGTCTAGATGCACGTTAACCCTAGATATGTTCACAAGTTCATCATACTCAAAGATCATAACAATCAGAGAACATTCAGGGACTCAATCGCACAAATTACAACTTTAGGGACCAAATTGTAAATTCTGAAAATTATAAGGACTTAACCCAAATTAAAGTTACCAATATGAAATTAATCATCTTTCATGCTTCACTGCCAAAATTCAGCACAAACGGACATCTCAAACTCATCCAATTGCATAAACAAGATTCAGGGCCAAAACACAAAGGTTTCAAAACATTTAACCAACAATTTCAGTGCCCAACGGTCGAGTGTTTCGGAACAGGGAAGACCCGTTCCGAAACTGGTACCGAAACAAGGCCTAGTAGTGGCCAAACCGTACCGGAACAGTGCCTTCCGTTTCGGAACGCCCAGGCCATTTCAGGCCCCCGTTCCGATACGGTAACACCTGTTCCGAAACAGGTTGCCCAGATTGCAGAAAAATTGCTGGTTCATCATACAATTGACCCATCAAACATACTCCAAATGCAACCAAACTTTACCAGCAAGTCATTCAACATACAAGGAACATAATTGCATCAACCAATCATCAACATGGCATCAATTATGAAAAACCCCAATTCTATAGGCATGCTTCCTACTTAGCAAACCATTCAAGCATCAATATGCCAAAACCACCTCATAAGGCCAATTACATGTTCCAACCTTATTAACAACATAAAACCAAACTTGTCCAACATACACAATCCCATTAAACATCAACATAAGAAATTCTTCCCCCATTGCCTTTATTATCTATAGCTATTACCGAGACATACATCTCAAGTGGAGCTCTCCTTGAATCCCTTGCCTCTCGCTGTTCCAACTTCAATTATCTGCATTGATGGACAAAAAGGAGCGTAAGCACATAATGCTTAGTGAGGAATGCTCAAAACCAAAACACCATCAATGCAGCGAATCACAAAACCACTTTTAAAAGCATCATAATTTGATAAACCCAAGCAATGTTTGAAAACCCTTTCGACAACATGCTTAACCTCATGCATTTCTCAAACATGAAAACCAACCCTTAGCTTAGAAAGCTAAGTAATCCTTTTCAAAGCACAATCTTGCAAAACCATCTATTTAACCAATCCATGCATGAACATCATCATATGCAAGATTAAATACAAGATCCTTAAAAAGCATTTCCACATCACATCATACTTTTCTCATTCTTGAAAATCATTTCAAAACAAGAAACCTTTTAAACATCACTTGCTCATTCGATTAACTACATGCATTAAACAAATGCAACATATGAACCATAAACTCAACACTTGCATTACATGCCTTTTAAACAAGCCTTCACAAGACTTCAATGCACTAAAGAGATTTCATGCACACATGCACCATTCTCAATAGATTATAAACACTTGTACATGCTAACAAGTAAACATGCATTCATTAAGCATTATTCACTTCTCATGCAACCATGCATCATCTCAAGCATCTCATGCTTCATTACATTCAAGAACATTATATTGGCTTCCAAGTGATAAACCATATCCACTTTTCAACTCAACAACCAATCGGATACGCGGATCACAAGCGTTGTCCCCACGCTTCATACACACTACCAATCTCAAGGTCCCCAAATGGAATTTTAACCACCATTTGACCTTACCATACACAAGGCTCTCATATGGAATTTTAACCACCATATAGCCTTACATTCACAAGGTTCTCATATGGAATTTTAACCACCATATGACCTTAACATGCACAAAATCCCCCATATGGAAATTTAACCACCATATGACCTTAGCATCAACCATTGGTAGTTGTATAACATCACTAACGAGATCCGGGACATACTTCACAAGATCCACACATGGACTTTACACCACCATTGTGATCTTAACAAGCACAAGGTCCTCAAATGGAATTTTAACCACCATTATAACCTTTGCTTACCCAAGGCCCTCGAATGGAATTTTAACCACCATTATGACCTTAAAACCCACCCATGGAATTTTAACCACCATGGTGTACTTAACCATCTCGTTAGTGTACTTGGATGGAGTTACCGGTTCACACTTAACCACTCCACATCCAAGGCGACTTTATTCACGGTGCACCCAATCCTATAGCCGGCTAACTATATCCGATTTAAGTAACCAAGAACCACTTACATCACTTGCCAATATAACCATCTTACCACATTAATCCAATGTTTTACAAGCATAACCCAAATGCTAAAACCAACATTTACCATCATCAATCCACTGTTTTTGAAGCATTACACAAAGCCATTAAACAACATGCAACACTATGCATCAATTCCACAATTTCAATGTACAAAACCAAGGATCTCTTACCTTAAGCATCCTTCACATTTGGCTTTCAAAACCAGCATTAAACCATGCTAAAATATGCTTTCAAAATAGAATTTAAAACATGCAAATCACATGCATTGCATCCAACAATCACAATTGCTTTAAGAACCAATTCACAACACAAGCCAAGAGGGAAAATCCATTTACTTACTCTTGAGCTTAGCAAAGTTATTTAGACTTAAACTAAGCTCCCAAAACCTTCAAACCTTGGTTTTAAAGCTGAAAACCCAACTTCACTCACCGATACACAAAACAAGGCTAGCCAACAAGCCTTCCAAGCATCCGAAACCTTCCACACCACCTCTAATGCTCACGGATCAATCTCCCCTGTTTCAAGCACATAACAACAGAGGATTAATGCATCATAATGCATTAAAAACACCAGCAACATAACTCAACTCGCTGCTCTACACAAATCCAATATTTCGGCTACCAAACACAACCGAAATCACCCCCAAACACTTCCAAAACTTAACCCAGCCAAGATCCATCACTTCTAACCATTTATAAACATCAATTAACATCCAAAAAGAATCTAACCACGTCCTTATACCTCCAGCTATAACAGATCATCAAGATCACTCCAAAAACAACCAAAAACTCAAGCAAAACTTAGGAAAATCAACCTATTCGGGATTGCATTGACAAAACCTCAATTTCACATCAATTTAACATTCATTTAACATCAATTTGACACTTCAAAACACTGCCCAATCAGATCATACGAAATTTCACCAAAATCAAGCAAATCTTGCATTAAAAGCCAAGATCAAGAACACAACCTTAAAACCTTTTATAAAACACAAATCTAGGATTGAGAACTTGGGAATTTCAGTAAAGAACTCAGAGTTTAGAGGAGAAGGACGTTCTTACCTCCAAACTTGAGTTTCTCCCTTTTTGGAACCAAAATCTTGAAAATCCAACTAGCAAATGGTGAGGTTTTGTTGAAGAGATGATTAGAGATCAAATGAGGATTAAAATCTCATGTTTAGACATCAAAATCAGAAGGAAATGCTCTGGAGAAAATGTGTTTGGTTTGAGAGAAAGATGAGAGAAAAATGGAAATGAAACTTTAGGAAAAGTTAGTTAAATGGCTAAAATATCTTTCCCTCCTTTTTACCTTTATTTTAAACTATTAATAAATCATTTAATATTTAAGAAAAATCTGGAGAAACTCCTATTGGGTAAATAGCTCCTTAAAGATTCAAAGTTTCAATCCTTTTTAAAACAGTCACCCAGTTTTCAAAAATTACATTTTGGTCACTAACCCAAAATGTCACTCTTCCAAGCCTCATTTTGCAAAATTGATTCCACCATTCTCTTATATATAATAAAAGAGGATTTTAAGACATTTTCCATATTTTTAATGCAACCCGAACTAGGCTTTCCTAAAAATCACCTTTTATATTCGAACCACACTCTGACCGGTCCGGTCCAAACCCAAAACTTCTAAGCCCAAAATTGGGGTGTTACAACTCTCCCCCCCTTAAGAAATTTCGTCCTCGAAATTTCAACTGGCGAAAAGAGAACAACCAAACTTCTCAAAGCAATACACCAGGCAACACAGGAGACTTAACCACCACTGAACACTCTCCTCACAAAACTCCACCCAAGCTCAACACCACCACATACGGTTCATTAATTCCAGAACACTCAGATGTTAACCACATCTTAACCTCTCACACTTCCGGACTGCACAGAGCCTCAACAACAACCTGAAGAACCTCCAACTTTACAGCATACACCACCCTAACTCACAACTTCCAAAACTTGTTCACACAGTGACACCAACCAATCCAGTTTAGCCACCAAGTAACCCACAACCTACACTGCTTCCAAAACTCCTTGCAAAAACTACTCAACCTCCTTCAGAGATTTTCACAACAAACAGAAATTCTTAAGCAACAACTGCTTACCCAACTTCTCAACATATTGCTGACATTCTCTCACATCCGCTGCTATTATTACCACAACAACTCACCAGGACTACTCACCCATCACCCGATAATCACGTCACAAAACCCCAACCTCGTCTCTACCAGCCGTTCCACATACCATCAGCTGATCTCAACAGGAACTTACTTAATCACAACCAGCCAACCCACTTCTCACAAGAACTCGACCAACCAACAATGGCCTTTGATCTTACATTGCTTCTCCACTTCAAGCTTTAACTACAACACTTACCTTACTAGAACATCGCCCAACCCATACACGTACATATTTAGGTTACGAGACTTCTATTCTCCCAGGCTAAACCTTCTCTACAACCCACAACAAACCTTCTTTTCAACTCCTCAACGGTTACTACGAACCACCACCTACAAAAACAACCCTTCTACTACAACATCAATGCCTAGTTACCTCAGCATCTGGAAACACATCCACTATCTTACTACAACACTTAACACCAAGAAACCACCTCTTCTACTAGCTATTCAAAAACCACTTGGCCGATACTAACACACTGGTAATCTCCCCACCACCATACCGCTAAACTCCTTAAGAGCCAAACACTTTCCTTCTACAAACATGCTACACCGCACTCACTATTACTAACAACTTGCTTAATACCCTCCACAACTTCTAACATTCTCCTAGCACCAAAACAACCTCTAAAAACCCATCATCCAACCTAACTCTATCACAGCACTAACAGACTCGATTAGTTATTAGCGAGTGTGAACGTTGTATGCATGGTCACCAATATGCCCTACCAATGCCTGATGTACATGTATGCAAAACCTCTAATGTCATGTCACATGTATGCATGGACCAGTACATATATAATATAGCATATAACAAATGATTTTAATTGTGCATGTATGCTGGTTCACACCCTCCAATAACATCCTCAGAATCCGTCTAAGAACAACCTCCTATCTCACTTCTAACTTGACCAACTCCATCATTCTAACAACCCACTATCCACAAGATACTCACTAATGCCCTTTTCACACTAGAATTGTTTCCAAAACAACAACAACTACTACCCCAATCATGCTAGCAACGAAACCATACTCATTACGCAAGGAAAAACCAAACCAAAACCAAACTAAGATAACTAGAACAAAGGTTACTTAACAAGGTTACCCGAACACACCTCACTACCCCGGAGCTTCGACAGACGAGCTCTCTTCCTCGCAGAACCATCATTCTCCAGCCGCACCGCTGCAGCATCAGCTAACACACTAAGGTCATCACCATCTCCCTGCGATAAAGAACCCTGGCTACCCCGAGCCAACTTCAAACAATTACGTCTCAAATGTCCAACAGACCCACAATTCCAGCAGACTTCACTTTTCAAGCTCCTTACAACTTTCTGCCCTTCCTTCAACCCTCGAATTTTGTCTCGGCCGTGCCCACGACCCTTCAGAGACCCTTCTGCTACCACTGAAGCTGATTTTACCACATGAGGACAATCTCGCTTCACATGCTCTTTAGAACCACAGTTCCAACAAGCACCTGCGCCCCAACAACCTCCGACATGGCGCCTTCCACAACGGTCACACACCGGTAGCTGAGCTTCCACTTCCTGACCAAGCAGCACTTGCCCCAGATCTGCACTACCACTCAGACCTTGATTCAAGCAAAAACTTCCATCACGTAGCCTCTTACACTGCTTAACCCTTGGAAATTTCTCTCCAAGATACCTTTCATAAAAGGCAGATACAAAGAAATCCCAATCAATGTCGTGGATGTGCGATGCCACAGCCACAGATGTCCACCAGGCACAAGCGTCCTCCAACATCAACGTAACAACACTTCCCAGCTTACAGGCATAATCACAACCTTCCTGATCCAAAATCAGAACTACACTGGCTAACCAAGCCTCAAACGACTCAGGTGTCGAACCATGATACTCCACAACTCCCAAATCATACAAACGCTATTTCGACAAACCCGCACATCCCAAAACCGGCACGTCTACAGGCCTTACTATTACTACAGCCTGAGATGTTCCCAACACCTCTTGAACAAAAGGTGATGAACTTTTCATTACAGAACCAACTTCTTCCTCCTGCCTCACCACCTCAACACCAGGCACAGAAAACTGAGACGAAACACCTCCATTAAAAGGTGAATTCCACGCCTTAATAACCTGCTCTAAGGCAGCAACCATCTCACCCAACTGCCATTCTTTCATCGATTTCACCATGCTATTAACAGCAAACAATCACAACAAAACAAACAAATCGGTCAGACCAGCTTTAAGCAAGGATTCAAACTCCAACTCCAAAATAACACAATAGCTATAATAATAAGGCAATGGGTATCCCGAATCCTCCCCTTTTACATGACATATCAGTCAATGAAAACATGGATATCACAACATCAAGCATATCAATCAACATATTCGATCATGCTTTCATCAAACAACATCCACTCGCCACAGCATAGCATCATCAATAACATGTACCTTACACTTTCATTATTCATTAAATCAGCTCATAACACCAGCACAACATCAGCACAAATCCACATTAACTCAATGAAGATTCACAATCAAAAGCATGCTTGAAAACATCAACAATTCACTCCAAAAATACGCATTTCAACCGGCTTTCAACTACACATCAGCACAACAACTTACCATTTCCCCAAACATTCGCAACTCAGCTCTGATACCCCCTTAACCCGGCCTAGACGGTCGACCCGAATTAAGAAGATCACACGGGGAAAACCAAAGTCAACCCGAAAGTCAACCTTGATTAACGACCCTTTTTTTATTTTACTCTTGTCTAGATGCACGTTAACCCTAGATATGTTCACAAGTTCATCATACTCAAAGATCATAACAATCAGAGAACATTCAGGGACTCAATCGCACAAATTTCAACTTTAGGGACCAAATTGTAAATTCTGAAAATTATAAGGACTTAACCCAAATAAAAGTTACCAATATGAAATTAATCATCTTTCATGCTTCACTGCCAAAATTCAGCACAAACGGACATCTCAAACTCATCCAATTGCATAAACAAGATTCAGGGCCAAAATGCAAAGGTTTCAAAACATTTAACCAACAATTTCAGTGCCCAACGGTCGAGTGTTTCGGAACAGGGAAGACCCGTTCCGAAACGCGGGACCGTTCCGAAACTGGTACCGAAACAAGGCCTGGCAGTGGCCAAACCGTACCGGAACAGTGCCTTCCGTTTCGGAACGCCCATGCCATTTCAGGCCCCCGTTCCGATACGGTAACACCTGTTCCGAAACAGGTTGCCCAGATTGCAGAAAAATTGCTGGTTCATCATACAATTGACCCATCAAACATGCTCCAAATGCAACCAAACTTTACCAGCAAGTCATTCAACATACAAGGAACATAATTGCATCAACCAATCATCAACATGGCATCAATTATGAAAAACCCCAATTCTATAGGCATGCTTCCTACTTAGCAAACCATTCAAGCATCAATATGCCAAAACCACCTCATAAGGCCAATTACATGTTCCAACCTTATTAACAACATAAAACCAAACTTGTCCAACATACACAATCCCATTAAACATCAACATAAGAAATTCTTCCCCCATTGCCTTTATTATCTATAGCTATTACCGAGACATACATCTCAAGTGGAGCTCTCCTTGAATCCCTTGCCTCTCGCTGTTCCAACTTCAATTATCTGCATTGATGGACAAAAAGGAGCGTAAGCACATAATGCTTAGTGAGGAATGCTCAAAACCAAAACACCATCAATGCAGCGAATCACAAAACCACTTTTAAAAGCATCATAATTTGATAAACCCAAGCAATGTTTGAAAACCCTTTCGACAACATGCTTAACCTCATGCATTTCTCAAACATGAAAACCAACCCTTAGCTTAGAAAGCTAAGTAATCCTTTTCAAAGCACAATCTTGCAAAACCATCTATTTAACCAATTCATGCATGAACATCATCATATGCAAGATTAAATACAAGATCCTTAAAAAGCATTTCCACATCACATCATACTTTTCTCATTCTTGAAAATCATTTCAAAACAAGAAACCTTTTAAACATCACTTGCTCATTCGATTAACTACATGCATTAAACAAATGCAACATATGAACCATAAACTCAACACTTGCATTACATGCCTTTTAAACAAGCCTTCACAAGACTTCAATGCACTAAAGAGATTTCATGCACACATGCACCATTCTCAATAGATTATAAACACTTGTACATGCTAACAAGTAAACATGCATTCATTAAGCATTATTCACTTCTCATGCAACCATGCATCATCTCAAGCATCTCATGCTTCATTACATTCAAGAACATTATATTGGCTTCCAAGTGATAAACCATATCCACTTTTCAACTCAACAACCAATCGGATACGCGGATCACAAGCGTTGTCCCCACGCTTCATACACACTACCAATCTCAAGGTCCTCAAATGGAATTTTAACCACCATTTGACCTTACCATACACAAGGCTCTCATATGGAATTTTAACCACCATATAGCCTTACATTCACAAGGTTCTCATATGGAATTTTAACCACCATATGACCTTAACATGCACAAGGTCCCCCATATGGAATTTTAACCACCATATGACCTTAGCATCAACCATTGGTAGTTGTATAACATCACTAACGAGATCCGGGACATACTTCACAAGATCCACACATGGACTTTACACCACCATTGTGATCTTAACAAGCACAAGGTCCTCAAATGGAATTTTAACCACCATTATAACCTTTGCTTACCCAAGGCCCTCGAATGGAATTTTAACCACCATTATGACCTTAAAACCCACCCATGGAATTTTAACCACCATGGTGTACTTAACCATCTCGTTAGTGTACTTGGATGGAGTTACCGGTTCACACTTAACCACTCCACATCCAAGGCGACTTTATTCACGGTGCACCCATCCTATAGCCGGCTAACTATATCCGATTTAAGTAACCAAGAACCACTTACATCACTTGCCAATATAACCATCTTACCACATTAATCCAATGTTTTACAAGCATAACCCAAATGCTAAAACCAACATTTACCATCATCAATCCACTGTTTTTGAAGCATTACACAAAGCCATTAAACAACATGCAACACTATGCATCAATTCCACAATTTCAATGTACAAAACCAAGGATCTCTTACCTTAAGCATCCTTCACATTTGGCTTTCAAAACCAGCACTAAACCATGCTAAAATATGCTTTCAAAACAGAATTTAAAACATACAAATCACATGCATTGCATCCAACAATCACAATTGCTTTAAGAACCAATTCACAACACAAGCCAAGAGGGAAAATCCATTTACTTACTCTTGAGCTTAGCAAAGTTATTTAGACTTAAACTAAGCTCCCAAAACCTCCAAACCTTGGTTTTAAAGCTGAAAACCCAACTTCACTCACCGATACACAAAACAAGGCTAGCCAACAAGCCTTCCAAGCATCTGAAACCTTCCACACCACCTCTAATGCTCACGGATCAATCTCCCCTGTTTCAAGCACATAACAACAGAGGATTAATGCATCATAATGCATTAAAAACACCAGCAACATAACTCAACTCGCTGCTCTACACAAATCCAACATTTCGGCTACCAAACACAACCGAAATCACCCCCAAACACTTCCAAAACTTAACCCAGCCAAGATCCATCACTTCTAACCATTTATAAACATCAATTAACATCCAAAAAGAATCTAACCACGTCCTTATACCTCCAGCTATAACAGATCATCAAGATCACTCCAAAAACAACCAAAAACTCAAGCAAAACTTAGGAAAATCAACCTATTCGGGATTGCATTGACAAAACCTCAATTTCACATCAATTTAACATTCATTTAACATCAATTTGACACTTCAAAACACTGCCCAATCAGATCATACGAAATTTCACCAAAATCAAGCAAATCTTGCATTAAAAGCCAAGATCAAGAACACAACCTTAAAACCTTTTATAAAACACAAATCTAGGATTGGGAACTTGGGAATTTCAGTAAAGAACTGAGAGTTTAGAGGAGAAGGACGTTCTTACCTCCAAACTTGAGTTTCTCCCTTTTTGGAACCAAAATCTTGAAAATCCAACTAGCAAATGGTGAGGTTTTGTTGAAGAGATGATTAGAGATCAAATGAGGATTAAAATCTCATGTTTAGACATCAAAATCAGAAGGAAATGCTCTGGAGAAAATGTGTTTGGTTTGAGAGAAAGATGAGAGAAAAATGGAAATGAAACTTTAGGAAAAGTTAGTTAAATGGCTAAAATATCTTTCCCTCCTTTTTACCTTTATTTTAAACTATTAATAAATTATTTAATATTTAAGAAAAATCTGGAGAAACTCCTATTGGGTAAATAGCTCCTTAAAGATTCAAAGTTTCAATCCTTTTTAAAACAGTCACCCAGTTTTCAAAAATTACATTTTGGTCACTAACCCAAAATGTCACTCTTCCAAGCCTCATTTTGCAAAATTGATTCCACCATTCTCTTATATATAATAAAAGAGGATTTTAAGACATTTTTCCATATTTTTAATGCAACCCGAACTAGGCTTTCCTAAAAATCACCTTTTATATTCGAACCGCACTCTGACCGGTCCGGTCCAAACCCAAAACTTCTAAGCCCAAAATTGGGGTGTTACAAGAAATGCCTTTTAACAGCTAGGCTGAGCTTGTGAATGTAACTAGTACTGCCAAACCATCACGGAATATAAGGTAAATTCTTTCATTTTAGGAGTATAATTATGCATTGTGCTGTATATGGATGTATTTAAAGCTATGCCCCGTTGCATCTTTGCTGTTAGTGCACTAAGGTAGGGTAAGAGAATAAAGTACCTTGAAAGAGTCATGCTCATTTTTTCTTTGAAATCTTGAAGTTGATAGAGCAATCTTAAATCTGGTTTCTACATGCACAAAAAAGAAAACAAAAGAAAAGAAAATGAAGCTTATGACAATCAGAAGAAATATAACACTTAAACCTTAACTAGTATTGACCATTTTGAGCTGTCAATAAGGGTTTCAACCATTGAAAGTGTGTCGATTGTAGCTCGTATGTTAGAGTGACTTTAGTATAAGTTCAGAATTTTAACAATTACCTTCAGGGATTAGTAAAACTGTATTCTTTTATATATTCAAATAATTGATTGACTTATTGGTCTGATGTTTTACATTAGTATTATTCTTTTCGTAGTCATATATGTCATGTAAATGCACTAGAAAATTCAATTAAGAGCATATTAGTATGTATTTGTGATGTTTCACGTGTTCAGTCTTATAGAGTTCACGATTGCATGTCCCCATTCACTACAATAGTTATATTTTCTTTTTTTCCTTGTGATTATCTGTCGTAAAAAAATTATGATTTTATACATCAGTTTGCAGTGTTTAGGTCAGCTTTATTAGATCTTAAATCCTTCATTATCCTTTTCAGATCTAAGCAAGACAGGGAACCAGAACTTGAGACTGTTTCTGAAGCTACTGGCCTTGGTGCTGTTGAAGAATCTGAAGCTGATAACATGTATTTTATTGTGAACTTAGATTGCACAATTTTATGATATTTTGTAATAAAGCTAATCTCGTACTTTTGGTTTGTATGTGAGCTTGTTGATCCAGTTGATATATTAACTCCTCTGGAGAAGTCTGAATTTTGGGATGGATTGGTTAGTACTGTTCTCATACTATTTATTTTGAGTAATTGCAACACTTCACTAGTTATTCTGAAAATAGGTAATTAAGCTGCATACTATCTCCTCTCTTTATAAACGCCTCATGTCTTGTAGAAAGCTACCAAGTAGTCAAAAAGAAAGGAGGCTGTTGCTGAACTCACAAAGCTTGCATCGACGAAAAAGATAGCTCATGGTGATTCTACGAAAGTTTGCCGAACTTTGAAGAAGATTTTTTCTCCTTAGTCCTTTGTGTAACACCCCATTTTAGCCCCAATTTGAAAACCCTAATTATGAGAATTCCCAATTAGAAACCCTAGAAATTGGGGGAAAATTCGGAATTTAACCTAATCTAAATTTGGGACCTAATTGAATAAATTAAAAGTTTGGTGGTTATTTTGTTAGGCGGGCAAAAGTAGAGACCCTCCTTTCGTAATTTGCCCATTTATCTAGGGTAAAAACTGTTTTGTTCTATTTGGGTATATGTGCACCGCTCTTCCTCATTATCTAATAAAATAATAATAAAAAACCCAAAACATATCAACCCTTTCCCCATTCTTTTCGTTGAAGCTCCAGCCAGGGAGATTGCGTCGACCGTTCGTCGTTTCGCGGCCACCAGTGGGATCCTTGTGGCCATCCGATCAAAACCCACTGTAGGGAATTTCGTTCACTGCCTCCTATCATCGGAACGAGAGGCTTGAAAGCTTCGTTTTTTGCTCTGCCGCCGCCGTTCTCTGTCTGCGTCGCCGTTGTTCTCTGCGCGCGCGTCGTGTCCGTCCGTGATTGGGTGAGTCGTGGTTTGTGGTTGGGCTTCGGGTTTACCGTCGCCACCGAGTTGGTCGTGGCCGGTAAAGCTGTGGCTGCCGTTGGGTTCACGGGTTGTGCCGTGGGGGTTGGTGCACCGTCGGGATCTGGTTAGGGTTTTGTGTTGGGTGGTTGTTGGATATAAACTGAACTGGTTGGGTGTGTTGGACCGGACCAGGCGGGTGAGTTGAACCAGACCAGTGGGCTGATGCAGGCTGACGTCATCTAACGTTGTTGCTGATGTAGGCTGACGTCAGCGATGACGTCATCCTAGTCAGCGATGACGTCAGCGTTGACTTTTTGCGTTGACTTTTTCGGTTGAGTCCACCTTTATATTTTTCAACGTTCTGGTTTCGTTGCCGCTGTCCGTTTCTTCAGATTCGAACCCGAAATGCCTTTTTGGATCAATTTATTTGTTGAACTCAGAATTTTGTTAAATGTTACATCAGAGTTTGACTCATATATTTTTGGTGTTCAGGTGACGTGGACTCTGACCCCGAGATTTTACCTCCTCCTCTGCCAGGCAGACCTCTGGTGGCACAGTCTTCGAGATTTGCTAGTAAGATTTCTGTCAAGCGTAGTTTATTCGAATTTGGCATAGTAGGAAGTCTTATATAGTGTTCTTTGTTTTTAGGAGTTGATTCTGTTCGACCTACCGCTAGGGCTGAGCGTGGGAGATGTCACTATCGACGTTGACTATTTAGCTGCCTAAGGTGTGTTCTTTGTCTGTGCTACATGTCTTTGATGTTTGAGTGCATGATATGAATGATTTATATATCTGTGTGTTATTCTGCTCTGTTATCTGATAAATATTGCATGACTCGACTATATGCTATTTTGCTCTGTTATCTGACTATAATGTATGACTCAGATGCTGTGATCATGCTATGTAACACATATCGGAATCGAATTATTATGTACATGCATTTTAGTTATTTAACAAGATTGCATTCAGACTCTGAAATCGGATTACATGTCATATCATTGGGTTGGGATATTGTACGGAGGAAGCCTAGCGACTTCATCCTTCGGGTTGAACTTCAGTTTGGATTAGTAGTTCCATCTTTCGAGACGAGTTCTGCTTCGGACACGGTGTTGAGGTGTAGAGTGGTTCAGGGGAACCTCACTCTTCGGACGGTAATGTAGATGGGTGTATGTCATGCTATGATATATGTATGCATTGGTTGTAATACTTCGGAATATCTGTTAATTCTTGATTGTGATGTTATTGTTGGATTGACTTCTGTTATGCACTTTAGAGACACACTGAGCTTTATAGCTGACTTCCCCTTAGTATCTGTTTCAGATTTCCAGACTTAGGTTTCGGTTCTTGAAGGACCTCGTACGAACAATATTTGATACTATTTATCAGTATGTTTTGTTCTAGACTTATATTTAATTATCTAAGTATTTTCAGATTTGATTGTAAATGTGGACTTTGGACATTTATTACTTTTGGGTTTTGATAACTATTTTTAGCATGCTTGGTTTTAAGTTGAAACATTTAAGGATATTATTATAACTGAATAATAATTTCGACATGGTTTTTCATAAATAACCTTACTTGAGGGGAAAGTTTCCAAATCGTCAATTTCAATTTGTTATAAACCCTAAGGTCAAAATAGGGGGTTACACTTTGTAATAACATGATTGCAGTAGTCTCTTGTATTGGGACAAGATTGTTTTGTTTCCATCAGAATAGGGATAGAAGTTCCACTTGTGCGTTCGTTAACTTTGAACTGGGTGGCATTCTGCATCGAAACAAGTAACAAAGCTTATGATGTAGCTATTCCATGCAGGCTTCTAAAGGTTCTTTGTTAGGAAATTAGCTGTAGCATGCTTAGTAGGAAGAGGCCTGTATATGCAGCTCTAAGTGTTGAAATTCCTAGAATCAAGGGACATAATCTTTTTCCTTATTTCTAGGAGTTTGCTTTATGTAAATAATCACTAATCTAATTCCATGATCTTAGGAATCATTTCCTATCTTAGACTAATTCTTCCTTATAAATTGTCAGTTACTGTTAGAGCAATAAAAAAGTAAGAAATTCATTTCTTCTCATATTTGTTCATGGCATCAAAGCTATAGGACTCATTCGATCCTAATATTCTCTTCCTCTCTAGAAATCACCATTGTGTTATTTTCTTCCTATGGCAGAACACCCAGAAACTCTTTCCAAATTTGAACCCTCACATGTTACCCAAACCATAAATCAACCAATCCCTCTTGGTGACATGAGTTCCTCCCTTATAATCACCAACCATCGTTTAGATGGAAAAAAATTCTACAGTGGTCTCAATCAGTACTAATGGTTATTCGAGGCCGTGGGAAATTATGGCATATCAATGGAGAAATTCCTCAACCAACTATCACAGGCCCTACTTATGCTACATCAACAACTCAATCGTGATGGCTTGGTTAATTAATTCGATGGAAAGCCACATAAGCTGTACCTATCTCCTATTCAAGACTACAAAAGAAATGGGGAATGCAGTGAAGGAAAACTATTTTGATCTGGGAAAAGCTTCCCAAGTATTTGAGATCAAATTAAAATTGAAGGACATTCGACAAGGGACACTTGAGGTAACTCATTACTATAACAACTTGAAGATCTTGTGGCAGGAACTTGACATGTACTATGAAGCAGACTATGGTGAAGGTTTGGAACACTCCAAGTTTATAACACACCTCAACAACGAAAGACTCTATGATTTCCTTCCAGGACTGAATCAGGATTTGGATGAAGTTCATGGACGAATTTTGGCATAACTCCTCTTCCTGCCATTGGTGAAGCTTTTGCAGAAGTTCGAAGAGAAGGAAAATCGTCGTCGGGTTATGATGGGAGATAATAAGGACCCAAAACCAGTGACCACCACTAGACATCCTCCTGTTGAAACCTCAACCCTTGTATCTAGGGGTCCTCAATTCCAAAAGAGGAGTGACTCGGGTCAAAGCCGAACGGGAGAACGACCTTGGTGTAGCCACTGCAACCGCGCTGGTCACACTAGAGAGAAATGTTTAAACTCTATGGGTACCTTGGAAACACAAAAAATTAGAGAGATACCAAGGCTCTTTTGTCATCCAACACTTCATCCTCTACAGAAAGTACCTTCGATGTTCGCCTAACCAAATATCAACTCGAAGCCCTACACAAGATACTTGAAACATCCACTGCTCATAGATCCTTGGCTATTCAAGGTACTGCCTTTAATATCACTTCTGATTCCAGTAATCAATCCTCTTGGATCCTGGATTCAGGTGCCTCCGACCACATGACAAGTAACTCATCCATGTTCCACAGCTACATCCATTGTCACAACCAATCTCGTATCCGAATAGCTGATGGTTCATACTCGCCTGTTGCTGGAACTGGGGCAGTTCAACTCACTGAAAATCTCTCTAGACAAAGTCTTACATGTCCCAAATTTACCCTGCAATTTACTGTCAGTTAGTAAACTAATTGAGGATAATGCTGCTCTTGTTGAATTTTCTGCTCTTGGTTGTGTTGTACAGGAACAAAAATCGGGGAAGATGATTGGCACTGCTAAGGTTGAGGATGGACTCTACATATGGAATAAAGACAATAAAAATAGTTTTCAAGGAAGTTTGGGTCTATCTGCTTCACACGAGGACCCAATTATGCTGTGGCACCGTAGGCTAGGACATCGAAACTTCCTGTACATGAAACATTTGCTTCCACTGTTATTTCGAAATAAAAATCCAAATTCCCTAAAGTGTGAAATCTGCCAACTTTCAAAACATACTCGTGTTCCTTATACATTAAAACCTTACAACCAATCCCAACCTTTCTCCTTAATACATAGTGATCTATGGGGGGATAGCCGAGTGAAAAATATTACAGGAGTTAGATGGTTTATAACTTTTATTGATGACCATACTAGAGTTTGTTGGGTTTATCCCCTCAAAGAAAAGTCTGAAACACCCAACGTATTTCAAAACTTTCATTCAATGATTAGAACCCAATTCAATTCCACCATACATACGCTCCGCACCGATACTGGAAGATAGTACTTCAACTCTGTTTTAAGTCCTTACCTTGCAGAATAAGGCATCATACACCAAAGCTCCTGTCGAGATACACAACAACAAAATGGAATTTCTTAAAAAAAACTGGCACCTATTAGATGTTGCTCGAGCCCTAATGTTTACCACAAATATACCAAAATACCTATGAGGAGAGGCTATCCTTACCGCATGCTACCTAATCAACTGAATGCCATCCAAAGTCCTTCAATTTCAAACACCTTTAAATACCCTTTAAAAGGCTTTCCCCCTTTTTCGTGTTCCTACCTTACCGGCTAAAATACTCGGGTGCAAAGCCTTTGTCCATAATCACCAACCTAACCTATTTAAACTTGACCCTCATGCTCATGCTTGTGTTTTTATTGGCTACTCCCCTACGCAAAAAGGGTACAAATGTTACTCACCTACTTTGCATCGTGTATTTGTTTCTCGAGATGTAACCTTCTTTGAAATAGAACCATATTTTTCAGCAACTCATCTTCAGGGGAGATTCTCAATGAAGATGAGACCCTTAATACCCTCCTCATTACTCCACCAGCCGAACCTAATCTACCACAAAATTTGCATACAAATGATATCCTCATAATTCCTGAGCAGCAAATTCCCCTCACACATCAGCACAGTGATAATCCTAGTCCTAAAAGTTCAGATTTCCCCACTGAAAAACAGAAGAAACAACAACAACTTGCCCTTGAAACTCAGCAACACTGTGCTCCTGAACTCCTTGTTTATTCACAGCGTCGTTACTCTCCTAAAACTAACATAGCAGTGCAAAATTCATCCACAACCGAAGACTATTCTACAACAGAAGTAACCCTTGATTCTCCATCTATTGATAGCCCAATTGCTATTCGAAAAGGCATAAGGACCTGCACCCAACACCCTATCTCTCGGTTTGTGTCTTATGGAAATTTATCCAAGTCATACAAGAACTTTGTGACAAATATCAACCATGTAAAAACTCCAAGGGATGTGAAGGAAGCTCTTGAATCACCCGAATGGAAACATGATGTAATGGAAGAAATGAGTGCTCTAAAAAACAATGGAACATGGGAAATCTCGGATCTGCCTAAAGGGAAAAAGACAGTAGGCTGCAAATGGATTTCCACCACCAAATTCAAAGCTGATGGAAATATTGACCGGCACAAGGCTCAACTTGTGGCAAAGGGATTCACTCAGACATTTGGGCTCGACTATGATGAGACTTTTGCTCACGTTGCCAAACTTAATACTATTCGGGTTCTCCTGTCACTTGCTGCAAATCTTGATTGGCCCTTGACTCAATTGGATTTTAAAAATGCCTTCCTAAATGGTGAATTAGCCAAGGAAGTGTATATGGACTTTCCACTAGGATTCGAAGAAGAAAAGGTCGGGTATGCAGGTTAAAGAAATCACTATATGGGTTGAAACAGTCCCCAAGAGCTTGGTTTAGTCGATTTGCCAAAGCTATGACCAGCATGGCGTATATCCAAGAACAAACAAACCACACTATGTTCTACAAACACTCGAAGGAAGGTAAATGCTCCATCCTTATAGTCTATGTTGACGATATCATCCTAATAAAATATGATTCGAATGAAATCAAATGCTTAAAAGAGTTTCTTAGCACTGAATTTGAACTTAAGGACTTGGGAAATCTAAAGTACTTTCTTGGAATGGAAGTAGCAAAGTCTCAGATAGGTATCTCCATCTTACAAGGAAAGTATGTTCTAGATTTACTAAAGGGCACTGGCATGTTGGGCTGCAGACCTGCAGAGACCCCAATGGAATTCAATCTGAAGCTTGGAACTAATGAAGATGGAGAGGAAATAGACATGAGGAGATATCAATGACTCGTGAGAAAACTTATCTATCTATCTCACACTCGTCCTGACATTGCTTTTAGTGTGAGTGTTATCAGCAAATATATGCATAATCCAAGGGAGAAACATCTAGAGGCTGTCCATAGGGTGTTGAGATATTTGAAAGGAACCCCAAGCAAGGGCATACACTTCAAGAAAACAACAGTCGATATGTGGACATCTACACAGATGCAGATTGGGCATGTTCGGTGAATGATAGACGGTATACAAACGGTTACTGCAGCTACGTGTGGGGTAACCTTGTGACGTGGAGAAGTAAAATACAATCTGTTGTAGCCCGTAGTAGTGTTGAAGCTAAATATCGAGTTGTGTCACATGGTATATGCGAGGGAATTTGGATACGACGACTAATGGGGGAATTAAAAATGCCTTACACCAGACCTATGAAACTGTACTGTGACAATCAGACAGCAGTGAGCATAATATACAATCCGGTTCACCATGATAGTACCAAACATGTATAAATAGATCGCCATTTCATCAAAGAGAAGGTCGAATCAGGGGAAGTATGACCTACCTACCAACTAAACAAAAAGTTGCAGACTTGTTTACTAAGAGCCTAAACAAGAACATGTTTGAAGATCTCACTAGCAAGCTGGGTTTGATGAACATCTACACTCCAGCTTGAGGGGGAGTGTTAGAATTCCTAGAATCAAGGGACAAAATCTTTTTCCTTATTTCTAGGAGTTTTCTTTATGTAAATAGTCACTAATCTAATTCTCTGATCTTAGGAATCATTTCCTATCTTAGACTAATTCTTCCTTATAAATTGTCAGTTACTGTTAGAGCAATAAAAAAGTAAGAAATTCATTTCTTCTCATATTTGTTTAGCAAGATTTTATTATTCAAGGAAAATACTTAAATTGATTCTCAAACTTTCCTAAAACAATTGAAAAAGCTCTTGAATTCTTGTTTTTTTTTGAATAAAACGGCACCACCTGAAGAATTTATTATAAAATAAAGAAAAACAAAAAACGAAACGTCTAGAGAAATAAACACACAAAGCAACAAGCATCAGTGGGTACATCTTCCCAAAACTGCCTTAAAGGAAAAGCAAAACCCAAAAGACTTCAGACGATCAAGCTCTTTCGATTCCACGAAGCAAAAGCCATAATCCACTGATCAGAGAGAAGCAAAAAGGGGAAAAATCATTCTAATAAACCCCGTTCAGAAGCAAAAAATCCAAAACCAACTCTGTTAAGGTGGATCCAGAAACCGTTGGTCTTCATCCACCGCTTGGAGTACCGCCACCGGCGCGTCCTCGATCCAGAACAGATCCTCATGAGCTCTTCGTCCACAGGCCGCCATTGCATGTGCAGTCCGATTCCCACTCCGTCCAACAAAAACAAACTCATACCGTCGGAAGCGTCGAGCGATATCCTTAGCTTCTGCTACCAACGGCCTGACCACTGACAGGTTGTCCGACGGCGATCTCAACTTCTCAATGACAGTACGACTGTCGCCTTCAACCACAACCTCCTGGAAGCCCAGATCTGCTGTGAAACGGAGCCCCTGAATACAGGCGACCACCTCTGCCTCAAAAGCTGTAGCAACCCTATTATTTGCCTGGTGAGACGATCCTAAGACTTGCCCTAAGCTATTTCTATAAATAATCCCTGACCAGGATTTATTTTCATTGATACAGAAACTAGCGTCGAAATTTAACTTGACGAAGGGCTCAATTGGGGGAGACCATGAATCACCGGCTCTCGTTTGAGGATGAGACAAGGAAGACGACACCGTTTGAAGTTCTGTAGAATACCCCTTATTGAAAGTAACCATTGTAAGGGCATCCTGACTCCCTCCCTCATGAATTAGCTTATTTCGTGCAAACCATAGACTCCATACTGTGACTACTACTTCAACATGTCTGGATTTTTGCACATTATGAAACACCCACACTAACCACGTAGAATATAATAGGGTATTCTGCTGTGGCCATTGAAAATGTAATAAATCCCAAACACTTTTAGCAAATGAACAATTAAGAGCCACATGAACCACATCCTCAGTAACAACAAAGCATCTCGGACACGAGCTGGAAGAAGCTACTCGCTTTATACATAGGTTATGCATAGTAGGGACATAGTTCATAATAAACTTCCAGATTGTAATATTGATTTTTGAAGGACAATTCAAATTCCATAAGTTTTTAAAAAGAAACTTGAAATTAACATCAAAAACCTGACTATTTAAGAGAAGACGATATGCACTTCGCACCGAGTATATACCTGACAATTCGCCTCCCCAAACATGAACGTCTTCTTGTCCCACAACTGAGAAGCGAATGGATAGAATAGAATTTGCATCATCCATGTTAAAAATACTTCGAATCAAAGGCTCGTTCCATTGTCGTCGAGGAGCGTCAATTAAGTCAGCCACAACCTGAAGTTCCGGCACAGAGGGGGAAGAAATCAAACGAGGAGGAATACCCGGGAGCCAGTAATCATTCCAAATGGACACCGAGCGGCCAACATCAACCTTCCAGAGGAGGCCCAGTTCCAGAGTTTGCTTTGAGGCCCATAAGCTCCTCCAAATATACGACAGATTCGACCCAATCCTAGAATGCATGAAATCCACCGTAGGAAAGTATCTAGCTTTTAGGAGTCGTGCCACAAGGGACGTTGGGTTAGATAGTAATCTCCAACCTTGTTTTGCCAGCAAGGCAATATTGAACTTACCCATATCACGGAAGCCCATCCCACCTTCTTCCTTAAGAATACATAGATCACTCCATGAACACCAGTGTATACCTCGTTTGTCAGACTTCTTTTGCCACCAGTATCTAGCAAATTTAGCCTGAAGCTCCTGACATAGCGATTTAGGCAATAGAAAAACCGACATCGCATAAAGAGGCAACGCTTGAAGAACATCCTTGATGTATACTTCCTTTCCTCCCAAAGAAAGTAGTCTAGGGGACCATGTAGATAGGCTCTTAGAACATTTTTCAGCCAAAAACGTTAAGGAGCGTTTTTTATTTCGTCCCACCATTGATGGCAAACCTAAATATTTGTCAGGACAAGATTGCATTTGGACAGCCAAAATACGACAAACATCATCTTTGTTTGCATCAATCACATTAGAACTGAAATAAACCGAAGACTTAGAGAAATTGATACACTGACTAGAGCACCGTAAATAGTGTTCCAATAACTCCTTTAAACGCACCGCTCCCACTACCAATGCCTCTCCAAAGATTATACTATCATCCGCAAATAGCAAATGCGAGATAAGTGGAGCCCCTCTAGCTATCCGAGCCCCCCAAGCATTCCATTTGATACAACACCATGTAGCAGGGCAAAAAGGCCTTCACTACAAATAATAAATAGGTATGGGCTAAGAGGGTCTCCTGGCTGAAGACCCCTTGTGAGCACAAAACTCTCACTTATGCCCCCATTTATTACAACAACATAGTTCACCGTACGAACACACTTAGAGATTAGGGAGACCCACTGATCTGCAAAACCCATCTTCCTCATTATAGCATCTAAAAAAGGCCACTCAACCATGTCATAGGCCTTACTCATATCTGGTTTTAGTGCAAAAGATCCCCTCTTTCCCGTTCGCCTATTCTTAAAACAATGGAGAACCTCATACGTTGCTATAATGTTGTTGGATATTAGACGGCTCGGAAGGAAAGAACATTGGGCCTCGTCGATACAAGCCGATAGAGCATGTTGGAAACGATTGGCAAGGACCTTTGTAATAATCTTGTAAAGGATGTTGCACAAACTGATAGGACGAAATTGGGACATGCTGGTTGGATCGTCTACCTTAGGCACAAGAACAATGTGAGTAGAGTTTATTTCCGAAATGTCTTGTAGACCAAGAATGACATCAATACAGAACTCAGCGACTTCCTGCCCAACGATATGCCAAAACCTCTGATAGAAAATAGCCCCAATGCCGTCTTCACCAGATGCCTTCAAGGGACCCATCGATCGGACTGCAACTAAGACCTCTTCACGAGAAAATGCGCATAATAAAGTTCTGTTCATTTCTGGAGTCACTCGCACATCAATCTCATCCAGAATTGCAGAAGGGTCTTCAACACCCTTCATCGTGTAGAGAGTTTTAAAATAATCCACCGCTGCTACGAAAATATCCTCATCAGAATCTAAAATTTCATCATTCGCACCCCGTAGCTTCCGAATGAGATTACGGTTCCGACGTTGAGAAGAAAAACTGTGGAAAAATCCCGTGTTACGATCCCCATTCTTGAGCCAATTCGCTCGAGCCCTCTGCTCCCAATATAACTCTTTCCGATCTGCCTCAAGATTCAGAGCAACTTTTGTATCTAATATTTCCCCAAGTACCTCATCAGAAGGATGTAAATCATTTAATTCTTTGAGCCTCGCCTTTAAATCAGTTACTGTAATCCTCTTCTCCTTCCGTAACGTCCAAAACCAGAGATTAAGACCTTCACCAACCTGTCGTAGACGGTTTGGAACTGAGCCAACGGATGTATTCCAAAGACGTGAAACTTCATGTTCACACGATTCCTCAACCAACCAAGCAGCCTCAAACCGAAAATGGGCAAAATGTTGTCGGGTAGCGATCAGGGCATGTGTATTAATCAATAAAGGACAATGATATGAAATAGTATGGGGAAGATTTTCCAAGTCAAATTGGGGAAATAATGACCACCACGGATCATTAGCCACCCCTCTATCCAGCCTTTCCCTAATATTATTGCTTGCTGTAATCACCTATTTTGTCCGGGGTGTTTAACCCGTTTTTCTTCTTTTAAATAATGGGCTTTAATTATATGGTGATTAATAATAAGAACTAAAAAAGGAAAAAGGAAATAAAAAACAGAATATATATATATTATTACTATATTGTTAATTATCTATTACTCTTATTATGTTACTATACTATTATTATCTTATCATTGTCACATACCATATATTATTATTATTATCCTATTATTATTATTATTATTATTTTTATTATTATTATTAATCAAATCTAAAAAAACAAAAAATTAAATAAAAGCCCAACAGTTTATTTAATAGAGTCCATTTACAGAATTATGAAAAAACCCAAAAATAAATAAAATTACAAGGCCTGTTTAGGCCAAAAAATAAACCCTAATCTGCTAAAAACCCTAATCTAATATGCCCCTTGTCTTTACAGCCGCCACCACCTCTCCACCGTCAGATCTGATCTAGATCTGACGGTCCAGATCGCACCAGAGATGAAAACCCTAGAAGCCCTCAACAACTCCAGCGCCGCACTCTGCATCAGCCGTCGGATCTAGAGCGTGATCGACGGCTCGGATCAAGCCACACATGCGCGTGTGATCCACGCGAGACTGTATGCCTCCTCCACGCGCGCGTGCGAGGCACGCCCAACCCCTTGAATCCCCCACGACCGTTCAGATCCTTCCAACGTTTGAGATCGACTCCACGTCCTCAGAATAGCCGAGCCCTCTGGTCCCCTCCTCGGGTCACATGTAACAAACAAAAAACGTAAATGTCAGAGGAATTTCAGAAACAAAAAAACGCAACAAATCGCAGAGGCAAAACAGAAATCACAGGGCGGCAGCAACAAATTCAGAGATGCATCCGGCCAAAATATAATAGCAGAACCAATCACATATTTTGTAAGGGTTTTACAAATGCAAAAATGATGTAATTCCGGGGCTATAAATACCCGAAACAAAATGTAATGAGGAGAGGATGGAGAGCATGAGAGGTTTTCTTTAGAGAGAGAGGAAATTGTAACAAAACTTTCAGAAGCAATACAAGCAAAAGGCAGTTTCAGAGGTATCCCTCTTTTCCATTTCAGTTTCGCAAAAAAAAGGGGTGAAAGGTCAAGCCTTTTACCTTCGTTTCGAGTCGGGATATGTTGTTTTCGGTCTTTCATTGCCGGCGACAAGCCTCTTGACCCTCTTCGGGCCATGCATGGTGAGCCGGTGAACGGAGATCGCCGGTAGAAGGTTTTTTATTTTTTTTGAGGGTTTTCGATCGAAAGAAAAGGGAAGGAAAATAGGTTTTTTTTTGGTTCGGCCTTCATCAAAACAAAGGTTTTTTAAGGGTTTTGGGGTTTCGGAAGGCTAAAAAAACTGTTTTTTATGGTTCCGGCGCCGGCAACGGCGACCGAAACCCCTTTGCGGCGCCGGAGAAGTAACAGAGGGGGGAGAGTTCCAGTTTAGGTTAGGGTTTTGATTTGAAGAAAACAAAAAGGTCTAAAATGTTTGAGTTCGGTTTATATAATGTTTTTCTTTCCTAAAGTTGGTTTAATTTCATCTTTAGGACCTCCGTGTCGCTTTAATCGCGCACGAGAGGCTTCCGCGTTTTCAAACCCCATCCCAAGTCCCTCTGCTTTTTAAACGTTTTTCAATTCCGTCACCATTTTTATCTCGATTGGCATCCGGATGGTAAAATCGTCGTTTTGGTCCCCCTGGTTTTCCGCGTCCTTTTAATTTAGCCCCTATTTCGTGTTTTAATTGTTTTTTATGGGTTAATTACCATTGCGGTCCCTGTCTGTTTGCATTTTATTTATATTGCATGTTATTTTGGTCATATTGTGATATGTGATGTATGCATTTTTAATAAGTGTATGTTATCGGCTTTCATGTGGTTCGAATATACTTTTTGTGACATGCATTTTAATTGTCATTGCATGTGATTTTTTAGTATTTTAATTTGTATGTTAATAAATTTTAATTATAAAACGGAGATACCTATTAATTTGTGTATTCGGGTCGACATGCCTAGCTTATTGGATGTCCCGCGAATATTCGGATTAATTCGAATCGTCTAAAGGTAAATCCGTAAATAAAAAGGACAAGACCATAGCATCATATTTTATCTGCTTGCATCATGCATAAAGGTGACGTACGGGATCCGAACCCTAAACTAACACGGTAGTCAGTCTTATATGATGTCGGTTTAGTCTTTGGTTCGGTGTACCGTCATCCTTTTTAATTAAATGTTTAATTAAGTCGAAACCACCAGTTCGAAAAAGCTCGCATTATTAAAGCCCGATTTTCAATCAAGAACCCCCAATTAAAGTCTTCTTAAATTTTAAATAATTTCCATCAATTAAAGGCAACAATTGTTTTGGTACTGATTTCCGGGCGTGATGGGGGTGCTAACCCTTCCCCACGTGTAACCAACTCCCGAACCCTTTCAAAAGAATCTCTGGTTTTGTTTTCTTACGGTGTCTGGCCTACCATAGTGGCCGGTGGCGACTCCAACCAAGAAAAAAATTGTTTTAAAGGGATTTTTCCAAACCCGAATCGAATTGTTTTTAAAGTTCCCCCCTTTCAAATTAAAGTGTTTTAAAAATAGCGGGGAACATGAGTTGAGAAAAAAAACCTTGTTACAGCATCGGCGACTCTGCTGGGGAGAAATTTTGTTTTTCAAAACAAAAAGAGAGTTAGGCCAAAGAAATAATTGTTGCTTTTAATGATGGAAATTTTTGGAATTTAATTTGACTTTAACGAGATGGTTCTTCTTTGAAAATAAGACTTTAAGTACACGAGCTTTGATAATTGGTGGTCTTGAATTAATTTTTCATTTAATTTCAAAGGAATCACCGACATGTGTTGCATCACGCATTAGGCTCTATACCCGAGCTTCGTCCCTTAAGTGGGAGTGAAACGCCCATACCCACGTGAGTCTCCCTCCACGGGTCAGTAATTCACTTCCGGAATCCACGCCTTTGACATGTGAGCAGCCCTCCACGTCACTAGGTCGTGCTTTCCCTCGAACCGAAACCAATTCGCAAGCTTGTAATGGCTAGAATTGGGGCTTTTGTCACCTTAGTAGGTGATAAAATAGGTTTAGGTACCCTTTTTAGAACCGAACCACATGTGTGAGAATTTAAGAATCCCACCCCGATTAGAGCCATGCGGATAACCGTAGAATTAGAATTCATGCTAATGGGTCTTGCTTTGTTAACCTGCTTTGGTGTTTTCTTGATTTATTGTATTCAAGTATTCATTATTGGTGTTACTAACTTAGTTGCCTTTTTTGTCTTGTTTTGATTATTTTTGCATACTCATCGCATTTTCATACAAAGTGTTGATTCGAGAACATTCTAAAGTTGAAAACTTTCACAACGGGAGAAAAGAGTCCGTAGCAACGAAGCTCCCGAAGTGCGCTAATTTAGAAAGAGGGGACGAGGAAATTTATTGAAAATTGTACCCTATATGTTTATTTTCTTGCCTCGTTGTAAAAAGGCTTGATCTCCGTTATGGAAAGTTGTTTAATGAGGATGTTCGTCTAATCAATATTTCCTTGCATTCGATTTTGTATTTTTTAATTTGTTGCCTTCAATCATTTGTTTCAGTTATGCATACGACATTTCATGCATTACATCATTAAGTCTCGGAATTAATTGTTCGGAGTTATGGCAGCATTCGTGACTAGCAAAGATTCTGCACCCACACTTTACTCGCCACCAAAGGAAGCAAATGGATGAGAGTTTTTCTAAGTTGGAAGCTGATTTGAGAGGTCAGTTAGAGCGAGCCCAGCAAGAATTAAGGGACACCATCATCAAGTCCCAACAAGATATGATGAACGAGATATCTCAACTGTTTGCAAGTAAATCTGAAAGGAAAGGCTGCTGCCGGAAACCCTAGTCAGGATAAGGGAGACCCCTCGTTTTCTCCCGGTTTTGTTACCAATACCCCTAAGCCCTCGCAAGGAGCGGCTACTCAAGGAGATGGGGAAACATAGCATCAGGCGGGCGCCTCTACCCATGTTCCACCGGGTCTAATTTTTAATGCGGAGAATGTCGGGGATAGTGTCCCGGACTTGGATGAGATCAAGAACTTAAACAAAGTGAAGGCCGAGTTCTCAAAACAAATAGAAGAGACCCGGAAAGACCTCGAGGAGAAATTTCGAACTAAAGAAAGAGAAGAGGGGGCATACGGGATGAATGCCAAAGACCTCAGTTTGGTTCCAGATCTGACAATTCCGCCCAAGTTCAAGACACCGAAATTTGAGAAATTTGACGGGGCGACTTGCCCTACTGCTCATATAACCATGTTTTGTAGAAAGATGACAGGTTTCATCGACAATGAGAAGTTGCTAATTCATTGCTTCCAAGACAGTTTAGTGGGGCCCGCGGTGAGGTGGTACAATCAGTTGACTCGTGCTCAAATTAGGTCGTGGAAGGATTTGGCCAAGGCTTTCACCGATCAGTATAGGCATATAACTGACATGGTTCCGAACCGACTCATGCTACAAGGTTTGGAGCAAAGGCACAATGAAAGTCTCCGTGAATACGCCCATCGTTGGCGAGATGTGGCGACACAAGTTCAACCCCCACTTCGTGAGAATGAGATCTCCCCTATGTTTGTTGACACTTTGAAAGGGACCCTCTATGACCGCATGATAAGCAACCCTATCGGTAACTTCTCAGATATGGTTATGACCGGTGAGCGGATCGAAGCAGCCATCAAGAGTGGTAGGATTGATGGAGGAGAGAATTCCCGAAAGCAGTTTAAGAAGAAGGACCATGAGGTGAACAATGTCGGTGCTTACGAGGCTTCTAAGCACTTCACAGTTTCAGCGCCTCAAGCCGCAGTCGGGAATGCGCAAGGCCAGAACCGAAGAGAGAATAGGGCTCCCAGGAAGGAACAAGAGAGAATGACCTTCACCCCTCTACCTATACCGTACAAAGAGGTATACAAACACCTATACGAGGCTGATCTGGTCCGCCCGTATCATGTTACTCCCTTCCAACCGCCTTACCCTATATGGTACGATGAGAAGGCATACTGTGAGTACCACGGCGGAGTACCGGGACACACGATAGAAAATTGCTTAGCATTCAAGAAGCTCGTGCAAAACATGATTAACAACGGGGTCCTCGAGTTAGAGAAGCCTAATGTGACGACCAACCCACTTCCGAAACATGAGGGTCGGGGCGTGAATGCCCTCGAAGTGGTAGATACGAAGAAGGTGAGGATGGAGGTGTCAGAAATCAAGTCCCCTCTGAGTTGGGTGTACGAACAACTGTGCGCAGCGGGCTTAATTGAGAAGGGTCCGGGTGGGGCATATGATGGCCATGGATCATTTTGCGAGTACCACCAGACTACGGGGCACGAGATTCAGAGTTGTCCCAAATTCAAACAGTTGGTCCAGGAATTGATGGACAATCAGGAGGTTGAGTTCCTCGAAGAAGCTTAGGGGTTGGGATGGACGGCCAGCTTAGTCAAGAGTTTTAATGCATCCAAGTTTGTTTGCTTTCATTTCATTGCATTCCAGTTCTTTCCATGAAGTGATGTGTGGAATCCATTTTGCTACCCTTTGCCCGAAGGTAGCAAAGACCTTTTGTAAGGGCCCCAGACCGCATGTTTTTCAATTTCAATGAAATGATGCATTATGTTTCAATTGCCTTTTCATTTTGTGTGTATATATTTGTCTATCGAGTCCCCGTATATCAATTGCATAAGGGACATAGACTTTGACCCCAAAGGTTGACTTCGAGCCGCCTTTGTCTAGTGGAAATCGAAAGCTTTGAAGATGATGAATATGTGGTTTACACTCCAAGTTAATTTGGTCACCTAATTAAATACACATAGAATTAGGACCTTCGGGAGAATAACCGGAAATCTTTCGTGCTAAAAGAAGAAAAAAGAGAAGAAAAAAGAAAAAGAGAAAATGAAAACGAAAAAGAAAAAGAGAAAGAGAAAAAAATGAAAAAAATGAAAAAAGAGAAAAAGAAAAGAGAAGACAAGAGAGAGAGAATGATAAAAGCGTAACAAAAGCACTCCAATGTTCAAAGCCTGGTAATAGGCATCTTCGGATATGAGTGTGGAATTTTTGAGGCACTTCGCTGTAGCAAAAGATCAATAAGTTTGCTATGCACCATTCACCTTAGCTACATGAGTTATGGTAATATTTTCAAATCACGACAATGCCGAGTAGCTCGGGATTTTGTTGTTTGCTCCATCATTTATTTCGAGCCAAAGGAGTGTGATGAGTTGACTTCCCCAAAATTATAAAGAAATGATAAAGGCGAAGCCTACAGAAGATAAATCTAATTGATTAAAAGCAGAAATAACTTGGAGAGTATGTCACATTTTCAGACATCAGCTTAGCTTTCGAGGTATCCTAGACACATGTTGCTTGAGGCAATCCTTGGTAAGCCACGATAGCGTTGTTCGTGCACTTGATATTCAGGGTATTTAATCCAGCTTGATATACCCATGATTTGAAAGAGAAAATTTTGTTTTTTAAAAGAAAATGCATCTCATACTGAAATTAGAAGATGTAATCTAAATCATTTTGAACACAAATTAATTTCCCTTTGCTTCAGGGATAAAGTTTAGAATGCAATGTCATGAATACAAATGACAGCTTGTCAGTTGCTACAGTTCAAGGACTGGAAGCGATTTTTTGTCGAAATGTTT
Organism: Hibiscus tridactylites; assembly: GCA_958450335.1. Lineage (NCBI taxonomy): Eukaryota > Viridiplantae > Streptophyta > Magnoliopsida > Malvales > Malvaceae > Hibiscus > Hibiscus tridactylites. The sequence continues at coordinate 44,545,475 of OY288292.1, forward strand.
CGATTGCTTCAGAAGATGAAATTGGACCTTGATGAACTTAAGAGAGAAGTTCAGGGACTTGGGGGCATGTGTTTCCCCCATTATTGAGAAGAGATGAAGTCGTCATGTTGAATTAAGACGAAGAGATTAAAAGATTGAGATTTGCCAAGGAGAAAGCCAAGTTAGATTAAGAAGAAGAAGGAGAAGGTCAAGGTGGACCAATCCAAAGAGTGAAAGTGTACGGGCGCTTCAGAAAATGAACTTAAGAGAAAAAGTTCAGGGACTTGGGGGCATATGCTTCCCCTAATGTTGAGAAGAAGAGAAAAGTCACCGCGTTGAGTAAAGACGAAGAGAATAATTTAGCACCCAGTGTGAGAAGGGGGTAATGTTTTGAGAGCGAGCACTACGAGAAGTGCTATGTCCAGTTTGACCAGCAAAAGTCAACAATCATCTTTCGAGAATAGATCAAAAGATTGGGATTTGGCAAGGATGAGAAGGCCAAAAGAGATTGAGAAGAAGAAGAGACAAGAAGAAGGTCGAGATTGACCAACTCGGAGAGTAGAAGCATCCGAGCATTTTGATGTCATAATTCATGCATCATTTGTAGTTAGACATCCCTAGGATTAGGGGGCATGCTAACTCACATGATCATATCATTTTTACCTACTTTCGACAGGTATTTTAAAGCTTTCCCCGTAAAAGGAAACCGGCCTATCTATTCAGGCTCTTGGAGAATAGAACCAGCCTATCTATTCAGGCTCTTGGAGAATAGAACCCGCCTATCCGTTCAGGCTCTTGGAGAATGGAACCCGCCTATCCGATCAGGCTCTTGGAGAATGGAACCCGCCTATCCGATCTTGAAGAATGAAACCCGCCTATCCGGTCAGGCTCTTAGAGAATGGAACCCGCCTATCCGGTCAGGCTCTTGAAGAATGAAACCCGCCTATCTGGTCAGGCTCTTGGAGAATGGAACCCGCCTATCCGGTCAGGCTCTTGAAGAATGAAACCCGCCTATCCGATCAGGCCCTTGGAGAATGGAACCCGCCAATCCGATCAGGCTCTTGAAGAATGAAACTCGCCTATCCGATCAGGCCCTTGGAGAATGGAACCCGCCTATCCGATCAGGCTCTTAGAGAGTGGAACCCGCCTATCCGATCAGGCTCTTGGAGAATGGAACCCGCCTATCCGATCAGGCTCTTGAAGAATGAAACCCGCTTATCCGGTCAGGCTCTTGGAGAATGGAACCCGCCTATCCGGTCAGGCTCTTAAAGAATGAAACCCGCCTATCCGATCAGGCCCTTGGAGAATGGAACCCGCCTATCCGATCAGGCTCTTGAAGAATGAAACCCGCCTATCCGATCAGGATCTTGGAGAATGGAACCCGCCTATCCGATCAGGCTCTTGAAGAATGAAACCCGCCTATCCGATCAGGCTCTTGGAGAATGGAACCCGCCTATCCGGTCAGGCTCTTAAAGAATGAAACTCGCCTATACGTTCAGGCTCTTGGAGAAGGGAACCCGCCTATACGTTCAGGCTCTCGGAGAATGGAATTCGCCTATCTGTTCGGGCTTTCGGAGAATAGAACCCGCCTATCCGTTCGGGCATTTGGAGAATAGAGTTTCTGCTAATTATCTGTTTGATCGGACCTCGAGGGGTTGAAGAGTGTTGAAATGAGAAAAACAGCTTCAGGCCTCCGCGACCGTTGCATTTTCCCGTACTGACTTCCGAACCGCCAGTAGTTCAAGTGCATGGTGGCTCGGAATCCAAACAGGGAAGTTGGACAAAATTGGCGCTTATGGCCTTTGCTTTATCCTTGTTCTACAAGTATAAGCAAAGGGGGGCAGCTGTAATCACCTATTTTGTCCGGGGTGTTTAACCCGTTTTTCTTCTTTTAAATAATGGGCTTTAATTATATGGTGATTAATAATAAGAACTAAAAAAAGGAAAAAGGAAATAAAAAACAGAATATATATATATATATATATATATATATATATATATATTATTACTATATTGTTAATTATCTATTACTCTTATTATGTTACTATACTATTATTATCTTATCATTGTCACATACCATATATTATTATTATTATTATCCTATTATTATTATTATTATTATTATTATTATTATTATTATTATTATTAATCAAATCTAAAAAAAACAAAAAATTAAATAAAAGCCCAACAGTTTATTTAATAGAGTCCATTTACAGAATTATGAAAAAACCCAAAAATAAATAAAATTACAAGGCCTGTTTAGGCCCAAAAATAAACCCTAATCAGCTAAAAACCCTAATCTAATATGCCCCTTGTCTTTGCAGCCGCCACCACCTCTCCACCGTCAGATCTGATCTAGATCTGACGGTCCAGATCACACCAGAGATGAAAACCCTAGAAGCCCTCAACAGCTCCAGTGCCGCACTCTGCACCAGTCGTCGGATCTAGAGCGTGATCGACGGCTCGGATCAAGCCACACAGGCGCGTGTGATCCACGCGAGACTGTCTGCCTCCTCCACGCGCGCGTGCGAGGCACGCCCAACCCCTTGAATCCCCCACGACCGTTCAGATCCCTCCGACGTTTGGGATCGACTCCACGTCCTCAGAACAGCCGAGCCCTCTGGTCCCCTCCTCGGGTCACATGCAACAAACAAAAAACGTAAATGTCAGAGGAATTTCAGAAACAAAAAAAATGCAACAAATCGCAGAGGCAAAACAGAAATCACAGGGCGGCAGCAACAAATTCAGAGATGCATCCGGCCAAAATAGAATAGCAGAACCAATCACATATTTTGTAAGGGTTTTACAAATGCAAAAATGATGTAATTCCGGGGCTATAAATACCCGAAACAAAATGTAATGAGGAGAGGACGGAGAGCATGAGAGGTTTTCTTTAGAGAGAGAGAGGAAATTGTAACAAAACTTTCAGAAGCAATACAAGCAAAAGGCAGTTTCAGAGGTATCCCTCTTTTCCATTTCAGTTTCGCAAAAAAAAGGGGTGAAAGGTCAAGCCTTTTACCTTCGTTTCGAGTCAGGATCTGCCGTTTTCGGTCTTTCGTTGCTGGCGACAAGCCTCGTGACCCTCTTCGGGCCATGCATGGTGAGCCGGTGAACGGAGATCGTCGGTAGAAGGTTTTTTATTTTTTGGGGGGGGTTTCGATCGAAAGAAAAAGGAAGGAAAATAAGTTTGTTGGTTCGGCCTTCATCAAAACAAAGGTTTTTTTAAGGGTTTTGGGGTTTCGGAAGGCTAAAAAAACTGTTTTTTATGGTTCCGGCGCCAGAGAAGTAACAGAGGGGGGAGAGTTCCGGTTTAGGTTAGGGTTTTGATTTGAAGAAAACAAAAAGGTCTAAAATGTTTGAGTTCGGTTTATATAATGTTTTTCTTTCCTAAAATTGGTTTAATTTCATCTTTAGGACCTCCGTGTCGCTTTAATCGCGCACGAGAGGCTTCCGCGTTTTCAAACCCCATCCCAAGTCCCTCTGCTTTTTAAACGTTTTTCAATTCCGTCACCATTTTTATCTCGATTGGCATCCGGATGGTAAAATCGTCGTTTTGGTCCCCCTGGTTTTCCGCGTCCTTTTAATTTAGCCCCTATTTCGTGTTTTAATTGTTTTTTATGGGTTAATTACCATTGCGGTCCCTGTCTGTTTGCATTTTATTTATATTGCATGTTATTTTGGTCATATTGTGATATGTGATGTATGCATTTTTAATAAGTGTATGTTATCGGCTTTCATGTGGTTCGAATATACTTTTTGTGACATGCATTTTAATTGTCATTGCATGTGATTTTTTAGTATTTTAATTTGTATGTTAATGAATTTTAATTATAAAACGGAGATACCTATTAATTTGTGTATTCGGGTCGACATGCCTAGCTTATTGGATGTCCCGCGAATATTCGGATTAATTCGAATCGTCTAAAGGTAAATCCGTAAATAAAAAGGACAAGACCATAGCATCATATTTTATCTGCTTGCATCATGCATAAAGGTGACGTACGGGATCCGAACCCTAAACTAACACGGTAGTCAGTCTTATATGATGTCGGTTTAGTCTTTGGTCCGGTGTACCGTAATCCTTTTTAATTAAATGTTTAATTAAGTCGAAACCACCAGTTCGAAAAAGCTCGCATTATTAAAGCCCGAATTTCAATCAAGAACCCCCAATTAAAGTCTTCTTAAATTTTAAATAATTTCCATCAATTAAAGGCAACAATTGTTTTGGTACTGATTTCCGGGCGTGATGGGGGTGCTAACCCTTCCCCACGTGTAACCAACTCCCGAGCCCTTTCAAAAGAATCTCTGGTTTTGTTTTCTTACGGTGTCTGGCCTACCATAGTGGCCGGTGGCGACTCCAACCAAGAAAAAAATTGTTTTAAAGGGATTTTTCCAAACCCGAATCGAATTGTTTTTAAAGTTCCCCCCTTTCAAATTAAAGTGTTTTAAAAATAGCGGGGAACATGAGTTGAGAAAAAAAAACCTTGTTACACTTGCAAGTCGACCCCATTCCCAAGTGTACCAAGAGTCGCGGAAGCCCACGTCCTTAAGAGAGCAATCATCTAAAGCATTTCGAAAGCTGTCCATTTGAGTAGCACTACGTAGGTGACCACCGGACTTTTTTGATGCAAACCGAAGTTCGTTAAAATCCCCCACAACCATCCAGGGGACATCAGGCATATCATTAAGTTGCCTGAGTAAATTCCAAGAGGTAGCTCTGTTTTCCACCTCTGGGGCGCCGTAGAAACCTGTAAGTCTCCAAGAGGAACCATCAGAGTCTTCATTGAAAATGACATCAATATGTCTTGCCAAAAAAGACCGAAGTGTAACCTTGCATGAGGATTTCCATGCAAAAGACAGACCACCACTACGACCTCGAGAACTAATGTCAATACCAAATTGAAAACCACAACTCTTCCTAACTTTCTCCATCTGGGCACTCTGTAATTTTGTCTCTATCAAGAAAATTACAGCCATATTAACGTCTCGTAAAAAATTCTGGAGATGTCCTACAGTCCGTGACTGGCCCAAGCCCCAGACATTCCAACTAAGTATTTTCATTGGTCCCGGCTGGCCCGTTGACTAGGACCTGCCGATACAACAGTAGATAGATCATTCGAATCAATTAAAGAAACCCCTGATCCCACGGCTAAAGCACGCTTTCTTTTAGAACCTTCCACTAGGGAGTCAACATTATCTTCCTCATACCATTTGAATATCCCCATAATTAGCCAACCCTTCCTTTTGAATTTCCGAAACAATAGGTGATGATTTCGGTAATTGCTGATTTTGCGCCATAACCGAATCAATCCCCTGAGACCCCTGAATCCCTAACAAATCTGGACCAATCAATTTACCCTTATCTGCAGCGGGGGTAAGTGCAGGGGAATGGGCCTGAGAATCGGGAAATTGATTACCAATATCCCGCCCAAAATGTCTCCCTTCTTCTCGAAGCCACCGACTAGTAAAATTGGCCGCTGACCGTCTCGAAACTGCCCGCAAACTGAGATCCTAGCCAAAAACAATTTCATCTTTCGGGACAGTCAGCCTAACTGGACAAAAGCTCTCCCCGTGTCCCAACTTTCCACACACAAAACAAAAAAGGGGAAGTTTCTCGTATTCGAACCGGACATAGTGAGAACCCCCATTTTTCAGAACGAATTTCTTCCGTCTCTTAATAGGCTTGCGAGTATCAAAACTAACTCGTATGCGTAGAATGCCTTTGTAACCCAGATGGGCTGCCTCAGAATCATACCCAATGAAAGCACCAATGAAGTTCCCTAACTGCTGTGCTACCTTCTTAGAAACATAACCATGAGGAATCTCATGTGCTAAAACCCAAAACGTTGCATTAAATAGAGGGACTTGCTGCGGATCCTCCCCTGCCTGTAGACGATGAAACAGAAGGAGATGTGTATTGAAATTCCACGGCCCACCGGATTCGATGCGGTCAATATCGACACTGTGGTAAAAACGAAATAGAAACCGCTCGTTACCCAGATCGGTAATAGAGACTCCTCCCAAAGGACGCCACAAGTTCGCAAGCGTCATTCTCATAGACTGAAAGTGAACAACACTGGAAGTCAGAAACGACCAACCAAATAGAGATCATAAGAAACACTTGACTGTTGATCCCCTTCTTCGAAAGCCACCTCCAGATCCTCATCATCCTCAATTGAAAGCCCAGCCAGATCATCCTCCACATGAGTAGCCATCAGAAAGAGAAAAGAAAACGCAGAGACGTGCCAAAAGGTAGAGTTTTCGTGCTAAGAAGCAGAGAATTTTCTAATGAATATTTTGAGAACGAGATCTAATTAATTCTTATTTTTTGTTACGAGTTTTTAGATTTTATTTCATTGATATTATACTGGAGCATTTTTCATATAAATGATATCATCCAACGTGAGCAATTTTGTTGAAGTATGTATTATTCCATAGCATCAAGGATTTACGGCTGATCGCTCCACCATATAATTGTTGAAGTATGTAATATTCTTTTATTTGCATCATGGTGTTAGATATAATTGTTCAAGATTTACTGTCGATCTCTCCACCATATAAAAAAAAGGAAGATATTTTGCATTTTTTCAAGTACTATGATCCCGAGAAAGAAGAGCTTCGGTAGGTTGTCTCATGTTATCTATTTCCCCTTGTCTTTTGGATAACTATGTGAAATCTTATATGAGTTATCAATCTGTTCTATTAGCTACGCTGGAAGGCTGTTTGTGAAAAGTGCAAGCAAACTAATGGCAATTTTGTCCAAATTAAACAAATTGGCAGGGTATGCTCCTGATGAAGAGATCAATCTTTATGAGGTTAGCTTCTTGCAAAATCTTTTCACATAATGGCAGGGTATGCTCCAAATTTAACTCTTTTTCCCTTTTGCTGTTTTTGATATTTGGGTAAACTATACTAATGACCACCGAACTATGGGGTTGGTGTTGATTTGACCATTATATTTTCAATTGTATTAAATATACTACATAACTATTTAATTGGTTCCAATGTAGCCATCCGCCGTTAAAAAAAACGAAAAAGTTAACGGGACTGTTAAAATAATTGGTATAATTACTCATTTAGTCCCCTTTATTTATACAATCATTCAATTTAGTCCTAATTTTAATCTAATAAAATAAATTAATTATTCAATTAGGTGGTGACACGTGTCACCACCAATTGGAGTAAGAAAAATGAAATAGGAAAAATGGCCCAAAGGAGAATCGAACCTGGGTCTTTAGGGAAAAAGAGCAAAGCTCTTGCCACTGCACCTAAGTTGTCTCTAGTGTATGGAATACCAACTATATTATATGTCGTATATGTTTTGTTTAATCATTACCAACAAATCTCGAATATATGTTTGGTTTTGTATCAGTCTTTCTTGGGACGATGAACTGCACAGATTTCTTCTTGCTGTATGGAATATCCTGATTTTAACAACATTCTTAAACAGAACATTTCTAGTGAAAAGATAACCACGGTCAAATAGAAAAGCAAGGGTATGCAACAAGAAATTTCAAGTTTTACTTTTGAATGCAGAACAACTTCTTGGCAGTTAGAAACACACTTCTATATGTTTTCATGCACAAGAAAGAGAACATATACACTGCAGACCGGAGACAGTTACCTGCATCATCTCAGGAGAAATCCACTGACCATGAAATTGAGAGTTTTGCATCACTTCTCTTGGTTGAGAAATAGAGCCAACCAAGCTTTGAAGTTGAGGACTAAGACCAAGAATCTGGCCAATGGAAACGTAAGAAAGCAAAAATCTTTACCCAAACCCCACTTACAGGAGAATGCAAGATAAACTAAAACCTGGTTCATGTATTGCGGGTTGGACGGTGTGAAACTGTACTCCGACGACCGTGAGCAACCGTGAGTGGCAGCGCCATTGATGAATCAGTGAACGGTAGAAGACGAGTGCCCTAGAATTTGGGGATGATACTCGATTGAGTGAAAGGGAAAGAATGAGAGAAAACATGGGCTACTTCTTTTATTAAAAATTTGGGTCAAATACAATAATAGTAACAATCCATAAAACTCACTGCTAATGGGCTAGCCCACACATGTCTATTTATACTATCATAGACAAGGGCCCTCATTAGAGTTTGTTTAGAATCTGTTACTAAAACAGAAAGAAATAACAAACTAACAAATTAAAGAACAATGGAGAAGAAACGAGAACTCTGCAGATGACTGGAGAGAAACCTGGAGCCTTCTAGAGATTGATCGAAGACACTAGAGAATATGAAGCTTCTCTAGAAGATGAACGAAGATGCTGGAGATTTCCCGTCAATGATGCACTGTCTAACATTCATCCCGCTTCTTTGTTTTCTTCAAATCTGAAAATGCTACTACATTCAGCTTGTGACGAAAAAGAAGAAACTGTTGAACAGCAAGAGGCTTAGTGAGCAAGTCTGCCACTTGTTCTTTGGCTGGGACATATGCTACTTGCAATAAACAACTCAATACTTTCTCTCGAACAAAGTGGAGATCCAGATCCACATGTTTCGTCTTAGCATGCATGACTGGATTGGCAGCCATTGCTATGGTTCTTGTGTTATCACACCATATCTTTGGTGAAGCTGACACTTGTAATCCCATATCAGTCAACAAATTATGAACCCACATGATTTCAGATGTTGCATCAGCGAGACTTTTATACTCTGCTTCAGCAGTGGAACGCGAAACAGAGCGCTGTTTCTTAGAATGCCAAGAGAGAAGATGATTGCCGTAATAGACACAATGACCAGAGATGGATCTTCGGTCATCCTCGTCACTGCCCCAATCAGCATCACTAAAAGCTATTAAAGAGGGTAGACTAGGCTGCTGAGAAGAGAACCACAAACCATATTCAACAGTACCACAGAGATATCGCAGGATTCGTTTGACAGCTGACCAATGAAGCACTGTTGGCTGCTGCATATATTGAGCCACCTTATTGACTGCGAAAGATATATCTGGTCGTGTGTGACAGATATATATTAAAGCACCAACTGTACTTCTGTACTTTGTAACATCAGAAAACAACTCACCATCATTCTTGTGCAACTTTGGTGTAACAGCCATAGGAGTATCAGCCGGCTTTGCATCAGTCATTTGTAACCGAAGTAACAATTCTGTGACATATTTCTTTTGGCTAAGAAAGATGCCTTCATTAGTAACAGAAGCTTCCATGCCTAAGAAGTAGTCCAGCACTCCTAGATCCTTCAAAGAGAACCTTTCATGAAGTTGTTGTTTAACCGAGCTAATGTGAGATGTAGAGTTCCCAGACATTAGAATGTCATCAACATAAACAATGACATAAGTAGTGACAGCAGCAGTTTGATATATAAAAAGAGATGTATCCGCAAGCGAGCCACGAAATCCAATAGAAACCAGAAAATTTTTAAGTTTCAAGAACCAGCTCCGTGGTGCTTGTCGTAGCCCATATAAGGCTTTAGTGAGTTTACAGACAAGCATGCAACCATCCTGAGTTTTCTGTTCAAACCCGGGTGGTTGAACCATGAACACTTCTTCAGAAAGATCACCTTTCAAGAAAGCATTATTGATGTCTACTTGATGAATGACCCATCTATTAGTTACAGCAAGAGAAAGAAGAACATTAATGGTTAATGACTTCACAACTGGACTAAATGTATCATGAAAGTCATGTCCAGGGACTTGAGAGTACCCTTTAGCAACTAGCCGAGCTTTATATCGATTTACGGAACCATCAGCATTCCTTTTTATTTTGAAGAGCCATTTGCAGCCAACAATCTTGCGGTCAGCAGGCTTCTCAACTAATTCCCATGTATTGTTTGCCAATAAGGCAGAATATTCAGCCATAACAGCATTACGCCATTCAACACTTTCCATGGCTTCATGAATTGTTCGAGGCACATCATCACAACTGACCAAATAAGCCTTTGGTTTAAATATTCCTCTCTTACTTCGAGTTGTCATTGGATGCACATTGGCTATGTGCTTAGCACTAGGGGCTGAAGCCGAGGCATCATGTAAGAACTCATCAGAGATGAAGGAATTATTTTCCATAAGACCAGCAGTTGAACCATGTGCACCAGATAATAAGGCATCGGGTATAGGAGCACGTGTATCAGCTGTTGACTGTACCACTGAATCAGCATTGGGCACAGAAGAAGAAATACGGTGCTGCGAAGTAGGTATCTGAGAGCTTTCAGCAGAAGCTTCTTGCTGGGCGGAACCAAAATCAGTAGGTTGGAAACAGTCATTAGGTGAAGGTACCCCTGTAGTAGCAGCAGCATTAGAATGGGGACTTGAACTAGAAGCCGCTGGTTGATCATCAGAAGGAGTAGGGGCAGCTGAAGTAGCAGGATTGGTAACAGGGGTGGAAGATGAAACAGGGGAATATTCTGATTGTGGAAGAGGGGAGGAAACAATGGGGACTGATTGTGATGCAGCCCGCAAAACATGCTGAGAAGTAGATTGTTGCGAAGAGACGGCAAAAGGAAACAAGGACTCATCAAATTTTACATGACGAGTAATATATATTCGGCCACGATCACCAAGACATTGGTATCCATGGTGCTTTGGGGAATAACCAAGGAACACACATTTCTGAGAGCGGAAATCCAATTTGTTTTTATTATAAGGACGAAGGTACGGATAACACGCACAGCCAAAAATTCTGAAGAAAGGATAATCTGGTGTTTTGCCGGTTAACTTTTCATAAGGAGAAATATTGCCCAGCAATCTAGATGGCAGTCTATTGATAATGTAGGTGGCACTTAGGACAGCGTAGGACCAGTACTTAAGAGGGACTGATGCTTGAGCAAGAAGGCACAAAGCAGTCTCAATAATTTGGCGATGTTTTCGTTCGACTACGCCATTTTGTTGTGACGTGTAAGGACACGTAACCCGATGCTGAATACCCAAGAGATTAAACTTAGAGCGAAGAGCCTGAAACTCTCCCCCTCCATCAGTCTGAATGGCTTTGATAGTAGAAGAAAATTGGTTTTGAACAAGTGCAAGAAAATTATCAAATATAGAAGAAACTTCACTTTTATTGCGTAGGAGATATGTCCAACAACTTCTACTGTACATATCCACGAAAGACACATAATATGCAAAACCAGCAGAAAGTATTGGAGCAGGTCCCCAAACATCGACCTCAACCAATTCAAAAGGGGTAGAATAAACTGTACTAGATGATGTAAAAGGAAGAGCATGAGCTTTGCCCTGTTGGCATGCCTCACAAACTAAAGTTGAGCTGGAACTTAAGGACTTATGGACAGCAGATCGAAGTACTTCAGGGAGGGGTGACCCAACCGTTTGTGCCACAGCCAGTAGACAAAATCTTCATTATTGATAGTAGTACTAAGAGCAGAAACAGAAGCAGGAAACGACTGGAAAGGAAAGCAATAAAGTCCTTGTTCTTGATGACCTTGTAAGAGAACTTCTCCAGACTTCTCATCCTTCATATAGCATTTATCCGAGTGAAACTCAAAAAACACAGCATTATCACTGGCTAACTTAGACACAGACAACAGATTTCGTGAAATTCGTGGAACGTGTAGCAGGTTATCAACAAGAAGTGTTTTCCTATCAGTGTTAATAATAGAGCATCCAATGTCTTCTATCCTAACAGCAGAGTCATCACCCAAATGTACACAACCAGAACCATTATAGATAAGAGAAGTGCTGAAGAGAGACTTACAATTTGTAACATGGTGCGTTGCGCCCGAATCGAGGAACCACTTGAGTGAACCAAAATCAACTCCAGTGGTGGTCAGAGAGTTCACCTGAGCAGCTTCTTCAGTAGGTGGTTGTGACTCAGCTGCTCCCGAAACACCAGTTGTAGTAACGCACGGCTCATAGAACGGACCAAACTCTTCAGACTGATAAAGACACGCATTAGCCTGAGGTGTATCAGACTGTCGATTAGCTTGAACAGCTGTGACACCTTTGAACCCTTCATCGAACGGGTACCAACAAGTGTCAACCATATGGCCAATTTTACCACATAATTGGCATTGTGGCCGGGAACGACCACCGCGAAATCGGCCTCCTCTGTTGTATCCAGACCGAAACCCTCTACCACGATCAGAATTAGTAGAGCCTCGACCATAATCAGTCCTTCCAGAAGATTCAGAGGAATGAAAATGTGCCAGATTAATCCCTACTGGCATTTCAACTGGATCTGCAAGCCTCGACTCAGCATCTATCAGCACTGAAACGACCCCTTCAAGCGAGAACGGTTCCTTGCTAGCTGTAATGACTGCGATGAATGGTGCATACTCAGGTGGTAGGCCATTCAATATGGTTGCCACATGCTCGACTTCAGAGACTTTATTACCGGACAACGCAAGTAAATCACAGACTTCTTTAATCTTTACTGTGTAATCCCTCATCCGCATCACACCTTTTTTCATAGAGCGTAGCTTACAGTGAAGGTGCATTACCTTCGTTGTGGACAGCTGAGAGTACAATATGGTAATCACACTCCAGATTTCTGCTGAAGTTTCAGCACCAACCAGCTGCGGAAGCACATCAGAGCCAACCGTGGAGAGCAACCATGAGGCTAAAGAACTGTCCTGCTTCACCGATTGAACATACGCAGGATTGAGCACTCTGTCTCCAGCTGTGCCTTGCACATATTTAGCCGGTTTAGGTGCGTCAGGATCGAGATATTGCTCTAGGCCGAGCCCACGGATGGTGAGTATAACTTGCTGCTTCCACAGCAAAAAATTGGTGTCGTCAAGAAATACGTTCACACGCTTGTTGGAGAAGATCTGAGCAGTGGAATCTTCGCCTCGTTGAGCCGCCGTGGAGCCGTCATCAGTGGTCACCATTGTAACAAACCACAAGAGATGCACAAGAGATACGATCAACACGAAACAAGCACAGAACAGAGCACGAAACAAGCAAAAAAAAACAGAGCGGAGAGAGAGACAGAAAAAACGAACTGAAGTCTACCAGATGCTTCACCTTATCGTTGATTGACTGCCTGCCGTGACGACGATGCACTCCGGAGCGTTATTCCATAGCTCTGATACCATGTGAAACTGTACTCCGACGACCGTGAGCAACCGTGAGTGGCAGCGCCATTGATGAATCAGTGAACGGCAGAAGACGAGTGCCCTAGAATTTGGGGATGATACTCGATTGAGTGAAAGGGAAAGAATGAGAGAAAACACGGGCTACTTCTTTTATTAAAAATTTGGGTCAAATACAATAATAGTAACAATCCATAAAACTCACTGCTAATGGGCTAGCCCACACATGTCTATTTATACTATCATAGACAAGGGCCCTCATTAGAGTTTGTTTAGAATCTGTTATTAAAACAGAAAGAAATAACAAACTAACAAATTAAAGAACAATGGAGAAGAAACGAGAACTCTGCAGATGACTGGAGAGAAACCTGGAGCCTTCTAGAGATTGATCGAAGACACTAGAGAATATGAAGCTTCTCTAGAAGATGAACGAAGATGCTGGAGATTTCCCGTCAATGATGCACTGTCTAACAGACGGGAGGCTTTGCGTCATTTGTGAAATAGCTGGATTTTGCATCAACTGATTCAGTGAATTAGTATCCTGCATAGCACCAAACAAGCCTTCAAATGGTGGAAGACCAAGACCACCTAACCCAGCAGGTGCCTGTGGCCTAGAATCTGCACTAGGATCTGACCTTGTAGTGTTAGTTTGGCCACCTCCACCTGCAAGATTGCATTCAATCAGTAGTTTCTTGGTAATATTTCTCTACGTCACTTTTCAAAATGGTAACTAAAACTCATAAACCATCTTCAGAAAGTAAATCAACAGAACTAAAGCCCAGATAACTGCTTCAAAGATAAAACATTTTGCAGAATGGTTTGAGATGAAATGCAAAGAAGTTGCAAGAAAGCAAGAGCCTACCTGCAGAAGAAGACCAGGGGTTTGGTAGTCGATTTGTATTAGGAGCTGCAAAATGGTGATGCCCCCTCAAAACCCCATATTTAATCACCACAACAAGAAGAAATCTGTGCAGTTCATCGTCCCCAAGAAAGACCGATACAAAACTAAACATATATTCGAGATTTGTTGGTAATGATTAAACAAAACATATACGACATATAATATAGTTGGTATTCCATACACCAGAGACAACTTTGGCGTAGTGGCAAGAGCTTTGCTCTTTTTCCTAAAGACCCAGGTTTGATTCTCCTTGGGGCCATTTTCCCTATTTCATTTTTCTTACTCCAATTGGTGGTGACACGTGTCACCACCTTATTTGAGGGATTTATCTATTTTTATTAGATTAAAATTAGGACTAAATTAAATGATTGTATAAATAAAGGGGACTAAATGTGTAATTATACCAATTATTTTAACAGTCCCGTTAACTTTTTCGTTTTTTTAACGGCAAGTGGCTACATTGGAACCAATTAAATAGTTATGTGGTATATTTAACACAATTGAAAATATAGTGGTCAAATCGACACCTACCCCATAGTTCGGTGGTCATTAGTATAGTTTACCCTTGATATTTTTACTAGTTATTTTGATTGTTGAAGCTAATGTACAGGCGTGACATTTTTTCCCTTTACCGGGTTTAGCTGGAAATAATTGGCATTTTCTAATTTGTTTTCACTTGAACCATTGATGGTTAACTTGTATAGTGGTACCATGTTATCAGCAGTTTTGTGGCTTTGGCTGTGACATAGTATTATTTTCCATTTGATTAGTTTGTCCTAACCTTTTGCTCGACTTTTGACATTTTTATGAGGCATGATAGTTTGGCTCTGCTTTAATTTCCAGGAAATTAAGTTTGAGCCCAGTGTTATGAGTGAACCAATTGACAAGAAAATGACGTCCCGAACTAGCCAGGTATACATTGCATTTCAATTTGGAGCAGCTATTTGTTTTGTTTATTTTAAAGTGTTTTATTCATCTAATCATTTTCTGGCAGCTTGAGGATGGTGACCTAATTTGCTTTCAAAAGTCTCTCCCTGTTGAAATCGCAGATGATGAGTAGAAAATCACTTGTAGAAAATCACTCTACAGAAATTAATGGAGGCAGGTGTTTCTCTACAGGTATCTAGATTCTGATCATATTTAGCTCTGATCCTTGATTCTTATAATGTTACAGCTAAGAACATCTCATGGTGGTGCAGGATTGGAAAATGAATATGAGAGCACTCTTCAGAATGAAGAATGATACTTGGGTTTTGCTTTAATTTTCAGGAAATTAAGTTTGAGCCCAATGTTATGTGTGAACCAATTGACAAGAAAATTACGTTCCGAACTAGCCAGGTATGCATTGCATTTCAATTTGGAGTAGTTATATGTTTTGAATATTTTATGTGCATTATTGAGAGCAGGTGGGAAAAACTCTCAACAACTATTTTTCGGTTTGCAAGTTTAAACTTGATTGATCTTGCTGGTTCAGAAAGGTGCGGTTCAAACCACTTGACGCATGTATATGTTTGTGTTTTAGTATATTTGTATGATGAAATTCCTGTCTTTTTATACTATTGTAGACATAAAGCTTCTTAGAGGGTGAGCGTTTAAAGGAAGCAACTAGCCTATATAAATCTCTATCAACACTAGGGTACTTGAAACTATTTCCCTTTTATGATTTTTACAATATTTCCTTTGCTTAAATTTTAGTCATTGCTAGTCAAACTTACGAGTACATATTATCATATGCAGTCATGTAATTATGATTGATGTGGATGTGGCTAATGGAAAGTCACAGCACGTTCCATATAGAGACTCAAAGCTCACCTTTCTTCTTTAGGTCAGTTTCAATTTCTGTTTTATTATGTCTCTACTGCATCACAGTAACACAACATTTAATCTTAAATTTGATACATGATTAACTAGGTGGAAATTCTAAAACAATGATAATTGCCAATGTCACCTCTTCTATCTATTTGGTTTCATGTTTTCAGCTGCGCAGTTGAAATACTTTACACTAAAAGAGTTTGCCCAGCGAGCTAAATTAATTCAAAAAAATGTGAGTTTACTCCTATTTCATGTCATATATTTTATAAAAAAAACAATAATATATTTTATAAATTAATTTAAAATACTTTACATGAAGAGCTTTCTGCTTTTAGACGTCAAAATGTATCTCGGTCCTTAGATTTTGGTTCAGCAATCACTGCTACATTGCAATTGGAAGAAAGTCCTGATAATAACACATTTGAAATGTGTACAAAACAAGTTGGTAATGTACTTGGATACGAATCCAAAGGCGTTGTGACTTGTGAGAATGTCCTCTAAACAGGTAGCAGGCAAATGCTACTATGGTGGTTACTTTTTCTTTAATAGAATGTCAAACCAATTGTTTTAATTAAAAATATGCTTTTTGGAAGCCTAAAATTTTGCTATAATGGTAACTTTTTCCTAATTACGACCCAAAATCTTGTTTTTGTTCCATTTGATTTTTTCTTTGGATAATGCATAATTCTTGGCCTTCTACATACAATTGCTTCAATTTATTTATGGGAAGTCTAATCAGCATAGCTATCAAAGCTCAAATGATAGTTTGTAGGTTAAGATATGTTCATTTTACTTTAGATTATTTTTTAAAAAAAATAGAAATGTAGGCGTCAAAGTTCATGAATATCATATTAACTTGGATCACAATGTACAGGTAAATCACTCAAAAATTGACTTGTACATTTACAAACACAAATTTATAGGTCACTGTGATAATTGACGAAAAATCAGGATTAATTTGCTAATTTTGTTGATGATTCAGAAAAACTTAAGCTCTTATTCGGGTCTGTCCTCTCAACGACATGGAGAAGAACACAAATAGCTAAAACATATGGTTAAAGCAAGTAATGAGCGTCGCTTGGATTCGGCAGCCAAAAACTATATTCACGTTTGATCACGTGGCATGTGAAACTGTAAACAGGGTCTGCTTAAAGACAAATTAATATTTGTGAGATTTTCTATTTGTCTAACCATTTTTTTCACATATCTTTTTTTTTTGCATGATTGATGGTATGCCAATTATCGAAAGTTGCTTATCTGGCCATAACAGTTGTATGTTTGCCTATTCCCAGGTACTTTCTTTTTTATTCTCTTCTTCTTAACTATATTAGTTATGTTGTTACATTACTGTGTTTGGACATGAAGACAAGAAGCGGAAAGACATATGCAATGCATGGAGAGATTGAAGATTTCGAAGTCAAGACAAGTCCTCAATGGGGCATGGCACCACGAATATTTGAGTTTTTGTTTGCAAGAATTCAAGTTGTAATTGTCTAAAGTTCATGCTAACATTTTTTGGTGTATGCAAGCATTGTTGTTTAACATTTTCTCTATCTCTTTCGTTGCAGGAAGAGAAAACTTGAAAGGACGAGAAGTTAAAATACTGCAAGTGCTCTTTCCTTGAGATTTATAATGAGCAAATAACTGATCTTCTTGATCCCTCTGCCAACAACTTTCTTGTAAGTTTTCTATTTTTTTATGTTTGGCATTCATTTTTTGACCCATCTACTTTTATTTATGCAATTCATAAAGTTTAGCTGAGGGGAAATTCTAAGAAAAGAATGTACGTGGAAAATCTCATCGAATTTGAAGTTCAAAAGGTGAGCAATATTTTGAAGCTTTTATCTCAGGTGACAATCATTATCAATACTTTAGATAACAGGGAACTACTCACTACTGTTAGTACATTTAATTTAATTTGACTGTTTGAAATCACTATTAACTTTTTTTAGCATAGGGTCATTTAAATAGAAAAGTTGCTGCAAATAATATGAACAGGGAGAAAACTCGTTCACATAGTTTTTTTACGTGCATTTTTGAGAGCATGTGGAAAAAATACTCAACAACTAATTTGTGGTTTGCAAGATTAAACTTGGTTGATCTTGCTTGGTTCAAAAAGGTGCAGTGCAAACTGTTATTGGTGTAGATTGCGTAAATTAGGGAATTATACCCTAATATCTAACTGCTGATATTTAGAAATTTATCAATAAATAGATGCAGAGATTTGTAGCTGTTGATTTTGTGTAATTTTCCCTAGATTAGGATACCTTTGTAACCTATAAATACATGTTATTTTATTAATAAAATATATCAAGAAAAATAGAGAAATTCATTCCTCTCTTCTCAATCAAAATCTATACTTTTCTACATGGTAACCGAGTTAGGAAAGTCTGGAAAATCTTAACAAGATGCATGGTAGTGTTCTTTTTGATGGTTCTAGCTTAGCCAATGTAAAAGATATGGAAGGGTTATAGTTTAGCCTTAAAAAACTATATGGTTCTATCTTAGTCATCCACTGTAAAAGATAGAGAAAGGTTATAGTTTAGCCTTAAAAACTATTTGGTTCTATCTTAGCCATCTATTGTAAAAGATATGAGAAGAAGTTCTAGTTAAGTCTTTAAAAAACTAGATGAGGTTCTATCTAAGCCTTGAAAAAATAGTGTTGTTAAGTCAACCACATTCTATAAGTTGAATGAAAGCAGCTACCCAGTTCATGAATGGCAAAAAAGCTGGAAGACATCTCAAAAGAATATGCATGAACTACAAAACGTTGGACGAAATCTCAAAAGAAATGCAAAAAAAAATCTAGAAGCCATCTCAGAAGAGGATTGTAACCCCCTCGTCCCGGTCTGGCCGGACGATCGGTCTGAGTGGGCCACACGGGGAAAACCGAAGCGAAACCCGTTAAGGTTCCCCCTCGGTTAGCAACCCTATTTTTTTTACTTAATCTTTTCTAAAGTTCATTTAAGTTCTATGTGATCAAACAACGGAATAAAATACATAAGACAAACATTCGAACCCAAAACAACAGCTAAAAAGCCCAATTTTAATCTTTTAAACAAGCCGTATCGAAACGCCCTTGAGGCGTATCGAAACGCCTTGACCAGGTCAACTGTCCTAGAGCCTTTACAAGGGGTCGTATCGAAACGGTGGTCAACCGTTTCGAAACGCCCACGACAGTCAATATCTCGTGGTCAACGAGATTTTGACCGTTTCGAAACCTTTACACCCGTTTCGAAACACCTTCATCTCGTGAATTTCTCAGAATTCCAGTAGCCAAAATGTTCCGATACGCGTTTCGGAACAGGGGTTCCAAAGGCCATACCGTATCGAAACGCGTTCCGATACGGGGTCCCTAAAGCCTACCCGTTCCGAAACGATCCCTCCCGTTTCGAAACGCTGGCAGTCTGTAGCCTTTGAAATACAGATTTAGGAGTGTTTTGACAAGTCTAAAGGTCCCATAGGACCCCTAAAGGCACACAAAACCATCAAACATAGTCTAGAGGCATACATCCTAGATTTAACATACTCAAACACATACAAGCATGGATTTAGGCAATCTCTCTAACATGGCAAATTACACATTAAGAGCCTTTCATACAAGCATGCTTGAAGACATTATAAAGAACCAATAAGCATCATACATATCAAATAAATTTACATGCCATTCAAAGCAACTTAAGCATTCATAAGACATCCGTCGTACAAGCATTGGGCAAGATATATCATGCTTACAAACCAAGTCAACCATAAACATACATCAAGACTCGAATCAACAATTCCTATCCCATTGCTTTTCTATTACAATCTTTAAATTTAAACATCATACTTGAGCTAACCGTAAGCAACGCTTGGAGGCCCTTCCTTGCCCTTACCACCCTCAAGCTATTGATCTGCATTGTCGAACAAAGAGAGCGTAAGCATAAAAGCTTAGTGAGGGTAAGCTCTTTAAAAACAAACCTCGACAATGCAGGGTCCAAGCACGAGCTACAACCAAGATAAAATGCATGATCTTACCTCCGATCCACGCGAGCCATAGATATAGATGATGCATGAACATATATTCAATATCATGTCATGCTCAACATGTTTAAATCCACAACATATGAAATCGCATATATTAAACCATGTTAGCAACACATCCCAAAACACATTGGCTCGCAATTAACCACATATTGGCAACATAAGCTACAATCTGTATTGGCACCTAGCTATGACTCGAATACGCGGATAACCGTTGGAACTCACATCCAACAACTCAACCATTACCTGACGGTGGGATTACACTCATCACCGTTCACGCGGAGGGGATTCCACTCATCCTCACGCCCCGTCGATGGGATTCCACTCATCACCGACTAATATAAATACAATTTCCGGGCGAACCCGTACTCCTCCTTGGTGACTCAATGCCACCAAGGCCACGCGCGACTTTTGACTCATGTGTACACACTAACATCCTAATGATCGATCATTTGTACCCAAGCATACTAGTGCCAATACTACACATTTCATTAATCATTCATAATGTCAATTCATAACACTTCCGTGCTTAGCACGTACTCACCATGGCTTACCATCATGTACCAACCACATTTCCATGCCTAGCATGTACTCACCATGATCCTCGGATCATGAAACCACCTCATAATATCATTTCACATGTCAACACCACATGTACAACATTAACAACCATATCACATTATAGTTTACACATGTGTATAACCATATCATATCTATCATCAACATGCATATAACAATACATCAAACATGCCCCAACATACATGTATACAACATATACATAATCAACACCATCCCAACTTAATACGAGGCATATACAACTATTAAAAAGTGCAACCAAAGTCTCTAATCAAAGCTTGGGATTAGGCTACCACTCTAATCCCAACTCTAGGTGGGTTTACCAAGCACATCCTAGGTTCATATGCTTGAACCAAATACTCAAAACCATTTTGAAAATATTTAACCACTCACCTAAGCTTCCGAGCTCCAAGCCAAGCAAGCAACCTCCCTCAAATTTCCGGATTTCTTCTCGAAGCTTCCCCAATACAAATTCCCGCTTCTTAACAACCTCAAACACATTTCAAACAATTCCAAATCAGCCCAACATCAAAATACCAACCCGGAATACAATTCAAATGCAATTTACCATGTTGCAAACCATGAACAAATCCCATTTTTAGTAAATTCGGGTAGCCCCTAAACCATGTCCAAAAACCATGTTTCCAACATCCATAGCACCCACAAACAATCCCAAATCAACCCCTAACCATAGTACTACCATTGGGCTATCAATTCCCACCTAAAACAACCCCCAAAACTCACCCAAAACCCTCCAAAACACCATTTTCGTACTAATATTTTACCCAGCAGGAAATCATGTTTTAAAACACCCAAATGACATCTAAATGGTCCCAAATCATCCCCTTAGCATACATATACCATCAGCCCTCTAATTACACCCTAAAACCCACCAAAAATCAACTTTTTGACACCTTAAAAATAGGTCCAAGAACCCACTTCGGAAATTCATCAAAATTCAACCAAATTAACATATAATGTGTATTTCAACTTGATTAAACAAAACCCCAACTCAATTTAACAAAACAAGATGAAAACCCCATAAAAACCCAAACTTTAAAATCAAACCCTAATTCCCAAGAGTTCATATTTTTGAAATCTAAGACCATGTATGAATAGGAAATGAAGAGGAGATTTAGAAAATGATTTTACCTTTAAAAACGCCCTTGAATTGATGAAGAAATTGATGGAAATACGAATTTGGGATTTGTGAGGGTTTGTTAGGGTTTCCATGGTGAAGAGAGGAAAATGAGGAAGATGACTACACCTTTTTTTTGTTCTCTTTAACTTTCAAAAAGTTGTCTAGCTTTTTAAAACATTTAGGTTAAATCACCGCATTGGTCCCTCCTTTTTATTTTAAAACCCAATTAGCCCAAGTTAAGGTCAAATTGATTAAATTTTAATTTTACCGACTCGGACCACTAGCCCGACTAACTCCTAGCCCCAAAACACGGGTGTTACAACTCTCCCCCATTTAAGGAAATTACGTCCCCGAAATTCATCGGACAGGAACCCACTTTCTTTCACACCACAACACACTAACCAACCTCGGTGGACTTACCACACAACAATAGCTATCTGATGCTAAGATCTCTACTGATTCTTCAAGGCATGCCAATTTCAAACTCAACTCAATCTCTTCAACAAATATAGCACGGAACAGATCTGACTCACATTTCTGAATCATAGATACACGTAACACATCTCAAACCCCTTTCTAACTCTGGTGGTAACCGCAGCAGATAACAACAGAACCAACCCGATTCACAAACTCATACAATACTGCTTGAACACTTGACTCATAACTTTCTCTAACTGATCATCTGTCTTCATCAATTAACCAAACACTATGCAGACGTCTTCAAAATTATTCTAGTTGAAATCTCGGATCTTTATTACTCACTTTTACTGCGAATCTTCCACAGATGTAACAAACTAGAAGAAAACTGAAGCTCAGTCTTGACACGCTGGCAATTTACATACTTACTCTCATACTGAACCACATTATTCATCCACTCATTCCGGAAGTACTCATCTTCAACCCACAATACGTCTTCATACTACTTAGATGTAATACAAATCAACCACCGTGCGCTTCAGCCAAAACAATACATCTCAAAACACTAGGTCAGTCGGTACAACTATTCTGTCTCTGAAATGCAAAACTCTATCATCTCTGGACTGTATTCTGAAGGTCTTCTTTCCACTATGTCTTGCACGTGAGGTGCCAAGAATCTGTCTTGCAACTGTTTCTCATCAAACATTCTGACTCAAAGCAGTCTCAACCCGAAACTCGGCCACAAAACTACTATCATTTGATATACGGAATTCGGCAATTGCAACTCGTAACTCAACTACTAATCTAACAACAAATACAACTCGGAACTCGGTTGCTACGTAGACTCTCTTCAGGTAGTACTCAATCTTGAGATCACAGTCTTTAAGCAATTCTAACTACTCATGTTGTTCAAGTTCCAACCATTCCCAAGTCTTCAAATATTTCAAGCTCTAATGATACGTACATATACACTGCGCATTTCTTACTATACAAGCTTGTCTCCAAGTCTTCGAAGCAATTACAACTGTAGTTAACTCTATGTCTCATATCGAATAACTCTTCTCACGGTCTTTCAACTAACTCGATGAACAAGTCGCAATCTTCCGTCTTGCATAAGTACACAACCTAACTCTACATGTAATGCATCACTGTGGTTCACAACCCTTTCTCTGACATAAGTTGATCCAAGGTCGAAACTCTCTTCAAAGTTTCTTTCAGTTTCTCAAGGGCTCATTGTCTTGCATCTGATCACACAACTGTCACAGTCTTCAATTTCTTCCAACTCACGTCCTCTTTTGCCTACTTGGGATTTTCTCTAACACACTCAGCTGAACTACACGTCCTAGGAAAACATCTTCATTAACTTGGAGTTTGCGTTTGCTCAACTTGGCATGCAACTGATTCTCTAATAGAATCTACAATACTAACTCCACAGCTCGTCATGGTCTTCTTCGGTACTTGAATGTACTCATGTGACATCTAGAAGGGCTACTACAACTGATCATGAAACTCAGAAAATTATTCTGCTCAACATCTCTATGAAGGTAACTAATACACTAGTCAAACAAAACGGCATAACTCGGAACTCAAAGCGATCATATCTTGCCTCGAAAGCTGTCTTCGATACTTCAACTTCTCTCACTTTCAACTGGAAATAAACGAATCTCAATTAATCTTCAATTGGACCGAAGCACACACTAACTGATCAACAAATCACTGACACACGGAAACGGATACTAATCATTCGATGTCACTTGTTTCAACTGTCTGAAATCTAAATACATTCTCGTACTGTCACTCTTTCTTCGACACAAATTCCACTGTAGAACTCTAAGATGATGCACTGGGCCTAATGAATCTAAGGTCTAACAAGTCTCGAAGTTAATTCTTCAACCTTCTTAATCCTTCCGGAATTCACCAGTTACAGAGCAAACAAAACATAAGCAACATCGAAGACGGTCTCAATATCAAACTCTTATCCTCTAACAAGAGATGAACCAGCAATTCTTCCAAACACTTCTAGGAAAAGAAAACGCAACTATTCTAACATTTTGTGGTTTATAATCTTCATTCAAAATCAAATCCATCACAATTGCTAAGCAAGCCTGTCAACTAAACTTAGTCAATCTTCGATCTCTAAAGCTGGATCAATCATTCGAAAAGAAGTTCGCATCCTCACCTACTACTACAGTCTCACAAAAATCTGCAACTTCAAGGCAACTCTCTCTTTGTCTCAATGTATACACTAACTCTGTGCTCTTCAAGCTGAACCTTGTCAAAAGGTACATCAAAACCGTAGAAAGACAATCACTCCACATCTACTAGAAACTAGTAATTCTGAACCACCAACAAACATCTTCTATACATCTTTCTGGTCACTATTATCTCCCAAAAAAGGCTAGTCACATGTGCCCCTACATCTAAGGTCTCAACAAGGATATCCAATTTCTTACATGCTCACGCAAAAGGAGGTATTCGCAGAAATTGCAACTTCCCATGTACACAACTGATAGTCTTCGGTTCTCTTGTTTTCAGACTGGTTCTTTAACAAAATCTGACTCTTCTAAACTGTTCTTAGAGCATCTCGTAACTTCAAGACTCAATTCTGGTCGCACACAAACAGTCTTGCTGGACTTGTTCTACCCCTACCAAACAATCCTGAAGTCAAAGCTCACGACTCCCTTCTCGGCTCAACTATATTGGAAGTGACTTCATCTCTTCCGCTTGCTGGAAGACAACTCGGATGCACCCTGACCTAATCGCACAAATCGATTCCCACTCACGGATACTGATCGGTTGTCTTGTATCAAAACCATAGGCTGAACCCCAACGATCACCAACTAACATTTCTGAAATTCAGATTACTCACACGAGACCCCTACCTAGATCTCGCCAAAAGAACTAAGGTACTCATACCTACCTCTGACACCTCATCGAGCACATTCAAACTTGCATGCTTGTTAACAACATACGGAAGTACGAACTCAAAACCAATCAGAAGAGACAAACTCAAAACTGTACCAAGGGCTTATCTACTATAACATAGATACCACCTGACTCCCACTCATAGGTCTTCACTTCTTTTCACCAACTAATACCAGAATCGGTCTCGTCATCTCCCACCAACAAGAATCAACTCACGTGCACGCGGACTCGAGCAAACAAATTGTTCCTCAACTCTGGTACAACTATACTCCCCTAACTATAGCAAAGAACTTCCTCTACATCATCCCCATTTTCAAAACCACAACTTCCACTTACCGATTCACGGCCCACACATTGGCCCTAAACTTACTAAAAGTAATAAATCAATCAACAATTTAACATACAAGTTGGGTGAGCAAAGGAAAGGTCCAAGTGGCTCAAGTATGATTTTCCTCACTTAAAATCCTTTTTCCGATGTAATAGAAGCAATGAGACTCTACTAAACATGTTTCAACCAAATCAGCACACATACATGCTCAACCAAGCATATAACAAGGCATACTTGCTAAACAAGCAAACAAATGCGTACGATCAAACAACATGCATTCTCAATCAAACAATCACACATCACAGCATACACGGGTAACGAGCAACATGCTTTTAAACAAACAATCAACTTACTTGTCATACAAGCAATCATACTTACAAAGCAAGCAAACACCGTGCATATCAATTCAAAACTTAAACTTACCTCACTTACCTGCCCAAGGTCTCGGTAACCTTAGGCTCTGATACCAACAAATGTAACCCCCTCGTCCCGGTCTGGCCGGACGACCGGTCTGAGTGGGCCACACAGGGAAAACCGAAGCGAAACCCGTTAAGGTTCCCCCTCGGTTAGCAACCCTATTTTTTTTTACTTAATCTTTTCTAAAGTTCATTTAAGTCCTATGTGATCAAACAGCGGAATAAAATACATAAGACAAACATTCGAACCCAAAACAACAGTTAAACAGCCCAATTTTAATCTTTTAAACAAGCCGTATCGAAACGCCCTTGAGGCGTATCGAAACGCCTTGACCAGGTCAACTGTCCTAGAGCCTTTACAAGGGGTCGTATCGAAATGGTGGTCAACCGTTTCGAAACGCCCACGACAGTCAATATCTCGTGGTCAACGAGATTTTGACCATTTCGAAACCTTTACACCCGTTTCGAAACACCTTCATCTCGTGAATTTCTCAGAATTCCAGTAGCCAAAACGTTCCGATACACGTTTCGGAACAGGGGTTCCAAAGGCCATATCGTATCGAAACGCGTTCCGATACGGGGTCCCTGAAGCCTACCCGTTCCGAAACGATCCCTCCCGTTTCGAAACGCTGGCAGTCTGTAGCCTTTGAAATACAGATTTAGGGGTGTTTTGACAAGTCTAAAGGTCCCATAGGACCCCTAAAGGCACACAAAACCATCAAACATAGTCTAGAGGCATACATCCTAGATTTAACATACTCAAACACATACAAGCATGGATTTAGGCAATCTCTCTAACATGGCAAATTACACATTAAGAGCCTTTCATACAAGCATGCTTGAAGACATTATAAAGAACCAATAAGCATCATACATATCAAATAAATTTACATGCCATTCAAAGCAACTTAAGCATTCATAAGACATCCGTCGTACAAGCATTGGGCAAGATATATCATGCTTACAAACCAAGTCAACCATAAACATACATCAAGACTCGAATCAACAATTCCTATCCCATTGCTTTTCTATTACAATCTTTAAATTTAAACATCATACTTGAGCTAACCGTAAGCAACGCTTGGAGGCCCTTCCTTGCCCTTACCACCCTCAAGCTATTGATCTGCATTGTCGAACAAAGAGAGCGTAAGCATAAAAGCTTAGTGAGGGTAAGCTCTTTAAAAACAAACCTCGACAATGCAGGGTCCAAGCACGAGCTACAACCAAGATAAAATGCATGATCTTACCTCCGATCCACGCGAGCCATAGATATAGATGATGCATGAACATATATTCAATATCATGTCATGCTCAACATGTTTAAATCCACAACATATGAAATCGCATATATTAAACCATGTTAGCAACACATCCCAAAACACATTGGCTCGCAATTAACCACATATTGGCAACATAAGCTACAATCTGTATTGACACCTAGCTATGACTCGAATACGCGGATAACCGTTGGAACTCACATCCAACAACTCAACCATTACCTGACGGTGGGATTACACTCATCACCGTTCACGCGGAGGGGATTCCACTCATCCTCACGCCCCGTCGATGGGATTCCACTCATCACCGACTAATATAAATACAATTTCCGGGCGAACCCGTACTCCTCCTTGGTGACTCAACGCCACCAAGGCCACGCGCGACTTTTGACTCATGTGTACACACTAACATCCTAATGATCGATCATTTGTACCCAAGCATACTAGTGCCAATACTACACATTTCATTAATCATTCATAATGTCAACTCATAACACTTCCGTGCTTAGCACGTACTCACCATGGCTTACCATCATGTACCAACCACATTTCCATGCCTAGCATGTACTCACCATGATCCTCGGATCATGAAACCACCTCATAATATCATTTCACATGTCAACACCACATGTACAACATTAACAACCATATCACATTATAGTTTACACATGTGTATAACCATATCATATCTATCATCAACATGCATATAACAATACATCAAACATGCCCCAACATACATGTATACAACATATACATAATCAACACCATCCCAACTTAATACGAGGCATATACAATCATTAAAAAGTGCAACCAAAGTCTCTAATCAAAGCTTGGGATTAGGCTACCATTCTAATCCCAACTCTAGGTGGGTTTACCAAGCCCATCCTAGGTTCACATGCTTGAACCAAATACTCAAAACCATTTTGAAAATATTTAACCACTCACCTAAGCTTCCGAGCTCCAAGCCAAGCAAGCAACCTCCCTCAAATTTCCAGATTTCCTCCCGAAGCTTCCCCAATACAAATTCCCGCTTCTTAACAACCTCAAACACATTTCAAACAATTCCAAATCAGCCCAACATCAAAATACCAACCCGGAATACAATTCAAATGCAATTTACCATGTTGCAAACCATGAACAAATCCCATTTTTAGTAAATTCGGGCAGCCCCTAAACCATGTCCAAAAACCATGTTTCCAACATCCATAGCACCCACAAACAATCCCAAATCAACCCCTAACCATAGTACTACCATTGGGTTATCAATTCCCACCTAAAACAACCCCAAAACTCACCCAAAACCCTCCAAAACACCATTTTCGTACTAATATTTTACCCAGCAGGAAATCATGTTTTAAAACACCCAAATGACATCTAAATGGTCCCAAATCATCCCCTTAGCATACATATACCATCAGCCCTCTAATTACACCCTAAAACCCACCAAAACTCAACTTTTTGACACCTTAAAAATGGGTCCAAGAACCCACTTCGGAAATTCATCAAAATTCAACCAAATTAACATATAATGTGTATTTCAACTTGATTAAACAAAACCCCAACTCAATTTAACAAAACAAGATGAAAACCCCATAAAAACCCAAACTTTAAAATCAAACCCTAATTCCCAAAAGTTCATATTTTTGAAATCTAAGACAATAGGAAATGAAGAGGAGATTTAGAAAATGATGGAAATACGAATTAGGGATTTGGGAGGGTTTGTTAGGGTTTCCATGGTGAAGAGAGGAAAATGAGGAAGATGACTACACCTTTTTTTTTGTTCTCTTTAACTTTCAAAAAGTGGTCTAGCTTTTTAAAACATTTAGGTTAAATCACCGCATTAGTCCCTCCTTTTTATTTTAAAACCCAATTAGCCCAAGTTAAGGTCAAATTGATTAAATTTTAATTTTACCGACTCGGACTACTAGCCCGACTAACTCCTAGCCCCAAAACACGGGTGTTACAAGGATGCAAAAACCAAAAAAGAAAATCACTGGTAGAGATAGTTGGAAGACATATCAGGAGGGTGCAAAAACCAGCCACAACAACTGCAAATTACCAATAATGACTGTGGGAGAATTCAATGGCGCCTAAATTAAGGGAGATTTTTTTTTACTTTTTGAGACGACACAATTGCTACCAAAGAGATACACATCCAAGATCCAAGCTGAGAGTCTCACCACGTTTACTCACCAGCTTGAGGAGAGTGTTGATTACGAAAAATTAGAAAATTATATTCCCTAATATCTAACTGTTGATATTTAGGAATTTATAAATAAATAGGTGCACATATTTGTAGCTACTGATTTTGTGTAATTTTCACTAGATTAGACTCTCTTTGTAACTTATAAATAGGTGCTATTTTATCAATAAAATATATCAATTCATTCCTCTCTTCTTAATCAAATCTCTACTTTTCTACATGGTATCCGAGCTAGGAAAGTCTGGAAAATCCCAGCAAGATGCATGCTAGTTTTTTTAATAGTTCTATCTTAGCTAATATAAAAAACAAGGAAATGTTATAGTTTACCCTTAAAAAACTATATGGTTCTATCTTAGCCATCCATTGTAAAAGATATGGAAAGGTTATAGTTTAGCCTAAAAAACTATTTGGTTCTATCTTAGTCATTCATTGTAAAAGATATGAGAAGATGTTCTAGTT
Source organism: Hibiscus tridactylites (assembly GCA_958450335.1). Lineage (NCBI taxonomy): Eukaryota > Viridiplantae > Streptophyta > Magnoliopsida > Malvales > Malvaceae > Hibiscus > Hibiscus tridactylites. The sequence continues at coordinate 44,574,948 of OY288292.1, forward strand.
AAGCCTTTAAAAAACTAGATGAGATTCTATCTAAGCCTTGTGAAAATAGTGTTGTTAAGTCAACCACTGCTATAAGTTGAATGGCAAAAGGCTGGAAGACATCTCAAAAGAAGATGCAAAAACCATAAAAAATCTGAAAGACATCTCAAAAGAGCATGCAAAAACTAAAAAAAATCACTGGCAGAGGAAAATTGAAAGACATCTTAGGAGGGTGTAGAAACCAGCCACAACAGCTGCAAATTATCAACAATGACTGTGGGAGAATTCAATGGCACACAAAATAAGGGAGGGATTTTTTAAAACTTTTTGAGACGACACAATTGCTATCAAAGAGATGAGAACACATCCAAGATCCAAGCTGGGAGTCTCACCACGTTTACTCACCAGCTTGAGGAGAGTGTTATTGGTGTAGATTGCGAAAAATTAGGGAATTATAATCTCTAATATCTAACTGCTGATATTTAGGAATTTATCAATAAATAGGTGCACAAATTTTTAGCTGCTGATTTTGTGTAGTTTTCCCTAGAATAGGCTCTCTTTGTAACCTATAAATAAGTGCTATTTTATCAATAAAATATATCAAGAAAAACAAAGAAATTCATTCCTCAATCAAAATCTCTACTTTTCTACACAAACATGTTTGTTGAAGCATGTATATGTTTGTGTTTTAGCTTATATTTGTGTGACAAAAATTCTTGTCTTTTTTATGCTACTCTAGATAGAAAACTTCTGGGGCTAAGGGTGAACATTTAAAAGAAGCAACTAGCATAAATAAATTTCTATCAACACTAGGGTACTTAAAACTATTTCCCTTTTTCTTCAATAGGTACTAATGATATTTATTATATTTCATTTGCTTAACTTTTAGTCATTTCTAGTCAAACTTATGACTACATATTATCATATGCAGCCATGTAATTATGATTCTTGTGGATGTGACTTATGGAAAGTCACGACAGGTTCCGTATAAAGACACAAAACTCACACTCGAGTCAGTTTTTGTTTTATTCACAAATACTGAGTTAATCCTGCATCACATTTAAGATGAAATGTTGCATCACTGTGATACAGTAAAGACATAATATAACAGAAACTAAAACTGATCTAAAGAAGAAAGGGTTGCTTTGAGTCTCTACACGGAACGTGCCATGACTTTCCATTAGTCACATCCACAACAATCATAATTACATGATTGCATATGATAATATGTACTCATAAGTTTGACTAACAATAACTAAAAGTTAAGTAAAGAAAATATAGTAAAAATCATCAATATTTGTTGAAGAAAAAGGGAAATAGTTTTAAGTACCCTAGTGTTGATAGAGATTTGTTTATACTAGTTGCTTCCTTTAACTCACCCTCAGCCCGAGAAGTTTTCTATCTACAGTAGTATAAATCAACAAACAACAAACTGGTTTGAACTGCACCTTTCTGAACCAGTAAGATCAACCAGATTTAATGTTGCAAACAACAATTTGTTGTTGAGTCTTTTTACCACATGCTCTCAATAATGCAGTTAAAAACACTATGTGAACGACTTCTCTCTTTGTTCATATTTGTTGCAACAACTTTCATATTTAAAGAACACTATGAGAAAAAGAACTGTGATTTAAAATAAGAATATATGCAATTTAAATTAAATATTTTGAGAGTAGTGAGCAGCAATTCTCTGCCATCCAAAGTAATGATAAAGATTGTCACATGAGATAAAAAAAGCTTCAAAATATTATTCACGGTCTGAACTTTAAATTTAGTGAGAATTTCCACGCACACCCCTTTCTTAACATTCCCTCAACTAGAAATTAAGAATTGCATACGAAAATTAGTTGAGCAAAAAATGAATGGAAAACATAAGAAAAGAGGAAACTTACAAGAAAGTTGGCAGCAAAGGGCTCAAGAAGATTGATTATTTGCTCATTATAAATCTCAAAGAAAGAGCACTTGCGATTGTATTTTAACTTCTCATCTCTTTCAGAATTCCTCTTCCTGTAACGAAAAAGATAGAGAGAATGTTAAACAAAAACTATAACATGAACTTCACACAATTACAACTTGAATTCTTGCAAACAAAAACTCGAATATCTGCGGTGTCATGCATCGTTGAGGACTTTGATTGACTTCCAAAATCTTCAATATCTCTAAGCATTGTATATGTCTTTCCACTTCCTGTCTGCATGACCAAACACATATCCCTAATTTCCTGCAATCTACAAAAATATTAGTTATGTTGACATTATTGTGTTTTAGGAAAGATATAATTACACAAAAATATGATCTATTTATTGCCGGTAATTTACAACCACCTTTTGCTTTTCAACAAATCACTGTAGCTTTTACAACTCATGGAAGGAGTACATTTTTTTTTACAAATTTAACCGATAATAATTATACAACATGGGTTGTGGATTCAGGGGCATCTGATCATATGACAGGATATGTGACACTTTTCCAAATCTTTCAGAAATTGACTTCTACATCCCACATCAAGACTGCAGATGGTTCTTCGTCATCCATCGAAAGAAGTGGTTTTATTCAAAATTTTAAAAATATTACATTGTCATCTGTACTATGTCCCTAAATTGGTCTGCAACCTTATCTCTGTTAGTGAACTCACTATTGATTTACAGTACACTGCTAAGTTCTCTCCGTATATTTGTGAATTTTAAGCCATAGACTCGAGAAAGGTGATTGGCAGTGCTAGGTTGCGTGGTGGACCCTACATCCTTCAAGGGCAACCATCTCTAGATAAACAAGTCGATTCAAGTTGTTCATCTAAACAAAAGTGTTTCCAAAATATCGGTTTGAATTTGTAACCCTCTAAACCCGACCTAAAAGAAATAGTCGAATTTAGGAAGTTACAATTGAAAACTTTTCCCTCAAGAAAACTAATTTTAAAAAAACATATACTATAAACTAAAATAAAATAACATAAATTTAATAATAAATAAAAATAAAAATATCATAATAGATATTCGAATAATTATATAAAATTACTGAGTTAAAATAATAGTAGATGAATGCTAAAAATAATAGTACATAAACTAAAATAATTTCGTACTGAATAATAAAATAACCAAATAAAATCTGAAATCCTCCAAGTACCACGTCGCCTAAATCCCACAGATATCTGTAAGAGAAAACTATGGGGAGTAAGCTAAAGAGCTTAGTGTGTCTCTAAAGTGCAAGGAAATCATAGTCGTAAAAACATAGTATTATTTTCTTAAAATTCTTTAAAAATGATACAATATCACAAGCGTAATGCAATGCACCCAACTACGTCCGCCATAAATGAGGAAGGTTCCCATAACCTCCTCCCTACGTCCGCCAATCCGAAGTGGAATTCAGCCCGAAGGGTGAAACCACTGAACTTCCTCCTTACAAATCCCAACCCATGCTCATACACATATGATGTTTAAAAATCAAATTTCATAAACACAGTTCTATAAATCCGATATTCCATAAACATAATTCATAAATCATAGTCCATAAATCCATAAATCATAGTTTCGTAAATCCGATGTTTCATAAATCATACTTAAAACACATTCCAAAATCATATGCATGTGATGTCAACCATACAAACCATAATGCATCAACACAAAGAAAAAAATATGTAGCACAGTAAGAAAACACACCTTAGCCAAGCTATACACAACCTACATAATGATGTGATTTTCCATGAGAAGTATTTGATCCAACTGTATCGGTACCAGACTAAACTTGGGGTTGAAGGATTAACGAACAAGAAGGGGTATAGAGCGGTGGAGATTATTACATAGGAATTTAACAAATCAATAAGGGATTTTGGCGGCATGAAACTATATAAAAAAGTAGGGTACTTGGGATGATCTTATTTGAACTATGTGTGTATATTTATAGGGAGAGTAAACCTAATTTAAGTAAAATAATGAAAGTAAATAAAATAATTAAAAAAGACAAGCAGAATAGAAGATTAGAATTCGAATTAAATTTAAAGTACTGTATATAATATATATATAACATTTAAATAATAATAATAATAATAATAATAATAATAATAATAATAATAATAATAATAATAATAATAATAATAATAATAATAATAATAATAATAACAAAAGAAGACAATTCGGATGCTATGCGTACAATTCAAATTCAATTCAAATTCAATTTGAAATTATTAATATATATATATATATATTAAACAATAAAAAACAGGATGAAGAAAAAAAAGTATTTAAAATTCAATATGATAAAAGGTTATTTATGGAGTCAGTCCTTAAACTTTCAAGAAATTTCATATTAACTTTCAAGTTTAATAAAAATTCATATTTAGTTCATTCTAGAAAATTAGGGTTTTAAAAATTAGGGATTTTGAAATTATGTTTCTAAATTAGGGATTTTTCGAATCTAAGGTTTACAATTTGGGCATAAATTTGGGGGTGTTATAGAATTCTTCTAAAGACATTTTGCTATGGCATTACAGGTTAGGACATCTCAATTTTCATTACCTTGCAAAACTGTTCCCTAGCCTATTTCACTTTTCCGTTGAACACTAAGATTTGGGGCCCTTCAAGAGTGAAAAACATAGATGGATCTAGGTGGTTTGTTACCTTTATCGATGATCATTCTCGTCTTACTTGAACTTTATTTATGCTTGCTGCTTCTTTTAAACGCTCACCCTCAGCCCCAAAAGATTTCTGCTCGTAATATCATAAGAGATCTATGAAACTATCTACAGTAATATGAAAAAGACATGAATTTCATCACACAAATATACTAAAACAAATACATATACATGCTTCAACAAACTGGTTTGATCTAACAAACCACAACTTAGTTCTCGAGTCTTTTTCCCACATGATCTCAATAATGCAAGTAAAAACACTAAGAACGATTCTTCTCCCTTTTCATAATTGTTGCAGCAACTTTCCAATTTAAAGAACCCTATGAAAAAATAGTGATTTAAACAAGAATATATGCAATTTAAATTAAATGTATTAAGAGGAGTGAGCATCAATTACCTGTTATCCAAAGTACTGATAAAGATTGTCACCTAAGAAAAAAGCTTCAAAATATCACTCACGATCTGAACTTCAAATTTAGTGAGATTTTTCATGTACACTCCTTTCTTAACATCTTCCCTCAGCTAATAATTAAGAATTGCATAATGAAAACTAGCTGGAGCAAAATAAATGAATGACAAACATGATAAAAGAGGAAACTTACAAGAAAGTTGGTAGCAAAGGGATAAGAAGATCGGTTATTTTCCCATTATAAATCTCAAGGAAAGAGCACTTGCAATTGTATTTTAACTTCTCATCCCTTCAGATTTTCTCTTCCTACAATGAAAGAGAGAGAATGTTAACAACTTGAATTCTTGCAAACAAAAACTCAAATATCCACTGCGTCATGCCCCATTGAGGACTTGACTTGACTTCCAAACCTTCAATCTCTCTAAGCATTACATGTCTTTCCACTTCCTGTCTGCATTCCAAACACAGTAATGTCGCATAACTAATATAATAAAGGAGGGAATAAAATGTTTGTTGCATCCTAGGTTTCAAAGCAAGTACATGGCCATAGGCAAACATACAACTATTATAGCCATATAAGCAATTTTCAACCATTGGCAGATCAACGATCCTGGAAAAGCATTTCTTGCAAAACACGATATGTGAAAAAATTGGCTACACAAAAGGAAAATCTCACAAATATAGAATTGTCTTTATGCAAACATACATTGTGATCAATCCAAAAGGAGGGATCTTCCTTCACGTCGAAATGAGGAACTTCAACAGTATTCACAATAGTAACTGGACCACAAGAATAACAACTAGGCATTCTTGTGTACGATGCAGCAAAATTCCCTCCACACATTCGTCCATTCCCATGACCCAAAACTACACTCTTTGTTGGTGTACTTTGTGTGGAATTACTCTCCGAATAACAACTCGAAGTTGCCCTCCCTATTTCCTTACTCACCCTCATAGTCAAATTTGATGTCCCGCCATGAGGCAAATCTGATTTAGACGATTCACTCTTTGCGCAACAATACCTGGCTTTTTTTGAAAACCCATGTTTATTTGGGGTTTTTAGAGGCAATATTGAATTTGACAGTTTAGATTTGGGCTTAGTTGGAGTCTCGTCAATTCAACTTTGAATGGTCCCTTCCGGCTTTGGTTTAGGTTTTTTCATTGGATCTTGAATGGTTTTTTCGTTGGATCTTGAATCTCTAGGGTTTACTAGAACATTCTCAACTTCCTCATTCTTGCTCGTATTTCAAGAATTTAAAATCTCTCAACATTCTGGTGAATTAATGTAAGCATTAAAAAAGAATGAAACAAAATAGACTTAAGGTTGTGATCACAACCTTAAGCCATGACACTTTGAGAAGAGCAGTTTGCAATTCAGTGACGAGGCCCTCCACAGTTCAGCAACCATGAACCTTGTCTCTGTCAAACTTGAGCCAAACTGCTCTTCAAGTTGCTAACCCTTCACAGTTTTAATGGATTGCAAACCTTTTACCTGATTAATTAGTTAATCCCTCTCATTTGGTAGTGCGCTTTCCAACTTCGATTACCAGAAACCGCTCAAGGCATTGAAAAAGGAAAATAAAAGGTTAATTTTTTTAAAACTAGAATATGGGTTACTTCTAGTTTATAAGAGTACAAGTACGTAGGAATGAAATGACCAAACCAGTCAAATTACAATGATGACTAGCCTACAAACTAAAATTTGACTAAAAACTAACAGGTATGAAATACTAACCCTTGTAAGTTATCACCTTTTAAAAACACCCGTGGAGACGTATACAACATAGGAATTTTTATTCATGGTTATTAGATTTTACATTTAAAAATTTTAAGCAATTTACCTCTTTTGGTTGGCACCAATCAGTAGTGATTTTTTGCATGGTTTGCTCAATTGTATTTATACTTCGAACAACATTTCAAAGTCGTTCATTATTTCTTCCAAAGAAAGCGCATATGCTGCGAGGTACCGTAGGCTCTTGCTCCGTTTCTCTGACAAAATATTGATTTGTGTTTTTAAATCATTTGATTATTCATGCTCTTGTGTTTTGTTTATATTATTTTTCTACATCACGATGCTTTAATTGTTTTTTTCGAGTCATGTAATCATGTTAAGGTCCACTATTACTAGGTCTAGATTTTAAGCACAGTCTATGTATATAAGATAGAACAAAAGAGGACTTGCCTCATCTCAAGCTGTTTGGTTGCAGCTCGTTTGCTATACCATATTCTATGCTGTACTTAAAGTCAGTCAAATGAAAGTCCTTAAATTGTGACTCAAACAAAGAAGATAATGACTTGGCTTAAAGCAGGCAATGCACAAAAACCAATGTAGTAAACCGAACTACAATAGGCTGAAGGGATAACACGCAATGTGAAAAAGAGGTTTCCTAAACCTTGTGCTTAAAGGAGTGAAGAAACTTGCACCAAGATACGTGTGAGGTTTCCTAAACCTTGTGCTTAAAGGAGTGAAGAAACTTGCACCTAGATACGTGTGATAGTTGTGACTGAACTATCTGAAATAAGAAAAAAGGAAACAACAAAGCTACATACCTATATACAACAATTTCTATTTTAGGCCTTTTACCCCATACAAGAATTTGACAGTAAGATACCATAAAGTATATTATCAGATTGTACATTATCAGATTTTAAGGAAAAAGAATCATAAGATACTTTACTGTCCACCAACAAGTAACCTATTCATGAAGAACCAAAATTTCAAGGAAAAAGGGGCAAAATAGGTCACTTGCAACTAAAAACCCGTCACATTTTTTAACAAAAAATAAAGATTGGAATACCATTTATAAAAGCTATCTGACAATCCTCCCCATCTGCCCATGCTTGCCAGTAGTCAAGGAAGGAGGATGAAATAAAATTGTAGCTGCACAGTCAGTGAGCGATAAATTCTGAGTGAAATTTTAAGGAAAGGTGCATGGTCAATAGAGAAATGTAATGTACAATGATGCTTTTGACAGTTCAACTTCACTACATCCTGTAACAAACATTTAAATATTATCAAGAGGTAATTCACAAAAAGTACAACATAAATTGTGAATGCAAATTCAAAGTTCTGAGAACAATGTGGATCAGATGAGAACAATTCAACTTGAACCAAGAGAAGTTGAAACAAAGAATGATGACAACTGGGTTTTGACTTGAGAAATTAAGCACCAACTTGGTGCGACTTTCAAGGGAAATGGAAATCGTTGTCATATATCTCTGTAAATGGCCATATCTCCGTAAATTCATGTCTCGTGTACCTTTAATGAGCACCATACATCAGTCAGTGAGAAAACAACAAGCTTCAATAGTATCAGAAAGTTGAATATACCAAAATATATTTCCAATGCACCAGAAGTCAAAATAATGCTGGTACGCCAATCCACTTAGTAGCCCAAACCTAAAAAGTCGAAGGAATGAACACCTGCCAAGTTAACAGCCATAAGAATTAAGATGATAAATAAACCAAATGAATTTTAATGTGGAGGCTGAAAGTGGGAGCAGAGGAAAGAAATAGGAGCTGGCAATGTCAAGCTTTGAGAAATAGAGAAACTGGCAATAATGAATTGATGATAAATTGTACCAATAACAGTGATGGCCAAACCAGCCAAGTTACAGTGATGACTATCCTACAAAATAAATTTGACTCAAAATTAACGGGCTAGAAAAGACTAACCCTTGTAAGTTATTACCTTTTAAAAACAACAGGAGAGACACATAACCATAGGAATGTTTTCATGGTTCTTAGAATATACATTTAAAAATTTTAAGCAGTTTACCTCTATTGTTTGGCACCAATGAGTACTGGTTTTTTGCATGGTTTGCTCAACTGTATTTATCTTTTGATGGACAACTCTAATCTTGACTTCGAACAACTTTTCAAAGTCGTTCATTGTTTCTTCAAGAGCAAGCACGTGTGCTGAATGAATTCCAATTATGGAGGGAGAAATGACAACAAAAATAAATATAAAGAGCAACATAATATAGGTAGTACGTGTTGTTTCCTGCCTACTAACTATTAAAATTTCAGCAATGCATCCATCAGCTGCTTTGCGAACATCCGATGATTTATCCTAGGAAGAATTCCAGACTAAGAAATATGCGTAAATAAATCGGAAATGAATATAGGAAGATGTAGCACAGAATATTTATCTATTCAACCAAAATTTACCATCGTGGCAGTGGCAGCTGGTTTGAGCAGATGTACAACATCAAGAAATTCACTAAGTCCAGAGAGTTGCCTAGTTGACCAATCAAAAAGATCCTTAAGTCCTTCCCCTCCAATCTTAGAGTTTGTTAGTGCTGACATGATATAACTTATAACAACAAAATTATACTAGATATCTAACAAAGATGGTAAGAGCTACAAGATTTAAATCAGAAAAGTAGTCACCATTTTGTCAAAATGAACAGCTGCATTCCAAGCATCCAAAGTAAACAAAGTGCTCTCTCTCGTATGCTAAGGCATTTCAAAATATCCAATAGTTTTTCCTGCAATAAACAAAATAAAGCATTAATTTATTCTTCTCGACAACCGATCACATTGCAGATGCAACGTAGCCAATGGTAGTCAAAGTGGCCATAAACAAATAAATATATTGGTAAGGATGTGATACACAGACATAGAGAGACAGAGATACATACACACACTTGCATGCAGCTAGATCAACACAATTTTTCGCTTCAGAAATACATGCCGTCAATATCCCAGAAGACAAGTCAAAATAGGCTTCATCAGCACAGATACCCTCCTGCTTTATACTCCCATAAAATTAGTATTTAAGCACAATCTAACTGAAGGCTGAAAGTCAACATTCATATCATTTGGCCTATGGTGAAGTGACCAATGAATACCAACTAACAACAGAGCAAATATGTTATATGTTTAAGATTCTTCTCGATCTTGATAAGAAGGCATACACAAGATAAGATTATCATTACAAATGAATTCCAATCATGGAGGGAGAAATGACAACAAATATAAATATAAAAGACCAACATAATTTAGGTAGTACATACTATTTCTTGCCCACTAATTCTTAAAATTTCAGCAATGCATCCATCAGCTGCTTTGCAAACATTCGATGATTTATCCTAGGAAGAAATTCAGACAGACAGATATGTGTAAATAAATCGGAAATGAATATAGGAAGTGGTAACACAAAATATTTATCTATTCAACCAAAAATTACCATCATTAAGTCAGAGTGTTGCCTAGTTGAGTAGTCAAAGAGATCCTTACGTCCTTCTGGATCAATCTTAGTGTCTGTTAGTGCTGACATGATATAAGGAACCTATAACAACATAATTATTCTTGATATCTAACAAAGATAGTAAAAGTTACAAGATTTAAATAAAGAAATAGTCACCATTTTGATAAAAATGAACAGCTGCATTCCAAGCATCCAAAGTAGACAAAGTGCTCTCTCGTATGCTTCTTATTGTCACTAAGGCACTTCAAAATATTGGATAGCATTCCCTGCAATAAAAAAATCATGCATGAATTTATTCTTATAAGAAAATAAAAGAATAAAAGCGTTTTTAAATGACAAATTGTGCTCACCAAACCTTGCTTGCTTTCTTGACAACCGGTCCCATTGCAGATGCAACGTTGGCAATCAAAATAACCCACATGATCGGAAAGTTTGCCGCAATGAACAATATTGAAGGTCCTAATTTGTCGAGAAAAGTTCTGAAACCCATAGCATACCTGTTCTGGCGGGTTGAATGTGTTTGTTAGCCTCTTCCAAAATTTTGTTCACAACTTCAATGGACTCCAAACGAACCTAGAATGTTTAAAAATCCATGAGAAACCACCACAAATACTAATTAAGGGAATCAATCATTCATAAAAAAGACAACAAAATCAAGGGGTGAAGTGCAAACATGATCTTTCAACTAATATCTTCACGTGGCAGACTATCTAGTCCACCCACAACTCCCTAGAATTTAGGCCACTAAACCTGAAAGACGGACCAGATGTGTGCATCCTTATATTTCTATTTATAAATTATTAATAAAAAATGCCAAAGAACAAGATATAAGTAAAAAAGAATATGGGAAAATTGAATGCAAGCAAAATGAAATTACTTCACCGTGCCAGTGCTTTCCAGCTTACTGCCACTTCCCTTTGCATCATGCTTTTTATCTTCCTCAACCAGCAGAGTAACATCTTCAATAATATCAATAAGCTTAGATGCAGTTTTATGTGTGATATTTAGATCAACAAGTAGTTCATAATGTAGGGCCCAAGCTTGGTAAATCCAAGTTCCTTGGATTCAATGGTAACTTCAACAATTCACTTCTGAAGTTTCAAAAGATGAGCTGCAAATATGCAGAGTATTGCACTAAATAAATATATTGGTAAGAATGTGATACACACATAGGGAGAGAAAGTACATGCACACACATGCACGCATATATATACAACAAAATTTCAAACAAAATTAAGCTGAAGTGATGAGCAAAGTGACTGAAAGTTTTTATAGAAGTCCAATATTCTCAACTTAAAGAACCAAAGCTATATTAAACTAGTTTAACAACAAGTGTTCCATTTGAACATAGTTAAATGTTAGAAATAGTTGTATGAAAAAGCATTTCTAAGAACAATTCACTCTCGATGTACCAATTGACTTACCTCAAAAGATTGCAAAGTTATCAGGATTCCTTGGTTTATCATATGATTCTTCCGGCTTCCCAACAACTAGATCAACACAATTTTTCGCTTCAGGAATACATGTCGTCAATAGCCCAGAAGACAAGTCAAAAGAGACTTCATCAACACAGATGCCCTCCTGCATTATATTCCCAAAAAATCAGTAGTTAAGCTCAATCTAATGGAAGGCACAAAAGAATACCAAACAATTCAATTGTCCAATCTCTAATTCAAGCTTTTTGATTGAAGTTTCTCCCATTTCTCCCTTCTCAAAGCACCAGCAAGCACTGGATCCAAAGAGTTTAATTACAAAAATTTCACAGTTCCAAAAAGAATATTGTTAATTAAAACAATTGGTTTGACACTCAATTAAGGAAAAAAATAACCATCGTTGCAGCATCTGCCACCTGCTTAGTGGACATTCTAACAGCGCCTTTGGATTCATATTCAAGTACATCATCAACTTGTTTTGGACACATTTTATATGTGTTATTATCAGGACTTCCTTCCAATTGCAAGGTAGCAGTGATTGTTGAACCAAAAGACAAACACCGGGATACATTCTAACGTCTAAAACTCTTCGTGTTCAAGGAAGTCGGTTCAGATTACAAAATATTTAATTCACATGAATTTAGAAAGAGAAAAACAAATAAACCGTGATTAATTTGCTACACCTTTAGAAGTCGTTTCCGATTATGTGGTGCAATGACATCTCCAATGGAGTAAACTTTTAATTGAGAAAAACTGAAGTATTTTTATAAAATATATAACATGCAATAGGAGTAAACTCACGTTTTGAATTAATTTAGCTTGCTGAGCAAACTTTAGTGTTCAATTGAGCAGCTGAAAAAATGAAAAGATCACTGTAGAATGCTGGTTTCCAGGACCAGAACCTTACGGCACCTTAACCTGTTATGATTGACTGATGAAGCTGTATGAATAGCATAATTTTTTTCAAAAGTAGAAGAAATTCAGAGGATAAAAAGATAGAGCTAAAACTTTACACCAAGAAAGCATGTGCAGCTATAGTGCGCCTTGGAATACACAAATCATATCATATTTATCTGCCCAAGTTGGTATACAGGAGGCTGGAATATAGAAAATCCGCATCTTGTAACTAAATGCTTTCACTATTCTATACGAGTATAACAAGCAATATTTTGATTTTGAGCAAGATACAAGGAAATAAAAACAACCTTGTTACTTTCAAAAATATATAACTACCAAAATACTAGTAAAGCCAACAAGTTCCAACTAACTTCATATGTATATTCCAAGAAACACTAGTTACTTTTTAGTGCTTCTCATCGTCCGTCTTTTGCTGAATCCCTACTGTGTCCCAGACTCCCAGCCAATGCTTCATTTAGAATAGGGAAAAGAAAAAGAAAAGAATAACTTATGAATCTTCTTCGTGAACCATGAGGTTTCGAGAAAAAAATGGTGTTCATAATCCTATTTTCAATATTCACATCTGACAACAAGAAGAATCATAATGATCTCTTAGCAATGTAAACCTAATTTAAACAGAGAATTAATTTGAATCTAGCAAAGCAAATACACATGTAGAAGAAATTAAATAACAAATAAAAAAATTCTAACAATTTGATCTCTGACTTACCTCTGAAAATATTTGTAGCATCCACATCCGCCTCTTGAACATAAGCCTGAAATAACGGGTGGAGGTTAAAATAAGAAATTATTAGATTAGGGAGGAATAGTATGAAAATGTTGCCCACTGTTAAAAAGGTGACGAGAAAGACATCCGATATCACGAGTCTGTTAACTCAAGGCTTTGAGTTCCCTTTGAAAATACTTGTAGCATTCACCTCCGCCTCATGATAATGAACCTGGAATAACATGCGAAAGTTAAAATACACACATGTAGAAGAAATTAGAGAACAAATAACAAATTTTAACAATTTCGTCTGAGTTACCTTTGAAAATATCTGTAGCATTCACCTCTGCCTTTAGAACATGAACTAAAATAATGCCAACTTTGAGTTGTTAGACATGAAACCAACTTTGACATTAGTAATGAAAAGGACATAATAAAATATTAATCAACAACAACACTACAACACATCACACATAACTCAACTGCAATAATAAGCTAGTGGTGAAGAAACTTAAATAATGTGTCACGAAACAACCAACTATGACCTTTAATTGCTTCTTCTCAACTCTTGAAGAACTTGCCGATTTTGGTTTCTTTTCTTCAGTGGTGATGGCCTTCCATTTCACACCCAAAATATTCGAAACCTCTTTGAAATCTGCCTTTGGGTTCTCCTTCTTCACCTGAAACAAGAAACACCCAAATTCCAAAATTGGAAAAGAAAACGAAAATATAACTCAAAATCTTTAATATTCAACTTCAACCCAGTAATCTTTACCTCTTTTCATTGATCTTTCAAAGGTTGGGAAATGGCGAAAGTCTAAACAAGGAACATCAGTAAAGAATCGTCCCAAGATTTGAATCAAGAAAGGGTATCTAAGCAAATCAATAGAAGGGTACCGTTGTGGGCTTGAATTCCTTCATTTTCTGCAATTTCTTTTGCTCTTTACCTTTGCTCTTGATCTCTTCTTCTTTTATCTTCAACATCTCATCTTTCTCCTTCAGTAACTCTTCAGTCTTCTTATTCTCAATCCTCAACTTCTGAAGCATTTCTTGCTTCACTTTGGCGGTGGTCGCCTTTCCTTTCTTGGGAGAAGTTTGAGAGTTCTCTTTGAAGAATTGGGGAACGCTGATTTTAAAAAACCCATCAACAAACAAGCCGTGATAAGAGGCTTTTAAAGAGGGCGCGAGAGAGCAACGGTCTGATTTTTCAGATTATAAAATAAGATCGACCGTTCAATGGCCATAGAAAGACGATCGAATTTATGCTTCTTCCTTTACCAAGTAACGTAGGTTAATTGAAAAAACACAAATAATGAAATTAATATCAAATTGAAATTGAATTTTAAAATAAAATTTGAATCTAACCCGAAATTTTAATTTTTTGAACTTATTCAACCTCAAGTATATTAATTTAAAAGATATTATAATCTTTATCAAATTTAAAATACGAACAACTAAAGACAATCAATCACAACATTCAAGTTTTTCATTAATTTTATATAATTTTAATTAGTATAATAATTAATATAATCTTCAATATTTATATATTGTGTCAATTTAATCACAATTTTTAAAAGAAAAAATCCACGAATGTACGTGGAACATTTACATAATATATAAATTAAATATCTAAGAACGTATAAATTTTAAAGAATTAAATTTGTTTTTACATGAAACCCATTTGTGTATAATCATAATTGAGAAAAATAGATTAGGGTGAGTAAAACTCAAAATGATTTGGAAAAAAATGATTTTTTATTCTATTTGAATAAAATTTAGGGTAAAGTATATAAATGGTAATTGGACTTTGTTTAAAAATTTAAAAGGGTAATCAAATTTTTAAAAGTTATAAAATGACAAATTAACTATATGTTTTGTTACAAACAGTCACTTGACTGTTAACATACATTAGGTGTGTAATATTGCAATTACAGAAATTTGAATAAATAGCATATATAGTCCTCTCTTTTTATAGATTCAATCAATTTAATCATATTTTAAATAAATTTTGTTTTTTATTTTTTACTTTCTTTTTTAAGAACTTGAAAAGCAAGACTAAAAGAATAATAAACTATCTCCTCTTTTTTCTGTACTTTATTAAAGAGCAAACAATTGTGTTATTTCCGCTTTAATTACTCATTCACTTAATGTAATTTTATTTATCAGGACATGCTATGCATTACTATTATAATCCTTTTTCAGCTTACATTTTTTGTTTTACGCTTGGTTTGCAGGTGAAGTAAAAGTGTTCGATCATGAATATAACGGTTGGATCCTCTTAATAATTGGTTATCCAATTTAACAGTGTTCTAGAAATTCTCAGCGACCAAATAGAAAATTAAAGAGAAAACAAATAAAGACGACAGTTAAATTCTGCGTTATTTTCCACATTGTTGTCATCTATCAAACAATTCTAAGAAAACCAAAATTGAAACAAAACAAATTTGAAGGTGCAAACGAAAGCGAAAAAAAACACAATTATTTGCTCTTCAAGAAAATGCAGAAAAAAGAGCGAAAAATTCATTATTTTTTCGGTCATGCTTTTTAAGTTCTTAAAAAAAGAAATTAATAAATATAAATATTATTTGAAATATGATTAAATTGATTGAATCTATAAATAGAGAGTATTAAATGTGATATTATTCAAAATTATGTAATTACAACGTTACTCATTTAACAACTGTTAATGTTGGAGTAACCGTTTTGTAACAAAACATAAAATTTAATTGTCAAACTGTTACTTTTGAGAGTTTGGTTACCGTTTTGAATTTTTAAACAAAGCTTAGTTATCATTTATGTACCTTACCCATAAAATTTAAATAATAAAACAAGACTCGCAATTAGAATAATTATGTAACTTCAATTTATTTTTGAAATCAAAATTTATTTTTTTACCATTTTCACAATTTTATATTTTATTTAATTTAATCATTTGATGATGCATCCTTGTAAATTCTTTTAAAATGATATTATAAATAGGGTTATATTTCTATACACAAGTTATGTAAAAATAAATTACAACCACACATTTTCTTCATCGTTTTGGTCCTAAATAAAGCATGTATCAATTAAATGAGCTATAAATGCCCAAATGAGTTAAAAATTAGTAAGTATGATTTAACATGGATTTCATAAATGTATCTTAATTTTCAAAAGGGCCTTAAGTTTTAGGGATTTATGTTTTGGTCCCTATTTGGGAATTAAGAGCATTAAGTTAATAATCAAGTTGGTTATGTTTCCTAAAAGACTAAATTCAGTAAGAAGTATAAGATAAAGGACAAATTCTCATAAGTTCATAACTTTGAAATGTTTACAATTTAGTCCTCAAATTTTGAAAATTTTACAAAAAGACCCCTAATGATAAAATCAAAATTTAGGACCTCGCATGCTCTAATGATTACATGGTTTGTTTAACTTTAACAATAAGTTACACGAATTATGAAATTGTTTGACTTATTTGATTTGTTTACTTTTTTATAATATTTTTCGGTGACATCTCTAATCCGATTTTCTTTCAAATCGAGTAAGGAGTATTACAAATATAATGTCCATTCAAATTCATCGTTATACAAATTCTTTTCAAATTTAATCCTTTAATGAAAGATTTTTCAACTTCATCCTTAATATATAATACCATTTAAAATTAGCATTCAATAATGCATATCCATCCATTTCACATTCAATTTTTGTACTTTTCACATTCAGATATAGTAGACTGTCCATTCTAACACAATCATCAACCCAAACCTTCAAATTTCAACACCCAAAGATATATTTAATGGAAACCTTTCTTCAAGGCTTTACAAAGTAGAGAGAAAAAGTGAAGGGAAAGATGAAAAATTGGAAGACAAAAAAGTGGAAGGACAGACAGTATATATATATTTTTCTCATCGATGTGCTTGAGTAAAAGGATGAAACATTATAAGAAAAATAAATTTAAAAAGTTAAAAAATCTTTCATCCTTACATCTTAATACAATAAATTTTTTAAGAATAAAATATTTAAAATAAAAAGTTTATATAAATAAAAGCTTAAATTATTATTATATATATGTATGAGAATAATTTTCAAATTATAAATTCAATGTAATAAATTTAATTATAATAAATTTAATTATAATAGAACAATATTTTTTTGTTAATGAAAAAATGTAAAATAAACATAAGAAGATAATATATATAAAATAAATTTAAAAGTACGACATGATTAAATATAATACTTGTGTTTATAAAGCTTGTTTATTATAAATTTTAAAAACATATTACTAATTTTTAACGAGTTATGTATGAAATTCACTTAAATTAATTGTAACAAATTATTAGAAATTTACTTATAGTATATTAACTGTAACAAAATATTATAAATTTGTACTCATATTAACGACGCAACTATTCAAAAAGAAAACTTATATTAACGATACAAAATTTTAGCTCGCATTGGGTCAAGAATGAGCATAAAGAAGACGAGGTTTTACAGAGTGGGTCGATCTTTCTAACCTCCAATAATGGCTTCCGGTTCACATCAGATTTCTCCTAAATCATATATTTTCTAAAAACCCTAATTTTCCTTTTTATTTGATTTGGACTTTTTTATCAAACCATAACTTCCATTAAAGATAAAAGAAAAATACAGGACAAGCAAACAAAGGATCTCGTACACGTACGGGATCGACAAAACATCCGAAATAGATCAAAACAAAAGGCCATGCAAGACCTGAAACACCTAAAAACAAAACCACGAGCCATAAGCTTCCGTGGGGATCAACGACACCGTAATAAAACCAACAAACAAGAATAGCTGAAACACAGGCAGCGTCCACTGGTGCAACCAGGGATAGCTTCAAACTACAGCCGGAACACGGTAGAACCAGCAGCGACCCATCCACGGTCAGTCGAGGCTTGAGACAACAGGAATACGCTCGAAACTCGCCTGAGAGCTCCCTCCGGAGGCCGGCTCCCACTCTACACGAGATGGGCCTAATCAAGGCAAGCGGAACGTAGCCCTTACGTTGTGGCCACGACACGTAGGATAGAAACGCATCAGCTGAGGTAAAACAATCTGTAAACTTAGGCCCTCCCGGGTCCCATCTGAAACTCTAAATCCATAAAAAATTGGGGCTTGCTCAAATCCAAAGTCAACAGCCAGGTGGGCCCAAAAGATCTCCAAGGGTTTGCAGACTTCCAAATCCCATGAAGAGGGGATTTGCTTGACTCAAAAAGGGAAGATCTGATTCTAGATCCACAAAATCCGAAAAAGTCATTTGATAATTTTCCAAAACAGGAAAGGTGGGGCCCTTGGATGAAAAAGTTTGGCAGGATGAGAATAGTCCTATTTGCCCTTGTCGTTGATCCCTTCTCCAGTGGGAAACCGCTCATCTTTAACGTTGAAATGCCGGACCAAGCTCCGACGGACCGACGACCTTCGTGGAAACAGGCAACCTGACCAGAACCCACGCCCACCCCTCGTTGTTGCGAACCCAGCAGCTCGACAGATACATAGAATCCGAGGTTTCTTACTCTCAAAACCAATAGCACATAAAGCCCCGGAACAAAGCTCCCATGGCCAGCAAACCGCCCTCTCTTCTATCCACCTGGAAGGAACTGGTTTTAAAATGTCAACATGTACTCTAGTTTCTACTTCTTCAATTAATTTTCTTACTTATAAACAAGGAAGAAATTGGATTATCGTCTAGTGTTTTATTTTGTAAAATTGATGCTCGCAAGAAAACCCCACTCGAGAAAAAAGTTGGTTTATAAAGAAGACAAAGGCATGAATTGATATTTGCTTTTGTGTCTTCTTTTTAAAAAAAAATTGAATTGTTTTTTTCTTTTGATTAAGAGTTTGTTTAGGTTTATTTTCTCTGTAAAAAGAAAATGACAGAAGAAGAAAAACTATTAAATAAAGCAAAGAAATTACCATGGGAAGATGGGTCGTTGCACAAGAACTGGAAGGTGAGTTTCTTTTTTAAATTTTGTTTAGGTTTATTTTCTCTTTTCGAAAATTTTGATCGACTCAGATCTGGATTGGTGGATCTTTGTGATTTTCAAATGTACAACCTCGTTCTTCAAAAAGACAGTGCAGATTCAAGTGCTAACTTTAAAACTTCTTTTGTGATTTTACATTTTGTGAGGTTGTTTGTTCGGTGTTAGGTAAGACAAGGAGTATGTGATGCCATCGTGGCAAAATGTCTCACAGTCAGGCCTAAGACTATCGAGAAGGCCCAGTCAGTGTTCATGCTCTAGGTAGAATTAGAGGTTGTTATGTTCGTCTGGGTAAAATTTGATTAATGTTTACGGATTGAGTAGTATGGCAAAAGTGGAAAAAAGGTTTGAATTAAGAAGGGCATTGTCGGATCTGTTACTCTCATTGTTGTGCATTAGGATCCTTCATTTACTTTTGGTTTATTGATTAAAACATGCTTTAGCTTTATTGCCTTGCCTTTTAACAATTATATTGAAATAAAAAAATATATTACTTTTTCAACTACTGGCCCTGGTGCTGTTGAAGAATCTGAAGCTGATAGTATGTATTTATCGTGAACTGGTAGAATCTGTGGAACGAATGCGTAATTTTGTTTATCTAGTTGAAACATTAACTCCTCTGGAGAAGTCTGGATTTTGAGATGGAGTGGTTAGTAATGTACCAATGAGTAACTGCAACACTTTACTAGTTACTCTGAAATTGAGCTATTAAGTTGTTTACTATCTCCTCTCTTTTTAAACTCCTTCTGTTTTGCAGTAGTCTTGATGTTCTGACTACATGAATGCTATTATATTCACTACCTTCCAATCAAATGTTTTTGTTTCCGTCCCTCTTTTAGCATGCTAGCAAGGGTGTTTATCATGCATCTTTCACTCCTTTAAGGATGACATGTGTCACCATTATTCACTCTATTTTTACTTTTTCCTATCTAAATCTTCTTGTTTTCTTTGTTTGCATCTAAGAGGTTCTTTGATCTTTCTACCTTATTTGAAATCTAAAACCAAATTTCAATTGTGCTTTTCTTGATTTACTTGATGACTAGTGTAACTGCTCTTTGTGGCTGCTGAGGCATTTTTGAGTATAAGGTTAATAAATTCATAGTATGTGTTGTGTTTGTGTGTTTTTGGGTATTGGATTAGTTTCTGCTTTATATTTTAACCTTTATGTATGTTACGCCTTTGGTATCACGAATTTCCTAAGTTGCATTTCTGCTTGCAGTTTGTTACAGATGTTAACATCGTTGTTGCAGTTGAATCCACCCAAGCTATTGGGAATCTTGCTCGGGGTTTGCGGACCCATTTTTCTGGTAGTTCATGCTTTTTGTTTACATTTTTACTTGTAAGTGCCATATAGCTTACGTAATCATGAAAGCATTTAATTGCATGTTTATGTTCTTTTCTATTTTGGAAAATGTGCCTTCTTTTATCATTTTTGTTTATTGTCAGGTCTTTTGGTTGTAGAATTTTACTTCTTCAGGTAAAACTGAAATACCATGTTTTTCTGGTTGACATACACCCTAAGATTGAAAAGAATAACTTTTTAGAAGAGTTAAACCCAAAGTTTATGCTCTTATATTACCAACTTCTATGTGCACTGGTGCATTATTTGAAAGTAAAGTTGTTCATATTCCTTGGATGCTGTTTTTTGGTCTGTATATATCATGTTCTCATTAATGTTTGGCTTCCTTTGGCTCAATTTTTGGTCTGCTTTCATTTTTTCTTTCTTCCTTTCTTTCTGTTGTAGTAACTCGCAAGTCCATCATCCCTTGGTCTTCATAGTATTTATATTACTATATGATAAGATGTAAAATGGAATGCTGAAAACTTAAGTGTCAAATTTTCTTTTTGTAGTTTACGTACGAACTATGGAAAACCCTAGTGTTCCCATTAGGCCTGGTTTAGAAGGGTATGAACAAGCGAGCGCCGACTGCGGGATGGGGTTATTCAAGTTGTTATTCTGCCGGTGCTGAAGAGACCGGGGTCACATGTGGATCTTGTTGATCCATGAATGCCTAAAAAGTAGAAGAATACTGAGTTTGGTGAGAGATCTGATATTGGGAACTGTGACATGGAAGTCGATGGTATAGAGAATATTTCTGGTGAGAACCAGTCAGTGGGGGGAATCCCGGCTAGTCAGTCTGATGTTGGGAGTGCGAAAGCCCCTGATACGTATGCTAGAGTGGCAGCTACTGGTTCAAACAAAGATGGTATGTACGAGGGCAACTAAAGCTTGAATATTGATGATGTTGTGGTTTTGGATGAGGATTGTATTGTGACTGAGGATGGCGACTTTCCTACGATTAAATTTTTTGATGGGTTCACGATCAAATTGATTGAAGTTTGAGGAATGCGATTGTGGAAACCACAAGGTGAGTTGCAATTGATCAACATGGACAATAACTATTTTTTTGTTAGGATTGTGGATTCGCAGGACTATGCTGATGTTTTAACGGATGGATCGTGGACGATTTATGGGAACTATTTGACAGTCCAACCTTGGAGTAGGAATTTTTCTACTTCGGAGAAGCATCCATCTCAAGTAATGGTATGGGTGAGATTGTATGGACTTCTATACCGTTATTACTGTAAGGCTCTCTTCTAGAGGATTGCACAGATTGTTGGTCATGTTGTAAAGGTGGATTATAACACGCAAGCTGGGGAGCGAGGTAAGTTTGCAAGATTGGGCCTTATGGTGGACTTGACTAAACCGTTTAAATCATGTATTGGTATTGATAGTTTTGTGCAGCGGTTAGAATATGAAGGTTTACAATAGATATTCTTCAGTTGTAGGGTGTATGGACATTCTAAAGAGAATTGTTCCCCTCGGGAGGAGGGTACGGTGGAGTCGACTGAAGCCGTGGGTTTGCCAAGGCTATCCGATGAGTTGAATGTTAAGAGTGCTAACCTTTATGGTCCTTGGATGTTGGTTTCCAATAATAGACGTGCAAACGCTCAGGCAAAAATGGTGACTCGTGCTACTGGGGTGCGACTGTTGGGGGTTCTAGGTTCATGGTTTTGTAGGAGGAAACAATGTAGGTTGATCCGGGTGTTGTCTAGGCCGGGGAGGTTATGAAGGAGTTAGGTGATGATCGAGGTGCCAGGGGAGAGCCGCAGGCCACAACTTCAAGGTTAAAGGTGAGTGTTCCACATAAGAATATTACTAAGAATGTCGCGTTTATGGCTTTGAACCTGGATAGGCGTTAGAGAGGTAGTTTGATAGGGAAAATCTAGAATAGTTCGGTAGAGATTATATCCCTTGTTTATGGGGATCACCCGGAGGTGATTACTCGTCAGGTGGCAGCTAGTGGTGGAAATCATGTTGCACTCTCTTTTGTGGAAAAAGGTAATGCGTCAAAGGGTCCATCTCGTAACAAGTCTATTGGTTCAGGATATAAAGTGGGAAGGGCAGCAAAGGAGAATAATACAAAGGGTCTACAAGTTAGGAAGCAATCTGAATATCGTGTTCCTAATAGAACTGTACTTTCTAAATGGGTCCAAGCCTCTACGCAACGGCTTGATGTTGTGGCTAATCATATTTAGTTTCGTGCTGAGGGTGGAGTTCGAGGAATGGAGGAGGATCATCTTGGTGATCCAATTAAGGTGTTGATCTTCCACCTATTGTTATTCTTGGTGAGACAATTGACGATGTTGTGCATAGGGGTCATGAGTTGCCGCTCTCGTCATGAGTGTGTTTGTTGGTTATTATTTTATGATGATGAATACATTATTTTGGAATTGTATGGGAGCTGCAAGTCTGGGGTTTAGGCGACATTTACGGACTTTTGTTCGTGAATCACATTTGCTTGTTATGGTGTTTGTTGAAATAAGGATTAGTGGGCGTGTGGCTGATTCAGTCTTACGACGTCTTGGGTTTGTTAACTCTTTTCGAGTGGAGGCGCAAGGTTTCTGTGAGGGAATTTGGGTGCTTTGACAGGATGTTCAGATTGACGTGTTGCGTGTCTCTCCTCAATTTGTTCATTGTCGGTGTCGAGATGTGAATGAATCCAATTGGTGTTACATTACAACTCTTTATGCCAGCCCTATGGCTAGTCTAAGGAAGCTTCTTTGGGGGCCTTTAGCGAGGTTAGATCCAGGTGAGGGGTTTCCGTGTTTGATTGATGGGGATTTTATCGTTATTTGTACGAGTGATGAGCGATCTGGCGGTTCTTCCTGATCTTTCGGGGTTAGTAAATTATTTATTGATTTCATTACTACTATTGGGCATATTGACGTTGGGTATGTGGGGAATGATTTTACTTGGAGGAATGGTTCATTGTATCAACGACACGACCAGTGTTTGATGAATTTTAATTGGAGCCTTAAATATCCAATGTCTCATGTAATTTATTTAGACATAGTAGGTTCAGATCACTACCCTGTTGTTCTTCGACCGGATGTTGTTTCGGCCAGGAGTTTGAGAATCCTTTCAAATTCATTACCGCTTGGCAAGATTATCTTGAGTTTCGCGACTATTTATCTTCTATTTGGTGCGAAGGTAAGGACCTAACTATGAACTTTAGAAGAAATGAAGCCAAAAATTATTGACTGGTATCATGATGTTTTTTGGCCATATTGGTAGGGGAAAGCGATGGCTGCTCGGTCGTTTGAGGAGGATTGACAGGGCTCTTCAGCATAATTATTCAGTTTTTTTGTTGATTTGGAGAGTCGGTTGAAATCCAAGTTGGATATGGTGTTAGAGCAAGAGGAAAGTTTATGGGCTCAAAAATTTAGAACAAATTGGGTCAGGGGATAGAAATACCTGGTACTTTCACACTTCAACTATAGCTCATAGGAGGGCTAATACCATTTTACGCTTGCAAAGGGAGAATGGCGGTTGGTGTGATGAGTAATCTGATATGCAGGATATGGCGGTTGCTTATTTTAAGTCACTCTTTACTGCTTCAGGAGTCGCAAAAGGAGTTTACGCGCACCGTGGCTTGTTTCCATCTATCTCAGGGGTCGTAATTGATGAGTTAGGTTGTCGTGTTTCAGTTGAGGAAATCAAAGGGCCATCTTCAGGATGAGTCCTCTCAAGGCGCGGGGCTTGACGGATTGCATGACTTTTTTTACCATAAAAATGGGATCTTGTTGGCGATAGTTTTTGTCGCTTTGTTAAAGTTATTTTTGAGAGTGGGGTGGTGCCGGAGGAAATTAATTGAACTTTAATTGTTTTGATTCCGAAGATATCTCGTCCGACCTCTATTACTTAGTTCAGGCCGATTAGTCTTTGTTCTGTTTTGTATAAGCAGGTTACAAAGATAATAGTTGGTCGTTTGAAATAATATCTTATTGATTTGGTAACTTTGAAACCATACGAGTTTTACTCCAGGTCGATAGATTACTGACACCATCCTTATTGTACAGGAGGTCATTCATTCTATGCAGTAAAAAGGGTGAGAGTGGCTGGATGGCGATAAAAATCGATTTAGAAAAGGCGTGTGAACGTTTGGAGTGGTCGTTTAGTAATGATACATTATGTGATGTTGGGATCCCTGGTTCTCCCCCGAAGGCTTATTATGACATGTGTTTCGTCTGTCATTTCTCAGATAGCATGGAATGAGTTTTGTACTTCGTCGGGCTTTAAGGTCTAGTTTACGCGAGCAAATCAGTCAAACATTAGGGTTTACTAAGGTGCTTGAATTGGGTAAGTATTTAGGTGTTTCGTCTGTCTCTTGTTGCGATTCCATCCTACAGAATGCAAACGACTTATTTACCAAAAAGAGTTTGTGATGAAATTGAGCATATCATTCGTCGTCGTTTTATTTGGGGACATATGAAGACGAATGGTGGTGTCAGTCTTGTTAATTGATTGAATATGTGTCAACCAATTGCTAGAGGAATGATGGGTTTTAAAGACTTACGGGTGCAAAATGAGTCCTTTTTAATAAAATAAACATTCTTTCTATTAACAAAGAACGATCAGCTCTGGGTGCATCTTTTGCATGCAGAGTACAAATGGATGTCTATCCAGGAAAGTCTTGTGTTGAGACCTCGATGTTCGCGGGTTTGGCGGGGTATCTGTATGGCTTGGAAGGATATCAATGAAAATTACTCTCCGAATAACAACTTGAAGTTACCCTCCCTATTCCCTTACTCACCCTCGGAGTCATATTTGATGTCCCGCCATGAGGTAAATCTGACTCGAACGATTCACTCTTCGCCCAACAGTACCTGGCTTTTGTCAGAAACCCATATTTATTTGGGGGTTTTAGAGGCAATGTTGAATTCGACAATTTAGATTTGGGCTTAGTTGGAGTCTTGTCGATTCGGCTTTGAATGGTCCCTTCCGGCTTTGGTTTAGGTTTTTTCGTTGGATCATGAATGATTTTGAGAGGAGGCCTACTCGATCCATCATTGATCGATTGAAAAGATAGTGAATCTCTAGGGTTTACTGGAACATTCTCAACTTCCTCATTCTTGCTCGTGTTTCAAGAATTTGAAATCTCTCAACATTCTGGTGAATCAATGTAAGCATGAAAAAAGAATGAAACAAAAGAGACTTAAGGTTGTGATCACAACCTTAAGCCATGACACTTTGAGAAAAGCAGTTTGCAATTCAGTGACGAGGCCCTCCACAATTCAACAACCATGAACCTTGTCTCTGTCAAACTTGAGCCAAACTGCTCTTCAAGTTGCTAGTCCTTCGCAATTTTAATGGATTGCAAACTTTTTACTTGATTAATTAGTTAATCCCTCTCATTTGGTAGTGCGCTCTGCAACTTCGAGTACCAGAAACTACCCAAGGCATTGAAAAAGGAAAATATAAGGTTAAATTATTTTAAAACTAGAATATGAGTTACTTCTAGTTTATAAGAGTACAAGTACATAGGAATGAAATGACCAAACCAATCAAATTACAGTGATGACTAGCCTACAAACTAAAATTTGACTCAAAACTAACAGGTAAGAAAATACCAACACTTGCAAGTTATCACCTTTTAAAAACACTCGTGAAGACACATACAACATAGGATTTTTTATTCATGGTTCTTAGATTTTACATTTAAAAATTTTAAGCAATTTACCTCTTTTGTTTGGCACCAATGAGTAGTGGTTTTTTGCATGGTTTGCTCAATTGTATTTATACCGTTCATTGTTTCTTCCAAAGCAAGCACATGTGCTGCGAGGTACTGTAAGCTCTTGCTCTGTTTCTCTGATAAAATATTGATTTGTGTTTTTAAATCATTTGATTATTCATGCTCTAGTGTTTTGTTTATAATATTTTTCTACATCATAGTGCTTTAATTGTTTTTTTTTTCGAGTCATGTAATCATGTTAAGGTCCACTATTACTAGGTCTATATTTTAAGCACAGTTTATGTATATAAGATAGAACAAAAGAGGACTTGCCTCATCTCCAGTGTGATCAGTTATGAAGTGAAGCCAACTATACCATTTTTCTATGATGTACTTAAAGTCAGTCAATTGAAAGTCCTTAAATTGCGACTCAAACAAAGAAGATCATGATTTGGCTTAAAGCAAGCAATGCACAAAAACTAATGTAGTAAACCGAACTACAATAGGCTGAAGAGATAACACACAATGTGAAAAAGAGGTTTCCTAAACCATGTGCTTAAAGGAGTGAAGAAGCTTCCACCAAGATACGTGTGATAGTTGTTACTAAACCATCTGAAATAAGAAAAAAAGAAAGAACAAAGCTACCATAAAGTACATTATCAGATTTTAAGGAAAAAGAATCCTAAGATACTTTATTGTCCACCGCCAAGTAATCTATTCATGAAATAAGGGTCTGTTTGTTTCACTGAAAACTGTTTCCGGAAAATAAATTCTGGAAAATGAACTACAGTTGTTGGAAAACTAATTGCAAAAATTATTTTCCGGTGTTTGGATGATGTTGTACAATTCATTTTACACTGTTAGGTAGAGTTTCCTAAAAATTTCATGAACAATCCACAAACAAGCATCGATAATGGTAAAAACAAGTTCCAACCAAAACATGGTTTAAGATTTAGGTTAGTGTTTAAGGTTTAGGGTTTAGGATAGAATTTATGGCTTATGGTTTATGGTTTAGATTAGTATTTAGTGTTTATAGTAGCATTTGTGGATTAATATTTAAGGTTTAAGATTTAGGGTTTAGGTTGGTGGTCAGGGTTTATGGTTTAGGATTTATGCTTTATGGTAACATTTAGGGTTTAGGGTTTAGTGATTATTGTTTAGGGTTTATCATTTAAGGTTTAGGTTAGTGTTTATGGTTTAGTGTTTAGCTTTTAGTGTTTATGGTTTAGGTTATCATCTAGGGTTGAAGGTTTATGTTAGCGCTTATTGTTTAAGGTTTATTGTTTATATAGTATTTAGGGGTTAAGGGTTAGTGTTTATTGTTTAGGGTTTATGTTAGTGTTTAAGGTTTAACATTTAGAGTTTAAAGTTTATGTTAAGGTTTAGGTTAGTGTTTAGGTTTTATGGTTTAGTGTTTATATTAGTATTTAGGGATTAGGGTTTATGTTAATGTTTATTGTTTATAGTTTAGTGCTTATGTTAGCATTTAGGTTTTATGGGTTAGTGTTTAGGGTAAGGGTTTATGTTAGTGTTTGGGGTTTAATATATAGGGTTCAACATTTAGGGTTTAAGGTTTATGTTAGTGTTTATGGTTTAAGATTT
This sequence comes from Hibiscus tridactylites, assembly GCA_958450335.1. Lineage (NCBI taxonomy): Eukaryota > Viridiplantae > Streptophyta > Magnoliopsida > Malvales > Malvaceae > Hibiscus > Hibiscus tridactylites. The sequence goes on from OY288292.1 coordinate 44,602,832, forward strand.
AGGGTTTATAGTTTATGTTTACGATATAGTATTTAGGGGTTTATGTTAACATTAAGGTTTAGGGGTTTATGTTTAGGGTTTAGGGTTTAGTGTTTAAGGTTTAGGGTGTTTAGGGTTTATGGTTTAAGTGTTCATTTAGGGTTTAAGGTTTAGGTTAGTGTTTAATGTTTAGGGTTTCTTGTTAGTGTATTGCGATTATGTTAAAATTTATGGTTTATGGTTTGTGTTAATGTTTGGTATAAGGCATTTCAAATATTTGATAGTATTCCCCCTGCAATAAACAAAATCACGCATCAATTTATTCTTCTAAGAAAATAAAAGAATAAAAGCGTTTTTAAATAACAAATTGTGTCCACCAAACCTTGCTTGCTTTCTTGACATCCGGTCCCAGATGCAACGTTGGCAATCTAAATAACCCACATGATCGGAGAGTTTGCCGCAATGAACAATATTGAGGGTTCTAATTTGTCCGAAAAAGTTCTGAAACCCATAGCATACCTGTTCTGGTGGGTTGAATGTGCTTGTAGCTTCTTCCAAAATTTTGTTCACAGCTTCAATGGACTCCAAAGGATCCTAGAATGTTTAAAAAAACATGGGAAACCACCAAAAATACTAATTAAGGGAATTAATCATGCATCAAAAAGACAACAAAATCAAGGGGTGAAGTGCAAACATAATCTTTCCGCTAATATCTTCACGTGGCAGACTATCTAGTCCACCCACAACTCCCTAGAATGTAGGCCACTAAACCTGAAAGATAGACCAGATATGTGCATCCTTATATTTCTATTTATAAATTATTAATAAAAAATGCCATGGAACAAGATAGAAGAAAAAAAGAATATCGGAGAATTGAATGCAAGCAAAATGAAATTACTTCACCGTCCATAAGGATGTTGCCAGTGCTTGGATGATGTTGTACAATTCATTTTACATTGTTTGGTAGAGTTTCCTAGAACTTTCATGAACAATCCACACACAAGCATCGATAAGGGTAAAAACAAGTTTCAACCAAAACATGGTTTAAGGTTTAGGTTAGTGTTTAAGGTTTAGGGTTTAGGATAGAATTTATGGCTTATGGTTTATGGTTTAGATTAGTATTTAGTCTTTATAGTAGCATTTGTGGATTAAGATTCAAGGTTTAAGATTTAGGGTTCAGATTAGTGTTTATGGTTTAGGGTTTAGGTTGGTGGTCAGGGTTTATGGTTTATGATTTATGCTTTATGGTAACATTTAGGGTTTAGGGTTTAGTGATTATTGTTTAGGGTTTATCATTTAAGGTTTAGGTTAGTGTTTATGGTTTAGTGTTTAGCTTTTAGTGTTTATGGTTTAGATTATCATTTAGGGTTCAAGGTTTATGTTAGCGTCTATTGCTTAAGGTTTAGTGTTTATGTTAGTATTTAGGGGTTAAGGGTTAATGTTTATTGTTTAGGGTTTATGTTAGTGATTAAGGTTTAACATTTAGGGTTTAAAGTTTATGTTAAGGTTTAGGTTAATGTTTAGGTTTTATGGTTTAATGTTTAAATTAGTATTTAGGGATTAGGGTTTATGTTAATGTTTATTGTTTATAGTTTAGTGTTTATGTTAGCATTTAGGTTTTATGGGATAGTGTTTAGGGTAAGGGTTTATGTTAGTATTTGGGGTTTAATATACACGGTTTAACATTTAGGGTTTAAGGTTTATGTCAGTGTTTATGGTTTAACATTTAGGGTTTAGGGTTTATGTTTATGATATGGTATTTAGGGTTTTGTGTTTATGGATTAGTGTTTATAGTTTAAGGTTATGTTAGTATTAATGGTTTAACATTTATGGTTCAGGGTTTTGTTTATGTTATATCATTTAGGGTTTCATGTGTATGGTTTAGGGTTATGTTAGTGTTTAGGGTTTATCATATATTATTTAAGGTTAGCGTTTAGCATTTAGTGTTTAAGGTTAAGTTATAGTTTAGGGTTTAAGCTCTCATTTAGGGATTATGGTGTATGTTAGTGTTTAATGTTTAGGGTTTGTTGCTAGTGTTTAATGTTTATGTTAATATTTAAGGTTTAAGGTTTGTATTAGTGTTTAGTGTTTATGTTAACATTAAGGTTTAGGGGTTTATGGTTAGTGTTTAGTGTTTAGTGTTTAAGGTTTAGGGTGTTTAGGGTTTAGGGTTTAAGTGCTCATTTAGGGTTTAAGGTTTAGGTTAGTGTTTAATGTTTAGGGTTTCTAGTTAGTGTATTGTGATTATGTTAAAATTTAGGGTTTAGGGTTTGTGTTAATGTTTGGTATAAGGCATTTCAAATATTGGATAGTATTCCCCCTGCAATAAACAAAATCACGCATCAATTTATTCTTCTAAGAAAATAAAAGAATAAAAGCGTTTTTAAATAAGAAATTGTGTCCACCAAACCTTGCTTGCTTTCTTGACAACCGGTCCTAGATGTAACGTTGGCAATCTAAATAACCCACATGATCGGAGAGTTTGCCGCAATGAACAATATTGAGGGTCCTAATTTGTCCGGAAAAGTTCTGAAACCCATAGCATACCTGTTCTGGTGGGTTGAATGTGCTTGTAGCCTCTTCCAAAATTTTGTTCACAGCTTCAATGGACTCCAAACGAACCTAGAATGTTTAAAAAAACATGGGAAACCACCAAAAATACTAATTAAGGGAATCAATCATGCATAAAAAACACAACAAAATCAATGGGTGAAGTGCAAACATAATCTTTCCGCTAATATCTTCACGTGGCAGACTATCTAGTCCACCCACAACTCCCTAGAATGTAGGCCACTAAACCTGAAAGACAGACCAGATATGTGCATCCTTGTATTTCTATTTATAATTTGTTAATAAAAAATTCCAGTGAACAAGATAGAAGCAAAAAAGAATATCGGAGAATTGAATGCAAGCAAAATGAAATTACTTCACCGTCCATAAGGATGTTGCCAGTGCTTGGATGATGTTGTACAATTCATTATACACTGTTTGGTAGAGTTTCCTAAAAATTTCATGAACAATCCACAAACAAGCATCAATAATGGTAAAAACAAGTTCCAACCAAAACATGGTTTAAGGTTTAGGTTAGTGTTTAAGGTTTAGGGTTTAGGATAGAATTTATGGCTTATGGTTTATGGTTTAGATTAGTATTTAGTGTTTATAGTAGCATTTGTGGATTAATATTTAAGGTTTAAGATTTAGGGTTTAGGTTGGTGGTTAGGGTTTATGGTTTAGGATTTATGCTTTATGGTAACATTTAGGGTTTATGGTTTAGTGATTATTGTTTAGGGTTTATCATTTAAGGTTTAGGTTAGTGTTTATGGTTTAGTGTTTATGGTTTAGGTTATCATTTAGGGTTTAAGGTTTATGTTAGCGCCTATTGTTTAAGGTTTAGTGTTTATGTTAGTATTTAGGGGTTAAGGGTTAGTGTTTATTGTTTAGGGTTTATGTTAGTGTTTAAGGTTTAGCATTTAGGGTTTAAAGTTTATGTTAAGGTTTATGCTAGTGTTTAGGTTTTATGCTTTAATGTTTATATTGGTATTTAGGGATTAGGGTTTATGTTAGTGTTTATTATTTATAGTTTAGTGTTTATGTTAGCATTTAGGTTTTATGGGTTAGTGTTTAGGGTAAGGGTTTATGTTAGTGTTTGGGGTTTAATATATAGGGTTTAACATATAGGGTTTAAGGTTTATGTTAGTGTTTATGGTTTAACATTTAGGGGTTATAGTTTATGTTTATGATATAGTATTTAGGGTTTTGTGTTTATGGATTAGTGTTTATAGTTTAGTGTTATGTTAGTATTTATGGTTTAACATTTATGGCTCAGTGTTTTGTTTTAAGGTTTAGGGTTTATGTTTATGTTATATCATTTAGGGTTTCATGTGTATGGTTTAGTGTTATGTTAGTGTTTAGGGTTTATCATATATTGTTTAAGGTTAGCGTTTAAGGTTAAGTTATAGTTTTGGGTTTAAGCTCTCATTTAGGGTTTATGGTGTATGTTAGTGTTTAATGTTTAGGGTTTGTTGCTAGTGTTTAATGTTTATGTTAATATTTAGGGTTTAAGGTTTGTATTAGTGTTTAGTGTTTATGTTAACATTAAGGTTTAGGGGTTTATGATTAGGGTTTAGGGTTTAGTGTTTAAGGTTTAAGGTGTTTAGGGTTTATGGTTTAAGTGTTCAGTTAGGTTTTAAGGTTTAGGTTAGTGTTTAATGTTTAGGGTTTCTTGTTAGTGTTTTGTGATTATGTTAAAATTTAGGGTTTAGGGTTTGTGTTAATGTTTGGTATAAGGCATTTCAAATATTGGATAGTATTCCCCCTGCAATAAACAAAATCACGCATCAATTTATTCTTCTAAGAAGATAAAAGAATAAAAGCGTTTTTAAATAACAAATTGTGTCCACCAAACCTTGCTTGCTTTCTAGATATCCGGTCCCAGATGCAACGTTGGCAATCTAAATAACCCACATGATCGGAGAGTTTGCCGCAATGAACAATATTGAGGGACCTAATTGGTCCAGAAAAATTCTGAAACCCATAGCATACTTGTTCTGGTGAGTTGAATGTGCTTGTAGCTTCTTTCAAAATTTTGTTCACAGCTTCAATGGACTCCAAACGAACCTAGAATGTTTAAAAAAACATGGGAAACCACCAAAAATACTAATTAAGGGAATCAATCATGCATCAAAAAGAGAACAAAATCAAGGGGTGAAGTGCAAACATAATCTTTCCGCTAATATCTTCACGTGGCAGACTATCTAGTCCACCCACAACTCCCTAGAATGTAGGCCACTAAACCTGAAAGACAGACCAAATATGTGCATCCTTATATTTCTATTTATAAATTATTAATAAAAATGCCAGAGAACAAGATAGAAGCAAAAAAGAATATCGGAGAATTGAATGCAAGCAAAATGAAATTACTTCATCGTCCATAAGGATGTTGCCAGTGCTTGGATGATGTTGTACAATTCATTGTACACTGTTTGGTAGAGTTTTCTAAAAATTTCATGAACAATCCACAAACAAGCATCAATAATGGTAAAAACAAGTTCCAACCAAAACATGGTTTAAGGTTTAGGTTAGTGTTTAGGATAGAATTTATGGCTTATGGTTTATGGTTTAGATTAGTATTTAGTGTTTATAATAGCATTTGTGGATTAATGTTTAAGGTTTAAGATTTAGGGTTTAGATTAGTGTTTATGGTTTAGGGTTTAGGTTGGTGGTCAGGGTTTATGGTTTAGGATTTATGCTTTATTGTAACATTTAGGGTTTAGGGTTTAGTTATTATTGTTTAGGGTTTATCATTTAAGGTTTAGGTTAGTGTTTATGGTTTAGTGTTTAGCTTTTTGTGTTTATGGTTTAGGTTATCATTTAGGGTTTAAGGTTTATGTTAGCGCTTATTGTTTAAGGTTTAGTGTTTATGTTAGTATTTAGGGGTTAATGGTTAGTGTTTATTGTTTAAGGTTTATGTTAGTGTTTAAGGTTTAACATTTAAGGTTTAAAGTTTATGTTAAGGTTTAGGTTAGTGTTTAGGTTTTATGTTTTAGTGTTTATATTAGTATTTAGGGATTAGGGTTTATGTTAGTGTTTATTGTTTATAGTTTAGTGTTTATGTTAGCATTTAGGTTTTATGGGTTAGTGTTTAGGGTAAGGGTTTATGTTAGTGTTTGGGGTTTAATATATATGGCTTAACATTTTGGGTTTAAGGTTTATGTTAGTGTTTATGGTTTAGTATTTAGGGTTTATAGTTTATGTTTATGATATAGTATTTAGGGTTTTGTGTTATTGGATTAGTGTTTATAGTTTAAGGTTATGTTATTATTTATGGTTCAGGGTTTATGTTTATGATATATCATCTAGGGTTTTGTGTTTATGGTTTATGGTTATGTTAGTGTTTAGGGTTTATCATATATTGTTTAAGGTTAGCGTTTAGCATTTAGTGTTTAAGGTTAAGTTATAGTTTAGGGTTTAAGCTCTAATTTAAGGTTTATGGTGTATGTTAGTGTTTAATGTTTAGGGTTTGTTGCTAGTGTTTAATGTTTATGTTAATATTTAGGGTTTATGGTTTGTATTAGTGTTTAGTGTTTATGTTAACATTTAAGGTTTAATGGTTTATGGTTAGGGTTTAGGGTTAGGGTTTAGGGTTTAAGTGCTCATTTAGGGTTTAGGTTATTGTTTAATGTTTAGGGGTTCTTGTTAGTGTTTTGTGATTATGTTAAAATTTAGGGTTTGTGTTAATGTTTGGTATAAGGCATTTCAAATATTGGATAGTATTCCCCCTGCAATAAACAAAATCACGCATCAATTTATTCTTCAAAGAAAATAAAAGAATAAAAGCGTTTTTCAATAACAAATTGTGTCCACCAAACCTTGCTTGCTTTCTTGACAACCGGTCCCAGATGCAACGTTGGCAATCTAAATAACCCACATGATCGGAGAGTTTGCCGCAATGAACAATATTGAGGGTCCTAATTTGTCTAGAAAAGTTTTGAAACCCATAGCGTACCTGTTCTGGTGGGTTGAATGTGCTTGTAGCCTCTTCCAAAATTTTGTTCACGGCTTCAATGGACACCAAACGAACCTAGAATGTTTAAAAAAACATGGAAAACCACCAAAAATACTAATTAAAGGAATCAATCATGCATCAAAAAGACAACAAAATCAAGGGGTGAAGTGCAAACATAATCTTTCCGCTAATATCTTCACGTGGCAAACTATCTAGTCCACCCACAACTCCCTAGAATGTAGGCCACTAAACCTGAAAGACAGACCAGATATGTGCATCCTCATATTTCTATTTATAAATTATTAATAAAAAATGCCAGAGAACAAGATATAAGCAAAAAAGAATATCGGAGAATTGAATGCAAGACATATGAAATTACTTCACCGTCCATAAGGATGTTGCCAGTGCTTGGATGATGTTGTACAATTCATTGTACAATGTTTGGTAGAGTTTCCTAGAAATTTCATGAACAATCCACAAACAAGCATCAATAATGGTAAAAACAAGTTCCAACCAAAACATGGTTTAAGGTTTAGGTTAGTGTTTAAGGTTTAGGGTTTAGGATAGAATTTATGGCTTATTGTTTATGGTTTAGATTAGTATTTAGTGTTTATAGTAGCATTTGTGGATTAATATTTAAGGTTTAAGATTTAGGGTTGGTTTAGGGTTTAGGTTGGTGGTTAGGGTTTATGGTTTAGGATTTATGTTTTATGGTAACATTTAGGGTTTAGGGTTTAGTGATTATTATTTAGGGTTTATCATTTAAGGTTTAGGTTAGTGTTTATGGCTTAGTGTTTAGCTTTTAGTGTTTATGGTTTAGGTTATCATTTAGGGTTTAAGGTTTATGTTAGCACTTATTGTTTAAGGTTTAGTGTTTATGTTAGTATTTAGGGGTTAATGGTTAGTGTTTATTGTTTAGGGTTTATGTTAGTGTTTAAGGTTTAACATTTAGGGTTTAAAGTTTATGTTAAGGTTTAGGTTAGTGTTTAGGTTTTATGTTTTAGTGTTTATATTAGTATTTAGGGATTATGATTTATGTTAGTGTTTATTGTTTATAGTTTAGTGTTTATGTTAGCATTTAGGTTTTATGGGTTAGTGTTTAGGGTAAGGGTTTATGTTAGTGTTTGGGGTTTAATATATAAGGTTTAACATTTAGGGTTTAGGGTTTATGTCAGTGTTTATTGTTTAATATTTAAGGTTTATAGTTTATGTTTATGATATAGTATTTATGGTTTTGTGTTTATGGATTAGTGTTTATAGTTTAAGGTTATGTTAGTATTTATGGTTCAGGGTTTATGTTTATGTTATATCATTTAGGGTTTCATGTTTATGGTTTTTGGTTATGTTAGTGTTTAGGGTTTATCATATATTGTTTAAGGTTAGCGTTTAGCATTTAGTGTTTAAGGTTAAGTTGTAATTTAGGGTTTAAGCTCTCATTTAGGGTTTATGGTGTATGTTAGTGTTTAATGTTTAGGGTTTGTTGTTAGTATTTAATGTTTATGTTAATATTTAGGGTTTAGGGTTTGTATTAATGTTTAGTGTTTATGTTAATATTTAAGGTTTAAGGGTTTAGTGTTTAGGGTTTAGGGTTTAAGTGCTCATCTAGGGTTTAAGGTTTAGGTTAGTGTTTAATGTTTAGGGGTTCTTGTTAGTGTTTTGTGATTATGTTAAAATTTAGGGTTTAGGGTTTGTGTTAATGTTTGGTATAAGGCATTTTAACTTTTGGATAGTATTCCCCCTGCAATAAACAAAATCACGCATCAATTTATTCTTCTAAGAATATAAAAGAATAAAAGCGTTTTTAAATAACAAATTGTGTCCACCAAACCTTGCTTGCTTTCTTGACAACCGGTCCCAGATGCAACGTTGGCAATCTAAATAACCCACATGATCGGAGAGTTTGCCGCAATGAACAATATTGAGGGTCCTAATTTGTCCAGAAAAGTTCTGAAACCCATAACGTACCTGTTCAGAAAAGTTCTGCAACGTTGGCAATCTAAATAACCCACATGATCGGAGAGTTTGCCGCAATGAACAATATTGAGGGTCCTAATTTGTCCAGAAAAGTTCTGAAACCCATAGCGTACCTGTTCTGGTGGGTTAAATGTGCTTGTAGCCTTTTCCAAAATTTTGTTCACGGCTTCAATGGACACCAAACGAACCTAGAATGTTTAAAAAAACATGGGAAACCATCAAAAATACTAATTAAGGGAATCAATCATGCATCAAAAAGACAACAAAATCAAGGGGTGAAGTGCAAACATAATCTTTCCGCTAATATCTTCACGTGGCAGACTATCTAGTCCACCCACAACTCCCTAGAATGTAGGCCACTAAACCTGAAAGATAGACCAGATATGTGCATCCTTATATTTCTATTTATAATTTGTTAATAAAAAATGCCAGAGAATAAGATAGAAGCAAAAAAGAATATCGGAGAATTGAATGCAAGCAAAATGAAATTACTTCACCGTCCATAAGGATGTTGCCAGTGCTTGGATGATGTTGTACAATTCATTATACACTGTTTGGTAGTGTTTCCTAAAAACTTCATGAACAATCCACAAACAAGCATCAATAATGGTAAAAACAAGTTCCAACCAAAACATGGTTTAAGGTTTAGGTTAGTGTTTAAGGTTTAGGGTTTAGGATAGAATTTATGGCTTATGGTTTATGGCTTAGATTAGTATTTAGTGTTTATAGTAGCATTTGTGGATTAATATTTAAGGTTTAAGATTTAGGGTTGGTTTAGGGTTTATGGTTTAGAATTTATGTTTCATGGTAACATTTAGGGTTTATAGTTTAGTTTATGTTTATGATATAATATTTAGGGTTTTGTGATTATGGATTAGTGTTTATAATTTAGGGTTATGTTAGTATTTATGGTTTAACCTTTATGGTTCAGTTTTTGTTTTAAGGTTTAGGGTTTAGGTTAGTATTTAATGTTTAGGGTTTTGTTTTAAGGTTTAGGGTTTAAGTTAGTGTTTAATGTTTAGGGTTTTTTGTTAATGTTTTGCGATTATGTTAAAATTTAGGGTTTAGGGTTTGTGTTAATGTTTGATATAAGGCATTTCAAATATTGGATAGTATTCCCCCTGCAATAAACAAAATCACGCATCAATTTATTCTTCTAAGAAAATAAAAGAATAAAAGCGTTTTTAAATAACAAATTGTGTCCACCAAACCTTGCTTGCTTTCTTGACAACCGGTCCCAGATGCAACGTTGGCAATCTAAATAACCCACATGATCGGAGAGTTTGGCGCAATGAAAAATATTGAGGTTCCTAATTTGTCAAGAAAAGTTCTAAAACCCATAGCATATCTGTTCTGGTGGGTTGAATATGCTTGTAGCCTCTTCAAAAATTTTGTTCACAGCTTCAATGGACACCAAACGAACCTAGAATGTTTAAAAAAACATGGGAAACCACCAAAAATACTAATTAAGGGAATCAATCATGCATCAAAAAGACAACAAAATCAAGGGGTGAAGTGCAAACATAATCTTTCCGCTAATATCTTCACGTGGCAGACTATCTAGTCCACCCACAACTCCTTAGAATGTAGGCCACTAAACCTGAAAGACAGACCAGATATGTGCATCCTTAAATTTCTATTTCTAAATTATTAATAAAAAATGCCAGAGAACAAGATAGAAGCAAAAAAGAATATCGGAGAATTGAATGCAAGCAAAATGAAATTACTTCACCGTCCATAAGGATGTTGCCAGTGCTTGGATGATGTTGTACAATTCATTATACACTGTTTGGTAGAGTTTCCTAAAAATTTCATGAACAATCCACAAACAAGCATCAATAATAGTACAAACAAGTTCCAACCAAAACATGGCTTAAGGTTTAGGTTAGTGTTTAAGGTTTAGGGTTTAGGATAGAATTTATGGCTTATGGTTTATGGTTTAGATTAGTATTTAGTGTTTATAGTAGCATTTGTGGATTAATATTTAAGGTTTAAGATTTAGGGTTTAGGTTGGTGATCAGGGTTTATGGTTTAGGATTTATGCTTTATGGTAACATTTAAGATTTAGGGTTTAGTGATTATTGTTTAGGGTTTATCATTTAAGGTTTAGGTTAGTGTTTATGGTTTAGTGTTTATGGTTTAGGTTATCATTTAGGGTTTAAGGTTTATGTTAGCGTCTATTGTTTAAGGTTTAGTGTTTATGTTAGTATTTAGGGGTTAAGGGTTAGTGTTTATTGTTTAGGGTTTATGTTAGTGTTTAATGTTTAACATTTAGGGTTTAAAGTTTATGTTAAGCTTTATGCTAGTGTTTAGGCTTTATGGTTTAGTGTTTATATTAGTATTTAGGGATTAGGGTTTATTTAGTGTTTATTATTTATAGTTTAGTGTTTATGTTAGCATTTAGGTTTTATGGGTTAGTGTTTAGGGTAAGGGTCTATGTTAGTGTTTGGGGTTTAATATATAGGGTTTAACATTTAGGGTTTAAAGTTTATGTTAGTGTTTATGGTTTAACATTTAGGGGTTATAGTTTATGTTTATGATACAGTATTTAGGGTTTTGTGTTTATGGATTAGTGTTTATAGTTTAACGTTATGTTATTATTTATGGTTCAGGATTTATGTTTATGATATATCATCTAGGGTTTTGTGTTTATGGTTTATGGTTATGTTAGTGTTTAAGGTTTAGGGTTTAGGGTTTATGTTATATCATTTAGGGTTTCATGTGTATGGTTTACTGTTATGTTAGTGTTTAGGGTTTATCATATATTGTTAAGGTTAGCGTTTAGAATTTAGTGTTTAAGGTTAAGTTATAGTTTAGGGTTTAAGCTCTCATTTAGGGTTTATGGTGTATGTTAGTGTTTAATGCTTAGGGTTTGTTGCTAGTGTTTATTGTTTATGTTAATATTTAGGGTTTAAGGTTTGTATTAGTGTTTAGTGTTTATGCTAACATTAAGGTTTATGGGTTTATGTTTAGGGTTTAAGTGCTCATTTAGAGTTTAAGGTTTAGGGTTTCTTGTTAGTGTATTGCGATTATGTTAAAATTTAGGGTTTGGTATAAGGCATTTCAAATATTGGATAGTATTCCCCTGCAATAAACAAAATCACGCATCAATTTATTCTTCTAAGAAAATAAAAGAATAAAAGCGTTTTTAAATAACAAATTGTGTCCACCAAACCTTGCTTGCTTTCTTGACAACCGGTCCCAGATGCAACGTTGGCAATCTAAATAACCCACATGATCAGAGAGTTTGCCGCAATGAACAATATTGAGGATCCTAATTTGTCCGGAAAAGTTTTGAAATCCATAGCATACCTATTCTGGTGGGTTGAATGTGCTTGTAGCCTCTTCAAAAATTTTGTTCACAGCTTCAATGGACTCCAAACGAACCTAGAATGTTTAAAAAAACATGGGAAACCACCAAAAATACTAATTAAGGGAATCAATCATGCATAAAAAAGACAACAAAATCAAGGGGTGAAGTGCAAACATAATCTTTCCGCTAATATCTTCACGTGGCAGACTATCTAGTCCACCCACAACTCCCTAGAATGTAGGCCACTAAACCTGAAAGACAGACCAGATATGTGCATCCTTATATTTCTATTTATAAATTATTAATAAAAAATGCCAGAGAACAAGATAGAAGCAAAAAAGAATATCGGAGAATTGAATGCAAGCAAAATGAAATTACTTCACCGTCCATAAGGATGTTGCCAGTGCTTGGATGATGTTGTACAATTCATTTTACACTGTTTGGTATAGTTTCCTAAAATTTCATGAACAATCCACAAACAAGCATCGATAATGGTAAAAACAAGTTCCAACTAAAACATAGTTTAAGGTTTAGGTTAGTGTTTAAGGTTTAGGGTTTAGGATAGAATTTATGGCTTATGGTTTATGGTTTAGATTAGTATTTAGTGTTTATAGTAGCATTTGTGGATTAATATTTATGGTTTAAGATTTAGGGTTTAGGTTGGTGGTCAGGGTTTATGGTTTAAGATTTATGCTTTATGGTAACATTTAGGGTTGAGGGTTTAGTGATTATTGTTTAGGGTTTAACACTTAAGGTTTAGGTTAGTGTTTATGGTTTAGTGTTTATGGTTTAGGTTATTATTTAGGGTTTAAGGTTTATGTTAGCGCATATTGTTTAAGGTTTAGTGTTTATGTTAGTATTTAGGGGTTAAGTGTTTAGTGTTTATTGTTTAGGGTTTATATTAGTGTTTAAGGTTTAACATTTAGGGTTTAAAGTTTATGTTAGTGTTTAGGTTTTATGGTTTAGTGTTTATATTAGTCTTTAGGGATTAAGGTTTATGTTAGTGTTTATTGTTTATAGTTTAGTGTTTATGTTAGCATTTAGGTTTTATGGGTTAGTGTTTAGGGTAAGGGTTTATGTTAGTGTTTGGGGTTTAATATATAGGGTTTAACATTTAGGGTTTAAGGTTTATGTTAGTGTTTATGGTTTAACATTTAGGGGTTATAGTTTATGTTTATGATATAGTATTTAGGGTTTTGTGTTTATGGATTAGTGTTTATAGTTTAGTGTTATGTTAGTATTTATGGTTTAACATTTATGGCTCAGGGTTTTGTTTTAAGGTTTAGGGTTTATGTTTATGTTATATCATTTAGGGTTTCATGTGTATGGTTTAGTGTTATGTTAGTGTTTAGGGTTTATCATATATTGTTTAAGGTTAGCGTTTAAGGTTAAGTTATAGTTTTGGGTTTAAGCTCTCATTTAGGGTTTATGGTGTATGTTAGTGTTTAATGTTTAGGGTTTGTTGCTAGTATTTAATGTTTAAGTTAATATTTAGGGTTTAAGGTTTGTATTAGTGTTTAGTGTTTATGTTAACATTAAGGTTTAGAGGTTTATGATTAGGGTTTAGGGTTTAGTGTTTAAGGTTTAAGGTGTTTAGGGTTTATGGTTTAAGTGTTCAGTTAGGTTTTAAGGTTTAGGTTAGTGTTTAATGTTTAGGGTTTCTTGTTAGTGTTTTGTGATTATGTTAAAATTTAGGGTTTAGGGTTTGTGTTAATGTTTGGTATAAGGCATTTCAAATATTGGATAGTATTTCCCCCTGCAATAAACAAAATCACGCATCAATTTATTCTTCTAAGAAAATAAAAGAATAAAAGCGTTTTTAAATAACAAATTGTGTCCACCAAACCTTGCTTGCTTTCTTGACAACCGGTCCCAGATGCAACGTTGGCAATCTAAATAACCCACATGATCGGAGAGTTTGCCGCAATGAACAAAATTGAGGGTCCTAATTTGTCCAGAAAAGTTCTGAAACCCATAGCGTACCAGTTCTGGTGGGTTGAATGTGCTTGTAGCCTTTTCCAAAATTTTGTTCACGGCTTCAATGGATACCAAACGAACCTAGAATGTTTAAAAAAACATGGGAAACCACCAAAAATACTAATTAAGGGAATCAATCATGCATCAAAAAGACAACAAAATCAAGGGGTGAAGTGCAAACATAATCTTTCCGCTAATATCTTCACGTGGCAGACTATCTAGTCCACCCACAACTCCCTAGAATGTAGGCCACTAAACCTGAAAGATAGACCAGATATGTGCATCCTTATATTTCTATTTATAAATTATTAATAAAAAATGTCATAGAATAAGATAGACGCAAAAAAGAATATCGGAGAATTGAATGCAAGCAAAATGAAATTACTTCACCGTCTATATGGATGTTGCCAGTGCTTGGATGATGTTGTACAATTTATTTTGCATTGTTTGGTAGAGTTTCCTAAAACTTTCAAGAACAATCCACACACAAGCATCGATAAGGGTAAAAACAAGTTCCAACCAAAACATGGTTTAAGGTTTAGGTTAGTGTTTAAGGTTTAGGGTTTAGGATAGAATTTATGGCTTATGGTTTATGGTTTAGATTAGTATTTAGTCTTTATAGTAGCATTTGTGGATTAATATTTAAGGTTTAAGATTTAGGGTTTAGATTAGTGTTTATGGTTTAGGGTTTAGGTTGGTGGTCAGGGTTTATGGTTTAGGATTTATGCTTTATGGTAACATTTAGAGTTTAGGGTTTAGTGATTATTGTTTAGGGTTTATCATTTAAGGTTTAGGTTAGTGTTTATGGTTTAGTGTTTAGCTTTTAGTGTTTATGGTTTAGGTTATCATTTAGGGTTTAAGGTTTATGTTAGCGTCTATTGCTTAAGGTTTAGTCTTTATGTTAGTATTTAGGGGTTAAGGGTTAATGTTTATTGTTTAGTGTTTATGTTAGTGATTAAGGTTTAACATTTAGGGTTTAAAGTTTATGTAAAGGTTTAGGTTAATGTTTAGGTTTTACGGTTTAATGTTTAAATTAGTATTTAGGGATTAGGGTTTATGTTAATGTTTATTGTTTTTAGTTTAGTGTTTATGTTAGCATTTAGGTTTTATGGGTTAGTGTTTAGGGTAAGGGTTTATGTTAGTATTTGAGGTTTAATATATAGGGTTTAACATTCAGGGTTTAAGGTTTATGTCAATGTTTATGGTTTAACATTTAGGGTTTATAGTTTATGTTTATGATATGGTATTTAGGGTTTTGTGTTTATGGATTAGTGTTTATAGTTTAAGGTTATGTTAGTATTTATGGTTTAACATTTATGGTTCAGGGTTTTGTTTATGTTATATCATTTAGGGTTTCATGTGTATGGTTTAGGGTTATGTTAGTGTTTAGGGTTTATCATATATTGTTTAAGGTTAGCGTTTAGCATTTAGTGTTTAAGGTTAAGTTATAGTTTAGGGTTTAAGCTCTCATTTAGGGTTTATGGTGTATGTTAGTGTTTAATGTTTAGGGTTTGTTGTTAGTGTTTAATGTTTATGTTAATATTTAGGGTTTAGGGTTTGTATTAGTGTTTAGTGTTTATGTTAACATTTAAGGTTTAGGGGTTTATGGTTAGGGTTTAGGGTTTAGGGTTTAGGGTATTTATGGTTTAGGGTTTAAGTGCTCATTTAGGGTTTAAGGTTTAGGTTAGTGTTTAATGTTTAGGGTTTTTTGTTAATGTTTTGCGATTATGTTAAAATTTAGGGTTTAGGGTTTGTGTTAATGTTTGATATAAGGCATTTCAAATATTGGATAGTATTCCCCCTTCAATAAACAAAATCACGCATCAATTTATTCTTCTAAGAAAATAAAAGAATAAAAGCGTTTTTAAATAACAAATTGTGTCCACCAAACCTTGCTTGCTTTCTTGACAACCGGTCCCAGATGCAACGTTGGCAATCTAAATAACCCACATGATCGGAGAGTTTGGCGCAATGAAAAATATTGAGGGTCCTAATTTGTCGAGAAAAGTTCTAAAACCCATAGCATATATGTTCTGGTGGGTTGAATGTGCTTGTAGCCTCTTCCAAAATTTTGTTCACAGCTTCAATGGACACCAAACGAACCTAGAATGTTTAAAAAACATGGGAAACCACCAAAAATACTAATTAAGGGAATCAATCATGCATCAAAAAGACAACAAAATCAAGGGGTGAAGTGCAAACATAATCTTTCCGCTAATATCTTCACGTGGCAGACTATCTAGTCCACCCACAACTCCTTAGAATGTAGGCCACTAAACCTGAAAGACAGACCAGATATGTGCATCCTTAAATTTCTATTTATAAATTATTAATAAAAAATACCAGAGAACAAGATAGAAGCAAAAAAGAATATCGGAGAATTGAATGCAAGCAAAATGAAATTACTTCACCGTCCATAAGGATGTTGTCAGTGCTTGGATGATGTTGTACAATTCATTTTACACTGTTTGGTAGAGTTTCCTAAAAATTTCATGAACAATCCACAAACAAGCATCGATAATGGTAAAAACAAGTTCCAACCAAAACATGGTTTAAGGTTTAGGTTAGTGTTTAAGGTTTATGATAGAATTTATGGCTTGGTTTATGGTTTAGATTAATATTTAGTGTTTATAGTAGCATTTGTGGATTAATATTTAAAGTTTAAGATTTAGGGTTCAGATTTGTGTTTATGGTTTAGGGTTTAGGTTGGTGGTCAGTGTTTATGGTTTAGGTTGGTGGTCAGGGTTTATGGTAACATTTAGGGTTTATGGTTTAGTGATTATAGTTTAGGGTTTATCATTTAAGGTTTAGGTTAGTGTTTAAGGTTTAGTGTTTAGATTTTAGTGTTTATGGTTTAGGTTATCATTTAGGGTTTAAGGTTTATGTTAGCGCTTATTGTTTAAGGTTTAATGTTTATGTTAGTATTTAGGGGTTAAGGGTTAGTGTTTATTGTTTAGGGTTTATGTTAGTGTTTAAGGTTTAACATTTAAGGTTTAAATTTTATGTTAAGGTTTAGATTAGTGTTTAGGTTTTATGGTTTATTGTTTATATTAGTATTTAGGGATTAGCGTTTATGTAAGCATTTAGGTTTTATGGGTTAGTGTTTAGGGTAAGGGTTTATGTTAGTGTTTGGGGTTTAATATATAAGGTTTAACATTTAGGGTTTAAGGTTAATGTCAGTGTTTATGGTTTAATATTTAGGGTTTAGGGTCTATGTTTATGATATAGTATTTAGGGTTTTGTGTTTATGGATTAGTGTTTATAGTTTAGGGTTATGTTAGTATTTATGGTTTAACATTTATGGTTCAGGGTTTTGTTTTAAGGTTTAAGGTTTATGTTTATGTTATATCATTTAGGGTTTCATGTGTATGGTTTAGGGTTATGTTAGTGTTTAGGGTTTATCATATATTGTTTAAGGTTAGCGTTTTGCATTTAGTGTTTAAGGTTAAGTTATAGTTTAGGGTTTAAGCTCTCATTTAGGGTTTATGGTGTATGTTAGTGTTTAATGTTTATGTTAATATTTAGGGTTTTGGGTTTATGTTTATGTTATATCATTTAGGGTTTCGTGTTTATGGTTTAGGGTTATGTTAGTGTTTAGGGTTTATCATATACTGTTTGAGGTTAGCGTTTAGCGTTTAGTATTTAAGGTTAAGTTATAGTTTAGGGTTTAAGCTCTCATTTAGGGTTTACGGTGTATATTAGTGTTTAATGTTTAAGGTTTGTTGCTAGTGTTTAATGTTTATGTTAACATTTAGGGTTTAGGGTTTGTATTAGTGTTTAGTGTTTATGTTAACATTAAGGTTTATGGGTTTATGGTTAGGGTTTAGTGTTTAGTGTTTAAGGTTTAGGGTGTTTAGGGTTTAGGGTTTAAGTGCTCATTTAGGGTTTAAGGTTTAGGTTAGTGTTTAATGTTTAGGGTTTCTTGTTAGTGTATTGCGATTATGTTAAAATCTAGGGTTTAGGTTTTGTGTTAATGTTTGGTATAAGGCATTTCAAATATTGGATAGTATTCCACCTGCAATAAAAAAAATCACACATCAATTTATTCTTCTAAGAAAATAAAAGAATAAAAGCGTTTTTAAATAACAAAGTGTGTCCACCAAACCTTGCTTGCTTTCTTGACAACCGGTCACAGATGCAACGTTGGCAATCTAAATTACCCATATGATCGGAGAGTTTGCCGCAACGAACAATATTGAGGGTCCTAATTTGTCCGAAAAAGTTCTGAAACCCATAGCATACCTTTTCTGGTGGGTTGAATATGCTTGTCGACTCTTCAAAAATTTTGTTCACAGTTTCAATGGACTCCAAACGAACTAGAATGTTTAAAAAACATGGGAAACCACCAAAAATACTAATTAAGGGAATCAATCATGAATAAAAAAGACAACAAAATCAAGGGGTGAAGTGCAAACATAATCTTTCCGCTAATATCTTCACGTGGCAGACTATCTAGTCCACCCACAATTCCCTAGAATGTAGGCCACTAAACCTGAAATACAAACCAGATATGTGCATCCTTATATTTCTATTTATAAATTATTAATAAAAAATGCTAGAGAATAAGATAGAAGCAAAAAAGAATATCGGAGAATTGAATGCAAGCAAAATGAAATTACTTCACTGTCCATAAGGATGTTGCCAGTGCTTGGATGATGTTGTACAATTCATTGTACACTGTTTGGTAGAGTTTCTTAAAAATTTCATGAACAATCCACAAACAAGCATCAATAATGGTAAAAACAAGTTCCAACCAAAACATGGTTTAAGGTTTAGGTTAGTGTTTAAGGTTTAGGGTTTAGAATACAATTTATGGCTTATGGTTTAGATTAGTATTTAGTGTTTATAGTAGCAATTGTGGATTAATATTTAAGGTTTAAGATTTAGGGTTTAGATTAGTGTTTATGGTTTAGGGTTTAGGTTGGTAGTCAGGGTTTATGCTTTATGGTAACATTTAGGGTTTAGGGTTTAGTTATTATTGTTTAGGGTTTATCATTTAAGGTTTAGGTAGTATTTATGGTTTAGTGTTTAGCTTTTAGTGTTTATGGTTTATGTTATCATTTAGGGTTTAAGGTTTATGTTAGCGCTTATTGTTTAAGGTTTAGTGTTTATGTTAGTATTTAGGGGTTAATGGTTAGTGTTTATTGTTTAGGGTTTATGTTAGTGTTTAAGGTTTAATATTTAGGGTTTAAAGTTTATGTTAAGGTTTAGGTTAGTGTTTAGGTTTTATGTTTTAGTGTTTATATTAGTATTTAGGGATTAGGGTTTATGTTAGTGTTTATTGTTTATAGTTTAGTGTTTATGTTAGCATTTAGGTTTTATGGGTTAGTGTTTAGGGTAATGGTTTATGTTAGTGTTTGGGGTTTAATATATATGGTTTAACATTTAGGGTTTAAAGTTTTTGTCAGTGTTTATGGTTTAATATTTAGGGTTTATAGTTTACGTTTATGATATAGTATTTAGGGTTTTGGGTTTATGGATTAGTGTTTATAGTTTAGGGTTATGTTAGTATTTATGGTTTAACATTTATGGTTTAGGGTTTTGTTTTAAGGTTTATGGTTTATGTTTATGTTATATCATTTAGGGTTTTGTGTTTATGGTTTAGGGTTATGTTAGTGTTTAGGGTTTATCAATATTGTTTAAGGTTAGTGTTTAGCATTTAGTGTTTAAGGTTAAGTTATAGTTTAGGGTTTAAGCTCTCATTTAGGGTTTATGGTGTATGTTAGTGTTTAATGTTTAGGGTTTGTTGCTAGTGTTTAATGTTTATGTTAATATTTAGGGTTTAAGGTTTAGGGTTTGTATTAGTGTTTAGTGTTTATGTTAACATTTGAGGTTTAAGGGTTTATGGTTAGGGTTTAGTATATAGGGTTTAGGGTTTAGGGTTTAGGGTTTAAAGTTTAACTACTCATTTAGAGTTTAAGGTTTATGTTAGTGTTTAATGTTTAGGGTTTCTTGTTAGTGTTTTGTGATTATGTTAAAATTTAAGGATTAAGGTTTGTGTTAATGTTTGGTATAAGGCATTTCAAATATTGGATAGTATTCCCCCTTGCTAGCTTTCTTGACAACCGGTCCCAGATGCAATGTTGGCAATCTAAATAACCCACATGATCGGAGAGTTTTCCGCAATGAACAATATTGAGGGTCCTAATTTCTCCAGAAAAGTTCTGAAACCCATAGCATACCTGTTCTGGTGGGTTGAATGTGCTTGTAGACTCTTCCAAAATTTTGTTCACAGTTTAATTGGACTCCAAACGAACCTAGAATGTTTAAAAAACATGGGAAACCAAAAAAAATACTAATTAAGGGAATCAATCATGCATCAAAAAGACAACAAAATCAAGGGGTGAAGTGCAAACATAATCTTTCCGCTAATATCTTCACGTGGCAGACTATCTAGTCCACCCACAATTCCCTAGAATGTAGGCCACTAAACCTGAAATACAGACCAGATATGTGCATCCTTATATTTCTATTTATAAATTATTAATAAAAAATGCTAGAGAACAAGATAGAAGCAAAAAAGAATATCGGAGAACTGAATGCAAGCAAAATGAAATTACTTCACTGTCCATAAGGATGTTGCCAGTGCTTGGATGATGTTGTACAATTCATTGTACACTGTTTGGTAGAGTTTCTTAAAAATTTCATGAACAATCCACAAACAAGCATCAATAATGGTAAAAACAAGTTCCAACCAAAACATGGTTTAAGGTTTAGGTTAGTGTTTAAGGTTTAGGGTTTAGGATAAAATTTATGGCTTATGGTTTATGGTTTAGATTAGTATTTAGTGTTTATAGTAGCATTTGTGGATTAATATTTAAGGTTTAAGATTTAGGGTTTAGGTTGGTGGTCAGGGTTTATGGTTTAAGATTTATGCTTTATGGTAACATTTAAGGTTTAGGGTTTAGTTATTATTGTTTAGGGTTTAACATTTAAGGTTTAGGTTAGTGTTTATGGTTTAGTGTTTATGGTTTAGGTTACTATTTAGGGTTTAAGGTTTATGTTAGCGCCTATTGTTTTAGGTTTAGTGTTTATGTTAGTATTTAGGGGTTAAGTGTTTAGTGTTTATTGTTTAGGGTTTATGTTAGTGTTTAAGGTTTAACATTTAGGGTTTAAAGTTTATGTTAAGGTTTATGTTAGTGTTTAGGTTTTATGGTTTAGTGTTTATATTAGTATTTAGGGATTAAGGTTTATGTTAGTGTTTATTGTTTATAGTTTAGTGTTTATGTTAGCATTTAGGTTTTATGGGTTAGTGTTTAGGGTAAGGGTTTATGTTAGTGTTTGGGGTTTAATATATAGGGTTTAACATTTAGGGTTTAAGGTTTATGTTAGTGTTTATGGTTTAACATTTAGGGGTTATAGTTTATGTTTATGATATAGTATTTAGGGTTTTGTGTTTATGGATTAGTGTTTACAGTTTAGTGTTATGTTAGTATTTATGGTTTAACATTTATGGTTCAGGGTTTTGTTTTATGGTTTAGGGTTTATGTTTATGTTATATCATTTAGGGTTTCATGTGTATGGTTTAGTGTTATGTTAGTGTTTAGGGTTTATCATATATTGTTTAAGGTTAGCATTTAAGGTTAAGTTATAGTTTTGGGTTTAAGCTCTCATTTAGGGTTTATGGTGTATGTTAGTGTTTAATGTTTAGGGTTTGTTGCTAGTGTTTAATGTTTATGTTAATATTTAGGGTTTAAGGTTTGTATTAGTGTTTAGTGTTTATGATAACATTAAGGTTTAGGGGTTTATTATTAGGGTTTAGGGTTTAGTGTTTAAGGTTTAGGGTGTTTAGGGTTTATGGTTTAAGTGTTCATTTAGGTTTTAAGGTTTAGGTTAGTGTTTAATGTTTAGGGTTTCTTGTTAGTGTATTGCGATTATGTTAAAATTTAGGGTTTAGGGTTTGTGTTAATGTTTGGTATAAGGCATTTCAAATATTGGATAGTATTCCCCCTGCAATAAACAAAATCACGCATCAATTTATTCTTCTAAGTAAATAAAAGAATAAAAGCGTTTTTAAATAACAAATTGTGTCAACCAAACCTTGCTTGCTTTCTAGATATCTGGTCCCAGATGCAACGTTGGCAATCTAAATAACCCACATGATCGGAGAGTTTGCCGCAATGAACAATATTGAGGGTCCTAATTTGTCCAGAAAAGTTCTGAAACCCATAGCGTACCTGTTTTGGTGGGTTGAATGTGCTTGTAGCCTTTTCCAAAATTTTGTTCACGGCTTCAATGGACACCAAACGAACCTAGAATGTTTAAAAAAACATGGGAAACCACCAAAAATACTAATTAAGGGAATCAATCATGCATCAAAAAGACAACAAAATCAAGGGGTGAAGTGCAAACATAATCTTTCCGCTAATATCTTCACGTGTCAGACTATCTAGTCCACCCACAACTCCCTAGAATGTAGGCCACTAAACCTGAAAGATAGACCAGATATGTGCATCCTTATATTTCTATTTATAAATTATTAATAAAAAATGCCATAGAACAACATAGAAGCAAAAAAGAATATCGGAGAATTGAATGCAAGCAAAATGAAATTAGGGTTTAACATTTAGGGTTTAAAGTTTATGTAAAGGTTTAGGTTAATGTTTAGGTTTTATGGTTTAATGTTTAAATTAGTATTTAGGGATTAGGGTTTATGTTAATGTTTATTGTTTATAGTTTAGTGTTTATGTTAGCATTTAGGTTTTATGGGTTAGTGTTTAGGGTAAGGGTTTATGTTAGTATTTGAGGTTTAATATATAGGGTTTAACATTTAGGGTTTAAGGTTTATGTCAATGTTTATGGTTTAACATTTAGGGTTTATAGTTTATGTTTATGATATGGTATTTAGGGTTTTGTGTTTATGGATTAGTGTTTATAGTTTAAGGTTATGTTAGTATTTATGGTTTAACATTTATGGTTCAGGGTTTTGTTTATGTTATATCATTTAGGGTTTCATGTGTATGGTTTAGGGTTATGTTAGTGTTTAGGGTTTATCATATATTGTTTAAGGTTAGCGTTTAGCATTTAGTGTTTAAGGTTATGTTATAGTTTAGGGTTTAAGCTCTCATTTAGGGTTTATGGTGTATGTTAGTGTTTAATGTTTAGGGTTTGTTGTTAGTGTTTAATGTTTATGTTAATATTTAGGGTTTAGGGTTTGTATTAGTGTTTAGTGTTTATGTTAACATTTAAGGTTTAGGGGTTTATGGTTAGGGTTTAGTGTTTAGGGTTTAGGGTATTTATGGTTTAGGGTTTAAGTGCTCATTTAGGGTTTATGGTTTAGGTTAGTGTTTAATGTTTAGGGTTTTTTGTTAATGTTTTGCGATTATGTTAAAATTTAGGGTTTAGGGTTTGTGTTAATGTTTGATATAAGGCATTTCAAATATTGGATAGTATTCCCCCTGCAATAAACAAAATCACGCATCAATTTATTCTTCTAAGAAAATAAAAGAATAAAAGCGTTTTTTGAATAACAAATAGTGCCCACCAAACCTTGCTTGCTTTCTTGACAACCGGTCCCAGATGCAACGTTGGCAATCTAAATAACCCACATGATCGGAGAGTTTGGCGCAATGAAAAATATTGAGGGTCCTAATTTGTCAAGAAAAGTTCTAAAACCCATAGCATATCTGTTCTGGTGGGTTGAATGTGCTTGTAGCCTCTTCCAAAATTTTGTTCACAGCTTCAATGGACACCAAACGAACCTAGAATGTTTAAAAAAACATGGGAAACCACCAAAAATACTAATTAAGGGAATCAATCATGCATCAAAAAGACAACAAAATCAAGGGGTGAAGTGCAAACATAATCTTTCCGCTAATATCTTCACGTGGCAGACTATCTAGTCCACCCACAACCAGGGATGGACCGAGGGGGGTGCTGGTGGGTGCAACCGCCCCCCCTAAATTTTTGAAAATCATATATGATTTAGAAAAATTTTAGAAATTTTCTATGTATTTTCTATTAAAAATCTATTTTCGCCCCCCCTAAACTTCTATAAGTTCGCCCCCCTAGAAATTTATAGGTTCGCCCCCCCCCCCCCCTAACCTAAAGTCCTGGGTACGTCCCTGCCCACAACTCCTTAGAATGTAGGCCACTAAACCTGGAAGACAGACCATATATGTGCATCCTTAAATTTCTATTTATAAATTATTAATAAAAAATGCCAGAGAACAAGATAGAAGCAAAAAAGAATATCGGAGAATTGAATGCAAGCAAAATGAAATTACTTCACCGTCCATAAGGATGTTGCCAGTGCTTGGATGATGTTGTACAGTTCATTTTACACTGTTTGGTAGAGTTTCCTAAAAATTTCATGAACAATCCACAAACAAGCATCGATAATGGTAAAAACAAGTTCCAACCAAAACATGGTTTAAGGTTTAGGTTAGTGTTTAAGGTTTAGGATAGAATTTATGGCTTCGTTTATGGTTTAGATTAATATTTAGTGTTTATAGTAGCATTTGTGGATTAATATTTAAAGTTTAAGATTTAGGGTTTAGATTTGTGTTTATGGTTTAGGGTTTAGGTTGGTGGTCAGTGTTTATGGTTTAGGTTGGTGGTCAGGGTTTATGGTAACATTTAGGGTTTACAATTTAGTGATTATTGTTTAGGGTTTATCATTTAAGGTTAGTGTTTAAGGTTTAGTGTTTAGATTTTAGTGTTTATGGTTTAGGTTATCATTTAGGGTTTAAGGTTTATGTTAGCGCTTATTGTTTAAGGTTTAGTATTTATGTTAGTATTTAGGGGTTAAGGGTTAGTGTTTATTGTTTAGGGTTTATGTTAGTGTTTAAGGTTTAACATTTAAGGTTTAAATTTTATGTTAAGGTTTAGATTAGTGTTTAGGTTTTATGGTTTATTGTTTATATTAGTATTTAGGGATTAGCGTTTATGTAAGCATTTAGGTTTTATGGGTTAGTGTTTAGGGTAAGGGTTTATGTTAGTGTTTGGGGTTTAATATATAAGGTTTAACATTTAGGGTTTAAGGTTAATGTCAGTGTTTATGGTTTAATATTTAGGGTTTATAGTCTATGTTTATGATATAGTATTTAGGGTTTTGTGTTTATGGATTAGTGTTTATAGTTTAGGGTTATGTTAGTATTTATGGTTTAACATTTATGGTTCAGGGTTTTGTTTTAAGGTTTAGGGTTTATGTTTATGTTATATCATTTAGGGTTTCATGTGTATGGTTTAGGGTTATGTTAGTGTTTAGGGTTTATCATATATTGTTTAAGGTTAGCGTTTTGCATTTAGTGTTTAAGGTTAAGTTATAGTTTAGGGTTTAAGCTCTCATTTAGGGTTTATGGTGTATGTTAGTGTTTAATGTTTATGTTAATATTTAGGGTTTTGGGTTTATGTTTATGTTATACCATTTAGGGTTTTGTGTTTATGGTTTAGGGTTATGTTAGTATTTAGGGTTTATCGTATACTGTTTAAGGTTAGCGTTTAGCATTTAGTATTTAAGGTTAAGTTATAGTTTAGGGTTTAAGCTCTCATTTAGGGTTTATGGTGTATATTAGTGTTTAATGTTTAGGGTTTGTTGCTAGTGTTTAATGTTTATGTTAACATTTAGGGTTTAGGGTTTGTATTAGTGTTTAGTGTTTATAATAACATTAAGGTTTAGGGGTTTATGGTTAGGGTTTAGTGTTTAGTGTTTAAGGTTTAGGGTGTTTAGGGTTTAGGGTTTAGGGTTTAAGTGCTCATTTAGGGTTTAAAGTTTAGGTTAGTGTTTAATGTTTATGGTTTCTTGTTAGTGTATTGCGATTATGTTAAAATTTAGGGTTTAGGGTTTATGTTAATGTTTGGTATAAGGCATTTCAAATATTGGATAGTATTCCCCCTGCAATAAAAAAAAATCACACATCAATTTATTCTTCTAAGAAAATAAAAGAATAAAAGTGTTTTTAAATAACAAAGTGTGTCCACCAAACCTTGCTTGCTTTCTTGACAACCGGTCCCAGATGCAACGTTGGCAATCTAAATTACCCATATGATCGAAGAGTTTGCCGCAATGAACAATATTGAGGGTCCTAATTTGTCCGAAAAAGTTCTGAAACCCATAGCATACCTTTTCTGGTGGGTTGAATGAGCTTGTAGACTCTTCCAAAATTTTGTTCACAGTTTCAATGGACTCCAAACGAACCTAGAATGTTAAAAAAACATGGGAAACCACCAAAAATACTAATTAAGGGAATCAATCATGCATCAAAAAGACAACAAAATCATGGGGTGAAGTGCAAACATAATCTTTCCGCTAATATCTTCACGTGGCAGACTATCTAGTCCACCCACAATTCCCTAGAATGTAGGCCACTAAACCTGAAAAAGAGACCAGATATGTGCATCCTTATATTTCTATTTATAAATTATTAATAAAAAATGCTAGAGAACAAGATAGAAGCAAAAAAGAATATCGGAGAATTGAATGCAAGCAAAATGAAATTACTTCACTGTCCATAAGGATGTTGCCAGTGCTTGGATGATGTTGTACAATTCATTGTACACTGTTTGGTAGAGTTTCTTAAAAATTTCATGAACAATCCACAAACAAGCATCAATAATGGTAAAAACAAGTTCCAACCAAAACATGGTTTAAGGTTTAGGTTAGTGTTTAAGGTTTAGGGTTTAGGATAAAATTTATGGCTTATGGTTTAGATTAGTATTTAGTGTTTATAGTAGCAATTGTGGATTAATATTTAAGGTTTAAGATTTAGGGTTTAGATTAGTGTTTATGGTTTAGGGTTTAGGTTGGTAGTCAGGGTTTATGATTTAGGATTTATGCTTTATGGTAACATTTAGGGTTTACGGTTTAGTTATTATTGTTTAGGGTTTATCATTTAAGGTTTAGGTAGTATTTATGGTTTAGTGTTTAGCTTTTAGTGTTTATGGTTTATGTTATCATTTAGGGTTTAAGGTTTATGTTAGCGCTTATTGTTTAAGGTATAGTGTTTATGTTAGTATTTAGGGGTTAATGGTTAGTGTTTATTGTTTAGGGTTTATGTTAGTGTTTAAGGTTTAATATTTAGGGTTTAAAGTTTATGTTAAGGTTTAGGTTAGTGTTTAGGTTTTATGTTTTAGTGTTTATATTAGTATTTAGGGATTAGGGTTTATGTTAGTGTTTATTGTTTATAGTTTAGTGTTTATGTTAGCATTTAGGTTTTATGGGTTAGTGTTTAGGGTAATGGTTTATGTTAGTGTTTGGGGTTTAATATATATAGTTTAACATTTAGGGTTTAAAGTTTTTGTCAGTGTTTATGGTTTAATATTTAGGGTTTATAGTTTACGTTTATGATATAGTATTTAGGGTTTTGGGTTTATGGATTAGTGTTTATAGTTTAGGGTTATGTTAGTATTTATGGTTTAACATTTATGGTTCAGGGTTTTATTTTAAAGTTTATGGTTTATGTTTATGTTATATCATTTAGGGTTTTGTTTTTATGGTTTAGGGTTATGTTAGTGTTTAGGGTTTATCAATATTGTTTAAGGTTAGTGTTTAGCATTTAGTGTTTAAGGTTAAGTTATAGTTTAGGGTTTAAGCTCTCATTTAGGGTTTATGGTGTATGTTAGTGTTTAATGTTTAGGGTTTGTTGCTAGTGTTTAATGTTTATGTTAATATTTAGGGTTTAAGGTTTAGGGTTTGTATTAGTGTTTAGTGTTTATGTTAACATTTGAGGTTTAAGGGTTTAGTATATAGGGTTTAGGGTTTAAAGTTTAACTGCTCATTTAGAGTTTAAGGTTTAGGTTAGTGTTTAATGTTTAGGGTTTCTTGTTAGTGTTTTGTGATTATGTTAAAATTTAAGGATTAAGGTTTGTGTTAATGTTTGGTATAAGGCATTTCAAATATTGGATAGTATTCCCCCTGCAATAAACAAAATCACGCATCAATTTATTCTTCTAAGAAAATAAAAGAATAAAAGTGTTTTTAAATAAAAAATTATGTCATCAAACCTTGCTAGCTTTCTTGACAACCGGTCCCAGATGCAATGTTGGCAATCTAAATAACCCACATGATCGGAGAGTTTTCCGCAATGAACAATATTGAGGATCCTAATTTCTCCAGAAAAGTTCTGAAACCCATAGCATACCTGTTCTGGTGGGTTGAATGTGCTTGTAGCCTCTTTCAAAATTTTGTTCACTGCTTCAATGGACTCCAAACGAACCTAGAATGTTTAAAAAAACATGGGAAACCACCAAAAATACTAATTAAGGGAATCAATCATGCATAAAAAAGACAACAAAATCAAGGGGTGAAGTGCAAACATAATCTTTCCGCTAATATCTTCACGTGGCAGACTATCTAGTCCACCCACAACTCCCTAGAATGTAGGCCACTAAACCTGAAAGACTGACCAGATATGTGCATCCTTATATTTCTATTTATAAATTATTAATAAAAAATGCCATAGAACAAGATAGAAGCAAAAAAGAATAGCAGAGAATTGAATGCAAGCAAAATGAAATTACTTCACCGTCCATAAGGATGTTGCCAGTGCTTGGATGATGTTGTACAATTCATTGTACACTGTTTTGTAGAGTTTCCTAAAAATTTCATGAACAATCCACAAACAAGCATCAATAATGGTAAAAACAAGTTCCAACCAAAACATGGTTTAGGGTTTAAGATAGAATTTATGGCTTATGGTTTATGGTTTAGATTAGTATTTAGTGTTTATAGTAGCATTTGTGGATTAATATTTAAGGTTTAAGATTTAGGATTTAGATTAGTGTTTATAGTTTAGGGTTTATGTTGGTGGTCAGGGTTTATGGTTTAGGATTTATGCTTTATGGTAACATTTAGGGTTTAGGGTTTAGTTATTATTGTTTAGGGTTTATCATTTAAGGTTTAGGTTAGTGTTTATGGTTTAGTGTTTAGCTTTTAGTGTTTATGGTTTAGGTTATCATTTAGGGTTTAAGGTTTATGTTAGCGCTTATTGTTTAAGGTTTAGTGTTTATGTTAGTATTTAGGGGTTAATGGTTAGTGTTTATTGTTTAAGGTTTATGTTAGTGTTTAAGGTTTAACATTTAGGGTTTAAAGTTTATGTTAAGGTTTAGGTTAGTGTTTAGGTTTTATATTTTAGTGTTTATATTAGTATTTAGGGATTAGGGTTTATGTTAGTGTTTATTGTTTATAGTTTAGTGTTTATGTTAGCATTTAGGTTTTATGGGTTAGTGTTTAGGGTAAGGGTTTATGTTAGTGTTTGGAGTTTAATATATATGGTTTAACATTTAGGGTTTAAGGTTTATGTCAATGTTTATGGTTTATAGTTTATGTTTATGATATAGTATTTAGGGTTTTGTGTTTATGGATTAGTGTTTATAGTTTAAGGTTATGTTAGTATTTATGGTTCAGGGTTTATGTTTATGTTATATCATCTAGGATTTTGTGTTTATGGTTTATGGTTATGTTAGTGTTTAGGGTTTATCATATATTGTTTAAGGTTAGCGTTTAACATTTAATGTTTAAGGTTAAGCTATAGTTTAGGGTTTAAGCTCTCATTTAGGGTTTAGGGTTTGTATTAGTGTTTAGTGTTTATGTTACCATTTGAGGTTTAAGGGTTTATGGTTTAGTGTTTGGGTTTAAAGTTTAAGTGCTCATTTAGAGTTTAAGGTTTAGGTTAGTGTTTAATGTTTAGGGTTTCTTGTTAGTGTTTTGTGATTATGTTAAAATTTAAGGTTTAGGGTTTGTGTTAATGTTTGGTACAAGGCATTTCAAATATTGGATAGTATTCCCCCTGCAATAAACAAAATCACGCATCAATTTATTCTTCTAAGACAACAAAAGAATAAAAGTGTTTTTAAATAAAAAATTGTGTCATCAAACCTTGCTTGCTTTCTTGACAACCGGTCCCAGATGCAACGTTGGCAATCTAAATAACCCACATGATCGGAGAGTTTGCCGCAATGAACAATATTGAGGGACCTAATTGGTCCAGAAAAATTCTGAAACCCATAGCATACTTGTTCTGGTGAGTTGAATGTGCTTGTAGCTTCTTTCAAAATTTTGTTCACAGCTTCAATGGACTCCAAACGAACCTAGAATGTTTAAAAAAACATGGGAAACCACCAAAAATACTAATTAAGGGAATCAATCATGCATCAAAAAGAGAACAAAATCAAGGGGTGAAGTGCAAACATAATCTTTCCGCTAATATCTTCACGTGGCAGACTATCTAGTCCACCCACAACTCCCTAGAATGTAGGCCACTAAACCTGAAAGACAGACCAGATATGTGCATCCTTATATTTCTATTTATAAATTATTAATAAAAAATGCCAGAGAACAAGATAGAAGCAAAAAAGAATATCGGAGAATTGAATGCAAGCAAAATGAAATTACTTCACCGTCCATAAGGATGTTGCCAGTGCTTGGATGATGTTGTACAATTCATTGTACACTGTTTGGTAGAGTTTTCTAAAAATTTCATGAACAATCCACAAACAAGCATCAATAATGGTAAAAACAAGTTCCAACCAAAACATGGTTTAAGGTTTAGGTTAGTGTTTAGGATAGAATTTATGGCTTATGGTTTATGGTTTAGATTAGTATTTAGTGTTTATAGTAGCATTTGTGGATTAATGTTTAAGGTTTAAGATTTAGGGTTTAGATTAGTGTTTATGGTTTAGGGTTTAGGTTGGTGGTCAGGGTTTATGGTTTAGGATTTATGCTTTATTGTAACATTTAGGGTTTAGGGTTTAGTTATTATTGTTTAGGGTTTATCATTTAAGGTTTAGGTTAGTGTTTATGGTTTAGTGTTTGGCTTTTAGTGTTTATGGTTTAGGTTATCATTTATGGTTTAAGGTTTATGTTAGCGCTTATTGTTTAAGGTTTAGTGTTTATGTTAGTATTTAGGGGTTAATGGTTAGTGTTTATTGTTTAAGGTTTATGTTAGTGTTTAAGGTTTAACATTTAGGGTTTAAAGTTTATGTTAAGGTTTAGGTTAGTGTTTAGGTTTTATGTTTTAGTGTTTATATTAGTGTTAAGGATTAGGGTTTATGTTAGTGTTTATTGTTTATAGTTTAGTGTTTATGTTAGCATTTATGTTTTATGGGTTAGTGTTTAGGGTAAGGGTTTATGTTAGTGTTTGGGGTTTAATATATATGGTTTAACATTTAGGGTTTAAGGTTTATGTCAGTGTTTATGGTTTAATATTTAGGGTTTATAGTTTATGTTTATGATATAGTATTTAGGGTTTTGTGTTATTGGATTAGTGTTTATAGTTTAAGGTTATGTTATTATTTATGGTTCAGGGTTTATGATTATGATATATCATCTAGGGTTTCGTGTTTATGGTTTATGGTTATGTTAGTGTTTAGGGTTTATCATATATTGTTTAAGGTTAGCGTTTAGCATTTAGTGTTTAAGGTTAAGTTATAGTTTAGGGTTTAAGCTCTCATTTAAGGATTAGGGTTTATGTTAGTGTTTATTGTTTATAGTTTAGTGTTTATGTTAGCATTTATGTTTTATGGGTTAGTGTTTAGGGTAAGGGTTTATGTTAGTGTTTGGGGTTTAATATATATGGTTTAACATTTAGGGTTTAAGGTTTATGTCAGTGTTTATGGTTTAATATTTAGGGTTTATAGTTTATGTTTATGATATAGTATTTAGGGTTTTGTGTTATTGGATTAGTGTTTATAGTTTAAGGTTATGTTATTATTTATAGTTCAGGGTTTATGATTATGATATATCATCTAGGGTTTCGTGTTTATGGTTTATGGTTATGTTAGTGTTTAGGGTTTATCATATATTGTTTAAGGTTAGCGTTTAGCATTTAGTGTTTAAGGTTAAGTTATAGTTTAGGGTTTAAGCTCTCATTTAAGGTTTATGGTGTATGTTAATATTTAGGGTTTATGGTTTGTATTAATGTTTAGTGTTTATGTTAACATTTAAGGTTTAATGGTTTATGGTTAGGGTTTAGGGTTAGGGTTTAGGGTTTAAGTGCTCATTTAGGGTTTAAGGTTTAGGTTATTGATTAATGTTTAGGGTTTCTTGTTAGTGTTTTGTGATTATGTTAAAATTTAGGGTTTGTGTTAATGTTTGGTATAAGGCATTTCAAATATTGGATAGTATTCCCCCTGCAATAAACAAAATCACGCATCAATTTATTCTTCAAAGAAAATAAAAGAATAAAAGCGTTTTTCAATAACAAATTGTGTCCACCAAACCTTGCTTGCTTTCTTGACAACCGGTCCCAGATGCAACGTTGGCAATCTAAATAACCCACATGATCGGAGAGTTTGCCGCAATGAACAATATTGAGGGTTCTAATTTGTCTAGAAAAGTTTTGAAACCCATAGCGTACCTGTTCTGGTGGGTTGAATGTGCTTGTAGCCTCTTCCAAAATTTTGTTCACGGCTTCAATGGACACCAAACGAACCTAGAATGTTTAAAAAAACATGGGAAACCACCAAAAATACTAATTAAAGGAATCAATCATGCATCAAAAAGACAACAAAATCAAGGGGTGAAGTGCAAACATAATCTTTTCGCTAATATCTTCACGTGGCAAACTATCTAGTCCACCCACAACTCCCTAGAATGTAGGCCACTAAACCTGAAAGACAGACCAGATATGTGCATCCTCATATTTCTATTTATAAATTATTAATAAAAAATGCCAGAGAACAAGATAGAAGCAAAAAAGAATATCGGAGAATTGAATGCAAGACATATGAAATTACTTCACCGTCCATAAGGATGTTGCCAGTGCTTGGATGATGTTGTACAATTCATTGTACAATGTTTGGTAGAATTTCCTAAAAATTTCATGAACAATCCACAAACAAGCATCAGTAATGGTAAAAACAAGTTCCAACCAAAACATGGTTTAAGGTTTAGGTTAGTGTTTAAGGTTTAGGGTTTAGGATAGAATTTATGGCTTATGGTTTATGGTTTAGATTAGTATTTAGTGTTTATAGTAGCATTTGTGGATTAATATTTTAGGTTTAAGATTTAGGGTTGGTTTACGGTTTAGGTTGGTGGTTAGGGTTTATGGTTTAGGATTTATGTTTTATGGTAACATTTAGGGTTTAGGGTTTAGTGATTATTATTTAGGGTTTATCATTTAAGGTTTAGGTTAGTGTTTATGGCTTAGTGTTTAGCTTTTAGTGTTTATGGTTTAGGTTATCATTTAGGGTTTAAGGTTTATGTTAGCACTTATTGTTTAAGGTTTAGTGTTTATGTTAGTATTTAGGGGTTAATGGTTAGTGTTTATTGTTTAGGGTTTATGTTAGTGTTTAAGGTTTAACATTTAGGGTTTAAAGTTTATGTTAAGGTTTAGGTTAATGTTTAGGTTTTATGTTTTAGTGTTTATATTAGTATTTAGGGATTATGATTTATGTTAGTGTTTATTGTTTATAGTTTAGTGTTTATGTTAGCATTTAGGTTTTATGGGTTAGTGTTTAGGGTAAGGGTTTATGTTAGTGTTTGGGGTTTAATATATAAGGTTTAACATTTAGGGTTTAGGGTTTATGTCAGTGTTTATGGTTTAATATTTAAGGTTTATAGTTTATGTTTATGATATAGTATTTATGGTTTTGTGTTTATGGATTAGTGTTTATAGTTTAAGGTTATGTTAGTATTTATGGTTCAGGGTTTATGTTTATGTTATATCATTTAGGGTTTCGTGTTTATGGTTTTTGGTTATGTTAGTGTTTAGGGTTTATCATATATTGTTTAAGGTTAGCGTTTAGCATTTAGTGTTTAAGGATAAGTTGTAATTTAGGGTTTAAGCTCTCATTTAGGGTTTATGGTGTATGTTAGTGTTTAATGTTTAGGGTTTGTTGTTAGTATTTAATGTTTATGTTAATATTTAGGGTTTAGGGTTTGTATTAATGTTTAGTGTTTAGTGTTTATGTTAATATTTAAGGTTTAAGGGTTTAGTGTTTAGTGTTTAGGGTTTAAGTGCTCATCTAGGGTTTAAGGTTTAGGTTAGTGTTTAATGTTTAGGGTTTCTTGTTAGTGTTTTGGGATTATGTTAAAATTTAGGGTTTAAGGTTTGTGTTAATGTTTGGTATTCCCCCTGCAATAAACAAAATCACGCATCAATTTATTCTTCTAAGAAAATAAAAGAATAAAAGCGTTTTTAAATAACAAATTGTGTCCACCAAACCTTGCTTGCTTTCTTGACAACCGGTCCCAGATGCAACGTTGGCAATCTAAATAACCCACATGATCGGAGAGTTTGCCGCAATGAACAATATTGAGGGTCCTAATTTGTCCAGAAAAGTTCTGAAACCCATAGCGTACCTGTTCAGAAAAGTTCTGCAACGTTGGCAATCTAAATAACCCACATGATCGGAGAGTTTGCCGCAATGAACAATATTGAGGGTCCTAATTTGTCCAGAAAAGTTCTGAAATCCATAGCGTACCTGTTCTGGTGGGTTGAATGTGCTTGTAGCCTTTTCCAAAATTTTGTTCACGGCTTCAATGGACACCAAACGAACCTAGAATGTTTAAAAAAACATGGGAAACCACCAAAAATACTAATTAAGGGAATCAATCATGCATCAAAAAGACAACAAAATCAAGGGGTGAAGTGCAAACATAATCTTTCCGCTAATATCTTCACGTGGCAGACTATCTAGTCCACCCACAACTCCCTAGAATGTAGGCCGCTAAACCTGAAAGACAGACCAGATATGTGCATCCTTATATTTCTATTTATAATTTATTAATAAAAAATGCCAGAGAATAAGATAGAAGCAAAAAAGAATATCGGAGAATTGAATGCAAGCAAAATGAAATTACTTCACCGTCCATAAGGATGTTGCCAGTGCTTGGATGATGTTGTACAATTCATTATACACTGTTTGGTAGTGTTTCCTAAAAATTTCATGAACAATCCACAAACAAGCATCAATAATGGTAAAAACAAGTTCCAACCAAAACATGGTTTAAGGTTTAGGTTAGTGTTTAAGGTTTAGGGTTTAGGATAGAATATATAGCTTATGGTTTATGGCTTAGATTAGTATTTAGTGTTTATAGTAGCATTTGTGGATTAATATTTAAGGTTTAAGATTTAGGGTTGGTTTAGGGTTTATGGTTTAGAATTTATGTTTTATGGTAACATTTAGGGTTTAAAGTTTAGTTTATGTTTATGATATAATATTTAGGGTTTTGTGATTATGGATTAGTGTTTATAATTTAGGGTTATGTTAGTATTTATGGTTTAACATTTATGGTTCAGTGTTTTGTTTTAAGGTTTAGGGTTTATGTTTATGTTATATCATTTAGGGTTTCATGTTTATGGTTTAGGGTTATGTTAGTGTTTAGGGTTTATCATATATTGTTTAAGGTTAGCTTTAACATTTAGTGTTTAAGGTTAAGGGTTTGTTGTTAGTGTTTTGTGATTATGTTAAAATTTAGAGTTTAGGGTTTGTATTAATGTTTGGTATAAGGCATTTCAAATATTGGATAGTATTCCCCCTGCAATAAACAAAATCACGCATCAATTTATTCTTCTAAGAAAATAAAAGAATAAAAGTGTTTTTAAATAACAAATTGTGTCCACCAAACCTTGATTGCTTTCTTGACAACCGGTCCCAGATGCAACGTTGGCAATCTAAATAACCCACATGATCGGAGAGTTTGCCGCAATGAACAATATTGAGGGTCCTAATTTGTCCAAAAAAGTTCTGAAACCCATAGCATACCTGTTCAGAAAAGTTCTGCAACGTTGGCAATCTAAATAACCCACATGATCGGAGAGTTTGCCGCAATGAACAATATTGAGGGTCCTAATTTGTCCAGAAAAGTTCTGAAACCATAGCGTACCTGTTCTGGTGGGTTGAATGTGCTTGTAGCCTTTTCCAAAATTTGTTCACGGCTTCAATGGACACCAAACGAACCTAGAATGTTTAAAAAAACATGGGAAACCACCAAAAATACTAATTAAGGGAATCAATCATGCATCAAAAAGACAACAAAATCAAGGGGTGAAGTGCAAACATAATCTTTCCGCTAATATCTTCACGTGGCAGACTATCTAGTCCACCCACAACTCCCTAGAATGTAGGCCACTAAACCTGAAAGACAGACCAGATATGTGCATCCTTATATTTCTATTTATAATTTATTAATAAAAAATGCCAGAGAATAAGATAGAAGCAAAAAAGAATATCGGAGAATTGAATGCAAGCAAAATGAAATTACTTCACCGTCCATAAGGATGTTGCCAGTGCTTGGATGATGTTGTACAATTCATTATACACTGTTTGG
The DNA here is from genome assembly GCA_958450335.1 of Hibiscus tridactylites. Taxonomy (NCBI): domain Eukaryota; kingdom Viridiplantae; phylum Streptophyta; class Magnoliopsida; order Malvales; family Malvaceae; genus Hibiscus; species Hibiscus tridactylites. Next base: position 44,638,793 of record OY288292.1, read on the forward strand.
TAGTGTTTCCTAAAAATTTCATGAACAATCCACAAACAAGCATCAATAATGGTAAAAACAAGTTCCAACCAAAACATGGTTAAGGTTTAGGTTAGTGTTTAAGGTTTAGGGTTTAGGATAGAATTTATGGCTTATGGTTTATGGCTTAGATTAGTATTTAGTGTTTATAGTAGCATTTGTGGATTAATATTTAAGGTTTAAGATTTAGGTTGGTTTAGGGTTTATGGTTTAGAATTTATGTTTTATGGTAACATTTAGGGTTTATAGTTTAATTTATGTTTATGATATAATATTTAGGGTTTTGTGATTATGGATTAGTGTTTATAATTTAGGGTTATGTTAGTATTTATGGTTTAACATTTATGGTTCAGTGTTTTGTTTTAAGGTTTAGGGTTTATGTTATATCATTTAGGGTTTCATGTTTATGGTTTAGGGTTATGTTAGTGTTTAGGGTTTATCATATATTGTTTAAGGTTAGCTTTAGCATTTAGTGTTTAAGGTTAAGGGTTTGTTGTTAGTGTTTTGTGATTATGTTAAAATTTAGAGTTTAGGGTTTGTATTAATGTTTGGTATAAGGCATTTCAATATTGGATAGTATTCCCCTGCAATAAACAAAATCACGCATCCAATTTATTCTTCTAAGAAAATTAAAAGAATAAAAGTGTTTTTAAATAACAAATTGTGTCCACCAAACCTTGATTGCTTTCTTGACAACCGGTCCCAGATGCAACGTTGGCAATCTAAATAACCCACATGATCGGAGAGTTGCCGCAAATGAACAATATTGAGGGTCCTAATTTGTCCAAAAAAGTTCTGAAACCCATAGCATACCTGTTCAGAAAAGTTCTGCAACGTTGGCAATCTAAATAACCCACCATGATCGGAGAGTTTGCCGCAATGAACAATATTGAGGGTCCTAATTTGTCCAGAAAAGTTCTGAAACCCATAGCGTACCTGTTCTGGTGGGTTGAATGTGCTTGTAGCCTTTTCCAAAATTTTGTTCACGGCTTCAATGGACACCAAACGAACCTAGAATGTTTAAAAAAACATGGAAACCACCAAAAATACTAATTAAGGGATCAATCATGCATCAAAAAGACAACAAAATCAAGGGGTGAAGTGCAAACATAATCTTTCCGCTAATATCTTCACGTGGCAGACTATCTAGTCCACCCACAACTCCCTAGAATGTAGGCCACTAAACCTGAAAGACAGACCAGAATATGTGCATCCTTATATTTTCTATTTATAATTTATTAATAAAAAATGCCAGAGAATAAGATAGAAGCAAAAAAGAATATCGGAGAATTGAATGCAAGCAAAATGAAATTACTTCACCGTCCATAAGGATGTTGCCAGTGCTTGGATGATGTTGTACAATTCATTATACACTGTTTGGTAGTGTTTCCTAAAAATTTCATGAACAATCCACAAACAAGCATCAATAATGGTAAAAACAAGTTCCAACCAAAACATGGTTTAAGGTTTAGGTTAGTGTTTAAGGTTTAGGGTTTAGGATAGAATTTATGGCTTATGGTTTATGGCTTAGATTAGTATTTAGTGTTTATAGTAGCATTTGTGGATTAATATTTAAGGTTTAAGATTTAGGGTTGGTTTAGGGTTTATGGTTTAGAATTTATGTTTTATGGTAACATTTAGGGTTTATAGTTTAATTTATGTTTATGATATAATATTTAGGGTTTTGTGATTATGGATTAGTGTTTATAATTTAGGGTTATGTTAGTATTTATGGTTTAACATTTATGGTTCAGTGTTTTGTTTTAAGGTTTAGGGTTTATGTTATATCATTTAGGGTTTCATGTTTATGGTTTAGGGTTATGTTAGTGTTTAGGGTTTATCATATATTGTTTAAGGTTAGCTTTAGCATTTAGTGTTTAAGGTTAAGGGTTTGTTGTTAGTGTTTTGTGATTATGTTAAAATTTAGAGTTTAGGGTTTGTATTAATGTTTGGTATAAGGCATTTCAAATATTGGATAGTATTCCCCCTGCAATAAACAAAATCACGCATCAATTTATTCTTCTAAGAAAATAAAAGAATAAAAGTGTTTTTAAATAACAAATTGTGTCCACCAAACCTTGCTTGCTTTCTTGACAACCGGTCCCAGATGCAACGTTGGCAATCTAAATAACCCACATGATCGGAGAGTTTGCCGCAATGAACAATATTGAGGGTCCTAATTTGTCCATAAAAGTTCTGAAACCCATAGCGTACCTGTTCAGAAAAGTTCAGCAACGTTGGCAATCTAAATAACCCACATGATCGGAGAGTTTGCCGCAATGAACAATATTGAGGGTCCTAATTTGTCCAGAAAAGTTCTGAAACCCATAGCGTACCTATTCTGGTGGGTTGAATGTGCTTGTAGCCTTTTCCAAAATTTTGTTCACGGCTTCAATGGACACCAAACGAACCTAGAATGTTTAAAAAAACATGGGAAACCACCAAAAATACTAATTAAGGGAATCAATCATGCATCAAAAAGACAACAAAATCAAGGGGTGAAGTGCAAACATAATCTTTCCGCTAATATCTTCACGTGGCAGACTATCTAGTCCACCCACAACTCCCTAGAATGTAGGCCACTAAACCTGAAAGACAGACCAGATATGTGCATCCTTATATTTCTATTTATAATTTATTAATAAAAAATGCCAGAGAATAAGATAGAAGCAAAAAAGAATATCGGAGAATTGAATGCAAGCAAAATGAAATTACTTCACCGTCCATAAGGATGTTGCCAGTGCTTGGATGATGTTGTACAATTCATTATACACTGTTTGGTAGTGTTTCCTAAAAATTTCATGAACAATCCACAAACAAGCATCAATAATGGTAAAAACAAGTTCCAACCAAAACATGGTTTAAGGTTTAGGTTAGTGTTTAAGGTTTAGGGTTTAGGATAGAATTTATGGCTTATGGTTTATGGCTTAGATTAGTATTTAGTGTTTATAGTAGCATTTGTGGATTAATATTTAAGGTTTAAGATTTAGGGTTGGTTTAGGGTTTATGGTTTAGAATTTATGTTTTATGGTAACATTTAGGGTTTATAGTTTAGTTTATGTTTATGATATAATATTTAGGGTTTTGTGATTATGGATTAGTGTTTATAATTTAGGGTTATGTTAGTATTTATGGTTTAACATTTATAGTTTAGTGTTTTGTTTTAAAGTTTAGGGTTTATGTTTATGTTATATCATTTAGGGTTTCATGTTTATGGTTTAGGGTTATGTTAGTGTTTAGGGTTTATCATATATTGTTTAAGGTTAGCTTTAGCATTTAGTGTTTAAGGTTAAGGGTTTGTTGTTAGTGTTTTGTGATTATGTTAAAATTTAGAGTTTAGGGTTTGTATTAATGTTTGGTATAAGGCATTTCAAATATTGGATAGTATTCCCCCTGCAATAAACAAAATCACACATCAATTTATTCTTCTAAGAAAATAAAAGAATAAAAGTGTTTTTAAATAACAAATTGTGTCCACCAAACCTTGCTTGCTTTCTTGACAACCGGTCCCAGATGCAACGTTGGCAATCTAAATAACCCACATGATCGGAGAGTTTGCCGCAATGAACAATATTGAGGGTCCTAATTTGTCCATAAAAGTTCTGAAACCCATAGCATACCTGTTCTGGTGGGTTGAATGTGCTTGTAGCCTCCTCCAAAATTTTGTTCACAGCTTCAATGGACTCCAAACGAACCTAGAATGTTTAAAAAAACATGGGAAACCACCAAAAATACTAATTAAGGGAATCAATCATGCATCAAAAAGACAACAGAAGCAAGGGGTGAAGTGCAAACATAATCTTTCCGCTAATATCTTCACGTGGCAGACTATCTAGTCCACCCACAACTCCCTAGAATGTAGGCCACTAAACCTGAAAGACATACCAGATATATGCATCCTTATATTTCTATTTATAAATTATTAATAAAAAATGCCAGAGAACAAGATAGAAGCAAAAAAGAATATCGGAGAATTGAATGCAAGCAAAATGAAATTACTTCACGGTCCATAAGGATGTTGCCAGTGCTTTCCAGCTTACTGCCACTTCCCTTTGCATCATGCTTTTTATCTTCCTCAACCAGCAGAGTAGCATCTTCAATAATATCAATAAGCTTAGATGCAGTTTTATGTGTGATATTTAGACCAGCAAGTAGTTCATAATGTAGGGCCCAGGCTTGGTAAATGCAAGTTCCTTGGATTCAATGGGAACTTCAGCAATTCACTTACGAAGTTTCAAAAGATGAGCTGCAAATATGCAGAGTATTGCGCTAAATAAATTTGTTGGTAAGAATGTGATACACGCAGATAGGGAGAGAGAGGTACATGCACACGCATGCATGCATATATATACAACGTAATTTCAAACAAAATTAAGCTGAAGTGATGAGCAAAGTGCTGAAAATTTTTCTAGAAGTGCAACATTCTCAATTTAAAGAACCAAAGCTATATTAAACTAGTTTAAGAACAAGTGTTCCATTTGAAAATAGTTAAATGTTAGAAATAGTTGTATGCAAAAGCATTTCTAAGAACAATTCACTCTTGATGTACCAATTGACTTACCTCAAAGGATTGCAAAGTTATCAAGATTCCTTGGTTTATCATATGATTCTTCTGGCCTCCCAAAAACTAGATCAACACAATTTTTGAGGTGCAATGATATCTCCAATGGAGTCTTCATTCACCACAGCCTACACCATCAACAGGAGAAACTTTTAATTGAGAAAAACTGAAGTATTTTTATAAAATATATAACATGCAATAGGAATAAACTCACGTTTTGAATTAATTTAGCTGAAAAAATTAAAAAGATTCACCGGACCAGTTTGGCTGGAGGTGTATCTGGATGCTTCAAAGCATCAAGTTTGCTGCTTACAAGAAAATTAACCAAAACATCTGCAAATGGACGGTTAACCTTGGGAGTTTGCAGAAGAGTAGAAAATATATGAACTAGTTGATTGTTAGAAATCATGCATTCAAAAAGCTCTGGCATGCACAACGAGAACATGTCCATAAGATCTCGCGGCTCCATAATTGCCAAAATTTGAGAAAATAGTTGAAGCATTTCCTTCTCCTCATCTTTCTCCTTGAAGAGCGCTAAGCAGTGTACACCACCTTTTAAAACAGCAGAAGCTTTCCGCACCTGCCAAAATTAGAGCCAGAAGATTTAAACATTCCTAGAACCCCACCTTAGATCTAATTATCTTAGTATAATACCTCATCTTCTCTTAATCCTTTGAATGCTTGAGGAGATGGCAGGTTTGATGTTGGTGAGACAAGAACTTGTGGGTGTGTTCCATGAGTAGAAGACGAAACCTAAACAGTTGAAAATAATGGTATCAGATAATACAATTCCACTTAGTTAAGTGCTGTTATCCCACATCTATTAAGTATTGAGTTTCCTAGGGTCTTATAAGAGTTGGTCCATTTAGTCTATTACCACCAATTGGTTTTAAGTTGAATGCTTAACATGGTATCAAACCAAGAAGTGTTTTGTGTTCCATGCCTAACCCCATATGAGGTTGACGACCCCCCAGTGAGGTTACCCATTTGTAGGCCCTTGTTGAGCCTACACATGAGAGGAGTTTTAAGTGGCGTTATCCCACAACAATTAAGTAAAGGATTTCCTATGGTCGTATATTAAAGTTGGCTCCTCCACCTATTACCAATTGGTTTTAAGTTGGATGCTTAATAAACATTTTAGGAAAATGAGAAATTGAAAAGAAAAAGGAAATGAGAAATAGAACCTGTGAGAGAGGCAAATGATTATGTGTGATACTCCATATGATGGTCTTCATTCCTATAAATGCATCCAGCCATGGATTAGAGAGTATTACTTTTTTTGGATAGGAAGCAGAGCAAGTTATGAACAAACTTGAGAGAAGATGTATGTTAGCAAAGTAGCATCATATCCTCTAGAAACTTGGCAAAATAACCTTCTTACACCACATGAAAACTAAAGTAGATAACCTACCCACAACCAAGGTCTTAATTAGATTTTTACAGTCACCCACTTCCTTAGAATGCTCCACAGGCACTTGCAAATTCAGAACTGCCTGCAAGAAACACAGGCATCAAGATCAAAAGAATCAAAGAGAAATGCCAAGATGGCAAAACAAAAGATCAGTGTCATCCATAGTTAAACATTAATCTAAATCATTAAAATGTAGATAAGTAATACCATGTCACAATAATTTCCCCAGCTTATCCACCCTTTAGGCAAATTTTTGAAAAGGGAGATGGCATTGGAGTATGCAAGATTAGCCCCTTCAGAGTCATTTAACTTTGACAAGAAGTCCCCCTTAATGCGAAAAATTTCTGCCTTGTGTTTCACAGGAAAATATTCAAGATTCGTGCTGTTGATCAAATTAAGGCCACTAGTAAGTTCTCCCTTCATTTCAAGGTATGCCTTTGCCTGTTCTGTAATCTTAACAAAGGCCTCCTGCACAAAAATAAGGAACTTTCAACCAATGGTATCTCCATCTTAAAATTAAAAAAAATTAATTAGGTACACAAAAATCAAAACAGACAAAAGAAAAAGAGCAATACAATGCTCAGCAGTTGCCAAATCATTAGCAAGTATCAGGTACTTTATGCTCATTCAGGATAAAGATGCTAATCAAAATCATAAAAGCAGGATCAAAAAATCAAATTTGGATGGCTTCGAAAAACGTAAGGCCTTTAATAAATTAGCAGCTAATACAAAGAAAAGATGCCATGATATTTGGTACCTAAACAAGACCAAAAAAAGATGTCAAGTCAATTGATGCGAAGACATGTCAATATGATATCAGGATATTTAGTACCTGGACTTCCATGGTTGAATGTCCATACATCTTTTCAAGTATTGTTACACATACGTCATACAGCCATTGCTTACGAGCAATTCGGGCAAGCTTATTAACATTCCATGCCTTATCACGGAAACCGAGATGATGAAGTTGTGGGTTTGTGGTGCTAAACTCTTTGAACGCATCTATAACAGCATTATACATTTCATTCCTCCATTGAAGCAAATCATACCAGATGGACATATTATCCCATTTATTTGGAGTTCTTAGTCTCCAAGTCTCAAGAATATCCTTGAGATCAGCGTAAAGATTTCCATGCACACCAGACACAGAATTTCCAGAAAGTTTGCTCCCATTGGCGATGTCCACAAGAATGCGGGCAGATTCTTGAACTTCAACTAATTGCTGAAACTGCTGCAGAAGAGGAACCCTAGCATGCACAGACATTTCTGGCAATTGCCACCACTAAGCAATGTATGTTTTACATAAGCACCCAAAACTTTAATTGTAGCATTTTGGGTGGCTGCAATTCAGTATCATTACAAAACACAATTAGATCCTGCATTTCAGTTAGCAACGACGGGTAAGCAAACCATGCTAACAGTTGGCATTGCCTTGTGTAAACAATGTGCTCTTTCTTTTACAAAGTCTGAATCTTTTGAACATGTAGACTCAGCCCATCAGGGTAGAGAGTCACAACACATTTTTATCTGCAGTCAAATGGTCTCCCGCTGAGCTATGGACCTATTGGCAATTCTCATAGCATATTTGCTCACATCTATAATTCAAAACAATTGTGCATTCAATGAATACTCTAGTGCAATAACATGATGAAGTTGAGAAGAGAATCAACAACAGGTTTGGGTTGATGATTGTGTTAGACTGTCCATTCTAACACAATCATCAACCCAAACCTTCAAATTTCAACACCCAAAGATATATTTAATGGAAACCTTTCTTCAAGGCTTTACAAAGTAGAGAGAAAAAGTGAAGGGAAAGATGAAAAATTGGAAGACAAAAAAGTGGAAGGACAGACAGTATATATATTGTTTTCTCATCGATGTGCTTGAGTAAAAGGATGAAACATTATAAGAAAAATAGATTTAAAAAGGTTAAAAAATCTTTCATCCTTACATCTTAATACAATAAATTTTTTAAGAATAAAATATTTAAAATAAAAAGTTTATATAAATAAAAGCTTAAATTATTATATATATATATATATATGTATGAGAATAATTTTCAAATTATAAATTCAATGTAATAAATTTAATTATAATAGAACAATATTTTTTTGTTAATGAAAAAATGTAAAATAAACATAAGAAGATAATATACATAAAATAAATTTAAAAGTACGACATGATTAAATATAATACTTGTGTTTATAAAGCTTGTTTATTATAAATTTTAAAAAAATATTATTAATTTTTAACGAGTTATGTATGAAATTCACTTAAATTAATTGTAACAAATTATTAGAAATTTACTTATAGTATATTAACGGTAACAAAATATTATAAATTTGTACTCATATTAACGATGCAACTATTCAAAAAGAAAACTTATATTAACGATACAAAATTTTAGCTCGCATTGGGTCAAGAATGAGCATAAAGAAGACGTGGTTTTACAGAGTGGGTCGATCTTTCTAACCTCCAATAATGGCTTCCGGTTCACATCAGATTTCTCCTAAATCATATATTTTCTAAAAACCCTAATTTTCCTTTTTATTTGATTTTGATTTTTTTTATCAAACCATAACTTCCATTAAAGATAAAAGAAAAATACAGGACAAGCAAACAAAGGATCTCGTACACGTACGGGATCGACAAAACATCCGAAATAGATCAAAACAAAAGGCCATGCAAGACCTGAAACACCTAAAAACAAAACCACGAGCCATAAGCTTCCGTGGGGATCAACAACACCGTAATAAAACCAGCAAACAAGAATAGCTGAAACACAGACAGCGTCCACTGGTGCAACCAGGGATAGCTTCAAACTACAGCCAGAACACGGCAGAACCAGCAGCGACCCATCCATGGTCAGTCGAGGCTTGAGACAATAGGAATACGCTCGAAACTCGTCTGAGAGCTCCCTCCGGAGGCCGACTCCCACTCTACACGAGATGGGCCTAATCAAGGCAAGCGGAACGTAGCCCTTACGTTGTGGCCACGACACGTAGGATAGAAACGCATCAGCTGAGGTAAAACAATCTGTAAACTTAGGCCCTCCCGGGTCCCATCCGAAACTCCAAATCCATAAAAATCGGGGCTTGCTCAAATCCAAAGTCAACAGCCAGGTGGGCCCAAAAGATCTCCAAGGGCCTGCAGACTTCCAAATCCCATGAAAAGGGGATTTTCTTGACTCAAAAAGGGAAGATCTGATTCTAGATCCACAAAATCCGGAAAAGTCATTTGATAATTTTCCAAAACAGGAAAGGTGGGGCCCTTGGATGAAAAAGTTTGGCAGGATGAGAATAGTCCTATTTGCCCTTGCCGTTGATCCCTTCTCCAGTGGAAAACCGCTCATCTTTAACGTTGAAATGCCGGACCAAGCTCCGACGGACCGGCGACCTTCGTGGAAACAGGCAACCTGATCAGAACCCGCGCCCACCCCTCGTTGTTGCGAACCCAGCAGCTCGACAGATACATAGAATCTGAGGTTTTTGACTCTCAAAACCAATAGCACATAAAGCCCCGGAACAAAGCTCCCAGGGCCAGCAAACCGCCCTCTCTTCCATCCACCTGGAGGGAATTGGTTTTAAAATGTCAACATGTACTCTAGTTTCTACTTCTTCAATTAATTTTCTTACTTATAAACAAGGAAGAAATTGGATTATCGTCTAGTGTTTTATTTTGTAAAATTGATGCTCGCAAGAAAACCCCACTCGAGAAAAAAGTTGGTTTATAAAGAAGACAAAGGCATGGATTGATATTTGCTTTTGTGTCTTCTTTTTTAAAAAAATTGAATTGTTTTTTCTTTTGATTAAGAGTTTTTTTAGGTTTATTTTCTCTGTAAAAAGAAAATGACAGAAGAAGAAAAACTATTAAATAAAGCAAAGAAATTACCATGGGAAGATGGGTCGTTGCACAAGAACTGGAAGGTGAGTTTCTTTTTTAAATTTTGTTTAGGTTTATTTTCTCTTTTCAAAAATTTTGATCGACTCAAATCTGGATTGGTGGATCTTTGTGATTTTCAAATGTACAACCCCGTTCTTCAAAAAGACAGTGCAGATTCAAGTGCTAACTTTAAAACTTCTTTTGTGATTTTACATTTTGTGAGGTTGTTTGTTCGGTGTTAGGTAAGCCAAGGAGTATGTGATGCCATCGTGGCAAAATGTCTCACAGCCAGGCCTAAGACTGTCGAGAAGGCCCAGTCAGTGTTCATGCTCTAGGTAGAATTAGAGGTTGTTATGTTCGTCTGGGTAAAATTTGATTAATGTTTACGGATTGAGTAGTATGGAAAAAGTGGAAAAAAAAAGGTTTGAATTAAGAAGGGCATTGTCGGATATGTTACTCTCATTGTTGTGCATTAGGATCCTTCATTTACTTTTGGTTTATTGATTAAAACGTGCTTTAGCTTTATTGCCTTGCCTTTTAACAATTATATTGAAATAAAAAATATATTACTTTTTCAACTACTGGCCCTGGTGCAATTGAAGAATCTGAAGCTGATAGTATGTATTTATCGTGAACTAGTAGAATCTGTGGAACGAATGCGTAATTTTGTTTATCTAGTTGAAACATTAACTCCTTTGGAGAAGTCTGGATTTTGAGATGGAGTGGTTAGTAATGTACCAATGAGTAACTGCAACACTTTACTAGTTACTCTGAAATTGAGCTATTAAGCTGTTTACTATCTCCTCTCTTTTTAAACTCCTTCTGTTTTGCAGTAGTCTTGATGTTCCGACTACATGAATGCTATTATATTCACTACCTTCCAATCAAATGTTTTTGTTTCTGTCCCTCTTTTAGCATGCTAGCAAGGGTGTTTATCATGCATCTTTCACTCCTTTAAGGATGACATGTGTCACCATTATTCACTCTATTTTTACTTTTTCCTATCTAAATCTTATTGTTTTCTTTGTTTGCATCTAAGAGGTTCTTTGATCTTTCTACCTTATTTGGAATCTAAAACCAAATTTCAATTGTGCTTTTCTTGATTTACTTGATGACTAGTGTAACTGCTCTTTGTGGCTGCTGAGGCATTTTTGAGTATAAGGTTAATAAATTCATAGTATGTGTTGTGTTTGTGTGTTTTTTTGGGTATTGATTAGTTTCTGCTTTATATTTTAACCTTTATGTATGTTACGCCTTTGGTATCACGAATTTCCTAAGTTGCATTTCTGCTTGCAGTTTGTTACAGATGTTAACATCGTTGTTGCAGTTGAATCCACCCAAGCTATTAGGAATCTTGCTCGGGGTTTGCGGACCCATTTTTCTGGTAGTTCATGCTTTTTGTTTACATTTTTACTTGTAAGTGCCATATAGCTTACGTAATCATGAAAGCATTTAATTGCATGTTTATGTTCTTTTCTATTTTGGAAAATGTGCCTTCTTTTATCATTTTTTTTTATTGTCAGGTCTTTTGGCTGTAGAATTTTACTTCTTCAGGTAAAACTGAAATACCGTGTTTTTCTGGTTGACATACACCCTAAGATTGAAAAGAATAACTTTTTTTTAGAAGAGTTAAACCCAAAGTTTATGCTCTTATATTACCAACTTCTATGTGCCATGGTGCATTATTTACTTGAAAGTAAAGTTGTTCATATTCCTTGGATGCTGTTTTTTGGTCTGTATATATCATGTTCTCATTAATGTTTGGCTTCTTTTGGCTCAATTTTTGGTCTGCTTTCTTTTTTTCTTTCTTCCTTTCTTTCTGTTGTAGTAACTCGCAAGTCCATCATCCCTTGGTCTTCATAGTATTTATATTACTATATGATAAGATGTAAAATAGAATGCTGAAAACTTAAGTGTCAAATTTTCTTTTTGTAGTTTACGTACGAACTATGGAAAACCCTAGTGTTCCCATTAGGCCTGGTTTATAAGGGTATGAACAAGCGAGCGCCGGCTGCGGGATGGGGTTATTCAAGTTGTTATTCTGCCGGTGCTGAAGAGACCGGGGTCACATGTGGATCTTGTTGATCCATGAATGCCTAAAAAGTAGAAGAATACTGAGTTTGGTGAGAGATCTGATATTGGGAACTGTGACATGGAAGTCGATGGTACAGAGAATATTTCTGGTGAGAACCAGTCAGTGGGGGGAATCCCAGCTAGTCAGTCTGATGTTGGGAGTGCGAAAGCCCCTGATACGTATGCTAGAGTGGCAGCTACTGGTTCAAACAAAGATGGTATGTACGAGGGCAAACAAAGCTTGAATATTGATGATGTTGTGGTTTTGGATGAGGATTGTATTGTGACTGAGGATGGCGACTTTCCTACGATTAAATTTTTTGATGGGTTCACGATCAAATTGATTGAAGTTTGAGGAATGCGATTGTGGAAACCACAAGGTGAGTTGCAATTGATCAACATGGACAATAACTATTTTTTGGTTAGGATTGTGGATTCGCAGGACTATGCTGATGTTTTAACGGATGGATCGTGAACGATTTATGGGAACTATTTGACAGTCTAACCTTGGAGTAGGAATTTTTCTACTTCGGAGAAGCATCCATCTCAAGTAATGGTGTGGGTGAGATTGTATGGACTTCTATACCGTTATTACTGTAAGGCTCTCTTCTAGAGGATTGCACAGATTGTTGGTCATGTTGTAAAGGTGGATTATAACACGCAAGCTGGGGAGCGAGGTAAGTTTGCAAGATTGGGCCTTATGGTGGACTTGACTAAACCGTTTAAATCATGTATTGGTATTGATAGTTTTGTGCAGCGGTTAGAATATGAAGGTTTACAACAGATATTCTTCAGCTGTAGGGTGTATGGACATTCTAAAGAGAATTATTCCCCTCGGGAGGAGGGTACGGTGGAGTCGACTGAAGCCGTGGGTTTGCCAAGGCTATCCGATGAGTTGAATGTTAAGAGTGCTAACCTTTATGGTCCTTGGATGTTGGTTTCCAATAATAGACGTGCAAACGCTCAGGCAAAAATGGTGACTCGTGCTACTGGGGTGCGACTGTTGGGGGTTCTAGGTTCATGGTTTTGTAGGAGGAAACAATGTAGGTTGATCCGGGTGTTGTCTAGGCCGGGGAGGTTATGAAGGAGTTAGGTGATGATCGAGGTGCCAGGGGAGAGCCGCAGGCCACAACTTCAAGGTTAAAGGTGAGTGTTCCACATAAGAATATTACTAAGAATGTCGCGTTTATGGCTTTGAACCTGGATAGGCGTTAGAGAGGTAGTTTGATAGGGAAAATCTAGAATAGTTCGGTAGAGATTATATCCCTTGTTTATGGGGATCACCCGGAGGTGATTACTCGTCAGGTGGCAGCTAGTGGTGGAAATCATGTTGCACTCTCTTTTGTGGAAAAAGGTAATGCGTCAAAGGGTCCATCTCGTAACAAGTCTATTGGTTCAGGATATAAAGTGGGAAGGGCAGCAAAGGAGAATAATACAAAGGGTCTACAAGTTAGGAAGCAATCTGAATATCGTGTTCCTAATAGAACTGTACTTTCTAAATGGGTCCAAGCCTCTACGCAACGGCTTGATGTTGTGGCTAATCATATTTAGTCTCGTGCTGAGAGTGGAGTTCGAGGAATGGAGGAGGATGATCTTGGTGATCCAATTAAGGTATTGGATCTTCCACCTATTGTTATTCTTGGTGAGACAATTGACGTTGTTGTGCATAGGGGTCATGGGTTGCCGCTCTCGTCATGAGTGTGTTTGTTGGTTATTATTTTATGATGATGAATACATTATTTTGGAATTGTATGGGAGCTGCAAGTCTGGGGTTTAGGCGACATTTACAGACTTTTGTTCGTGAATCACATTCGCTTGTTATGGTGTTTGTTGAAATAAGGATTAGTGGGCGTGTGGCTGATTCAGTCTTACGGCGTCTTGGGTTTGTTAACTCTTTTCGAGTGCAAGCGCAAGGTTTTTGTGAGGGAATTTGGGTGCTTTGGCTGGATGCTCAGATTGACGTGTTGCGTGTCTCTCCTCAATTTGTTCATTGTCGGTGTCGAGATGTGAATGAATCCAATTGGTGTTACATTACAACTCTTTATGCCAGCCCTATGGCTAGTCTAAGGAAGCTTCTTTGGGGGCCTTTAGCGAGGTTAGATCCAGGTGAGGGGTTTCCGTGGTTGATTGATGGGGATTTTATCGTGATTTGTACGAGTGATGAGCGATCTAGCGGTTCTTCCTGATCTTTCGGGGTTAGTAAATTATTTATTGATTTCATTACTACTATTGGGCATATTGACGTTGGGTATGTGGGGAATGATTTTACTTGGCGGAATGGTTCATTGTATCAACGACATGACCAGTGTTTGATGAATTTTAATTGGAGCCTTAAATATCCAATGTCTCATGTAGTTTATTTAGACATAGTAGGTTCATATCACTGCCCTGTTGTTCTTCGACCGGATGCTGTTTCGGCCAGGAGTTTGAGAAGCCTTTCAAATTCATTGCCGCTTGGCAAGATTATCTTGAGTTTCGCGACTATTTATCTTCTATTTGGTGCGAAGGTAAGGACCTAACTATGAACTTTAGAAGAAACGAAGCCAAAAATTACTGACTGGTATCATGATGTTTTTTGGCCATATTGGTAGGGGAAAGCGATGGATGCTCGGTCGTTTGAGGAGGATTGACAGGGCTCTTCAGCATAATTATTCAGTTTTTTTGTTGATTTGGAGAGTCGGTTGAAATCCAAGTTGGATATGGTGTTAGAGCAAAAGGAAAGTTTATGGGCTAAAAAATTTAGAACAAATTGGGTAATTTCGGGGGATAGAAATACCTGGTACTTTCACACTTCAACTATAGCTCATAGGAGGGCCAATACCATTTTACGCTTGCAAAGGGAGGATGGCGGTTGGTGTGATGAGTAATCTGATATGCAGGATATGGCGATTGCTTATTTTAAGTCACTCTTTACTGCTTCAGGAGTCGCAAAAGGAGTTTACGCGCACCGTGGCTTGTTTCCATCTATCTCAGGAGCCGTAATTGATGAGTTAGGTTGTCGTGTTTCAGTTGAGGAAATCAAAGGGCCATCTTCAGGATGAGTCCTCTCAAGGCGCGGGGCTTGACGGATTGCATGACTTTTTTTACCATAAAAATGGGATCTTGTTGGCGATAGTTTTTGTCGCTTTATTAAAGTTATTATTTAGAGTGGGGTGGTGCCAGAGGAAATTAATTGAACTTTAATTGTGTTGATTTCGAAGATATCTCATCCGACCTCTATTACTCAGTTCAGGCCGATTAGTCTTTGTTCTGTTTTGTATAAGACGGTTACAAAGATAATAGTTGGTCGTTTGAAATAATATCTTGCTGATTTGGTAACTTTGAAACCATACGAGTTTTACTCCAGGTCGATAGATTACTGACACCATCCTTATTGTACAGGAGGTCATTCATTCTATGCAGTAAAAAGGGTGAGAGTGGCTGGATGGCGATAAAAATCGATTTAGAAAAGGCGTGTGACCGTTTGGAGTGGTCATTTAGTAATGATACATTACGTGATGTTGGGATCCCTGGTTCTCCCCCGAAGGCTATTATGACATGTGTTTCGTCTGTCACTTCTTAGATAGCATGGAATGAGTTTTGTACTTCGTCGGGCTTTAAGGTCTAGTTTACGCGAGCAAATCAGTCAAACATTAGGGTTTACTAAGGTGCTTGAATTGGGTAAGTATTTAGGTGTTTCGTCTATCTCTTGTTGCGATTCCATCCTACACAATGCAAACGACTTATTTACCAAAAAGAGTTTGTGATGAAATTGAGCATATCATTCGCCGCCGTTTTATTTGGGGACATATGAAGACGAATGGTGGTGTCAGTCTTGTTAATTGATTGAATATGTGTCAACCAATTGCTAGAGGAATGATGGGTTTTAAAGACTTACTGGTGCAAAATGAGTCCTTTTTAATAAAGCAAACATTCTTTCTATTAACAAAGAACGATCAGCTCTGGGTGCATCTTTTGCATGCAGAGTACAAATGGATGTCTATCCAGGAAAGTCTTGTGTTGAGACCTCGATGCTCGCGGGTTTGGCGGGGTATCTGTATGGCTTGGAAGGATATCAATGAAAATTACTCTCCGAATAACAACTTGAAGTTGCCCTCCCTATTCCCTTACTCACCCTCGGAGTCATATTTGATGTCCCGCCATGAGGTAAATCTGACTCGAACGATTCACTCTTCGCCCAACAGTACCTGGCTTTTGTCAGAAACCCATATTTATTTGGGGGTTTTAGAGGCAATGTTGAATTCGACAATTTAGATTTGGGCTTAGTTGGAGTCTTGTCGATTCGGCTTTGAATGGTCCCTTCCGGCTTTGGTTTAGGTTTTTTCGTTGGATCTTGAATGATTTTGAGAGGAGGCCTACTCGATCCATCATTGATCGATTGAAAAGATAGTGAATCTCTAGGGTTTGCTGGAACATTCTCAACTTCCTCATTCTTGCTCGTGTTTCAAGAATTTGAAATCTCTCAACATTCTGGTGAATCAATGTAAGCATGAAAAAAGAATGAAACAAAAGAGACTTAAGGTTGTGATCAAAACCTTAAGCCATGACATTTTGAGAAAAACAGTTTGCAATTCAGTGACGAGGCCCTCCACAATTCAACAACCATGAACCTTGTCTCTGTCAAACTTGAGCCAAACTGCTCTTCAAGTTGCTAGTCCTTCGCAATTTTAATGGATTGCAAACTTTTTACTTGATTAATTAGTTAATCCCTCTCATTTGGTAGTGCGCTTTGCAACTTCGAGTACCAGAAACTACCCAAGGCATTGAAAAAGGAAAATATAAGGTTAAATTATTTTAAAACTAGAATATGAGTTACTTCTAGTTTATAAGAGTACAAGTACATAGGAATGAAATGACCAAACCAATCAAATTACAGTGATGACTAGCCTACAAACTAAAATTTGACTCAAAACTAACAGGTAAGAAAATACCAACCCTTGCAAGTTATCACCTTTTAAAAACACTCGTGAAGACACATACAACATAGGATTTTTTATTCATGGTTCTTAGATTTTACATTTAAAAATTTTAAGCAATTTACCTCTTTTGTTTGGCACCAATAAGTAGTGGTTTTTTGCATGGTTTGCTCAATTGTATTTATACCATTCATTGTTTCTTCCAAAGCAAGCACATGTGCTGCGAGGTACTGTAAGCTCTTGCTCTGTTTCTCTGATAAAATATTGATTTGTGTTTTTAAATCATTTGATTATTCATGCTCTAGTGTTTTGTTTATAATATTTTTCTACATCATAGTGCTTTAATTGTTTTTTTTTCGAGTCATGTAATCATGTTAAAGTCCACTATTACTAGGTCTATATTTTAAGCACAGTCTATGTATATAAGATAGAACAAAAGAGGACTTGCCTCATCTCCAGTGTGATCAGTTATGAAGTGAAGCCAACTATACCCTTTTTCTATGATGTACTTAAAGTCAGTCAATTGAAAGTCCTTAAATTGCGACTCAAACAAAGAAGATAATGATTTGGCTTAAAGCAAGCAATGCACAAAAACTAATGTAGTAAACCGAACTACAATAGGCTGAAGAGATAACACGCAATGTGAAAAAGAGGTTTCCTAAACCTTGTGCTTAAAGGAGTGAAGAAGCTTCCACCAAGATACGTGTGATAGTTGTTACTGAACCATCTGAAATAAGAAAAAAAGAAACAACAAAGCTACCATAAAGTACATTATCAGATTTTAAGGAAAAAGAATCCTAAGATACTTTATTGTCCACCGCCAAGTAATCTATTCATGAAATAAGGGTCTGTTTGTTTCACTGAAAACTGTTTCCGGAAAATGAATTCTGGAAAATGAACTACAGTTGTTGGAAAACTAATTGCAAAAATCATTTTCCGGTGTTTGGATGATGTTGTACAATTCATTTTACACTGTTTGGTAGAGTTTCCAAAAAATTTCATGAACAATCTACAAACAAGCACCGATAATGGTAAAAACAAGTTCCAACCAAAACATGGTTTAAGGTTTAGGTTATTGTTTAAGGTTTATGATAGAATTTATGGCTTATGGTTTATGGTTTAGATTAGTATTTAGTGTTTATAGTAGCATTTGTGGATTAATATTTAAGGTTTAAGATTTAGGGTTTAGATTAGTGTTTATGGTTTAGGGTTTAGGTTGGTGGTCAGGGTTTATAATTTAGGATTTATGCTTTATGGTAACATTTAGGGTTTAGGGTTTAGTGATTATTGTTTAGGGTTTATCATTTAAGATTTAGGTTAGTGTTTATGGTTTAGTGTTTAACTTTTAGGGTTTACGGTTTATGTTAGTGCTTATTGTTTAAGGTTTAGTGTTTATGTAGTATTTAGGGGTTAAGAGTTAGTGTTTATTATTTAGGGTTTATGTTAGTGTTTAAGGTTTAACATTTAGTGTTTAAAGTTTATGTTAAGGTTTATGTTAGTGTTTAGGTTTTATGGTTTAGTGTTTACATTAGTATTTAGGGATTAGGGTTTAAGTTAATGTTTATTGTTTATAGTTTAGTGTTTATGTTAGCATTTAGGTTTTATGGGTTAGTGTTTAGGGTAAGGGTTTATGTTAGTGTTTGGGGTTTAATATATATGGTTTAACATTTAGGGTTTAAGGTGTATGTCAGTGTTTATGGTTTAATATTTAGGGTTTATAGTGTATGTTTATGATATAGTATTTAAGGTTTTGTGTTTATGGATTAGTGTTTATAGTTTAGGGTTATGTTAGTATTTATGGTTAAACATTTATGGTTCAGGATTTTGTTTTAAGGTTTAGGGTTTATGTTTATGTTATATCATTTAGGGTTTCATGTTTATGGTTTAGGGTTATGTTAGTGTTTAGGGTTTATCATATATTGTTTAAGGTTAGCGTTTAGCACTTAATGTTTAAGGTTAAGTTATAGTTTAGGGTTTAAGCTCCCATTTAGGGTTTATGGTGTATGTTTGTGTTTAATGTTTAGGGTTTGTTGCTAGTGTTTAATGTTTATGTTAATATTTAAGGTTTAGGGGTTTATGGTCAGGGTTTATGGTTTAGTGTTTAGGGTTTAGGGTTTAAGTGCTCATTTAGGGTTTAAGGTTTAGGTTAGTGTTTAATGTTTAGGGTTTCTTGTTAGTGTTATGTAATTATGTTAAAATTTAGGGTTTAGGGTTTGTATTAATGTTTGGTATAAGGCATTTCAAATATTGGATAGTATTCCCCCTGAAATAAACAAAATCACGCATCAATTTATTCTTCTAAGAAAATAAAAGAATAAAAGCGTTTTTAAATAACAAATTGTGTCCACCAAACCTTGCTTGCTTTCTTGACAACCGATCCCAGATGCAACGTTGGCAATCTAAATAACCCACACGATCGGAGAGTTTGCCGCAATAAACAATATTGAGGGTCCTAATTTGTCCGGAAAAGTTCTGAAACCCATAGCATACATGTTCTGGTGGGTTGAATGTGCTTGTAGCCTCTTCCAAAATTTTGTTCACAGCTTCAATGGACTCCAAACGAACATAGAATGTTTAAAAAAACATGGGAAACCACCAAAAATACTAATTAAGGGAATCAATCATGCATCAAAAAGACAACAAAATCAAGGGGTGAAGTGCAAACATAATCTTTCCGCTAATATCTTCACGTGGCAGACTATCTAGTCCACCCACAACTCCCTAGAATGTAGGCCACTAAACCTGAAAGACAGACCAGATATGTGCATCCTTATATTTCTATTTATAAATTATTAATAAAAAATGCCAGAGAACAAGATAGAAGCAAAAAAGAATATCGGAGAATTGAATGCAAGCAAAATGAAATTACTTCACCGTCCATAAGGATGTTGTCAGTGCTTGGATGATGTTGTACAATTCATTTCACAATGTTTGGTAGAGTTTCCTAAAAATTTCATGAACAATCCACAAACAAGCATCGATAAGGGTAAAAACAAGTTCCAACCAAAACATGGTTTAAGGTTTAGGTTAGTGTTTAAGGTTTAGGGTTTAGGATAGAATTTATGGCTTATGGTTTATGGTTTAGATTAGTATTTAGTGTTTATAGTAGCATTTGTGGATTAAGATTTAAGGTTTAAGATTTAGGGTTCAGATTAGTGTTTACGGTTTATGGTTTAGGTTGGTGGTCAGGGTTTATGGTTTAGGATTTATGCTTTATGGTAATATTTAGGGTTTAGGGTTTAGTGATTATTGTTTAGGGTTTATCATTTAAGGTTTAGGTTAGTGTTTATGGTTTAGTGTTTAGCTTTTAGTGTTTATGGTTTAGGTTATCATTTAGGGTTTAAGGTTTATGTTAGTGCTTATTGTTTAAGGTTTAGTGTTTATGTTAGTATTTAGGGGTTAATGGTTAGGGTTTATTGTTTAGGGTTTATGTTAGTGATTAAGGTTTAACATTTAGGGTTTAAAGTTTATGTTAACGTTTAGGTTAATGTTTAGGTTTTATGGTTTAGTGTTTAAATTAATATTTAAGGATTAGGGTTTATGTTAGTGTTTATTGTTTATAGTTTAGTGTTTATGTTATCATTTAGGTTTTATGTGTTAGTGTTTAGGGTAAGGGTTTTTGTTAGTATTTGGGGTTTAATATATAGGGTTTAACATTTAGGGTTTAAGGTTTATGTTAGTGTTTATGGTTTAACATTTAGGGTTTATAGTTTATGTTTATGATATGGTATTTAGGGTTTTGTGTTTATGGATTAGTGTTTATAGTTTATGGCTATGTTAGTATTTATGGTTTAACATTTACGGTTCAGTGTTTTTGTTTTAAGGTTTAGGGTTTATGTTTATGTTATATCATTTATGGTTTCATGTGTATAGTTTAGGGTTATGTTAGTGTTTAGGGTTTATCATATATTGTTTAAGGTTAGCGTTTAGCATTTTGTGTTTAAGGTTAAGTTATAGGTTAGCGTTTAGCATTTTGTGTTTAATGTTTAAGGTTTGTTGCTAGTGTTTAATGTTTATGTTAATATTTAGGGTTTGGGGTTTGTATTAGTGTTTAGTGTTTATGTTAACATTTAAGGTTTAGGGGTTTAGGGTTAGGGTTTAGGGTTTAGTGTTTACGATTTAGGGTGTTTAGGGTTTAGGGTTTAAGTGTTCATTTAGGGTTTAAGGTTTAAGTTAGTGTTTAATGTTTAGGGTTTCTTGTTACTGTTTTGCGATTATGTTAAAATTTAGGGTTTAGGGTTTGTGTTAATGTTTGGAATAAGGCAGTTCAAATATTGGATAGTATTCCCCCTGCAATAAACAAAATCACGCATCAATTTATTCTTCTAAGAAAATAAAAGAATAAAAGCGTTTTTAAATAACAAATTGTGTCCACCAAACCTTGCTTGCTTTCTTGACAACCGATTCCAGATGCAACGTTGGCAATCTAAATAACCCACATGATCGGAGAGTTTGACGCAATGAACAATATTGAGGGTCCTAATTTGTCTAGAAAATTTCTGAAACCCATAGCATACATGTTCTGGTGGGTTGAATGTGATTGTAGCCTCTTCCAAAATTTTGTTCACAGCTTCAATGGACTCCAAACGAACCTAGAATGTTTAAAAAAACAAGGGAAGCCACCAAAAATACTAATTAAGGGAATCAATCATGCATCAAAAAGACAACAAAATCAAGGGGTGAAGTGCAAACATAATCTTTCCGCTAATATCTTCACGTGGCAGACTATCTAGTCCACCCACAACTCCCTAGAATGTAGGCCACTAAACCTGAAAGACAGACTAGATATGTGCATCCTTATATTTCTATTTATAAATTCTTAATAAAAAATGCCAGAGAACAAGATAGAAGCAAAAAAGAATATCGGAGAATTGAATGCAAGCAAAATGAAATTACTTCACCGTCCATAAGGATGTTGTCAGTGCTTGGATGATGTTGTACAATTCATTTCATAATGTTTGGTAGAGTTTCCTAAAAATTTCATGAACAATCCACAAACAATCATCGATAAGGGTAAAAACAAGTTCCAACCAAAACATGGTTTAAGGTTTAGGTTAGTGTTTAAGGTTTAGGGTTTAGGATAAAATTTATGGCTTATGGTTTATGGTTTAGATTAGTATTTAGTGTTTATAGTAGCATTTGTGGATTAATATTTAAGGTTTAAGATTTAGGGTTCAGATTAGTGTTTACGGTTTATGGTTTAGGTTGGTGGTCAGGCTTTATGGTTTAGGATTTATGCTTTATGGTAACATTTAGGGTTTAGGGTTTAGTGATTATTGTTTAGGGTTTATCATTTAAGGTTTAGGTTAGTGTTTATGGTTTAGTGTTTAGCTTTTAGTGTTTATGGTTTAGGTTATCATTTAGGATTTAAGATTTATGTTAACGATTATTGTTTAAGGTTTAGTGTTTATGTTAGTATTTAGGGGTTAATGGTTAGTGTTTATTGTTTAGGGTTTATGTTAGTGATTAAGGTTTAACATTTAGGGTTTAAAGTTTATGTTAAAGTTTAGGTTAGTGTTTAGGTTTTATGGTTTAGTGTTTAAATTAATATTTAAGGATTAGGGTTTATGTTAGTGTTTATTGTTTATAGTTTAGTGTTTATGTTATCATTTAGGTTTTATGGGTTAGTGTTTAGGGTAAGGGTTTATGTTAGTATTTGGGGTTTAATATATAGGGTTTAAGGTTTATGTCAGTGTTTATGGTTTAACATTTAGGGTTTATAGTTTATGTTTATGATATGGTATTTAGGGTTTTGTGTTTATGGATTTATGGTTTAACATTTAT
This sequence comes from Hibiscus tridactylites, assembly GCA_958450335.1. Taxonomy (NCBI): domain Eukaryota; kingdom Viridiplantae; phylum Streptophyta; class Magnoliopsida; order Malvales; family Malvaceae; genus Hibiscus; species Hibiscus tridactylites. The sequence goes on from OY288292.1 coordinate 44,661,438, forward strand.
GGTCCAGTGTTTTGTTTTAAGGTTTAAGGTTTATGTTTATGTTATATCATTTAGGGTTTCATGTGTATGGTTTAGGGTTATGTTAGTGTTTAGGGTTTATCATATATTGTTTAAGGTTAGCGTTTAACATTTAGTGTTTAAGGTTAAGTTATAGTTTAGGGTTTATGGTGTATGTTAGTGTTTAATGTTTAAGGTTTGTTGCTAGTGTTTAATGTTTATGTTAATATTTAGGGTTTAGGGTTTGTATTAGTGTTTAGTGTTTATGTTAACATTTAAGGTTTAGGGGTTTATGGTTAGGGTTTAGTGTTTAGGGTGTTTAGGGTTTAGTGTTTAAATGTTCATTTAGGGTTTAAGGTTTAGGTTAGTGTTTAATGTTTAGGGTTTCTTGTTATTGTTTTGCGATTATGTTAAAATTTAGGGTTTAGGGTTTGTGTTAATGTTTGGTATAAGGCAGTTCAAATATTGGATAGTATTCCCCCTGCAATAAACAAAATCACGCATCAATTAATTCTTCTAAGAAAATAAATGAATAAAAGCGTTTTTAAATAACAAATTGTGTCCACCAAACCTTGCTTGCTTTCTTGACAACTGATCCCTGATGCAACGTTGGCAATCTAAATAACCCACATGATCGGAGAGTTTGCCGCAATGAACAATATTGAGGGTCCTAATTTGTCCGGAAAAGTTCTGAAACCCATAGCATACCTGTTCTGGTGGGTTGAATGTGCTTGTAGCCTCTTCCAAAATTTTGTTCACAGCTTCAATGGACTCCAAACGAACATAGAATGTTTAAAAAAACATGGGAAACCACCAAAAATACTAAATTAAGGGAATCAATCATGCATCAAAAAGACAACAAAATCAAGGGGTGAAGTGCAAACATAATCTTTCCGCTAATATCTTCACGTGGCAGACTATCTAGTCCACCCACAACTCCCTAGAATGTAGGCCACTAAACCTGAAAGACAGACCAGATATGTGCATCCTTATATTTCTATTTATAAAATATTAATAAAAAATGCCAGAGAACAAGATAGAAGCAAAAAAGAATATCGGAGAATTGAATGCAAGAAATATGAAATTACTTTACCGTCCATAAGGATGGTTCCAGTGCTTGGATGATGTTGTACAATTCATTTTTCACTGTTTGGTAGAGTTTCCTAAAAATTTCATGAACAATCAACAAACAAGCATCGATAAGGGTAAAAACAAGTTCCTACCAAAACATGGTTTAAGGTTTAGGTTAGTGTTTAAGGTTTATGGTTTAGGATAGAATTTATGGCTTATGGTTTATGGTTTAGATTAGTATTTAGTGTTTATAGTAGCATTTGTGGATTAATATTTAAGGTTTAAGATTTAGGGTTTAGATTAGTGTTTCTGGTTCAGGGTTTAGGTCAGTGGTCATGGATTATAGTTTAGGATTTATGCTTTATTGTAACATTTAGGGTTTAGGGTTTAGTGATTATTGTTTAGGGTTTATCATTTAAGGTTTAAGTTAGTGTTTATGGTTTAATGTTTAGCTTTTAGTGTTTACGGTTTAGGTTATCATTTAGGGTTTAAGGTTTAGTGTTTATGTTAGTATTTAGGGGTTAATGGTTAGTGTTTATTGTTTAGGGTTTATGTTAGTGTTTAAGGTTTAACATTTAGGGTTTAAAGTTTATGTTAAGGTTTAGGTTAGTGTTTAGGTTTTATGTTTTAGTGTTTATATTAGTATTTAGGGATTAGGGTTTATGTTAGTGTTTATTGTTTATAGTTTAGTGTTTATGTTAGCATTTACGTTTTATGGGTTAGTGTTTAGGGTAAGGGTTTATTTTAGTGTTTGGGGTTTAATATATATGGTTTAACATTTAGGGTTTAAGGTTTATGTCAGTGTTTATGGTTTAATATTTAGGGTTTATAGTTTATGTTTATGATATAGTATTTAGGGTTTTGTGTTTATGGATTAGTGTTTATAATTTAAGGTTATGTTAGCATTTATGGTTCAGAGTTTTGTTTGAAGGTTTAGGGTTTATGTTATATCATTTAGGGTTTCATGTTTATGGTTTAGGGTTATGTTAGTGTTTAGGGTTTATCATATATTGTTTAAGGTTAGCGTTTAGCATTTAGTGTTTAAGGTTAAGGGTTTGTTGTTAGTGTTTTGTGATTATGTTAAAATTTAGAGTTTAGGGTTTGTGTTAATGTTTGGTATAAGGCATTTCAAATATTGGATAGTATTCCCCCTGCAATAAACAAAATCACGCATCAATTTATTCTTCTAAGAAAATAAAAGAATAAAAGCGTTTTTAAATAACAAATTGTGTCCACCAAACCTTTTGCTTTCTTGACAACCGGTCCCAGATGCAACGTTGGCAATCTAAATAACTCACATGATCGGAGAGTTTGCCGCAATGAACAATATTGAGGGTCCTAATTTGTCCAGAAAAGTTCTGAAACCCATAGCATACCTGTTCTAGTGGGTTGAATGTGCTTTTAGCCTCTTCCAAAATTTTGTTCACAGCTTCAATGGACTCCAAACGAACCTAGAATGTTTAAAAAAACATGGGAAACCATCAAAAATACTAATTAAGGGAATCAATCATGCATCAAAAAGACAACAAAATCAAGGGGTGAAGTGCAAACATAATCTTTCCGCTAATATCTTCACGTGGCAGACTATCTAGTCCACCCACAACTCCCTAGAATGTAGGCCACTAAACCTGAAAGACAGACCAGATATGTGCATCCTTATATTTCTATTTATAAATTATTAATAAAAAATGCCAGAGAACAAGATAGAGGCAAAAAAGAATATCGGAGAATTGAATGGAAGCAAAATGAAATTACTTCACCGTCCATAAGGATGTTGCCAGTGCTTGGATGATGTAGTACAATTCATTGTACACTGTTTGGTAGATTTTCCTAAAAATTTCATGAACAATCCAATAAAAAGCATCGATAATGGTAAAAACAAGTTCCAACCAAAACATGGTTTAAGGTTTAGGTTAGTGTTTAAGGTTTAGGGTTTAGGATTATGGCTTATGGTTTATGGTTTAGATTAGTATTTAGTGTTTATAGTAGCATTTGTGGATTAATATTTAAGGCTTAAGATTTAGGGTTTAGATTAGTGTTTATAGTTTATGGTTTAGGTTGGTAGTCAGGGTTTATGGTTTAGGATTTATGCTTTATGGTAACATTTAGGGTTTATGGTTTAGTTATTATTGTTTAGGGTTTATCATTTAATGTTTAGGTTAGTGTTTATGGTTTAGTGTTTAGCTTTTAGTGTTTATGGTTTAGGTTATCATTTAGAATTTAAGGTTTATGTTAGCGCTTATTGTTTATGGTTTAGTGTTTATGTTAGTATTTAGGGGTTAATGGTTAGTGTTTAATGTTTAGGGTTTATGTTAGTGTTTAAGGTTTAACATTTAGGGTTTAAAGTTTATGTTAAGGTTTAGGTTAGTATTAGGCTTTATGTTTTAGTGTTTATATTTGTATTTAGGGATTAGGGTTTATGTTAGTGTTTATTGTTTATAGTTTAGAGTTTTTGTTAGCATTTAGGTTTTATGGGTTAGTGTTTAGGGTAAGGGTTTATGTTAGTGTTTGGGGTTTAATATATATGTTTTAACATTTAGGGTTTAAGGTTTATGTCAGTGTTTATGGTTTAATATTTAGGGTTTATAGTTTATGTTTATGATATAATATTTAAGGTTTTGTGTTTATGGATTAGTGTTTATAGTTTAGGGTTATGTTAGTATTTATGGTTTAATATTTATGGTTCAGGGTTTATGTTTATGTTATATCATTTAGGGTTTCGTGTTTATGGTTTATGGTTATGTTAGTGTTTAGGGTTTATCATATATTGTTTAAGGTTAGCGTTTAGCACTTAGTGTTTAAGGTTAAGTTATAGTTTAGGGTTTAAGCTCTCATTTAAGGTTTATGGTGTATGTTAGTGTTTAATGTTTATGTTAATATTTAGGGTTTAGGGTTTGTATTAGTGTTTAGTGTTTATGTTAACATTTAAGGTTTAAGGATTTATGGATAGGGTTTAGTGTTTAGGGTTTAAGTGCTCATTTAGGGTTTAAGATTTAGGTTAGTGTTTAATGTTTAGGGTTTCTTGTTAGTGTTTTGTGATTATGTTAAAATTTAGGGTTTAGGGTTTGTGTTAATGTTTGGTATAAGGCATTTCAAATATTGGATAGTATTTCCCCCTGCAATAAACAAAATCACGCATCAATTTATTCTTCTAAGAAAATAAAAGAATAAAAGCGTTCTTAAATAACAAATTGTGTCCACCAAACCTTGCTTGCTTTCTTGACAACCGGTCCCAGATGCAACGTTGGCAATCTAAATAACCCACATGATCGGAGAGTTTGCCGCAATGAACAATATTGAGGGTCCTAAGTTGTCCAGAAAAGTTCTGAAACCCATAGCATACCTGTTCTGGTGGGTTGAATGTGCTTGTAGCCTCTTCCAAAATTTTGTTCACGACTTCAATGGACACCAAACGAACCTAGAATGTTTAAAAAAACATGGGAAACCACCAAAAATACTAATTAAGGGAATCAATCATGCATAAAAAAGACAACAAAATCAAGGGGTGAAGTGCAAACATAATCTTTCTGCTAATATCTTCATGTGGCAGACTATTTAGTCCACCCACAACTCCCTAGAATGTAGGCCACTAAACCTGAAAGACAGACCATATATGTGCGTCCTTATATTTCTATTTATAAATTATTAATAAAAAATGCCAGAGAACAAGATAGAAGCAAAAAAGAATATCGGAGAATTGAATGCAAGCAAAATGAAATTACTTCACCGTCCATAAGGATGTTGCCAGTGCTTGGATGATGTTGTACAATTCATTGTACATTGTTTGGTAGAGTTTCCTAAAAATTTCATAACAATCTACAAACAAGCATCGATAATGGTAAAAACAAGTTCCAACCAAAACATGGTTTAAGGTTTAGGTCAGTGTTTAAGGTTTAGGGTTTAGGATAGAATTTATGGCTTATGGTTTATGGTTTAGATTAGTATTTAGTGTTTATAGTAGCATTTGTGGATTAATATTTAAGGTTTAAGATTTATGGTTGGTTTAGGGTTTATGGTTTAGTGATCATTGTTTAGGGTTTATCATTTAAGGTTTAGGGTAGTGTTTATGGTTTAGTGTTTAGCTTTTAGTGTTTATAGTTTAGGTTATCATTTAGGGTTTAAGCTTTATGTTAGCGCTTATTGTTTAAGGTTTAGTGTTTTGGTTAGTATTTAGGGGTTAGTGTTTATTGTTTAAGGTTTATGTTAGTGTTTAAGGTTTAACATTTATGGTTTAAAGTTTATGTTAAGGTTTAGGTTAGTGTTTAGGTCCTTATAGTTTAGTGTTTATATTAGTATTTAGTGATTAGGGTTTATGTTAGTGTTTATTGTTTATAGTTTAGTGTTTATGTTAGCATTTAGGTTTTATGGGTTAGTGTTTAGGGTAAGGGTTTATGTTAGTGTTTGGGGTTTAATATATAGGGTTTAACATTTAGGGTTTAAGGTTTATGTCAGTGTTTATGGTTTAAAATTTAAGGTTTATAGTTTAGTTTATGTTTATGATATAATATTTAGGGTTTTGTGTTTATGGATTAGTATTTATAATTTAGGGTAATGTTAGTATTTATGGTTTAACATTTATGGTTCAGAGTTTTGTTTTAAGGTTTAGGGTTTATGTTTATGTTATATCATTTAAGGTTTCATGTTTATGGTTTAGGATTATGTTAGTGTTTAGGGTTTATCATATATTGTTTAAGGTTAGCGTTTAGCATTTAGTGTTTAAGGTTAAGGGTTTGTTGTTAGTGTTTTGTGATTATGTTAAAATTTAGAGTTTAGGGTTTGTGTTAATGTTTGGTATAAGGCATTTCAAATATTGGATAGTATTCCCCCTGCAATAAACAAAATCACGCATCAATTTATTCTTCTAAGAAAATAAAAGAATAAAAGCGTTTTTAAATAACAAATTGTGTCCACCAAACCTTGCTTGCTTTCTTGACGACCGGTCCCAGATGCAACGTTGGCAATCTAAATAACACACATGATCGGAGAGTTTGCCGCAATGAACAATATTGAGGGTCCTAATTTGTCCAGAAAAGTTCTGAAACCCATAGCATACCTATTCTGGTGGGTTGAATGTGCTTGTAGCCTCTTCCAAAATTTTGTTCACAGCATCAATGGACTCCAAACGAACCTAGAATGTTTAAAAAAACATGGGAAACCACCAAAAATACTAATTAAGGGTATCAATCATGCATCAAAAAGACAACAAAATCAAGGGGTGAAGTGCAAACATAATCTTTCCGCTAATATCTTCACGTGGCAGACTATCTAGTCCACCCACAACTCCCTAGAATGTAGGCCACTAAACCTGAAAGACAGACCAGATATGTGCATCCTTATATTTCTATTTATAAATTATTAATAAAAAATGCCAGAGAACAAGATAGAAGCAAAAAAGAATATCGGAGAATTGAATGCAAGCAAAATGAAATTACTTCACCGTCCATAAGGATGTTGCCAGTTCTTGGATGATGTTGTACAATTCATTGTACACTGTTTGGTAGAGTTTCCTAAAAATTTCATGAACAATACACAAACAAGCATCAATAATGGTAAAAACAAGTTCCAACCAAAACATGGTTTAAGGTTTAGGTTAGTGTTTAAGGTTTAGGGTTTAGGATAGAATTTATGGCTTATGGTTTACGGTTTAGATTAGTATTTAGTGTTTATAGTAACATTTGTGGATTAATATTTAAGGTTTAAGATTTAGGGTTTAGATTAGAGTTTATGGTTTAGGATTTAAGGTTTAACATTTAGGGTTTAAGGTTTATGTCATTGTTTATGGTTTAATATTTAGGATTTATAGTTTAATTTATGTTTATGATATAATATTTAGGGTTTTGTGTTTATGGATTAGTGTTTATAATTTAGGGTTATGTTAGTATTTATAGTTTAACATTTATGGTTCAGTGTTTTGTTTTAAGGTTTAGGGTTTATGTTTATGTTATATCATTTAGGGTTTCATGTTTATGGTTTAGGGTTATGTTAGTGTTTAGGGTTTATCATATATTGTTTAAGGTTAGCGTTTAACATTTAGTGTTTAAGGTTAAGGGTTTGTTGTTAGTGTTTTGTGATTATGTTAAAATTTAGAGTTTAGGGTTTGTGTTAATGTTTGGTATAAGGCATTTCAAATATTGGATAGTATTCCCCCTGCAATAAACAAAATCACGCATCAATTTATTCTTCTAAGAAAATAAAAGAATAAAAGCGTTTTTAAATCACAAATTGTGTCCACCAAACCTTGCTTGCTTTCTTGACAACCGGTCTCAGATGCAACGTTGGCAATCTAAATAACTCACATGATCGGAGAGTTTGCCGCAATGAACAATATTGAGGGTCCTAATTTGTCAATAAAAGTTCTGAAACCCGTAGCATACCTGTTCTGGTGGGTTGAATGTGCTTGTAGCCTCTTCCAAAATTTTGTTCACAGCTTCAATGGACTCCAAACGAACCTAGAATGTGTAAAAAAACATGGGAAACCACCAAAAATACTAATTAAGAGAATCAATCATGCATCAAAAAGACAACAAAATCAAGGGGTGAAGTGCAAACATAATCTTTCCGCTAATATCTTCACGTGGCAGACTATCTAGTCCACCCACAACTCCCTAGAATGTAGGCCACTAAACCTGAAAGACAGACCAGATATGTGAATCCTTATATTTCTATTTATAGATTATTAATAAAAAATGCCAGAGAACAAGTTAGAAGCAAAAAAAGAATATCAGAGAATTGAATGCAAGCAAAATGAAATTACTTCACCGTCCATAAGGATGTTGCCAGTGCTTGGATGATGTTGTACAATTCATTGTACACTGTTTGGTAGAGTTTCCTAAAAATTTCATGAACAATCCACAAACAAGCATCAATAATGGTAAAAACAAGTTCCAACCAAAACATGGTTTACGGTTTAGGTTAGTGTTTAAGGTTTAGGGTTTAGGATAGAATTTATGGCTTATGGTTTATGGTATTTAGTGTTTATAGTAGCATTTGTGGATTAATATTTAAGGTTTAAGATTTAGGGTTTAGATTAATGTTTATGGTTTAGGGTTTAGGTTGATAGTCAGGGTTTATGGTTTAGGGTTTAGGGTTTATGGTTTAGGGTTTAGGGTTTATGGTTTATGGTTTAGGGTTATGTTAGTGTTTAGGGTTTATCATATATTGTTTAAGGTTAGCGTTTAACATTTAGTGTTTAAGGTTAAGGGTTTGTTGTTAGTGTTTTGTGATTATGTTAAAATTTAGAGTTTAGGGTTTGTGTTAATGTTTGGTATAAGGCATTTCAAATATTGGATAGTATTCCCCCTGAAATAAACAAAATCACGCATCAATTTATTCTTCTAAGAAAATAAAAGAATAAAAGCGTTTTTAAATAACAAATTGTGTCCACCAAACCTTGCTTGCTTTCTTGACAACCGATCCCATATGCAACGTTGGCAATCTAAATAACCCACATGATCGGAGAGTTTGCCGCAATAAACAATATTGAGGGACCTAATTTGTCCGGAAAAGTTCTGAAACCCATAGCATACATGTTCTGGTGGGTTGAATGTGCTTGTAGCCTCTTCCAAAATTTTGTTCACAGCTTCAATGGACTCCAAACGAACCTAGAATGTTTAAAAAAACATGGGAAACCACCAAAAATACTAATTAAGGGAATCAATCATGCATCAAAAAGACAACAAAATCAAGGGGTGAAGTGCAAACATAATCTTTCCGCTAATATCTTCACGTGGCAGACTATCTAGTCCACCCACAACTCCCTAGAATGTAGGCCACTAAACCTGAAAGACAGACCAGATATGTGCATCCTTATATTTCTATTTATAAATTATTAATAAAAAATGCCAGAGAACAAGATAGAAGCAAAAAAGAATATCGGAGAATTGAATGCAAGCAAAATGAAATTACTTCACCGTCCATAAGGATGTTGTCAGTGCTTGGATGATGTTGTACAATTCATTTCACAATGTTTGGTAGAGTTTCCTAAAAATTTCATGAACAATCCACAAACAATCATCGATAAGGGTAAAAACAAGTTCCAACCAAAACATGGTTTAAGGTTTAGGTTAGTGTTTAAGGTTTAGGGTTTAGGATAGAATTTATGGCTTATGGTTTATGGTTTAGATTAGTATTTAGTGTTTATAGTAGCATTTGTGGATTAATATTTAAAGTTTAAGATTTAGGGTTCAGATTAGTGTTTACGGTTTATGGTTTAGGTTGGTGGTCAGGGTTTATGGTTTAGGATTTATGCTTTATGGTAACATTTAGGGTTTAGGGTTTAGTGATTATTGTTTAGGGTTTATCATTTAAGGTTTAGGTTAGTGTTTATGGTTTAGTGTTTAGCTTTTAGTGTTTATGGTTTAGGTTATCATTTAGGGTTTAAGGTTTATGTTAGCGCTTATTGTTTAAGGTTTAGTGTTTATGTTAGTATTTAGGGGTTAATGGTTAGTGTTTATTGTTTAGGGTTTATGTTAGTGATTAAGGTTTAACATTTAGGGTTTAAAGTTTATGTTAAAGTTTAGGTTAGTGTTTAGGTTTTATGGTTTAGTGTTTAAATTAATATTTAAGGATTAGGGTTTATGTTAGTGTTTATTGTTTATAGTTTAGTGTTTATGTTATCATTTAGGTTTTATGGGTTAGTGTTTAGGGTAAGGGTTTATGTTAGTATTTGGGGTTTAATATATAGGGTTTAAGGTTTATGTCAGTGTTTATGGTTTAACATTTAGGGTTTATAGTTTATGTTTATGATATGGTATTAAGGGTTTTGTGTTTATGGATTTGTGTTTATAGTTTAGGGCTATGTCAGTATTTATGGTTTAACATTTATGGTCCAGTGTTTTGTTTTAAGGTTTAGGGTTTATGTTTATGTTATATCATTTAGGGTTTCATGTGTATGGTTTAGGGTTATGTTAGTGTTTAGGGTTTATCATATATTGTTTAAGGTTAGCGTTTAACATTTAGTGTTTGGTTAAGTTATAGTTTAGGGTTTATGGTGTATGTTAGTGTTTAATGTTTAAGGTTTGTTGCTAGTGTTTAATGTTTATGTTAATATTTAGGGTTTAGGGTTTGTATTAGTGTTTAGTGTTTATGTTAACATTTAAGGTTTAGGGGTTTATGGTTAGGGTTTAGTGTTTAGGGTGTTTAGGGTTTAGTGTTTAAGTGTTCATTTAGGGTTTAAGGTTTAGGTTAGTGTTTAATGTTTAGGGTTTCTTGTTATTGTTTTGCGATTATGTTAAAATTTAGGGTTTATGGTTTGTGTTAATGTTTGGTATAAGGCAGTTCAAATATTGGATAGTATTCCCCCTGCAATAAACAAAATCACGCATCAATTAATTCTTCTAAGAAAATAAATGAATAAAAGCGTTTTTAAATAACAAATTGTGTCCACCAAACCTTGCTTGCTTTCTTGACAACTGATCCCTGATGCAACGTTGGCAATCTAAATAACCCACATGATCGGAGAGTTTGCCGCAATGAACAATATTGAGGGTCCTAATTTGTCCGGAAAAGTTCTGAAACCCATAGCATACCTGTTCTGGTGGGTTGAATGTGCTTGTAGCCTCTTCCAAAATTTTGTTCACAGCTTCAATGGACTCCAAACGAACATAGAATGTTTAAAAAAACATGGGAAACCACCAAAAATACTAATTAAGGGAATCAATCATGCATCAAAAAGACAACAAAATCAAGGGGTGAAGTGCAAACATAATCTTTCCGCTAATATCTTCACGTGGCAGACTATCTAGTCCACCCACAACTCCCTAGAATGTAGGCCACTAAACCTGAAAGACAGACCAGATATGTGCATCCTTATATTTCTATTTATAAAATATTAATAAAAAATGCCAAAGAACAAGATAGAAGCAAAAAAGAATATCGGAGAATTGAATGCAAGAAATATGAAATTACTTTACCGTCCATAAGGATGGTTCCAGTGCTTGGATGATGTTGTACAATTTATTTTTCACTGTTTGGTAGAGTTTCCTAAAAATTTCATGAACAATCAACAAACAAGCATCGATAAGGGTAAAAACAAGTTCCTACCAAAACATGGTTTAAGGTTTAGGTTAGTGTTTAAGGTTTATGGTTTAGGATAGAATTTATGGCTTATGGTTTATGGTTTAGATTAGTATTTAGTGTTTATAGTAGCATTTGTGGATTAATATTTAAGGTTTAAGATTTAGGGTTCAGATTAGTGTTTATGGTTTAGGGTTTAGGTTGGTGGTCAGGGTTTATGGTTTAGGAATTATGCTTTATGGTAACATTTAAGGTTTAGGGTTTATTGATTATTGTTTAGGGCTTATCATTTAAGGTTTAGGTTAGTGTTTAAGGTTTAGTGTTTAGATTTTAGTGTTTATGGTTTAGGTTATCATTTAGGGTTTAAGGTTTATGTTAGCGCTTATTGTTTAAGGTTTAGTGTTTATGTTAGTATTTAGGGGTTAAGTGTTAGTGTTTAAGGTTTAACATTTAGGGTTTAAAGTTTATGTTAAGGTTTAGGTTAGTGTTTAGGTTTTATGGTTTAGTGTTTATATTAGTATTTAGGGATTAGGGTTTATGTTAGTGTTTATTGTTTATAGTTTAGTGTTTATGTTAGCATTTAGGTTTTATGGGTTAGTGTTTAGGGTAAGGGTTTATGTTAGTGTTTGGGGTTTAATATATAAGGTTTAACATTTAGGGTTTAAGGTTTATGTCAGTGTTTATGGGTTAATATTTAGGGTTTATAGTTTATGTTTATGATATAATATTTAGGGTTTTGTGTTTATGGATTAGTGTTTATAGTTTAGGGTTATGTTAGTATATATGGTTTAACATTTATGGTTTAGGGTTATGTTTTAAGGTTTAGGGTTCATGTTTATGTTATATCATTTAGGGTTTCGTGTTTATGGTTTAGGGTTATCATATATTGTTTAAGGTTAGCGTTTAGCATTTAGTGTTTAAGGTTAAGTTATAGTTTAGGGTTTAAGCTCTCTTTTAGGCTTTATGGTGTATGTTAGTGTTTAATGTTTAGGGTTTGTTACTAGTGTTTAATGTTTATGTTAACATTTAAGGTTTAGGGGTTAATGGTTAGGGTTTAGGGTTTATGGTTTATGGCTTAGGGTTTAAGTATTGGATAGTATTCCCCCTGTAATAAACAAAATCACGCATCAATTAATTCTTCTAAGAAAATAAAAGAATAAAAGCGTTTTTAAATAACAAATTGTGTCCACCAAACCTTGCTTGCTTTCTTGACAACCGAATCCAGATGCAACGTTGGCAATCTAAATAACCCACATGATCGGAGAGTTTGCCGCAATGAACAATATTGAGGGTCCTAATTTGTCCGGAAAAGTTCTGAAACCCATAGCATACCTGTTCTGGTGGGTTGAATGTGCTTGTAGCCTCTTCCAAAATTTTGTTCACAGCTTCAATGGACTCCAAACGAACCTAGAATGTTTAAAAAAACACGGGAAACCACCAAAAATACTAATTAAGGGAATCAATCATGCATCAAAAAGACAACAAAATCAAGGGGTGAAGTGCAAACATAATCTTTCCGCTAATATCTTCACGTGGCAGACTATTTAGTCCACCCACAACTCCCAGAATGTAGGCCATTAAACCTGAAAGACAGACCAGATATGTGCATCCTTATATTTCTATTTATAAATTATTAATAAAAATAGCCAGAGAACAAGATAGAAACAAAAAAGAATATCGGAGAATTGAATGCAAGCAAAATGAAATTACTTCACCGTCCATAGGGATGTTGCCAGTGCTTGGATGATGTTGTACAATTCATTTTACACTGTTTGGTAGAGTTTCCTAAAAATTTCATGAACAATCCACAAACAAGCATCGATAATGGTAAAAACAAGTTCCAACCAAAACATGGTTTAAGGTTTAGGTTAGTGTTTAAGGTTTAGGGTTTAGGATAGAATTTATAGCTTATGGCTTATGGTTTAGATTAGTATTTAGTGTTTATAGTAGCATTTGTGGATTAATATTTAAGGTTTAAGATTTAGGGTTTAGATTAGTGTTTCTGGTTCAGGGTTTAGGTTAGTGGTCAGGGATTATAGTTTAGGATTTATGCTTTATTGTAACATTTAGGGTTTAGGGTTTAGTGATTATTGTTTAGGGTTTATCATTTAAGGTTTAAGTTAGTGTTTATGGTTTAGTGTTTAGCTTTTAGTGTTTACGGTTTAGGTTATCATTTAGGGTTTAAGGTTTAGTGTTTATGTTAGTATTTAGGGGTTAATGGTTAGTGTTTATTGTTTAGGGTTTATGTTAGTGTTTAAGGTTTAACATTTAGGGTTTAAAGTTTATGTTAAGGTTTAGGTTAGTGTTTAGGTTTTATGTTTTAGTGTTTATATTAGTATTTAGGGATTAGGGTTTATGTTAGTGTTTATTGTTTATAGTTTAGTGTTTATGTTAGCATTTATGTTTTATGGGTTAGTGTTTAGGGTAAGGGTTTATTTTAGTGTTTGGGGTTTAATATATATGGTTTAACATTTAGGGTTTAAGGTTTATGTCAGTGTTTATGGTTTAATATTTAGGGTTTATAGTTTATGTTTATGATATAGTATTTAGGGTTTTGTGTTTATGGATTAGTGTTTATAATTTAAGGTTATGTTAGCATTTATGGTTTAACATTTATGGTTCAGAGTTTTGTTTGAAGGTTTAGGGTTTATGTTATATCATTTAGGGTTTCATGTTTATGGTTTAGGGTTATGTTAGTGTTTAGGGTTTATCATATATTGTTTAAGGTTAGCGTTTAGCATTTAGTGTTTAAGGTTAAGGGTTTGTTGTTAGTGTTTTGTGATTATGTTAAAATTTAGAGTTTAGGGTTTGTGTTAATGTTTGGTATAAGGCATTTCAAATATTGGATAGTATTCCCCCTGCAATAAACAAAATCACGCATCAATTTATTCTTCTAAGAAAATAAAAGAATAAAAGCGTTTTTAAATAACAAATTGTGTCCACCAAACCTTGCTTGCTTTCTTGACAACCGGTCTCAGATGCAACGTTGGCAATCTAAATAACTCACATGATCGGAGAGTTTGCCGCAATGAACAATATTGAGGGTCCTAATTTGTCCAGAAAAGTTCTGAAACCCATAGCATACCTGTTCTAGTGGGTTGAATGTGCTTTTAGCCTCTTCTAAAATTTTGTTCACATCTTCAATGGACTCCAAACGAACCTAGAATGTTTAAAAAAACATGGGAAACCATCAAAAATACTAATTAAGGGAATCAATCATGCATCAAAAAGACAACAAAATCAAGGGGTGAAGTGCAAACATAATCTTTCCGCTAATATCTTCACGTGGCAGACTATCTAGTCCACCCACAACTCCCTAGAATGTAGGCCACTAAACCTGAAAGACAGACCAGATATGTGCATCCTTATATTTCTATTTATAAATTATTAATAAAAAATGCCAGAGAACAAGATAGAGGCAAAAAAGAATATCGGAGAATTGAATGGAAGCAAAATGAAATTACTTCACCGTCCATAAGGATGTTGCCAGTGCTTGGATGATGTAGTACAATTCATTGTACACTGTTTGGTAGATTTTCCTAAAAATTTCATGAACAATCCAATAAAAAGCATCGATAATGGTAAAAACAAGTTCCAACCAAAACATGGTTTAAGGTTTAGGTTAGTGTTTAAGGTTTAGGGTTTAGGATTATGGCTTATGGTTTATGGTTTAGATTAGTATTTAGTGTTTATAGTAGCATTTGTGGATTAATATTTAAGGCTTAAGATTTAGGGTTTAGATTAGTGTTTATAGTTTATGGTTTAGGTTGGTAGTCAGGGTTTATGGTTTAGGATTTATGCTTTATGGTAACATTTAGGGTTTATGGTTTAGTTATTATTGTTTAGGGTTTATCATTTAATGTTTAGGTTAGTGTTTATGGTTTAGTGTTTAGCTTTTAGTGTTTATGGTTTAGGTTATCATTTAGAATTTAAGGTTTATGTTAGCGCTTATTGTTTATGGTTTAGTGTTTATGTTAGTATTTAGGGGTTAATGGTTAGTGTTTAATGTTTAGGGTTTATGTTAGTGTTTAAGGTTTAACATTTAGGGTTTAAAGTTTATGTTAAGGTTTAGGTTAGTATTAGGCTTTATGTTTTAGTGTTTATATTAGTATTTAGGGATTAGGGTTTATGTTAGTGTTTATTGTTTATAGTTTAGAGTTTTTGTTAGCATTTAGGTTTTATGGGTTAGTGTTTAGGGTAAGGGTTTATGTTAGTGTTTGGGGTTTAATATATATGTTTTAACATTTAGGGTTTAAGGTTTATGTCAGTGTTTATGGTTTAATATTTAGGGTTTATAGTTTATGTTTATGATATAGTATTTAAGGTTTTGTGTTTATGGATTAGTGTTTATAGTTTAGGGTTATGTTAGTATTTATGGTTTAACATTTATGGTTCAGGGTTTATGTTTATGTTATATCATTTAGGGTTTCATGTTTATGGTTTATGGTTATGTTAGTGTTTAGGGTTTATCATATATTGTTTAAGGTTAGCGTTTAGCACTTAGTGTTTAAGGTTAAGTTATAGTTTAGGGTTTAAGCTCTCATTTAGGGTTTATGGTGTATGTTAGTGTTTAATGTTTAGGGTTTGTTGCTAGTGTTTAATGTTTATGTTAATATTTAGGGTTTAGGGTTTGTATTAGTGTTTAGTGTTTATGTTAACATTTAATGTTTAAGGATTTATGGATAGGGTTTAGTGTTTAGGGTTTAAGTGCTCATTTAGGGTTTAAGATTTAGGTTAGTGTTTAATGTTTAGGGTTTCTTGTTAGTGTTTTGTGATTATGTTAAAATTTAGGGTTTAGGGTTTGTGTTAATGTTTGGTATAAGGCATTTCAAATATTGGATAGTATTTCCCCCTGCAATAAACAAAATCACGCATCAATTTATTCTTCTAAGAAAATAAAAGAATAAAAGCGTTTTTAAATAACAAATTGTGTCCACCAAACCTTGCTTGCTTTCTTGACAACCGGTCCCAGATGCAACGTTGGCAATCTAAATAACCCACATGATCGGAGAGTTAGCCGCAATGAACAATATTGAGGGTCCTAAGTTGTCCAGAAAAGTTCTGAAACCCATAGCATACCTGTTCCGGTGGGTTGAATGTGCTTGTAGCCTCTTCCAAAATTTTGTTCACGACTTCAATGGACACCAAACGAACCTAGAATGTTTAAAAAAACATGGGAAACCACCAAAAATACTAATTAAGGGAATCAATCATGCATCAAAAAGACAACAAAATCAAGGGGTGAAGTGCAAACATAATCTTTCTGCTAATATCTTCATGTGGCAGACTATTTAGTCCACCCACAACTCCCTAGAATGTAGGCCACTAAACCTGAAAGACAGACCAGATATGTGCATCCTTATATTTCTATTTATAAATTATTAATAAAAAATGCCAGAGAACAAGATAGAAGCAAAAAAGAATATCGGAGAATTGAATGCAAGCAAAATGAAATTACTTCACCGTCCATAAGGATGTTGTCAGTGCTTGGATGATGTTGTACAATTCATTTCACAATGTTTGGTAGAGTTTCCTAAAAATTTCATGAACAATCCACAAACAAGCATCGATAAGGGTAAAAACAAGTTCCAACCAAAACATGGTTTAAGGTTTAGGTTAGTGTTTAAGGGTTTAGGGTTTAGGATAGAATTTATGGCTTATGGTTTATGGTTTAGATTAGTATTTAGTGTTTATAGTAGCATTTGTGGATTAATATTTAAGGTTTAAGATTTAGGGTTCAGATTAGTGTTTACGGTTTATGGTTTAGGTTGGTGGTCAGGGTTTATGGTTTAGGATTTATGCTTTATGGTAACATTTAGGGTTTAGGGTTTAGTGATTATTGTTTAGGGTTTATCATTTAAGGTTTAGGTTAGTGTTTATGGTTTAGTGTTTAGCTTTTAGTGTTTATGGTTTAGGTTATCATTTAGGGTTTAAGGTTTATGTTAGCGCTTATTGTTTAAGGTTTAGTGTTTATGTTAGTATTTAGGGGTTAATGGTTAGTGTTTATTGTTTAGGGTTTATGTTAGTGATTAAGGTTTAACATTTAGGGTTTAAAGTTTATGTTAAAGTTTAGGTTAATGTTTAGGTTTTATGGTTTAGTGTTTAAATTAATATTTAAGGATTAGGGTTTATATTAGTGTTTATTATTTATAGTTTAGTGTTTATGTTATCATTTAGGTTTTATGTGTTAGTGTTTAGGGTAAGGGTTTTTGTTAGTATTTGGGGTTTAATATATAGGGTTTAACATTTAGGGTTTAAGGTTTATGTTAGTGTTTATGGTTTAACATTTAGGGTTTATAGTTTATGTTTATGATATGGTATTTAGGGTTTTGTGTTTATGGATTAGTGTTTATAGTTTATGGCTATGTTAGTATTTATGGTTTAACATTTATGGTTCAGTGTTTTTGTTTTAAGGTTTAGGGTTTATGTTTATGTTATATCATTTAGGGTTTCATGTGTATAGTTTAGGGTTATGTTAGTGTTTAGGGCTTATCATATATTGTTTAAGGTTAGCGTTTAGCATTTTGTGTTTAAGGTTAAGTTATAGGTTAGCGTTTAGCATTTTGTGTTTAATGTTTAAGGTTTGTTGCTAGTGTTTAATGTTTATGTTAATATTTAGGGTTTGGGGTTTGTATTAGTGTTTAGTGTTTATGTTAACATTTAAGGTTTAGGGGTTTAGGGTTAGGGTTTAGGGTTTAGGGTTTAGTGTTTACGATTTAGGGTGTTTAGGGTTTAGGGTTTAAGTGTTCATTTAGGGTTTAAGGTTTAAGTTAGTGTTTAATGTTTAGGGTTTCTTGTTATTGTTTTGCGATTATGTTAAAATTTAGGGTTTAGGGTTTGTGTTAATGTTTGGAATAAGGCAGTTCAAATATTGGATAGTATTCCCCTGCAATAAACAAAATCACGCATCAATTTATTCTTCTAAGAAAATAAAAGAATAAAAGCGTTTTTAAATAACAAATTGTGTCCACCAAACCTTGCTTGCTTTCTTGACAACCGATCCTAGATGCAACGTTGGCAATCTAAATAACCCACATGATCGGAGAGTTTGACGCAATGAACAATATTGAGGGTCCTAATTTGTCTAGAAAATTTCTGAAACCCATAGCATACATGTTCTGGTGGGTTGAATGTGCTTGTAGCCTCTTCCAAAATTTTGTTCACAGCTTCAATGGACTCCAAACGAACCTAGAATGTTTAAAAAAACAAGGGAAGCCACCAAAAATACTAATTAAGGGAATCAATCATGCATCAAAAAGACAACAAAATCAAGGGGTGAAGTGCAAACATAATCTTTCCGCTAATATCTTCACGTGGCAGACTATCTAGTCCACCCACAACTCCCTAGAATGTAGGCCACTAAACCTGAAAGACAGACTAGATATGTGCATCCTTATATTTCTATTTATAAATTCTTAATAAAAAATGCCAGAGAACAAGATAGAAGCAAAAAAAAATATCGGAGAATTGAATGCAAGTAAAATGAAATTACTTCACCGTCCATAAGGATGTTGTCAGTGCTTGGATGATGTTGTACAATTCATTTCACAATGTTTGGTAGAGTTTCCTAAAAATTTCATGAACAATCCACAAACAATCATCGATAAGGGTAAAAACAAGTTCCAACCAAAACATGGTTTAAGGTTTAGGTTAGTGTTTAAGGTTTAGGGTTTAGGATAAAATTTATGGCTTATGGTTTATGGTTTAGATTAGTATTTAGTGTTTATAGTAGCATTTGTGGATTAATATTTAAGGTTTAAGATTTAGGGTTCAGATTAGTGTTTATGGTTTATGGTTTAGGTTGGTGGTCAGGGTTTATGGTTTAGGATTTATGCTTTATGGTAACATTTAGGGTTTAGGGTTTAGTGATTATTGTTTAGGGTTTATCATTTAAGGTTTAGGTTAGTGTTTATGGTTTAGTGTTTAGCTTTTAGTGTTTATGGTTTAGGTTATCATTTAGGATTTAAGGTTTATGTTAACGATTATTGTTTAAGGTTTAGTGTTTATGTTAGTATTTAGGGGTTAATGGTTAGTGTTTATTGTTTAGGGTTTATGTTAGTGATTAAGGTTTAACATTTAGGGTTTAAAGTTTATGTTAAAGTTTAGGTTAGTGTTTAGGTTTTATGGTTTAGTGTTTAAATTAATATTTAAGGATTAGGGTTTATGTTAGTGTTTATTGTTTATAGTTTAGTGTTTATGTTATCATTTAGGTTTTATGGGTTAGTGTTTAGGGTAAGGGTTTATGTTAGTATTTGGGGTTTAATATATAGGGTTTAAGGTTTATGTTAGTGTTTATGGTTTAACATTTAGGGTTTATAGTTTATGTTTATGATATGGTATTTAGGGTTTTGTGTTTATGGATTTGTGTTTATAGTTTAGGGCTATGTCAGTATTTATGGTTTAACATTTATGGTTCAGTGTTTTGTTTTAAGGTTTAGGGTTTATGTTTATGTTATATCATTTAGGGTTTCATGTGTATGGTTTAGGGTTATGTTAGTGTTTAGGGTTTATCATATATTGTTTAAGGTTAGCGTTTAACATTTAGTGTTTAAGGTTAAGTTATAGTTTAGGGTTTATGGTGTATGTTAGTGTTTAATGTTTAAGGTTTGTTGCTAGTGTTTAATGTTTATGTTAATATTTAGGGTTTAGGGTTTGTATTAGTGTTTAGTGTTTATGTTAACATTTAAGGTTTAGGGGTTTATGGTTAGGGTTTAGTGTTTAGGGTGTTTAGGGTTTAGTGTTTAAGTGTTCATTTAGGGTTTAAGGTTTAGGTTAGTGTTTAATGTTTAGGGTTTCTTGTTATTGTTTTGCGATTATGTTAAAATTTAGGGTTTAGGGTTTGTGTTAATGTTTGTTATAAGGCAGTTCAAATATTGGATAGTATTCCCCCTGCAATAAACAAAATCACGCATCAATTAATTCTTCTAAGAAAATAAATGAATAAAAGCGTTTTTAAATAACAAATTGTGTCGACCAAACCTTGCTTGCTTTCTTGACAACTGATCCCTGATGCAACGTTGGCAATCTAAATAACCCACATGATCGGAGAGTTTGCCGCAATGAACAATATTGAGGGTCCTAATTTGTCCGGAAAAGTTCTGAAACCCATAGCATACCTGTTCTGGTGGGTTGAATGTGCTTGTAGCCTCTTCCAAAATTTTGTTCACAGCTTCAATGGACTCCAAACGAACATAGAATGTTTAAAAAAACATGGGAAACCACCAAAAATACTAATTAAGGGAATCAATCATGCATCAAAAAGACAACAAAATCAAGGGGTGGAGTGCAAACATAATTTTTCCGCTAATATCTTCACGTGGCAGACTATCTAGTCCACCCACAACTCCCTAGAATGTAGGCCACTAAACCTGAAAGACAGACCAGATATGTGCATCCTTATATTTCTATTTATAAAATATTAATAAAAAATGCCAGAGAACAAGATAGAAGCAAAAAAGAATATCGGAGAATTGAATGCAAGAAATATGAAATTACTTTACCATCCATAAGGATGGTTCCAGTGCTTGGATGATGTTGTACAATTCATTTTTCACTGTTTGGTAGAGTTTCCTAAAAATTTCATGAACAATCAACAAACAAGCATCGATAAGGGTAAAAACAAGTTCCTACCAAAACATGGTTTAAGGTTTAGGTTAGTGTTTAAGGTTTATGGTTTAGGATAGAATTTATGGCTTATGGTTTATGGTTTAGATTAGTATTTAGTGTTTATAGTAGCATTTGTGGATTAATATTTAAGGTTTAAGATTTAGGGTTCAGATTAGTGTTTATGGTTTAGGGTTTAGGTTGGTGGTCAGGGTTTATGGTTTAGGAATTATGCTTTATGGTAACATTTAAGGTTTAGGGTTTATTGATTATTGTTTAGGGCTTATCATTTAAGGTTTAGGTTAGTGTTTAAGGTTTAGTGTTTAGATTTTAGTGTTTATGGTTTAGGTTATCATTTAGGGTTTAAGGTTTATATTAGCGCTTATTGTTTAAGGTTTAGTGTTTATGTTAGTATTTAGGGGTTAAGTGTTAGTGTTTAAGGTTTAACATTTAGGGTTTAAAGTTTATGTTAAGGTTTAGGTTAGTGTTTAGGTTTTATGGTTTAGTGTTTATATTAGTATTTAGGGATTAGGGTTTATGTTAGTGTTTATTGTTTATAGTTTAGTGTTTATGTTAGCATTTAGGTTTTATGGGTTAGTGTTTAGGGTAAGGGTTTATGTTAGTGTTTGGGGTTTAATATATAAGGTTTAACATTTAGGGTTTAAGGTTTATGTCAGTGTTTATGGGTTAATATTTAGGGTTTATAGTTTATGTTTATGATATAATATTTAGGGTTTTGTGTTTATGGATTAGTGTTTATAGTTTAGGGTTATGTTAGTATTTATGGTTTAACATTTATGGTTTAGGGTTATGTTTTAAGGTTTAGGGTTCATGTTTATGTTATATCATTTAGGGTTTCGTGTTTATGGTTTAGGGTTATCATATATTGTTTAAGGTTAGCGTTTAGCATTTAGTGTTTAAGGTTAAGTTATAGTTTAGGGTTTAAGCTCTCATTTAGGCTTTATGGTGTATGTTAGTGTTTAATGTTTAGGGTTTGTTACTAGTGTTTAATGTTTATGCTAACATTTAAGGTTTAGGGGTTAATGGTTAGGGTTTAGGGTTTAGGGTTTTGTGTTTATGGATTAGTGTTTATAGTTTAGGGTTATGTTAGTATTTATGGTTTAACATTTATGGTTTAGGGTTATGTTTTAAGGTTTAGGGTTCATGTTTATGTTATATCATTTAGGGTTTCGTGTTTATGGTTTAGGGTTATCATATATTGTTTAAGGTTAGCGTTTAGCATTTAGTGTTTAAGGTTAAGTTATAGTTTAGGGTTTAAGCTCTCATTTAGGCTTTATGGTGTATGTTAGTGTTTAATGTTTAGGGTTTGTTACTAGTGTTTAATGTTTATGCTAACATTTAAGGTTTAGGGGTTAATGGTTAGGGTTTAGGGTTTAGGGTTTGTTACAAGTTCCAACCAAAACATGGTTTAAGGTTTAGGTTAGTGTTTAAGGTTTAGGGTTTAGGATAGAATTTATGGCTTATGGTTTATGGTTTAGATTAGTATTTAGTGTTTATAGTAGTATTTGTGGATTAATATTTAAGGCTTAAGATTTAGGGTTTAGATTAGAGTTTATGGTTTATGGTTTAGGTTGGTAGTCAGGGTTTATGGTTTAGGATTTATGCTTTATGGTAACATTTAGGGTTTATGGTTTAGTTATTATTGTTTAGGGTTTATCATTTAATGTTTAGGTTAGTGTTTATGGTTTAGTGTTTAGCTTTTAGTGTTTATGGTTTAGGTTATCATTTAGAATTTAAGGTTTATGTTAGCGCTTATTGTTTATGTTAGTATTTAGGGGTTAATGGTTAGTGTTTAATGTTTAGGGTTTATGTTAGTGTTTAAGGTTTAATATTTAGGGTTTAAAGTTTATGTTAAGGTTTAGGTTAGTATTAGGCTTTATGTTTTAGTGTTTATATTAGTATTTAGGGATTAGGGTTTATGTTAGTGTTTATTGTTTATAGTTTAGAGTTTTTGTTAGCATTTAGGTTTTATGGGTTAGTGTTTAGGGTAAGGGTTTATGTTAGTGTTTGGGGTTTAATATATATGTTTTAACATTTAGGGTTTAAGGTTTATGTCAGTGTTTATGGTTTAATATTTAGGGTTTATAGTTTATGTTTATGATATAGTATTTAAGGTTTTGTGTTTATGGATTAGTGTTTATAGTTTAGGGTTATGTTAGTATTTATGGTTTAACATTTATGGTTCAGGGTTTATGTTTATGTTATATCATTTAGGGTTTCGTGTTTATGGTTTATTGTTATGTTAGTGTTTAGGGTTTATCATATATTGTTTAAGGTTAGCGTTTAGCACTTAGTGTTTAAGGTTAAGTTATAGTTTAGGGTTTAAGCTCTCATTTAGGGTTTATGGTGTATGTTAGGGTTTAATGTTTAGGGTTTGTTGCTAGTGTTTAATGTTTATGTTAATATTTAGGGTTTAGGGTTTGTATTAGTGTTTAGTGTTTATGTTAACATTTAAGGTTTAATGATTTATGGATAGGGTTTAGTGTTTAGGGTTTAAGTGCTCATTTAGGGTTTAAGATTTAGGTTAGTGTTTAATGTTTAGGGTTTCTTGTTAGTGTTTTGTGATTATGTTAAAATTTAGGGTTTAGGGTTTGTGTTAATGTTTGGTATAAGGCATTTCAAATATTGGATAGTATTTCCCCCTGCAATAAACAAAATCACGCATCAATTTATTCTTCTAAGAAAATAAAAGAATAAAAGCGTTTTTAAATAACAAATTGTGTCCACCAAACCTTGCTTGCTTTCTTGACAACCGGTCCCAGATGCAACGTTGGCAATCTAAATAACCCACATGATCGGAGAGTTAGCCGCAATGAACAATATTGAGGGTCCTAAGTTGTCCAGAAAAGTTCTGAAACCCATAGCATACCTCTTCTGGTGGGTTGAATGTGCTTGTAGCCTCTTCCAAAATTTTTTTCACGACTTCAATGGACACCAAACGAACCTAGAATGTTTAAAAAAACATGGGAAACCACCAAAAATACTAATTAAGGGAATCAATCATGCATCAAAAAGACAACAAAATCAAGGGGTGAAGTGCAAACATAATCTTTCCGCTAATATCTTCACGTGGCAGACTATCTAGTCCACCCACAACTCCCTAGAATGTAGGCCACTAAACCTGAAAGACAGACCAGATATGTGAATCCTTATATTTCTATTTATAAATTATTAATAAAAAATGCCAGAGAACAAGATAGAAGCAAAAAAATAATATCAGAGAATTGAATGCAAGCAAAATGAAATTACTTCACCGTCTATAAGGATGTTGCCAGTGCTTGGATGATGTTGTACAATTCATTGTACACTGTTTGGTAGAGTTTCCTTAAAATTTCATGAACAATCCACAAACAAGCATCAATAATGGTAAAAACAAGTTCCAACCAAAACATGGTTTAAGGTTTAGGTTAATGTTTAAGGCTTAGGGTTTAGGATAAAATTTATGGCTTATGGTTTATGGTATTTAGTGTTTATAGTAGCATTTGTGGATTAATATTTAAGGTTTAAGATTTAGGGTTTAGATTAGTGTTTATGGTTTAGGGTTTAGGGTTTAAGGTTTAACATTTAGGGTTTAAGGTTTATGTCATTGTTTATGGTTTAATATTTAGGATTTATAGTTTATTTTTATGTTTATGATATAATATTTAGGGTTTTGTGTTTATGGATTAGTGTTTATAATTTAGGGTTATGTTAGTATTTATGGTTTAACATTTATGGTTCAGGGTTTTGTTTTAAGGTTTAGGGTTTATGTTTATGTTATATCATTTAGGGTTTCATGTTTATGGTTTAGGGTTATGTTAGTGTTTAGGGTTTATCATATATTGTTTAAGGTTAGCGTTTAGCATTTAGTGTTGAAGGTTAAGGGTTTGTTGTTAGTGTTTTGTGATTATGTTAAAATTTAGAGTTTAGGGTTTGTGTTAATGTTTGGTATAAGGCATTTCAAATATTGGATAGTATCCCCCTGCAATAAACAAAATCACGCATCAATTTATTCTTCTAAGAAAATAAAAGAATAAAAGCGTTTTTAAATAACAAATTGTGTCCACCAAACCTTGCTTGCTTTCTTGACGACCGGTCCCAGATGCAACGTTGGCAATCTAAATAACTCACATGATCGGAGAGTTTGCCGCAATGAACAATATTGAGGGTCCTAATTTGTCCAGAAAAGTTCTGAAACCCATAGCATACCTGTTCTGGTGGGTTGAATGTGCTTGTAGCCTCTTCCAAAATTTTGTTCATAGCTTCAATGGACTCCAAACGATCCTAGAATGTTTAAAAAAATGGAAAACCACCAAAAATAAGGGAATCAATCATGCATCAAAAAGACAACAAAATCAAGGGGTAAAGTGCAAACATAATCTTTCCGCTAATATCTTCACGTGGCAGACTATCTAGTCCACCCACAACTCCCTAGAATGTAGGCCACTAAACCTGAAAGACAGACCAAATATGTGCATCCTTATATTTCTATTTATAAATTATTAATAAAAAATGCCAGAGAACAAGATAGAAGCAAAAAAGAATATCGGAGAATTGAATGCAAGCAAAATGAAATTACTTCACCGTCCATAAGGATGTTGCTAGTGCTTGGATGATGTTGTACAATTCATTGTACACTGTTTGGTAGAGTTTCTTAAAAATTTCATGAAGAGTCCACAAACAAGCATCAATAATGGTAAAAACAAGTTCCAACCAAAACATGGTTTAAGGTTTAGGTTAGTGTTTAAGGTTTAGGGTTTAGGATTATGGCTTATGGTTTATGGTTTAGATTAGTATTTAGTGTTTATAGTAGCATTTGTGGATTAATGTTTAAGGTTTAAGATTTAGGGTTTAGATTAGTGTTTATGGTTTAGGGTTTAGGTTGGTAGTCAGGGCTTATGGTTTAGGATTTAGTTATTATTGTTTAGGGTTTATCATTTAAGGTTTAGGTTAGTGTTTAGCTTTTAGTGTTTATGGTTTAGATTATCATTTAGGGTTTAAGGTTTATGTTAGCGCTTATTGTTTAAGGTTTAGTGTTTATGTTAGTATTTAGGGGTTAATGGTTAGTGTTTAATGTTTAGAGTTTATGTTAGTGTTTAAGGTTTAACATTTAGGGTTTAAAGTTTATGTTAAGGTTTAGGTTAGTGTTAGGCTTTATGTTTTAGTGTTTATATTAGTATTTAGGGATTAGGGTTTATGTTAGTGTTTATTGTTTATAGTTTAGTGTTTATGTTAGCATTTAGGTTTTATGAGTTAGTGTTTAGGGTAAGGGTTTATGTTAGTGTTTGGGGTTTAATGTATATGTTTTAACATTTAGGGTTTAAGGTTTATGTCAATGTTTATGGTTTAATATTTAGGGTTTATAGTTTATGTTTATGATATAGTATTTAGGGTTTTGTGTTTATGGATTAGTGTTTATAGTTTAGGGTTATGTTAGTATTTATGGTTTAACATTTATGGTTCAGGGTTTATGTTTATGTTATATCATTTAGGGTTTCGTGTTTATGGTTTATGGTTATGTTAGTGTTTAGGGTTTATCATATATTGTTTAAGGTTAGCGTTTAACATTTAGTGTTTAAGGTTAAGTTATAGTTTAGGGTTTAAGCTCTCATTTAAGGTTTATGTTGTATGTTAGTGTTTAATGATTAGGGTTTGTTAGTAGTGTTTAATGTTTATGTTAATATTTAGGGTTTAGGGTTTGTATTAGTGTTTAGTGTTTATGTTAACATTTAAGGTTTAAGGGTTTATGGTTAGGGTTTAGTGTTTAGGGTTTAAGTGCTCATTTAGGGTTTAAGATTTAGGTTAGTGTTTAATGTTTAGGGTTTCTTGTTAGTGTTTTGTGATTATGTTAAAATTTAGGGTTTAGGGTTTGTGTTAATGTTTGGTATAAAGCATTTCAAATATTGGATAGTATTCCCCCTGCAATAAACAAAATCACGCATCAATTTATTCTTCTAAGAAAATAAAAGAATAAAAGCGTTTTTAAATAACAAATTGTGTCCACCAAACCTTGCTTGCTTTCTTGACAACCGGTACCAGATGCAACGTTGGCAATCTAAATAACACACATGATCGGAGAGTTTGCCGCAATGAACAATATTGAGGGTCCTAATTTGTCCAGAAAAGTTCTGAAACCCATAGCATACCTGTTCTGGTGGGTTGAATGTGCTTGTAGCCTCTTCCAAAATTTTGTTCACGGCTTCAATGGACACCAAACGAACCTAGAATGTTTAAAAAAACATGGGAAACCACCAAAAATACTAATTAAGGGAATCAATCATGCATCAAAAAGAAAACAAAATCAAGGGGTGAAGTGCATACTTAATATTTCTGCTAATATCTTCACGTGGCAAACTATTTAGTCCACCTACAACTCCCTAGAATGTAGGCCACTAAACCTGAAAGACAGACCAGATATGTGATTCCTTATATTTCTATTTATAAATTATTAATAAAAAATGCCAGAAAACAAGATAGAAGCAAAAAAGAATATCGGAGAATTGAATGCAAGCAAAATGAAATTACTTCACCGTCCATAAGGATGTTGCCAGTGCTTGGATGATATTGTACAATTCATTGTACACTGTTTGGTAGAGTTTTCTAAAAAATTCATAACAATCCACAAACAAGCATCGATAATGGTAAAAACAAGTTCCAACCAAAACATGGTTTAACGTTTAGGTTAGTGTTTAAGGTTTAGGGTTTAGGATAGAATTTATGCCTTATTGTTTATTGTTTAGATTAGTATTTAGTGTTTATAGTAGCATTTGTGGATTAATATTTAAGGTTTAAGATTTAGGGTTGGTTTAGGGTTTAGGTTGGTGGTTAGGGTTTATGGTTTAGGATTTATGCTTTATGGCAACATTTAGGGTTTAGTGTTTAGTGATTATTGTTTAGGGTTTATCATTTAAGGTTTAGGTTAGTGTTTATGGTTTAGTGTTTAGCTTTTAGTGTTTATAGTTTAGGTTATCATTTAGGGTTTAAGCTTTATGTTAGCGCTTATTGTTTAAGGTTTAGTGTTTATGTTAGTATTTAGGGGTTAAGGGTTAGTGTTTATTGTTTAAGGTTTATGTTAGTGTTTAAGGTTTAACATTTATGGTTTAAAGTTTATGTTAAGGTTTAGGTTAGTGTTTAGGTCCTTATGGTTTAGTGTTTATATTAGTATTTAGTGATTAGGGTTTATGTTAGTGTTTATTGTTTATAGTTTAGTGTTTATGTTAGTATTAGGTTTTATGGGTTAGTGTTTAGGGTAAGGGTTTATGTTAGTGTTTTGGGTGTAATATATAGGGTTTAACATTTAGGGTTTAAGGTTTATGTCAGTGTTTATGGTTTAATATTTAGGGTTTATAGTTTAGTTTGTGTTTATGATATAATATTTAGGGTTTTGTGTTTATGGATTAGTGTTTATAATTTAAGGTTATGTTAGTATTTATGGTTTAACATTTATGGTTCAGAGTTTTGTTTGAAGGTTTAGGGTTTATGTTATATCATTTAGGGTTTCATGTTTATGGTTTAGGGTTATGTTAGTGTTTAGGGTTTATCATATATTGTTTAAGGTTAGCGTTTAGCATTTAGTGTTTAAGGTTAAGGGTTTGTTGTTAGTGTTTTGTGATTATGTTAAAATTTAGAGTTTAGGGTTTGTGTTAATGTTTGGTATAAGGCATTTCAAATATTGGATAGTATTCCCCCTGCAATAAACAAAATCACGCATCAATTTATTATTCTAAGAAAATAAAAGAATAAAAGCGTTTTTAAATAACAAATTGTGTCCACCAAACCTTGCTTGCTTTCTTGACAACCGGTCCCAGATGCAACGTTGGCAATCTAAATAACTCACATGATCGGAGAGTTTGCCGCAATGAACAATATTGAGGGTCCTAATTTGTCCAGAAAAGTTCTGAAACCCATAGCATACCTGTTTTAGTGGGTTGAATGTGCTTTTAGCCTCTTCCAAAATTTTGTTCACAGCTTCAATGGACTCCAAACGAACCTAGAATGTTTAAAAAAACATGGGAAACCATCAAAAATACTAATTAAGGGAATCAATCATGCATCAAAAAGACAACAAAATCAAGGGGTGAAGTGCAAACATAATCTTTCCGCTAATATCTTCACGTGGCAGACTATCTAGTCCACCCACAACTCTCTAGAATGTAGGCCACTAAACCTGAAAGACAGACCAGATATGTGCATCGTTATATTTCTATTTATAAATTATTAATAAAAAATGCCAGAGAACAAGATAGAGGCAAAAAAGAATATCGGAGAATTGAATGCAAGCAAAATGAAATTACTTCACCGTCCATAAGGATGTTGCCAGTGCTTGGATGATGTTGTACAATTCATTGTACATTGTTTGGTAGAGTTTCCTAAAAATTTCATAACAATCCACAAACAAGCATCGATAAGGGTAAAAACAAGTTCCAACCAAAACATGGTTTAAGGTTTAGGTCAGTGTTTAAGGTTTAGGGTTTAGGATAGAATTTATGGCTTATGGTTTATGGTTTAGATTAGTATTTAGTGTTTATAGTAGCATTTGTGGATTAATATTTAAGGTTTAAGATTTATGGTTGGTTTAGGGTTTATGGTTTAGTGATCATTGTTTAGGGTTTATCATTTAAGGTTTAGGGTAGTGTTTATGGTTTAGTGTTTAGCTTTTAGTGTTTATAGTTTAGGTTATCATTTAGGGTTTAAGCTTTATGTTAGCGCTTATTGTTTAAGGTTTAGTGTTTTGGTTAGTATTTAGGGGTTAGTGTTTATTGTTTAAGGTTTATGTTAGTGTTTAAGGTTTAACATTTATGGTTTAAAGTTTATGTTAAGGTTTAGGTTAATGTTTAGGTCCTTATGGTTTAGTGTTTATATTAGTATTTAGTGATTAGGGTTTATGTTAGTGTTTATGGTTTAAAATTTAAGGTTTATAGTTTAGTTTACGTTTATGATATAATATTTAGGGTTTTGTGTTTATGGATTAGTGTTTATAATTTAGGGTAATGTTAGTATTTATGGTTTAACATTTATGGTTCAGAGTTTTGTTTTAAGGTTTAGGGTTTATGTTTATGTTATATCATTTAAGGTTTCATGTTTATGGTTTAGGATTATGTTAGTGTTTAGGGTTTATCATATATTGTTTAAGGTTGGCGTTTAGCATTTAGTGTTTAAGGTTAAGGGTTTGTTGTTAGTGTTTTGTGATTATGTTAAAATTTAGAGTTTAGGGTTTGTGTTAATGTTTGGTATAAGGCATTTCAAATATTGGATAGTATTCCCCCTGCAATAAACAAAATCACGCATCAATTTATTCTTGTAAGTAAATAAAAGAATAAAAGCGTTTTTAAATAACAAATTGTGTCCACCAAACCTTGATTGCTTTCTTGACGACCGGTCCCAGATGCAACGTTGGCAATCTAAATAACACACATGATCGGAGAGTTTGCCGCAATGAACAATATTGAGGGTCCTAATTTGTCCAGAAAAGTTCTGAAACCCATAGCATACCTGTTCTGGTGGGTTGAATGTGCTTGTAGCCTCTTCCAAAATTTTGTTCACAGCTTCAATGGACTCCAAACGAACCTAGAATGTTTAAAAAAACATGGGAAACCACCAAAAATACTAATTAAGGGAATCAATCATGCATCAAAAAGACAACAAAATCAAGGGGTGATGTGCAAACATAATCTTTCCGCTAATATCTTCATGTGGCAGACTATCTAGTCCACCCACAACTCCCTAGAATGTAGGCCACTAAACCTGAAAGACAAACCAGATATGTGCATCCTTAGATTTCTATTTATAAATTATTAATAAAAAATGTCAGAGAACAAGATAGAAGCAAAAAAGAATATCAGAGAATTGAATGCAAGCAAAATGAAATTACTTCACCGTCCATGAGGATGTTGCCAATGCTTGGATGATGTTGTACAATTCATTGTACACTGTTTGGTAGAGTTTCCTAAAAATTTCATGAACAATCCACAAACAAGCATCAATAATGGTAAAAACAAGTTCCAACCAAAACATGGTTTAAGGTTTAGGTTAGTGTTTAAGGTTTAGGGTTTAGGATAGAATATATGGCTTATGGTTTAGATTAGTATTTAGTGTTAATAGTAGCATTTGTGGATTAATATTTAAGGTTTAAGATTTAGGGTTTAGATTAGTGTTTAGGGTTTAGGGTTTAGGGTTTAACATTTAGGGTTTAAGGTTTATGTCATTGTTTATGGTTTAA
The DNA here is from genome assembly GCA_958450335.1 of Hibiscus tridactylites. NCBI lineage: Eukaryota > Viridiplantae > Streptophyta > Magnoliopsida > Malvales > Malvaceae > Hibiscus > Hibiscus tridactylites. Next base: position 44,692,342 of record OY288292.1, read on the forward strand.
TATTTAGGATTTATAGTTTAGTTTATGTTTATGATATAATATTTAGGGTTTTGTGTTTATGGATTAGTGTTTATAATTTAGGGTTATGTTAGTATTTATGGTTTAACATTTATGGTTCAGGGTTTTGTTTTAAGGTTTAGGGTTTATGTTTATGTTATATCATTTAGGGTTTCATGTTTATGGTTTAGGGTTATGTTAGTGTTTAGGGTTTATCATATATTGTTTAAGGTTAGCGTTTAGCATTTAGTGTTTAAGGTTAAGGGTTTGTTGTTAGTGTTTTGTGATTATGTTAAAATTTAGAGTTTAGGGTTTGTGTTAATGTTTGGTATAAGGCATTTCAAATATTGGATAGTATCCCCCTGCAATAAACAAAATCACGCATCAATTTATTCTTCTAAGAAAATAAAAGAATAAAAGCGTTTTTAAATAGCAAATTGTGTCCACCAAACCTTGCTCGCTTTCTTGACAACCGGTCCCAGATGCAACGTTGGCAATCTAAATAACCCACATGATCGGAGAGTTTGCCGCAATGAACAATATTGAGGGTCCTAATTTGTCAATAAAAGTTCTGAAACCCATAGCATACCTGTTCTGGTGGGTTGAATGTGCTTGTAGCCTCTTCCAAAATTTTGTTCACAGCTTCAATGGACTCCAAACGAACCTAGAATGTTTAAAAAAACATGGGAAACCACCAAAAATACTAATTAAGGGAATCAATCATGCATCAAAAAGACAACAAAATCAAGGGGTGAAGTGCAAACATAATCTTTCCGCTAATATCTTCACGTGGCAGACTATCTAGTCCACCCACAACTCCCTAGAATGTAGGCCACTAAACCTGAAAGACAGACCAGATATGTGCATCCTTATATTTCTATTTATAAATTATTAATAAAAAATACTAGAGAACAAGATAGAAGCAAAAAAGAATATCGGAGAATTGAATGCAAGCAAAATGAAATTACTTCACCGTCCATAAGGATGTTGCCAGTGCTTGGATGATGTTGTACAATTCATTGTACACTGTTTGGTAGAGTTTCCTAAAAATTTCATGAACAATCCACAAACAAGCATCAATAATGTTAAAAACAAGTTCCAACCAAAACATGGTTTAAGGTTTAGGTTAGTGTTTAAGGTTTAGGGTTTAGGATAGAATTTATGGCTTATGGTTTATGGTTTAGATTAGTATTTAGTGTTTATAGTAGCATTTGTGGATTAATATTTAAGGTTTAAGATTTAGGGTTTAGATTAGTATTTATGGTTTAGGGTTTAGGGTTTAGGGTTTAACATTTAGGGTTTAAGGTTTATGTCATTGTTTATGGTTTAATATTTAGGATTTATAGTTTAGTTTATGTTTATGATATAATATTTAGGGTTTTGTGTTTATGGATTAGTGTTTATAATTTAGGGTTATGTTAGTATTTATGGTTTAACATTTATGGTTCAGGGTTTTGTTTTAAGGTTTAGGGTTTATGTTTATGCTATATCATTTAGGGTTTCATGTTTATGGTTTAGGGTTGTGTTAGTGTTTAGGGTTTATCATATATTGTTTAAGGTTAGCGTTTAGCATTTAGTGTTTAAGGTTAAGGGTTTGTTGTTAGTGTTTTGTGATTATGTTAAAATTTAGAGTTTAGGGTTTGTGTTAATGTTTGGTATAAGGCATTTCAAATATTGGATAGTATCCCCCTGCAATAAACAAAATCACGCATCAATTTATTCTTCTAAGAAAATAAAAGAATAAAAGCGTTTTTAAATAACAAATTGTGTCCACCAAACCTTGCTTGCTTTCTTGACAACCGGTCCCAGATGCAACGTTGGCAATCTAAATAACACACATGATCGGAGAGTTTGCCGCAATGAACAATATTGAGGGTCCTAATTTGTCAATAAAAGTTCTGAAACCCATAGCATACCTGTTCTGGTGGGTTGAATGTACTTGTAGCCTCTTCCAAAATTTTGTTCACAGCTTCAATGGACTCCAAACGAACCTAGAATGTTTAAAAAAACATGGGAAACCACCAAAAATACTAATTAAGGGAATCAATCATGCATCAAAAAGACAACAAAATCAAGGGGTGAAGTGCAAACATAATCTTTCCGCTAATATCTTCACGTGGCAGACTATCTAGTCCACCCACAACTCCCTAGAATGTAGGCCACTAAACCTGAAAGACAGACCAGATATTTGCATCCTTATATTTCTATTTATAAATTATTAATAAAAAATGCCAGAGAACAAGATAGAAGCAAAAAAGAATATCGGAGAATTGAATGCAAGCAAAATGAAATTACTTCACCGTCCATAAGGATGTTGCCAGTGCTTGGATGATGTTGTACAATTCATTGTACACTGTTTGGTAGAGTTTCCTAAAAATTTCATGAACAATCCACAAACAAGCATCAATAATGTTAAAAACAAGTTCCAACCAAAACATGGTTTAAGGTTTAGGTTAGTGTTTAAGGTTTAGGGTTTAGGATAGAATTTATGGCTTATGGTTTATGGTTTAGATTAGTATTTAGTGTTTATAGTAGCATTTGTGGATTAATATTTAAGGTTTAAGATTTAGGGTTTAGATTAGTATTTATGGTTTAGGGTTTAAGGTTTAACATTTAGGGTTTAAGGTTTATGTCATTGTTTATGGTTTAATATTTAGGATTTACAGTTTAGTTTATGTTTATGATATAATATTTAGGGTTTTGTGTTTATGGATTAGTGTTTATAATTTAGGGTTATGTTAGTATTTATGGTTTAACATTTATGGTTCAGGGTTTTATTTTAAGGTTTAGGGTTTATGTTTATGTTATATCATTTAGGGTTTCATGTTTATGGTTTAGGTTTATGTTAGTGTTTAGGGTTTATCATATATTGTTTAAGGTTAGCGTTTAGCATTTAGTGTTTAAGGTTAAGGGTTTGTTGTTAGTGTTTTGTGATTATGTTAAAATTTAGAGTTTAGGGTTTGTGTTAATGTTTGGTATAAGGCATTTCAAATATTGGATAGTATTCCCCCTGCAATAAACAAAATCACGCATCAATTTATTCTTCTAAGAAAATAAAAGAATAAAAGCGTTTTTAAATAACAAATTGTGTCCACCAAACCTTGCTTGCTTTCTTGACAACCGGTCCCAGATGCAACGTTGGCAATCTAAATAACCCACATGATCGGAGAGTTTGCCGCAATGAACAATATTGAGGGTACTAATTTGTCAACAAAAGTTCTGAAACCCATAGCATACCTGTTCTGGTGGTTTGAATGTGCTTGTAGCCTCTTCCAAAATTTTGTTCACAGCTTCAATGGACTCCAAACGAACCTAGAATGTTTAAAAAAACATGGGAAACCACCAAAAATACTAATTAAGGGAATCAATCATGCATCAAAAAGACAACAAAATCAAGGGGTGAAGTGCAAACATAATCTTTCCGCTAATATCTTCACGTGGCAGACTATCTAGTCCACCCACAACTCCCTAGAATGTAGGCCACTAAACCTGAAAGACAGACCAGATATGTGCATCCTTATATTTCTATTTATAAATTATTAATAAAAAATGCCAGAGAACAAGATAGAAGCAAAAAAGAATATCGGAGAATTGAATGCAAGCAAAATGAAATTACTTCACCGTCCATAAGGATGTTGCCAGTGCTTGGATGATGTTGTACAATTCATTGTACACTGTTTGGTAGAGTTTCCTAAAAATTTCATGAACAATCCACAAACAAGCATCAATAATGTTAAAAACAAGTTCCAACCAAAACATGGTTTAAGGTTTATGTTAGTGTTTAAGGTTTAGGGTTTAGGATAGAATTTATGGCTTATGGTTTATGGTTTAGATTAGTATTTAGTGTTTATAGTAGCATTTGTGGATTAATATTTAAGGTTTAAGATTTAGGGTTTAGATTAGTATTTATGGTTTAGGGTTTAGGGTTTAGGGTTTAACATTTAGGGTTTAAGGTTTATGTCATTGTTTATGGTTTAATATTTAGGATTTATAGTTTAGTTTATGTTTATGATATAATTTTTAGGGTTTTGTATTTATGGATTAGTGTTTATAATTTAGGGTTATGTTAGTATTTATGGTTTAACATTTATGGTTCAGGGTTTTGTTTTAAGGTTTAGGGTTTATGTTATATCATTTAGGGTTTCATGTTTATGGTTTAGGGTTATGTTAGTGTTTAGGGTTTATCATATATTGTTTAAGGTTAGCGTTTAGCATTTAGTGTTTAAGGTTAAGGGTTTGTTGTTAGTGTTTTGTGATTATGTTAAAATTTAGAGTTTAGGGTTTGTGTTAATGTTTGGTATAAGGCATTTCAAATATTGGATAGTATCCCCCTGCAATAAACAAAATCACGCATCAATTTATTCTTCTAAGAAAATAAAAGAATAAAAGCGTTTTTAAATAACAAATTGTGCCCACCAAACCTTGCTTGCTTTCTTGACAACCGGTCCCAAATGCAACGTTGGCAATATAAATAACCCACATGATCGGAGAGTTTGCCGCAATGAACAACATTGAGGGTCCTAATTTGTCAATAAAAGTTCTGAAACCCATAGCATACCTGTTCTGGTGGGTTGAATGTACTTGTAGCCTCTTCCAAAATTTTGTTCACAGCTTCAATGGACTCCAAACGAACCTAGAATGTTTAAAAAAACATGGGAAACCACCAAAAATACTAATTAAGAGAATCAATCATGCATCAAAAAGACAACAAAATCAAGGGTTGAAGTGCAAACATAATCTTTCCGCTAATATCTTCACGTGGCAGACTATCTAGTCCACCCACAACTCCCTAGAATGTAGGCCACTAAACCTGAAAGACATACCAGATATGTGCATCCTTATAGAAAATTTATAAATTATTAATAAAAAATGCCAGAGAACAAGATAGAAGCAAAAAAGAATATCGGAGAATTGAATGCAAGCAAAATGAAATTACTTCACCGTCCATAAGGATGTTGCCAGTGCTTGGATGATGTTGTACAATTCATTGTACACTGTTTGGTAGAGTTTCCTAAAAATTTCATGAACAATACACAAACAAGCATCAATAATGGTAAAAACAAGTTCCAACCAAAACATTGTTTAAGGTTTAGGTTAGTGTTTAAGGTTTAGGGTTTATGATAGAATTTATGGCTTATGGTTTATGGTTTAGATTAGTATTTAGTGTTTATAGTAACATTTGTGGATTAATATTTAAGGTTTAAGATTTAGGGTTTAGATTAGAGTTTATGGTTTAGGGTTTAAGGTTTAACATTTAGGGTTTAAGGTTTATGTCATTGTTTATGGTTTAATATTTAGGATTTATAGTTTAGTTTATGTTTATGATATAATATTTAGGGTTTTGTGTTTATGGATTAGTGTTTATAATTTAGGGTTATGTTAGTATTTATAGTTTAACATTTATGGTTCAGTGTTTTGTTTTAAGGTTTAGGGTTTATGTTTATGTTATATCATTTAGGGTTTCATGTTTATGGTTTAGGGTTATGTTAGTGTTTAGGGTTTATCATATATTGTTTAAGGTTAGCGTTTAACATTTAGTGTTTAAGGTTAAGGGTTTGTTGTTAGTGTTTTGTGATTATGTTAAAATTTAGAGTTTAGGGTTTGTGTTAATGTTTGGTATAAGGCATTTCAAATATTGGATAGTATTCCCCCTACAATAAACAAAATCATGCATCAATTTATTCTTGTAAGAAAATAAAAGAATAAAAGCGTTTTTAAATAACAAATTGTGTCCACCAAACCTTGCTTGCTTTCTTGACAACCGGTCCCAGATGCAACGTTGGCAATCAAAATAACCCACATGATCGGAGAGTTTGCCGCAATGAACAATATTGAGGGTCCTAATTTGTCAATAAAAGTTCTGAAACCCATAGCATACCTGTTCTGGTGGGTTGAATGTGCTTGTAGCCTCTTCCAAAATTTTGTTCACAGCTTCAATGGACTCCAAACGAACCTAGAATGTTTAAAAAAACATGGGAAACCACCAAAAATACTAATTAAGAGAATCAATCATGCATCAAAAAGACAACAAAATCAAGGGGTGAAGTGCAAACATAATCTTTCCGCTAATATCTTCACGTGGCAGACTATCTAGTCCACCCACAACTCCCTAGAATGTAGGCCACTAAACCTGAAAGACAGACCAGATATGTGCATCCTTATATTTCTATTTATAAATTATTAATAAAAAATGCCAGAGAACAAGATAGAAGCAAAAAAGAATATCAGAGAATTGAATGCAAGCAAAATGAAATTACTTCACCGTCCATAAGGATGTTGCCAGTGCTTGGATGATGTTGTACAATTCATTGTACACTGTATGGTAGAGTTTCCTAAAAATTTCATGAACAATCAACAAACAAGCATCAATAATGGTAAAAACAAGTTCCAACCAAAACATGGTTTAAGGTTTAGGTTAGTGTTTAAGGTTTAGGGTTTAGGATAGAATTTATGGCTTATGGTTTATGGTTTAGATTAATATTTAGTGTTTATAGTAGCATTTGTGGATTAATATTTAAGGTTTAAGATTTAGGGTTTAGATTAGTGTTTAGGGTTTAGGGTTTAAGGTTTAACATTTAGGGTTTAAGGTTTATGTCATTGTTTATGGTTTAATATTTAGGATTTATAGTTTAGTTTATGTTTATGATATAATATTTAGGGTTTTGTGTTTATGGATTAGTGTTTATAATTTAGGGTTATGTTAGTGTTTAAGGTTTAGGGTTTAGGATAGAATTTATGGCTTATGGTTTATGGTTTAGATTAGTATTTAGTGTTTATAGTAGCATTTGTGGATTAATATTTAAGGTTTAAGATTTAGGGTTTAGATTAGTATTTATGGTTTAGGGTTTAAGGTTTAACATTTAGGGTTTAAGGTTTATGTCATTGTTTATGGTTTAATATTTAGGATTTACAGTTTAGTTTATGTTTATGATATAATATTTAGGGTTTTGTGTTTATGGATTAGTGTTTATAATTTAGGGTTATGTTAGTATTTATGGTTTAACATTTATGGTTCAGGGTTTTGTTTTAAGGTTTAGGGTTTATGTTTATGTTATATCATTTAGGGTTTCATGTTTATGGTTTAGGTTTATGTTAGTGTTTAGGGTTTATCATATATTGTTTAAGGTTAGCGTTTAGCATTTAGTGTTTAAGGTTAAGGGTTTGTTGTTAGTGTTTTGTGATTATGTTAAAATTTAGAGTTTAGGGTTTGTGTTAATGTTTGGTATAAGGCATTTCAAATATTGGATAGTATTCCCCCTGCAATAAACAAAATCACGCATCAATTTATTCTTCTAAGAAAATAAAAGAATAAAAGCGTTTTTAAATAACAAATTGTGTCCACCAAACCTTGCTTGCTTTCTTGACAACCGGTCCCAGATGCAACGTTGGCAATCTAAATAACACACATGATCGGAGAGTTTGCCGCAATGAACAATATTGAGGGTCCTAATTTGTCCAGAAAAGTTCTGAAACCCATAGCATACCTCTTCTGGTGGGTTGAATGTGCTTGTAGCCTCTTCCAAAATTTTGTTCACAGCTTCAATGGACTCCAAACGAACCTAGAATGTTTAAAAAAACATGGGAAACCACCAAAAATACTAATTAAGGGAATCAATCATGCATCAAAAAGACAACAAAATCAAGGGGTGAAGTGCAAACATAATCTTTCAGCTAATATCTTCACGTGGCAGACTATCTAGTCCACCCACAACTCCCTAGAATGTAGGCCACTAAACCTGAAAGACAGACCAGATATATGCATCCTTATATTTCTATTTATAAATTATTAATAAAAAATGCCAGAGAACAAGATAGAAGCAAAAAAGAATATCGGAGAATTGAATGCAAGCAAAATGAAATTACTTCACGGTCCATAAGGATGTTGCCAGTGCTTTCCAGCTTACTGCCACTTCCCTTTGCATCATGCTTTTTATCTTCCTCAACCAGCAGAGTAGCATCTTCAATAATATCAATAAGCTTAGATGCAGTTTTATGTGTGATATTTAGACCAGCAAGTAGTTCATAATGTAGGGCCTAGGCTTGGTAAATGCAAGTTCCTTGGATTCAATGGGAACTTAAGCAATTCACTTATTAAGTTTCAAAAGATGAGCTGCAAATATGCAGAGTATTGCGCTAAATAAATTTGTTGGTAAGAATGTGATACACGCAGATAGGGAGAGAGAGGTACATGCACACGCATGCATGCATATATATACAACGTAATTTCAAACAAAATTAAGCTGAAGTGATGAGCAAAGTGCTGAAAATTTTTCTAGAAGTGCAACATTCTCAATTTAAAGAACCAAAGCTATATTAAACTAGTTTAAGAACAAGTGTTCCATTTGAAAATAGTTAAATGTTAGAAATAGTTGTATGCAAAAGCATTTCTAAGAACAATTCACTCTTGATGTACCAATTGACTTACCTCAAAGGATTGCAAAGTTATCAAGATTCCTTGGTTTATCATATGATTCTTCTGGCCTCCCAAAAACTAGATCAACACAATTTTTGAGGTGCAATGATATCTCCAATGGAGTCTTCATTCACCACAGCCTACACCATCAACAGGAGAAACTTTTAATTGAGAAAAACTGAAGTATTTTTATAAAATATATAACATGCAATAGGAATAAACTCACGTTTTGAATTAATTTAGCTTGTTAAGCAAACTTTAGTGTCAAATGTTTCGATTGAGCAGCTGAAAAAATGAAAAAGATCACAGTAGATTGCTGGTTTCTAGGACCAGAACCTTACGGCACCTTAACCTGTTAACATTACACAAGAAAGCATGTACAGCTATAGTGCAACTTGGAATACACAAATCATTCCATATTTGTCTGCCCAAGTTGATACCATATCTTGTAACTAAATGCTTTCACTATTCTACACGAGTATAACAAGCAAGATTTCGATTTTGAACAAGATACAAGGAAATAGCAACAACCTTGTTACTTTCAAAAATATATGACTAACAAAATACTGGTAAATCCAACAAGTTCCAACTAACTTCACATGTATACAAGGAAATAAAAAAATTCTAACAATTTGATTTCTGACTTGCCTCTGAAAATATCTGTAGCATTCACCTCCGCCTCTTGAACATAAACCTGAAAACAGGTGAAGGTTAAAGTAAGAAATGATTAGATTAGGGAGGAATGGTATGGAAATGTTTCCCTTTGAAAATATCTGTAGCATTCACCTCCGCCTCTTGATAATGAACCTGAATAACAGGTGAAAGTTAAAATACACATGTAGAAGAAATTAGAGAACAAATAACAAATTTTAACAGTTCCGTATGAGTTACCTTTGAAAATATCTGTAGCATTCACCTCTGCCTCTAGAACATGAACCAAATGTAAGAGGTGAAAGTTAAAATAATAGTATGGAAAATATTGCCCATTGTCAACTAAAGGCTCTGAGTTCCAAGCTTCCACAATAACTATCGGCGTGACAGTTGCCCTTGTCTCTGAATCTATCTTGAGTCCTTCAACTCAAGGCTCTGAGTTCCAAGCTTCCACAATAACTATCGGCATGACGGTGCATATTTTCCCTTTGCATCATGCTTTTATCATCCTTAACCAGCAGAGTAGCATCCTCAATAATATCGATAAGCTTAGATTCCAAAAAGATCAAGGGGTCCAGCTCTTTCAGGTTAGAACTGCTACTTTTTGACCTGGAACTACTATTTCCATTTGATGAAAGCATTGGACCACCTGAAGTTGAAGCATTCATTGATGACTGGTCAATATGAAATATCATAGCAAAATGACGGCAAATGTTGACAACAAAATCGTCCTTGGGGTCACTCAGATCTGGTTCTGCACTAGCAGCAATGATGGTCATTAACAGAATCTTGAAAACTGACTTCTCAGCCAAAAGTTGGGTCTTTGTCTTTACACCCAAGTCACTCTGCAGAAGGATATTCAAATAAACTGTAATTCAAATAGGACAATAATTTAATTGATAACAAAAATGATAGCACTTCCTGAAATAACTCTCAGAAAATCTTGGGAAAAAAGGATAGACACAAGAATGCATGAAACAAGACAGAAGTAATAGTAGTGGTACGCAGTTTTCATTAATAGAGAACAGCATACCTTTGTATCTGACGTCTCAGACCAGCGCCAAGACAAATCAACATTTGAAACCAAAGAAGATAGTAGGTGCTTTGGTTTATAACCTTCATCTGAAGCATTGCCTGGCAGGTTAAGCTGGGATGCTAAGCAAACACGAAGAAATTTTAAAGCCTGCTTTCTGTAAAAAGAATCCATGCCATCATCTTTATGTATAACAGCTGCTACAGCTAGATTTATGCATTTGTCCAATGGAACTAAAAAGGGAGTTGAGGGCTCAAATGTAAGAATCAGGCGAAGTCCATGGTCTGGGTTCTCCTTACATTCTAGTGCTAGGGGCTCTTTGAGAAAACGTCTATTACGACCACCTAATTTGCCAAGGAGTTGCAATGCTTTCCCACCCCAAGGATAGGGTGCAGGCCTCAAATGAGACCATAGAGCTAAAATCACCTCCGACATCACATTAGCCATACTGGGCTCCAGGAAATCTGGATTTAAACTATCAACCCAAAACTCAAGAGTTCTTAAACCTAAGCTAACAAGGTCATCACTTCCTTTAAGACACAATACAAGAGATTTCATTAGCCGGGGGAGGTGAGGTAACAAGGAGCTTAAGCGTGCAGGCAACGTTAAGCAAAGCTCCAACAAAAGGTCCTTCATGTCTTCAGCAGTTGGACCTTCAAGCATTGTCAGAAGCATATTTAGGCAAGGTTGCAGCATAGGAATTAAGTCTCGCAATAGAAGCTCAATTTTGCATCCAGCAAGCGCTCTAAACATTGTACGAAGAAGTTGCAGATATCCAAGAGGCTTCTCAACTTCAGTAGCATTTTTCATGCAAACTTCCATTATTACAGGCACATGAGGCTGCAAAATACGTTCAGAATCTGCAGGTGCTTTTGCTACAGCCCCAAATATAAACCTAAATAGATGCAAAACCAGTTTGGCTGGAGGTGTATCTGGATGCTTCAAAGCATCAAGTTTGCTGCTTACAAGAAAATTAACCAAAACATCTGCAAATGGACGGTTAACCTTGGGAGTTTGCAGAAGAGTAGAAAATATATGAACTAGTTGATTGTTAGAAATCATGCATTCAAAAAGCTCTGGCATGCACAACGAGAACATGTCCATAAGATCTCGCGGCTCCATAATTGCCAAAATTTGAGAAAATAGTTGAAGCATTTCCTTCTCCTCATCTTTCTCCTTGAAGAGCGTTAAGCAGTGTACACCACTTTTTAAAACAGCAGAAGCTTTCCACACCTGCCAAAATTAGAGCCAGAAGATTTAAACATTCCTAGAACCCCACCTTAGATCTAATTATCTTAGTATAATACCTCATCTTCTCTTAATCCTTTGAATGCTTGAGGAGATGGCAGGTTTGATGTTGGTGAGACAAGAACTTGTGGGTGTGTTCCATGAGTAGAAGACGAAACCTAAACAGTTGAAAATAATGGTATCAGATAATACAATTCCACTTAGTTAAGTGCTGTTATCCCACATCTATTAAGTATTGAGTTTCCTAGGGTCTTATAAGAGTTGGTCCATTTAGTCTATCACCACCAATTGGTTTTAAGTTGAATGCTTAACATGGTATCAAACCAAGAAGTGTTTTGTGTTCCATGCCTAACCCCATATGAGGTTGACGACCCCCCAGTGAGGTTACCCATGTGTAGGCCCTTGTTGAGCTACACATGAGAGGAGTTTTAAGTGGCGTTATCCCACCACAATTAAGTAAAGGATTTCCTATGGTCGTATATTAAAGTTGGCTCCTCCACCTATTACCAATTGGTTTTAAGTTGGATGCTTAATAAACATTTTAGGAAAATGAGAAATTGAAAAGAAAAAGGAAATGAGAAATAGAACCTGTGAGCGAGGCAAATGATTATGTGTGATACTCCATATGATGGTCTTCATTCCTATAAATGCATCCAGCCATGGATTAGAGAGTATTACTTTTTTGGATAGGAAGCAGAGCAAGTTATGAACAAACTTGAGAGAAGATGTATGTTAGCAAAGTAGCATCATATCCTCTAGAAACTTGGCAAAATAACCTTCTTACACCACATGAAAACTAAAGTAGATAACCTACCCACAACCAAGGTCTTAATTAGATTTTTACAGTCACCCACTTCCTTAGAATGCTCCACAGGCACTTGCAAATTCAGAACTGCCTGCAAGAAACACAGGCATCAAGATCAAAAGAATCAAAGAGAAATGCCAAGATGGCAAAACAAAAGATCAGTGTCATCCATAGTTAAACATTAATCTAAATCATTAAAATGTAGATATGTAATACCATGTCACAATAATTTCCCCAGCTTATCCACCCTTTAGGCAAATTTTTGAAAAGGGAGATGGCATTGGAGTATGCAAGATTAGCCCCTTCAGAGTCATTTAACTTTGACAAGAAGTCCCCCTTAATGCGAAAAATTTCTGCCTTGTGTTTCACAGGAAAATATTCAAGATTCGTGCTGTTGATCAAATTAAGGCCACTAGTAAGTTCTCCCTTCATTTCAAGGTATGCCTTTGCCTGTTCTGTAATCTTAACAAAGGCCTCCTGCACAAAAATAAGGAACTTTCAACCAATGGTATCTCCATCTTAAAATTAAAAAAAAAATTAATTAGGTACACAAAAATCAAAACAGACAAAAGAAAAAGAGCAATACAATGCTCAGCAGTTGCCAAATCATTAGCAAGTATCAGGTACTTTATGCTCATTCAGGATAAAGATGCTAATCAAAATCATAAAAGCAGGATCAAAAAATCAAATTTGGATGGCTTCGAAAAACATAAGGCCTTTAATAAATTAGCAGCTAATACAAAGAAAAGATGCCATGATATTTGGTACCTAAACAAGACCAAAAAAAGATGTCAAGTCAATTGATGCGAAGACATGTCAATATGATATCAGGATATTTAGTACCTGGACTTCCATGGTTGAATGTCCATACATCTTTTCAAGTATTGTTACACATACGTCATACAGCCATTGCTTACGAGCAATTCGGGCAAGCTTATTAACATTCCATGCCTTATCACGGAAACCGAGATGATGAAGTTGTGGGTTTGTGAACGCATCTATAACAGCATTATACATTTCATTCCTCCATTGAAGCAAATCATACCAGATGGACATATTATCCCATTTATTTGGAGTTCTTAGTCTCCAAGTCTCAAGAATATCCTTGAGATCAGCGTAAAGATTTCCATGCACACCAGACACAGAATTTCCAGAAAGTTTGCTCCCATTGGCGATGTCCACAAGAATGCGGGCAGATTCTTGAACTTCAACTAATTGCTGAAACTGCTGCAGAAGAGGAACCCTAGCATGCACAGACATTTCTGGCAATTGCCACCACTGTTCTAAAGCAAGATCAACACCCTTTCTAACTATGTTTTCTGCATCCCCTACACCATTTGTATTTTTATCATGGAGGGCAAAAAAGGCTTGAACGAGACGGAGTTTTGGTGTCTCTTCTACTTGAGCTTTAGGGATTACATGATCCTTCATATATGCCCAATCAGGTAACTTCCAAAGGCTATCAAGCAGAATTTCATAATTCTCAATATTCTTTCCAAATTCCACCAATGCATCCCACTGACTAAGTTGACTGGCACAGGAAAGCCATTGTTCTTCCCAAAGACACATTTCAGCTTTAGGTACAGTGTTGTTATATGTGCCTTGAGTCGCCTTAACCATTGCTTGGTAAAAGAGGCTTTGAGCACGCTGCCAATAACCGTGCTGAACAAGTGAAAGCCCAGCTTTGGTTTCTGCAGTGACTGACCTTTTCTTCCATAATCCACACCTCATATCTTCTTCATTCAGCAAACGATAGAGCTCAGCCAGAGATTCTGAGCACTTTGTATCATTCATGAATAACATGACATGACTTTCCAGAAGAGCTAGTGCAATATGCCATGCGTTATATGTTTTTCCTATATATTTAATGAGTTCGCTGGGCATTCTAGGCTGAGGGTGGCTCAGTTGAAGCCCTTCCAATAGAGCTTGCACAACGTTTGGTCTGCTGGCTTGTTGCTTTTTATGATAATCTTTTGATAGGAGACTTATCATTGGTTTAGCTAGAGCAACCTGTTCTTCTTTGTGTAAGGTAACCCAGACAATAGGAAAAACCAACACCCACAGATGGAATGCAACATTAGAATCTGCGTGAGCAAGCTCCCTCAAGGGAATAACAAGATCAGCAGCCTGGATGAAAGGAAAGTGGTTATCTTAAACGGGATAGCTTATTATCAATAGAAAGTGCAGACATGTTCAGCTTTGACCAACTGCAGTATTTAACCAGTACCAAGGGAATCTGCAATCAATTTTAAGACCAATTGAAGGAATAAACAATTAACACAGTTATGGCATTTATTATTTGACGGTCACTTCTAATCTTGCAAAAGGATATGAGCCAGAAAGAAAACACGGCATATGGCTAAATTACTGCATGCTGTCAATATCTCAAGTATCCAAAAACAACAAAGGGGAAAAATAGAAAAATACAAAAAGAGTAGCATGTAAGAACCTGAAGCTTGCTCATTTCATTCAGAAATTGTACATGTTTAAGAACAAAGCTATCAAGGGTTAAAGGAGCTTCCTCAGAACCCTCTGGAACATCAGCAACCTGATGCTGCATTCCAGATATACTGAGCAAGATGAGTTTATGTGCATATGTCAGACATAAGCATGAACTAACAGATGCAGTTCTAGTTTTTCTTAAATTTAGAGGGTGAAAACCTATAATCATGCCAACTTTGAATTGTTGTAGAATAACACTACAACACATCACGCATAAAACAACTGCAATAATAAGTCAGTGGTGAAGAAACCTAAATAATGTGTCACGAAACAATCAACTATGACCTTTAGTTGCTTCTTCTCAACTCTTGAAGGACTTGCCGATTTTGGCTTCTTTTCTTCAGTGGTGATGGCCTTCCATTTCACACCCAAAATATCCGAAACCTCTTTGAAATCTGCCTCTGGGTTCTCCTTCTTCACCTGAAACAAGAAACACCTAGATTCCAAAATTGAAAAGGAAAATAAAAATATAACTCAAATTCTTTAATATTCAACTTCAGCCCAGTAATCTTTACCTCTTTTCATTGATCTTTCAAAGGTTGGGAAATGGCGAAAGTCTAAACAAGGAACATCAGTAAAGAATCGTCCCAAGATTTGAATCAAGAAAGGGTATCTAAGCAAATCAATAAAAGGGTACCCTTCATTTTCTGCAATTTCTTCAACTCCATATGCAATTTCTCTTGCTCTTTACCTTTGTTCTCGATCTCTTCTTCCTTCATCTTCAACATCTCATCTTTCTCCTTCGGTAAC
This sequence comes from Hibiscus tridactylites, assembly GCA_958450335.1. Classification (NCBI taxonomy): domain Eukaryota; kingdom Viridiplantae; phylum Streptophyta; class Magnoliopsida; order Malvales; family Malvaceae; genus Hibiscus; species Hibiscus tridactylites. The sequence goes on from OY288292.1 coordinate 44,707,741, forward strand.
TCTTCAGTCTTCTCCTTCTCAATCCTCAATTTCGTAAGCATATCTTGCTTCACTTTGGCGGTGGTCGCCTTTCCTTTCTTGGGAAAAGTTTGAGAGTTCTCTTTGAAGAATTGAGGAACGCTGATTTTAAAGAACCCATCAACAAACAAGCCGTAATAAGTGGGCTTTTAAAGAGGGCGCGGGAGAGCAACGGTCTAATTTTCAGATTATAAAATAAGATGATCGTTCAATGGCCATAGAAAGACGATCGAATTTATGCTTCGTTTCTTTTCCAAGTAATGGAGGTTAATTAAACAAACACAAATAATGGAATTAATATCAAATTGAAATTGAATTTTAAAATAAAATTTGAATCTAACACGTATTTTTACTTTTTGAACTTATTCAACCTTAAGTATATTAATTTAATCAAATGTTGATGGTAAAATGGTTTTTAAGCCCCTCTTAATTTCAAAATTGAACAATTTAATCTTTTAAAAGATATTTTAATCTTTATGAAATTTGAAATACGAACAACTAAAGACAACCAATCACAATATTAACATTTTCATTAATTTTATATAATTTTAATTAGTATAATAACAAATATGATCTTCAAATTTATATATTGTGTAAATTTAATCTCTCTTTTTTTAAAATCGCGGAATGTATGCGGAACATTTACATAATATATAAATTAAATATTTAAGAACGTATACTTTAAAGAAATAAATTTGTTTTTACATTAAACCCATTTGTGTACATTCACAATTGAGGAAAACATATTAGGGTGGATAAAAATCAAAATGGTTTGGAAAATGATTTCTTATTCTATTAGAATAAAAATTAGAGTAAAGTACATAAATAATAAATGGACTTTGTTTAAAAATTCAAAACGATAACTAAATTTTCAAAAATTATAAAATGATAATTAAACGGTAATGAGGGTTGTGTGTATTTTGTGTATGTAGTGGTGAAGGTGAGTAGAGTTGTTGGCCGTGGGATTGGATGGTTAATGGTGGTTGACCAGTGAGAGTAAGGCCGGCAAAGGGTGAGTGTCCGGTGAGGGTAACGCCGGAAAAAGGTGAGTGGTCGGTTAGGGTAAAAGGGTTTGAGTGTTGAGGATTTGGGATTTTATTTTAATTTTTTATTTAATAATAATAATAATAATATATAATTTATTTTTATTTTAAATTATTTTTTTATTTAAGAATAATAAAAATATGTCATGTCATACCCAAATATTAATAAAATAATCCAAAATGATTAAAATAGGTCAAAAAGTAAAGCTTAATGAGTAAATTGAACTTTTTAAAAGTTCAGTGACCAAAATAGGTACTAAATCAAAGTTGATTGATGATTTAAGTATTTTACCCTAGTATTAACTGTCTCATCATTACCTGTTTTCTATTTTGTCCTCTATTGTCCCATGATTCAAGGGAAGCGAGGGAGAAAGAAATGGCAGAGAAATTGAAGGATCTAAGATAAGCTATCCACCGAAGAGAAATTTTCTACAAACAATTGTAATCCCCATATCCAAAACCATTCCCTGACCTCTATTTTACAATTTTTTTTCCTTTTTTGATTTTCATTATGTTTGAAGTTGAATTCTTCAGTCGTTTCCTTTTCTTTGAGTCGGTATAATGGTTTATTAACACCCAATTTGGTTATTCTTATTGTTTTGTTTTCTGAAGATAAATTAAAAAGCTTTGAAAAAAATGAGTATTAATGCAAAGGGCATTCAACTTTTTCTCTGGAGAACTATTAGATTTTCTGGAAGTTGTTGCTATGGATTTGTAAGAAGATTCCCAGATATTTCTGGGTTTTTTATATTTGTTCTCGTTTTGTACATATTTTCCCCATATGTTTGCTTATATTTTATGTACTCTTCCCCTATCGTTGTCTTCTCTGCCGTTTATATCCGATTTTATTTGAAAACCAAATATCCTGAATCCCATAGGTTAAAGAAACAAGGCAGTGGTGAAAGATTATCCACAGATGGCAAACTTTTAAACACATCAAACGGGCCTTCATTACGACCCCAGAAAAGTGTTCGACGAAATGCTCGAATGGAGGTTGTAGAATGGGATGGAAAATATAGAGAGGAAAAAGACGTTCTTTTTGTGAGAAGTAGTACATCTGATAGTCTGTCTAGTAAAACTAATTTCTTGGAAGAAGGCTCGAAGCTTATATTCGATAAGGTAGGAAGTTCTAGTGTGGAACATGGGGACGGTTCCCCCCAGGATGAAACTGGGACTGATCGAGCACTCGGTGATCCGAATACCATCTTTGCTAATGAGACATCGAAACCTCGTAGGGTGTCGGATGATACCTTTCAAGGGTCGTTAAGAACAAGTCCCGGAGATGGTGGTGGTGAGCTAGTGGTAAAAAACCCAGATGAAGCTTGTGAAGCAAGGAATAAGGCTACGGAGCATGATCATAAGAATTATATGGATCTTGGGTTAACCGAGTTGGAAAGAAACAAAAGGCTGCAAAGTTTAATTGCAAAACGTAGAGCAAAAAAGTTGTTTAGAATGGCTATTGAGAAAACCTTGATGGGCATCCATAATGTTCCTCCTGGTCAACTTGCTTCGGTCTTGATTGCAAAAAACAACAATGGTGGTGTTTCGAGTAATCTTGATGAAGATGAATTACCAATGCATGGTTCAGCCCCTTCCTTGTTGTTGCCTAAATGGAATTCATTTGACCTACCTTATGATCCACAAGAAGAAAAACCAAACCTTACAGCAGATAGTTTTCAACAAGAGTTTAACCTGTGTTATAGTGATGAGAAAAGGCTTGTTGAAGGAAAGTCGGGTAAGCTCAAGCGATCCTTGTTTTATCTTTTCCTGTTAATTTAGGCTGTAGAAATGTTTTTCTATTCATAGTTTCTTATGACAGATTGTTTCAAAGCTTTGAGGTACATAATCAAATTATTTAAGTCATTATTTTGTGGAAACCATTTGTAAATAGCAGAAATACTTTCCTCAAGACCCTGCCTAAAACTGTGCAAGAAAAAAAAACACATAAGAAAAAACTTTTTAGATGGGACATAAGGGGAATAAAAATATTCAAGACGATAAGTTGATCGTCCAATTAAACTCCATAGCCTTTGAAACAATAATATCTTTCAGTATGTAGTTATTTAATCAATGGAATTACTCCAAATATAATATAGAAGTTTTATCATCATTATCTTGTTATTTTCTTTTATGTCTGCTGTTATCTAATGGAATAATTTAACATTTTACCTTTTTATCAGATAAAGTAGGTCACCACCGGCTTAATTCCTCTGGTATAGAAAATGATATAGATATTGTTGAGCTAGAAGAACCAAATCACAATGAGGCGATAAACTTATCCGAAGCAAAAAAGGAACTGATTATAGAAAGCCTAAACAGTAGGACTGAAATAGAAGAGAAGATGGAAAAGCCTCGTGATCTAGAGCCAGGATTAGATAGCGGAAGTGAAGTCAGAATGGAGACAGATTCGATTAAAAACAATGATTCCTGCTACTCATCTTCATCCGAAAACACAGAACTGGTCTTGGATCAAACAATTAAAGCTTCCAGGATAAGTAATGATCATGTGCAAAGGGCCCTTAAACTTGCAATTCCTCCTAAGGGGAGAGCTACGAACGGACTTTCCTTTGATTCCAGCCCATTGCCATCTGAAAGGCGCAGGGCAGAATTTAATTCATTTTACAGTAGGCGACAGTGCCATACCCCAACCTTTTCCATAGCTTCTGATTTGCAAGTTGAAGTCTCAGAAGTCGGTTCACCTCCATTAACGACTGATGGAACAGTTTCATCTGTTGATGGTGATTCAGTTATATATGATGGGGATGTTGACAGGGATATCAATTCTGAAAGTGAACAACTGTGTGGAGGTCCATTTAACCTGGCAAGAGAAGAGGCGAACCGAGAAAGACTAATAGAATTAGATGATATTATTGAAGAGGAATCTGTTGAAGTTGCTTCAATCTCTCCATCAAAACATGAAGCCAAGAAAAAGTTGAATAGCACAAGTTCATTATCTTCGAGAATAGATATAACAGAGAATGGTGCATGCAATGCAACATATATAAACTGTGAAGCTCATCAAGTTTCCAGCAAATGTAGACATGGTGATTTAGAAACATCATATGAGGTTAAAAGTACCATAGAATCTGGAAAAGAAGTAGAGGAAAGCCAACCTTCAAAGTATACTGAAGAAGAAACTCGAACCTTAACGGAGCATAACACTAGAGATGCACCAAAAGCAGTTCGAAGCAGAGGCAATTTAAAATCTGTTCCAGCTACTATAGTTGATCAAGATGCATCGGAGAACAATATATTGGAACAAAGATTACATAATTCTATTTCAAGGGCTCTAAACCGAAGATTGATGCTTGAAAAAGTTTCCGTCAGCTCATTTTTATCTCCAAGGTCTGTGTTACCACAAAATGTCCTAGCAGGCCCAACTCCTATGTCAGGAGTTGGGCGACGAATGAAACGGAGTCTGTCACAGTTTGTTAGAGAAGATATAGTAAGAAGCAATTTTGCATATGAACAAGCACGTGAAAATTTAACCGCATACATGCCCTACATTGCTCATGAATGGGTTGATAATTCAGTAAATCAATTAACCCGTAATCGCAGTCTTGGAACATTGGAGGTCAGTATCAGAGTGTCAACATTTCATCTTCAGCTTTTAATACATTTAACGAATCTTGAGATCATAAATAATGTTTGAGGCACATGAATACAAGTATAGAAACAAGTTTGTAGGAATGGAGAACATGTTGCTTCACTTTCTGAGTACCTTTGCCATTTTCTTTTGTGCCTACCCTTTCCATTGTCACTCACTTGGACCCGGGTTTGAGTGATAATCATAAATCACTTCTTCCAGCATGTTTTGACTAACATATTCACTTAATATTGAAGAAAGATTGAATAATTTAATATGACATTAGAATTGATCCATTGAAATCAGATTATCCTAAAACTATGGTAAGAGAAGAGATAATTTCCGGTCCTTAAATTTTGGAAATAGATCTGTATGATTTCTTTACTCAGTTGGCACTTAATTACAACAACAGTAGCGTACTTTTATTCCTGATTTGGTAGTAATTTATGTTTCTAATTTATTGACTTATTGTTTCTAATTTATGCTTCTTATTCATGAAATGTCCTTGCAGCATATTTTCATTACAAATGAAAATTTTACACCAACTAGCTAGGCTGTAAACTGATGAAGTAATAACTGCATTCCTTGTTAAACTGTAGATGGGTCCAAGGAACATCATCGAGGAAGGAAACATTCTCGTAAATATCAATAATTCAGTAGGCATTGAGAAGGAAAAAGCGAAGAAGTTGACAGATAATGAAGGTGAATCCCTATTCTCAATCAGACCGGAAGACACCAGCGGGTCTGAAAAATCAAATGAACAAGAAGCTGATATGAATGAGACGGAAACAATTGAAAGTGATTATACAAGAATTGTTGGAAGTGCAAAAATAAAAGAGACAGCTGATGAAGGTGAATCCCTACTCTTAATCAGACCGGAAGACATCAGCGAGCCCGAAAAATCAAATGAACAAGAAGCTGATATGAATGAAACAGAAACAATTGAAACTGATTATACAAGCATTGTTGAAAGTGCAAAAGAACGAGAGGTAATACATTAGTATAAAGTGAAACATTCATATTTTTACTTAATCTCGGGTTCTTAGAAGACAGAACAAAGGAAAAAAGAACACCAATTTAAAAATACCAAATAACTGCGAACTATTAAATATTTTTTCCTCCGAAAGACCAAATAAAGAATGAGAATCAGATATTCTCCTATTTGCTAAATCGTTGAAGAGTTGCTTCCTTAGTACTTCTAATCTATGTTACTTGGACTTGAAAGTGAGTGACAAATACAAGTGTGCATGTTTTTTTTGCATATATTTGGAGGTTAATGCTCCTATGCTCATATCTGAATATAAGTCTAGCATCGAATACAGGTACCGTAGAAAAAAATGAAAAGCTCGGGTAGTATAGATTCTAATTATGTATTGCCTAAAATTAATTTCCTTCATATATGCTTCCTGGAACCTTCCACAGAATTCTGCAGCTGAAGTTGATCGTATTTGCAAGGCTAATGATCCCGTAGTTGATAATGCAACGAACAAAGAGATGAAAAATGATGTTCTTGAAAGTGAAGGTGCACTCCAAATATTAGTTAAACTAGAGGCTGTCATTGAATCATCAAATACCGCCGGGGAAACTAGTGCAGGTTCTGTTGAATATACTGAGGACGAATCCAGAAGATTAGCCGAATCTGAAGCCAATTCTAGCCAATCAACTTCAGCAGGAGAAACTAATAGCTTGAATAACATTAAGACTGGTCAAGAAGGTGACATGGATGCATCAGAATCAGGGGAGGATGATCTCGAGGTCATTAAAAGCATCCTAAATGTTGATAGCATTACAAATGGTATATCTATCGACCATGACATTACCGTCAAAGTATCAAAGCTAATAGAATCTGAGGTCAAGGCTGCCAAAATGATTAAATATGACACTGGAATTGATCCATCAAAATCAGAGAAGGATAATGCTAAATCAGATGATACTGAAACTCTGGTAAGAGAAGAGGCAATCCCAATGCTTAATTTGGCAAAAGATTCTCATACTTATTGTTTACCTCAGTTGGCACTGAATTACAACAAAACAGAATCTTTTCAGTTTTTGATTTAGCCTTAATTTCTAACAGAGGTTATTGACTTATCGTTTATGTCTCTGATTCATGAAATACCCCTACCACATCCTTTTTTTAACAAATGAAAATTTTAAATCGACTAGCTATGCTGTACACTGGTGAAGTACTGATCCCGTTGCTTGTTAAATTGTACAGGAACCAACAAATTCTTCAAGGAAGGCCATTAAGGAAGGCAGCATTGTCACAAGTATCAACGATTTAGCAGTCATTGGCATCAGGGGACCTGAAAACTTAAATGAACTGGAAGCTGATGTCAACAAACCAGAAGCAATTGAAAATGATTATACAAGCATTGTTGAAACAGCAAAAGAAAGAGAGGTAATGCAATTAGTATAAAGTACAGCTTTCATATTTTTAATCAAACCCGGTTTTTGAGAAGACAAAGAAACAAAAGAAAATAAGATGTTATCCTATGTGCTCCTTCACTGAAGATCTGTTTCTTTAATGTTTAATCTATATTAATCAGACTCGGAACTAAATGTCAGATACAAGTATGTAGGTATGTATGTACCCCCGTATCCATATCTGAATGTGATGTGAAATGAAGAGTTTGGATAACATATCTTCTAATTATGTTGCTTATTAAATTTATCACATGTGCTTCCCTTTGCTGTTTTGAAAATTTTCATACCTACTCAATGGCCATGCAAGTTATGTTTCGGATCCATCCTTTACTGACATTGAGCTGGAACCTTTCTCAGAATTCTGCAGCTGAAGTTGATCTTATTTGCAAGCCTAATGAGTCAGTAGCTGATAATGTAACAAACAAAGAGATCAAAAACGTTGTTCTTGAACGTGAAGGTGCACTCCAAATATTAGATAAACTAGAGTCTTTCATGGAACCATCAAATACCACTGGGAAAACTAGTGAAGGATCTGTTGAAGATACTGAACACACATCCAAAAGATTAGCTGAAGCTGAAGCTAATTCTGGGCTATCAACTTCAGCAGGAGAGACTAACAGCTTGAATAACATTAAAAATGGTCAAGAGATACAAAATATGAGTCATCAAGAAGATATGAAGGATGCATCACAATCAGGGGAAGGTAATCTCGACGCCATTGATAGTGTTCCAAATGTTGATAACATTACACATGGTGCATCTATCGGCCAGAACATTGCTGTAAAAGCATCAAAACCAACAGAATCTGAATTCAAGGCTACCGAAACTGATGAAAAAGATAGCAATGCAGTGGCAACATAAGGCAATACACAATATTGACACGTATAGAAACCATCAGTGGAGGCGAACCGCTATGCTGAGCAACTTTTCACCATAAGCCGAAACTCTTTTATCTTTGAATCAATCCATCAATCATCTACGGTAAATATTGAACATCTTCATTTTAACAATATGCTAGGAATAGGATACATAAGATAGAACCGCTAAATAGTCAAATTAAAATGGCCCTATATTTAGCTTGACCGGAGAGCTTGAAGATTAGTTATTTTAGTTCTATTTGCTTGTAGTTCTTCCATTTTCACCTTAAACTGTGAAGTTTGATGTTCTTTTTGTATATATTGATGAAAAGTTAATATTCTTGAACAATATGGTTTACTTTTTACATTTACCATTTATGATGAAAGTTATTACAATTCGTTAACATTAGGGTAAAACAAAGCTTGATTACATATAAACGATTCGTGAGCATGGTATTATGGCAATTAAACAGATGGAAGCAAACATCGGTGGCAGACCATTCACGTGATCCTAAGATGCCCCTAAGTACATTGTTGTGTTCTAATTTATTTCACTTGAAACAGCAGTCTTGTAAGGTTTGATTGCATTGGTTAATGTTAGCGAGATATGTGCATCTGCAGCCTTTTTACCTTAATAGAATTGTAGCATTGAAACACCAAAAGTTTCAAGTCTGTCCTGCTCCAGTGAAGCAGCATACAAATACTTAGGGTGGAGTTGGGGGTGAACCCTCACCGACCCGCCCTAGTATAGTTACAAAAATGCCCTTATTCCTTTCTCAGTTCAGTCATTTCATCTTCAGTTCTTTAGCTGCTGCAAAACTATAAAATTTATCTGCTTATTACTCCACTGTAGCGTAAACTTTATGCAATTTTTCCATGACACTATTGGTCTGCAGGTGGGAAGTTTACATTTGTAGCTTCACTCTGCTGTTGCTTTCACTCAGTTTTTGGCTTTAATGTGTTTTCTGTCCACCACTCTGTTGCTTTCAAAGTTGTAGATTGTACAAGCTGATAATGGTGGATGATGTTTTCCGATGTTTCGTAACAATAGGAAAGTTCGATTCTTAATTACATGTAGGCTTTATGATTCATGTCATTTAATTTCCTTTAGGCATCACATGTTATGCTTTCTCTTATGTTCTTTCATCTTGCCAAGGTCCCTAATCTTATTGATCTAATATCATCCAATAGTTTAAAGGTGGATATCCTTTATATTCAATACATAGCCATTAATGGGATATATCAATTCTTTCATATTCATAGTCTACTCGAATTTAGCTAGCCACTAAATCATAATTTGCAGGATTTTTTTGGTTAATTTACTGATTGCATTGAGAAGAAATGCCTACATCTGCATTCTTTGGAGCTCAGTGATTATGTCTCAAGATTCTTTTCTTTCTTCTATTTATTTGATCGGTGAAAAGGCACATTTTACATTGTGATTCTTGATGGAAGAAAGGTTTGATTCATTTGTTAGGATGTACTTTTGACAATAAATTTAAAGAGAAAAAAATACTCCCTTTGTGGTTTTAATAACGGAATCGAAGTTAGCTCGGTGGGCCGGAGCGGAGGTCTTTCGTTAGCTTGGAAAGACTCGATTTCAATTACTTTGCGGTCCTTCTCGGTTCGACACATAGATGTGATTATCAATGATGATGGTGAAGGCAATTGCTGGCGGTGTACTGGCTTCTATGGTGCCCCGGAAGAACACCTTCGAGAGGCATCTTGGGATTTACTCCGTCTCCTTAATGATAGCCCGGAGGTCCCATGGTTGGTGATGGGCGACTTCAATGAAATAATGTACACCAATGAGAAGCAGGGAGGGCTGCGCCGTAGCGAAAGACAAATGGCCAAATTTCGTGAAGTTCTCCTTGATTGTTCCTTATCCGATATTGGCTATTCAGGGAGTTGGTATACTTGGGAAAGGGGTCGGACACAGGCCAACAATATTCGTGAGCGACTCGACCGAGGTGCAGGCAACGGGGTTTGGTGGGACCTATTTCCTAACTTTACTCTTAATCACATGACCCATACCATCTCCGATCATTGTTCGTTGTTACTGGACACTACTGGGGCGTTAAGGCTCGCTCGAAATTGGCCCTGCAAGTTTGAGGCATGTTGGCTGGCTGAAGATTCTTGTGAGCCGGAGGTGCTGAAACTCTGGATGAGTCACAAGGGTCAATTTCAGATCGTCTCAACCATGTCTGCCGGGGATTAAATAATTGGTTCCGTGAGATTCGCCTGTTGAAATCCATCACGGTGGCTGACTTGCGAAAGAGGTTGGAGCAGTTATGGAGTATAGATCCTTCGGATGAAGTCCTTGGAGAAATTATAGAAACGAAGCTCTCCCTCAATCTGGAAGCCGATAAAGACGAGGTGTACTGGGAACAGAGGGCACGTGCAAATTGGTTGCGAAATGGAGACCGTAACACGGCTTTTTTCCACCGTTTTGCTTCGGGAAGGCGTCGGAAAAATAAAATTAATCAGATTGTTAATTCTTCGGGTGCTACCATTTCCGATAATGAAGGTATCCTCCTCACCGCCTCTGAATACTTCCAAAATTTATTTACTTCGCAAGGTTGTAATAATATGGAGGCTATTTTAAATGGCGTTCGAGAATGTATTACTGATTCTATGAATGATTCCTTAAATAAGCCTTATTCTTATGAGGAGGTCTGTACCGCAGTGAAATCAATGGACCCTCTAAAAGCCTCTGGTATAGACGGGTTGGGTGCCATTTTCTATCAGAAATTTTGGCATATCATAGGAAGGGAGGTAGCCGGTTACTGTATATCTCTGGCTAGTGGAAATGCTGACTTCCAGGAGGTAAATGAGACCTGCATAGTACTAATCCCGAAGGTGAAGGACCCATCCACTATGACCCAGTTCAGGCCCATTAGTTTGTGCAATGTTTTGTACAAAATTGCCTCGAAAATGCTAGCTAATCGGTTTAAAAGCTGCTTGGATGTTTGTATCAACGAGGCCCAATGTGCCTTTGTGCCGGGTAGGCTTATCACGGACAATATTTTAATAGCCTATGAAATGCTACACTCTTTTAAAAACAGAAGAGTTGGGTCGGTGGGCCAATTTGCTTTAAAGTTGGATATGAGCAAAGCATACGATAGGGTGGAATGGCAATTTTTGGAATCCATGATGCTGAAGTTGGGTTTCAATTCTTCTTGGGTTTCTATAATCATGAATTGTGTTCGAACGGTGTCTTATTCTATCTGTATTAATGGGTTCTCTAGTAACATTTTCTCTCCTAGCCGTGGGCTTCGACAAGGAGACCCGCTTAGCCCCTATCTCTTTTTGATCTGTAGTGAGGGTTTATCCACCCTTCTTAACTTAGCTCATTCAGCTGGGAACTTTACTGGTGCAAGAATCAATAGGTACGCCCCGGTCCTGACCCATTTACTTTTTGCGGATGACTCTCTAATGTTCAGTGAAGCTTCTGCTGCTAGTGCCAATTTTATCAAAGATATGTTATCCACCTATGCTGAGGCGACGGGTCAGCTTATTAATTATGACAAATCAGGGGCTTTTTTCAGTTCCAATGTTGCTGACTCTATACGAGAGGAGATCTGCGGTATTTTGGGTGTAACCAGATCCGATAACCCAGAGAAATACTTGGGCCTCCCAGCATTAGTAGGACGGAATAAAATGGGTGTTTTCAAGGACTTCAAAGACAAGTTTGAGAAGAAGAAGTCGAATTGGTGCATTCGAGGCCTTTCGATGGGGGGTCGTGAGGTTTTTATTAAATCAGTACTCCAGTCTATCCCAACTTATGCCATGTCATGCTTCCTTCTTCCAAGAACGTTATGTAGTCAGTTAGAAGGCTCTATGGCCCAGTTCTGGTGGCATAAGGGCCCAAGGAGACGGGGTATCCACTGGTGTTCTTGGAATTCTTTATGCCTTTCGAAAGAAGAGGGGGGAATGGGTTTTAAAGATCTTGGTAAATTTAACATTGCCTTGCTAGCTAAGCAAGGCTGGAGATTTCTACAGAACCCTGGTTCTCTCCCTGCCAGGATTTTTCGAGCTAAATATTTCCCTAACTCGAATTTCATGAATTCGAGTCTAGGGTCCAACCCGTCTCTAATTTGGAGATCTATCTGGAGTGCTAAAGGGCTCCTTAAGTCTGGGCTTAAATGGAGAATGGGTTCGGGCCTTAACATCTCTATATGGGATGACTTTTGGTTACCGAACTATCCGAACAAGAAGATTCAGACTCCGAGAGTTGCTTCGCTGCAGACTGTCAACCAGTTGATGGTAGATGACTCTATTGAATGGAACGCTCCTCTGATCAACGCATCCTTCCTCCCTGAAGACCGTGACGCCATTCTATCAATTAAGCTACCTTTAGTCCCCCAGATGGACCATCTGGTGTGGAGTGGGGATAAAGGTGGTGTTTATTCAGCCCATTCTGGGTACCGGATGCTACAAGGTACCTCTACTACGAACAATTTGCTTAGTGGTTTTTATAAAAAATTATGGAGTCTAAAATGCCCGTCTAAAGTCCGAATTGCTTTATGGAAGTGTAGCCGTAATTTAATCCCTACTATGAGCAATCTTTACTACAGGAGGGTCTCAAATGTTCCTATCTGCCCTAAGTGCAACCAGTTTCAGGAGTCAGTTATGCATTTTAGTAGGGACTGTTTCTACGCAGTTAATATATGGTCTACTCTTAATGTCAATTGGCCAGCTGATATTGAACAAGCAAGTTTTCTAGAATGGCTTTACTGGTTATTCAACAATATCAAGCATCTGAGTAATGAGGTGATTGCCTATGTGATTTGGGCTTTATGGCATTCAAGAAATAAATGGGTACACGAAAAAATCTGGCAACGGACCGATGATTTGATTACCTTTGTCCGCGGCTACGATTATGAGATCCGTTTGTTCGGGGTCAAGCTCTCCCACCCAAATACCAGTGGGCTGGTTACATGGTCTCGCCCCCCAACCGACTGGGTTAAGGTAAACACCGACGCAAGTTTCCTTCAAGATTCTTCGAACTCCTTCACGGGGATGGTGGTCAGAGATGAAACGGGGGGCATCCAGGGAGCGGCACACAGAGTTGTCTCCTCCTCCCCTTCATCTTTTCTCACGGAGGCTATGGCCGTTCTGCATGGGCTCCTTTTCGCGAACGACTTGGGCTTCCGAAAGATTATCCTCGAAAGTGATTCAAGAACGGTTATTCAGAAGGTTTCCTCAACAGAAGAAGATTTATCAGAGATTCGGCCGATTACCTAGTCTATTAAAGCTCTGGCGAAGGGATTTGAGTCTTGCATGTTCCAATTTGTCCCCCGGGAAGGCAATCGGACGGCTCACGCTTTGGCTTAGGTGGCTCGATCTGTGGGCGAAGACCGGTTCTGGATAGAGGACGCTCCGGCAGAGGTTTTAGTGGCGGCGGATACGGATCGGAGACTGTCGGAGCCGCCCTGAGCTTCGTCGGATATGTGGATTGTGCGGAGTATTGGGGATTTCTCAGATTTTTACCCCTTTATTTTTCTCTCTCCCCCCCCCCCCCCTCTTTTTTGCCTTATCAGCAACGCGTGGAGAGACGAACCGACTGGCCTCTCACATTATGTCTTTTCTCTTCTTTGTTTGTTGAACATTTATGGTTTTGTTGTTTTTTAAGTTTTCAATAAATGTTTGGCCGGTTTATTATCAAAAAAAATATTTTTTATAAAATTTAATTAATTAAAATATTTAAAATAATTATGGTCAAAGTTAAAAAAATTGACCATAAAAAATCAACACTGGACATATTGAATGAAATAGAAGGAGTAGTTTTTTTTTGTTGGTAGCCCATTAAATTCTTTTTAGAAATTGTACTTCAAAATTCTGTGCAGAACAGTACTTATAAGATAAGTTTTTATATCAAAATTCAAACTCATACAAAATGAAACGATGTGATATATTTAACTGTTAGGCAATTTAGTAGATACTAGTAATTATAAGATATTAGTGTTCAATGATACTTATTTTTGGTGCATATAAAATATTTGAGCTGGTCCTATTCACGCAATGGCAAAATGAAATGAGGCCCGGGGAGCCTTGTTACTTGAAAAAATATTATTAGATCTTTTAATATTTTTAAAAATATCACTAGAAAAAACTTTATATGTAACTCAAATTGTCATAAATAAAGATATCAAAAATATCTTAACTGAAATATATATATTAATTTAATATTTTTTATTGATTTTTTATTTCAATATTATCTTTTTTTTAAAGTTATTTCTCAATATATTCTCTTTTTATAGGTTTTAAAATATATTTTTATAATACTTTTAAATAAGAAAATATAAAGAAAACTACATCTGCGGTGAAACTAAACTCTCTTCTTTTTCTTTCTTTTGTATGGATGAAAAACTGAAAATATTTATAAAAAAATCCACATGATCTTTTTTTGGTCAAAGAAAAAAAAGAATGCCCTCAAATTAAGTGCTATGATTTTTTATTGAATTCACATATAAAAAATCGCTATCCATAAATTAACAATCATCTGGTATAATTATAGATATGTATATTCAACCGTGTAATCGTTATATTTTTAGGTTAATTAAATGAATTGTTAAGGCTAGACGATTACGGTTAACTGAATCGTTATTAAAGTATTTATGTATATATTTTACTCACAAAATGACTACGTAAATCTCGAGATCCTTTTATAATATAATATTTATTAGAGATATGATTTTAATATTCTCAAAAGAAACAATCAACATGTGAAAAAAATTGTAATAAGTTACAGGTTAATCGGTAGTCGAACCGTTAATAACGGTTAAAGCGACTAGGTTACAATTTAATAACCGTTATAACAATTAATCGACTGTTTAGGCTCAACGATATGTTTAACCTACCATGAACACCCCAAGGATCCTTACCCAATATCAAAGGTTCAAATATTGGTGTTGTAAATAGAGAAAATTGGATTGAGATGGTCATCCCACATTGAACCTCTGTAAAATTCGGTCCAGATTAATCAACTAATAAATCGAATATCTAAAAAAATCATTACCCCTAACAGATATCAATTAGTTTAATGATATGAACCCTGTGAAAAATAAACTAAATTAAAAATTTAGAACATCGTCCCATAATAAAAAATATCAACGATCATATAAAAAAATCATTATTCATGTTTAAAATCGGTTGGGTCAAATGAGTCATTTGAACAATAAATAATTCTAATTAAGAGGAATGAGGGGGTGTTGAGTGGTTGAGGTTTAATATTTTGAAAGGAAGACCAAAATATCAAACAAAAATCATCAATCACCTTGTTGAAATACTTTTTTTTTGGAATAGACCTTATTGAAATACTTGTTTTCACTATAGTCTATAATCCATCATTAATGGTCATAATTCTTGCAACATCACATTTAACCATTTTTAGGAAAAATGTTGGTTTTGTTACGTTAAAATTGTGTGGATTACAATGAAAGAGGAAGTTCCAAAATATCAGTGTCCTTCTCAGTTCTCATACACATCTTCCTGCGTCCACTTATCAGATTCAGAGGAAACAAACAAATACTTCAATTCACCTCTTTACCTTTTCTTTCATTTGGACCACAACGGTGATCCAATCATTCCGAATAAAAATATCTAATAAATAGAAACGGCTATTTGATCGAATCAAATTAATTTTTTGTGAGATAATCGGGTTGATGAGTCTTATTTTATAATTTAAATTTATTTGAAATTCTTTCTGGTTTAATTGTGTAGGAAGTCTTTGATTTTTTTTTTAAAAAAAAATTAACTAAACCTCTAAACTTTTTTACAACCAAATTAAATTTTTGAGCCTATAAATTAAATCAATTAATTTTTTTGAACAATTCTAATCATTAAATTTTGACAGTTTTTTTAAATATTTATTTTGATAATAGAAGAAAAATCAATCAAAATCTACTAGGCAAAACAAAGCACTAGTGAGTACAATCATTATACAATAAATATAAAACCTCATCTCGAAGATTAAGAAAGAACCGGGCATCGAAATTATCCAAGAGAAAATTTTTACCATACTATCTGCTACTCTAATGTTCTCAAATATTGCCAGACAATGTTGTTGAAGCAAATATTCTTAAAATATTTACATTTTTTAAAAGAGTATTTTTGTTAAGTTTTTTAAATTTTAGGGCATTTAAAGAGATTTTTAAAATAAAAATTAAAAATTCTAAAACTGTCAAGTGACAATATTGTGATACGATACACTGCACCAACTAATCCAAAATTCATTAGATTTAACACTCAATGTTGGTTAAATAGCTTACTTAATTCAATTTATTAGTTCAAGTGCTTAAATTTAATTAGGTGAAAAAAGTTGAGGGGCCTAATTGATTTGTTTTTAAAGTTTAAGTGCTTTTTACACCCTTAAAACTATTTTGAGCCGAACCTATAAAATTAGAGTCAAGTTAAGTTGTTCGAGTTTCTGTTCACATTTAATTGTAAATAATTACAATATTAAGATAGTAATTTGTTTAAATTTAAACAATTTTCCATATTATATATATATATATATATATATATATATATATATGATTATTCATCATTTTTCATATACGAAATATAAGTTAAGGGACTCCTCCGTCTCCACGTGAACTTGAAAATTGGTCCACTAATTACAATAATTTTTAAACCATTTGAGTCTAATTTATAATTCAAATTTTTTTTATATTTTTTTAAATCGAATCAAATTTATAAAATTACGTCTCAAATATAATTAAAAACTCGAGTTTTCCTAACTACTACTAAATGCACCAGGTAAGCATGCGCTTTTTCATGTTTTTTTTATTATTTATTTTCCGTTTCTCTTTTACCTATAAAAATGGACGCAGGCAGTGAAGGAAGAGTGCTCAGATATTATTAGAGAGCTCTCTCCACTTCTGAGATTCCTAAAAAGATAAGGTCAGATCCTTTTCTACCAGGTTCCCCTTCCCTCTCTCTTTACTCTCTATATTTCTTTTCTTTTGTTTGTTTGGCTGGTGAGAAAAATCAAATCAAATCTAAATAAACTCCTCATTTTCATTTTTCTTTTCTTTTTACTCTTAATCTGTGCATGCATGTTTAATCCAAACGTATTCGATTTAGTTCTAGCTTCTAACCTTGTAATTTTACACGTTTTTCGTTTTGTAATTATTTGTATTCCCTGTTAATGTTATATTTCAATCTGAAAACCAAGGTTCCGGATATACCGAGTTAGTAAGGATTCTGTTGTTTTTCCTTCAAAATTTTGGTACTGTTTTCTGCAATTATGGTAAGTTAATTATTTATAAGCGATTATAGTAAGTGACAGATCAGCGGGGGGATATGGATAAGAACTCTCCTTAAATATTAATGGAAAATGCTCTGTGCTTATTAATTTTGATTGGCGGAAACCGATTTTCCTATTTTAGCTCTGAAGAAATTCAAATTTTGTTTTTATATGGTATATGAAAAGTAACGTTTACTTATAAACAATATTCAAGATTATAAAATTTTCTTTTAGCATTTTAGATTAATATGCGCCCAGCATACTGAAGTGGACCAGGAAACATATATATGTATTTATAATTATAATCTCGTAAAGCTCTAGTGATGAAGTATACATAAAGATCTATGATTTTTGCTGAAATGTATAGTACTTTGTGGAGTTGTTGAATCACATTTAGTTCCATCATGCTGTCCTTTAGAGTATTAGAAACTAGATTAGAATTCTTCTGTTCATCGGATGAAAACTTTGTGAAGTCTGAACTTTGATATGCTATAGATCTTTTATCATTCCTAGTAATTCTGATTTAAAACGGCATTTCTTTTCTTCTGCATTCTTTATATGTAATTGCTGAGTTTATAATTATGTTCGTTGTAGATGTTACGACTGTGGCTAATTGTTTGATGATTGTGTGGTAATAATTTATTGATAACTCACAACATGCTTGGTCAATCCAGATATGGCATCGGTGCATGCTAGCTTCACATCAGTTGTATGCAAGAATGGCAACCATTCTGCTCCAACAAGGTTTCCATGTACAACCTTCTTGCCTGGCTTTGATGTTGGTCGTGTTTCGAATGCTTGTAAGAAGGAATTATGTCCTTCTATGAGTTCAGGTCCTAAAGCCACTTTAACTTTTGATCCTCCAACAACCAATTCGGAGAAAAGCAAACAGGGGAAACATACCATAAATCCTGCATCCCCTGATTTTGTGCCACTTCCATCATTTGAAGAATGTTTCCCAAAGAGCTCAAAGGAATGCAGGTTAATGTGGTTATATATGTAGCTTGTTGGTTCTTTTCCTTTCCCTTTTGCTTGAAAGTATTTTTTAATGCACGATCAATTTTCAGGGAAGTTGTTCACGAACAATCTGGCCATACACTCAAGGTTCCCTTTCGAAGGGTCCATTTGTCTGGAGATGTGCCGCACTTTGACACTTATGACACCAGTGGTCCTCAAAACGTCAATCCACGCATTGGTAGGATGCTCAAGCTTACTTTAATCTTCTTTCTCCTTTTTAAAGGCTTTAATGTTTAATCTATTTAACTTTGTTTTGTTTGACCAACTCCCCTCATTTTTATTCTTAATGAATCTTGATTGTTTGTTTGGGCCTTTTCATTTCTGTGATTATTTTATGTTCCATACCATATGTTGGATCTCTTGATATTGTTAGCTTTATGGTTAAGTTAAATGCTAAGCCTTGTGCTTGACATCTTTGAACAGGACTCCCCAAATTGCGCAAGGACTGGATCGACAGACGGGAAAGGCTGGGTGCACCAAGATACACTCAGATGTACTATGCTAAGCAGGGAATTATTACTGAGGAAATGTTATATTGTGCTACTCGTGAGAAGCTTGACCCAGAATTTGTTAGGTCAGAGGTTGCCCGTGGGAGGGCAATCATTCCTTCCAACAAAAAGCACTTAGAGCTGGAGCCAATGATAGTTGGACGAAACTTTTTGGTCAAAGTAAATGCAAATATTGGAAATTCAGCTGTTGCAAGTTCCATTGAAGAGGAAGTTTACAAGGTCCAATGGGCAACAATGTGGGGTGCTGATACTGTTATGGATCTTTCAACTGGACGCCACATTCATGAAACCCGTGAATGGATCCTGCGTAACTCTGCTGTGCCAGTTGGAACCGTGCCCATCTATCAAGCGCTTGAAAAAGTGAATGGAATTGCTGAAGATCTAACTTGGGAAGTCTTCAGGGATACTCTGATCGAGCAAGCTGAGCAGGGTGTAGATTACTTCACGATCCATGCTGGAGTACTGCTGCGATACATTCCCTTAACTGCAAAGCGCATGACAGGAATCGTTTCTCGCGGAGGATCTATTCATGCAAAATGGTGCTTGGCATACCACAAAGAGAACTTTGCTTATGAGCACTGGGATGACATACTTGATATCTGCAACCAATATGATGTGGCCCTCTCAATTGGGGATGGACTAAGACCTGGATCTATATATGATGCAAATGACACTGCTCAGTTTGCTGAGCTTTTAACCCAAGGGGAACTGACTCGTAGGGCTTGGGAAAAGGATGTACAGGTATCTCATTGCAACTTACACAAGTGCCACTTTTGCATTCTATTTATAAAACGTTCGAAATTACTGCTCAATTTGAAATTGTTGATGTTATTGGCTTTGCTTGGTTTTGATTATCTAATAACATTGCCATTGGTTTTTAAAATGTTGATATCAGGTTATGAATAGTGATCTCTGTTTCTAATGAAAACATTTCATGCAATATCTAGTAATTGGCAATCTCATTTCAGGGACATGTCAGTTGTCAAACCGAAAAGATTGCTTGTTGTTTTCTTAAATAAGTTATACCTTGGGTTATCCTATCACTAAACTTTCATTGTCAATAATCGTTCTTTTAGTTCTGCAAATATTTGTACCTAAATATTTTAAGTTACTTTTCCTTCTTGCTATATGAATTTTTCATTTGTGTGCATTTCAGGTAATGAATGAAGGACCTGGACACATCCCAATGCACAAGATTCCTGAAAATATGCAAAAGCAGCTTGAGTGGTGCAATGAGGCACCTTTCTATACCCTTGGACCTTTGACAACTGATATTGCTCCAGGATATGACCATATCACTTCTGCAATTGGTGCAGCCAATATTGGGGCTCTTGGCACAGCACTTCTTTGTTATGTTACTCCAAAGGAGCACCTTGGGTTACCAAACAGAGATGATGTGAAGGCTGGTGTAATAGCATATAAGATAGCTGCTCATGCTGCCGATTTAGCCAAGGGTCATCCACATGCTCAGGAATGGGACGACACATTAAGCAAGGCAAGATTTGAGTTCCGATGGATGGACCAGTTTGCTTTGTCACTGGACCCCATGACTGCAATGTCCTTCCATGACGAAACCCTGCCATCTGAAGGTGCCAAAGTCGCTCACTTTTGCTCCATGTGTGGACCGAAGTTTTGCTCTATGAAGATAACAGAGGATGTTCGAAAGTACGCTGAGGAGCATGGTTACGGAGATCCGGAGGAAGCCATGCAACGTGGGATGGATGCTATGAGTGCCGAATTCCTGGCTGCTAAGAAAACAGTGAGTGGCGAACAACATGGTGAAGTTGGTGGGGAAATCTACCTGCCAGCCAGTTATGTGAACTCTTCTGAGAGGTGAAAGTAAGTATGGTGGGGTTGTTCTTTGTTATTGAAATTCTAAAAGGTTTATATGTTGCATTGTCTCATTGGTATTTCGTTGCAGGGTTACATGAACAAGGGGGATTGATTCGGAATCCCTGGGAGCCCTGGCGCATTATTATTAGCTCACTAATAACAGTTGTATTTGCAGTCATTTGACTATCATGCTTTAGGTGAGTACCAGTTTGGTTTGTGGAGTAGATCTTAAGACATCTTTGTTATGCTTCGTCTATCGTGAGTCTAAATAATAAAAGGATTTCCCAATATTTCTTTAGCACATTGTATTGTGCTTTATGTTTTTGATGTTGGTATTGACATAAAAACGCACCAGGGGTGCCTGTATCTGCATTTGAGCACTTGGCATTTTGCCAGGATGCTGGCAGATGAGGCTGAGAAAGTCCCTTTGAACCTGAACAGGATAATTCCTGCGTAGGGAGTGTGCATTATTGTTGCTGTTGCTTGAACAGGAATGGAGCTCCCATGGCCTGATGGTTTGGGCTATCTGATTCTCGAGGGCAGGCCCTACTTTTCACTCCAGAATTTGCCTTGTTGGGTAAAACTAATATTGGCATTTTTGCTAAATTTTGGGTCTAATTATAATTTTAAGGATTTATATTCAATATATTGGCGGTGAAAAATTTTAATTCTAACTTTAGGGTGTAGTGTTTAGGTGTAGGAGTTTAGAATTTAGAGATATTGGTTAGAATTTAGAGTTTAGAGGTTACGGTTTAATTTTGGGGTAATATGGTTAGGATTTAGGTTTTAGTCTATAAATCCTAAATTATAACCTTAAACCATAAATTCTAGCTATCATCCTTAAATTCTAAACTCGTACACCCTAAACTAAATCTTGAAGCCTTAAAACTAAAGCGCTTGTAATTTTTACTGCTAGTGTATCAAATAATTATCCTAATTTTAATCCCTCAACTTTAATTTGATAAATACCGTTTCTTGTTCTTGTTAAGTTTATATGTAAGTCAAATCTTAAAAAATGTCATCACAATTAATGGTTGAGGGATTAAGCGATAATTGGACCAAAATTTTGTGGCAAAATATGACTATGTCACTGAGTTAAAAAAAAATATGCGATTAATTTATCATTTTCAACAAAATGGCCTAGTGATCAGAAGACTCACTTTCCCCTCTCCCATTTCCCGTTTTCGATATCGATGGTTACTTGTAGAAAAATATGTGATCAATTGGTCCTTAAATCATATGTTATATTATTAACCATGGTGATAAATGTCGCAATTAAATATATTTTAAATTCCTAAATATTTAAAAAGAACCTATATTATCATCGGAAGGCTGCCTGTGTTTTTTTGGGGTTAATGAATCTAATAATCATCCTTTCTTAAAAGGTTTTTAAACAATTCTGTTAAAAAAATCTTAAAAGGTCCATCATTGTAATGTTATGCAATTAAATGAGTTTTGGATGGTTGAGATTAATAAGGAGTTAGGTAAAGATTATTAGTTGAAAAGAAAAGTCCAAAATACGTAGTTTTACATTTTGTGAAAATAGATCTTATCCTTATATATATATATATATATATATATATATATATATATATATATATATATATATGAGATAAGATCCGTTTACACAGTGTAAAACTCTTTAAGTTTTTACACGTATTTTGGACTCTTGGATGCGTAAAATGAATGGATGAGATTAACAGTAAATATGTGAAGATTATCACTTGAAAAAAAAGAATAAGGAGTTAATCTGAGCCATTCATTCCCCCATCTAACGATCCAGAAAACGTGTAAAACTTAAAAATTTTGTAAGTTAATATTAACTCTCTCTATATATATATATATATATATATATATATGAATATTTGTTTGAAAATTTTCTAAAATGTAGCTTCATCATTTTTTAAACTTATGGTCACTTGTAAAAATAAATAGAAGACTAGTCAAATACACATGAGACTCTTTTACAATGAATCAAGTCCTCAAAACCCATCCGAAAAAGCATGGATTTTTTTCAGCTGGGTCGATGAACTTAGAGTCTTTAAGCATGACCAGTTCACTAACACAACAATACTGGATATTTTTGGGGTTAGTAAGTTTGAGTATTGTTGTTTTTCTGTTTGTTGAAATGTCTAAATGAGATACACAAATATGAACTCAGGATTTTTATATGCATTTTTTGTTCAAAGATGAACATAGGAATACCACTTTCATAGCATTGTAAGACCGATGAATGCTTATATTAATTTCTTTGGATGCATCTAATGTCTTTGCTGGAGTATAATTCTTACAAGAAGTTGTTTATTCTCTTGTGATGAACCCAGACAAGTATGAAGAAGTCCTAGAAATTTTTAACAAAGCTGCATGTATATGAACAAAACGTTGAAAAAAATATCCAAGTTTTTTTTTTCATGGGTGGATGGGTTTTGAGGACTTGATTCACTGTAAAAGAGTCTCGTGTGTATTTGACTGTTTTTTTAATTATTTTTACCCCTACCAAGTTAGCTTACAATTAACGTTTAACGACAATAAACGTTCGGATGATCACAAATTAAAAAAACGAAAATATAAGTGACCAAAACATTAAATTTTAAAATTGGTAACCAAAAGTGAACAAAACTGAAACGAAAGTGACTATTATGATACTTTACCCTATAAGATGAAAGCTAATAACTAAACAGAAAACAAAATTATCTTCCTTTTTAGTGCTTTTGTTATGTCCCAACACTAAAAATATTAAAAAATCAAATTCTAAATCCTAAAAAATACAGCATATCTCAATTCTCTAAACTCTAACTCTATATTCTGACCTTAAATCTAATTTTTAGTGTAAGGGCATAAATATGGGCACCGGAAAGAATAGAAGATTTTTATTCTGGTAAAAATCCTATAAAAGTCCATGTACTAGATTTCGAAGTGTATTTTATTTTTCTACTTGAAAATGATTAAATAGGTCGAATAATTACAGAAGAACAAAGTAGTCCTTCCATTTGAACAAAAAAAAAACAAAGTAGTCCTTCCATCAAAATTATGGTGTTCAATGCTTATTTTATTGTTTTATATCTAAGTTAAAATAACAAATTTAACTCTCTATTTTTTACACCTTTATTCAATTTGACCCATAATCTTCTATTATGAGCATATAAAGCTACCTTTGTTGACTCCAGTATCCTTAAAGTAGATGGTTGAAGATTACATTGCAGACATCTACAACTGTTGTCTTATACGGTTATACCTTTGTGTTTCTCCGATCAGACTCGATTTTTACGAATGACTATCGAACTCTAGACGAGCTACATCTTCTTCGGATCAACCTGATCGGGTCTTCCTGTTTGTTCATCAAGCTAATCTAACAATTGCAGACTGATCATGGTTTGAAAGGAAACAGAGAAGGAAGAATCTTATGTGAGTCCAGCTTTGGTCACAGAATTTAGCCATTTTCTGCACATAACTTTTGGATTGAAAATTGAAAAGTAGTTCTTCTACTTTTAGATATGTTGATTGTGATTTTGAATCTTTTGAGGCACAAAACAAAACACACTGTCACAAATCAACTGAGAGAATGCAGGTACAGTTGTATTTGTAAGTTTCCTTTTTGGATTTTATAAGGTACAATTGTAACATATGAAAATTATTCAAATAAAATATGAATACATGAACTATCGGTCCAAAATTTGTGACCACTTTTGACATCTTTTTTATTTTAGTTTGGGTCATTCCAATTGATGGAAAATACCAACCTCCAAACCTTTTTTAATCACTCTCTTTAGACCATCTCTTTTTAGATTCCAGTAGTAGAGAAACACAATATGGTTGGCTCCATTTGGTTACAGGAAAATGAGTTATTTTCATTTTTTTTATTTTCTTAGAAAATGGGAAATGTTAGGGGGGAAAATGTGTTTGGTTAAAAAAAATTAAAATGATTTTAGAAAGTGAAAATATGTGAAAATTAAAAGGAAAAATATACGATGCACTGGCGGTGAAAACATTTTGTTTTCACAAGCATCCTAATTTTAGGAGTTAGAGATTCAATTTAGGGGTTTGGGTGTAGGGGTTTAGAAATTAGGGATGGTGATTAGAATTTAGAGTTTAGAGTTAGAATTTAGAGGTTAGGTTTTAGGGTAATATGTTAGTGATTTAGGTTTTTACCTATAACCCCTAAAATCTAACCCTAAACTCTAAATTCAAACCATAGTCCCTAAATTCTAAAACATAAACCTAAACCCCTAAACTATAAACCCTAAACTAAATTCATAACCTCTAAAATTAAGGCATTTGTAAAAATAAAATATTTCCACTACGAGTGTATGGCATAATTACCTAAATTAAAAACAATAAAAAATTGTTTTTATTTTTATTACTAAAAGTATTTTGTAAAATTAAAAGGAGAGATTTTTAATTTTATGACTCGACCCAGATTTAAATCTCTAACTCTGTTTCAAATTCATATAAACGTAATAAATTTTGTTTATTTTGTTTATATTGTAAGGAAATAGGTAACCAGACTTTTTTATGTTCTCATTATTAAAAATAATTTGTTATTTCTATTAATCAAATATATTTTTCGGTTTCTAAAAAAATAGAAAATGGAAATTATTTTTAAAAACTTAGGCTTCTCTCAAACGACTCAAACCAAAACAATACTGGCCCCGGGGCCATGTCTATGCCTTGGCCTTAATCATTTTCCTCTCCTGTGAAGGCTACTTGGCACCTTTTTTTGAACAGATTGTTGCTATTTGTTGATAGATAGTGATGATTTTGAATATTTTTTAGTATTATAGCCCCCCTCGTGTGTGCACAAGAATTTTAGGTCCCTCCTCCAATTATTTCAGACATTGATAGCATTTCCTCTTCCCTTTGTAGCTTTGCTGAGTGGGGGATCTTGATATCATCATTTTCTAAACAAAATCACATCCTTCTTGTATTTTCTCTTATCAAAGAGATGGCGAAGAAGAGTAAGTATCGTTTTAAATTAAACTAATCAATACAAACTAGCTCTAACTATAAGTAAATACGGTTAACTGGTGGATCAGACGGAATCAATAGTCATCTTATCAAGATATAAATGATTCCTCGATAATGATGTGATTTATAAATATGACAAAAAATATTGTGCAGAGAAAATATTTCAGAGACGAAAATATGATATTGCGAAGATGACGATGGCGGGTGACATAACAAATATATTTAATTAAATTAGTTACTATCATTAATTAGTTTTTAACCAAGCTGAATAATGTTATCTTCTAGTTTGTTTTGTGATTGCATAAATTGTTTAAGGTGTTTGGAAAGAAATGGACATAAAAGTAGATTCAGTGGCTACACGTTATGGAGATGCAGACAGCTGCGGGTGTTGGCATTTCATTTCCCTTCCATCCTTAAAGAATTTGGCTCATCTAGTTGTCCAACTGAGCCAAAGACAAAGAGTAAGTGGAACCAAATCCCATCCCTAACAATCTAATTTTAATATTTGTAATTTCATCACTTAAATTTTAATATTTGGGTGGATCCATGCGTGGTATTAACACTATACCTAGTTAGACTTGGCTATATATGATCATTTATTATACCGTGCATGATGTATTAAAAAATAAAGAAACAACAACTAGTTGATTTAGCGGGATGATACATTAAATTTTTTAAACAAAGTTTGGGCTTGATTCTTGACGTAAATTGAGGAAATTAAGTTGGGAGAGTTGCTCCATATTTGGCCTCTGCGAAATTTGATCTAAATTTTATAAATGATAAAAACTCCAATCTAGTCCTTCTAAATTTTATAAATGAAAGCAATTAGAAATTATATTTTAGGGTAACTATTCCATGCACAAGCGCTCATGATAATTTTGTTTACACAAACGATTGTAATTTTTTTAGTTTTAATGTTTTGAATTTAGGGGTTGTGATAGAATTTTGGGTTTAGAGCTAAAATTTAGAGTTTATAGGTTAAAACCTAAATCCCTAACCATATTACCCTAAAAACTAAACTCTAACTCTAAACTCTAAATTCTAACCATAAACCCTAAATTCTAACCATAAACCTTGAAGTCTAAACCCTTACATTAAAACCCCTAAACTAAAATTCTAAACCATAAAATTAAGACACTTGTGGAAACAAAAAAAATACACCTCCTACAAGATAATAATCTTATATTTTAACCTTTTAAAACTTTATAATTTACCCCTCACCTCAATAACATAAAACATATAGGCGACAAGTCAATGAATTAGGATGAGGCACCAATAATTGGTTGGTCTAGTGAGTTCAGAGGTTAGATCTCTTAAGTAATGTTAGGGGTTTGAATTCTAACGTTGTGAATGAAAAAAATTAGATTGTGAGGGTCGTCTCATAATGAACCTTTGTAAAATCTGATCTGGATTAATCAGCTAGTGGGTCGGTAACCGATAATTAAACAAAAAAAAAGAATTGGGTTGGCTACAAAAACCATTTCCACAAATGAAATGTGTATACCTTTTGATATCTCTTAACCTTTGTTGAGCATTCTTCTCTCCTTTCATATTTGATCAATCAAACTCCCCCATCCATGTTTTGTCTCTCAAAGAAGATGGTGACCAAAGACAGCAACAAGGCCTGTCAGAAAAAGGGAAACAACAAGTCCATGGAGAAAGCTAAATCCTGGAACTGTGGGTTCTTGAGATGTACAACATCTGAGTTTTCTCCGGTCAGGTTTCTCAAGCATTTTGGTCGTAA
This sequence comes from Hibiscus tridactylites, assembly GCA_958450335.1. NCBI lineage: Eukaryota > Viridiplantae > Streptophyta > Magnoliopsida > Malvales > Malvaceae > Hibiscus > Hibiscus tridactylites. Next base: position 44,734,990 of record OY288292.1, read on the forward strand.
AGTAGCAAAGGGTTTAATCAGAATTTTTAGGCCTTCTCCTCCTAAGGTTACCTCTTCTTCTTCTTCTTCAAGAAAATCTAAGCCACTTGTGGCTCCGGTTGTTGATTCTCATAGAAACGCTGCCATTGAAGACTGCATCCAGTTTATCAACTCTTCTGCTTCTTTGCCTAGATCCAATTCTGTCTCCGCTACTCCTCGTTGAACTTTAGCCGCGATAATCGTTATCCGCCGCTCTCGTCGGTGTTCGATATAAACATGTGTAAAAATCGGGTATGTAATTTGTAAATATATCCGTAGCTATGTTCGAATAAGTGTAGTGCATGTCATATTTTTAGTGGTAAGATTGTTTGATGACATTAGAATGCATCATCCTAGTAGGTTTATGTGTATTTTCTTTTTCCCTTTGGAAAACATTCATTTATGTTGTATCATACAATTTTTCGGTAAGATCTTATGCCACACCTTTGGTTTGACGTCTATTTACACATTCTATTGGGTGCATATCATTGATTTAGTATGGTCAATTAGATTTCTAATCTTTAAATGTGCAACTCAATAATAATTTAGAAAATCGATCCGTTTAACGATAGCAATTAACACTATATTTATGCTAAAATGAGGAGGTGAAGAAGAGACACGGTGGTTGATGACGATTTCAAGCGGTTCATGTCCTGTGATAAGATAAAGAGTCACAAACAATACGGTAGTCGAAGTAGAAAAGATGAAAGGAGAAAAAGAAGGATTCAACACTCTTAACTTGGCCTTACTCAGGCACATCACATGTTTGTTCTTAGACCTCTCATTGAGGGTGTGAGTATTTATAGCCTCTCAGTATTGTTGGTAAATGGACGATAGCATACTCTATGCCAGCTTGTGACAAGTTTGTAGAGATAGGCTCAACCTCCAAATATTAAGCTTTGCATGTCGATCACGAGAGTGTAGTTAGCCTGGCAGTGTTTATTCCCAAGATAACTTGCAGAGTCTAGTAATATTAATCACCAAAAAATCCTATATTCAGAGGAATTACTGTCGTGAGCTACCTTCAGAATCTATCGACTATGAAGAAATTAAGAGTATCCCTGAAATAATACGGAGGCAAAAAATTTAGATATAATACACTATTATCAGTTTAGACTTACAAATAATGTCACGAAAGTGGAGGGATCGAAACTCAAATTAGATTATGATAGAGGGGCTAAAACCAGAATTAGGCCTCTGTGTTTTCATAGGTTTTCAAATCAATCCACTTTCTAGGTGGAGAGCAACAAATATTGAAGTTATTACAAGATTCAAAGAGGACAAAACCCCCAACCATAAGTCACATGATATTGTTTTCCAAATCGGGCGTGTGCATTCGAATCTGTTAACTTTTTCGTCACAAAAATGGCTGAGCATGCTTTGCTTTCTTCAGAATTCGTCCTTATTATTTGTCGATTGGCGCCCAGTATCCCTCGTGTAAACCGAATAGAAATCGTTTGCCCCTCAAATTATTCTCTTTTGTGCTTTCACTTTAAAATAATAAGTTTAAGGTTTATGGTTAAGTTTAGGTAATTAAAGATAGAGTTTAGGATGTGAAATTTAAAGTTAAAATTTAAATTTTTAATGTGGGGTATAGAAATAGACATAATTAAAGGCATAAGATTTTTGTTCCCGTAAACTACGATAACTTAACTACCAGAACTCGCACTTAAATAGACCTGCTAGTTATAATTTAATCTGAATTGATTCGAACTCAATATAATTTGAGTGGTTGGAACAAATTATGTAAAATGACCCGGGAAAATTCTACAACGGGCGATGAACATTGATGAACACCACTAACGATGAACACCATTAATTTTTTTTTAAATCTTAAAAATCTAAAGGACTAAAATTATAATTAAAATTATCTTTTTAAAAAATAAAAATCAAATTTAAAAATTACTTTATATTATTTTTTTAATAAATTAAAATAAAATATTCTTAATTTTCCTACACCCTAACCAAAAATAAAAATCAATTTTATAATAGATTTGAATAAAAACACCCAAATTTCCTAAACCTAAACCTAAACCTAAAAAATTCAACCCTTCATCCAATTCCCAGTCGGCGCCGGCGCCGGCTCACTCCTTCGCCGCCTCCGCCCCCGCCGTCAGCACCACCGGTGTCGTTAGTGCGTCGGCCGGCCGTTTTCCGTTTGCCGTTTTCAGCAAGAAGCACGGCGGCAAACGGCAAACGGCCGGCCGAAGCACTAACGACACCGGTGGTGCTGACGGCGGAGGCGGAGGCGGCGAAAGGGTGAGCCGGCGCCGGCGCCGGCTGGGTATTGGATGAAGGGTTAGATTTTTTAGGTTTAGGTTTAGGTTTAAGAAATTTGGGTGTTTTTGATTCAAATCTATTATAAAATTATAAAATTGATTTTTATTTTTGGTTAGGGTGTAGAAAATTAAGAATATTTGATTTTAATTTATTAAAAAAAATAATATAAAGTAATTTTTAAATTTGATTTTTATTTTTTAAAAAGATAATTTTAATTATAATTTTAGTCCTTTAAATTTTTAAGATTTAAAAAAAAATTATTGGTGTTCATCGGTGTTCATCGTTAGTGGTGTTCATCAATGTTCGTCGCACGTGGTAGACTCATCCAATGACCCGAACAACAAAGACACAATTGATAAAAACTAGATTATTCGAACGCAAAACGATCCTAATCTAAAACTAACTCCGATTGAATTAGTCAAAAAAAAATTAAACTCAATTAACGAGGTCTAGATTGATCCTATCTAAAACCAATATAATTTTGGGAATTTAGATTTTACATTCTTCTACACTCTCGTATAGGGTGCTTGTCGAGGGAGTCGATCGCGAGTTGAGTAGTGTTCAACTTGATTTGAAAATTTTCGATACTCGATAAGTTTGATAAAAGTTTGTTCGACTCGTGCTCGTTAAAAAAACTTATTGTTCGGCTCGACTCATTGCTCATTTACACAATAAATACAAAAAGGTTTGAAAATTTGAACTACACAAATTTTATGTGCAAATTACTTAGTAAGCCACTAAATTTTTCTAGAGTTTTCAACTAGTATTCTAACTTCTCAGACATAATTTTTTTAATGTAACCACCAAAAAAACCATAAAAGAGTTATAAAATAAATTAGCGAGTTGTTATTGAACTTTTCGAGTCGAATTGAGCAAGGCCCGACTCAACTCGTTAAAATTTTGGGTCGAACTCGAATCAATTTAAATTAAACGTTAATCAAGTTTTAATAAATCAAACTCGAGCTATTTGTTAGCAGTTGAACTCAATTAAGGCTTACATACTGTGATCTTTAGCTTGATATGAATAGTCTCCAAACATCAATGACGCCAGCTAATATGATGTTACGACACAGTGGACTGTGACAGAAAGGAGTTAGGTTCCTATTGCTATCGAATATTACACGACCCTAAATCTTGTTTGCTCAATTTTTGCATTTGCCTAAATATCTTGCAAAATCTTATCATAAATAAAATAACCACTCAAAAACATAGCAAAACATGGTTTGTGCTTAGTCGCTATCTATTCAGGGACAGAACTAAAATTAAATTATGAGAGAGGGCATACTACTTTAAAATGAATAGGATTTTAAAAATTAACTAAAACGTAAAAATTAAAGAAATTTAAGTTTAATTTTACATATTTTAAAATTAAAAAGATTTAAAAGTAATTAAACCAGAAAAATGAATGGTAAAAGTTTAATTATATTAATCTTAAATTACAGGATCCTAAAAAAATAATAAATTATAAAAATTTTGGGAGGGGCAAGAAAGAGAAAAAGGCTACATTGCAAGGGTTTCAAAATTATTATGGCCTAAAATATAATTAACCTATAAAATTTGGGGGGCAATTGTCTCCCACAATGTATTTAGATCCGTCCTTGGGTCCAATATTAATTTTAGTTCTAATTAATTTGGATTTTAATTTCTTTATTTGTGTAGTGTTACTATCGTGTTAACGTGGAATAAAATCATTTTTTCCTTTTTAGTGTTCCTATTTATGCCTCAACTAAACAATTAGGTTTAAGATTAAGGTTTAGAGTATTGTGTGCTGGTGTATGTTTAGGGTTTATGATTTAAATTTTAGGGTTAAAGGCTTAAAATTTAATTTTTTTAGTGTTGACGCATGGAAATGAGCACAAAAAATGACAAAGAATTTCTATTCTTAACGAACAAAAATTACATGCCTATTTTTGGTGTTATATTTATGCCCTCAAACTAAAAAATAGGTTTAAGGTTTAGGGTTAAAATTAAAATTTAGAGAATCCAGTGTAAGGCGTATTTTTTAGGGCTTATGATTTAAAATCAATAGTTGGGTTCTATTAAATATAAACTTTTAACATACTAGAATAGACGTTTGGTTCTAGAGAATGGAGTCTGTTTTCATTGTCATTTATTTGGAAAATAGAAAATAATGAAGAAAAGGTGTTTGGTTGGAAAAATAAATAAAAATGAGTTTTTAGAAAATGAAAATAAAAATAAGTGAAAATTTGAAAACATAAAAATATATTTTTATTATTTTCATCCAAAAAGTTTTAAAAAATGGAAAATATAAAAAAAGATTTTTTTTAATTTTAACCTGAATTCGAATTTTTTTAATGTCATTTTTTAAAAACTTTAGTTTATTTACTCATATTTTATTTATTATTATTCTAATAATATTTTCTAACTATATTTTATTTCAATTATTTAATAATTATTTTTATTTCTATTTTGAAAAACTATAAACCAAACACATTTTCACTATTTTCATTTTTAAAAATATTTTTTTATCTCTATTAACCAAACATGTTTTCTAATTTAAAAAAAAACTGAAAATAAAATTATTTTCTAAAAATAAAAATAAAAAAATATTTTTTAAAACCAAACGAAAATGTTAAGCTGATGCATTGAGAGCGGATCAATTATAAAAGTGTTAAAAGGGAGAACAAATAGTGATCCGATTCATGATATTCCATCACTAACAGAGAATTGACAATCACAGTATGTAGTTTCTGTTTAATCACTGCTGCATGGAATGTTGCAATATACATTCACACTAACTTTCTTCTTCTTCCTTTTTTTTATTACAGATCGGATTCATCAGACAAGATAACTCAAACATGTTAATTCGGTTTTTATTTGTTTATAATTAAATGTTTTAAAGGAGACAAACACATAAATTCAAAACCTAAACTGTTAAACGAGTCTTCCAACCAGGATGCCACTTTACTTTCCACTTATCAACATCATAAATCCAAATGTCTAACTTCCAATACATCAGTTACTTGCATAATTAATGGTGTAAAACTCATTAGTTTTACGTTAAAATATAATCAATTAATCACGGGGTGGTTTTAAATAAATAATTAAGATTAAAATAAAATTATCTATTTTTCGTGTAAATTAAAAATGAAAAATAATAATGTTAATGCACAAAGTCTTCATCTCAGTTGTTCATTTAGATTCATTCAATAAATATACTTTTATGAAAAACTTATTAGTTTTGATTAAATACAGGGATATTATATTTATATGTTAAGCTTTGAACTTATATAAAATGGGACAAAATAAACATCTTTAATCACTGAACGAATTAGCCATCGTTACACTTTTGAAATGATGGTGATGAAGTGATGAGCTGGGGATGGTTAAATTGTGGGAATACATGTGTATATTTTGTGGGAATAGAATTGTAAATCTAACATTTATATAAAAATATATTTATTAAAAATTAATTAACAAAGTATATTGTTTTAACTCTATAAGCAATGTTAATACAATCTTAAGTATTTATCAATAATTTTTAAATCAGTTAGTTAAAAGCTCTCAGTTAATATTATTTCCGTTCTCTTTTCTTGTGTATTCAATACTCATTCAGAGCCGTTTCTGAGATTTTAGTGGCCCAAGAACGAACCAAAAAATTAAGCCCTTAATAATAAAAATTAAAAAATTAATTTTAAAAGTAGGCCCCTAATAACAAGTATCAGAGAAAAAAATTAAGCCCCTAATAATAAATTTTAAAAGTAAACCTCTAATAACAAGTATTAGAAAAATAGGTTTATAATAACAAATATTAGAAAAAATTAAATTTTAAGAGCATGTTCCTAATAACAAATATTGGTAAAAGTAGGCCCCTGATAACAAGTATTAGAAAAAAATTAAGTTTCTAATAACAAATATTAGAAAAAAAATTAAATTTTAAGAGTATGTTCCTATAACAAATATTGTAGAAAAATTATGTCCATATTAGACCTCTAATAACAAACATTAAAAAAATAAATTTTAAAAGAATGTCCCTAATAACAAATATGGGGGAATTGGGCCCCTAATTATAAGTACTAGAAAAAATCGGGTCTAATAACAAGTATTAAAAAAAGTAAGAGTATGTCACTAATAATAAATATTAGAGAAAATAGACCCTTAAATTTTAAGAGTAGGCCCCTAATAACAAATGTTGAAAAAAAATTGAGTTATAATTAAGTGTTAAATAAATAAATTTTAAGAATACACTCCCGCGCATGCTCAAAAACGGCACTGTACTCATTAAGAGCGAAATTCTCCAATCCCTCTCTTAAGGTAAGAACTATTAAAGAAAATACTCTTAGCTGTTATCATTTTCATTATTTATTTATTAAAAAAAATTTAAGGACGCATGTTGATATTACAAGTCTGATTATGAAGTTAAAACTTTGCATTGTAGGTACATTTATTAATAATGCTTTTAAATCTAGGATTTAGGGTTAAAAACTTAAAGTTGAGATTTAGAGTTACATAGTGTTAATATTAGGAGCTAATTGTATAGGTTTCCTCTTTAGTTTTATAGTTATTTAGAGGTGTTTTTAGTTAATAGAATTTTATATCACTTTTGGTGTCTTTTTTATGTTTCAATTTAAAAAATAGTTTTTTGGCCAAAAAAAAAATTTTAAAATAGTTTTAAGGTTTAGGTAAGGTCAGGCCCAATTTTAAACAAAATCAAGGCTCAGGCTTGACCCGACATGGTCTGTCCAAATAATCTGCTTTTCTATTTAAACTAATGAAATATTTAAAATATAATTTTATATTATTAGTTATATATTTACAAGATTAAACTTAAATAGGTATAATTATTTAAAGTATATTTTGGGTTGGGTCGGGTTGGGTGGGCCACTTGACTTATATTGAACACTTTTTTACAAAGTATGGGTTTCACCATGGACATTTTAAAAGTGTAGGTATCACGTAGGACATTTTATCAAACTAAATGTATCATATTATATATCAAATATAGGTACTACATTGAAATTTTTGTCGAAGTGTGACATTATCCCTATAAAATATTAGCATTATAATTACTAAATAAATAATCTTAAAAAATTGCTTTTATCAAATAACATTACAATTACTAAATAAATAATTTTATAATATAAATTTAGTACTAAAAATTCAGCATTTTATTTTTAAATTTATCTAACAATAACTTAATTTTAAACTTTTAAATATGTCAGCATCTAATTTTCTAATAAATGTATAAAATACAAATTATTAAGGATTATTATCATATACACTGGCGGTAGAAATCGAAAGTTTTCACAAGCACCTTAGTTTTAGGGTTTAGGATCTTAGTTTAGGGTGTAGGGTTTAGGGGGTTTAGAATTTAGGGATATGGTAAGAATCTAGAGTTTAGGGTTATGATTCAGTATTTATAAATTAAAACCTAAATCATAACCATATTACCCTAAAAACAAAACTCCAACCTCTAAAGCCTAAGTTCTAACCACTATCCCTAAATTCTAAACCCCTACACAACCACTAAAACTTACACCCTAAACTAAAACCCTAAACCCTAAAACTAAGACGTTTGTGAAATCTTTTAGTTTAAACCGCCAGTGTATAGGATATAAATCCAATTAATAATAGGGTAATTATTTTATGCATTGTCAGTAGAAAGTTTTTTTTCCACAAGTGGACTTCTAGAATTGTTAGATGTTCATTGTAAGGGAACTTGAACTCTAAACACTAAAGTTTAAACCACAAAATCTATTCCCAAACTTTAAAAGCTAACCGCAAATACTAAAAAGCCTAAAACTAAACCATAACTTTAAAATCTTAAAAACTAGACGTCCGTCGGTGCATAGAATATTTTCCCTATTAATATATCAAATATTATTCTTATTTTAATGAACATCAGAAACTATAACTTTCTAAGATATTATTTTTTGGATAAAAAACACAAATGGTAACTAAACTTTATTTGCAAATTCAAAATTATAACTAAATTTTCAAAACTTACATAATAACAATTAAATTTTATGTTTTGTTACAAAACAGTTACTCAACCGTTAACAAACGTTAAATGACTAATATTGCGATTGCAAAATTTTGAATAATAATGCATTTAGTATTCCATATTTATAGCTTAATCAATTTAGTCCTATTTTAAATAAAAACTCATAAAGCTGTCTTCAGTATCTAATATAGCAAAAACTAAAATAATATTTTTTTATATCAAATTCAACCTTAATAAAAGAAAAAAAAATGATAAAACATGTCACATAAATTCATTTTCATTTGAAATGAGAAAACTAATTATAAAGAATAAAATAACTCAAAATGAAATAACACAAAAGTCTAGAGATAGAAGGAGATGTGGGGAAGGGGAAAAAAAGGTTAACAGTCGACGACCCGTCCAAAGTTAGTATCCTTGTCGACGATGAAAATATATATATATATATATATATATATATATATAGGATAAGTTTTAGTTACACGGTGTAAAACTAAGTTTTATATGTTTTTCAGATCGTTGGATTGGTGAAACGGATGACTGAGATTAACAGTAGAATATACGAAGATTATTATTTAAGAAAAAAAATAAATGTTAAAAAGCTATAATTATCATTTTCTTTTTTTAACATTTTTTTTAAAAATTACTATAATACAAGCATTGGCCTATGAGAAAAACCATTTTGTCAATGCCGGTAAACCATCCCTAACCACTTCGTCTCTCACAGTCATTTCCTCTGGGGGAAAAAAGAAGCTACAATTCCAAGAAAACCATGTTACAGAATCATTCTTGTACAAGTTTAAGAATCTGGTTGGCAATTCAAGAAATTATGATTCGGAATCAGAAAATGCAACCAATTAGAGCTGATAAATCAACACAACACGTAGCTTGCAAATATAAGCATGGTTTTGCATGGATTTCGTGTAAATTCTCTCCTTTATATATTTCCTATCAACCTTTCCCATGGACTAACATTTCCTAACCACTTTTCCTAAACTTTTCTCATTTCATCGCTTTAAAAGTAACTTCACTCTCATCGATCTCTCTATCGAATCATTCGACTTCACTTGTGTCTTCTACTCTTCCATTTCTGTTAGTATAATATGGAAACCCTTCAGTTTGTCTTCACCATAGCTGCTGCGTTTTTTGCTTACGTGCTTTGGTTCCATATCCTAGCCAAGAGGTTAACCGGTCCGAGAGTGTGGCCTCTAGTCGGTAGCCTACCCGTTTTGTTCGTGAACCGGAGTCGGATCCATGATTGGATTGCTAGTAACCTTCGATCCACCGGTGGCTCGGCGACGTATCAGACGTGTACCGTTGCTCTTCCTTTCTTGGCTTGGAAGCAAGGTTTCTATACCGTCACTTGTCACCCCAAGAACATTGAGCATATTCTTAAGACTCGGTTCGATAACTACCCGAAAGGGCCTCATATGCAAGCGGCATTTCATGATCTTTTGGGGCAGGGGATCTTCAATAGTGATGGAGAGACATGGCTCATACAAAGGAAAACAGCGGCGCTTGAGTTCACGACGCGGACGCTCAGGCAAGCCATGGCTCGATGGGTGAACCGGACCATCAAGGATCGGCTGTGGTGTATTTTGGATAAAGCTTCCCATGAGAAGACATCAGTGGATTTGCAAGACTTGTTGCTTCGGTTAACATTTGACAACATTTGTGGGCTTACTTTTGGTAAGGATCCCGAAACACTCTCCCCGGAGTTACCTGCGAACCCGTTTGCTGTTGCTTTCGATACCGCCACTGAAGCGACTCTGTATAGGTTTCTTTACCCTGGTTTTCTATGGAGATTGGGGAAGATTTTGGGGATTGGAGCAGAGGAAAGACTGAAGAGTAGCCTAGAAATTGTCGGAAACTACATGAACGATGCCATTGAAGCGAGAAAGAAAGCTCCATCTGATGATCTATTGTCCCGTTTTATGAAGAAGAGAGATGTTGGAGGCAACAACTTTACAAGTGACGTTCTTCAACACATTGCTCTTAACTTCGTCCTCGCCGGTAGGGACACCTCTTCCGTGGCCCTGAGCTGGTTCTTCTGGCTCGTCATGAACCATCCACAGATTGAACAAAAGATCATCAATGAAATATCAACAGTTCTCCGTGAGTCACGTGGTCAAGATACCAAGAATTGGCTAGAAGAGCCTCTGGTGTTTGATGAAGCAGACAAATTGATATATCTCAAAGCAGCATTGGCTGAAACACTGCGTTTATACCCCTCAGTTCCAGAGGACTTCAAGCATGTTATCCAAGACGATGTCTTACCGGACGGCACCTTCGTGCCCGCCGGCTCAACTGTGACCTATTCAATATATTCAGTTGGAAGAATGAAGACAATATGGGGAGAAGATTGCATGGAGTTCAGGCCTGAAAGGTGGCTATCACCGGAAGGTGACAAGTTCAATCCACCGAAAGATGGTTTCAAGTTTGTGGCATTCAATGCAGGGCCACGGACTTGCTTGGGGAAAGACTTGGCTTACCTACAAATGAAGTCCGTAGCCTCTGCAGTTCTTCTCCGTTACCGGCTTTCACCAGTTCCTGGACACAGGGTGGAGCAGAAGATGTCTCTCACTCTATTCATGAAGAACGGTCTTCGTGTTTACCTGCAGCCGCGTCCACTTCCATAGTTGATGGGTGCATTCGGATTATTAAATTTTATAAACTCAACTGTGTATTTGATCATTAAATTGTTTGTGTTGTTGATTTTGTGGTCATCAAAAGTGTAATATCTATATTATGTTTATATTCCATATCAGTTGATATGGATTTCCATATGCCTATTTAATAACTTCAGCTAAAGTTGTACTCTACAATGAAAATTTGATTTGTGATGATTGAATATAACATTCAGAGGAATTACATGGTGTGGTGTGTTTTCTATACAGATAAATTCTACCAACTTTGCAACATTGAGAGCTATCGACAACTTTTGATTTTAAAACTTGCCTCCATGCTTGGCAATAAGAAATGGCCAGTAGCTCAAGTCCAAAAATGGGTATTTAGAGCTCTCCTCCTAACTGATTCATGCTTTTCATCTTCGGTCTTTCATTCAATAAATTGAACTCTTTTAATTAGCTTGAGCATGTAGAGGCTCGAGCCGGCTCATGCTAAACCTCTACATATCCGAGTGTCAGTCCAGTATTTTCTCACCAGTTGAAAAGAGGTTCCAGACCACGGTTCCAACCAAATAAAGTCCAACCGAAACCTTGAACACATCGTCCCATGAACCTGGGAATGGTTAATATTAAGAAATGGTTAGGTATCAAAATGTGTAAAGATTCAATCACAATTAATGTGGGGGAGGCAATCAAATCACAACTTTCCCTGAGCAATGTACTATAGCCAAGCACACAGAATATTATTCTATCAGAAAAACCCGACCGACCCCACTGCGTCTTTGGCAAAGACAGTTTTAGTTTATCACTCGCTTTTCGAGATTGAAGCAAATATGGCATGATCAACTGAATCATAAGAGCAAAGGTATTACAGAGGAGCAACTCTATCACTTCTATTGCCGGATGTCACCAGTAGGTAAATTTCCAAACCAATAGTGAGTTGATTTTTTTTTTAACCACTCTATGCCATGTAAGACATGATTCATTCACTTCAACTGGGCAAACTTTCTACTTCATACCCTAGAAAGATTAAGCAGTGATTTCTTACCGTGTTGTAGGATGTAGCCGGTTGCTGCTGTTCCAAAGACCCCTGCTAGTACTCCGGCGGTGTTCGATAAACCAAGTAATACTCCCTGCAAAGAATAAATAGAAAAAAAAATAAAGAACTGTCAAATCTCTTAACAAGGTTAAGAGGAAAGCGGTGTCAAGAATCGAACATAACCCAAATAATACAACAGCAAATGTTTGTGGTTAGGAGAAGCTTATTTGGATAACAAAAGTCAATTCCCAGCCACTGGTGTAAGCTTCATTGTTTATTGAAGGATGATCTTGGAGAACAACCCTAGGACATCAACAAAAGCAAAGAACTAAAACTTACGGAATATCGAGGGGCAATGTCTTGATGGTTTGAATAAAGGCCGGACTGTGAAAACGCATCAGTTCCCTATTCAAGAAAACAAAATGGGAATTAGAAATGCCAGTTGCATACAGTTGATACAAGCAAATGGTTTTACTTCAATCACAATGTGGGGAAAATGGTAGTAGAAGCTATTGGCGTATACCGAAACTAACTGAGAACAAATTGGTGAGAGGGATCGGGTCAAACCCGTCATGTATATATGGTTCATAAAAAGATAAGTGTTGATAGAGTAGCTAAGCTACCAATGGTCAAGGGAAAATTTGAGGAAATCAGAAGATAGGATAACTAAAACAAAAGCAACATTATATCTATGTTTCAAAGTTTTACAAGAAACAAACCTGACTGCATGCCATACACAAAACAGCCATAGCAGGAGAGTTGACATGGCTCAGCTGAGTTAGGAAGAAAGCAGGGCCAAGAAATCCAATTGATTGCATAATCTGTAAACATAACAATAAACTTAAACGAAACATTCAATTCAGAAAATTCAAGACACATTCGCATGTGAGTGAGAGATTATTAAATATGTGACAGAATTGAAGTCATTAGTTGATTGAACTTAAAAATGCATCATAAGGGTTACTCTGGATGAATGCATATATGACTCTTAAGGAGAGCATATTTAAAGAAAATTGCATGATCAAAGAAGTAAAAAGAACGAAAATTTCATAATCGGCAATATTGGAGTGTGTTCAAGGAAAATGAAAATTAAGAATACCTTGCGAACAGTCGTCACAGATAAACCTTTGCTCACAAGTGTATCTGCAATCCAACCTCCAAGGTTGGCAGAAAATGCCATTGTAAGCCAGGGTAAAACACAGAGGAGCCCCGACTCGGTGAGATTGAACTTCAGGACCTATAATGTACAACCAAATAATTTCTTAATACCATAATAGGAAGAAGAAACATTTCTTCTTTAACAAGTCGTAGAAAAATCACCGGAACAAAAAGCCGTGACTGCTGTGCTTTAGGTTTCAAAAAGTGGGAAACAGAAAAGAAAAAAGAAGAAGAGGTGGTTTCATAGATAATGATAAAACCAGAACTAATCAGCTAAATTCCTACGAAGCATATTAAGCATTATGAGTGTTATGCTTGCAAGAATAACGACAATGTGTGTTTAATTGATGAAATCACTTACTTGATTATAGTATGTAGGCATCCATGTTAAGAGAATAAATGTTCCCCAATTGTGACAGAAATGAGACACTATAAGGGCCCATACAGGTGGTTTCGATAAGATTAACTTCCAAGGTATTGTTTTAACTGGCTGCTTGGAAATACAATTAGAAACAATGAGCTTCTTCTCTTGCGGCCGAAGTTGAGGATCGTCATTAGGTGAACTATAAGCCTACAGAACGAAGAAGAAATTCATGGCATTTGGGAGATAGTTCCAAATAAAATCAAACACTTCCTCTCAACTGAATCCTTAAACAAAAGCAGAACTTAAGATCATTCAAAATAAGAGGTGTGTTTCATTGTCATTGGCAACATTTACCTTATTTATCCATAAAGCAACCCAAACTGTCCCCAGGGAACCAAAGGAGTAAAACACCGACGGCCATCCGTACTGATGTATCAAGAATGGTGAAAATGCGAGGCCAGTAACAGAGCCAAGATACATTCCACTGTAAACCAATGCTAATGATCTACTCCTTTCAGCAACAGGAACCCATTTGGACAAAATATTGTTCATGGCAGGCATTGCAACACCCTTAAAACGAAACAAAACCAAACTAAATCAATACCTTGGCCATATACATTAACAAAAAGCTAAAGAATTCTTAGATAAAATTTCAAATTAGGCTTATGCCTATACACTAAAAACGGATGTTGCTGGAATACTAGTAGTAAAAGAAGCAACCTCTCCAATTCCCATGAAAGCGCGACTGACAAGCAGAAATGGCAACCCCAATTTAGCTGCAACAGGAGTAAGAACCGTAGCAATGGACCACCAAACTACCCCGAATCCTAAAACAGACTTTCCACCTACAGTGTCTGCCCATATGCCACCAGCAATCTGTCATTAACTACAACATAATTAGCAAGAAAAACCCACAAAAACTTATACTTTAGATTAACAGAAAACCAAGATTCCATTACCTGAGTGAGGAGATAACCCCAGAAAAAAGATGACTGTATTAAACCAACAGTTGCTGGGTTCCAATTGTATTCGGCTGACATGGGAAGTATAGCAATGCTCATATTTACCTGCCAATCGAGAGCCGTTTAAAGTTAGACAATGCAAATAATAACAAAGCTTTAGCTGAACTAAACCACTCCTAATTCTTATTTATCATTGTGATTACGAAACTAATGGTCATCAAACCAAAGAAAGAAGAAGGTAAAGTAAAGCTTACTCGATCCATATTACACAGCAAAAAGGCTGAAAAACACAAAAGAACGATAACCCAACGTTTGGGGAACTGTTCCCACCAAGGAACCGTACTGTCCAAATCATCCTCATCCGAAGCGACACCGTTCAGTCCATCTTTGAACTTAACTGAATCTCTTACGGAGTCGAGTATGTCCCGGACGTCAACATATACTTTCCCGCTTCTTCTTCTTCTTCTTCCCTCAGTAACTGAGACAGGGGAAAGGCGGCAGCCATGGAGGGGGAGCCGGAACAGGGATCGGGTCGGGTTGGGCCTGTTCCGGGCGGAGATGGTATCGGGTGGTGGTTTGGGGAAGTTAGAGGAGAAGAGGAGAGCTCTGATGCTCATGGCAACCTTTGGAGTTTCACCACTTCACAACAAAGGGAGGGAAGGAGATATTTTAAGGTTCCGTTGGTTAGCAATGTTTAAGGGGAATGGTCGGAGATTTGACACGTGTACTTTGTTGGGTTAACTGATAGATTTCCTTTCTTAGACATAAATTGGGCTTCGTCAAAGTTCAATGATAAAAAAGGCCCGTAAGGAGATGGACATTCGATTGAAAATTTTCGAGTTAGTGGAGTTGAAGACTCTTATTATATAACTCAAATTTTATTTTTTTCATTCTAATCGAGTTTGAGTTTATGTTCAAATTTAATTGTAAATATTTATATTGTTATGCTTAGCGATGTAAATGAAACGATACAGATCGTGAGCTACTCGAGATCGACTCGGTCAAAGCTCGACTCGAGCTCGAGCTCGAACTCGGCTTGAGTTCTTGATGAGCCGAGCCGAGCTACTTGATACCCGACTCGAAAAGCTCACTAGCTAATCGAAAATATAATATACTATTTTTTTATTTTTTATAATTTAAAATCTAAATTCTCAAATTTAAAACCCTAAATATAAACCTCAAGTATTAAACCTAAAAGTTAAATACTAAATTCTAAACCCAACAACCTCAACCTCTAAACCTTAAACTAAGACCTTAAGCCCTAAAATTAACAAGCTTGACTTTACACAACTTGTGTATCAAAGTTTTTCTTCATAGGACTTTAAATGAGACGTGACAGATAAAGAGTTACTCGAGTCCAATGCAGTCAAAATCGGTCAACACTTGACTCGATTGGGCTCGAATCAAGCTCGAGCTCGACTTGGCTCGTTTACACCCCTAATGCTACTAATTAATTTCAATTTAAATGATTTTCTATAACCATATACAATGCATACATACATATATATTCATATTATCCCTTTTCATAGGATTATGATCAACTTACATTGTGTAAAACTCAATTACTTTTACACTTTTTTTGGACCGTTGAATGATGGTAATTAATGGCTAAGATTATTTCCTTATTTTTTTTTCAAGTGATAATCTTCACATTTTGTACCGTTAATCTCATTCATCCATTTCACTCATCCAATGGCCATGAATTAGTGTAAAACTAAATGAGTTTTACATATTGTAATTGAATTTCATCCCTTTTTTATATATATAATACATATATATACCATACATAATTTCCATTTTAAAACTTAAACTTCATTTAAATTTTTTTTCGAGTCAAGTTTTACCCACTCATTTTTCAATATATTTAGTTTTGCTCGATTTTCGCTTCTTACGGCAACTTAATCAATTATTACAACACACTCGAGTTGAAAATTAAAATAATATTATATTTGGATCGTAATAAATCTTGACAAAGCTTGTTATGGTTGAATGTAAACATAATAAATCAAGATAAAACTTATGTACGGTTTAAATTAGGTATTCATTAAACCCAACTCTGAATTTGGTACAAAGTTTAGGGCTTTATGGGCAAGATGTAGCATAGCATTGAAGCATAAATTGATTGGGCTTTAAATTAGGTATTCATTAAACCCGACCCGACTCCATTTGCGTACCGAAAAGAAAGGCATATATTCCGCGCAAAAACAGATTTCAAACACACAAAAACTGTCAAATACGAGAAATATCCCATCATGGAAAAGGAGCAGCGAGTTGCTTCTGCAGTTTACAATGGCGGAATCCAGACAGCGTTGTTTGACTTTGTGGAAACCTCGGGAACTGTCCCAAAATCCATTATTCAAATTCTTACATTCCTGGAATCTCGCTCTCCATATCGCTTTTTTCACGCTCTTTCCACCATATGCATTTAAAGTGTTGGATCTCTCCCCTTTGCGTGCCGTTTAAAAAGAAAATTTGATATTCGGTCCTCACGTCTTTTGCATGTTCCTCCTTCCATTTCCAACGCTTTTCATTGGGTTCTCACCATTTCAACTTCCCTTCTTCTCTTCTATAATTCTATGAGGTTTCTTCTCTGATTTGTGCTAAGTGGAAGGATACTGAGTTCAAGCTTGAAGGGAATCAATCGAATTGGTAACTTCTTCAAATTCTTGGGTTGTGTTTAAATTTTTCATTTTGCTTTTTGTTCGCCAAATATTTGATAAAAATCTTGGCTTTACCTTGAAGGTAGTATATTTGGCTTAAATTTACCTTATGGCAAGTTTTTTTTAACTAGTTGAACTTTGGGAAGGTCAAAAATAGAGTGACAAAAGCAGGGAAATTTCTTGTTTCTCAAATCAGCAATACAATTTGCTTCAAAAGCTTCTACTTTTAGCACTATTGCTTATTTGAAGTCGCAGCAACTTACTAATATTGAGGGGGGATTAATTTACTTTCTACTAGCTTCTTTTCATGCTTTATAAATTAGAATTGTTTGACTTCATTGGCAATTTTTCATTTTAAGTTTTGGTGATGGCAATTTGGAGCTGATAGTTCCAAATCTAATGTTTCTTTTCATGTGCAGGTTAGTGATATGTCGAATATCAAGCTAGATGAGGTTGTCTTCCGTGATTCTGAGGAATCAGAATTAAGCTCTTGGAAGGGGAAAGTGACATCAGATGAAAAGGTTAATAGAGTATACGAGATCCTAAATACTATTCATAAGGAAGGGCAGAGGTCCCTTAGCAGTATCACCACAAATGTCGAGAATGGGACACGGACCGATAGGTATTACCGAAATGTTTCGACTCCTAATGGTTTATTATTCGTTCATCTCTAAACTGCTATCTTGTTCAAGTTCTCTCTTGTTTAGTGTACTTCATCGTAATGAACTCTTGTTTTGCTAATTGGATTTTGGCATGAATCTGATTTATGTACTCTCTACATGTCCAAGATTGAACGACAAGAGTATTGTCAAAAAAACAAGTTTGAAAGACAAGAGATTGGCTTATTGGAGATGAATTGCACAACAATTAGATGAGTCGATAACCACAGTTAATACACTCCTTGTCTTCTTGTTTTTTAAGTTTTTTAAACTCGAATAAACTCTGCTTCGCAAAATGTTCTGATCTGGAGTTAATTTGTTACTTGTCTTTGAAAATTTGAGATTCGGAACATCTCATGATTTATGTGCAGTACCAAACTACTAATGATTTCTTTTTTTGCATTCGTGTTGTATAAACTATTATGATCATATTTACCACTTTCAAAGTGGCTTTTGTCTGCTCAATTTGATGTATGTATCACTATTTCATCAGGCTTAAAGGGAACGAAAAGCATGTGCATGTAGTTGGAAGAAGATCTGGAGCTCTTATATCCGGAACAGCCTACTGCATTTCCTCGTGCAGCATGATATTGCTGAATAAAATTGTTCTCTCAAGTTATAACTTCAATGCAGGAATATCATTGATGTTTTATCAGGTATGTAACTGCACCTCAACAGTTTAATAGCATTGTAAGTATGTAGAAGTGTAGTCATGATTGTCGTAAGTAAGCTTCTCTCTGCTTTATCATGTTATTAAATTGAAACTGAAAAGCCTGAAGAACTCTTAGCATCTTTGAACATTTCCCTTGCAGCATTAATCCTGTCTGTGATCACCTTTCAATGCCTTATTTCATTAGAACCTTAAAATTTTGTCAGAGTGGAAGTTCATTCTTTTTACTGTATTGCAATGCAGAATCTGATAGCTTGTCTAGTTGTTGCCACATTGGGTCTATGTGGAGCAATTTCAGTCGAAAAGCTCAACTGGAGGCTGATCAGGGTTTGGATCCCTGTAAATATAATCTTTGTTGGCATGCTTGTTTCGGGAATGTATAGGTATGTTATAGGCTGCTTCTAGCATATTCCTCATATTATTTACGCAAAAAGTGACAAGAAGTCTAGTCCTAACCATACATTTTGTATGTTTTCCGTTACAGTTTGAAACACATAAATATAGCAATGGTGACCATTCTGAAGAACATGACTAATATTTTAACAGCAATCGGAGAGTATTATGTTTTTCGAAAACATCAAAATCTGAAAGTCTGGACAGCCATGTTTATGATGGTAAAGTTTCTTATACTGATGAATGTAAATTTTCCCTTTAGTCCGCAATTTTACGGAGATTTATGTGTCATTGTGCTGCAGATTATCTCTGCTGTTACTGGTGGTATTACAGATCTCTCATTTGATGCCAAAGGGTATACATGGCAGATTTTAAATTGCATCTTAACAGCTGGTTACTCGGTATGGCTCGAATGTATCCATTATTTAGTCAACTCATGATTTCGAGATCTCTAATTTCTAGTTTAGACTATGGAAGCCATGATTTTTGTGAAGATCCATTGTACTTTTATGATTACCTTATGAGCTACATTTGAAATGGTGACAGCTTACACTGCGGCTGGTCATGGATAAAGCTAAGCAGGCAACCAAATCAGGATCACTTAATAAAGTGTCCATGGTTTTGCTGAATAATCTGTTGTCTCTACCCTTTGCCTTATTCTTGATTCTCGGTTTGAACGAATGGGAATACGTATTAAAAGCGTGAGTGAACGCCTTAACTTACGGTTTGTCTCGGTTATATAAGTTTTTCACCATGCAAGTATCATCTTCCGCATCCTGACGATTGCAGTTTTGGTTTTCAGCGAGGTGATTAGATTGCCAATGTTTTGGGTTGTCGCAACAGCTAGCGGGTTGCTTGGTCTTGCCATTAGCTTCACTTCCATGTGGTTTTTACATCAAACAGGACCAACCACTTACAGGTATTTGGAAATATATGGTCTATTGATATTCTTTATGCTCACATATATAATTAGATACCAATCCGCTTTTCGGAACCATATGCACATGTCTCTAATCTTCAATTATGTATCGAGCATTGTATCCGTTATTCGTGCCCCGACGTTACAATCACACTAACAATGACATCGTATCCTTGTTTTACAGCCTTGTAGGTTCCTTGAACAAGATTCCCATCTCTATAGCCGGACTTGCATTGTTCAAAGTTCCACTCAGTGTACCAAACCTGTTCAGCATACTTTTCGGTAATGAAACAAATCGACTCTGCATTTACTGTGAACAAAATGCTTTCGAAACTTGGATCCTTATCTTACGTTGATCGATACATGCTTCTTCCAGGTTTATTCGCCGGAATATTATTTGCCAGAGCCAAAATGTCATGATCCAAGAACACGGCCTCGGCCGAATGAGATCAAGCACACATGGCTTCTCTGCTTTTGTAAGAACACATACATAGAACTTTTCAAAGTGGTAGGAAACAAAATCTGATAGCAATCTCAAAGGAGTAAACATATATAATATCACTGCCTTAAAATCACAACTTCATATACACAACTCGGAAAGGTACATTAGTTAACACAATAATTGTCCTTTTCATCGTTTAGGGCATATTTTTTATATTTTTTTCTTTATGAGGAAACAACCAAGTGAAAATGTTATACGGAATTCCCTTGTAACTTTATTGTTTTTCTAATAACATGCAACTTTCTTATTTCTTTTACCATTTCTGTATTTTCCCATTGTTTTGGGTATTTTTGGACAAACAAAGGCAGGCAAAATAGAAGAGTTGTCAAGTTGTTAGTTTGATTCTCTGCGTTAGTAAAATTAGGATTAAAATGATAGAATGTATAAATAACAAGGATGAAATAAGTATTTTTCTGGAAACTTTGTATCTTTTGAGATATTAAATCCTTCTTAATTTTGTGTATAAATTTCACTATCTAACGACTAACAAGTCATATAACTAGTTGTAACAATACTCATTAGATCAGTTTTCCATAACTATCAAACATATACTATGTCTAAATGTGATTGTATCTACCACAATTTTAATTTGACGGTTATGTTTTAAATTTATTATGTTTACATTCACTTTAAATAATGAAACAAATTTGATAAAACGACCGTGTATTAAATTTATTAAGCTCTCTTTCCTTTTAAAGAATAGAGCACATTCAATACGTGTACTTTATTTATTGTCTACATCCACTTCACAAAATAGAGCAATTTCCATTACATGGATTAAATTCTACATTTTTTTAGTTTTATATAAGGGCGAAGTTATGAAATCAATTTTAGGAATTAGAATTGAATTTTAAATTCTTGGAGGGTTAAAGTACAATTGTATCATTGTACTATCTTGTACAATTGTATTGTTACAATTTTTAGATCACTCAAATCTCTCTTCCTCTCGAATCGGATAATATTAAATGTTTAAGTATATATTCAATTTGACATCCTCGTGTATATCGCACTGGTAAAGAATCCAACTAAACTAAACTCAATCGGTTGGAGATGAATCTATTTGGATTTTTGGTTTAAGAAAGTTCATAAAAAATACTACAAAGGTTAAACCAATGGATTTAGGTTTTGATCATTTCATTAATTTCGCGATTCAATTTGAATGATTGAATCGTCAAACGAATCGATTTATATTCAACCGATTGATCTGATTCGATTTTCACCGAATTATTTTTTCTCTCTTGTCACATTGAAGGAAATGAAGAGAGAGAGAGAAGGGCATGGGCCAGTAGTAAAAAGGAGAGACAAGGGATTCAATTATTATCCTATAGTAGGAGAAGAGTAGCATAACCATCACCGTCTCTTCCATCCTCACCTTAAAAAAGGGTTTGTTAGCTTCTGTTTGGCAGAAGGGAAAATTGAAGCAAACAAAAGGAAAAGGGCTTCACCCATATCGTATGATTAGCATTAATTAATTTGGTGCGTGTTGGGTGGAGGATGCTTCGAGTAGAGAATAACAAAGAAACGACAATTACAATATTACAGCCTCGGTCTCTTCCAATGTTAATTCACCAATTTGAACGTAAAACATTTGCATGTGAATGGCCTTCAATCTACTCAATTAATATCAAAACCCTAATTCATTTCCAATCAAAATTAATACAAAATAATCAGGGACGGAATCAGAATTTAAGGTTGGGAGGTAAAATATAAATGTTTGAAAGTGAAGTGACAAATTTATAAATAAATTAATTTTTTTAAAAATTATATAAGAAAATAAAAGTGAAAAAAATATTCTAGAGTGGAAGGGCAATCGCCCTACAATCCCTACATAATTTCGTCCCAGTAAATGGCTTGTCTAATTTTTGGAGGTTCTATTTGTTTGCATCCATTTCTTTCCCTGCTTAACTTCTTTAATGGTACATATATTCCGCATCATTTAGAGACGGATTGATTTTGTATTCAAATCACTTCGGGTACAAATCGTTTTTAGGTTTCGATCATTTGAGTTTGAGGTTTAAGTTTTTTAGATGAGTAATTACGATTTTGGATCATTTCAAGTTTTTTTTTGTTTCAAGTCGTTTTAGGTTTGCTTTTTTTAGATTTGAATATTTTTAATCAGGTTCATGCCACGTAAGGATAAAAATAAAAGAAAACTAAAATTATGAAACTTTTTAGAAACTTTGAGGTAAAATTGTGTGTTTTGTAGCTTAGTGTTGA
Organism: Hibiscus tridactylites; assembly: GCA_958450335.1. Classification (NCBI taxonomy): domain Eukaryota; kingdom Viridiplantae; phylum Streptophyta; class Magnoliopsida; order Malvales; family Malvaceae; genus Hibiscus; species Hibiscus tridactylites. Next base: position 44,757,420 of record OY288292.1, read on the forward strand.
AAAATTAATGAATGTTATACAAGGCCGATTGTGAGGCGAAAATTATGAAAAGACCATAATTTTGTGTTTAGGTGCGGTGATTTTTTTAGCACATAACTTTTCGAGATCTATTTATTAATAGTGAACAAAAGGCATCTTGCCAACTTTTTAGTCCCGAAAAGCTTGATTTTCTTTAATTTTAATTTTTTTGATATTTATATATTTTTAAATCTTGAACTTCGTTCTTTCTAACTTGTCAGACTTAAACATTTTAATTTTATATAAAAAATTGTATGATTTAAGTTTTTTTATATACTTATAACTTCAATTCTTGCGGTGTAAAAAATTACAACCAAACAAAAAACGTCAACAATTGTCGCTAATTCTGAAAATATCACCAACACTTATCGACAAATTTGGACCCAAAAAAAATTAGTGCACTATTTTCACAATACACTATTTCCTTTTTTAGTGCAATAAATCCCTAATGTAGGCATATTCAATCAAATTATTCAATAACAGTTAATACATTTAATTTATGGTCAAGGTCTCATCAAACTATTCAACAACAGACCCAACTCACAGTGCGAAAGATGTCTAATTAGACAAAAATACATTTTATGACCAATTATTTACCTTTTAGTGAAAATACCCGTGACGAGAAAATTAATTACTATTATCGACGATAGATGTCTTGGCTCAAATAAAAAAATTCTAACACATACTGTTATGCCATAACAAGTGAAAAGTATGCAAAATCAAAAGAATCTGAAAACAAATTTTGTGGTCGAAACATAAGGCCGAGCGATCTCTGATAGCACCTGCACGCTTTGATATTTTGCCCCCCCACTTTCAACTTTTTTGAAAGATTAAAAGGGAAATGCAAATTGAAAATGATTTTTGTATTGACCAAATGATACATTAATTACTATTCGTCAAGTGGTTTGGTGTAAGCCAAAAAAAGAAAACAATTTCGAGATGTGCAATGAAACTTAAGAAATAAGAAAGCTTCATCATAGTCTAATTAGGGGAGGATATTGATTTGAGTGGAACTGAATAATTTTTTTGAATTAATCGAATTAACGAATCTTATTTTATAACTCAAACTTTATTTTAAAAAAACAAGTTGAATTGTTCGAGTTTCTGTTTAAATTTAAATGTAAGCATTTATGATGTTATGGTACTAATTGGTTCAATTTTAAATGACTTTTTATGACCATATATGATATATATATATATATATATATATATATATATATATATATATATATATTTTCAATTTTTTCTTCATATGTGATATTCATATATCAAAATAAACATATTCTTAATCCTTTAAAAATATACATGTATCTTGTAGACAAAATAATTTAAACTTATATTTGTAATATGTTAAGATGTAATTTGAACTTGAATTAAGCATGTGAGTTTCCGTGACAAATAAACTCCGAAAATATCCATTAAGAGCAGATCTCTGAGTGCTCGTGCAGAGGGCACCGTACAGTGCTAAACAAGTCTCCCACTGTCGCCAACTTTCCCTGTATTTTCCGGAATTATTCACGTGTATCGCACCTCAAATCACCCACCTGTCCCGAACCTGCCTCGTCACTCGCCACCCCTTGCGACCAAATGTTTACGCGTCATCACATAGGCAAATTGCAACTGCGGATATATTTTCATAATTTATTAAGGTTAAAGATATATAACAAATATTATTACGATCACACAATTATATTATTACGGTCAAACTATTATGGAGATAATGGATATTTTTACGATCGCAGAAATATCACATACTTTTTTTTAATAACACATGCTTACGCGTAGTATAGAGAAGAAGACAAGTTTCAGAAACAACGCCATTGTTTTCCCTTTTCTTCTTCTCCAAGTTGCTTCAATTCCATACAAGTCTAAAACTGGATTACTTTTTATAACTTGAGATTATACTAAATCAAATTAACTTTAAGCAAAAATGAAATTAGAGCGCAATACAATCCGATCAAACTCAGCATGAAAAGTTGTATTTTTCTTATTTTATAAACAAAATTCGCGTTGAGAAAAAAGGCGATAAAAGACAAACAAATGGATGGGGAAGGTGGCGAATGGGTTAATATATTTTTATAACGTTTTATTTCTTGTGTTCTTTTTTTCAACAAAAGGGGGTTTTTATAATATAATTTCAAGCTTCTTGGGTAGTGTCCGGGGAGGGAAGAGGGAAACAAGTGTCTTCCCCGCCGGTGTTCCATAGGAAATGAGCATAATTCGCGGCGTGATGAGAGTTGATCGGATCCGCCGATATGGCTTCCAAGAAAGTTTCCTCCGCCGCCCACAAATCATTCCTCGCTTTCCATAAAAAGGTTGCGTATTTACTGTATGCCTCCGCGTCCGCCGGCTCCACCCCGATCGCTTTCTTGAAGTACTCTTCCGCTCTGTATTTTTTTCAAACCAAAGAAACCTCGTTAGTCAAAACACCTCTATCCGACTGAAACTAAAGCTTTAACTTAACCCACGCATGCCATTGAAAAAAAAAATCCAAGCCAAAAAGTCAAAAACTAAAGAGCTAGTTCACATAAGCGCGTGAAGGGTCACGTGCATGAAAGGTGATAGATTGGGATATCTACGGTTTTGCCATGCCAACATTATCTACCCTTCTGCTACACCACACATTCCCCATCCCCGGCATGGGAAAAACGACAAAGGTTCTATAAATTATAATATAGTACAAGGACCCAAGTGAAAAATTTGACCTAAATTATTTCAAGCGCAGCCGGGGACTAAATGCCAAAGAAATAGATATTATTGCAATTTCCTAACTCAGTGATTTGAGTCGGTGTAGTACAACTTCATCTTGAATCTCGATACGCAATGAGTTAAAAATTTTAAATTTGGGGAATATAAATTATGATTTTATATATGAAAAATGAATGAAAAGATGGGAAAGATTCTGTACCTGTCGTAATCATGTGCAACAAGGTAGAGAAACTGAGCATAATTGGCAAGGAGGAGAGCGTTATTAGGCTCTTGTGACAACCCGGTTTGATAAAGCAGCTCCGTTCTGGAATAGTCTTCGCAATCACCGTCCGGTTCGATCATTGCCGTCACCGGCGAAACGAATCTCTGAACTGTTTCGTGATCCAGCGTTTCATCTCTGATTGAAGCTAGCATTTTCGAAGCTTCGTCGACTATGGAGTTCCAAAGAGTGAGCTCGTCTTCCCTGGTTACACTCTCTAACGTTGAATCTCTTTGTGGTTTGCCTGTTGTTCCTGGAGATGATAATTGGGACGTACCGTTTGGAACAATGGTGTTGAATTGGTCTGCTTCCTCAAACCCACCGTCGCCGTCTGTTCCGCTGGCGACTGGTCGGACTTTTCCGCCTCCGCCATTGTTTCCGCAGATAGAAGCGGTTTTCCCGCTCGACGAGGATACTGAAAATGACTTTATCGACGAAGAATCGAACTTCGAATGCTTCTGGTCTTGGACTTCAACCATGGAAACATAAGTCCCGGGGGTCGGATTTGCGGCGGCGAGCGCGGCGTTGCTTGCCATGGAGTGAACTGAATAATTGGCTAATAGGATCATCACATAAACCATTAAAGTGGGAGTGTGAGAAAAGACCTGTTGAAACAACCAAACGAACGAAGCGTGCATCTCCTTTTGAACTCTGACGAGAATCCCTTGTAAATCCTCGTAATACAAAAGCTCCCGCATATGCAAAGTGTAACTCTGAAGCTCCCGGATTATAAAAACCATGGAAGAAAACGCCTTTTTCACTGAACAATAAGCCGTTTCCCCTGCCTCCCGGAACCCCTCTTGCCATTGTAATTTCCTCTTAATCATACGCAGTGAAACCGGAAGATCAACGCTGTTGGCTTTCCGTTCTATGCTTGACGAGGCTATTTCTTCTCCCCTTTCAACCCACGACGGTTGTTCGTCGAATCCCAAAGATTCCGGTATAGAATCGGAAACGGCTTCCGTTTCCCGTTCGGAATCTAAATCGTTTCCGTTATTTCGGCTGCTACTGGTGCCATCATTGTCCGATAACTGGAACCTAAGGGCCAGCTCTTGAATTTTTTTCGAAAACTCTTCATCGGAAAAGGAGTCTAAGCTTGCACTGCAAGCTCTTCGTAAAGTTCCGGATCTTGGTTTCTCGCAAGACCGGGTCCGTTGGATACTAGAGTTTGAACCAAACAGAGCTGACCGGTTCAGTCTTTGAACGGTCTTGAGAACAAGAGCGCCGTCGCTACGGCAACGCCTCGGAAGGGAAGGCGAAGAGATCGCTGAAGCTAAAGCTTGGGAGGAAGATGGTGGCTGGGGAAGATTTGGCTTTGAGCATTGTAAACGCGCCGCCGTTGCCGCAACTTTCACTACCATTTGTAAAAGCTTAGCAAAATCAAAAGGCTTGCTGGAAAACAACTTTTCTACTTCAGATTGGAGTTTCCACAGTAAGCTTTAATCTTCACCAAGGAACCTGAAAATTTACCAAAAAGAAAAACGTGAATCTCGGAAATCACTGTAAATTGAAATTGGAAAGGCAATTCGAAGAAATAAAGAAAGTAATTCTGGACTGGGATCTGCAAAACCACATTTGATACCATAAAAATCGGATCTCGAAACAGTAAAATTCGAGAATTCCTAAGAAAAAGATTAAACAATCTTATATGAAGAAAGTGAATTACTTTAGATTTCTTTTTGGTACGGACTTCGATGAGAGTGAGAAAAGTAGTATTTGTAGGCGGCCAGATTAAAAGCTCCGGCGAAGCTTGAAATCGAAAAGCTTATCAGAAAAGAAAGAGAACTACAACCGCTCTTTATATATCTCACAGCTCTTTGATTTCTTACAATGAAAAATTATTATTTATATAAGAAAAATATCTAACGGGCTAAGCCGGTTTAAACAGCGTAAAGAATTCTGGCTTTTGGACAGAAACCACAATTTGTTCAGTGGGGAGATCCGGTCACAGGTTGTTTGTTTTTTTTTCTTTCTGTTATTCTAGAAAAATCATAGCAACGATGAAATAATCCAATTAAGAAATTCATTAGAAAAACCAGTTACATGCGTTCTTATTAAGTTCAGATTTTATGTTAGAAATATATATTAAGTTCAAATTTATTCACAATTTTATTATCCAAATATTAATTATGTCTTTATCCTTTTATAGACTATTTTACCTAGATATTGTGTTGTCAATTGTTTTACTAAAAAAATAATTAGGTTTTGTTTGATAGAGAAAAAAGGAAAATTGAGAAGAAAAAGATAAAATAATAGATAATATATATTTTTTATCGATATATTTGATTGAAAGGATGAAAAATTAAAAAAAATAACTTTCTTTTCTTTTTATTGCTTAGCACAATACAATAGAGTAGTGTTTGAATTTTTTTTTTTTGAAAACTATAGTTTATTTTTAATTTTTATAATTTATTCAAATGTTTTTAATATGATTAATTTTATTCAATTTAGTCCCTAAAAATTTATTTCATCTAAAATTGACCCTTATTTGTTTATATTTTGTATAATTTAATCTAATATTTTTAATATAATTTTAGTTTTGTTCAATTTAATTCCTAAATTTTTTCTTTAATGCAAATTGACCTATATGTATTTTTATTTTTTTTATAATTGAGTCCAATATTGTTAATATAGTTTTTTTTGTCCAGTTTATTCCATAAATTTTTTATTTAATCCGAAATGGACCTCTATTTATTTTTATTTTTTATAATTTACTATAATATTTTTATAATTCAATCTCGAGAGTTTCACTATCAATGTAAAACCTAATATCTGATACAAAAGAATCCAATTCGAATATCGAATGCTACAAATGTCCCATTGTGGCCTAAAAACATATTTTAAAAAAACAAGCATATCCAATTATATGAAATTAAAAAACCAACATGAATATAAAGAGGATACAATTAACTAAAGTCACCCAAGAAAATAAACCTTTAAAAACTTTAGAAAAATAAACGATTTAACAAAATGCATTTTTGGTAATTTTACGAGATTTAAACAAAAAAAAACACTCAAAACTTAAATACAAGATTAATATAAGTATAAACATCTTATACCTATTTTTTGCTAATAAAAAGAAGTTCAAATCGAAGTAAAAATACCGAATCGAGGTTTAAGGACTAAAATATAAATAATTTATAAGTTTGATTTTAAGTTAAAAAATCAGTTTTAGGTTCGTTTCAAACTCATTAATTCCAATTAGACTTAATGGTAAATTCTGGTTGAAATCGGATTTGGAATAGAGTGTTAATTGCAAAAATTAAGTAGTTTACGGGTCATTTTGAAATCATTGATGAAATACAGGGCCAGTTTTAAAAAACAAAATCAAACCTTTTTTATGAAATAAATATCATCATTAACATATAGACCAAGTTTTAGGTTAATCCGAACTAAAACGAGTCCTTAATTGCAATTATAAAATTAGTGATTGAAACATAATGTTTGTAATTATAAAGTATTGGATTAAATTATAAAATAGAAATAAATAGAGTTCAATTCTAAATTAAATAAAATCTGAGGGATTAAATTAAACAAAAATAAAACTATAGCAAAAATATTAGATAAAATTAAAAACAAATATGGGTCACTTTTAGGGATTAAAGTAAACAAATTATTATTATATTAATAATATTGAATTTAATGATAAATTTAAAAACAAGTAATAGTAAACTTTAGACTAAATAAAATTTTTAGGGACTAAATTGTAAAAAAAATAAAATCACAATAAAAATATTGGATGAAACTATAAAAATTAACTATGAATATGGTGAAAATAAAATTATAACTTTTTTAAATATAATTTAGTAATTTTATTATTAAAGTATGATAGCATTCATTTTTTTTATTTTTCACCTAATTTTGGAGAGAATTATTAGTATAGGAGTAAGGAAAATTACATCCCTCCCTATTTCCTTTCCTTTCAATTTTACATTCTATCAAACAAACATTAAATTCATTTTGAAGATACCAAGAAACGAAAAATTATTAGATGGGTAGTTACATGGAAATTATGTGTGACTAAAAAGTGGATATTTACTTAAAAATTATTTTAAAATTAGTGAATATTATTAGATAAAGCATAAATGACGTGGTAAGCCAAGTCTATATAATAATTTATTTAAAAGATTGTGATAGTTTCACCGACCTATCACCGTGATATTAAAAACACGCGTCTGCTTTGTGCTTTTGTAGCTAGTAGAAATTAAACATTTTTTCCAACTTGAATTAATATAGTTACACATTATCTTCAAAAACTTAAATTAATTCGAATATGTCAATACTACTTAGAGCGGTTGGTTAAAAACTCCTATTGACATACAATTTCTTCCCTTAAGTCTTGAACTCTAGCCCCAGAAAAATAATCTTCACTTGTTTTTTTTCTAAGTAAAAATCGTTTAAAAAAAACTAATCAAAATATTTTTTATAAACCATATTTCAACTTGAATACTAAAAGTTGTATCTAAAACCCCATCTAAATGATGTTATCACCCGTTTAATGGGTTATTGTGAGTTGAAAAAGAATGAGATATGTTATTATTAATATTTTATTATTACATGTTTAAAGATAATTATAGCGTACACACGTGGTAGAAGTAAAATATTTCTTTCATCACTCTAATTTTAGGGGTTAATAATTCAGTTTCAGGCTCATAGTTTAAGATTTTAGTTTTATGTGTTTAGAGTTTAGAGATCATGATTTAAATTCATAGTTTATAAGTTAAAATCTAAATTCATAACATATTGTCAAAAAACTTAAACCCTAAATTCTAAACTTTTAAACCCTAAATCATAAATTAAAATTTTAAATCGCAAAATTAAGACGCTTGTGGAAACAATAATTTTCAACTATTAGCACATGAGATATTTTCATATATTTAAAGTAAATGTTTTAACTTAAAAAATTTTGACGCATCAACCATACAACTTTATTGATAAACAAAAGTAGAATCATAACATAATTTACTAAAGGCTTTAAAACATAAAAAAAAACAAAAAAAAAATGATAGATTTAAAAAGAAAAGACAAGTGTTGCACCAGTCAAATCAGACACTTCCTGCTTACATCAAAGAAAAATCTCTACGGCCCATTGTAAAAAGGGTCCATGGAAATTGTCAGAACACGAACTAAATGAAATTCTAAAATCGGTAACCATATTTCACGTTATTTTTTTATATAAAAAAAAACAACGATATTCTATATATTACATCGACAAACAACTAAAAAGGGGATTAAACTCTACTTGACCACCAACAACGCGAATCAAAAACAAGCGCCATCAAAGTGATCGTACGAACACCAAAAATTCGTAAATGTAACCATAGAAACATGTCATAAAGGTAGAGAAAACGTGTTACACAAGTAGAAAAAAACACAACAAAATGTGTAAAGAAAAGAAAACAAAATAAATAGAACAAAATAAAAAAAAATATCACTAGCGATCAACAACCAGCACCAAAACTAATGTCGCCGCTAACTAAAAATTTTAAATAATGACAATAACATTAATTTTATTTTTTAAAATTAAGACTCACACGTTCCAACTAGTGTATTATAATACTTCCACTACTGCAAGTAATAATAATTTAATTGATAAGTACCTTTAAAATAGTGATTAATATAAAATCCAGCTAGATGCCTAGATCTCTTATATATAGACAAGTTCATTAAATTATCATATCTTTATAATTCTTCAAAGAAGAAACATGTAGCACGTTGTCTTTTGATTTTTTAAATATTTATTCCCTTCATTATCCCTTTATTTTATTTGATAAGAAAAAGGAAAAATTCTCTACCGTCGAAACTTCACTTCAATTCATTTTTTAAAAACTAACCAATATTTTAATACTAAAATTAAAAAATATATATCTTTAGGTAGTCTGGCTAAGGTGATGATGAACCGACGGTCCAAAATGAAAAGCTTTGGATGGCAACTTGCTTCACCTTTGCATCAGCAGAAATAGGAAAGAGCAGAAGGTTGAAGGTGACGTCACAAGATCAATGGCCAATGTTTACTTGGGAAATCTTCCCGACGGTTTAGATTGAGTCTTCCAAATAATAATAATAATAATAATAATAATGATAGTTGTTTTTCGTTTTTCGTTTTTTTGGGTTTTTTAAAGCTAAGGTGATTGTAAGTAGTATCTGTTCTATATATACTCTCAATCGTTTGACAATGTATATTTAATCATCCTGCTATATCTACTGGTGTTTGAACCCGTGACCTCTAAAAACAACAATCGTTTCTTTAAGTATCGAAGCAAATTGGTTCGTGCCGTTTTTTATATATTATCATTATTAAATATTTTTTTGAATAGCTATCATTATTAAATAGTCGTTTTCGTTTTTTGTGGTTCATAATACTATCATTATTAATTTTTTTTTGAATAGCTATCATATACTATATAGTTGTCCTTTTATAGTACTATATATGGTATATAAATTTATTTTATAATATATGTTTTCACGCATGTCTGTTGAAGAAATATTTAGGTGTGAGAACACCTAGTATAATTTGAGTGGTCCATCAATATAACTTTAGTAGGAATGAGCAAAATTCGTCCCAAGTTTAAAATCTAATTTATTTATTTGATTGTATATAAAAAAAAATTGACTTGATTCGACTCAATTTATAATTATATAAATTCGATTTGAAATTTTTTTAAATAAAGTTTAATTATAAAATATGACTTCAAATAACTCGAAATTTTTAATAATTAGTTGATTGATTTTTAAGTTCGAGTCGTGTCCATCAGTTCTGCATATATATGTATACCACATATGAAGAAATATGTGTGTATAACATATATGGTTATCGAAGGTTATTTAAATTGAAACCAATTAATACAATAACATTGTACTAAATGTTTACAATTAAATTTGAACATGAACTCGAACAACTCAACTCGACTCGAATTTCATCAACTTGACTCAATTCAGGAAAAAAATCAAATAAAGTTTGAATTATAAAATATAACTCGTCAGTTCGGCTAAATCAAACATTTTGACTTGACTCGATCGAATGTTTAGCCCTAATCTTATGCGTATATTACTTTAACCTTTCGTTTTGACTTTTATTAATTAACATAGTGGATTAAAGTGTAACATAAGGTGTTTTTTTATTATTCAGTGTATAATACTTTTATCAACTAGATTTTACACTTTTTTATGTTCTCATACATATTATACCAATAATAATGTAAATTAAACTATACTCAATCAACGTAACGCAAGGTATTTTAATTTTGAAATGTGATATTTATATGTACTATTATAATTCAGTTTTACATTTCTTTCTTAATAAAACTGTTTTTAATGTTTGAATTATGATGTTACTTTAAATGCACAATGAAAAACCTCCAAATTTTACACTTTTTTTTCACGTGTCCAATATTTCCCACACGTATTAGCTAGAAATGGATGTCCATGTTTTTTTCTTCTTATTCTTATAGTGATGGGGTCCAGCTAGGTGGAAAGGCGTGCTACGTTGGCGTTGTTCCATAGAAGAGACAATCATTCCATGCCAATGAATCTCGCTGGCTACTGCCTACACGCCCCGCCATTGCCACATTCCTAGGCCAAGCTTCCTAGTTCCTTCTACATCAATGTAACTAACATTATGCATTTATTAAAGCTTGAAATTAATAAACAAACTCGAATTGAAGCTTGTTCATTCATTTCCCCCCATAAAAATGGTGAAGACGATGACAATATGTTCTGTTTCTTTACTTTTTTTTAAAGAAAAACAATATTTTGAACAGTAAAATCAGCAGATGTTCCGTCTGATTTTTTAATTTTTTAATAAAAAATATTTGTGAACAATGAAGTCGGCTTGTGTTCAATCCGACTTCTAATGATATTGTCCAAAGTACAATAATTTTTTTTTGAAGAAACCAATTTTTATCACTTTAATTTGATTAAAATAATAATTTTAATCCATCAATGGATATGAATCATACCCAGAAAATAATTTTAATTCATCAACCTAAATTCAATCTGTTTTAAATCTAATATCACATGATTATAGGGGTGTAAACGAGCCGAGTCGATCTAGAATAGTGCTGAGTTCGACTCGGCTCCTTAAGAATTCGATTCGAGTTCGAACTTGACTCGAGCTTGAGTATGTTGAGCTCGACTCGGCTTGTTAAGAATTCGAGTCGGGTATGGATCGAGCTTTGACCGAGTCGAACTCGAGTAGCTCGCGATCTGTCTCATTTCATTTACAACCCTCTTCATAATAATAGTAATAATGATAATAATATTATTGTTATCTATCAAATTACATGATTTTATTGTAGATAGAATCATACAAAAGAAATATTTTTCATTTGATTCATTAAAAATTAAACTAACATAATATAACAACCAAAAGCACTCAACCTACATTTTAGTTCACTTTAATTTTAAAAATTTAAAAATAGTTTATTATATTTTCGAGTAGCTCGCGAGCTTTTCGAGTCGGGTATTAAGTAGCTCGGAGCGGCTCGTTAAGAACTCGAGCCAAGTTCGAGCTCGAGTCGAGTCCAATCGAGTCGAGTATTGACTGAGCTTTCATAGAGTCGAGTTCGAGTAGCTCGTGATCTGTCTCGTCTCATTTACGAACTTCAAATGGACCTAAAATGATTTTGAATTTGACATAATGTCAAAAGTGCCCCTAGCATTTGACTGGATAGTATTTTGATCCATATTTTTTGAAGTATTTTAACCCTCAACATTTTGTTTTGGGTCAAAATGGCCCATCCATGGATGAAACTATTAATCAACCAATGATAAACAACTTGATATAACGACGTGTCAATAGAAAAAATAATTTTATAGTTATTTTCCGACTAATGCATCATTCTGTCAAGCTAACATCGTGTTTATATGACATTACCTAGTGTGCACTGTCATGCATGTTTGTTATGTCATTTATTATTAGTTGACTGATAGTTTTCATCTACATGAGTTATTTTGACCTAAAATGAAATGTTAGGAGTCAAAATGTTTAAAAAGAAAGCTAAAATAACTATCCAGTCAAACGTTAGGATGTTTCTTAGTATTATGCCTTTGAATTTTTGTAAAACTCAACTTGTAAACAAAACAAGAGCAAGAGCAAAAGGTATATGTATGTTGTCTTTATCTAACCTATGCATACATGTATAGATTAAGAGTCATTTAAGAGTTTGTACTAAATACAAGATTCCATTAATTTTTTTTATCATTTAATGTATTACAAAACCCTAAAAGATTTTTTTGAGAAAAAATATTTCATGCATTAGAGTTTAGGTTTAAGAGTTTAGAACTTTTAAGGTTGTATGGTTTAAAAATTTTAAAGTTATGTTTTAAGGTTTTAGGAAACATATTATCTTCCAGCTAACTTGAGCCCCACTAGCTGTAGTATAACGACCTTTCTAGAAAAATTAAGTGCATAATTGTTCCATTTTCTGTAAAATGGCCTTCAGAAAAGGGAGTTTGCGACACCAATAGTTCGATATGATGTGCAACACAGATGTAATGAGTTGTAGTCTTTCCCCGTAGGTAAGTTTCTTTCTTGACCATAGAATTGTTCTAATACATGACTTTGTACCCTCAGAATAGAGTCGGCTGTACCTTTGTAAAATATGAGCAAATCATCCGCAAAACAAATAATTTTGCATGATATGGACATGTGGCATCTTGAACATAGGCCGCACCGTAGCTGGATACTCAAAAGGATATAAAAAAAATCCGAAATATTGCTGCAAATAAATTCTTCAGTGACAGATTGGAGCACTTTGAAGACCAAGCAGATGTGGGAAGAGAATAGAGAGAGGAAGCCTAAGGTGCCTTGGCAGAGACTTATTTGGTATCTCATGCATATTCTCGAGCATGCCATTATCGTATGGATGGCTACTTTCATTTTCTGGTTTAAAATTTTAGGGTTTAATAATATATAAAATGGATGTGTTTTTTAATGAAATCTTTTAAGGTTTATAATACACTGAAGGATATTTTTTTTATAAAATCTTGTATTCAATTCAAGCTTTTAAATAACTCTACGTGTATAAGTTAGACAAAGCCATATATGTTTAAAAAGATGGTTCAAGCATTTTTTGGGGGAGGAGGGGTGTTAAAATATTGAAAATAACAAAGCAAGACCAAAGGGAGGGTTTTTTTTCTCTTATCATGGGAGTGGGATAGTTACTTAGGGTAAATGCTTGTTTTATTCTAAGCTCAGAAAATTTACGGACAGATGGATCTTTGTAATTGGACAGAGCCGATACACTAAAACCAAATTGCATATGCAATGTCTAACCAAGAAAAGTACCTACTTATTTGAGTTGGCTAAAATCTAAATAACTTTTTCCTCTAAGTTGGAGCAATATATTGCAAGGTGGGTACTTTTGAGCCGCAAACATCTGATCCATAACTAGCTTGGAACCGGCACATTACATATATATAAATCACCGTTGATGATCCATCAAAGAAACGATGAAAATGGCATCAATTATGGAGGGAGTTGCAAGAGTTGGACCCCACTTACCTCATTGGGAAAGACAAAGAAAAAGGACGAATTGGGTGACAGATTTTGATGACATTTGCGAGGAGGATGTAGCCATGTGAATTCAAACTTAGGGGCTGATGGGAAGTGTGCTTTAGCAGGACCGATTAATGTTGTATTTTGATCGATTGATTGTTCCACCCACCTACGTTCTAACTAATAAACAATATTAAATATTTTATACGAATTCTCGTAACGATCTTTCGAGAAAAAAATCTTCAACTTACAATTTATCTAATAAATGAACTCACTCATTAACCGTCATATCAAGTTTTTTAACTACTGCGTCACATCCTACTAAACCTGGACAATATCATGACACCATTATACTTATGACTATCACATTAGGTCACTCGAATTTCAAGATCGAATGACCATAATATACGAAGTCAAGAAATATCTCTCTTTTTCCTTTCCCATTCATATAATACGATCATTCTACTAAGCAACTCTATGTCCTATCTTAAAATAAGGTGAACCGTTTATCTATATCGTATCTCGAACTTTGTATCAACGACCTTTAAAATGATATTTACGATAAGTGTAAACATAAAACAACTATTATAGATTTATAGTGTTATTGGGTCATTGAGTTGGTAAGCTATTCATATCATCTTCCTAACACAAAGGGACTAATTATCAAAAGACATCATATTTTCTTGCAATGAAAGAATATGTCGTGCAATTCAGAACGTTAATGGGAAACCCTAAACGATAATTCTCAAAATAATGAGGGCCTAACAAATTAGTACAATAACCACCATCAGCCTCCAAATAAAATAAAATAAAAATCACACGGGATGATCCATCATTACTTTTGGGAACTAATATGAAATGGTTGCAACTTGCAACTTTCACCATCAAATAGCACTTAAAAACAGTGTGGTCACCCTAATAGCCAATGACATGCACGTAGGCAATCTAGGAGATTTAATATAGCCTTTGGTGTGGACTAAAAAAATTAATCTCCACACATGTACAGATATCCCAACGATTAAGGTATCTTTGGTGGTACGAAAATCACGGTCCACTATAGTATCCTCGAACTGAAAAAAGATATGTATTTTATACAATATATATATATATATATATATATATATCATTTCTCGAGTTAATATTGTGTTCTTAGATGTCTTGATAGGTTTGGGGTTTAGGAATTCGACGAAAAATCTAGCTATTCACATTGAATAGGTGTATAATACTTGTTTTTGTATTTCAAGATGATGAAAAATTCAAGGTTTAGCTAAGGATGTTTGAAGATAAAGAATGAGGATGCATGCGATGGAAATTGTATGGGTTATCCATACGATTAAGCAACGGGGGAAAATGGTGTGTGCATTGATGCTGTAGAATTGTCTACATCGTTGGAGACTTAATTGTTTGCATTAGAAGAAGGGAATCTGACCTTTTTTTTTCATAGATATAGGGACATGTAAGTCCGATGCCACGCCATTCTCCTTATCTCTTCATCTAAGATATAATAGATGCAGAGATGTTCGCTCCCCTTAACGTAAAATCATATTTTTATTCCTGAATAGATGGACCAATATTATTTTCTCTTTTCCTTTTCTTTTCCATAACTCACCTTTCGATCTCAGAGCTAAAAGTAATTACGTTTAAATAAACTTAAACTCACAATCTCTTGAATGTTGAGACGAATATAATGATGATGAAAATCAAACTATTGGTTGGCAGATTGATTTGAAACATGAAATAGGAGTATAGGAGTATAAAGCAATAGGATTGGTGAAATTGTTATTTGCATTTGTTTAGGGTACATTGAGATGGATATTTTGGTAATATGGCAAATGGAAATATCTTAGAGTTGAGGGGTTATTTTCGGGGGGTCATCACTTTCGCCGACTATATATGTCCCTTGGCTAATTGGCTACAGTGGTCCATTTGATTTGATTTGATGTGATTCCAACTATTCCCCATTGCATACCATTCAATATCTATCTTATAGCACCTCGATAAGGCCATTCGAGTCCATACAAATATATCAATCCCAATGTTTATATATTGTAAGGAGCCGAAATATTACAGTGGATTATTAAAATTTTAAAATTTAGAGAATCATGTTTAATTTATTTAATATTTAAATATATAAAAACCTAAATTATTATCAGACAAAAAAGAAATTGAGGGTAGGAAACTATTCTTCTTTAATTCAATTTCTACTTGATTAAATATTTGATAAGTATTTGGTCCTGTTTGACAATTAGTTGATAGCTTATAGCGGATTACATTAGCTGATAGTGTAAAACTAATGAATTGATTAAGATATAACAAAGGCTTTAAGAACTAAATTGAAAAAGAGAAAATTAACTTTTAAGTCCTCAAAACTCCCCTATGTCTCTAAGAAAAATGTCCAAGTCAAAACCTAAGATTATTCAATTTTTTAAGTGTTTACCAAGTCAAAACAATGATTTTTGAGTCACTGTTTCGGAATGGCCCTTAGGCGTTTCAGAGCGTTTTGAAATTGTTAACTTCTGTTCTGAAACTAGCCTTCCCGTTTCGATACGAGTGTATCGAAACAGGTCTTCATGTTTCGAAACAGATGAAGAACAATGGAACGATTTGAACCGTTTCGATACGACAATATCAAAACGACCTCAAACGTTTCGAAACGGTGTTCAAACTTGGTTCCAAACTATGACCGTTGCACTTTTATGACTAACTTTTAAGAGACAGTTAGAGTGTATTGAAATGCTTCTAAGTCGTTTCGATACAATTTTTTACAGTGGCAAAATGTTTCGAAACAGGCTTCAGCACGTTTCGGAACATGCTCTTAACGTATCGAAACGATCGTGTCCTTTTCGGTACGACCTATTAATTGCACCCCAATGACTATTTCTATTTTTGTTTGTTTCGAAACAAGGTCGAGCGTTTCGGAACATGTAGTTGCAGCCTGCATTTATGGTGGGAAGATTACATCCCAACAGCTATAATTATGAAGGCAACAACCCAAACTACTAGAATTCAATGAGAAGGTATAAAAGGAAGTTCTAAAAGAACCAACAACAACAATTGATCCTAAGAGAAACATCCAAACATCAAATTCAAGCTCTTGTGCTAAATTCCCATATTTTCTTGTAAACCCCAATTGTGGTATTCGTATTTCCAATTTTATTTGTTCCAATTGGGTCGAGTGCTTGTAAAAGGGCTACATTTGTATTGAGAGATACTAGCTATTAGCCTAAAATTTCTTTGTGAACCTTGTGTGAGGATTGTGAAAATTTTTGGGTAAAAAAATTGGCCATTGTGTAAAGGTTTCCTCCTAAGCCTAGAAAAGGGAAAGATCAACTAGTGGAGTTGTCGGAAAATCCTTAGTGAATCTAATGTAGTGGATGTAGAGTTTAATTGGAACTTGAACCACTCTAAATCCCTTGTCTTGCAATTTTTTTATTTTTCACTTTGTAACCCCCTAGACCGGCCTATGCGAATTGACCATGTCTAGTAAGGCACATCACTAATAAATCTCAAAAGGAAAACATGTTGGCAATTTAAATGTTTATTTTGACAGCATAACGACAGGACTCGGTAAAAACCATCAAGTTAGATAAACATGTTCAGTACATCAAGCAGTATTTCCAAAGTATTTCATAACATATTATAATCACCCATGACCATATAAGTAAACCCATCGTATGATGGTTACAAATAAGTATCAATTAGAGTATCGAAATATTTCTAGTTAAATACCATACATCTCAAAATATAGGCACATGTCACCCTGAAAGTATAAGTGGTGGATAAAAAAATTACATTAAAAAAGAATACCAAATGTGTCGATCCTCCAAGTGTCAGCTACGGGGTGGCCTATCCAAAATATCTGAAAGGGAAAAAGTTTGAGGGGTGTGAGCTAGGAAGCTTAGTGTGTTCCAAAAGTGCAAGCAAGAACATGTACAACAACAATATAATATACATTTCTAGTTCAAACACATAAAATTCAAGTAACAATGCGGTTCGGTTTAATCTTCTATCTACCCTCCAACCATACTCCAAGAGGCAGTTCCCCAAAACTGCGTCAACGACATTAACTTATGCCAATTGTGTATAGGTGCCAACCTAAGGGAATACCTTAGTAACTGTACGGTAGGAATTTCCCTAGCCGAAGCATAGGAACCTGTAACGGTAAGGAATTACCAGCTGGATCAGAGTTGAACCTGCAGTCACTTCATATTCTATCCCAAGTACCCTAGTGACAACTTATGTATTAGTTCGATAATCAATAGCAACTGTAATTTTGGTAAATATAAAATAGGCATGTATTTCCAATGAAACGGTAATCAGAGAGCATATTATTCAATCAAAACTAAGATGTATCATACATATAATATAATCATGCTCATTTTAGAAATCATATCATAATCATGCGAAAACACCTTATCAATCATGAGCATATGTTTAGTTTAATAACATACTTTTATCATGTAAAACAATATTTAAATGGTTATATAGCACACAAGGAACACACCTCAAAAGATGAGATCGGTCAGTCAAAAGGTCTATCGAGCACCGGGATCACGCTCCATTACAGTACTAGAACCTAAATAGACATGAATTATGGTTACTAACAGATTTACACCTTAATCATAATAAAATACTAAGTTTTAGGGTCGTACGAGTGACGATAGGATCACGAGGCGGTACAGATCAAGACGAGTTGGGCTGGGAGTAGGCACGGTCGGGAGATCCACGAGTACCTATTAAATCAGAAAATCAATATCAGTCATCAATCATCAATTTCTCTTAAAAGACATAACTTATACATATGCATGCTCGAGTTCAACATCTAATTTGGAGATTTTCGGGTTAGAATTTTGCGAAACGGGCTTCAAAATCGGACTCAGGACATCGAAAAACATAAAATAGGGCTTTTCGAGAAAAGTTGACTTTTTGGTCAAAGTCAACGTTGCTGTCATGCTGACATCACTGGTCCAAGACTGACTCGGCGAGTTGACTCATTGGGTTGACTCGAACAAGTTGACTCACTGAGTTGACTCAGACGAGTTGACTCACTAAGTTGACTCACTGAGTTGACTCGGTCAACGGGTCGTGTAACACAAAAAAAGGGTTTAATGAGATAAGATGAATTGAGCAAAAAAGAAAGAAAGAAAGAAAGAAATGGAATTGGTGACACGGGGGTTTGAACCCATAACCTTTGGAATGAGATGCTAGAACTTTAACCACTGAGCCAAGTGCTTGTGCCTGTTAAGTGTTGCTTTGAAAGACTTTTGAATTAAGTTTGAGAAGTATGTTAAAACACAATTAATATTCGAATTGACCGTTCACCTACCGTTCTTTACTTTTCCATCATCTTCACCATCGAGGGAGAGAGAGAGGGTTTTTACCCCTGTTAGTCGTCCGATCCGCCCCACCGCCGCGGCGTGCACGTCACCGCCCACGTCACCATGTTCGCCACCTCTCTCCGGTCACAGCTTAGTCGACCACTCGCAGCGTCGCGCCGTGGAAAAAACCTTGAAGGTTCGTCGAGAACCCATGGCGTCCCCCTATATTTTTCTTAGATTCCGGCCGTCTCCGTTGTCGTCTGGTCGCATCGACGGCTCGAGTGTGTTCAACATGAGTGGGTGAACCTAACCCTACCGGCCGATCGTTCGTTCGGCACCGATAGAGCTTCGTCGGAGTTACATACTAATCCGGCCACTTTGGACTGTTTGGGTAAGTTTTGTGATCTTTTCGACATGCTTTTTGATGAGTATTAGTGATGGTTGAATTTTTCTGAGTGTGGGCTTTCGTTTTTCGGCAGAATCGTGTGATTTGGGGTCACCGGCGACATTCCGGCAACAACTCCGATGAGTTTCCGGTCGTGGTAAGTGAACCGACCAACCCGGTTTGTGTCCAAACCTGAATCGAGTCCGACCCGTCCAACCCGACTCGTCTGCCCGAGTCGACTCAGCGAGTCAGCTCGCCCGAGTTGACTCAGTGAGTCAGCTCACCCGAGTTGACTCAATAAGTCAAACCAGTTGACCAGTGACGTCAGCATGACGTCAGCGTTGACTTTGACCCAAAAAGTCAAATTTTCTGAAAAGTCATATTTTATATTTTTCGACGCCCTGAATCCGTTTTTGAAGCCCGTTTCGTAAAATTCTAACCCTAAGGCCTCCGAATCTTACTTTGAACCCGAGTGTACGTGAGTTAAATATTCAATATAAGAGCAATGTAAATGAGGACTAATTAAGGAATATTGTGTGATTGAAGGTACTCACAATTCCTTGAAGACGAATGGTTGAGGGACGTCAAATTCGGGTTTAAGAGTGTTCGAATACTGTTCGAGGGTCGACTGATATAGCAAGGATTTAAGGTAATTCATTACTACCTCATGTATGCTTTTGAATCATGTTGGTATTCGGTTAATGTTTGCACGACCATGTTTGATCATATGGTTATTTTCGCCTATGTCGATAATTTATGCGATAAAAATAATAATAATAATAACGGCCAAGACAAATATTCGAATAAGTGGTTTAATAAATCGGTGGGACTTTCGTGTTAGTACACGATTATTGAGACAATAAATCTTTAAGTCTGATTATCTCTTTCATTAAAAGGATTAATGTCGAAAATATCTGATTAGCGAATGACAAAAATACCCCTAACCTTAACCACAACCCGAGAAGCTATACTTGATCTGTAAGACATCTGATGCAATTGAAAACCTTTGATTCCATGAAATGTTATAGTTACAAGACCTAAATATTCGAGACTCTAAAGTACTTGGGTTTCTGGAATTTTGAATAAATCTCCGAAGATAAATTTACAGAAAAATACTCGTACGTTTGAATTAATCAATGTGGCGTAAAATGTTGAATGGATTGCGATGACAAAGAATGATTGAAAATACTGAAAGATTGAATGGGTTTTAATGACGCTAGAAATTGAATTTTCCACGGGCTATAATTGTCGATCGACCAACTTGTGTGTTATATCCTCGAGGTTTGAAACGAATAAATAGTTGGAAGGACCAAAAGACTCTGAATAATTGAAAAATCTTTAAGCATCGAATGGTCTAAAATACCATTGGATACAAATGACTGAAAATACCTCTAAGACATGAAATGAGAAATATCAATAAAGCCAAGCAATGGCAATAGCTCTGAAAGTGGTAATACACGATCCATGTTGGTTGGTCGTTTCGGGAACTATTGTGATGTTGGAAGAATACCATATAAAGGCATGTTCAAGTTATTTAGAGAAAGTACCTAGGTCAATGGCAAGAGAAACATGTTCTTCGTGTGTATTCAATGCTATGGATCGAGTTCAGATGCATTACACATGTTCGGTTACTTGAGAAATACCATTTGAATATATGTTCGTTTTCTCACTGTATGTTCAGTGGTTGCTTGCCGAACACGAGCTTTTGTTATATAATGTAGTCAGTTCTGAGAAGTGGGTACTTGCGGTGTACTGATCCGGTTAAATATTAAACCTTGTGCGATGGTTTACGATTAGCTCAAAGGGACTCGAAAATTTGATAAGTAACCGGAACTTCTGAACCCCGTACGTCACAGCTTTTACCCAATAGTCTAGTTACCAAATTACCCTCGAAGGTCAAAATGACCTTAATACCCTCATAGGCTGTAACATTTAATTCTGCTCGCGATATATCTGAAATCCCAATAATTCTGATGCATCAACTTTCGATGCTGATTCAATCCGTCTTATCGAACTCTCCTATTTGTAGGGACCTCGTTCTAAAATCAGTCCAAAATTGTCAAATGTCATCTTCTTGACATCTATCAAGTACCTCTAATAAATGAATTGGGCCACAAAGTGCGTACCATGTATCCGTAAATACTTTATGTTCTAAACCAAGATCATATGCTTACAAATTTAAAAGTATGATACTGTAATATGAAAGGAAAGGAATTCTCTGATTTCTGACCTCTAATATGAAAAATATATCTGATATATGACATTGAATACGAAATAATAATAATAATAATAATAATAATAATAATAATAATAATAATAATAATAATAATAATAATAATAATGATAAATAAATTTGATATCTATCTTCTGATATAAAAATAGATTTGATATCTATTTTCTGTAATACTGTCTTCTGAATATAAACTGAAATCATCTAGGGTGTAATATCTGGGATATGAATAATGATCTGTAGGCTCAGCGCTGGTAAGTCCTTCTGGACCTAAGCTCCTACGCCCACGGGCCTAGGGTAAGTCTTTCTAGACCTAAGGCATCCCCTTAGGTAGGCTCCTACGCCTCAGGCCTAGGGTAAGACCTTCTGTATGCAGTTCAGGGGGACTGCATTCTGGAGTTCGATTGGGGTAGTTAAGTAAATTAATAAAACTTTCTGACCTCTTCTGAAACATGTTATACTAAATTAATGTATCAATGTTGAACCCTCAGTAACTTACAATTCACGTTTAATAGACCACTCTAAACTCCTTGATTCAACTTTTGAAATCTGAATCTCTTTTGAATCTCTGGCTTTAGACTCACCTCTTACGGTTCGGGTGATCAAATAAAGAACAACTCTGTGACCTCTTATTAATTCTTCACTAATTTATCGAATCGTAATTTGAGCTTACCGTTGCCTAATTCTTCATGACAATGTTAAGTTGTCATATACCTACTTGTACCTTTAGCATCTCTTGGTAGTTTGTATTACTGAGCTTTTCGAAGCTCACGTTGTTTTACCATCACAGGTTAAGGATCTACCATGTTGCAGCTATCAACGTCGGTATGAGGGTTTCTTCGGCTTTGCTTGCGGAGTACGACACCTGTGTAATTAGGGGGCATGTATGTCACGTGTTGTTTTATATTCGAGTATGAAACTTGTATTAACAACTTTTATCACATTTTTGTTTCATTGTCTGAATGTTTCTGAAATTGTATTTTAAATCAAAACTTGATTTACGATTTTAAATGGTTTAGCACTTTGTTTATTTAAAATTTTAATGTGGGTCGCTCCGGTGACTCTAATGTGACTTCCTAAGATCCGATGTAACGCATAGACGGGTCTAGGGGGTTACAAGTCGGATCGGGTCAACGCGTTTGACTGAGTTGACCGATTCAACCGATCCAACCGATTTAGACCGGTTCGGTCTACGCAGACCGACTCTTACCTTTAGGAACTCGAAGGTCGCCGAACGGTCACTGGAAAGTTCATTTCGGGTCGTTTCTGCCGGAAAACATAGATTTTTAGACCAACAATTTAACTCACACGATTAAAACACGAAAATGAAGCCGGAAATCGATAAAATCTTACCTTAAGGCTTCGAATTCGCCGGAAAATACGTAACTCTGACCAAGCTCTTCCCGGTGCCGATAGGACGAGAAATTTTAGGGGTTTTGCTCAGCTTGGGACGGGGAAGCCAACGACGGTGGTGGCGCGATGAACCGACGTCCACAACGGTTATAATCGACGGAAAACCGATCGGCTTCAAACCCTCGATTCGTTGAATGTTCAACGCCCGATTGCCGGCGATTGCGGCTACGGTTACGCGAGTGGCCTCAGTGGTTTTGGTCGGGATGTCGAGGCGGTTCGTTCAGCGACGGTGGTGAACGGACGGTGACGGTTCTTTTAAGGAATTAACGGTAAAACGATGGTATGGGGCGTTCTGGAAACCTCTTTTTTTCTTTGAGAAGCAGACCTAATTTAATTCCCATTGAATATGGTAGGTAGGATATTTTGAGTTTATTATTATCTTATTTCAAAGGACATGGTTTAAATGAACCATGAGAAAAGATTAGAGCCAAGAGCTCTCTCTTAGCTCAGTGGTTAGGCACCCGACTAAAGAAGCAAAAGTTGTGGGTTTGATTCCCACAACCCTCACCTCCCTTCTAATTATTATTATTATTTCTTCATTTTCTGGGTGTTACACATTTCACCACCAAAATTTCTAAAAATCCAATTCACCCACCTCTTGGCTTAAATCGATTCTACGATCCACTCAACAAATAATTTATTGCATTAGATGATCGCTAATAGCTTATTGCATTAGCTAATTTGACTAGCGGATTATATTAGCTGATTGTATAAAAATGTTTAAAATTAACTGATAGCTGATAGCTGTTTGATTATTTAAACAAGCAAAATGATATATAAGGACATGATTATATTTTATACTTGTTTGAATAGTAATCAATATTTTGTATCTATTAATATTAACTAGATTGTGAAAAATATTTTTTAATATAATTATTTTAATACAATTTAATTTATTATTAATTTTAAATGTAATATAAATGTGTGGGGATAAAAAGAAAAAAAATAAAAAATAAATGTCACAATGTTAATACGTGACGGTGAAGAATTTAAATAGAAAAGGTTAAATTTAGTTTATTTGAAAATTTCTAGTAATTGTTAAGGGTAAAAGGTTTTTCAGTAACTTTTATGTCAAAATCTCTAATTTCAATAAAAATTTATTAGGCGTTTTTTTAAATTAGAGGTTTCACCTCAATCCGTCATTCAAACCCGCTATTTACCAAACATCCAAATTAGCGGAACTCAAACCTCTAATTTTTGCTCAAACCTCTATTTACTAATCACGACATTTATATTTTTCAATTTAAACACTATTTTTTACATGAAATAAAATACTATTAAACAAAAATTTATCAAATAATTAAAATTTTCAACAAAAATCTAGGCCTCTCTATAGGCCCTAAAGAAACTCCGTCCAGATGTATGTTCATATGAGTTACGTACAAGTATATTCGCATCCATGGGAATCTAATATAAAGAAATTTAAATATCTTGGAAGTAAATTATTTTTTCATAAATTAAATAAATATTTTGGATCGATTATGGATTTTTCTCTCCAAAACTTAGCCTAATTCGAGTCCATCAATAACGTGAGTCTTAAACAAATTTAATCTTAGTTTGAGTGATATAATTTCATTTTGGCACTTAATGCTTTATATATAATATGCTATATTATGATAATTTAAATTAGGGTTTAATGATATCCACATGATAAAAGATTTTTCCTTAGAAAATAAATAAAAAAAAGAAAAACGAAATTAAAAAAAAAGGAAGACGATTGCAATTTCTTATTGGATGGCGAAAAGACATGCCACTCTTTATTTGTTTATATTGAAATTAAAAAACGTTCTTGTCTATTACGAAGAATAAGATGATTTGAAAAAATATAAAACTTAAATTATTAATAGATTTTTCTTGAAACTAATGGCATAAATTATTATTTTTTTTTGAAGAAGAATGGCATAAATTATTTGATTTAAATATAACACAGTTATAAAAACTGGAATTAGTCGGTCGATTAAATCAATAATTGGTGGTCTTCGATTTAATATGTACCACTCGATTGAGAATTTTTTGAAGCAGTTAAGAGAGCTTGAATTTATGATTATTGGTTAGCTGTATTAAAGAATAGGTCAAATTATGGTTTTGATCCCTTTACTATCTCAAAATTGAGATTTAGTTAATTTGACATAATTTGGTCCCTTTAATTTTATAATGTGATTAACTAGTCTAAATAGTTAACAAACTAACCTCACCATAAAAGGGCGAAACAATGGTAATCACAAATCACCCATCAAATGAGATTATTGACTAAACGTGAACCTTCACGAGACTCAAAATTTGATTCTCGTTAAGGCATTAATGTGTAATCAATCAACTAAACTATGCCAACGGCTATGCTTTCTCTCAACTCAACCATTTTTTTCTTTTTTATTCTGTTTTGA
This sequence comes from Hibiscus tridactylites, assembly GCA_958450335.1. Classification (NCBI taxonomy): domain Eukaryota; kingdom Viridiplantae; phylum Streptophyta; class Magnoliopsida; order Malvales; family Malvaceae; genus Hibiscus; species Hibiscus tridactylites. The sequence goes on from OY288292.1 coordinate 44,782,634, forward strand.
TCGCCGACGGCGGCACCAATTTTAGTGCTAGTCATCAATCGTCGATGTTCTATTTTCAACATGTTTTTTATTTCTTGTTTTGAATTTTAGATTTTTAGTTTCTTCTTTTTCTAATTTTCAATAAAAATTCTAAGTGTTTTGGTTATCTCTTTTTCGCACATCTTGTTGCGCTTGTTTTTCTCTGTCTTTATGGTACGTCTCTGTCTTATGACACGTCTTTGTCTCATGACACGTTTTCTGTATACTTTTGCGACCGCTTAATGCTCGTGTAGTGTTTCTCACGTCGTTTCTTTCTGATTTGGGCTTATCGTTGTTCATGGATAATTCCATCCCCTTTGTCGTTGTTTGCCAATGTAATCAGAACTGTGGAGCGGATCAACACTTTTGGAACCGACACGAAAGGTATTTGCAGTTTTCTAGTGGGGATTTCATCTAGTTCATGTTTTGACAACTCCCAAGGACTCTTCTTGAAATGGACTTCAGAGATTTACTGTTGTACAAAGAGGAAATGTTTAATTTGACTGGAGCAACCTTTTAGTTTTTTTTTTAGATTTGTTATTTTTTCCTTTTTATTATTTTTTAATGTTGTGAAACCTTTGAAAGGCTATTTTCTTGTTGTTTTTTCGTTTATCAATAAAGCAGCATGGTTTCAAGTTTAAAAAATATATATAAACTTCGCCCTTAAGCTCTGTTACTATTTTAGATAAGTCCCTATATTTATATTACACCCAAATAATCCTTCAAACTTTAATTTGTACCTAAATAGAACCTAAAATTTAATTTGTACCTAAAAATATCTTTAGTATAATCAAAATTTCAATTTAAATTAAGTAAAATTCAGAGGATAAAGACTTATTTTGGTACAATAAAGTGCTAACTTAATAAAAATATACTAGCTCAAGGACCTTTTTAGTAGTTTAACGAAATATCATGTTGTTATTTTGGATTTTGAGAGTGGGCCCAAATTCATATATTATTCCATTTGGGGCCCAAAAAACTTTGAACTAATAAGTAAAACGACAAATTCCTCAGTCCATCGGTACAGAGCCCCGATTACCATTAAATATAAATAAATAAATAATAAATGTCAGGTAAAAAATGTGTTTGTCTTTCCATTATTGTATTTATCATACCTTGGATATTTTCCCCAATATGGTAAAAATACACATGTTTTTAATTATTTATAATTATAGCAATGTCACCTAATCTTATGCACAATTTGGTTTGTGGCCCCTCTTGATAAGGTTTAGCACAAGTTTTATTTTTAATGTTGTTGATGATAACCAACTTACGGAAATAAAAATTTATAAAAGGACTATTATGTAGGGATGGGCACGTCACCCGGACCAGACGGGTTTCGACCCGCCCCGCTCCGATTGGGTCGAGTATTTTTATAAAAAAATCGGGTTCGGGTCGGATTTTGTGTAGGGTGAGGTCGGGTCGGGTCAGGTTCGAGTTTTAGGGTGAAAAAATCTGGTCCGACCCGACCCGGGACTAATAGTGTAATTTTCCCCTAATTTTTTAGGGAAATTTGTAATAATACCCTTTCTTTATATTTTTTTATAATTAGGTCTTAAAAGTAATTTTTTTATTTACATTTTAGTCCTTAAATTTTTTTATAATTATGCCTCATAAAATTATTTTTTTACAATTAGGTTCCTAAAATTAATTTTTTATCTATAGGTCGGGTCGGGTCGGGGTCGGGTTTAGAATATTTATTTTCGGGTCGGGTCGGGTTTTTTAAAGGATTGGATCGAGTCGGGTCGGAGTCGGTTTTAGGATAATTAGTTTCAGGTCGGGTTCGGGTGGGCCAAAAATCCGACCCGACCCTTGCTCATCCCTACTATTATGAGATTAATTTTTTTTGAGGGGATTATAATAAAAATTTAAAAAGATTATAAAACTAATTTTAATTTTTTTCAAAAAACTATTTCTTTACCATCAGGGCGGTTCAAAAATTTAGGGGGCCCTGTGTAATTTATTAAAACGAGATCCTTAATCCATAGTCGAAATAATTTTTTTTTAAAAAAAATTATCTTAATACAAAAAATTTGTTTAATTACTCTCTTGAGCAACAAATAATCACTTATAAACAACTAAAAAAATAATATTTTAACTTAAAAAGTGCTGCTCTTTTTGCATGTTTTGAGCAAAATGATCATTTACAACATTTTCAATATCAATTTCTTCCTAAAGATCACTCTCAATTGCCATCAAAGCAAGTTCATTTAACCTTTATTGTGACATAGTTGTCCGTAAGTATTAGGGATGTAAAAAGCTGACCCGACCTGAAAACTCGACTGAAACCTGTTCGAGTTAGAACCTGATTTTACCTGAAAATTTAATGACCCGAACCCGATTTGTAACCGACTATTGTTGACCCGAACCTGAATTCGACTTGTTACTGTAGTGACCGAACCCGACCTGCATCCGACTGAAAACGACCCGAACCCAAATTGTACCTGTTACTGTGGACCTGAAACCCGACCTGCGCCCGACTGAAACGAACTCGAACCCGAAGCCAACCTGGCAGATAACCGATTTTACCCGACTGAATTGACCCGAGATCCGATATTACCCGACCTGTTTTGAACCCGACCTGTTTTGGACCCGACTTGTTTTGAACCCGACCTGTTTTGAACCTGACCTGTTTTGAACCCGACCTGTTAATTGACCCGACCTGCTTTGAACCCGACCTATTTTTAACCTGAACTAATATTGATCTGACTTGATATTTACCTGATACATAGTTGAAGAAGTCTACGATTTGATAAATTTAAAGTGTTTATAAATGTAAAGTATTTATTTATTAAATTAATTTAATACTAACTCGTTCAATATAAATTATTTGTGAAGTCTAATAAAAATTAACATACTTAAATTTAATTTATTAAAAATATTCAAAATTTAAAAGTTTTATTAAATTAATAAGTTGTGATAGACGAATTTAAAATAAATTATTTAAAATTTAAATCAATTTATTAATTGTAATCATTAAATTTAAAAAATCTTTTATTAAAAAATTTAATTATAACTATTAAAATAAAAAAAATAGTTTAGGGGGAAGTTTTTTTGATTGATAGGAAATTAGGGGGGGTTTGGCACCATATCAAACAAATGGGGTGGGGGGTTGGTGGGGGGGATTTGCCGCCAATATGAAACAAAATTGAGAGGGGAAGTGAGCTTTTTTTATTTAGGGGTTAATTATCCTTTAGGTCCTTCATTAGTTAGATGGTTAGAGTTTAGGTTTTTTAGGTTTTAGTTTATTTTTTTAGTTTTAACTTTTGGTTTAGTTTCTTTAAATTTTATTTAATTAGGACATGCTTCATAAATTAATTAATTGTTAAGCTTTTTGGTTTGTTTTAAATTTGATTTGGTCCTCATATAAAGATTTGGTAAGTAATTAAGTTTAATAATTTATTCATTTGTGATTTGGGCTCTAATTAATAATTTAGTTTTAATTTATTTTTAGATTTGTCCTTTTACGTTTCAATTTATTTTGTTTGTTAGATTTATGGGTTTATGTTTAGGGTTTAAGGGTAAGTGTGTCAAGTTGATTGTTTGTGGCTATGAGATTAGTTTAGGGATTATGTGATTAGGCTTGCACTTTAATTATTAGTGAATAATGTCTGTAAGATTTAGATATTCATGTTTGGGGTTTAGGGGTAAATGTGTCAACTTAATTATTTGAGATTATGAGATTAGTTTAAGGATTAGGGGATTAAGCTTGTACTCTAATTATTGGTGATTATAAGATTTAAGGGTTGATGTTTATGGGTATTGTTTAGGGGTATACATATATACATACAAATATGTATGTTCTAGTATATATATATAACAATATATGCATACTAAAACTTACATGCATATATATATATATATATATATAATTATAATTATAACAATATATATATATATATATATATATATATATATATATATATATATATATATATATATATATATATATATATATATATATATATATATATATATATATATATATATATATATATATATATATATATATATATATATATACTAAAACTTACATACATACATCTATATATATACTAAAACTTAAATACATGCATGTATATGTGTTTTAGTATGTATGTATACATGTGTGTTTTAGTATATATATATGCATATGTTTAATTAATTATAACAATATGTGTATATATATATATATATATTATAATATATGTATATTTATATGTATATGTGTATATATATGTAGATATAAATTTTATTCATTTTTAATATGGTGATATTTTTATTCATTTTATTCCCTAAAATTTTATTTTCCAGAGAAAGTTACCCTTATTATTTTTTAATTTTTGTAATTTATAATATTTCAGATATAAATCATTTGATGACATTTTTGTTCATTCTAGTGCCTAATATTGAGACTAAAATGTATGTAAGTATGTATGTATGTACCTATCAATGTATGAACCCTAACCCTTAATGAATTTTCTCTTAACATGGAACCATAAACCCTAAAAATCATAAACCCTAAACATTAAACCTTGATGTATGTAAGTATGTATATATGTACTTATCTATGTATGAACCCTAAACCCTTGATGAATTTCCCTAAACCATACACCATAAACCATAAACCCTAATGTATGCAAGTATGTATGTATCTATCAATGTATGAACTCTAAACCGTTAATAAAATTTACCTAAAACCTAAACCCTTTAAACCCTAAACCTTGAATCATCAAATGTTTTATAATTTTAATTTGATATTTGTGTTCATTATAGACCTTACAACTTCATTTCTATTCCAAATTGACCCCTACTAATTGTTTTTTTAATTAGTCCAATAATATATAATATATAATTTTACTTTGACATTTTGTTCATTTTAGTCCTTAAACTGTATTTGTATTCCAAATTGACCATTTTTTATTTTTTAATTAGTCTGATGTTTTATAATTTTAATTTGATATTTTGTTCATTCTAGTCTCTTAACTTTATTTTAATTAGTCCGATGTTTCATAATTTTAATTTGATATTTTGTTCATTCTAGTCCCCTAAACTTTAGTTTAATTCCAAATTGACCCTTATTTATTGTTTTTTATTTCGTCTGATGTTTTATAATTTTAATTTGTACTTTGTTCATTCTAGTCCCTTTAACTTTATTTCAATTCCAAATTGACCCCTATTCATTATTTTTTTAATTCGTCTAATATTTTATAATTTTAATTTGATATTTTCATCTTCTAGACCCTAAAACTTTATTTTTATTCCAAATTGACCCACATTTATTTTTTTAATTTGTCAAATGTTTTATTAATTTAATTTGATATTTTCTTCATTCTAGTCCCTTAACTTTATTTTAATTCCATATTGGCCCCTATATATATTTTAATTCATCATGTTTTATAATTTTAATTTGAAATTTTGTTCATTCTAAACCCTAAAACTTTATTTTTATTCTAAATTTACATCTACTTATTGTTATTTTAATTACTCTAATTTTTATACTTTTAATTTGATATTTTTGTTCATTATAGTCCCCAAAATTTTATTTTTATTCCAAATTGACCCCTTTTCATTGTTTTCTTTTAAATTTGTCTAATGTTTTATAATTTTAATTTGATATTTTTGTTCATTATAATCCGTGAAACTTTATTTTTAATCCAAATTGACCCCTTTTCAGTATTTTTTAATTTCTCCAATGTTTTATAATTTTAATTTGATATGACTTTAAATAATTAACTCCAAATCAATGACGATTGAAGAAGGCCAACCTAAAGTCTATCGACTACTTATACGGTTGTACCGAACTCAAACTCAATACGAATTTCAATCCTAAAAATACCCCGACCTGAATTACCCGACCTGAAACTACCCGACCTAAAATTACCCGACCTGAAATGCACCCGACCTGAAATGCAACCGACCTGAAATGAACCCGACCTGAAATGGACCCGATCTGAAATGGACCCGACTTGAAACGGACCCGACCTGAAATGGACCCGACCTGAAATGCACCCGACCTGAAGTGTATCCGAACCCAAATTAACCTGTCAATTATCTGCTTCGGACCCGACCCGTTTTGACCCGACCTGAAATGAACCCGACTTGAAATGGACCCGACCTGAAATAGACCCGATTTGAAATGGACCCGTCCTGAAATGGACCCGACCTGAAATGGACCCGCACCCGACCCGAGTCGAGTCAAAATAGAAAAATGACCTGAAATGACCTGTACCCGATTTTACCCGACCTGACAGTACCCGACCTGAAACCCATCTGATTACCTGTTTTTACATCCCTAGTAAGTATGACTTCAACAACTTTAATTTTAAAAAATTTCGTTAGGTAGAAGCAACAATAATAAAAATAGTCAACAAGATTTTATAAAAAATTATCGCATTTGGGAAGCAATTAAAACATTTTAAAAATTAAAACATTTCAATTGAAAATGAGCTTTAAATTAAGTACAAATTAGAGGATAAGGATTTATTAAATTACAATAAGTGCTAATTTAATAAAAGTATACTAGTTCAAGGACCTTTTTTTTAGTAGTTTAGCTAAATATCATCTTGTTATTTTGGGTTTTGAGAGAGGAGTCGAATTCATATATTATTCCATTTGGGCCCAAAAAACTTTTGAACCTTAAAGAGAAAACAATTTAAATATGGCAGGAGTCCCTATATTTTATTTTTGAGAAATTAAATTCCTGTAATATTTTGTATTTAAAAAATTTATTCTTTCGTTTATTTTTTGTTTAAATTTACGGTTAATTGTTGACTTGACAATTGTGATAAAATAACTTTTTAATCACTTACGTCTACAGTTTTCTTAAATTCTTCCCTTAATATATTTAAAATAAATAAAAAATTTCCTTTAATTGAACAATACCGTTTATCAATCATCTGTGTTTACAGTTTCTTAAGAGTCGAATTAATAAAACTTATAAACGTGCAAAACTAAAATGTTATTTTACTCTATTATAGCTGTCAACAATTAACGGTAAAATGGATATTTCATTTTTATTTCGATGAAATGGAAACTGGTATTTGGATCCAAAAGTAAAGTTATATATATATATATATATATATATATATATATATATATATATATATATATATATCTTAACCCTTTAAAAATAGGCATACACCTTGTAGGCAAAACAATTTAAACTTATGTCTCATAGAATGTGGGTTATGATCTACTTACATAGAATGTATAACTCTTAGTTTTACACATTTTTTTAGAACGTTGGATGAAGAAAATTGATGACTTAGATTAATTCTTTACTTTTTTTTCAAAGTGATAATATTTACATGATCCACTGTTAACAACCATACATTTCACCAATCCAACGATCCAAAAAAATGTGTAAAAGTTAAAAACTCTTATATTATGTAACTGGATCATATCTCTATATTTTTTATGTAAATAGATCATATCCCCTATATATTAGTAAAGTTTAGTGCTGAATCGGTTAAGAATGCAAATAGCTTGGAATTGGATATCGAGAATTATGGGAGGCGGAGCCAAAATTTTTATATAGTGGGATCATAGTAGAGTATGAGATATGTGGATTTTTATATTACTACATTAAGTATTGTTTGATAATGGAGTTTTGGAACCTACTTGAATTTTCTAAAATTTTGAAGGTTTAAATTAAAATTTTTAAAATTTTGAATTTTATTTTTTTTGAAGGGAACTTGATTAAAAATATTTAAAATTTTGAAACATAATAAAAATTTCTAAAATTTGTTAGGGCTAAATTAATTTTTTTTAAATTTTCTCTCAGCCCACAAAATATTTTCAGTTATAAAATACAGAGTTCTTGATTCTGTAGCCCATCGCTGTTAGTAACAAACTGCACAGCAAATAAACCATACGCGGGAAAACCCACTTTGCACAAAGCCCAATTAAATAAAAGAAAAGGGGAAACGTTGTTTTTTTTTTCACGCACTTAATTTTTCATGTATTATTTTTTGAAAATTTTTTGGTAAACATAATTATCATGTTTCTCTTGATTTTTTTTGTGCGTTTTGTAGTAATATTTTGTATTTTAATAAAATTTAATTGTAGATTCACTAATTGATTTAGTGATCAAGAATGTTCATCTTGTCCCATATTGTATGAGTTCGAAACCTAATATTTAATTATTTATCATAGGATTGTAATACTTCCCTATTTAATAAAAAAAATAAAATTTGACCCTTACTAAAAAAATCATATAAAAACATTAAAATTATATATATATATATATATATATATATATATATATATATATATATATATATATATAAACTAATTGAACATCAACTCAATTGTAAAAAGAAATTAAAAAAATGTTTAAAACAACAAAATTTATGATAAATGATGTTAATATCTTTTCAATAATCTTATATTTTTATTTTAAATAGTTTAAACTACAATTTTAAACCACAATTTCTTAAAAAACTAAAATAGATTAACGATTTAATTAAAATATTTAAGATTTAATCAAAAGATCTTTTGTTTTGAATTGAAATGAGAAGAGAAACAAGAACTAAAGTTCAAGTGAAGTTACAGAAAAAATAACATCCATTTCAAGGAAAGGTCGTAAAAAAGACGGCAGCAATTCAAAAGTGACTAGGGTAAGACTGGAGCCATCTTGCTCCTTCGCAAGTTTATCCGCCAGAGTATTACCATCACGAGATATCCATATAATAACGACCCAAACCGAGCCACGATGCAGGATTGAAGTCGGTGAGCATAAGGTGGCAGCAAACACCAAATCATTGCGGCTCTTCCATAATTGCCACAAAATCGAAGCAAATATAGAATGCCAAGGTATTTCCATAGCTGTAGAAACATCACTAAGATTCTGCTGCAGCCAAGTTTGCAAGTCAGCGGAGAAAAAACTGACCTGTGTAGCGGATGGTAAAAGGGACTGCCATACAACAAGAGAAAATCCACAATCGCGAAAGGCGTGCAGTGTAGTTTCCAACTGCTCAAAAGATCTTTTTAACTTACTAAAATATATCATTTTAAGATTTTCTTTTTGAAAATGATTACGACAGTTTTACTTTTATTCATAAAAGAAAAAATAAAGATGAATGTTTATAACTTGACTCAGACCAATTCTTAAAATGAAAACTAACGCCTCTAGATCATAAACAGTACCACAGAAAAGGTAAAAACCTAATTCAAAGACTCGAAACAAAATAGATACAAAACATCACTAAAGCTCGACGATGAAGGTAAAAAACATCATCAACAACATTAAAAACGCATATTGCAGAATTGGGGTACGTTGACAACACGTTTATTACCACAACTCAAACGCGAACAAGAACGACGACTAACTTGCATCTAGATCCAGTTCGAGGGTCCAAAGCAGGGATATCAACAGGATAACCAAAAGAGCGCCATCTTGATCAATCATGGCGGCGTCCAATCCACCTTAAAAGCAAAACAAAAAATGTGACAATAGGCAGAAAAGCTGTAACCCCCTCGTCCCGGTCTGGCCGACTGACCAGTCCGAGAAGGCTACACGAGAAAAACCGACGTGAAATCTGTTAAGGTCCCACCTCGGTTAGCGACCCTAGAAAATTTCTTTTAATTATATCTTGCCCAAAGGCATATTTATTTCCTAAGTGATCATGGTAGCGGGAAAACAAGGCTCACGAGAAGCCCAACAACAAACAGGGCCTAAACCCAACCCTTGAAACCCTTTGGAGATGTCAAAAAGCCCAATTACAGGCCTGTGTTTCGAAACAGTCAAAGCCCGTTTCGAAACACAAGCTCCAGTTTTAAAAGCCAGACACCCGTTTCGAAACGCATCCACCCCGTTTCGGAACATGGTCTCATTTTGCCTAACTGTTTCAATACCCGTTTCGAAGCAGGCAATTCCAGTAGCCAAAGTGTTTCGAAACTGGTTTCGAAATAGGGGCTCACAGTAGCCAAAACGTATCGAAACACGTTTCGATACGGGGCCCTGGAACCATACCCGTTTCGAAACACCTGCTGTCTGTGAATTCCCAAAATCAGTTTTAAACACCTCCAAATGATCCCAAACGTCCTCAACGACCCCAAGAAGCAAACATAACATACGGGTACACTCTAGAGGCATGCTTCCTATTGCAAGATGTACTCAAAACACATAAGACATAAGATAAGACATCCATTCAATAGATCATTCAAGGCATGCTTAAAACTTAAAAGCCAAAAGGCACATGTCTTCACACATAGGTTTACATGCTCACAAACACATATAGTCTTCCAAAAGCATTGCCCCTCAACACAAGCATTCAACCATCACATAACATGGTTTCAAATCTAAAGCCAAGCATAAACATCATTCAACAATTATGAGTCATACAACGCTCATACAAACACATAGCAGCCCCATTGCTAAACTACTACTTTATTTACTAAGCCATACTTGAGCAACTACAAAAGCTTGGAATGCCCCTTTCCTTGCTCCTTGCTAACTCCACGCTACTGATCTGCATTGTCGAAAATGAGAGCGTAAGCTAGAAGCTTAGTGAGGATGCTCTAAAACCAAAAACAACGACAATGCAGGGTTCAAGCATATAATCCTTATTATCTCACACAGCATACATAAGCATCAACGTAGCAACTAGCTAGCAACACAAAAGTCAATAATATGGCATCTTACTTCATATTAAGCTCAACAAGATAAAGCATTTATCTCAACATCATAACCACAAAAGCAAGTACATTGGCCACTATTAGTTTATTCGGATATGCAGATTACTCTCAACAACAACATTACCTCGGTGGGATTACACTCATCACCGGACCTCGCATGGATGGGATCCCACTCATCATCACATGCCCTACGGATGGGATTCAACTCATCATCACGTATAATATATAAACATTTCCGGTGGAATATTACATCACTGTACTCCTCCTTGATGACTTAACGCCACCAAGGCCACGCGCGAATTTGACTCAACCGTGTGCACACTAATCCTAATGATCGATCATTTATACCCGGTAAGTTAACTAGTGCCAATTATACATTTAAACAACATCATAGCAACCATCATTTAGCACACATCCATCATCACACACATCAATGTATATTCATACATAGCCAAATCATGCTTCACAAGAATAGAATAGGCATAAACATGTAAAGCTTGTAACACACAAGAAGTTAAACTACCAATTTAACTTCTACCTTGGAATGGCCTACCAAGCTCATTCCAAAACCTCCACTACACACACTTGAACCAATTTAAACAAATTTGAAAGTTTCACTCACCACCCTTCCTTAGCAAACCAAGCAAAGCCAACTCAAGCCTCCACAATTTATGGATTCGATCCCGAACCTTCTCCGATGTTTCCTCTTGCTTCTAACCAATCAAAAGACAAGTATTACTCAACCAAATCACTGTCAAACTCAGCCACAAACTCAACCCACAATCACAAACCAAAACTTCACAATTTCAAACCCAAACTAACCACAAAAACCCACATTTTCGTACTACCTAAATACCCAGCTGAAATCCACCATTTCCAACACCCAAATGACATCTAAAGACTTCCAAAACACTTCACTAACAACCCTATATCATCAGCCCTTCAACCCAACACAAAAACACACCAAAAATTCATGTTTTGACACTTTTAAAAATGCCCCAAGACCCACTTCGGGATTTTTCTCAAAATCCCTCCGTTTTAAGATATTAGGTGTATTAAGGTGAGCTTAACTCAAAACCTAACTCAACAAACCAAAAACAAGTTGAAAACCCATTAAAAATTCATACTTTCTTCAAACTTGAAAAACTTGGAAATTTAAAAAGATGATGGTTTTGAAATCCAAGACCATGGAAATGCTTGGGATGGAAAGGAGAGTTCAAAAATAAAATTACCTTCAAAGGAGCTCTTGAATTGATGGAGAAAAAGAATGTAATAGTGATTTAGGGCTTTGGGAGGGGTATGAGGTTTTTCCACGTGAGATGAGAAGCAAGGAAGAAGACTTTTTTTTTGTTCTTTTAGTTTCAAAAAGTTGTCTTCCTTTATTTCAACTTATTTACAAAAAATCCATCACTTTTATTTTAATCTTATTTAAATTAAAAACAAGGCCTAATTAAATTAAATCGATTTTGACGACACAAACCCAACACACACACCAAACTCCTAACCCCAAAACATGGGTGTTACAAAAGCGTGCCAAGAGGCAAGAAATACGTACCAAAAGGTAGAGGAAAGCATGTCACAAAGACAAATTTATTGAAAAAAAAAGACTGAAATCAAAAGAACAAAGTAAAAATGTAAAAGAGGGTGACCGGCGGTCGACAACCAGTTTTAAGGCTGGTTTCGCCGCCGGCCTTGCAACGTAGATGAAGCAGTTAGGTTAAGAAAAGCCAAAGCGGTTAGAGAGAAAAAAAGAAGGAAGCAGTTAGGTTTTGGAAACAAATTTTTTCCCACAATATTGCACATTGATTTTTATTTCTCGAAATATTGTAAAAACTACAGTGAATTTAAAGACTCGTTCACTTGATCCCGTCTATGAAAAGTAAAAAAACACACCGAAGAAGACCAGGCCATCTAGTTCCGCTTATGAACAGTGTACCATTGTACACGTGGCGCGATTGTAGACGTTCAAGCATTGTTCAAAGACGGGCTCAGCTGGCACCGTCTATAAACAATGCCCAATTGTTCAACGTCTGCCTTGGCAGGTCTGCGTGGAATCTTTGCACGCATGAATTTTTTTGGCATGCATGGCACTAATTTAAAAAGGCTGGGTTGGTAGATTAAATTTTGGGGAAGGGTGGGTGATTTGATTTTTGAATGAGGGGTGAGTTTAGGGTGTTTAAAAAATATATAGGGGTAGAGTTTAAAAATGTGTAAGTGTTATTAGAGAAGGGATAAGAGTAGTATAGGGGGAAATTTTATTTTTTGTGTTAAATAGTTAAGGTTGGAAGTAAAATTTTGAGTGAAGAAGAATAAGAAACTAGTGAAAAAATTTTGAGTGAAGAAGAAGAAATCAGTGACAAAAATATTGTAAGTAAATTCAAATTTCTTTTAAACTTTTGTTTTTATTTGAGTGAGTTCATTTTATTTTGTATATTTGATATAATTTAAGTTTTATACATGTAGTTTTATTAAAGTTTGTTCGAATGTTATGCATGTAGATTCAAATTTTTAAAAATTTATTTTTTAAGTTGATTCAGTATGTTCATTTTTTAAATTTAGAATGTTCATTTTTATTTAGTATGTTCATTTTGATTGAAAATTTATTTATGTGTATTGAACATGCAAAGAAAATGAGCAGCAACAACACATTTATAACTATTGTGCATTAAAATGGACAAATAGTGAAAATTGATGCCGATATTGTATTTGAATATGAAAGCAGAACGAAGATGAGATTTGAAAAGGAAGTCACGCTTCGGGAATTAAAGGAGAAAATATCAAAGAAAATTGGAAAAAAATTCATGATTTGCGTTACCAGTGACTGACATTGTAACACCCGTGTTTTGGGCCTAGGAGTTAACCGAGTATAATTCGAGTCAAATTAAATTTAATTTAAATAATTCAACTTCTAGTGATGACCTAATTGAGCTTAAATAAAAGGGGAGGGACCAAAGATGTAATTTAACCCTAAAGAATTTAAAAGGATGACACTTTTTGTATAATTAAAAAAAAAGTTGTCTTCACACTCTCCACTCCCCCATTCCCACGTGAAAACCCAAACCCCATCTTCAAAACCCTCCCAAGTTCCAAGTTACTATTTCATTGATTTGCAACTCAATTTCAAGACCATTTTCAAAGGTAATTATGTTTTCTAACTCTCCTCTTCAACCCCTATCTAACCATGGTCTTGGATTTCAAAAATAGTAGGTTTTGAAAATTAGGGTTCATATAAAATTTGGGGTTTTTGATGGGGCTTTTTAATTCGTTTTGTTAAATTAAGTTGGGGGTTTGTTTAAGCATGATAAAATACACCATATACTTTAATTTGGTTGAATTTTGATAGAAATTCGTAGAGATGTCTAAAGGCTAGATTTAAGATGTCAAAAATTGGGTTTTTGGTAGGTTTAAGGGTGAAATTGATAGGCTGTTGGTTTACCTATGGTATGAGAGTGTTTTGGGATGGTTTGGAAGCCATTTGGATGTTGGGAAATTGATTTTTCAGCAAGTTCTTAGGGGAGCACGAAAATTGGGTTTTTAGGAGATTGTGTGATTTGAGAAATGGAAGAATTTGGGTTGTGATTGCAAAGTGGGTTGAAGGTTGAATTAGCATTGAATTGGGAAGTAATATATATGTTTTGTTTGACTAGAAGCAAGAGGAAACGCGGAAGAGACTTTGGGACCGAATCCGGGTGCGTAGGAGGATTGTTCGATTTGCTAAGGAAGGACGGTGAGTGGTCTAAACTTGTTTTAAAGTTGGTTCGAGCATGAGTAGTGTGTGTGCGTGCAAGTGTGCTTGGTAGGCCACTTCCCTTCAATCCAAGTAGCTAACTTAGTCTAATTTCCTTAAATGCTATGTGCTTGATGACTATGCTCAAATGCTTGTGATTAGATGGTGCATGTATATGTATATCATGATGTGGATATATGTGTTGAGCATGAATGTGTTGATGATATGTGGTTGGTGATACATGTTGTGGTTATAATAATTGGCACTAAAAATTACCGGTTGTAAATGATCGATCATTAGGATAGTGTGCACACAAATTGAGTCAAAACGTACGTGGCCTTGATGGCGTTAAGTCATCAAGGAGGAGTACGGTGATGTAGCATTCCACCGGAAGCTTATTATATTTCTACGGGATGATGAGTGGAATCCCATCCGTAGGGCATGTGGCGATGAGTGGAATCCCGCACATGCAAGGTCCGGTGATGAGTGGAATCCCACCGAGGTAAAGTGTTGTCAAGGTTTTAATCCGCACAATCGGGGTAATTAAAGTGGCCAATTAAACTTGTTCATGAATTGTGATATATGATGGTGATATGTGGTTTTGATATATGATATTGCATGATGATCTAATGATGCTTAATCTTGCTAGGATTGAGAGACCATATTTGCCACTCGAAAGACTAGCTAAGTCTACTTGGTTATGTGCAATGCTTGATATGTATGAGTTTAGGATTACATGCTTGAGCCCTGCATTGTTGTTGTTTTTCGTTTTAGAGCACCCTCACTAAGCTTATAGCTTACGCTCTCAATGTTCAACAATGCAGATCATTAGCGTGGTGTTAGCTCGAGGCAAGGCAAGAAGGGCATCCAAGTTCGTAGCTCAAGTATGGTTACCGATTTTGTAATAGCTAGCAATGTGGCAAGTGTCTTTGTATGAGCATGTGTGACTCATTTGATGGATGTTGACTTTGGTTTGATTATGGATTGTATGCATGTAATGCCTTGATGATGGTTGATGTGTATGATGGCATGCTTTAGGGTGTTCAGGTTGCCTTATGTATGGATGCAAACCTCTTGAGTTTGACTTGTGCTTTTAAGACCGTTTGAGCCTTCAAGTATGCTTATTAATGCCTATATCGCTCATTGAATTGAATGCTATGTATGATTGCTTAAATTCATGTTTGATTGACTCCCTTGGCTTAAATATGCATGCTTTATGGTTGGCTTGCCTTAGGGATTGATGATAGTGTGTTGGTTGAAGGGTTGGAGGGATTTAGGGGCCTCCTTGTGCTCTAAATCAGCTCAAACCTGCAGTTTCGTAGCTGGGGTATCGATACCGTTGATCTGGTATCGATACTACCCTGTGGTTTTAGGCTTCGTGTATCGATACTCGAGGGGGAGTATCGATACCTTTTTGGCCACTGGTGCTACTGTCGATTTCGGTATCGATACTCCTCTCAAGGGTATCGATACCGTTGTCTTGGCTTTGACCGTGGGAAGTCAACTTTAGGGGAGGGTATCGATACCCTCATTTGGGGTATCGATACTGTCTCCTCAGGTTGACCAAACCTTGTTGACCTAGTCACAGGGGTATCGATACCCCTCTTAAGGGTATCGATACCGCCTGCAGTGTAACATTAAAAACGGGCTTTTAAGTGCTAGTTTGGGTTCGTTTGATTTCTTCGTAAATTTTGTTCCGCTGTATGATCACTTAGGATGTAATTCTCATCTAGACAATATTAAAATGAAAAAAAATAGGGTTGCTAACCTTGGGAGAGTTCCTTAGGGAGTTTTCACTCGGTTTTCCCCGTGTAGCTCACTCGGACCGGTCATCCGGCCAGACCGGGACGAGGGGGTTACATTTGTTGGTATCAGAGCCTGAGGTTACCGAGACCTCGGGCAGGTAAGTGAGGTAAGATTAATGTGTTAAATGCTTGTGTTGTTCGATGCATGATTTGCCATGAATCCTTGATGATTGATTGATCGTATGATGTTTTGAATGCATGAATGGTCGTGTCTCGTGTGAGTGTGTGCCCATTGCTACTACTACTTAATTAAAAAGGATTTTTGAAAGAGGAATACTTGAGCACTATTGGACCCTTGCTTTGGCTAACGTAATCCTATTTGTTTCTTGTTGTAGTTTATACCTTGCTAGTTGAACCATGAGACCACGTGGGAGGCCTAGGATGGTTCGACCGGAACCACGGGCAGAGGCTCCGAGAGTTGAGCCAGTTGTGAGAGTTGAGGCTCAAGTGGGAGAGCCAGTGGTTGGAGTTGGAGCTCCTCCACCACCTCCACCACCACCACCTCCTCCACCGGGAGTGGGAGGCGAGGCCGGGCCCGAAGGAATGGGACCACAAGGAGGCCAAGGTGGCCAGGGTGGCCAAGGACCGGTCGGAATTGACTTAGCTCCGTTGGTTCAGGCAATAGCCGGAGCGTTCCAGGCTGCAGTTGCTGGGGGTCAGGCAGCTCATCATCAGGGTGAGGGCACCGGGTTGCCATTAGAGAGACTTCGGGGCCTTGGGGCCGAAGAGTTTAGAGGTGCTACTCCGGAGAGGTCAGAGATGTGGTTAGAGAAGACCGTCCGTATCCTTGCTCAGATGGGGTGTACTGGTGATCGTAAGTTGGGCTGTGTTGAGTCCTTGCTTCAGGGTGATGCCTACACCTGGTGGGTCACCGTTACTTCGGGGATGGATGAGGCCGAGATCACTTGGGAGTTCTTTGAGACAGCTTTCCGGAAGAAGTATTTGGGTCCGCGATACCTCGATGAGAGGAAGAGAGAGTTTATGGCATTGTCTCAGGGGAGTATGTCTGTGACTGATTACGAGATTCGATTTGTCAGGCTGAGTCAGTATGCACCTGAACTTGTACCTACTGAGGTGGAGCGTTGTAACCGCTTCCGATATGGGCTGAATGAGGAGATCAAGACTTATACTCTAGCTTCTGATTACTTTGATTTTGATGTCTTGGTCTCGAGGGCCAAGGACTTGGAGCACAGTTTGAGTTTGACCAGGCGGTCAGGCGGATCTAGTTCAGGTAAGAGGTCCGGCAACTTTGATAGAGGAGATGCCAAGAGGCATCGGGACAACCGGCATCAGTTTGATCATAGGCGTGGTGGCAGTAACCACGGTAGGGGCCACCAGGGCCAGAGAGCTGGTGGGAAGTTGCCCACATGTGCTTCCTGCGGGAGGAACCACACCGGTGAGTGTTGGGGAAATTATCATTCGTGTTGGAGTTGTGGTGCTAGAGACCACATTAGGCGTGACTGTCCACATCAGGTGGGACAGGCACCAGCTCAGGCTCCTGCTAGAGCCAATGACTTTCAGAGAGGCCGCGGGCGCGGTAGAGGTAATTTCCAGCCGAGGAACGATGGTCAGAGGAACTTAGCTCATGTAGTCGCAGTCCAGCCGGAGGGCGGAGGACAGGCTAGGGTTTACGCTCAGCGCGGGGAGCAGCATGACACCGATGTGATCGCAGGTAATTTCTCGATACAGTCTTTGGGTTTGCTTTCTTTGATTGACTCTGGGTCTACACATTCCTACATATTGAGTGAGCATGCACAGTCTTTGAATTTGCCTTGTGAGTTGTTAGAGGTAGGAGTTAGTGTTACTAGTTCCTTTGGGGACACGGTGGTGGTTAGGAAGATGTACCGAAGGTGTCCGTTGATGGTTCAGGGGCATGTGTTTCCAGTGGATATGATGGAACTTCCCTTCTATGGTTTTGATGTGATTCTGGGTATGGATTGGCTCACGGAACATAGAGCTAGGATAGATTTTGAAACTAAGCGGATTTCTTTGAAGCTCACAGATGATTATGAGATTGTTGTGGTGGGTGAGAATGTGAAGTTCTTATCCAATGTGGTTTCAGTGTTAGAGGCCAAGAAATTAGTTGAGTTAGGGTGTGAAGCATACTTAGCGTATGTGATGAACCCTAACATGAGTGAGGTTAGACCTCAGGACATCCGGACAGTATGTGACTTTCCTAGTGTGTTTCCGGAAGAATTGCCAGGGTTACCACCGGACAGAGAGGTAGAGTTCAGCATTGAGACTTATTCTGATTCAGCTCCTGTTTCGATTGCTCCGTATCTTATGGCACCGAAAGAATTGAAAGAGTTGAAGACTCAGTTGCAAGAATTGACAGATAGAGGTTTTATTAGGCCTAGTTCTTCACCTTGGGGTGCACCTGTGTTGTTTGTGAAGAAGAAAGATGGGAGTATGAGAATGTGCATAGATTACAGACAGTTAAATCAGTTGACAGTGAAGAACAAATATCCGTTGCCTAGAATTGATGACTTGTTTGATCAGTTGAGGGGAGCATCGGCCTTTTCGAAGATTGATTTGAGATCAGGTTACTACCAGCTAAAGGTTAGGGAGGTTGATGTACCGAAGACGGCCTTTAGGACTAGGTATGGACACTATGAGTTTTTAGTCATGCCATTTGGGTTGACTAATGCACCGGCGGCTTTCATGGACATGATGAATAGGATTTTTCATCAGTATCTAGATCAGTTTGTGGTTGTATTTATTGATGACATTTTGGTGTACTCGCGAACTGAAGAAGACCATGACCGACATTTGAGACTTGTTTTGAAGACTTTGCTAGATCATCAGTTGTATGCGAAGCTCAGCAAGTGTGAGTTCTGGATACGAGAGGTAGTCTTCTTAGGACATGTAGTATCAGCTGAAGGCATTAGAGTTGATCCGAAGAAGATTGAAGCCATTGTTGAGTGGAAGCAACCGAAGTCAGTGACAGAAGTACGTAGCTTCCTAGGCTTAGCCGGATACTATAGAAGATTTGTGGAAGGTTTCTCTAAATTAGCCGCTCCGTTGACACAGCTACTTCAGAAGAGTGTTCAGTTTGAGTGGACAGATGCAAGACAGAGAGCCTTTGAAAAATTGAAAGAAGCTTTGACCCAAGCACCGATCTTGATTCAGCCTGAGTCCGGGAAGGACTATGTGATTTATAGTGATGCCTCGTATGTAGGGTTAGGATGTGTTCTGATGCAAGACCGAAGAGTAGTGGCTTATGCCTCAAGACAGTTGAAGACACATGAACGCAATTATCCGACCCATGACATAGAGTTAGCTGCAGTTGTGTTTGCTCTGAAGATTTGGAGGCACTATTTGTATGGTGAGAAATGCACAGTATACACCGACCACAAGAGTTTGAAGTACATTATGACTCAGCGAGATTTGAATCTCAGACAGCGTAGATGGTTAGAGTTGCTAAAGGACTATGATCTTACTATTGAGTACCATCCGGGTAAGGCCAATGTAGTGGCCGATGCATTGAGTAGGAAGGTGGCCGTGGACTTGAGGGCCATGTTTGCTAGATTGAGTTTGTCCGGAGATGGTGGCTTAGTAGCCGAGCTTCAAGTTAGACCTACTCTAGGTCAGATGATTCGAGAGAAACAGCTCTTAGATAGATCTTTGGCACCTCACGTGCAAGATATAGCCGAAGGTAGATCTTCAGACTACAGTTTCAGTTCCGATGGGGTCTTATGTTTCAAGGACAGAATAGTTGTGCCTGAAGACAGTGATTTGAGACGTACGATCTTGACTGAAGCCCACAGTAGTCCGTTTGCTATGCATCCAGGAAGTACGAAGATGTACCGTGATTTGAAGAATGAGTACTTTTGGGTTGGCTTGAAGAGAGATGTAGCCGACTTTGTGAGTAGGTGCCTAGTGTGTCAGAGAGTGAAGGCGGAACATCAGGTTCCCTCAGGTTTGTTACAGCCGTTGAGAATTCCGGAATGGAAATGGGAGAACATCACCATGGATTTTGTTTCGGGTTTGCCTTTGACTCCTACGAAGAAGAACTCAGTTTGGGTGATAGTAGATCGTTTTACGAAGTGTGCTCACTTCTTGGCAGTCAACACTACTTACACCTTAGATAGATTGGCCGATTTGTACATTGGTGAGATTGTGAGGTTACATGGTGTGCCGAAGTCCATTGTGTCAGATAGAGATCCACGGTTTACTTCGAGATTTTGGGAGTGTCTGCATACAGCTTTGGGTACCCGTTTGAACTTCAGCACTTCTTATCATCCTCAGTCAGATGGTCAGTCAGAGAGGGTTATTCAGATCTTAGAGGATATGTTGCGATGTTGTATCATTGACTTTCAGGGTACTTGGGAGAAGCATCTGCCTCTAGTGGAGTTTGCGTACAACAACAGTTTTCAGTCGAGCATTCAGATGGCTCCGTATGAGGCCTTGTATGGTCGAAAGTGTAGAACTCCAGTGTGTTGGGCCGAGGTAGGACAGAAACTGTTACCTATGCCGGATTTGCTCAAGGGGACAACCGACAAGGTAAAATTGATTTGTGATCGCTTGAAGGCTGCTTCGGATAGGCAGAAGTCCTATGCCGATTTAAAGAGGAAGGAAGTTGAGTTCGCAGTGGGTGAGAAGGTGTTCTTGAAAGTGTCTCCGTGGAAGAAAGTGATGAGATTTGGCCGAAAGGGGAAGTTGAGTCCGAGGTACATAGGGCCGTATGAGATTGTGAAGAGAGTTGGTCCGGTTGCTTATCAGTTGCGTTTGCCATCCGAGTTAGAGAAGATACACGATGTGTTCCATGTATCCATGCTTCGTAAGTATAGGTCCGATCCATCACATGTTATGCCCGTAGAAGAAATTGAATTGAATCCAGATTTAACTTATGAAGAAGAGCCAGTGGAGATCTTAGCTTCAGACAATAAGGTGTTGAGGGGTAGATCAATTGAGCTAGTAAAGGTGCGGTGGCAACGTAGAGGTGTGGACGAGGCCACTTGGGAGAGGAAGGAGGATATGGAAAAGCAGTTTCCGTATCTCTTTCAGTCAGGTAATTTCGGGGACGAAATTCCTTAAGTGGGAGAGAGTTGTAACACCCGTGTTTTGGGCCTAGGAGTTAACCGAGTATAATTCGAGTCAAATTAAATTTAATTTAAATAATTCAACTTCTAGTGATGACCTAATTGAGCTTAAATAAAAGGGGAGGGACCAAAGATGTAATTTAACCCTAAAGAATTTAAAAGGATGACACTTTTTGTATAATTAAAAAAAAAGTTGTCTTCACACTCTCCACTCCCCCATTCCCACGTGAAAACCCAAACCCCATCTTCAAAACCCTCCCAAGTTCCAAGTTACTATTTCATTGATTTGCAACTCAATTTCAAGACCATTTTCAAAGGTAATTATGTTTTCTAACTCTCCTCTTCAACCCCTATCTAACCATGGTCTTGGATTTCAAAAATAGTAGGTTTTGAAAATTAGGGTTCATATAAAATTTGGGGTTTTTGATGGGGCTTTTTAATTCGTTTTGTTAAATTAAGTTGGGGGTTTGTTTAAGCATGATAAAATACACCATATACTTTAATTTGGTTGAATTTTGATAGAAATTCGTAGAGATGTCTAAAGGCTAGATTTAAGATGTCAAAAATTGGGTTTTTGGTAGGTTTAAGGGTGAAATTGATGGGCTGTTGGTTTACCTATGGTATGAGAGTGTTTTGGGATGGTTTGGAAGCCATTTGGATGTTGGGAAATTGATTTTTCAGCAAGTTCTTAGGGGAGCACGAAAATTGGGTTTTTAGGAGATTGTGTGATTTGAGAAATGGAAGAATTTGGGTTGTGATTGCAAAGTGGGTTGAAGGTTGAATTAGCATTGAATTGGGAAGTAATATATGTGTTTTGTTTGACTAGAAGCAAGAGGAAACGCGGAAGAGACTTTGGGACCGAATCCGGGTGCGTAGGAGGATTGTTCGATTTGCTAAGGAAGGACGGTGAGTGGTCTAAACTTGTTTTAAAGTTGGTTCGAGCATGAGTAGTGTGTGTGCGTGCAAGTGTGCTTGGTAGGCCACTTCCCTTTAATCCAAGTAGCTAACTTAGTCTAATTTCCTTAAATGCTATGTGCTTGATGACTATGCTCAAATGCTTGTGATTAGATGGTGCATGTATATGTATATCATGATGTGGATATATGTGTTGAGCATGAATGTGTTGATGATATGTGGTTGGTGATACATGTTGTGGTTATAATAATTGGCACTAAAAATTACCGGTTGTAAATGATCGATCATTAGGATAGTGTGCACACAAATTGAGTCAAAACGTACGTGGCCTTGATGGCGTTAAGTCATCAAGGAGGAGTACGGTGATGTAGCATTCCACCGGAAGCTTATTATATTTCTACGGGATGATGAGTGGAATCCCATCCGTAGGGCATGTGGCGATGAGTGGAATCCCGCACATGCAAGGTCCGGTGATGAGTGGAATCCCACCGAGGTAAAGTGTTGTCAAGGTTTTAATCCGCACAATCGGGGTAATTAAAGTGGCCAATTAAACTTGTTCATGAATTGTGATATATGATGGTGATATGTGGTTTTGATATATGATATTGCATGATGATCTAATGATGCTTAATCTTGCTAGGATTGAGAGACCATATTTGCCACTCGAAAGACTAGCTAAGTCTACTTGGTTATGTGCAATGCTTGATATGTATGAGTTTAGGATTACATGCTTGAGCCCTGCATTGTTGTTGTTTTTCGTTTTAGAGCACCCTCACTAAGCTTATAGCTTACGCTCTCAATGTTCAACAATGCAGATCATTAGCGTGGTGTTAGCTCGAGGCAAGGCAAGAAGGGCATCCAAGTTCGTAGCTCAAGTATGGTTACCGATTTTGTAATAGCTAGCAATGTGGCAAGTGTCTTTGTATGAGCATGTGTGACTCATTTGATGGATGTTGACTTTGGTTTGATTATGGATTGTATGCATGTAATGCCTTGATGATGGTTGATGTGTATGATGGCATGCTTTAGGGTGTTCAGGTTGCCTTATGTATGGATGCAAACCTCTTGAGTTTGACTTGTGCTTTTAAGACCGTTTGAGCCTTCAAGTATGCTTATTAATGCCTATATCGCTCATTGAATTGAATGCTATGTATGATTGCTTAAATTCATGTTTGATTGACTCCCTTGGCTTAAATATGCATGCTTTATGGTTGGCTTGCCTTAGGGATTGATGATAGTGTGTTGGTTGAAGGGTTGGAGGGATTTAGGGGCCTCCTTGTGCTCTAAATCAGCTCAAACCTGCAGTTTCGTAGTTGGGGTATCGATACCGTTGATCTGGTATCGATACTACCCTGTGGTTTTAGGCTTCGTGTATCGATACTCGAGGGGGAGTATCGATACCTTTTTGGCCACTGGTGCTACTGTCGATTTCGGTATCGATACTCCTCTCAAGGGTATCGATACCGTTGTCTTGGCTTTGACCGTGGGAAGTCAACTTTAGGGGAGGGTATCGATACCCTCATTTGGGGTATCGATACTGTCTCCTCAGGTTGACCAAACCTTGTTGACCTAGTCACAGGGGTATCGATACCCCTCTTAAGGGTATCGATACCGCCTGCAGTGTAACATTAAAAACGGGCTTTTAAGTGCTAGTTTGGGTTCGTTTGATTTCTTCGTAAATTTTGTTCCGCTGTATGATCACTTAGGATGTAATTCTCATCTAGACAATATTAAAATGAAAAAAAAATAGGGTTGCTAACCTTGGGAGAGTTCCTTAGGGAGTTTTCACTCGGTTTTCCCCGTGTAGCTCACTCGGACCGGTCATCCGGCCAGACCGGGACGAGGGGGTTACAGACATGTGAAAATCCAGTCAGATATTATGCAAACAATCTTCAAGATGCTGATGATGTTCGAATGATGATTGTAGAGCATGAATCTATGGGGATTCGATATATCAAGTTGATTGCCAAGGTGCATGATGTTGCCGACCCATTTAGAAACGTCATTGTAGAATCTGCTCGAATGGATTACGATAATGAGATTGATATGCCCAGAGATAATTTTGTCGCAATGTAGGCTAGTGGGACATCGAGTGCATTTCATCCAGTTAGGCCTTCGACATATGGTTCATCATATGAGCCGTCTGTTGATCCGACTGTTGATGCTGATGTGGAAAACCTATGAAGTCGATGGGGAGAAACACTTGACGATTCTAGCAAAGATGAAGATATTGATGATCTCGATTTATTCCCTGATGACGTTGGTGATGCCCCTTGATTTTGGTGTTGGGGAATTTGTTCTGACCGCGGGCGACATTACATTCTATGGACCTCCTGCTCATATGGGCTCAGTGGATTTCGATGCGATGAGAGCGCCTCCATTCCCGGATATGCCATGATTAACATCGAGTCAACATGGTGAATTATCAAAATGGCTTCAATTTGATGAAAAGGATGAAGGTATATTGCCAGTGAAAGAGTACATCATCAAGAACCATGTGGACTACGATGTTGTAGAATCCAACCATAGGACTTTCTTTTCCAAGTGTGTGAAGTATGGACAAGAGTGTAAATGGGAGATCTGAGTTTCGAAGCTTAAGAGGTCAAATCATTGGGAGGTCACAAAGTACAATGAAAATCACACATGTTTACGAACTTCCATCGACCAGGGCCACCAAAAATTAGACTCGACTGTGATAAGCCATCACGCGATGAAGCTGGTAGAAGAAAATCTAAGGGTTCCAGTTTTAATGGTTCAGGCAACCATTGCACAACAATTTGGATACCATATAAAATACAAGAAGGGGTGGCGTGCAAGAGATAAGACAATGGAGTCGTTGTATGGTGATTAGATAAGTCGTATAATAAGCTACAAACTTTATTACTAGCAATGACACATTTCATCCCATGCACCATAGTGAGGTATTAAACGAATGATGCATACGACTAACAAGGGCAACTTCTTGAAGGGTATAAATTTTTTCATCGACTCTTTTGGGCGTTCAAGCCTTACATTCAAGGGTTTCCTTATTGCAAATGTATGATCCAAGTGGATGGCACGTGAATGTACGAGAGATACTCAAATGTGCTGTTGATTGCTGTTACGCAAGATGGTGAGAACAATGTGTTCCCGATTGCATTCGCCATTGTTGAGCATGAGACATGGGAAGCTTGGAATTTCTTTTTAACGAATTTACGTGACTATGTCGTCCGAGAAGATGGGGTTTGCATTATACTCGATCGTGGGTCAGGTATCAAGGCAACAATTAATCGAGAAGGAAGTCGTTGGAAACCTCCGCACGCATACACATCATACTGTGTTCATCACATTGGTAAGAACAACTACGAGTAGTTCAAAAATCAATATCTTTGCAATGAGATTTTTAGCATGTGTAAGCATCATATTTTTTTTCCAAACTCAATTATATTTGCATATCCATTTATTATGTATGTGTTTTGATAACTCTCGGTACTAACAATATTATGACACATGATATTTACTAACGCGACCAGATTTTGAGAGGAAGATAAAGAATTTAATGAAGTACGACGACCGTGTTTGGAGTTGGGCAAAAAATATCGAGAGGGAAAGATGGGCCCAATCGTATGATGAAGGTGGTAGACGATATGAGCAAATGACAACCAACCTTGTGGAGTGCATAAATGGAGTATTGAAAGGATCACGTCATCTCCCAATAGCAAGCCTAGTGAAAGAGACGTCTACAGGTTGGCAGAAGTTGGGCTCCCGAGCTTGTGAGGAAAATGCAAGATAATGTGACGAATGCAACGTCGATAAAGGTTCGCAGCTTCGACCGATTCAATCAGACATTTGATGTTTTTGGCCCTAGACGCAACAACGAAGCTGCACACTCAAATGTATTTCGAGTTGATTTCAGACGTAGGTGGTGTGATTGTGGAGCGTTCCAGGCATGGCGATATGCATGTACTCATGCAGTTGCAGCGTGTATGTTCTCCAATGTTGACTCGTACACCTATGTTGATGAATGCTTTGATTTCCATAGGATGGTCAAAATTTACAAAAGTGAGTTCGAATCGATCGTGAATTCAAAGTATTGATCGTTAGTGGAGCATGAAACATGGTTACTAGATCCTACACTCCGTAGAAGTTTAAATGGTCGACCTAGATCGACTCGCATCTATACCAGTATGGATCTTCATCATAGAGAGAAATGACAATGAAAGAAATGTACCATGTGTAGGGTTGAAGGACATTCCACATCAAACTCTCCAAATGAACCAAGATTCAAGCATTGGAATTAAAATTGGAATTAGAATTGGAATTTTAATGTCGAAATTAAATCGAACTGGGACATTGAAACTTTAATATCAAAATTAAATCGAATGAACAAAGAAATACGAGTAGTATAAATAAAATAATAATTAATTAAATCGAATGGACAAAGTATGATTTTTTTTCAAATCAGTTGAACCACACACTCACTCACCCACGGTCAGGAATTCAATTGCATTGAATTCTTTTTTTTTACTTTGACCCGATTTTTCTTTTTTACTTTAAAATCCTGCCACCCACGCCCAGATCTAGGTCTTTTTTCAATTGTACTGTTTTTAAATTGCACTTTGATTTTAACATCGAATTAGAATCGAATGAACAAAGAAATACGTGAAATTAAATTAAATTAGAATTCTTATTAAATTTTTAACTTTTATTTTTTCACTAATTTATTACATTCGAATCTATTTTGATTTTTTCTTACGCAATTTCTGCCCATGATTGGATGTGGTTGAAAGATATGACGGCGGCGGTCGTCGAGTACGTTGTGCCCTCTTAGGTGGCTCGAGTTCCTCTTCATCATCCTCTTCAAGATCCTTTTCTAGTATAGTGCCCTTGCACAACTCACAATACACGTGCGTTAATATGGTCGATCCCCAACTATATTGGCGACTAGCTTTCCAAGGAGTATCCAAAAATGGTAGATATCGTACACTGACCAGATTGTCAGATTTATCTGGCATCAGTATCCCTCTAATCATCTGTAAAATATATGCTCGACTGACCTTGTAAATCTCATCAACGGACTATACTGATTGAGTCCAAATTCACTTTCCAACCAACTCAATTTCACACGAGACCCTTTCACGTTATTTCCATATGGCACCTTCCCAAGATACTTTTAGAAAATTTCAGCAGTAGAACAATTAGTACGCTCAATCAATGGCTTTTCGTTTACCGACACCCCGATAAGATAAATCATGTCTTCTAGCGTGATGGTGCACTCTCCACAAGACATATGAAATGTATGCGTTTCGTGCCTCCAACGCTCAATTAGAGCGGTAATCAATCCGAAAACCAGCTTGTACCCGCAAATAAATGTGGCATGATAAAATATCGCCATCTTCAAGAAACCCATGGCTCTATTATCTAGGCGATTGTCTACCATGCACATATGATGTTTGAATGTTTCCTTTGTATCATATAATTAACTCATTATATAAACATAATTAAGAACACAAATACAGAAGTGACCGATTTAATTTCTTAATCATCTTCAAAATACGTTTTAAAAAAATTGTATCAGCTCATCAATTATGTAACCCCCTCGTCTCGGTCTGGCTGGATGACCGGTCCGAGTGAGCCACACGGGGAAAACTGAAGCGAAACCCGTTAAGATTCCCCCTCGGTTAGCAACCCTATTTTTTTTCTCTTTAACTTAATTTTTTTTCTTCTGAAAGTTCATTTTAGACCTAGGTGATCAAACAGCGGAACAACATATACGAGATAACCATTCGAACCCCAAATAGCATTTAAACAGCCCAATTTTAACTTAAACTGCAGACAATATCGATACGCCCAAAGAGTGTATCGGTACACCTTGACTAGGTCAACTGGTCAGAGTCAACATGAGGAGACCGTATCGATACGCTAAAGAGTGTATTGATACTCCCCCAACGGTCAACTTCTCGTGGTCAACGCTAAGAAGACCGTATCGATACGCCAATGCCCGTTTCGATACCCAAATTTCTCGTCAATATCTCAGAATTCTAGTAGCAAAAATGGTATCGAAACACCCTCTCGCGTGTCGAAACGCGTGGCCTAAAACAAGAAGACCGTATCGATACGGGTCCAATCGTATCGATACCCCTGCTGCGAACTTATAGATTTTAGCTAATTTAAGGCACAAGGATGCCTCTAAATCCCTCTAAAACCTCAAACATCACACTAGCATCATTTCTAAGGCAAACCAACATAACAAACATGCTTGAAAACTTAAAGCCAAAAGGCACAATTTAACACAATGTGGTGCACAAGCCATACAAGCAACTTAAGCATTCATAAGGCAATTCTAACACTCAAGCATTTGGCAAGGTAAACATGCTTACAAACCAAGTCAAGTATAAGCATCAAAATCACCAAAGAGTCATACAAGCTCTTACAAACACACTCTTGCCACATTGCTTAACTACTACATAATTAACAACCGTACTTGAGCCACAAACTTGGAAAGCCCTTCTTGCCTTGCTCAGAGCTAACACCACGCTAATGATCTGCATTGTTGAAAATGAGAGCGTAAGCTATAAGCTTAGTGAGGGTGCTCTAAAACCGAAAACATCAACAATGCAGGGTCCAAGCATGTATTCCCTAAACCTCATATCTAGCATGCATAGATAAAGTCACGAGTAGACCTAGCTAGTCTTTCAAGAGTCATGTATGGCATCTCACATCATATCAAGCTCAAACATCAATAACATCAACATATATTAACATCATATATCACAATCATATGAACAAGTTTAATTGGCCACTATTAGTTACCCGGATGTGCGGATTTAAATCTCAACATTCACATTACCTCGGTGGGATTTCACTCATCACCGGACCATACATGTGCGGGATTCCACTCGTCGCCACATGCCCTACGGATGGGATTCCACTCATCATCCCGTAGAGTATATAAAAGCTTCCGGTGGATTGTTACATCACCGTACTCCTCCTTGATGACTTAACGCCATCAAGGCCATGTACGTTTTGACTCAATTTGTGTGCACACTAATCCTAATGATCGATCATTTACACCTGGTAAATTATTAGTGCCATTTTTCATTTACACATCACATAACCATCACCACATCTCATGCTTATCACATACACATCATGGCACACATGTACAATTTAACTTCATAGTACAAAAACATGAATAGGCAATACACAAAGCATTAAATGGTAATCAATAGCTAACATTAACAACTTGAATTATATAAAAATGGCCTACCAAGAACATTTCACTCACACTCTACACACACTCGAACCAAACTTAAAACCATGATTAAAACCACTCACCGCCCTTCCTTAGCAACCAAGAAATTCTCCTATGAGCCCGGATTCGGTCCCAATGCTCCTTCGACGTTTCCTCTTGCTTCTAGCCAACCAAAAACACAACCAATAATCTCAATCAATGCTAGCATTCAAACAACACTCAACCTTTGAATTCAAACCAACTTCACCCAAATTTCCAATCAAATTAATCCCCAAATATACCAATTTTCGTGCTCCCTACAACCCTAGCTGAAATTTTCATTTTTAAACACCCAAATGATCCCCAAAAGGTCTCAAAACATCCTCCTAACCTATATAAACCATCAGCCCTTAAATTTTCACTTAAAACCCACCCAAAAATCAAGTTTTGACATCCCAAAAATGGCTCCAAGAACCCACTTCGGGTTTTCAACAAAACTCTACCAAATCAACATATGTTGTACCTTTTACTATGACTAAACAAAAACCCAACTTCATTCTTCAAAACAAGATGAAAATCCCCATTAAAAACCCAAACTTTAAACCAAACCCTAATTTTCAAATGCTCATAGTTTTAAAATCTAAAGCCATGGTTAGATAAAGGATGAAGAGGAGAGTGAGAATATGATTTTACCTTTCAAAATGGTCTTGAAATGAGGTTGAAAATCAATGGAATAGTAACCTTAAGCTTGGGAGGGTTTTGAAGATGGTTTTAACGTTGGTGGGGGAAGATGGGGGAAAGAGAAGACAACTTTTCTTTAAAAGTTGTCTTGTTTTTAAATCTTTTTGGTCAAATTACTACATTGGTCCCTCCCCTTTTTATTTAAGCTCAATTAGGTCTTAATTAAGGTTGAATCGATTTTATTTAATTTTATTCACTCGGACTACAAACCCGACTAACTCCTAACCCCAGAACACGGGCGTTACAAATCATTAGACTGCTAACGTGTCGATCCTGTAAATGCAGCAAAAGAGCTTGCTCAGCCATCCTGCATAAAAAGTAAGAAAATATTAGTAACCCGAGACTAAATATGATACGTCAAAAAAAAAATAATAATAATCATAGTCAAAAAAGTAATATTTGTAATAAAATATTAGTAACCCGATAATAAAAATTATAAATACACATATAATAATATGGATGAGTCTACCACGTGCGACGAACATTGATGAACATCACTAACGATGAGCACCGATGAACATCATTACTTTTTTTTTTAATTTTAAAAATCTAAAGGACTAAAATTATAATTAAAATTATCTCTTAAAAAATAAAAATCAAATTTAATAATTACTTTATAATATTTTTTTAATAGGTTAGAATCAAATATATTCAATTCTCCTAAACCCTAACAAAATCAATCTCTTAAAAAAAATAGAAATCAGTTTATAATTTTTTAATAGATTAGAATCAAATATACACAATTCTCATATTATTGATTCTAATCTATTAAAAAATTATAAACTGATTTCTATTTTTTAGAGATTGATTTTGTTAGGGTTTAGGAAAATTGGGTATATTTGATTCTAACCTATTAAAAAATATTATAAAGTAACTATTAACTTTGATTTTTATTTTTTTAAGAGATAATTTTAATTATAATTTTAGTCCTTTAGATTTTTAAAATTTTTAAAAAAAATTAATGGTGTTCATCGGTGTTAATCGTTAGTGGTGTTCATCAATGTTCGTCGCCCGTCGTAGAATTTTCCTATATATTAATACTAAATGATGACACTCTGAAAATAAGATTTATATTTTATGTTAAAAAATTTTTTATATAAATTATTTAGTGAATAATTATTGAAAGAGTGGTAAAAAGTTTGTGTGAATTTTTTATTAATCACCTATTCAATTCTTAGAACTAATCATTTTTAATTAATTTATTTAAAGATTATGTCAAAATATGATAGGATAAAAACACTTTTTAATAATCTTTATTATTATTTTAAAATATTTGTATAAAGTTCACAAAATGGTCATTAAACTATCTTAAAATATTTAATTTTATCATTCAACTTTCAAATGTTACAAAATAGTCATTACATTCTAATTTTTGTTAAAAAACGATCACTGAGCTGTCAACCTCTATTAGGGGTGACGTGACAGTTAAGAAATCTTTTATAATAGCTCATTTTAATCTTCCGCATTTATACATTCAATCAATTAAGTTTAAATTAGAAAAAAATCAATAAATTTAATCTTTTGTTGGGATAATTCATGAAATAGTCTCCTAATTAACTAAAGTGCGATTTCGAGAATTTTTTCGAACAAAGGAAAATCATATTTAAAGAAAAAATTAAGTTGCCTTTCATATTTTAAACCAAAATCGCGCACTTTATATTTCTAAAAAAATGGTTCACTTTTCTAAGTCTATGCGTTTTAAATTAGGGTAAATTATATAAATGGTCCCTCGATTATGTTCTAATTATTTTTTGTGTCCCCTAACTATCAAAAGTTATAAATTGGTCCCTTGACTTTAAAAAATAACAAATTGGTCCGGCGCCGTCAAAAATTTAACGGCTGATGACGTGGCAATTAATATAAATTGATATAATTATATAATTAGCCCTCAAATTCTACACTTATTTTAATTTGACCCTAATTCTAAAAAAGTAACCCACATAATTTTAATAATCTATCAATTTAGTCAATCTTCTTTTATATTTTTCATCTCCTTCAATTATAAATTGATCTCTATTTTCAAAAAAATTATATTTGTGCTTTTTGAACTGGAGTCATGGCTGGAATTTGAAAATCACAACAATCCCAAATATCCCACAACCAAGAGCTATGGTTTGCAGTGTTAGATGAACTGCTATTTGTACTTTCATGTCTCGTCTATTTGGGAATGCCTTGTATGCCATGATTGTAGTTTTATATGGATGCAAATTAGTATTTTTCAATGAAAATCACTCTTTTGTCAAATTAGAAAATAAATCTTGCATGCATGTTAAACGTACCTTCTCCAGCCATTAATATGAATCCAACTACCATTAAAAATGGATGAAACTGCAAATAAGAGGGAAAGAAAAACAAAGTTATGAACAAGTTTTGAAGGTACATATTATAAAAATACAGGGGAAAAACAAATTTCACTCACATTAAAAATCTTAAATTTATTAGCATATACAAAAGCAAGCCAAACTAGGACAAAGGTTGTAACTGCTATGAACAACATATAACCAAGTATTGTAACTGGGGTTGTAGAAATTTGATAGCTTCTGCTCTTAGGCGCCATTGTAGAACCAATAAATTCAAGATTATTAAACAATGACTCCAGTTCAAAAAGCACAAAATATTTTTTTTTTGAAAATAGAGATCAATTTATAATTGAAGCTTGTGTATTAAAGAAATTTTTATGTTTTGAAGAACTGAAGCTTAATAATGGTAAAAATTACCAAGTTTGAATTGAAGAATTAAAGGAGAGAAGAAATAGAAAAGAATATGGACTAAATTATTATATTATTAAAATGATGTGGGTTAATTTTTTAGAATTAGGGTCAAATTAAAATAAGTGTAGAATTTGAGGACTAATTATTTAATTATATCAATTTATATTAATTTCTACATCATCAGCCGTTAAATTTTTAATGGCGCTGAACCAATTTATTACTTTTTTAAAGTCGGGGATCAGTTTGTAACTTTTGATAGCCAGGGGACACAAAAGATAATTGGAGCATAGTTGGGGACCATTTATGTAGTTTACCCTTTAAATTATGACGTGGTCATGATTGATCAAGATGACATTCTTTTGATTATCCTATTAATTTTTCTATTTTGGACCCTCGAATTGAATTGAATACGAGCTCACAGTCATCGTTTTTGTTCGTGATTGAGTTATGATAATGACCGTGTTGTCAACGTGCCATATTATTGTAATATGCATTTTTAAATGTTGTTTGTTGTTGATTTTTATCTTTCAACGTCGAATTTTGGTGATGTTTGTATCTTTTTGTTTCGTGCCTTTGAATTATAGTTTTTATCTTTTTTGTCTAATTTTATTTATGATCTAGAGACATTAGTTTTCGTGTTTTTAATAATATATCTAACTCAAGTTTATTTACCTAAGTTGTAAACCTTACTGTATTTTAAATTTTTTCTATTTTAATAAAATTAACTTGCTCATATTTAAAAAAAAAAAGCATGATGCATTTATATTAGTTCCATGTATGCCATATATTATTTTCTCTTGTGCCGCATGATTTTGTTTTTCTGAAAAACATCAAGGTACTGTTTTTTATTAGGGGCTAAACGATGAGAAATTATATTATAGGTCCGACTCGTCACGTGCGTTCTTATTTTAGTATCTCTGTTATTTTTTTGATAAAATAGTAGTTAACGTTACATTTCATTTTCAAATTGGTATCTCTGCCGTTTAAACTAATGGTAAAATTGACTGTGAAATTTTTATTATTTTTTTTTCTCTTTTTTCTCTCCTAGTCAACAGCCCGCATAGTATTATTATAATATTTTTTCAACCAATGAGGCAGTGACACATGTCACCACCTCAACAAAAAAAATAAATCTCACAAATGAAAAAATAGGGACTCAAACTCACAACCTTAAGACAAAGCATGGGGGAGTTAGCCACTGAGCTAAACCCATTCAATAATGATATTTACCACAAACTATTTTTAACTTAAAGACACAAACCCCAAAGCCAAAGAAAAATTAAATACAAGGATTCAAACCTATGTCACCAAAGGGATAAGTGGGTGAGTTAATCACTAAGCTAAACATTATATATCACTAAATTTTAGCGCAAATTAATTTTAAATTAAAGAAACAAACCCAAAAACCTAAAAAAATACATATTTACATCGAAATAAATAAAATTTTACCTATTTAAAACTACATGGATCAATTATATGTATGCCAACTTTGAAAATAATAGGAATGTTAACAACCTCAGATTCATAATCGAACTCTTATAGTTCTATAATTTTTATTTTTATTTTACTTATTTATATCTTAACAACTCCAATAAGTTAATGAAGTAAAAGTAAAATAATTTATAATTCGATGAATATAGTTAGGATTTTTTTTTAACTTGTTGATAATTCGATGTAAATATGTATTTTTAGGAATTTTTAACTTGTTAATAATTCGAGGTAAATATGTATTTATGTATTTTTGTAGGTTTACACCAAATAAAGATTATAAATTTAATTTTTTTACGAATGTTTTAATATTAGTTTTATAACAAAAAAATAAATATTGTTTATTTAGTTTAGTGCTAGCAAAATTTAACTTAAATATTAGTTTTGATGAATTCAAAATGTATTATTAATTTAGTTTAATGGCTTTGCATAATATTCATTTTACGAGGGGTCCCGAGTTCTATTATTTATAGTAGCAATTTTTTTATTTTAAGGCAGTAACTTTGGTCAAGTTAAATATTTCTTTGTTTGACTCTAATCACAACCAGCTACTTGGCTTAATGGTTAAGTGCTTAGACTCTTATACATGAAGCCCTTGGTATGAATCTTACCAGCAGCATGGGGACTGTTTTATTTTCTTTGGTTTTGTTCAACTAATTAGTCACCTTCTGGTTGGACAAATAAAATTATTAAAAATAACATTTTGGTATGATGATTTGAAAATTGAAAAAATAAATCACATAAGCTTTTCCGTTAGTTTTATACGGCGGAAGTACCATTTTGAAAACGAAATGTAACGTTATGTACTATTTTGTCAAAAAATAGTTGGGTACCAAAACGATATCGCGCTAATAGTTGGGGTACTAATTAGGTAGTTTTTTCTTTTTTATATTTATCTTTTTACCTAGTGAATCTTTACTCATATTTACTGTAAATTAAATTAAAAATAATTTTTACCGAGCGAAGATTCACTTGGTAAAAAGATGGCATGAAAAAAATAATAAAATAGATGGTTTTTATTGGTTGAGATAGTATCCTAATTAACATGATTGAGATTTTTCTTAATTTCGAAATAGATGGATATCTTTCTTAAAATCGAGTGAACTAGCGTTCTGAAAAAGGGTAATTCTGTGCTTAATTTTGAATAAGTTCACTTTTTTTTTAAAAAATAAACTTGCATTCATAAAGAATCATACTTTAAAATTCAGTTTCGAACTTTTAGTTTCCACTATTAAGACAACATATAATCAGTTTGATATAAATTTTAAGCGTTGTGTGGTGCTAACGCTTCCTTACGCGTAATTTACTTTCGAACTCGTTTTGTTTGCATTCTCTAGTTTTAAGATATGCATAAATTTGAAAAAATATCTTTTCATAAAGCGGTTCGATCATACCTAGCCCAAAATGATCGATGACAAGTGACAACTCAATTTTCACCCAAAAATCAAGTTTTTACTAAAATTCAAACCGAATTTTTTTTCAAAATCGTCGAACTTAAGAGTCGTTTCTACATTTATGATCCATTTTATGTTTAGAAATTGAAAAGAAAAAATTTATGTCTTCTTCAAGCAAAAACTAATGTGATCATGATATCATATACACACTAAATCATCGTTCTGCAAAGCTTTTTAAAAATATTTTTTAGGTCAAAAAATACTTTTTAGGTTAAAAATAATATAGAACATGTAAATTTTCAGGTAAAAAATATTTTTCAGTTTGGTTTGAAAAATACTTTTAAAAAACTGAAATTTATTGCTTTTTAGTTTTTTTTTAAAATACTTTTGAATAAAATTACTAATGTATCGTTGATTATATAATTAATTTTTTTATATTTTTAAAAATAATATCTAAAATAATTTTTTAAAAAAATATTTTTTGACAATAATATCAAACACTCATATTTAAAACAAAACAATCTAAACATATTTTTAAAAGCATTTCTCAAAAATAATATCAAACTAATTTATTTTATCAATCCGTCGTGTAACAAAGATTTGTCAAGAATTTTCGGGTTGTGGGACCAAATATGTCAAGTATGATGATCAAATAGTTTAATAAATAATATATTTCTTTTGACAAATAAATAGTATATTTCTTGTATGGTTTATTGTTTTTTTTTTTTGCCAATACTGTATAACTTATTATTAGAATGATGCATATAAAGTGCCAATGCTGATTCATTAATTTCATTAATGTTGAGTTAAAATAGTGAATCCTCATGTGGCAAATAGGATATCATAAAAAGGAAGGGCCATCTTAATACCCTTTTACTTTCTGTATTTATTATTTTATAAATTTTAATTAGCATTTCTGTAATTTATGAATTATCAGTGTATTTTATCCTAAACCTTGAAAATAACAATTTTCATCCAAAATTATAATATTAAAGCCTAAATTATTTTTTTTGTTGTTCTTCTGGTTCTTTGAGATTTTGTCTTAATTAATTTGAATTGACTCGCGTCGCGCGTATAATTTTAATAGATAAATTTCTTAATACAAAACTCGAGACATGTTTAAGCGATACCAAACGGTGAACTCTGCTACCTCCGGCGCTTAATCCTTTCCATGAATACCAAATTATTAATATTTTTGGAATGGAATCTACTTTCCCAGTTCTCGAAATGACTCTCAATGGTCGATCAAATGCACAGTAAAACTTTTCGATAACACAACAACTTGCCCCACGTTGCTTACTTGCCTAACAAGATATTTTTCTTCAATTGTCTTTTCCATTAGGGTTTTGTTGGAAGAATATGGAGGACACCTTTCAAGAATTGCCACCACCTTGTTTCAATCAATGGCCAACAATCTCGATCTGGACCCCGAACAATCCGAGTCTATGCTAGAAGAATCCGCTGGATTTGTTCGGGTTTAACGGTATCCGCCGCACCGCTCCATGGCGGGTGAGGCTTGGGGCATGATCCCCGGTGCTTTCGATAGAGAACCAAGACCATGTTGGGGGACTTGAAATTTTCAAGGAAAATAAATGGCTCATGGTTAACCCAATTCCAAACACTCTCATAGTTCATATTTTGTTTTGGGTGATCATTTGGTCGAATTAAGTGAAAAGATTTTAAGTTAATTGAGTTGACAAGTATTATTTTTGTCTTAATTTAAATTTTAAAACTTTTTAAACAGAGTTGGGTGGGATGATATGGAAACCAAGACACTTTAGTGTGATAAACTTGATTTAATACTAATTTATTCATTTATTTAAGGCTTTTAGAAATGTGGTTTCTTCATGTTCGATCATTTTAACTTTATTATGTCATTTTCGCTTCTTTAACAATTTTTTAATAAAATAAAGTTGATTTACGAAAAAAATAATTGTTTATAATATTATATACTAACATTTTGGATTTTAATTTTTAAAAAGTTTTTGAACTTTTGTATTTTATATTGACATGGGTCGAAGAAAATGATCGAACATATAATCAAGCAATGAAATGAACAACCACTATAGCACACCTCGCGATTAGATCACTACTTAATTTTCTACTAATGGGTGTCTATATATATATATATATATATATATCATCAAATTAATTGGTGATGCTTTTTTAATATACATCATATATAAGTAAAAATAAAAATACATTTTTTATATATTATGAAATAATTTTATATATTTTTACTTAATATGGATATACTTTGAGGCTGGACACCATTTGATTCCATTTCTAAATACTTCCAAACAATGTTGTAAAACAGTAGCAATGTATGGAAATGACACAAGAAAGTGTCCTTTAACTCACTTTATGATGAAACTACACCTACACATCTCAATCAGGCAATTTTGGGTGAAAAACCCCTTTTTAAATATTATTTTAAATAATGGCTCCCAAAAACATTTATTTGGCAAAATGACCCCCTTTCTTGCCAGGTCGGCAGACCTCGCGTTTTGTAGAACGCGAGGTACGATATCGCGTTGTACAGAACGCGAGGTCTGTCGACGTGGCGTTCCTGTCCGTTTTAACGGTTTAACAGTACCTCGCGTTCTGCAGAACGCGAGGTCTCCGAGATATTGAAAAGGCGGCTTGGAATATATCGGACGGACCTCGCGTTCTGTAGGACGCGAGGTCTGTCCAATTCCAGCCTAAACCGCAAGCAAAAACATGCGTAAGTAGGCCTGTTCGAACCCAATTTCGAGCGTGTAAATGGTATATTTTTAGCGATCATCGAGTTTGGGGTCATAGTACTGAAAATTTTCTATCGTATGATACCAACATGTTTAATTTCCGTCCATTCTACAATGGTTTAAAATGGCTTCGAAAACCCTATGCTAGCATACTTTTTTCGATTGAAGTTGTATTTCAACTAATGTCGATAGGCATGTTCGAGCAGAATTTCATACGTATAAATTATAAATTTTTAGGTAACATCGAGTATGGGGTTGTAGTACTGAAAATTCTCTATCATATGACACTGACACGGTCAATTTTCGTCAATTGTACACTGACTTATCGTTGCTTCGAAAACACTATCATAACATATTTTTTTGAATGATTGAAAATATAAGATGGCGTACTGTATAAATAGAAGTAAACTGACTTTATTGATTAGATTGTCATGTGCGAACTCGCATATACAAATTAAAAATAATTAATTAATACGAGGGGCTGAGCGATTAGGACACTTAGGAGCTGTGTGCCCAGTATTTCGACATATAGAACAATGCTTCTTTTGTCCGATTTTCTCTCGATGTTTGACCAAATCCTCGGCACAATATATTCTTGTAGAAGGTGGACGTCCTTTGGCTCGTAGTAGTGCTGGATCTGGGCGTATGATCGGTTCAGTGTCCACAGCATTTGGATCAACCTCATTTCCGATTGGAGGAAACTCTTTTTCGTAAACTTTAAGCACCGTTTTGAGTAAGTATACCGGATCAACCATACGCATGTATTCTATTCGTTGGTTAGTGCAAGCAGCAATGGCGTGTGCGCACGGGTATTTGAAAGTTTGGAATATTCCGCACTCGCAGGTTTTTGCCCTCAGATCTACAACGTAAGCGTTGTGCTGAATGCCTTCTATCCGCCTGGAAAATTCCGCAACACGAAACAAGTGTCCTTCTCGCGAGAAGAGGGTTGCTTGCACCTGTCTTGATTGGGCCACTTGAATATGCAGTCTGTCGCGGAAATCTGGATGGACTTTGTGTCCACCTGCCATGTACTCAGTTGCTTGCTTGCCCAAGGTTGCAAAAAGGGTAGCTAAACGATAATAGGTCGCTTTGACAATGGAAGTGATAGGCAACTGCCGAACTCCCTTCAGTGATGAGTTCACTGCCTCAGCCAAGTTCGTTGTCATGTGACCATAACGTTTACCCTCGTCATACGATCGAAGCCATTTTTCCTTTGGGATATTTTCAAGGTATTCAGCGCCCTTTTTGTTTCTCGCTCTCAGTTCCTCGAGCAGTTCAGCCACCTCTTGTTTGTAGTGCGAGTTGCCTACGGGATGACAGTTGAATAGTTATGGTCGAAAAACACATGAAAAAGGTCGTAAATTGAAGCGAGTAACAAGTAATATAGTAAATGAAAATGACATAAATGACGTACCCATATCGAGCACCATTTGACGTTCATCACGATTCTTGTATTTCAGCAGGTAGTTTGCGGCTATGTGCCGCAAGCAAAAACGGTGGTGAATGTATGGAGGCTTCCAATAATCACCCAAATTTTCTATCGCCCACAGCAGCGCTGTGCCTCTGTTAGAAATAACACACACCCCTTCATCACTTCTTCTTCGTATTACAGGATCAAGGACATATTTTCGTAGGTTCGTAAGGAAGAACGTCCAAGACTCCAAATCCTCCTTCGGGACGATTGCGAATGCAACAGGAACGCATTTGTGATTGCCGTCCTGTGCTATAGCTAGAAGTAGGATCTGTGTATATTTTCCGTACAACCATGTGCCGTCGATTTGGACCATCGGTTTGCAGTGCTTGAATGCGTGGATGCACTGGGGGAAAGTCCAAAATAACCAGTGGAATTGACAAACACCTCGGACGACACGATCATTTTCGTATGCCAGAACCGTATCAAGTTTGACAACCATTCTGGGGATGTGTTTCTGCAGGAGATTAAGCCACGGGCGCAACTCTATGTAAGATTCCTCCCATCGGCCATACAATTCCTCTTTGGCCTTTTTCCTTGCATACCATGCTTTCGAATAACCTGGACGGAAGCCGGTGACAGCTAGAGCTGCAGCTTGACATGTGGGGACCGACACAATGGGATTTGTTTTCACCAGTGTGGAAAAGATGTCCGCGAGGAACTTTGCATCCAGGTTCTTGTGATCCTGGTTGAGGCTACCAACGGTGCATGTATGGGGCCCCTCAAGTTTTGTTATTTTCCAACGGTTGCCTGCCCTCTTCAAGTCTGATATACGGATTTTCCATTTACAGCCTTGATCCTTTTGGACGCACTCAGCCTTGTAGTATTTGGCTTGGGTTTTCTTCACCGTCGTCTCAACATTATGACGAAGGTTGTACTGCTTAACTGCCGCCACCGCAATTTCCTTGTTCGCGAACGCCATACCAATTCTTAGTTCACCATCAGAACGGTGGACTCGGCCATCTATTGTGTCGTCATGGGGAAAATCAGGGACGTCCATTGCATCCATATCAACCGTTGTGAAGTGGGATGGTGGCTGGAACATAGAAATTGGTCTTGCGTCTACAGGAAAGTTGGTGGCAGTCGGTTCTTCGTCCAAATCTGGTGGTGGAACGGCAGTGTCTTCTGGGTCTTCTGGTAACTCTGTCAAGTCTTCTGGTTCCGGATAGAATGGCCCCAGCTCGTCTCTGTCTGGCCCGGGTTCTCTAATCGGTTCTTCGTCAGGAGCATCCTCCGGGAGCTGGAATAGTATAGCTTCTGGAATCACTACCCTTTGAGGCGAGGATTGGGGTCGAGGAGCGGGAGACCTCTCACGAGATCGCTCAGGAACCTCATTTCCAAGACCAAAATCAAGATCACCATAAGAAGAATGTATTCCCATTGATGGTTGAACGTACTCCGTGCTAGAGACATACGTTGAGTGTCGTCCATATGATGAATCATGGTCGTGCATAGCGTAAGAAGACGACGCTCCCTCACCCCCAAAAGAAGAATGTCTCCCCATAGATGGTTGACCGTAGTCGGTGCCAGAGACATACATTGAGTGCCGGCCATATGATGCTTCATGGTCGTGCGTAACGTAAAGAGCCGACGTTCCTTCCCCCCCCAAAACTATAAGGATTGTATGGATTGTATGGATCATATGGACTGTACGATGCATTTGTTGGTGCATCGAATTCATCGTTTGGGGGTTGGTTGAGGTCGAACCCGATACTAGCTACGCAGGACTGCCTTGGAGGAGCAGATGACGATGCACCAACTTCGTTGTCTCGACAGAGTAGGCCAAAATCACGTCGTAGACCTGCGGTCGGGCTATCAACGTTGGCATTCGGATCGAAGTCGAAATTCGCCCGGCCCCAGCTTGGTATTTCGACAACTGGATGAGACTCGGAGAACGATACATACAGCTCGAGGGCCCCCCCGATTGAATACTCGAAGTGGGCTTCCATCATCATTTGCACATCAGCATTTGCCGCAATTTGGCATACAGTAGCGTTATTACTGGCGTTATTACTGGCGTAGCGATATTACTACGTTATTACTCGAAATCGGGTTGCCTATAGATGGCAGCGTTATTACTGGCGTAGCGATGGGACATTGGCCACTCATATTTGCTGAACAAATTGGGGTGATGCCCCCTGATAGAGCGTGGGACGGAGGGAAAATTTCTCTACCGTACTTGGAGGAGAACTTTGGAAACCCTCCCCCCGATGCGGATGATGTTACACTTGAGGTATTTTTTTATTATATTTAGTATGCTTTTATTACATTTATTATTAAATTAAAATTATTTATTTACACATTAGCGTTTAGGGAATTTTTTATGATGAATAGGATACTTAGGATACTTTATTAAATATTTAGGTTGCCTACATTAAATATTTAGGATACTTACAATTTTTTATGATAAATTTTTAGGATGAATTCAGTAATTATGTAGGATACTTTATTAAATATTTAGGTTGCCTACATTAAATATTTAGGATACTTACAATTTTATTTATTAGGATG
The DNA here is from genome assembly GCA_958450335.1 of Hibiscus tridactylites. Classification (NCBI taxonomy): domain Eukaryota; kingdom Viridiplantae; phylum Streptophyta; class Magnoliopsida; order Malvales; family Malvaceae; genus Hibiscus; species Hibiscus tridactylites. Next base: position 44,825,034 of record OY288292.1, read on the forward strand.
AACTTACAATTTTTTTAATTAGGATGCCTTTATTAATTTATATTTTCACAGCGGTATGCGCGAGCCCACATCTTGCGCATTATTGGCGGGATATTAATGCCCGACAAAACTCGCAACAAAGTGCACGTTATGTGGCTTCATCATCTCACAAATTTAGCCGAGTCTGGACAAAAATCTTGGGGGTCAGCTGTCTTGGCGTTTCTTATCAGAGACCTCTGCAGAAACGTTGACGCCTCCAAAGCATCGATGGGAGGATACTGTTTATTCCTGCAGGCTTGGGTTTGGCTTCGGATCCCTACTTTGGCACCACAGCTTCGGATTCCCAGTTCTCTGTCATTTCCGCTTATACGGAGGTACTACATAATCTACTATATTTTTTTATTTAACGATCTTTTTCATTATTTAAAGGTGGACCGCCAACCTATCCCACGTCGGCCTACCGGACTCCCAGAAAGCATACAGATATAGATTCGATGGCTTGACGGAGGACGACGTAATTCAACAATTATTTTGGGTTTTTCCATACTATTTTTTCCAATAATATTTCATATAGAAATTTTACTAACTTTTTTCATTCTTTTTAGTTCGTGTGGACGCCCTATGATTCAGAGGAGATTCACAACATTACTCCAGCTGATATTGTGCAACATCGACAGCGAGACCTCTGGATTTCCGTAGTTCCGCTGCTGAACTACGAAGTTTGCGTGTGGCATTCTGCGGATCGGGTACTCCGACAGTTCGGGTACATCCAAGATGTTCCACGCCCTCCGCAAAATATGGACGAGTTCCACCATCTTACGCGTCAGGGGAAGACGGAGACTGACTGGGCCGAGCACCACGCTGTCTGGATAGCGCTTTGGGGTCAACGATTTCTCAGACGCCCACATTTTCTCCAACCAATTATAGAAGGGGGTCCTTCGGTCACTTTCAATTATGGCCAGTGGTATAGGGACAATGGGATGCGACATATCCTTACTCCGGAGGGGCTGCAAGCCGGGCTTCCCCAGCGACCCCAAAACCGCCCACGCGGGAGCGGGCGAGCGAGCCAGACCCAGAGCCAGTCCCAGACCCAGAGGCAGACCCAGAGGCAGTCGACGCAGCACGGTCCGAGACCACGATATGACACTCCAGGGGCATCATCTTCTGCCCCACCATTGCATAGCGGTCCATCGACTTTCGAGCAGACGATGCCTCCACCCCAGTTCGGCTCCACTGATGCCTATCGCCCCCAGACGCCCACGACTGACCTTCTACTTATCGATTATCCACCTCAGTATGAGTTTCACATGGTGGAGAATACGCCGATGGGTAGTTTGTTTTACTCCCCGCCTAGGCCCAGCACAGATCCGCAGATCGCGCACGATGGTCAGGATGATAGGGACCAGGGACCACCACACGATGGACCGAGGAGGAATCCGGATCGCCCGCGTCATCCACCCGACTGCGGAACGGGTGGACATAGGCATTATTAGTTTTTTTTGTTGTTTTCTACTTATGTTTTTAATATTTATGTAAAACACTTTAAAATTTTATAATGTCGTATTCTAATTTTATTTATGAATTATAATTTTGTTTGCATATTATAATTAAACTTTATAATGTTTATTTAATTTTTGTTTTTAATAAATTTAATAGGATTAAAAAACAGAAAATCGACATTAGTTGAAATACAACTTCAATCGAAAAAAGTATGCTAGCATAGGGTTTTCGAAGCCATTTTAAACCATTGTAGAATGGACGGAAATTAACCATGTTGGTATCATACGATAGACAATTTTCAGTACTACGACCCCAAACTCGATGATCGCTAAAAATATACCATTTACACGCTCGAAATTGGGTTCGAACAGGCCTACTTACGCATGTTTTTGCTTGCAGTTTAGGCTGGAATTGGACAGACCTCGCGTCCTACAGAACGCGAGGTCCGTCCGATATATTCCAAGCCGCCTTTTCAATATCTCGGGGACCTCGCGTTCTGCAGAACGCGAGGTACTGTTAAACCGTTAAAACGGACAGGAACGCCACGTCGACAGACCTCGCGTTCTGTACAACGCGATATCGTACCTCGCGTTCTACAAAACGCGAGGTCTGCCGACCTGGCAAGAAAGGGGGTCATTTTGCCAAATAAATGTTTTTGGGAGCCATTATTTAAAATAATATTTTAAAAGGGGTTTTTCACCCAAAATTGCCTCTCAATCACTGTTCCATTTCCACCCTTTTTATTTTGTTTTTGAATTAATACCCAAAAACATAAATGCATTTTTAAGTAAGGGTAAATTACATAAATGGTTATCAAACTTTTATGACACTTTCATTTTGGTCATCGAATTTTTATAATTTGGGTTATAATCACCGAATTTTTAGTTCGCTTTTAATATGATCCATTTCGTTACCTTCCGTTACAAGGTGCTGACGTGACACTTTAATTTTTATTTTTCTGAATATAATAATGGGAAAACTACATCATTCATCACTCAACTGTTTTTTCACTTCTATTTTGGTCACCATAATTTAAAATTTTCAATTTAATAACACATAAATGAGCTGAAAATCTTCAAAATGCACTTGTTTTCTTTCTTTTTTTTCATGAGAAAACAATTCAAAGGAGAAGAAGAAAAGACTCAAAACGCATTTTTCTTCAGTTTTTCGCAACTTTTTTCTCCTTTTCCCTTGCCTCTAACTTTTCTTTTTAAATAAATCAAACAAAATCATAGAATCAAAGCAAGAAACATCTTTATACAAATAAATGTAAAGAAAATTAAGAAACGAGCAATGATGCTTTACTTGATGAAGGAAAAACGGTAGCGTATTGTAGAGGAAGATAAACAGTAGGAATCACTCAAAACTCCAAAAAAAAAAAAAAATTCAAAAGCTAATCAACAACTCTTTATCGTCTTTGAATGATATTTTAATCACAAATACTCCAAGCGCGGATCGATGTGAAGTGCGAATAGAAAGATAAATAAATAACTAAATTACAATGAAAGGAGATGAAGCTTCGATTTTTGTTTTTGTTTTATGTAGTTCGAGACTGGCCAAAATAGGTACAATTCGAAGGTTAAGTTGTTAAATTGAAAATTTTTAAACTCGGGTGACCAAAATATAAGTGAGAATAAATTTGAGTGATGAATGATGTAGTTTACCCATTATTTTATTCAAGAAAAATGAAAATTAATGTGTCAAATCAGCATCTTCTAACGGAAGGTAACGAGAGAGATCATATTGAAAACGAACTAAAAGGTCAATGACTATAATATAAATTTTAGAAGTTAGTGATATAAAAGCATAGAAAACGTGCTACAAGAACAGAAAAACATTCATCATTTTCATTAAAAAAAACAATTCTTGCTTTAAATCACAAAGAAAAATCTAGGGGAAAATAGAGAGGAAAAAAAAGATCTTGAGACGGCTCCATTTTGAACTAAAGTTGGAAGATTATGTTTCACATAGTCACATCAAAACAATATAGTTTGGGAAAGTAGTGAGTTTGGAGATGCAAAGCCATGTGAAGTTTGTCTCTTAGATCCCATGTATGATTAAACAAAACCACTCCCTATATCCTTGTCCTATTCCCTTTTCATAGTGCCATTGCTTTCTCATTTTAACTCCATTTTATATCCATCGCTTCCTTACATATGTGTCTTTCACCAATAAACTCAAATGTGTCTTCCATTTTTTATGATTAAACAAAACCACTCCCAATATCCTTGTCCTATTTCGTCTATTGTACTCATCTAATGGGCTTAGATTAATATAAAACTAAATGAGTTTTACTTTACATGTAAGTGGATCTTAACCCCATATATACACACACACAGAGGATTATTGTCTCATATACAGGCGGTGAAAGTTTTTTGTTTCCACAAGAACTTTAATTTTAGGGCATAGAATTTTAGTTTAGGGTTTATGAATTTATAGTTATAATTTAAGATTTGTGGTTAGAATTTAGGATTTAGAGTTAGGGTTTAGGATAATATGGTAGTAGTTTTGTGTTTTAATATTTTTATATGATCATTTTAACAAAAAAAGATCGTATTTCATTTAAATAAGAAAATTTCATAATAATCCAACAAGTATGTTCATCTTAAGAAATTATGTTCGAGCAGTTTTGTTTATAAAGTATGTGTATATCAAATGGTTAAAAAAGTATAAACATATATTATCCTTACTAATTACCTTTAAAATAAATGTCAATGTTGCTCTTCTAACGTAACATCACTCGCATGTCAACAGTCTGTATAGAGTATGAAGATTCATTGTATAAATTATGAATTAGAAGATTCAATCAAAACATATATAATTTGAAGAGCAAAAATCACTTGTCCATTTTTAATGCCTTATGTATGCCCTAACACTTCAAAATTAAACCTACACTTTAATCTTAAATTATAAACTACAAATCCTAAAAATTTAACCCTAATCATAATCATAATTATAAACCACAATCCTAAATTCAATTTTTAATGTCGAACCATATAATACATAGAAAAGTAAAAGATTTCTATTTCAATTTGAAAGCAAATGGTATTATTTTTTTGACAAAAAAAACAAATGCTAGTTTTAATAGTATTAATGCAATTAAAAGGTAGTATATGTTCATGTATATTCTTGATTTTTTGGCAAATGACAATACATACACTTTACAGACAAAACGATTTGAACTCGAATCTCCTAGGATGAGCATCATCATCTTTTTCACTAGTGTCACTTGTTGGGTTCAAAAAGCAAATGCTATTAAACATATAAAAAGTTGTAAAAACACATTTGTCCACCAAATTTTCGTTTCTAAAATACATCCATGGCTGCCGATGGACAAAAATCATCTGCCTCTTTTTGGTGCCTTTTTCGATGCCCTAATACCAAAAAAAAATCAAATTTCAAGTCTGAACCCTAAAGTTTAAATCATAAACTCTAATTTTTAAACCTTAACCTTAATATTAAACTAAGTGTGGTGGCATAAATAGAGACACCGTGTAACACCCGGGTTTAAGGGTCGGGTGAAAATAATATTTTAATATTATTTCGGGTTCGGTTTTATAATTAAAATAATCTTTTAAGTTTCGGGTTTCAAAAATAAATATTTTACATTGGACCAAATTGAATGAATTGCAAATTGAAGAGTTTTTAAAGAATAAAGGGGATAGCCATTCATTAATGGCAAACTTGTAAATAATACAAGTTCTATTTTAAATCCCCATTTATCCAACATTTTCACTATTCATCTTCTTCTTCAACCAAAACCCACGTAGAATAGAGCTCTCCCTCCTCTTTCACTATTCCATCAAAAAGCTCCTCCATTTCAACTCGTTTTTGAAAGGTAACACCGTTTTTTACTTCTCCTCAATTCCCTCTCTTCAAAAGTACCATTAGTTTCTATTTTCGTTAAAGTTTTGGAAAATGGAGTTTTGAAGATTTTGATTAAAAATGGAAACTTTATGTTGTTAAGCTTAATGTTTTGATTTAATATGGTTAGTTATGAAGCATAGGAGTTAAATGGTTCAACATATATGAATTTTTCTTGATTTTGAGCAATTCCCGAATTTGGGTATAAATAGGGTTTTTTGGAGGATTTTGGGTGAGTTTTGAGGGTTGTTTTAGGTGTGAATTGATAGTCCAATGGTGGTACTATGGTTAGAGGTTGATTTGAGATCATTTGTGGGTGTAAAAGGTGTTGGAAACATGGATTTTGGATGAGGTTTAGGGGCTGCCCGAGTTTGCTAAATGTAGGGTTTGTTCATGGCTTGAAACATTGTGAATTGTGTTTGAATTGTGTTCCGGGTTAGTGTTTTGATGTTTGGGCTGACTTGAGGTTATTTGAATTGTATTGAGGTTGTTTAGAAGCGAGAACTTGGGACGGTGAAGCATCGGGAGGAAATCCGGAAACTTGAAGGTGTTGCTTGCTTGGTAGTTGAGCTTGGAGGTGGAGGTGAGTGGTTAAATATTTTTAAAATGGTTTTGAGTATTTGGTTCAAGCATGTGAACCTAGGATGGGCTTGGTAAACCCACCTAGAGTTGGGATTAGAGTGGTAGCCTAATCCCAAGCTTTGATTAGAGACTTTGATTGCACTCTTTAATGGTTGTTTATGCCCCGTGTTAAATTGTGATGGTGTTGGTTATGTATTTGTATACATGTATGTTGAGGCATGGTTGATGCATTGTTATGTGTATGATGATGATAAACATGATGGAGATATACACATGTATGAAATATGATGTGATATTGTGTTAATGATGTACATGTGGTGTTGACATGTGAAATGATATTATGAGGTGATTATATGATCCGAGGATCATGGTGAGTACATGCTAGGCATGGAAATGTGGTTTGAGCATGACGGTGAGTCATGGTGAGTACATGCTAGGCACGAAAGTTGTTATGAAATGATATTGTGAAAGATTAATGAGATGTGTAGTATTGGCACTAGTATGCTTGGGTACAAATGATCGATCATTAGGATGTTTAGTGTGCACACGTGAGTCAAAATGCGCGCGTGGTATTGATGATGGTAGTCATCAAGATGGAGTACGGGTTCATCCGGAAATTTTCTTATATATAATAGTCGGTGGTGAGTGGAATCCCATCGACGGGCGTGAGGATGAGTGGAATCCCCTCCGTGTGAAACGAGGCGTGAGGACGAGTGGAATCCCCTTCGCGTGAATGGTGATGAGTGTAATCCCACCGTCAGGTAACGGTAGAGTTGTTGGATGTGAGTTCCAACGGTTATCCGTGTATTCGAGTCATAGCTAGGTGCCAATATGGATTGTGGTTTATGCTGCCAATATGTGATTAATTGTGAGCCAATGTGATTTGGGATGTGTTGCTAACATGGTTTAATATATGAGATTACATATGTTGTGGATTTAAACACGTTGAGCATGACATAATATTGAATATATGTTCATGCATCATCTATAATTATGGCTCATGTGGATCGGAGGTAAGATCATGTATTTTATCTTGGTTGTAGCTCGTGCTTGGACCCTGCATTGTCGAAGGTTTGTTTTATGAGCTTACCCTCACTAAGCTTTTATGCTTACGCTTCTTTTTGTTCGACAATGCAGATCGGTAGCTTGTGGGTGACAAGGGCAAGGAAAGGCCTCCAAGTGTTGCTTACGGTTAGCTCAAGTATGATATTTAAATTTAAAGATTGTAATAGTAAAGCAATGGGATAGGTGTCGTGTTATGATGCTTTTTGGAATATATTGTTGTTGTTGTTGTTGTTTAGGGGCATGTTAGACTCCTCGTTTGTGCTTGTTAATCGGCCTTTGAGATGTATGCCATGCTTGAAACTATGTTAGTATTTTGCTACTTATAATTGTCTAAGTGTTTACTATGTTGAAGTCTAACACCTTTAATGATATGTATGGATGTATGGCTTTGTGATGTTGTTGCCTATGGTGTTTAACTTTGTTGTATTAATGATGTTCAAGCATGCTTATATGTTGGTTTGCCTTAGGATTGTTGTTAGTATGTTGTTGGAGGTTTTAGTGAGGTTTTGGGGCACCCTTGTGCCTTAAAACAGTTAAAACCTGTCTGCAGACAGGGGGCGTTTTGAAACGGGCTACCCTGTTTCGATACGGTCCCTTTGTTTTGGCCGAGCGTTTTGAAACGGATAGGGGCCGTTTCGGTACACTTTTGCTACTGGAATTTTGAGAAATTGGCGAGATGAAGGTGTTCCGAAACGGGTCTATGGTGTTTCGAAACGGTCAAATCTCGTTGACCACGAGAAGTTGACCAGGGAGGGTGTTTCGGAACGGTTGACCCCCGTTCCGAAACGGCATCCTCGTGTAGGCTTAGAAATGTTGACCAGGTCAAGGTGTTTCGATACACCTTGAGGGTGTTTCGAAACGGCTTGTTAAATCACATAAAAATGGGTTGTTTTGCTTAGGTTGTTCGAGTTATTGCTTTGCGAATGCTTGTCTTCCGTTGCTGTGACCACATAGGAATTAAATGTGCATTTAGAGAAGATTAAATTTAAAAAGAAATTTTCTAGGTCGTTAACCGAGGAGGAACCTTAACGGGTTTCGCTTCAGTTTTCCCCGTGTGGCCCACTCGGACCGGTCAAGCGTCCGGACCGGGACGAGGGGGTTACACACCGAAAAGGACAAGAAGAATTTTATTCGCTGCCAAGGACGTATGGATAGTCTAGGGATATGCACGGATCGGGTTGGGTTTTGGCCCACCCGAACTCGAGCCAAAAATAACTACCCTAAAAGTGAACTTGACCCGACCTCATTCTTAAAAAAAACCCGACCAACCCGAAAATAAATACTCTAAACCCGAGCTCGACCTGACCTATAGAAAAAAAATCAATTTTAGGGACCTAATTGTAAAAAATAATTTTAAGGAACTTAATTGTAAAAAATAATAATTTTAAAGACTAAATTATAAATAATAATTCAATTTTAAAGACCTAATTATAATATATATATGAGGTATTGTTACAAATATCCCTAAAAATTTAGAAAAAAAAGGACATTATTAGTCTCGGGTTGGGTCAGATATTTTCACACTAAACTCGAGCCCAACCCAACTCGACTTTACTTTTAATAAAAATTCGACATGAACTTAATTTTTTATTAAAAAATTCGACGACCCGACCGTGCCGAGTAAAATGTCCATCCCTAGGATAGTCCCATCTTCCAAACAAAGAAACTTTCCCGATTACCATATTTAAGGGAATGTCTAAAATTACACTTAAAATTAGGCTAAAATTAGGCGCATTTTTGTGTAGCTACATAATTTTTTACCATTTTAGTAAGGATTTGTGTAGGATGAATTAGGGGTGTTCGTTTCGGATATCGGATCGGATTCGATTTGAAAATTCGGATATCCGAAAAATTTGGATCACCTAAATAGCGATCCGTATCCGATTCGAAAAAATCGGATATCCGAAAATCCGGATATCCGAATTTTCGGATCGGATATCCGAATATCCAAAATTTATGAATTTATTTGATTATTTTTTAATTTAATGGTTCTATCCATGAAAATTTTAGGTTTTCGAATATAAAAATCAATAAATTATTAAATATAACAATATTGTATCCATGGAAATTTCAATTTTTCATATATAACAAGTAAAAATATCGAATATAATAAGATTTATACCTATAAAAAAATTTGAATTTTCGGATACCGGATAATCGGATATCTGATCCGAATGTAAAACCACTATCCGTATCCGATCTGAAATTTTCGGATATTTGAAAAATAAAAAACGGATCAGATCAACGGATAATCGGATCGGATCAATCGGATCATATTTTTTTGAACACCCCTAGGATGAATAAGAAATTGTGTGACTACAAAAATTCTTACCATTTGTATAACTACCTAATTATTGTGTAATTACACTAATTCTTATATGATAACCTAAATTCTTACTATTTATATAAAAATATGTGTATATTATGTTGATTGTAAAGAATTGTGTAACTATATAAATACTTACATTTTTATAAAAAAATATATAAATCACGCTTAATTTTAGTATAATGATAAGGGTAACTAACCCTAGAAGCTACCCGTATTTAAAGCAGGTTTTAAGAAATTAAGACCATATAGCAGAGCAAGCAGTGGCAGGCGAATGATTTGGCAAAGAAAATAAGTTGGCCTAAGATCACAAGAGATCGACACGTCCCACGACAGATCCCTACACACACAATAATTTCACTTCCCAAAACATCACCCTCTTCTCTCTATTGGGCACTCCCCCAAAATAGCACATTTGAAAAACCTATTTTTTAAAATGATATACGAAAAGAATTGTTTCCCAGCATAATATTCGTACAGTACAGGTATGCACCACGAATTTCTTTCAAATTTATTTTTTTAACGCTTAAAAAGCACTAAAACTGTAACTTGCCATGAAATATTGTATTGGGAAATAATTTTGTTCGGATGCTATTTTAGAAAATATAATTTTTTTCAAATGTGTTTTTTGGGTTTTCCCCCTCTTTCTATATATATATTGTCTATCCTTCACCTCTTCTTAACCAAAAAAAAAAAACACAAAACAATACATACAAGTTGAGTTTACAAAGATGCTTGAAATGAGAAATCTGGGATCCTACCCTCCTGTGTTCCGCCAACTCAATAGTGTTCTTCCTCAACCCAAGAGCTACTCCATCTCCTTGGACGACACCCATGTTTCAGTTCCGGTTCCTACGGTGGATCTTCAGTGTCTTAGCCGGCATAAGCTGGGTGAAGCTTGTGAAAATTGGGGTATTTTTCGTTTGGCTAACCATGGGATTCCTTCCACTCTTTTGACCAAACTTCAACACCATGCCAAAATGCTGTTTTCTTTGTCCTTTGAGTCCAAGCAAGCTTTGATGACCAACCCTGTGTCTTATTTCTGGGGTACCCCTGCCTTAACCTCATCTGGGACTGCCCTAAAGAGTGCATCCTCCAACATGAACTGGCTGGAAGGGTTGAATGTTCCACTGAGTCAACTCCCACAGTTTCAATCTGAGGATCCCTTGCTTCATTGTTTCAGGTACTGTTTCATTTTGTGGCGTTTTTAGACTTTGTACTGCTTTTGGGTGGCCAATAATCACAGTGAAATGACCAACTCATTCAACTGTATCATGTTACATCAATAACTTTTTTTAAAACCCTACAAATACTGTCCGACAATAATCAACCAATCACCATAGTTTAATTTTTCATATTTATATTCCATTTTATGTTTAAAAATTGGGAAAACAAAATAACTTGCCCCCACTTTGCTTCCTTGCCTAACAAGATATTTTTCTTCAACTGTCCTTTCCATTAGGCTTTTGCTGGAAGAATATGGAAGACACCTTTCAAGAATTGCCACCACCTTGTTTCAATCCATGGCCAAGAATCTCGACCTGGATCCGGAACAATCCGAGTCTATGCTAGATGAATCCACTGGATTCATTCGGGTTTACCGGTATCCGCCGCACCGCTCCATTGCCGGTGAGGCTTGGGGCATGATCCCACACACGGATAGCTCGGTGCTTTCCATAGTGAACCAAGACCAAGTTGGGGGACTTGAAATTTGCAAGGACAATAAATGGATCCTGGTTGACCCAATTCCAAACACTCTCATAGTTCATATTGGTGACATGATGCAGGTCTATAAAACCTTAATTACTTGATTCAACTTTCATTTATATGTGCAGTGCTGAGATCTTACATTGTTCGTATGTGATTTTAGGCGATAAGCGGCGACAGATACGCGAGTTCGAGGCACAGGGTGAGAGTGAAGAAGCAGGAGGAGCGGCTGTCAATCTGCTACTTTGTATTCCCAGCAGAAGACAGTGTGATCCGCAGCTCAAAATACAAACCATTTACTTACAAAGAATTCCAACAACAAGTGCAAAAAGACACCAGCACTGTAGGATATAAAGTTGGCCTACAAAGGTTCAAAATTTAATGCTCTTCCTACTACATATAACAACTTGTGTATGAATTAATTGGTCTAAATATTGAGTGTTTTTACTTTATTCTAGTACTTGCTTTCATTATGGAGAGTTGGTCATTTCATTTCCATTGTTTTGGGTTATTTAACTTGTGTTTGAACCAAAGTTCCGAAGCTTAAATATAACTCCTTTCTTTTATCTTAATTTAAATTTAATTTTTTTAATCAGACCCAAAAAAAATTATTTGAGTTAAATTGAAAAAACATGTCAAATTAAAACCTTATTGAAAAGTACGAACGAGAGAAACCATGAAACTTTAGTACGATAAACTAATACTTACTAACTTATATATTTAAGACCCAAATTTATTGTTTTGAAAAAAAATAAATTTTCTATATTTTAACTTTTTATAGTTTTATATTGATTTTACACTTTTATATATTTTTGAAGATTTTTTTATAATAGTTGCCTAAAATAATTTTTTTGTTGAAATAGGTGTCTAAAATTTTATTTTTGACTTGTTTTAAAGTTAATTAAGACACCTACTTGGGCACTTATTTCAATTAAAAATGAAATTTTATGCACCTATTTCAGCCAAAAAATACTTTAAGCATCTATTTCAGCAAAAAAAAAATTAGGCACATATTTCAGCTAAAAATACGTTAGACACTTATTGTAAAAAAAGACATAATTTAGACACTTATTTTACAATTAAACCGACAAGTCAAGCTTAATGTCACGGACCAACTGATTCCGACCGAGGCATTGGCGCAAACACAAGCCCAAGGGTTGTGCATGGAGCATCGGGCTCTCAAAGACCACCAGACTTGGCCCAACACTTGGAGAATGCTAGAGAGTCCGTTCACACCAGCTTTTCAGATAAGGCAAGAGACAACAATTCAAGGGAAGAATCTTGCCATATCAGGTGTGATCGCCTATCGGAGGAAAGAAGAATATGACTTGATAATCTTTCCTTAGTTAGGGAATTTTGTATTGATTACGGCTTAACCTTGGCCATCCGTGTAATTCGAGCTAGACAGTTGGTTAGGTGGGAGCTCAAGTATAAATAGAGAGCCTCCCACCCTCATTTGTATCCATCTCATTCCATTCATTCTCTCTTGAGAAGAGTAATAGAAGCTCTTGGCATTTGCTCTACTTTCTCTCGTCCCTTTCAGTTGTTCTCGAGCTTAGTTCTCTTTTGTTCTTGTTGCCTCTCAAGTGGCTAGGAGTAGCCACCTTAGTGCTTAAAGCGCTTCCACATCTATCGAAGCCTTGAGGGCTTGTCCGAGCCGTTGTGAGCAAGAGTACTCGTAAGGTGTGGTTAAGGCTGACTTATGCGTTGAAATAGACCAACTAGCGTCAGAGGCGTCTAAGGCTGCACGTTTCCGACGGCGTGAATCTCTAGGGGCGTGACACTTTGCTATAGAGGCAAGCAATAAAACGAACCAAAGAATGGGAACTCACACGTGATGGAGGCAAGAAAAGTTTGAGGAGATCATCAATATTAAGTGGTGGCAATTTTTTAAATATACACATTATATATAAAATTAATTTTGTTAATTTTGATATAATAAATTAAAAATTATTTTTGAACTTAATTAAAATATTGTAAAAATTATTCAAAGTTCAAATAACTTGAAAATATGTTTAAAATGTTTTTGAAGTAGTTTTTGATTGAACAAATATTTTCAAAGATTTTAAAAGTAAAAGAAAAAAACAAGCTTTCAGTACCAGTACCCTATCCCTAACATCGATACGACATGACATGTACTGATACGATCATGACCAGTACTGATACACTTTGTTTTGGAGAGGTTCCAGTAGTTATTCTTCGTAACAATACGGATGTAGTCGTACTGGTACTCAAGGGCGAATATTGATACCATAGTGTCGAGTATCGATACGCCCTGCTTTTGTGTCTAACGTCTCTTTCTATTTTAGGCAGATACGAATACTCAGACCCGAGTACTGATACCTTATGCATTAAATGTGCATTTAATATTAGAAATTAATTTTCCAACGGCTCTAATCAACTCCCAACGGCTAGTAACGGTCAAGAACACATTAGAGGACTTAATAGGGACCTTCAAGCAGTCATGGAATAACAAGAAATCAACTACCAACATTCAATGTATGGAGAAAGTGTTTTTGAACTTTAATTGTCATTTTTATTGTAGAACACGCTTCGGGTGAGAGCTAAATTGTTCAAACACTTTGCCTTTGTGAGATTCTCTTTGTTTGCTTATTTGTGATCTTCTCTTGAGAGAAAGTGTCTCATAATTTTGAGGTTTGTAAAGGTTACTATTGAACCTTGAAAAAGAAATACAAATTAGTGTATTTGTGAAAAATTGTTTGTGGGGAGCTAAGATAGTAGATGTAGATTTAGTTTAGAAGTCAAACCACTATAAATTCTTTATGCAAATTTTTAATTTTCATTTGCTTTCACCTCTTTCATCACAAAGTCGATTCGCCCCCCCCCCCCCCTCCGACGATTCGTTAAAGAATTACGACCTCAAAAAATTTCACCAAATAATGATGTTGTTAAATGAATTGGAAAAACGCCCAACAGATTGGGCGACTTTAAAAAGTTGTTGGGAAGAGACGACAACTCTAGACTTTGTATCTTCATATAATTTCTCAAAGTTACCCAATCTTTTCAACCATTTTCTTATTTACCGGAACAATATCACTACTCGATGAAACAAATTTTTACCCAAACAACTTCTCTAAACAAAATTCCGATCAAATATATTTACGTATGTACTTTGAGGCTGGATACCATTTGATTCCATTTCTAAATACTTCCAAACAATGTTGTGATAGTAAAATAGTAGCAATGTTTGGAAATGACACTTAAAATGAGTTGGGGAAAGCAAGTCTTGTTTCTCTTTGGGATGCTCACTTTATGCACACCAATGGTACTTGGCCTATATGATGAAACTACACCTACTTGTCCTCCAACACATCTCAATTAGTGTTCCATTTCTTTTCCTCTCTTTTTTTTTGGCTTAATTCCAAAAGCATAAATACATTTTTCAGTAAAATGTCTTAATTTGAGTTAAGGTAAAAATAAAAAATTCAGATAAATAAAATAAACTCGTAAATTTATTGACGAGATGAGAGAATAGTTACAAAGCGGGGGAGGGATATTGTCGAATCCGCTTGGTGGCTATGCCCTTTGGATTGTATGCCGAGTTGTCAGGAAAGGTCTAGAGCTGGAATCCAATGGTGTCCGCCGTTGTCAGGGACATTGAAGTTTTATGTCGATGGTTCGGCGCGAGGGAAGCCGGGCATGACGGGCTGTGGGGGTGTGTTGCGGGATGAGAGGGGTGTGGTGTTTGCCGTGTTCTCGAGGCCTTTGGGATGCATGGACTCAAATGAGGCGGAGGTGTGGGCTATTTACCATGCCGTGCGGTTGCTTGTTGATACGAGATGGTAGTCGAATTGGTCTATTATCATCGAGTCGGATTCTATGATTGCGATATCTTGGGTTCTTCACAAAGAGAAGAGGTCGTGGCGTTATTGGTGGTTTTTTGGCGAGATTGACAATGTGTGTCTGAAGCTGCGATGTGTGTGCTTTAACCATGTATTTCGCGAGGCGAATTATATTGCCGATGCCTTGGCGAAAGGGGGTGTTGATAGAATTTCTTGGTTTCATGTCATAGCCGAGCCTTGTATGGCTTCCTGACTGCGTTTGGTATTGGTGTTGGTTGTTTTTGTGCCTACCATGATGCACTCTTTTTCCTCCAATTTAGGATAGGGAGGTTTTTTAAGGAGGCGAATTATAATTTGGGAAAGTAGTGATTTTGGAGATGCAAAACTAGATATTATATGATAGAGCCAAGTGAAATTTGTCTCTTAGGTCATCGTTGCCTTTTATGAATGATTAAAGAAACCCACTATATCCTTGTCCTTTTCCCAATTTAAAAGTGGCATTGCCTTGTCATTTTGACTGAAAATTGACATTAATTTCGATCATTATTAAGTAACTTGCACCGTAGTCGTTTGTGAATACAATTGATTCGATATTTGACATTTTGAGGATTTAATTAAAATATATTAAAGATTCAAACTACATTAAATCTAAAAATGTTGAGTGGGAAATTTTTCGTCTTTTTAATGTAGTATTTGATGATGATTAATGGTTTCAATGTTTTGTGTTAAATAGGGGTTGAATGTGAGAAATGTTTTTGAAGAAATTTTTTGAGAAGGATAAAATTTTTAAGTAGAATATTTGGAGAAATATTGTAAGTAAATATTTTTAATTTAGTGTTAATATGTTTTTTAAAATTTAGTATGAAAATTTGATTTATATTTTTTAATCTAGTGTTGATGATGATTAATATAATTTTAATGGTTTGAATATTTTTTGTGTTAAATAGGAATGTGAGAAATATTTTTGTGTTAAATAGGAAGGTGAAAAATATTGTAAGTATATTTTTTAATTTAGTAGGTTAATCTTTTTTTTTTACTTTAGTACAAAAATTCGATTTTATATTTTGTGTTGATGATGATTAATATAAGTTTAATGTTTTGAATATTTTTGTGTCAAATAGAGGTTGAAGGTGAGAAATATTGTTGAAGAAATTTTTTAAATTTTTAATTAAATACTATTAATAATTTTAGTTTTTTAATTATATGTTGTAATTTAATATTATATTTTCAAAATAATTTGTTGAAGGTGAAAAATATTTTTGAAGAAATTTATTGATAAGGAGATAGAGTAAAGAAGAAGAAGATTTTGAGAAATATTGTAAGTATATTATTAGGAAAATTCTACAACGAGTGAAGGATATTGATGAACACTACTAACGAGGAACACCATTAATTTTTTTAAAAATTTTAAAAATCTAAAGAACTAAAATTATAATTAAAATTATCTCTTAAAAAATAAAAATCAAATTTAATAATTACTTTATAATATTTTTTAATATGTTAGAATCAAATATACCCAATTCTCCTAAACCCTAACAAAATCAATCTAAAAAGTATTATAAAATAATTATTAAATTTGATTTTTATTAATAGATTAGAATCAAATATGTTAGGGTTTAGGAGAATTGGGTATATTTGATTCTAACCTATTAAAAAATATTATAAAATAATTATTAAATTTGATTTTTATTTTTAAAAGATAATTTTAATTATAATTTTAGTCCTTTAAATTTTTAAAATTAAAAAAATTAATGGTGTTCATCGGTGTTCATCAATGTTCGTCACACGTGGTAGACTCATCCTATTATATATATAATTAATGGCAAATCTATTTTTTAAAATAGAAAAAAACCAGTTATAATGATTCGAAATTTATCTAAAATGGATTTTTTTTATTTTTTTATTTTCTGGTAAAGGAAGTGACAACCACCTAGTTGACCAAATTAAGATTAGTGAACGGCTAAGTTTCAACCAAATACCAACTATATACCATGAGTTGACATTCCCAAATATCAATATTAATATTATACATGAACCTTTATTAAATGTATAAAAAAATTACTTTTTTATAATTATAAACATAAAACTTTTATTTATGTTGTATAAAAATTTTAATTTTAATTTAATTATACACATTAAAAAAATCTTTCATTTATCCTTTTTGAAAAAGAATCATTCATTTATTTTTTTATTAGATAAATATAAATATATGTATATTACATGTCAATACAAAATGATGCCATATCGAAAATTAATTTACTAATTTGTAAAAATTGACTTGAAACAAAATTTCATATATACATATTGTCACGCTTGAAAAGTGGCGGGTCATTAATCCCACATCAAAAAAGAAAAAGAAGGTCTTGAAATATATAAACAGTGACGCTGCACATACTATCAGACATGTTTTTTGGAAAAAACGTAATGGCTTATGACAATATGCACAAAATTAAAGTTCTATATAACAATACACATTAGGAAAGTTAACAAGTATGGAAGTTACCTTTTTGGTCTTCGGGAGTTCCTTCAACCCCAAACTCGACCCTTAATATTTTGCACCAAGATTGTTCTATGTAATTAGCCCGATTGTTTAAACCGTTTTGCCTTTTTTTCTTTTCCTTATAAAAAAAGTTATGGATATATTAAGTAAATCATCACTGAATTTTACTATTAAATCTATTTTAGTCATTGATGTTTCAAAACGTTAAATTTACTCGCTGAGATCTAGACACTGGACGTATTTTATCACTGAATGTTTAGACATTGAACATTTTTTTTGTAACTCTACCATTCATCTTTGTCGTCGTTCAGTACCAAATTTCACCAGTCATTTTGTCTCACCCTCCCAGTCTGAACCTGACTTTCATTTCGCCGAAAAATGCCATGATGTCTAAAATCAGGTAAAAAAAATTTCGATTTCTCTCATCGATCTCTCTCGTTCGCAGTCGGATGGAACTCTTTCTTAGTATATTAGTTCTTTTGTGCTGATGAAGCTTTTTACTGTTCAAATCTTGAGAAAGTTTTTTCGTTCACCGGTAAAAGGACGTCGTCAGAAAGTTAACGAAAGAGGGACAAAAAACGTTCAATATCTAAACTTCAATGAGTATATTGAACATTTTGAAACTTCAATGACCAAAATAGATTTAAAAGTAAAGTTCAATGATGATTTATATAATTTACCCAAAAATTATTTATCCCTCATCAAAAAGTCAACTTCCAATCACCATTTGCCACGTATATCACAAAGACATGAAACTTCGTGTTGTCTATAAATCGGATTTCCATGAACCATAGTTTCATCCAAAGGAGGAAAACATATGAAATATTGGAATTCCAAAGGGAAAATAGAAAAGAAAATGGGTTTTGGGGTAAAGCTTTGCATCCTCCTTTTGTTTAGCTTGTCCATATTTTCCTCAGCTCGCAACACCATTTCACTTTCAGGTATGTTTCTCTCCTTCTCTTCGACCACTTGTATACCCAAAACAAAAGCCTTTCCATTCATATACATACATATATAGTGTATATATATGGGACGGACGCACGATTTTATGTTAAAGAGTGTGAACTTTTACCCTTAGTAAAACTATCTGAAATATACAAGAATTTAAAACATTTCGATATAGATTAGCTTAAGATAACCATCAATGTTGTATATTGTACTTATAGTAAAGGATTGAAGATTAGGGTTCTTATTCTGCAAAAATAAGTTTGTAATATCAAAACATTTCGATATAGATTAAGTTAAGATGACCATGAATTAGGGTAAAATCGTTGCAGTGCTCGAAACAGGCCAGCTGGTTTCTGCGTACGTGCTCGTGTATCGATGCCATTGCTTCCATATAAAGAACTACAAGTGCTGCTGTCATAATATATAACAGGGACAACCTGGTTGTTAGCGAATACAGTTTTCCATTTCTTTTAAATCTGTCTAATGCAGACACAGTCTTTTAAGCTGAATTTGTAATTTCAAAGCATGGTTTTATGTTTTCCATGATCAATCTTGCTTAGAGGCGTGAACTTCTTCACATGTGAATAGTAATAGAAATGCCATGTCTCTTCTTAGTGCCTCTTTTTATGCTCGAGACTAGAAAAGTATGTTTAGGGTTAAAGTTTATAGAATTTAGAATACGATATATTTTAGATTTTAGAGTTAGAGCTTAAATTTTAATTTTTTTAGAGTTGAGACATGAAAAGATACACTAAAATTGAGATCATAGTAGAATAAAAATCTCAACAACAAAATATATTATTTTGGCTCAATTATCAAGTAAAACAATGGGGGGAGCCTAAGATGGAATCTTTCTTCTTTATTTTAAAGGAATGGATTAAATAGTGTTTATATATATTATTAGTTAACAAGGATTATTAATTCATCATTTTAGCGTCTTATGTGTTTAATATATTATAATAATAAGAGGAGGACAATTAGCAACAAAGTTAAAATATTTTTGATAAATATGTACTTTATTTGATTAAACAATTTTATGTTATTGCATTGTTTAATAATTATGTAGTGGACGAAATCGTGTTGGCGGCAGAAGGAAGGTCTCTAACGGCAAGACTGGAGGATTACGATGAACCAGCAGCGAATCCTGGCCATGATCCTCCTTCACGGGCTAGAAGTAGTGGCGGCAACGGTGGTGGTCGCAGAGGTTGACAGGCTGAACAATTGTTTCCCTCTTCTTTTCGATCAATACATGTCAAATAACGAAAGTTTATGATCATGTATTTCTATGAAGTTTAATATTCATCAAGTGATCTCATGAACTTTATATAATAAGTTAATAAATAAATAAATCTGATTATTATATAATAAATCAATCAGCTAAAATGGTTTACCCAAATTAATAAACATACTTCTCTTCGTGTGAGGCTGTAAGACGAGGACGTTGAAAGAGTCGTCTCGTAATAAGCATTTAAGTATCTGATTTAAATTAGTTCAATCAATGGATTGAATATCGATCACATTCACAGGTGGAGCTCCCTTGAGGCCTAGGGGTTTGGGACCTTGTTATAAATTTTAAACATTCGATATATTTTTGTTTAATAATAATTAGAACATATAAAAAATAAGTATTTAAATTAAAAATACAAGAATTAATCAAATAGAGGTTGAAGTAAAGAATAATGGGTCCATACCCCTCAAAATTGTTTTGGTCTAATAAAAATTTAGATCCATATAAGTTCATATATTAGACATATTAGACAATCTCTCCCGAATTTTGAGTTTAAATAGTTAATAAACTCATTTATTTTTGAAATTCAATATTTTGGCCTCTCCTAATATACAATCAATCTTGGCTAGGCCCTTAATATCTGCGGCTATACCAAAATTTAATAATAAATAGTTTATTCCAAGCTTTAGCACAGGTAAAGCTAGGAATAACTCCCCACCTTTTCTTATCTATGATTCAATTCTTTTGTGCTTGTAAAGCACAAGGCAATATCAACCAGTTCTAATGGAAATCAGACTTGGGTGTTCAAAAAGAATGCCATGCCTCTCTGTTACAACAGGAATTCAATGCATAGGCTAATGTATAAAATATTTCCACCTAGTTTTATGTCCTGAAAGGGGATAGATCTCATTTTTCCCAATGGTGTTTAATTAAACTACTCTTTACATCCAAAAACAAGGGTACAAAATAGACACATGGAAGTCAAAACTCAAAAGCACTATGGTGGAACTTTCTTACTAAGTTTTCAGACCAGATGGTGTACTTCTATTTACACAACTTGGATTTGTGGCTTCAAAAGCTATGGTGCTACTGCTAATGTTTCTTTCATAAATAGGTTGCTGAGCGACAGGGAAAGGTATCTGGTGAGCCTGATAAACAAAATTGGTAAAGATGGTGGACATGCTAAGACAGAGCTATTGGTTTGAGAGCTATTGGTTTGGGTGATTTTTGAGGCATCTGTGCTTGACTTTGTAGGAGGCAAAAGGGGTTTCTCTAGCAGGATTCATCAGCTTCTTCATATGGCGCTCGACATATCTAACACGAGTCGTTAGCTGGATGAACAGATTCTATGTGGCCATTAACTGGGTTACAACTTCTGTGCTTGGTCCTGACATAATCAGATTATAGATTCCAACTTCCTAAGAGAGTTAACTTTATTCGGGTTATCTAAAGACTTCCATACTATTCCATAAATGATACTATTGAATTTTTATGTAAACAAAATCTAGCCAAATTGGGAAACCTATCAAGTACTGAGATTCTCAGCCAATAATGTTTTTTTAGAACAAAAGTGGCTTCCATAAGTGCAATGAAAAGTTCAGATACACGAATGACATAAAACCTGAGCCCATATCTTTATATGTTTTCACTACAGCAATCTAAGTAAAAACCAAAGAGAAACTCAAACCTTGTACTGGTAAGGTCGAGTGCTTTCAATACAACAGTTACAGTCCAACCACTGAGCTAAGACCATACTACTCCAAGGTTGTCTCTTGAATTAGCCAATGTTTTGCCAACAAGATCTTTTAACTCGATCTCTCCCGGAAACCTTCCCTCCTTCAGCTTAGAGAAAACCTATAATTTCGGAAAGCAAAGAAGGTAAGCAACTAGAAACACTAATTCCTAAAGTTTAAAATGTGATCAAAAAGAAAATTAAGTCGAGATTAATCTATAAGCAATAAGAAATTGAGTTTTGGTTTCTAAAATGCTCAGGACATCAAACATATACATAACAGAAAGGTCACTAACCATATCACCATTGCAGTAAACCTCAAAAGCACCAGAGCTTTGCAGAAAAGACTGCATTACATTGCCAAGAAGCCAAGCAGTTGCAATAGACCCGAACCTATTTCCGCGCAAGGAATAATACCACGGCGGCGGTGTCGTAATCCCAATCATAGGAAATATCTGTTCACCCGCCATTACAATCCCTATAACTCCAAACTGGAAAACTGGAACCACTTTGGAAAGCAACCGCTTTGGCAAAGGTGGCGGATAGTTATCAAGTATTACATCAATTCCAGGAAACTGGGTTTCTAACATCTTCTTCATTGTCACGGCAGTTCCCCTGCAAATTTTCATTGTTTTAATTTTTTTTAAATTCCTCCAAAAACAATATCGAATTTAATAACCAACGAAAAACAGAGTATAAAAAAGTGAAAATCAAGTCAAACCTGTAAGAGCATGAAGCGCAGAAATTGATGTTCACCGTGCTGCCATAGCCGATTCCTCCAATGGTGCTGGGCTTCTTCGAAACAAAAAAGAAAATAGATGAATTGAATGAGAAATTCAATTAAAATAATTGGCCAATGATTAAACTTACCTGTAAAGGGATATCTAGGGTTTCAGGATTGCGTGGAGGTTTGGGGAGGTGGGTATGATGGTGGTGAGGCGGCGGTTTCGGCGGCGGAGGAGTGAATAGGCTAAAGAGATCGGTGACGAAGAGGAAGAGAGGTAATCCTACGAGGAGGAGCTGGGCTCGATCCATGGCGCTGACGCGAAAGACAATGAAATTCTTGAGAGTGAAGAGAAGATGGGAAGTTAATAAGCAAAGAAATTTATTTTATTTTTAACTCTCGATAAATCTTATCCCACATCTTAGATAAGGAAAATACTTTGATGCACAAGCCCTTTAATTTTAGGGTTTAGGATTTTAGGTTAGAGTTTAGGGGTTTAGTATGTAAGGTATATAATTTAAGGTTTATGGTTAGAATTTAGAGTTTAGGGTTTAGGGTTTAGGTTTTAGGTTGCTAGGGTTTGTGATTTAGATTTTAAATTTTATAAAAGGATTGTGTAAAAAAAATTTACACAGCTTGTGCATCAAAATAAAACTCCTTAGATAAACCTGTTAGAACTTAGAACTCGAATTCAAAGAAAGACATAGATTTTTTTAAGGGTTAATTACTTGAATGGTCATTTATAAATGTTTAAGTGAAAAATAAGTGTCTAAAGTATATATATTTTTTAATTTTAGGTGCCTATTTTTTTTTTAAAAAAAAAACAAGTGCCCAAACTTTCAAAAGTTAGAATTTTAGGTGTCTGTTAATGGGTGTTAAAAGTATATTTAACCAATCAATGCTTGCCATATGGCACTAATTTTATTCTTTTAAAGAAAAACACCTAAAAATTTTAGTTTTATTTTATAAAATCCCAAAATTTTGAAAATTTCACAAAACAATCCCAAAATCCCTAAAATTACCCAAACCCCCAAATCGCCGCCGTTTCTGCCGCCGATCGCCGCACCTGAGCACACCCATTTGGTCACCAGATCAAGGCGGTAATTTCTCCTAACACGGTGTCGCCAGAAACGGCAAACGGTGTGGTAGCCGAACGTCGATTTCGCATTCGACGTTCGGCTGCTCGTCGTTCGTCGTTTTTGGCGACGCCATGTTGGGGGAAATGAATGCCTTGATTCAATGACCAATTGGGTGTGCTTAGGTGCGGCGATCGATGGTAGAAGCAGCGATGATTTAGGGGTTTGAGTTTGGGTAATTTTAGGGATTTTAGAACTGTTTTGTGAAATTTTTAAAATTTTGGGATTTTATAAAAAAACTAAAATTTTTAGGTGTTTTTCTTTAAAAAATATCAAATTAGTGTCATGTGTCAAGAATTGATTGGTTAAATATATTTTTAACACACATTAACGGTCAAGCACCTAATATTCTAACTTTTGAAATTCTGAGCACCTATTTTTACAAAAAAATACTTTCGGCACCTAAAATTAAAAAATGGTATACTTTAGGCACCTATTATTTAAGCCTTTATAATATTATTATACTAATTGATTGCAAAGTTTTAGGGTTGAAAAATGAATTTTTAAAAATTCAAGGGTGAAATTAGAAAGAAACATTTCCAGTAGTGACCATAATGTTTATTTTTTAAAATTGGAGACCAGAAATGTACATGAGATAAACTTTAGTGGCCATTGCAGTAATTTACCCTTATTTTTTTCTGCCAGTTCTCCAAGCCTTCAACGTTTAACGACACTAAACGGCTAAGTGACCAAAAGTTTACGCCCCGAAAACTTAAGTGACCTTACTGGTCATTTTTCAAAACCAGTGACCAATTTTGTACTGGAGAGAAACATAAGTGACTATTCCAGTAGTTAACCCATTTTTTAAACTCTTAATTTATTGTGGTTGGGATCATTTTCATTTTAGATTATTGAACTTAACTTTTGCTTTCATTTGCATCACAATCCTTTAATTCAATCAAATTATACCATTCAACTTTTATTATTAATAAACTAAGTCATTTATGCTAATACCGTTAAATAATTATAACGAAAAAACAGAAATTGACGCTTTTAATTCACATATATTTCACATGTCATCATCAAATAATGTTTAATTGATAATTTTAATAATTTTTTTGTAAGTATTTTCTAAATTATTTCATTTAAATAAATTCAAAGAAAAATAATTAAATTTTTTTATAAATCCTTAGAAAAAAATATTTAAATTAATAATTAAATATTATTTATTTATGATATGTGAAAATGTGTTAAATAAAAGTGTCAATTTCAATTTTTAGTAAGTTTTCCTAGATAGAACAAATAGGGGTGAGCAAAACTTGACTCGACTCGAAAAAAAATGAAATTTACGACTCGACTCGAGGCGAAAAAACTTGACTCGTTCTAACTCGACTCCAAATTACATAAACTCGACTCGAATCGGAAAAAAAAATCAAATAAAGTTTGAGTTGTAAAACGAAAATTCGAATAACTCGAAATATATGTCACATATGAAATAAATATAATAAAATATACATGCATATCTTATATGATTAGTGAAAGTCGTTAAATTGGAATCAAATTGTACGATAACATTGATAAATAATTACGATTAAATTTGTATAGGAATTCAAAAACTCGACTCGACTCGAATAAAAAAATTCAAATAAAATTTGAGTTGTAAAATATGATGCGTCAACTCAAATAACTTGAAATTTTTTGACTCGACTCGACTCGAACGCTCACCCCTAAGAACAAATAATTGTTGGGGCTTAACTTAAAAGTATTTGTTCATATTTGTAAAATCCATTTCGATTTTGATATAACAAATTGTTTAAGGGACTAAATTGTAAAAGAAAATAATTTTTTAAGTATTCAAAACTCTCATAAATTGACAAGGAAAATTTTCTAAGTCTGAAATCTAAACCCAAATAAATTTTCTAAGTGTTTTCAAAGCCAAATTCTTCAAACACGCCCAGAAGTATCAATACGTCTTAGGCGTTTTGATACAGATTTTCACTATTGGAATTGTAACCCCCTCGTCCCGGCCTAGCCAACAAACCAGACCGAACGGGTTACACGGGAAAAACCGAAGCGAAACACGCTAAGGCCTCACTCTGATTAGCAACCCTATTTTTTTCATTTATCATCTTGTTTAGGTATTACAATTAACCCTAGGTGAATAGACATTATCGGATAAGCGAATATAGATACGAACGAACAGAGGGCACACATTTGTGAAACAAATATTTTAATTTTGATATAACTAAAAACCTAAGGACTAAATTAAAAGTCTAAACGAATTTTAAGTCCTAAAAATATCCCCATATAATTTTTATAATATGCCTAAGTTAAAAACATACTTTTCCAATTATTTTTCTAAGTGTTTCAACTCAAAACAGTGGTTTCCATGTACCCGTTCCGAAACGGCCTCAAGGCGTTTCGAAACAGTTTCACCACTGTCGACCACCGTTCCGATACGGGTATCGAAACACCTGGAAGCGTTTCGAAACGGCTCACCTCGTTTCGAAACTGTTCTTCATGTTGGATTAAAAAAGGGTTAAATTAATTCAAATATTTCAGATTTTTTAATATATAAGGGGTGTTTCGAAACGGCTAAGGCCCGTTCCGAAACGACCCTTTGACAGTAGCCATTCCGTTTCGAAACGGATCAATACCGTTCCGAAACAGGGGCTAGGTTTCAGTTTGAAAAAATATGACCGTTGTATGTCTTAACTGATTTTATCAAAACCGTTAAGGCGTTTCGAAACGGTCTAGGACCGTTCCGAAACGACCCTTTTACAGTGGCAAAACCGTTCCGAAACGGCCCTAAGGCGTTTCGAAACGGGCTCTTAAATGCACCCCAACGGCTCTTTCTATTTTAGTCCGTTCCGAAACAGGTTTCCCGTGTTCCGAAACGGGTTGGTGCAGACAGCATTTATGGTGGTAAGAGAGGGTTCCAACGGCTCCAATTACTTCTCCAACCACTCAAACGGCTAGAAATCAATGAGAAGGTATAAAAGGGACATCCAAAAGCATCAGCAACAACTATTGAACTTCAAGCAAACATCCAAACATCAAATTCAAGCATTAGAGCAAAAATCCCAAATTTGTGTAAAATCCCAATTTGTGTTCTTCATTCATATTTTGTAAAATTGGGTTGAGTGCTTGTATTGGGGCTATCATTTGTATTGAGAGATACCTAATTAGCCTACAAATTCCTTTGTTCTCTTGTGTGAGGGTTGGGTTGATTTTTGGGTAGAAAAATCAACCGATATTGTAAAGGGTTGCCTCCTTGTCCTAGAAAAGGGGAAGATCAATTTAGTGAAATTGTTGCAAATCCTTAGTGAGACTAAGGTAGTGGATGTAGAGTTCATTTGGAACTTGAACCACTCTAAATTCCTTGTCCTTCAATTTTAATTTGCCAATTTCCACTACAATCCTTAAAATTTCCAATTCACCCCCCCTCTTGGTAAATATCGATCTTTCGATCCACTCAACAATTGGTATCAGAGCTTAACTCTTTGAGGATTAACAACCACAAGAGGAGATCCTTGGAAGAGTGTGATCATCAAAATATCAAGAGATGGCTTCAACCTCCGGTTCCGGCATGTACGAGTCACAATCAACCACCAAGCCTCCTTTCTTCAATGGTGACAACTACTCCTTTTGGAAGAACAAAATGAGGCTATTCATCAAGTCAAGTGACTACCTTGTATGGGATGTCATTGAGGATGGGCCATACATTCCATTGAAGCAAGATGGTGAAGGCAAGATGGTGTTGAAGAAGAAAGCCGAAATGAGTGAAGAGGAGAGGAAGAAGATTCAAGTCAACGATAAAGCTCTCCACATGCTTTTTTGTGCTTTCGGTCCGGACATCTATTCAAAGGTCTCCTCCATTGAAAATGCCAAAGAAGTGTGGGACACACTTGAGACCACTTACGAAGGCACCAATGATGTCAAGGAAACTAAGATTGGACTTCTCAATCTTAGTTATGAAAATTTCAAGATGGAGCCCGATGAGACGGTGTCAAAGATGTTTGATCGATTCTCCACAATTGTCAACGGGCTAAAGGGCTATGGAGAGATCATACCGGAAGACAAGCTTGTCCGGAAGCTACTCTATTCACTTCCCGAAGCTTGGGATGGGAAGAGAACCGCCATCATCGAAGCAAAGAACTTGAAGACATTAAAGCTTGATGAGCTTGTGGGTTCTCTCCTTACTCATGAGATCATGAAGCAAGGAAGGGAAGATGAGAAAAAGAAAGAAGAGAAAAGAGTAGAGAAACTTGAAGTTGAAAAGAAGAAGAAGATGGGAATAGCTCTCAAGGCTAAAGCTTCACAACTTGATGAGAGCTCATCTAGTGATGAGGACGAACTTGAAGAATTGGCTATGATAGCCAAACGATTCTCACGATTCATGAGGTCCAACCGGGGTAGAAAAATCCAAAGAAAAATGGACTTCAAGAGCAAGAGCAAAGAAGAAGGAAAGGATCCCATCATTTGCTATGAGTGCAAACAACCCGGCCACATCCGTTCGGAGTGCCCTCAACTCAAGAAGAAGAGCTTTGAGAAGAAGAAGAAACTCAAAGCCAAACTTGCTACTTGGAGTGATGAGGAGTCATCGGAGGATGACGAACAAGAAGTGGCCAACCTTTGTCTCATGGCACTTGAGGAAGATTCCTCCTTGGTAATCTCTAACTCATCTACTTTAGATTTTTCATATGAAGAATTAAATGATGCATATGATGAGTTGCAAGAGGTATATGATGAATTAGTTGAGAAGTTTAAAGAGTCGGTCATTAAAAACAAGAAAATCATTTTAGAGCTAAATGAGAAAAATGACTCACTCACTCAAGCTAATTCTAAATTTGAGAAAAAGATTTTAGGATTAAAAGATGAACTTAAATTCTTTCAAGATGAAAATGTTGATCTTAATAATCTTTTGTCTCAATGCAATAGTGAACACCAAAAGGTGTTAGGTGAGCTAAATGAGCTCAAAAAGTCCTTAAAAAATGTTGGTAGTGTCAAACATGAAGTAGGAGAATCCTCTAGAACACACCAACCTAAGAAAAGGACTAATTACTACAAACAAAGTAGCTACCCTAGACATAGTAGAGCTAAAAGAATTAGAAGTGTATGGGTTCCTAAGGAACTTGTAAAATCTAATAATATTATTGCTATGTCATCTTGGATTCCTAAGGGAACCAAGGTTTTGGGAGCTAACACTCATGGACCCAAAATGATTTGGGTACCAAAAATCAAGGTTTAATATCTTTGTTTGTAGGGGGAGCATTGCTACAAGGCCAAAGCACAAAGTCAAAACTCATGGTACCTTGATAGTGGATGCTCGAGACACATGACCGGAGACAAGAGTCGATTCATGGATTTAAAGCCAAAAAGTGGAGGAGTAGTAACATTTGGTGACAACTCCAAAGGCCACATTAAAGATATTGGCTCCATAGGTAATCACTCTACCATTCTCATTGAAAATGTCTTATATGTCGATGGTCTTAAACATAATTTATTGAGCATAAGTCAATTGTGTGATAAAGGATTTAATGTTTTATTTGATAAAAATGGATGCAAAATTGTTGACATTAAATCTAATAATATTATGCTCATAGGTCATCGCATAGGAAACATATACATGGTGCATTTAGATGACATACATACATCTCATGCATGTTTAGTTGCTCAAAATGAAAATGATGCATGGTTGTGGCATAGGAAGCTAGGACATGCTAGCATTAGTGTTTTGGAAAAACTAGTCTCTCTAAATCTAGTTAGAGGTTTGCCCAAAATTAAATTTTCAAATGACAAAATTTGTGATGCATGCTCTAAGGGTAAACAACATAAGTCTTCCTTTAAATCCATTAATGATGTTTCTACTAGTAGATGCTTACAATTAATTCACATGGATTTATTTGGGCCAATTAGGACTATGAGCTTGGGTGGTAAATCTTATGCATTCGTGTTAGTTGATGATTTTTCTAGATTTACTTGGGTTCTCTTTTTAAGTACTAAAGATGAGGCTTTGGAAAAATTCATCACATTTTCAAAATTAACCCAAAATGATCTTGAACTTAGAATTTCACACATTAGAAGTGATCATGGAACCGAGTTTCAAAATTTAGGGTTTGAAGAATTTTTGAATGAAAATGGTATTAGCCATAATTTTTCGGCTCCTCGAACTCCTCAACAAAATGGGGTAGTTGAGAGGAAAAATAGAACTTTACAAGAAATGGCTAGAACTATGCTTTGTGAAAATAATTTACCTAAATATTTTTGGGCGGAAGCCACAAACACCGCTTGTTATATTGTAAATCGAGTAATGATTAGGCCAATTTTAAAGAAAACACCTTATGAGATTTTAAAATCTAAAAAGCCTAACATTAGCTATTTTCACCCTTTTGGGTGTAAGTGTTTTGTTTTAAATAATGGAAAAGATAACTTAGGTAAATTTGATGCAAAAAGTGATGAAGCTATTTTTATAGGTTACTCTTTAACCTCTAAAGCCTATCGAGTATTTAACAAAAGAACTTTAGTAGTAGAAGAATCCATTCATGTTGTATTCGATGATAACCTCCTTCCTAGGAAGGATTCTTGTGATGATGATGATGTAGGAATCATAAATGCCTTTAATGGAGGTCAAACTTCAAAGGAGGATGAGATTCAACCAAAAGAAGAAGACACACAAGATCCACCTCTTGAAGCCTTAAAGGACTTGGCTATTGAGGAAAAGGAAGTGAGCTACCCAAGGGAGTTGAACTATGTCAAAGATGGTGAAATCTTGGGTGATCCATCCAAAGGGGTAACCACTCGTTCTTCTCTTAAATTAATGAACCATGTTGCATTTATCTCATGCATAGAGCCTAAAAACATAAAAGAAGCATTGAAAGATGACTTTTGGATTATGGCTATGCAAGAAGAGTTAAATCAATTTGAGAGAAGTAATGTATGGACATTAGTTGATAGGCCTAGTAATCAATCTACAATAGGAACTAAATGGGTCTTTAGGAACAAACTAGATGAGAGTGGTAACATTGTGAGAAATAAAGCTAGACTTGTAGCACAAGGTTACACTCAAGAAGAGGGAATAGATTTTGATGAAACCTATGCACCCGTAGCTAGAATGGAAGCCATTAGGATGTTGCTTGCATATGCATGTTATCATAATTTCAAGCTTTTTCAAATGGATGTTAAAAGCGCATTTTTAAATGGTTTTATAAATGAAGAAGTGTATGTGGAACAACCACCGGGTTTTGAAGATTCAAAATTTCCAAATCATGTTTTCAAACTTACCAAAGCTCTTTATGGTTTAAAACAAGCTCCTAGAGCTTGGTATGAAAGGCTTTCAAACTTTTTAATTGAAAAAGGTAAGGTGGACACTACACTTTTCATAAAAATGTATAAAAATGACATTTTAGTAGTTCAAATTTATGTTGATGATATAATTTTTGGTTCTACTAATGAATGTCATTGTCAAGAGTTTGCTAAGCTAATGCAAGGTGAATTTGAGATGAGCATGATGGGGGAGCTCTCATTCTTTTTGGGACTCCAAATCAAGCAAAAGAAGGATGGCACCTTCATCAACCAAGCAAAATACATAAAGGATATGCTCAAGAAGTTTGGCTTGGAGAATGCAAAGCCTCAAGCCACTCCTATGAGCTCATCTACAAAGCTTGACAAAGATGAAGGAGGTAAGTGTGTTGACTCTAAACTTTATCGTTCTATGATTGGATCCTTGCTTTACCTTACCGCAAGTAGACCGGATATCTTGTTTAGTGTTTGCTTGTGTGCTAGGTTTCAAGCTAGTCCTAGAGAGTCTCACCTTATAGCCGTTAAGAGGATCTTTAGATACCTTAGAGACACTCCTTGTTTAGGCCTTTGGTATCCTAGAGACTCTACCTTCAACCTACATGCTTATTCGGATGCGGATTATGGGGGTTGCAAAATTGATAGGAAAAGTACTTCGGGAACTTGCCAATTCTTAGGTAGTATGCTCATATCTTGGTTCTCTAAGAAACAAAATAGTGTAGCCTTATCTACCACCGAAGCCGAGTACATATCCTTAGGGAGTTGTTGTGCTCAAGTCCTTTGGATGAAGCAACAACTCTTAGATTATGGAATTAAAGTTGGAACCATACCCCTAAAATGTGACAACACTAGTGCAATATGCTTAACTAAAAATCCCATCCAACACTCTAGAACCAAACATATAGAAATAAGGCATCATTTCATTAGAGATCATGTCCTTAAGGAAGATGTGGTTATAGAGTATGTAGACACCTTGAATCAATTAGCGGACATTTTTACAAAACCTTTAGACAAAGAGCGTTTTTGGTCCCTTAGGAGAGAGTTAGGTCTAGCTAGCCTATCTTGACCTTTTAGGACCTCTTTTGTGCTTAAATATGCTTGATTTTGTGAAATGCCATGTTGATGTGTTTAAACTCCTAATTTCATCCATGCTTATAGTTAGGGGGAGTATGTTTATGCCTACATATGTTTTGCCTGCTCATTCATGACATTTATGCATGTTAGGCCTCTTATAAGATCATTTTTCTGCATTTTTAGAGCCTCATCTGCACTTCCAGGCCCAGGTGTATCGAAACAGGTGAACCCGTTTCGATACGGTTACCTTAAATCACGTTCTGAGAAGAGGGCGTTTCGAAACGCCTAATAGCGTTCCGAAACGTTTTTGATTCTGCCAAGGGGGTGTATCAGAACGCGTTCCGATACGGGTCAAAGGGGGTTTCGATACGGTCAACTGCGTATCGAAACGTTCTGTTTATGGTTTTAAAATGGTCAAAACCCTAGCCGCCCGTTCCGAAACGGTCTTGTCCGTTCCGAAACGGCATCGCGGATTGCTATATCTAGGGCTTTTAATGATACAAACTTACTTTTTTATCAAACTCTAAAACCCTAAACCGCCTCCCTCTCTATAAATACCCTCTCAAACTCCTTGATTTTCACCAAATTGTGAGGGGTTTTAATCTTCAACTCAAGTCTAAGCAAGTTTCATCAATCTTGTGCAAGGATTTCTTCAAAATCATCCAAAATCCCAAACTAAGGTAACTTTTCAATTTTTCTCTTTTCTTTCAATTCATGTTCGAATCATAGGATAGAAAATCTTATTTTTGTATAAATTATACGTTTTTGTTGTGGGTTTTCAAAATCTTGTGAAATTTTTTTTAAATCCCAAAATTTTTGATTCGAATATAAAATTTTTCAATCGTCTTTTTTTTTAAAACACTGTTTTATTTTAATTTTGTTTTCAAAAACCTAAGTGGGATTTCTTATTGGATTGATTTTAATTATCAATGCATACACTCAATTTTAAAGCACTTGCTTAATGTTTTTAGATGGCGGATCAATCGAACAAAAAGCGCAAGGCCGTTCAATCCGGTGAATCGAGCATTCGTCCGAATCTCACTCTGCTTTTTCAGAAATCCTTCAAAACTTCGAAAGCACGTGCTCGCTTTGCTTATATCAAGGATTTCGCGGTTCGTAAGGAACGTGTTATCGATCTTGAATTTCTCAATTCCGAGCGATTCCTTTTTCGTTATCTTCCTCGTTTGGATGAGTGGAATCTCATGGATTTCTTGAGCCTTCCGGATGTTTGCTACAAAAATATGGTACTCATCTTTTACTCTAATGCTCACTTTCTTTATGATGAGTCCAAAACCGAGATCATAGGGATTGAGTCATCCTTGCTAGGCAAAAAGGTTGTTATAAATGTTAAACTTTTAGAGTCTGCTCTTAAACTGAAAAATGAGGGTCTTGAGGATGAACGCCACTTTGGCACTTTTATCGGGAAAGCTCTTAACCTTGATGTGCATGATCGTGTCCTTCACTTAATGGTCTCTTGGTTTATTCGCCCTTCCGGCGGTAAATATTCCCATATCCGTCAACGAGATTATTTTTGGTTAGAGTGTTTCCGTAGGGGTGAGCGCCCAAATGTCCCTAAGATCATCTTTGCCGAGATTGTCAATAACATCAAGCTTATTGACACAAATGAGTTGACATCCTTCACTTATGGCATTGTCTTGAGCGCCCTATTTCACCATCTCGGTATTGATTGTACCTACGACTCTCCGGAACCTCGCAAGACCAAGATAGGTGAATCTTCCCTTCGCAAGTCCGGGTTCCATTATGTGAATGGTATTTGGGAAAGAGTTGATAGAGAAGCGGATCCTCCTCTTGTTGCTCCTCCACCGCAAGTTCAAGCCGCGAACAATGATGCCCTCACGGCTTTCCTTACCGAGCGTTTCAATGCCTTGGACTCTCGGTTCGATGCTTTGGACACTCGCATTACTTCGGGCTTTGAAACAATGGGCAATCGTTTGTCGAATGTCGAGAATCGTCTTAGTTCTCTTGAAACTTCTCATTCCAATTTGGATCTCTCCTTCTCCACTCTCTATGGGCAATGGACGAAGTTTCAACGTTCTCAAGCCAAGGACGATGACGATGAGGATGACGAGGATGATGATGACGAGGCTTAGGATCTTCATTTCATATCATATTATTTATGCTTTTTAGGATTTAGATTGCATCTTATGTTTTATCATGTTTTAAGACCTATGCTTATGGCTATTTTATTTTGGGATTTTGTTGTTTGAATTATATTGAACTTAACGTTTTGAATTATGTTTTGGATATTTTGGTTATGAATTTATGGTTGCTTATTATTGCTTATTGGTACTAATCTTTTATCTTCTCTATGAGCTTATGTTATTCTTTTTGATCTAACAAAAAGGGGAGAAGAAATTTAAGAGCCACAACACTAAAATTCGTTTTTAATTTTTAAAAGGTTTAAACTTCAAATCAAATTTTTTTAAAAAAAAACTATCTTAAATTAAGGGGGAGTTAGAATATGTTCAAAACTTTCCAAATTCTCAAAAATTCTAACTTTGGTTTTGTTATATCAAAAAGGGGGAGATTGTGAAACAAATATTTTAATTTTGATATAACTAAAAACCTAAGGACTAAATTAAAAGTCTAAACGAATTTTAAGTCCTAAAAATATCCCCATATAATTTTTATAATATGCCTAAGTTAAAAACATACTTTTCCAATTATTTTTCTAAGTGTTTCAACTCAAAACAGTGGTTTCCATGTACCCGTTCCGAAACGGCCTCAAGGCGTTTCGAAACAGTTTCACCACTGTCGACCACCGTTCCGATACGGGTATCGAAACACCTGGAAGCGTTTCGAAACGGCTCACCTCGTTTCGAAACTGTTCTTCATGTTGGATTAAAAAAGGGTTAAATTAATTCAAATATTTCAGATTTTTTAATATATAAGGGGTGTTTCGAAACGGCTAAGGCCCGTTCCGAAACGACCCTTTGACAGTAGCCATTCCGTTTCGAAACGGATCAATACCGTTCCGAAACAGGGGCTAGGTTTCAGTTTGAAAAAATATGACCGTTGTATGTCTTAACTGATTTTATCAAAACCGTTAAGGCGTTTCGAAACGGTCTAGGACCGTTCCGAAACGACCCTTTTACAGTGGCAAAACCGTTCCGAAACGGCCCTAAGGCGTTTCGAAACGGGCTCTTAAATGCACCCCAACGGCTCTTTCTATTTTAGTCCGTTCCGAAACAGGTTTCCCGTGTTCCGAAACGGGTTGGTGCAGACAGCATTTATGGTGGTAAGAGAGGGTTCCAACGGCTCCAATTACTTCTCCAACCACTCAAACGGCTAGAAATCAATGAGAAGGTATAAAAGGGACATCCAAAAGCATCAGCAACAACTATTGAACTTCAAGCAAACATCCAAACATCAAATTCAAGCATTAGAGCAAAAATCCCAAATTTGTGTAAAATCCCAATTTGTGTTCTTCATTCATATTTTGTAAAATTGGGTTGAGTGCTTGTATTGGGGCTATCATTTGTATTGAGAGATACCTAATTAGCCTACAAATTCCTTTGTTCTCTTGTGTGAGGGTTGGGTTGATTTTTGGGTAGAAAAATCAACCGATATTGTAAAGGGTTGCCTCCTTGTCCTAGAAAAGGGGAAGATCAATTTAGTGAAATTGTTGCAAATCCTTAGTGAGACTAAGGTAGTGGATGTAGAGTTCATTTGGAACTTGAACCACTCTAAATTCCTTGTCCTTCAATTTTAATTTGCCAATTTCCACTACAATCCTTAAAATTTCCAATTCACCCCCCCTCTTGGTAAATATCGATCTTTCGATCCACTCAACAATTGGTATCAGAGCTTAACTCTTTGAGGATTAACAACCACAAGAGGAGATCCTTGGAAGAGTGTGATCATCAAAATATCAAGAGATGGCTTCAACCTCCGGTTCCGGCATGTACGAGTCACAATCAACCACCAAGCCTCCTTTCTTCAATGGTGACAACTACTCCTTTTGGAAGAACAAAATGAGGCTATTCATCAAGTCAAGTGACTACCTTGTATGGGATGTCATTGAGGATGGGCCATACATTCCATTGAAGCAAGATGGTGAAGGCAAGATGGTGTTGAAGAAGAAAGCCGAAATGAGTGAAGAGGAGAGGAAGAAGATTCAAGTCAACGATAAAGCTCTCCACATGCTTTTTTGTGCTTTCGGTCCGGACATCTATTCAAAGGTCTCCTCCATTGAAAATGCCAAAGAAGTGTGGGACACACTTGAGACCACTTACGAAGGCACCAATGATGTCAAGGAAACTAAGATTGGACTTCTCAATCTTAGTTATGAAAATTTCAAGATGGAGCCCGATGAGACGGTGTCAAAGATGTTTGATCGATTCTCCACAATTGTCAACGGGCTAAAGGGCTATGGAGAGATCATACCGGAAGACAAGCTTGTCCGGAAGCTACTCTATTCACTTCCCGAAGCTTGGGATGGGAAGAGAACCGCCATCATCGAAGCAAAGAACTTGAAGACATTAAAGCTTGATGAGCTTGTGGGTTCTCTCCTTACTCATGAGATCATGAAGCAAGGAAGGGAAGATGAGAAAAAGAAAGAAGAGAAAAGAGTAGAGAAACTTGAAGTTGAAAAGAAGAAGAAGATGGGAATAGCTCTCAAGGCTAAAGCTTCACAACTTGATGAGAGCTCATCTAGTGATGAGGACGAACTTGAAGAATTGGCTATGATAGCCAAACGATTCTCACGATTCATGAGGTCCAACCGGGGTAGAAAAATCCAAAGAAAAATGGACTTCAAGAGCAAGAGCAAAGAAGAAGGAAAGGATCCCATCATTTGCTATGAGTGCAAACAACCCGGCCACATCCGTTCGGAGTGCCCTCAACTCAAGAAGAAGAGCTTTGAGAAGAAGAAGAAACTCAAAGCCAAACTTGCTACTTGGAGTGATGAGGAGTCATCGGAGGATGACGAACAAGAAGTGGCCAACCTTTGTCTCATGGCACTTGAGGAAGATTCCTCCTTGGTAATCTCTAACTCATCTACTTTAGATTTTTCATATGAAGAATTAAATGATGCATATGATGAGTTGCAAGAGGTATATGATGAATTAGTTGAGAAGTTTAAAGAGTCGGTCATTAAAAACAAGAAAATCATTTTAGAGCTAAATGAGAAAAATGACTCACTCACTCAAGCTAATTCTAAATTTGAGAAAAAGATTTTAGGATTAAAAGATGAACTTAAATTCTTTCAAGATGAAAATGTTGATCTTAATAATCTTTTGTCTCAATGCAATAGTGAACACCAAAAGGTGTTAGGTGAGCTAAATGAGCTCAAAAAGTCCTTAAAAAATGTTGGTAGTGTCAAACATGAAGTAGGAGAATCCTCTAGAACACACCAACCTAAGAAAAGGACTAATTACTACAAACAAAGTAGCTACCCTAGACATAGTAGAGCTAAAAGAATTAGAAGTGTATGGGTTCCTAAGGAACTTGTAAAATCTAATAATATTATTGCTATGTCATCTTGGATTCCTAAGGGAACCAAGGTTTTGGGAGCTAACACTCATGGACCCAAAATGATTTGGGTACCAAAAATCAAGGTTTAATATCTTTGTTTGTAGGGGGAGCATTGCTACAAGGCCAAAGCACAAAGTCAAAACTCATGGTACCTTGATAGTGGATGCTCGAGACACATGACCGGAGACAAGAGTCGATTCATGGATTTAAAGCCAAAAAGTGGAGGAGTAGTAACATTTGGTGACAACTCCAAAGGCCACATTAAAGATATTGGCTCCATAGGTAATCACTCTACCATTCTCATTGAAAATGTCTTATATGTCGATGGTCTTAAACATAATTTATTGAGCATAAGTCAATTGTGTGATAAAGG
The DNA here is from genome assembly GCA_958450335.1 of Hibiscus tridactylites. NCBI lineage: Eukaryota > Viridiplantae > Streptophyta > Magnoliopsida > Malvales > Malvaceae > Hibiscus > Hibiscus tridactylites. The sequence continues at coordinate 44,862,310 of OY288292.1, forward strand.
ATTTAATGTTTTATTTGATAAAAATGGATGCAAAATTGTTGACATTAAATCTAATAATATTATGCTCATAGGTCATCGCATAGGAAACATATACATGGTGCATTTAGATGACATACATACATCTCATGCATGTTTAGTTGCTCAAAATGAAAATGATGCATGGTTGTGGCATAGGAAGCTAGGACATGCTAGCATTAGTGTTTTGGAAAAACTAGTCTCTCTAAATCTAGTTAGAGGTTTGCCCAAAATTAAATTTTCAAATGACAAAATTTGTGATGCATGCTCTAAGGGTAAACAACATAAGTCTTCCTTTAAATCCATTAATGATGTTTCTACTAGTAGATGCTTACAATTAATTCACATGGATTTATTTGGGCCAATTAGGACTATGAGCTTGGGTGGTAAATCTTATGCATTCGTGTTAGTTGATGATTTTTCTAGATTTACTTGGGTTCTCTTTTTAAGTACTAAAGATGAGGCTTTGGAAAAATTCATCACATTTTCAAAATTAACCCAAAATGATCTTGAACTTAGAATTTCACACATTAGAAGTGATCATGGAACCGAGTTTCAAAATTTAGGGTTTGAAGAATTTTTGAATGAAAATGGTATTAGCCATAATTTTTCGGCTCCTCGAACTCCTCAACAAAATGGGGTAGTTGAGAGGAAAAATAGAACTTTACAAGAAATGGCTAGAACTATGCTTTGTGAAAATAATTTACCTAAATATTTTTGGGCGGAAGCCACAAACACCGCTTGTTATATTGTAAATCGAGTAATGATTAGGCCAATTTTAAAGAAAACACCTTATGAGATTTTAAAATCTAAAAAGCCTAACATTAGCTATTTTCACCCTTTTGGGTGTAAGTGTTTTGTTTTAAATAATGGAAAAGATAACTTAGGTAAATTTGATGCAAAAAGTGATGAAGCTATTTTTATAGGTTACTCTTTAACCTCTAAAGCCTATCGAGTATTTAACAAAAGAACTTTAGTAGTAGAAGAATCCATTCATGTTGTATTCGATGATAACCTCCTTCCTAGGAAGGATTCTTGTGATGATGATGATGTAGGAATCATAAATGCCTTTAATGGAGGTCAAACTTCAAAGGAGGATGAGATTCAACCAAAAGAAGAAGACACACAAGATCCACCTCTTGAAGCCTTAAAGGACTTGGCTATTGAGGAAAAGGAAGTGAGCTACCCAAGGGAGTTGAACTATGTCAAAGATGGTGAAATCTTGGGTGATCCATCCAAAGGGGTAACCACTCGTTCTTCTCTTAAATTAATGAACCATGTTGCATTTATCTCATGCATAGAGCCTAAAAACATAAAAGAAGCATTGAAAGATGACTTTTGGATTATGGCTATGCAAGAAGAGTTAAATCAATTTGAGAGAAGTAATGTATGGACATTAGTTGATAGGCCTAGTAATCAATCTACAATAGGAACTAAATGGGTCTTTAGGAACAAACTAGATGAGAGTGGTAACATTGTGAGAAATAAAGCTAGACTTGTAGCACAAGGTTACACTCAAGAAGAGGGAATAGATTTTGATGAAACCTATGCACCCGTAGCTAGAATGGAAGCCATTAGGATGTTGCTTGCATATGCATGTTATCATAATTTCAAGCTTTTTCAAATGGATGTTAAAAGCGCATTTTTAAATGGTTTTATAAATGAAGAAGTGTATGTGGAACAACCACCGGGTTTTGAAGATTCAAAATTTCCAAATCATGTTTTCAAACTTACCAAAGCTCTTTATGGTTTAAAACAAGCTCCTAGAGCTTGGTATGAAAGGCTTTCAAACTTTTTAATTGAAAAAGGTAAGGTGGACACTACACTTTTCATAAAAATGTATAAAAATGACATTTTAGTAGTTCAAATTTATGTTGATGATATAATTTTTGGTTCTACTAATGAATGTCATTGTCAAGAGTTTGCTAAGCTAATGCAAGGTGAATTTGAGATGAGCATGATGGGGGAGCTCTCATTCTTTTTGGGACTCCAAATCAAGCAAAAGAAGGATGGCACCTTCATCAACCAAGCAAAATACATAAAGGATATGCTCAAGAAGTTTGGCTTGGAGAATGCAAAGCCTCAAGCCACTCCTATGAGCTCATCTACAAAGCTTGACAAAGATGAAGGAGGTAAGTGTGTTGACTCTAAACTTTATCGTTCTATGATTGGATCCTTGCTTTACCTTACCGCAAGTAGACCGGATATCTTGTTTAGTGTTTGCTTGTGTGCTAGGTTTCAAGCTAGTCCTAGAGAGTCTCACCTTATAGCCGTTAAGAGGATCTTTAGATACCTTAGAGACACTCCTTGTTTAGGCCTTTGGTATCCTAGAGACTCTACCTTCAACCTACATGCTTATTCGGATGCGGATTATGGGGGTTGCAAAATTGATAGGAAAAGTACTTCGGGAACTTGCCAATTCTTAGGTAGTATGCTCATATCTTGGTTCTCTAAGAAACAAAATAGTGTAGCCTTATCTACCACCGAAGCCGAGTACATATCCTTAGGGAGTTGTTGTGCTCAAGTCCTTTGGATGAAGCAACAACTCTTAGATTATGGAATTAAAGTTGGAACCATACCCCTAAAATGTGACAACACTAGTGCAATATGCTTAACTAAAAATCCCATCCAACACTCTAGAACCAAACATATAGAAATAAGGCATCATTTCATTAGAGATCATGTCCTTAAGGAAGATGTGGTTATAGAGTATGTAGACACCTTGAATCAATTAGCGGACATTTTTACAAAACCTTTAGACAAAGAGCGTTTTTGGTCCCTTAGGAGAGAGTTAGGTCTAGCTAGCCTATCTTGACCTTTTAGGACCTCTTTTGTGCTTAAATATGCTTGATTTTGTGAAATGCCATGTTGATGTGTTTAAACTCCTAATTTCATCCATGCTTATAGTTAGGGGGAGTATGTTTATGCCTACATATGTTTTGCCTGCTCATTCATGACATTTATGCATGTTAGGCCTCTTATAAGATCATTTTTCTGCATTTTTAGAGCCTCATCTGCACTTCCAGGCCCAGGTGTATCGAAACAGGTGAACCCGTTTCGATACGGGTACCTTAAATCACGTTCTGAGAAGAGGGCGTTTCGAAACGCCTAATAGCGTTCCGAAACGTTTTTGATTCTGCCAAGGGGGTGTATCGGAACGCGTTCCGATACGGGTCAAAGGGGGTTTCGATACGGTCAACTGCGTATCGAAACGTTCTGTTTATGGTTTTAAAATGGTCAAAACCCTAGCCGCCCGTTCCGAAACGGTCTTGTCCGTTCCGAAACGGCATCGCGGATTGCTATATCTAGGGCTTTTAATGATACAAACTTACTTTTTTATCAAACTCTAAAACCCTAAACCGCCTCCCTCTCTATAAATACCCTCTCAAACTCCTTGATTTTCACCAAATTGTGAGGGGTTTTAATCTTCAACTCAAGTCTAAGCAAGTTTCATCAATCTTGTGCAAGGATTTCTTCAAAATCATCCAAAATCCCAAACTAAGGTAACTTTTCAATTTTTCTCTTTTCTTTCAATTCATGTTCGAATCATAGGATAGAAAATCTTATTTTTGTATAAATTATACGTTTTTGTTGTGGGTTTTCAAAATCTTGTGAAAATTTTTTTAAATCCCAAAATTTTTGATTCGAATATAAAATTTTTCAATCGTCTTTTTTTTTTAAAACACTGTTTTATTTTAATTTTGTTTTCAAAAACCTAAGTGGGATTTCTTATTGGATTGATTTTAATTATCAATGCATACACTCAATTTTAAAGCACTTGCTTAATGTTTTTAGATGGCGGATCAATCGAACAAAAAGCGCAAGGCCGTTCAATCCGGTGAATCGAGCATTCGTCCGAATCTCACTCTGCTTTTTCAGAAATCCTTCAAAACTTCGAAAGCACGTGCTCGCTTTGCTTATATCAAGGATTTCGCGGTTCGTAAGGAACGTGTTATCGATCTTGAATTTCTCAATTCCGAGCGATTCCTTTTTCGTTATCTTCCTCGTTTGGATGAGTGGAATCTCATGGATTTCTTGAGCCTTCCGGATGTTTGCTACAAAAATATGGTACTCATCTTTTACTCTAATGCTCACTTTCTTTATGATGAGTCCAAAACCGAGATCATAGGGATTGAGTCATCCTTGCTAGGCAAAAAGGTTGTTATAAATGTTAAACTTTTAGAGTCTGCTCTTAAACTGAAAAATGAGGGTCTTGAGGATGAACGCCACTTTGGCACTTTTACCGGGAAAGCTCTTAACCTTGATGTGCATGATCGTGTCCTTCACTTAATGGTCTCTTGGTTTATTCGCCCTTCCGGCGGTAAATATTCCCATATCCGTCAACGAGATTATTTTTGGTTAGAGTGTTTCCGTAGGGGTGAGCGCCCAAATGTCCCTAAGATCATCTTTGCCGAGATTGTCAATAACATCAAGCTTATTGACACAAATGAGTTGACATCCTTCACTTATGGCATTGTCTTGAGCGCCCTATTTCACCATCTCGGTATTGATTGTACCTACGACTCTCCGGAACCTCGCAAGACCAAGATAGGTGAATCTTCCCTTCGCAAGTCCGGGTTCCATTATGTGAATGGTATTTGGGAAAGAGTTGATAGAGAAGCGGATCCTCCTCTTGTTGCTCCTCCACCGCAAGTTCAAGCCGCGAACAATGATGCCCTCACGGCTTTCCTTACCGAGCGTTTCAATGCCTTGGACTCTCGGTTCGATGCTTTGGACACTCGCATTACTTCGGGCTTTGAAACAATGGGCAATCGTTTGTCGAATGTCGAGAATCGTCTTAGTTCTCTTGAAACTTCTCATTCCAATTTGGATCTCTCCTTCTCCACTCTCTATGGGCAATGGACGAAGTTTCAACGTTCTCAAGCCAAGGACGATGACGATGAGGATGACGAGGATGATGATGACGAGGCTTAGGATCTTCATTTCATATCATATTATTTATGCTTTTTAGGATTTAGATTGCATCTTATGTTTTATCATGTTTTAAGACCTATGCTTATGGCTATTTTATTTTGGGATTTTGTTGTTTGAATTATATTGAACTTAACGTTTTGAATTATGTTTTGGATATTTTGGTTATGAATTTATGGTTGCTTATTATTGCTTATTGGTACTAATCTTTTATCTTCTCTATGAGCTTATGTTATTCTTTTTGATCTAACAAAAAGGGGAGAAGAAATTTAAGAGCCACAACACTAAAATTCGTTTTTAATTTTTAAAAGGTTTAAACTTCAAATCAAATTTTTTTAAAAAAAACCTATCTTAAATTAAGGGGGAGTTAGAATATGTTCAAAACTTTCCAAATTCTCAAAAATTCTAACTTTGGTTTTGTTATATCAAAAAGGGGGAGATTGTGAAACAAATATTTTAATTTTGATATAACTAAAAACCTAAGGACTAAATTAAAAGTCTAAACGAATTTTAAGTCCTAAAAATATCCCCATATAATTTTTATAATATGCCTAAGTTAAAAACATACTTTTCCAATTATTTTTCTAAGTGTTTCAACTCAAAACAGTGGTTTCCATGTACCCGTTCCGAAACGGCCTCAAGGCGTTTCGAAACAGTTTCACCACTGTCGACCACCGTTCCGATACGGGTATCGAAACACCTGGAAGCGTTTCGAAACGGCTCACCTCGTTTCGAAACTGTTCTTCATGTTGGATTAAAAAAGGGTTAAATTAATTCAAATATTTCAGATTTTTTAATATATAAGGGGTGTTTCGAAACGGCTAAGGCCCGTTCCGAAACGACCCTTTGACAGTAGCCATTCCGTTTCGAAACGGATCAATACCGTTCCGAAACAGGGGCTAGGTTTCAGTTTGAAAAAATATGACCGTTGTATGTCTTAACTGATTTTATCAAAACCGTTAAGGCGTTTCGAAACGGTCTAGGACCGTTCCGAAACGACCCTTTTACAGTGGCAAAACCGTTCCGAAACGGCCCTAAGGCGTTTCGAAACGGGCTCTTAAATGCACCCCAACGGCTCTTTCTATTTTAGTCCGTTCCGAAACAGGTTTCCCGTGTTCCGAAACGGGTTGGTGCAGACAGCATTTATGGTGGTAAGAGAGGGTTCCAACGGCTCCAATTACTTCTCCAACCACTCAAACGGCTAGAAATCAATGAGAAGGTATAAAAGGGACATCCAAAAGCATCAGCAACAACTATTGAACTTCAAGCAAACATCCAAACATCAAATTCAAGCATTAGAGCAAAAATCCCAAATTTGTGTAAAATCCCAATTTGTGTTCTTCATTCATATTTTGTAAAATTGGGTTGAGTGCTTGTATTGGGGCTATCATTTGTATTGAGAGATACCTAATTAGCCTACAAATTCCTTTGTTCTCTTGTGTGAGGGTTGGGTTGATTTTTGGGTAGAAAAATCAACCGATATTGTAAAGGGTTGCCTCCTTGTCCTAGAAAAGGGGAAGATCAATTTAGTGAAATTGTTGCAAATCCTTAGTGAGACTAAGGTAGTGGATGTAGAGTTCATTTGGAACTTGAACCACTCTAAATTCCTTGTCCTTCAATTTTAATTTGCCAATTTCCACTACAATCCTTAAAATTTCCAATTCACCCCCCCTCTTGGTAAATATCGATCTTTCGATCCACTCAACAACATTAATTTAAACTTACCATGTAGTTGTTAGTCAAGCTGCATGCATACGGGGCAAAACCTTCATAAGGAATACATATAAACTTAACAAGGAAGCATACAAGCTTTAGTGACTAAAACGCAACGTTCGGGAACCTTTAGAGATGCCATTTAACCAAATAAAATGCTTGCGTTTCGAAAAAGGCTTGCCCGTTTCGAAACGCGGGCTCCAGTTTAAAAGTGAGACCAAGCCGTTTCGAAACGGTCCCACCTTGTTTCAGAACGGAGGCTTCAAGTGACAAAACGTATCAGAACGGGTTACACGGAGAAAACTGAAGCGAAACCTGCTAAGGCCTCACTCCGATCAGCAACCCTAATTTTTTTCATTTATTATCTTGTCTAGATATCACAATTAACCCTAGGTGAGTAGACATCAGCGGATAAGCGAATATAGATAAAAACGAACATAGGGCACACATTAATTTAAATTTACCATGTAGTTGTTAGTCAAATTGCATGCATACGGGGCAAAACCTTCATAAGGGATACATATAAACTTAACAAGGAAGCATACAAGCTTTAGTGACTAAAACGCAACGTTCGGGAACCTTTAGAGATGCCATTTAACCAAATAAACTACTTGCGTTTCGAAACAGGCTTGCCCGTTCTGAAACGCGAGCTCCATTTTAAAAGTGAGACCAAGCCGTTCCGAAACGGTCCCACCTTGTTTTGGAACGAAGGCTTCCAGTGACAAATCGTATCGGAATGAGTTCCGAAACGAGGGCTCATAGTGTCGAAACGTATCGAAACGAGTTCTGAAACGGGGGCTCACAGTGTCGAAACGTATCAAAACGACACCACCTCGTTCCGGTACGAATACCCCTAGAGCTGTCAACCGTTCTGAAACCGTAGCGATCGTTTCGAAACACCTGCACACAGATAGGCCCGAAATCATACTTTGACACCTCCAAATGTCCCCAAACTTGTCTCGAATCATCAAAAAAACATATAGCAACATATCATACATACTTTCTAGATGCAAAATACCCTAATCACCTCCTTAGACATGCATTCAAGCACCAAAATGGATTTCAAACCCTAAGCTCACGTGAACACTTAGGTTCTAAAACAATAACATGCCAATATGCATAGCAATTCATACAAGGCCACATCAAGTCTCAATTTAACATAGTATCGCCACTTAAAACATGCTTGAAACATAAACAAAGAAAGTATAAGAGTTTGAACACCAACTCCTTAACATACAAATCTAGCAATCCCATTGTCTAAGTGCTATTACAAAACATAAATCATACTTTGAGCTACCCGAGAACTCCGAGAAACCCCTCCCTTGCCCACTTGCCTCCCAAGCCACCAACGATCTGCATTGTTGGAAAAAAAGAGAGCGTAAGCTTAAAGCTTAGTGAGCGGAGCTCCAAAACACAACAACAATGCAATTTTAAACTATAAATCTTAGATTTAGAGCAAAACCTTTTTAAGATAGGTGAAATGAAACACAAACGTCAACAATATATGGTATGCACATACATAACCAAAACCTGGTGGGACTACACATCACCGTTCACAACAACTAGAAGTTTTCCGATGAGACTACACATCACCGTACTCTTCTACTAGTCACTACCGGTGAGACTAACGACAACCATCACGTGAGGCTCGACACCAACAACGACTACACAACAACATTAACAAAGAGTAAAAACAATCCAAAAACACCACAACACACATAATCGAGAACGCCCATAATCAACCAAACAAATTTGATCTATGTAAACAACAAGACCAATTATCAAATTTAAGTATCAAAGTAGGACAAGTACATATGTAGACTTTACAACCAAATTTATTTGGCAACAATATTCCTCAATTGATATGCAATAGGTAAACTCTAACATATCAACCAAATTATCATTATTACTATCTTAACCTAAAACTTTTTCTCTCATTGCCTCCTACACCGTAAAAGTTTTTTCATTTTTTCTTTGATTATTTGGCGATGGTACTAATTTTTGTGTTGGTTGTCAATCGTCGATGTTTATTATTTCATTTTTTTTATAAATTATTTTTTGAGTTTTTTTAAAAATTTTAATAAGAATCTCTGCTCTTGCGACATACGTTTCTTTTGCCTTTGTTGCACGCTTTTTATTGGCTTTTGTGGTTCATCTTATCTATCGTTTGGCACGATTTCAACATAACTTAGCAGTTGTTTGGTGCTCGTATATAGATTCTCACGGCGTTAGTTTTCTGATTTGATTATGTCGGGGTTATAAAAAAGATTGATCTTCACTCATTTGATGATTTGTTAGCCGATGTAATTAGAACTGTGTAGCGGTGCAATCTGCCTAATACTATGGTTCGCTCAACACTCCTTTTTATTTCGTAAAGCGTCTCGTTTAGCTAGAGACAAAAAAATTCATGAAAAATTTTGAATTTTGCTAGTATGTCGATCTCAATGAAAATGTTTATTTTTCTTTTTACATTTATTCTACATAGCGTGAAAAGAGGTATTTTTTCAAGTAACATACAAAGAGGATATTTTTCCGATTAAATTCCCTAACGGAATATTCCCCCAAATTTGCCCTCTCTATTTATACGATGAGCCGGAACATATAATAATTTTTGCCGACGAAGGAAATAAAGGAATAGCAGAATTTAACGGTAGTGATGGAAAGTCTGCGTTTGCCAAAGTCAAACATTGACTAGTCTCCTTCAAAACAAAAGCTTCAGAATCAGCCTTTTAGCATAGAAAAGGCCAAACTATAACTTTTTGTTTGCAAGTGCAAACCTTCCTGCTAATAGCAAATTCTTGATTTCTTCAATGTCAAGCTCGCCGTGAAATGACGTCACCAACGCCACCATCTGCGGCATCCGCCGCAGCGGAGTCCATCCACCGTTCCCTCTCGGAACTCACTTCCTATTCCTCATCCGACTCCTTCGACAGTCCCCGCCGGTTCACGGCATTCGCTTCCAGGCTTCAGTTCGTCCTCAACCATCACCACTTCCTCGACTCAGACTCTCTTCCGCCGGCTCTTCAAACAGCTCTCAAAGGAATCGCCTCGGATCTTTCCAAATCCGTCGAAACAGTGTCGTCTTACCGCCAGCGAAGCAAGGTCTTCGTCCTCATCAACTGCAAATCTCTCTCTTCTTCTCTCCAACAACACTCCTCTGCCATCGCTGCCTGGCTCGCCTTGATCGAATCTTGCCTCTCGGATGGCCTCCCAGATCTCCGCAAAAAAATCTCCGATCTCTCCCTTGACATGAAACAGTCTCATTTCACCGTAGAATTATCTCACCAGAAAACTTCTATTTTCCTCCATATATATTCTTTAATATGATAAATTTCTTTTTATTTTTCTTTTTCATTTTAGGTTACTGAAAATGAAGATAGAGTCCACCGTACGCTACAAAGAGAAGGAGAAGGAAGGAAAACAAGCAAAGCAGTTCAAAGCGCGATTATACTGGATTTGGCGAGATGTTTAGGAATTGATTCCGATAATTACAGTGAGTTAATAAATCAAGTTAAGTTGTTAAAAACTGATTTAACAAACTCAACTTCCGTTTCCGCTAGGCAGATTTTAGTTTCCCTGGAAACAATTTTAGATAACTGGTCAGTAGTTCCAGGAATGTCAACGTTAACCGTTGACCGTGATTTTGAAGAAGAAGCTCATATTTTACCGTTTAAGAATTTTTTATGTCCATTAACAAAGGAAGTTATGAAGGAACCGGTTGTGTTAGAGTCATCACAGACTTATGAGCGAACCGCAATTGAGTATTGGTTTGAGAGGTGTTTGGATGATGGAAGAGAGCCAACTTGTCCGGTAACGGGTCAGGTTTTGAAGTCCTTGGAGTTGAAACCGAATATCAGTTTGGCGGGTGCTATTGAGGAATGGTTTAATAGGAACATTGAGATTCAGATGAAGGGCGCGGTGGAGCAGCTGAGCAAGGAGAGTGTGGAGGTGGAAGGCGTTGAGAAGGTATTGGACCTGGTTTATAATATATCGGAGGAGCATCCTTCGAATAGGTTTCGAGTTAGGAATTTTGGGGTTGTTGTGTTGATTGTTAAGTTGCTAAAGAATCGTTCAAATAGTATTGGGACTGTTTTGAGAGGTAAAGCTCTTATGGCTTTGCTTAGCATGGCAAAGGATGAAGAAAGCAAGGTTAGTACTTCATAACATGCTCTTGCATACTTTTTTTTGTTACCTATGGTGAGAGTAGAGACAAGAATGTGATAGGCAAAAAGTTGGAATTTGGGTGCATTAAGCTTTCCCTGTTTTTCATTTAAGTTAGAATCTGAATAGCTTGTATGATTGGTTGACTTGTGTCTTTTTGTAAAGTATATGGATTTCTAAATGTTTTCCTTTATCTCGCTCTGGGATTTCCAAGCTAAAATCTGCTTGCCATTTTGTTACAACGGTTTTATGCTTATTCATTGCAATGTAAGGTACATTACTTCAGAAAAATAAAGTTCTATGATGATTATGGAGTCTAGTCTCTGACTGACTGTTATTATGCTGAAATATTTGTAGAAAATAATGCTTGACGAGGGCATCACTAGGTTGGCCATTCATAGTCTTATTGGAAGCTCGGAGAAAGAGAGGGAGTGTGCTGTGAAGTTATTACTAGAGTTCTCTAGTGATGAATCCTACTGTACGAGAATTGCATCAGAGAAAGGGGCATTACTTCTTCTCTCAAGCATGGCAGGAAATTTGGAGCATCCTGCTCTAGCCAACTTGGCTGAGGAAATGTTGACACGAATGGAGGGAGCTGAAGATAGTGTTCAGCATTTAGCAGCTGCAGGAAGATTTGAACCCTTACTCAGTCGACTGCGCGAAGGTAAATCTTTTCATCTTTGTCATCCAAAAGATGTAGAAATGGGGATATAAAATATGTGAAGTAACAGTAGTTCTGGAGAAAACATAGAAGGTTTCTTTCTATCATTTTACTTCTAGAGAATTTGTGATGGTATACAACTTAAGGTGCTCTTTTACTTTGAACAGGACCTGATGATGTTAAAATAGAGATGACATCCATTATTGGTAGAATGACCTTGACAAACAACAGTAAAGAACAAATTGCCAGGCAATGTGCTAAAACACTAGTTGAATTGTTATCTAAGCCAGAAGGAAGAACATCGAGCTTGCAAGCCTTAAATAACCTGTCAGGGTTGGATGACAATGTAACCATTCTTGTCGACTGTGCTGTTCTTCCTGCATTAGTGGCTATTCTCTTTCAAGATGAAGGTGCTTCACAAGAGTGGAAAGAACTTGCAGCATCAATAATTGCAAACATAGTATCGAATCCTGGCCGCTGGGAATTAGCTTCAATTGACAGGAAAGGGAATTCAATGCAGTCAGAATCCGTAGTATTTAATCTTGTTAGACTTCTTTTTGTTACATCTTCACAATGTCAAGCTTCTATTCTTCGTGTCCTATATGGAATGGCTAGCTCACCACAAGCTGCAGGTAATCTTTGGTTGAGTTACCTTTCGGGGAACGTCATATTTGTGACATGACACCATTATCTCTTTGCTTATAAAGAATTTCTGGAATTTTGACTTCATGCACATAGATTTGCTCAAAGTATCCTGCTATTTCTATGGTGTTTTGTTTTTCTTAATGCAAATATGTTGGATCTTGCAGAATCTGTAGCCTTGCATATACAAAATTCCGGGGATGGCATCAAAACAATCATAATGTTTCTTGAACACCCAGAGGTCGAACACCGAAATTATGCTTTTAAGCTTACAAGATTACTTGCAGAAAGGTTTGGTCATAATATAGCACAAGAGCTAAAACATTCTGACAAGCTTTCCCTATTTAAGGAGAAATTACTAGACAACGAGTCAGCAGAAAGCGAGAAATCTGATGCTGCATGCATACTTGCTAATCTTCCACTCTCAGAAGATGAGGTCAAAACAATCATGGAGGCAAGCTTTGTTAAATGGACAGTAATGACTCTTAAAAAGCAGCAGCGTATCTCAAATGGAAGAACATCCCGCCCTACATCAAGCATGGCAGAAGGACTATTAGGCCTATTACTCCACTTTACAAGAAGCCTTGATCAAGAGACCATTAGTGTGGTTAAGGAGCATCAACTAATGACCATTTTCTGTGAGCAGTTAAGTTTTCCTGCAAAACCCCGAATTAGACAGCTCGCTGCTTTTGGATTGAAGAAATTATCTGAAGCTGGAAGGTTGCTTGCAGCGGCAGACTCGGAACCACCACCTCCCCAAGGCTTCTGTGCTTCCTTGGTATTCATGTGTGGAAGGGGTTCACCAGAACCTTCGACATGTCCCATACACAATGCTCCATGTGAAAACAACAGTCAACTATGCTTACTAAAATCAAATTGCATTAGACCATTGGTCGACCTTCTTCACGACGAAGATACCTTTGTTCAGATTGCTGCAATTGAGGCACTCTCAACTCTTATATCTGATATGTCTAACGGTTACAAGAGAGCCGTGGATGAGCTAGAAAATCAGGACGTAATTTTGTCCGTCATCGAACTTTTTACGGAAGCTCGCCCTGGGGTGCTTCAAGAGAGGGCACTTTGGATGATAGAGAGGGCATTGCGAGTAGATGGCCCTGCCCATAGATACTCACTCAATCAATCACTGGTTAGAGCTTTGGTGGAAGCTTTTAAGCATGGAAATGCCAATGCAAAAAGACACGCCCAGGATGCTCTGACCAACCTAAAACAGATATCAGGAGTAAGCGGAAAAGCCTCGAGTCAATCTCGGCCGCGGAGGTAAGTAGCAATCGGAAACACTAATTATCTGTAGTTTTTTCTGTCAACATTGCATACTGTTATGATCCTTCAAATTTGTACAGCATTCAGTCACCAAATTTTGTATTCATTACTGTATATTATTCCCTCTTAAATGAATAATTCATGACCTGTCAATTGAACACGTTACTTGTTCGCTTTTGTTTTCCATGTCATTTGGTGCACCTTTTATCATGCCATTTGTGGACAGCATCCTCAATCTTGGGAAAACAAGTAACATGTTTCTGAAAAGAAAAGGAAAAGAGAAAAACAAGTTGCCGGCCACACAGTTGAGTTGGCCATTTATCCGACATAGATCATCAAAACCAAGTGAGTTTCCTCAATTTTCTACACCCTGCTCATTGCTTCCGTCACTTTCCTGAACCAGTAAATGTCTTGAGCTTCGAGATCTTGGTCGTCGGCATCGTCGTTCTTAACTGTCATTGAGTAGATCAAAGTCTATGCAAATGATCGAAATGAAACTTCAGCTCGATTCTCAAACGTGAAGATCGAATTTGACGCACAGAACAAGTTGCAATAAATAACTAAATAAAAACGGTAAAGAACTTCAAATTTACATCTTATCCGTAACACAAGGCATACAGTTACACTTTATCCAACATCTTTCAAATTTGGAACAAGGATTTAGATTTCGAGGAGTGTTATCTTACTTTTTCATAAGTATAAGATTAGTTGGACTAAAAATTTCTTGAAACATAATAGTAGTTAAATTCATTGAATAAAGGAGAAATAAAATAAAATAATGAAAAAGTGTCTACAAAACTAAAATAAACTAATCACATTAACTAGTGATTTCCCAAAAACTATTAAAGTATACAAATTAATCACTAAAGCATAAAATAGGACCGTATAAAAAGCATAAACCCTATTAACATTAACATAAAAATGCATGTAACAATAATAGCACGTTGACAAAATTGACTTTACCACAACTCAATTACGGACTATCTTTGATAATTGCAACCGCCAATTGAAGAGACGATGTCAAATTCAAACCTAAAAAAATGCTACAAGATCATTAAAAAGTATGCCATAAGATAAGAGTAAAAAAAACGTGTTGTAAAAGCAGAAAAATATTCACTATTTTATTAGAAAATAAAGATTTATCAAAATTTTAAATAGACAAAAATAAAAACTAAAAAGATAAAGAAAAAAATAGAAAGGAAGAAGAGACGACGAAGGGGAACTAAACAAGAATTATGACAAAGAATAAGTGATTGACCAAAAGTTGACAACGCCAACTAGGGATGTAAAAACAGGTAATCAGACAGGTTTCAGGTCGGGTTCTGTCAGGTCGGGTAAAACCGGATACAGGTCATTTCAGGTAAAAAAAAAATTGACTCGACTCGGGTCGGGTGCGGGTCCATTGCAGTCGGGTAATTTGCAGGTCGGGTCCATTTCAGGTCGGGTCAATTTTCAGGTCGGGTCCATTTCAGGTCAAACTCGTTGCAGATCGGGTAAAAACAGGTCGGGTAAAATCAGTTAATTGGCAGGTAAAATTGCAGGTCGGGTAAATTTCAGGTCGGATTCATTTCAGGTCGGGTAATTCCAGGTCGTCGGGTTCATTTCAGTTCGGGATAATTCAGGTTCACCATAAATGAAGAATTTTGAATAAAAACAAAGTTTTATGGACTATAGTGAAAAAAAATTAAATAAATAAGAGCTAATTTGGACTAAAATAAAGTTTTATGGACTATAATAGGCTCATTTTTGAATAAAAACAAAGTTTTATGGACTATAGTGAAAAAAATAATAAATAAGAGTTAATTTGAAGTAAAAATAAAGTTTTAAGGACTCAATTGAATTGAATTAAAACTTGAAGGACTTGAATAAAAAACCTATATAATATAAAGGGCTTTATTTATAATTTACCCTAAACTGAAATTCAATTTGAAAATTTCCCGCCCATATATTATAATTTAATATTATTTATTAATTATTATAATATAATATAACTTATTAATTAATATAATAACTTTATACTTATAAGTATAAATACATGTGATTATGTGTATATATTATATATATATATATATATATATATGTATTTTTATGTATTCACATGTATATAAATTACAATATATAATTATATATTATAAAAACATGTATGTATAATGTATAATGTATTTATGTATATGTAATGTATTATACATAAATACATAAATATATAATTTGAATTGAACTCAATTGAATTGAAAAAAAACTTAAAGGACTTAACATCTAAAATTTAAAGGGCCACAAAATATTTAGCCCATCTAAAATGTGTAGCCCAAAGCCCAACAATTAATAAATATGATCAATTATTATAAATGGGTGGTAGGATAAGAGCCCAAAGGCCCAAGGCCCAAACTATTACCAATTATTATTAATTATTATATAAATTATAAATTATAAGTTTATATTATATATATATATATATATATATATATATTATAGGTTTTAGGGGCCCATCTAAAATAAATGGGTGGTGGGATAAGAGCCCAAAGGCCCAATGCCCAAACTATTACTAATTATTATATAAATTATAAGTTTATATATATATATATATTATATTTATACAATATAGGTTTTATTGTTTTAGAGCCCATCTAAAATAAATGTGTGGTGGGATTTGAGCCCAAAGGCCCAAGGCCCAAACTATTACTAATTATTAATTATTATATTATAAATACATTATATAAATTATAAGTTATAAGTTTATATATATATATATTTATAGTTATAAGTTTATATATAAGTTATAAGTTATATATATATATATATATATATATATATATATTATATTTATACAATATAGGTTTTAGGGTCCATCTAAAATAAATGGGTGGTGGGATAAGAGCTCAAAGGCCCAAAGTCCAAACTATTACTAATTATCAATTATTATATAAATTATAAGTTATAAGTTTATATATATATATATTATATTTATACAATATATGTTTTATTGTTTTAGGGCCCATCTAAAATAAATGTGTGGTGGGATAAGAGCCCAAAGGCCCAAGGCCCAAACTATTACTAATTATTAATTATTATATTATAAATACATTATATAAATTATAAGTTATAAGTTTATATATATATATATATATTATATTTATACAATATAGGTTTTAGGGCCCATCTAAAATAAATGGGTGGTGGGATAAGAGCCCAAAGCCCAAACTATTACTAATTATAAATTATTATATAAATTATAAGTTATAAGTTTATATATATATATATATATATATATATATTATATTTATACAATATAGGTTTTAGGGCCCATCTAAAATAAATGTGTTGTGGGATAAGAGCCCAAAGGCCCAAGACCCAAACTATTACTAATTATTAATTATTATATTATAAATACATTATATAAATTATAAGTTATAAGTTTATATATATATATATATATTATATTTATACATTATAGGTTTTAGGGGTCCATCTAAAATTAATGGGTGGTGGGATAAGAGCCCAAAGGCCCAAGGCCCAAACTATTACTAATTATTAATTATTATATAAATTATAAGTTATAAGTTTATATATATATATATATATATAATATTATATTTATACAATATAAGTTTTATTGTTTTAGGGCCCATCTAAAATAAATGTGTGGTGGGATAAGAGCCCAAAGGCCCAAGGCCCAAACTATTACTAATTATTAATTATTATATTATAAATACATTATATAAATTATAAGTTATAAGTTTATATATATATATATATATTATTTATACAATATAGGTTTTAGGGCCCATCTAAAATAAATGGGTGGTGGGATAAGAGCCCAAAGGCCCAAGGCCCAAACTATTACTAATTATTAATTATTATATTATAAATACATTATATAAATTATATATATATTATTATATTATATTATATTTATGAGTTAGTCTTTATATTCGATGGTTTAGGGTTAAGGGTGTTGCGTTATGATCACGAGCTATCATTATTGTTTATGGTTTAGAGTTGAAGGGTTTAATGTTTATGGTTTAACTTTAAGGTTCCATGGTTTATGGTTTAGGGTGTTGCATTAGGGTTTATGTGTTATCATTAATTCATTTTTGCAATATTGCTTATGGATTAGAGTACATTCCTACATCAACATGGTTTATAGCTTTAAGGTTTAGGGTTTAGGGGACACCGTACATAGTTCACATTTAAATGTTTAGGGTTGTTGTTATTGTTCATGGTTAGGGTTTAGAATCTAATGTGAAAGGTTTATGGTTTAGGGTTTCTAAGTTATAACTTATAACTTATCATTATTGTTTAGTGGTTATAGTTTAGGGTTTAGTGTTTAGGGTTTAGGGTTTAGGGTATAGATTTGGCTTTATGGGTTTTCATTATTGTTCATGGTTTATAGTTTAGGGTATATGGTATAAGCCATATGGTTTAGGGTTTATGGTTTATAAGTTTTCATTAATCATTATATTTGTTCATGGTTTATAGTTAAGGGTTTAGTATTTAGGGCTAGGATTAGGGTTATACAATCGACTTTATGAGTTTAGGGTTTAGGGTTTAGGGATTATGGGTTTATGAGATAGGGTATTTAAGTTTTCATTATTGTATAATTTAGGGTTTAGGGTTTAAAGTTAGGATTTATTAGTTTTCATTATTGTTTAGGGTTTAAGGTTTCGTGATTGATACCTTAATTCAAAAGTCAAACCCATTAACCCTAAACATAACGACTCCATAAACACTAACTCAATACCCTAAACCCTAAACATTTAACCTAAACCCTAAACCACAAACCTCAAATATTTAAACCTTAAACCTTAAAACTCAAACACTAATTGAAATAGTAACACTAATCCTTAAACCTTACCCCTAAGTTATAAGTTATAACCTTAAACTATAAATTATAACCCTAACTCTTAAATTAAAACCCCAAACCTTAAATTAAATCATAACCCTAAACCCTAAACCTAAAGGCTTCATAAACACTAAATCAATACCCTAAACCCTAAACATTTAACATAAACCCTAAACCACAAACCTTAAATATTTAAACCTTAAACCCCAAAACTCAAACCCTAATTAGAATAGTAGCACTAATCCTTAAACCTTACCCCTAATTTATAACCTTAAACTATAAATTATAACCCTAACTCCTAAATTAAAACCCCAAACCTTAAATTAAATCCTAACCGTAAACCTTAACACTGAAATAAGGACCAAATCGAACATAAAACAAAAGTTTAAGCTGAATTTCACAAAATTCAGGACCAAATTGAAACAATTGAAAGTCAGAGTGCTTGCGGAGCAAGACCCGTGTAACCTGTTAAAAACACGCGGATCTTTTTGACCCGGCTCACCCCTATAAATAAACCCTCACCCCAGCCCTTTTACACCATTTTTACCCTAGCGTTACTCAGCCGAAATTTCTCCTCGTTTTCTCTCTCTCTGAAAAACACAATTTCTCCCAGATTTCCTATCTATTCTCGATCAAAACCTCACTTTTTCCCAAAGTTCTTCATTGTTCTTCCCCAAAATCCTTCCAGATCTTATACAAACTTCATACTTCAGTCTAAACTTGTTTCCTCTCGATCAAACCCAAACTTTTTCACCAAGTTCTTCATTGTTCTTTCCCAAACCCATTCTAGATCCTATACAAACATCCTACTTCAATCTAAACCTGTTTCCTCTCGATCAAACCCAAACTTTTTCTCAAGAACATCATCCTGTTCTTCCAATTTCTCCTTTTCAATCCTTCAAAACCCTAATCCCCAAATCAAAAATGTTTTACCCTAAACCCCAAATTACTCGATACCCTAACCCATATACCCTAAACCCCAATCCATAATCCCCAAACCCTAATCCACCAACCCTAAACCCTTATCCCAAAATCGATTCGTATTCAAAAATCTTTTCATCTTCTTCAGAAAACCCTAATATCCCTTCTCCTTCTTCTTACTTCTGAGATCCCTGAAAGCCCTTCTCCTTCTTCTGACTTCTGAGATCCCTGAAAGCCCTTCTCCTTCTTCTTCTCTTGACTTCTGAGTTCCCTGGAAGCCCTTCTCCTTCTCCTGACTTCTGATATCCCTGGAAGCCCCAATCTTCTCGGATTTGGTAAGTTTTTTTCTCATCTGTTCTTTTTATTTTTATTTTATTTTTAATTTTTTTAATTTTTTATACTCTGATTTATCCTAACTTTTTTTCTGTTTGGTTTGCATGTTTATTTTCTGGGAGCGGATCTTCTGGAATTTTCAGTTGTTGGTATATTTCTAAATCCCTAACTTCTGTTGGTATATTTCTGTTTATGTGTTTCTGGTTTATATTTATGTTTGATATGCATGCTTTTTCATTTGGTTTCTGTTTCTGTTTTGTTTGTTTAGTATGCATGCTAGGGTTTCTGTTAAATAAATGTTTTTAAGTTTCTGTTTATGGTTCTGTATCTTGGTTTGGTTGCATGTCTACTTTGTTTGGTTGCATGTCTGTTTTGTTTTGTTTTTCTTTTGGTTTCTGTTTGTGTTGTTGATTTAGTATGCATGCTAGGGTTTCCTTGGTTTAATCCTAGTATATAGACTGGAATACCAGACCTGCGGGGCTACTGGTGCCAAAGGGGTTTTTTAAAGGACCCTGGGGTTCGGTGTAAACAACGCCACGTACAAGGATTAAACTGAAACCACCCTCTGTTTCTGTATTGTTTGTTTAGTATGCATGTTAGGGTTTCTGTTTATTATATATTTATGTTTGATATGCATGCCTTTTCATTTGGTTTCTGTTTCTGTTTTGTTTGTTTAGTATGCATGCTAGGGTTTCTGTTAAATAAATGTTTTCAAGTTTCTGTTTATGGTTCTGTATCTTGGTTTGGTTGCATGTCTAATTTGTTTGGTTGCATGTCTGTTTTGTTTTGTTTTTCTTTTGGTTTCTGTTTGTGTTGTTGATTTAGTATGCATGCTAGGGTTTCCTTGGTTTAACCCGAGTATATAGGCTGGAATACCAGACCTGCGGGGCTACTGGTGCCAAAGGGGTTTTTTAAAGGACCCTGGGGTCCGGTGTAAACAACGCCACGTACAAGGATTAAACTGAAACCACCCTCTGTTTCTGTATTGTTTGTTTAGTATGCATGTTAGGGTTTCTGTTTATTAAATGTTTTAAAGTTTCTGTTTCTGAATTTTGTTATGTAAATGTGTTATGTACTTGTTCTTTTTGCTGTTTCATTCATTTTCTGGGATTTCACATATTTTTCTTTTGTTCATTTAACATAGCTATGCCTATGGATAATATTTCTTACGAGTTGGAGTTTCCCGTTCAAACAGGTATACTCTTTTAACTTTTTTATTTTCAGAAGATCATTTTTAGTATTTGATCAGTCACTAACTCATTTTTGTTAATGTTTTGTTTGAAGCGGATGAAAATGACCAAGCCTCTACTGTTCTTCCTTCCACTAGAAGGAGGGCTTCAACAACTTCAGCAACAGAGTTTGGGAGAAGGACTTCTCCTGTTTGGGATCACTATTGCTTCATTAAGGAGGAGGACGGCATCTTTGCTGAATGTAAGTATTGCAAATCAAAAAGGTATAAAGCTGATTCCTATATTGGTACCTCTAACCCTAAAAGACACACTGAAAAATGCCCTGCCTATAAGGATTTCCTTGTATCTAATCCCAGTAGTTGTTTAGGAAGTTCTTTTGATCAGAAAACCTACTGTGATTTGTTTGCTGAAGCTATTTTGTGTCATGGATATGCATTGAGCATGGTTGAGCATGATAAACTTAGGATTTTGCATCGTTATCTTAATTCTAATGTCAAGGATATCTCTAGGTATACTGTTACTAAGCATTGCATGTTAAAGCATGAGAAGCATAAGAAGTTGTTAATTGATTCAATGCTTTCTGTTTCAAGTCGAATCTGTTTTACATGTGATGGTTGGTCTGCTTGCACTTCACGTTCATATTTTGCTTTGACTGCTCATTATGTTGATAATAATTGGAAACTTCAGTAAAAAATTCTTAACTTTCGTCGTTTCCCCCCACCCCATGATGGTGAGTCTATATATAAGTTTGTTAAGAAGTTGTTATGTGAGTGGGGTCTTGAAAGGAAAGTGTTTACTATAACCCTTGATAATGCATCTGCTAATGATAGAATGGTTAAGCGTCTCAAAGACGATTTGCATGCCATATCTCCCCTTCCTTGCAATGGTAAATACTTTCACATTAGATGTGCTGCTCATATTCTGAACTTGATAGTTCAAAGAGGGTTGAAGGTTATTGATTCTTCTATTGTTAAGTTGCGTGAAATTATTAAATTTATTGACTCTTCTGATTCTAGACTATGTGGTTTTGATTCTGCTGTTAGAGATTGTGGTTCTGATTTTTCTGGGAAGTTAGTTTTGGATGTCCCTACTAGGTGGAACTCCACTTATTTGATGCTACGTAGGGCTATTGATGCTAAGTTAGCTATCAATTTGTTTGTTAATAGAGAGAATGGCCTGGATATTATTTTAGAGGATGAGTGGGAAACTGCATCTTTGATCTGTGATTTTCTTGAGCCTTTTTATGAGATTACCACTCTGTTCTCAGGATCCAAGTATCCTACTTCTAATTTATATCTGGCTAATGTTGTTGCAATTGAGAAACTTTTGTGTGATGCTCACAATGATCCTTGTGTTGGAATTTCTGCTATGGCTGGTCCTATGCTTGAGTTGTATGAGAAATACTGGTCTGAACACTCTACTATTCTGTCTTTTGCTGTTTTACTTGATCCCCGTTATAAGTTGCAACTTCTGAAGGAGTTGTATGGTGTCCTCTATGTTGAGGATGAGGTTGAGAGGAGGGTTAGTCTTGTGTACAATGAATTTGTGAATTTGTATATCTATTATTCTAGAACTGTTCTGTGTTCTTCATCTTCTTCCAATTCTTCTGTCCAATGCAATTCATCTCAAAGTACAAGTGTTTCGAGTTCGAATCGGCTTCGAACCTTCAAAAAGTCAAATCTGTTTCAGGTCAGTTTTGTTTTTGTTTATGTTTTCAGTTTTGTTTCTTTTACTTACAATTTTCTAACTAGTTTTATGTTTTTTTTGTAGAACTTTGATGCTAATTTGGCCGCTTCTAGGAGTGGTAAATCTGATGTTGACTCTTACATATCTTTGCCCCTTCTCCCTCGGTCTGATGATTCTGAGTTTGATATATTAGAGTATTGGAAGTCACAGTCTGTTTCTTTTTCTACTCTTTCTCTCATGGCTAGAGATGTTTTAGCCATTCCAATTACTTCTGTTGCATCCGAATCCTCATTTAGTATGGGGGGTCGGATTTTGAACAAGTTGAGGGCTAGACTTTTGCCCAAAAATGTTGAAATTTTTGTTACAACCCGTAATTGGTTGTATGGATTTGAGCCTGAGGATAAAGATGATGAATATCTGGCTGTTGTGAATGAATCTTCTCTGCCTGATGTTCCAGTTGAAGATCCCATTCCTGAATGAGGTATTCTAATCTCTCTCAGTTTTTACTTTTGTTTTGTTTCTGTTTCTTAGTCTCTGTTTTCACTTTTGTTTTTTTAACTTACAGTTTATGTTGCTGTTATATTTTGATGTTGCTGGACTTGGTCATACAATGCTCCTTTTATGTTGCCCAAAAATGTAAGTTTACCTTTCTCATCTTTTTGTTTCTTTATTTACATGTCTTTTATTTCTTGTAGTGTTGTTTACTTTTTCTTATACCTTGTTTTTTTTCCACTTAGTGTTGTTTTGTTCTGGTTGCTGTTCAATGCTGAGTTTGGTGCTGGTTGAAGTTCTTTGTCGGTTGCTGTCTTGCTGGTTGCTGGTTGTTGGTTGTTGGTTGTTGGGTATTAAGTACTGTTAGTTTGTTGGTTTTATTTTGTTGCCCTTGTTTTAATTTTGCTGGTTTCTTTGCTTTCATAGCTAAGTTACCCAATATTAAAACTTGTTGGTAGCTATGTTGTTGCTCGATGATGATCTTTCTGGTAGCAAAGTCTTTTGACTTTGCTATAAGATCTGAGAGCAAAATTACTTATCATTTTGTAAGCTTCTATTCTGTTTGTAAACTTAAAGTTTGTATTCTCTTTGTTATTAACTTATTTTAATTATATGTTTGTAAAATTATTATAATTTAAGTTAACTGTTATTATGAAGTTAACCCGATTTCTTCATTTTGTTCATTGTTCGTTGTTAATTTAAGTTAACTGTTAATTTCAAGTTAGCAAAGTGACATAAATATGAAAGACTTAATATATTAATCATTTGAAAGACTTAATTTATATTAATCATTTGAAAGACAAAATTGTCATAATACTAACTTATCTTTTAATTTGAATGACTTAATATATATCAATCTAAGTTATCTGTCATAATACTAACTTAACTGTTAATTTGAAAGACTTAATAACTTAGTATATTTTATGTCAATTGTCTTAGTATATATGTTTTATATAATTTAAGTTAACGTAAATATGAAGCATAATAAGTACGAAAAATAAGACAAATTATAAGTTAATAATTTAGTATTTATTATGTCAATATGTTTTATATAATTTAAGTTAACATAAATATGAAGCATAATAAGTACGAAAAATAAGACAAAATATAAGTTAATAACTTAGTATATATTATGACAATTGTCTTTCAATTAATATAATATATAATTAGTATAATACTTAAAAGATTTTTCTTATTATGTTAATAACTTTAGTAAAATAAGTTATTTTGTCAATTGAAAGACATTTGACATAATAAAGTATACAAGTTTAATATATTATATTAATTATATATTACTAATATATTATATATTTAGTACAAAATAAGTCAAATATTTTAAGTATATAATTTTATTATACATAGTATATATTTTTATACTTAAACAAATTTTTAAGTATATAATTTTAAGTAATGAAATTAACATAATCTATTAAAAATTTATTAAGTTTATAATAAACAGGTCTACATTAGTTCAGGTCAACAACAGTTCATGTTCAAAACAGGTCGGGTCCATTAACAGGTCGGGTTCAAAACAGGTCGGGTAAAATCGGATCTCGGGTCGTTTCAGTCGGATAATATCAGGTAATTTGCCAGGTCGGTCTCGGGTTCGGGTTCGTTTCAGTCGGATGCAGGTCGGGTTTCAGGTCAAAATTACCAGGTCAGATTCGGGTTCGGGTTGTTTTCAGTCGGACACAGATCGAGTTCGGTTGCTACAGTAACAGGTTCAACTCGGGTTCGGGTCAGCAACAGTCAGTTACAGTTCGGGTTCGGATCATCGAATTCTTGGGTTAAATCAGGTTCTGACTCGAGCAGGTTTCAGGCAGGTTTCCAGATCCTGACTTGTTTTTACATCCCTAACGCCAACTCCTAAACTACCAAAAAAAACAACTTAAAAAAGAAAAATAAATAAATTAATATTATTGTTATTGTGACATTTAAGAGATTACATATTTGAATTCATCCCTAATAAGATCATACAGTTTGATTGAGAAAAAATATATTTAAAAGATTACATATCCGAACGTATTAAAATATGTAATACTCTCTGATTTAAAAGTTAGGGATTATAAATAATTATAATTATTATATAAAAATAGAAAAATAAAGTAAAAACATCATTTTTTTTATATAAAAGCCACTATCATTTTATTAAATCCATAGACAAACCCAATTAGAATGCATTAAAGAAGAAAAATATTTAGATTCAAACAACTCAAAAAAATTTTACAACCCAAAAATAAAGAAAAATAAAAAATTTTATGGAGATAAGCATACCAACAAAATTTAGCAGCCTCCTAAATCTCATTGTCTCTGTCCAAACGAAACACATAAAGAAAAGAGTGGTGCGCGATCCAAACTTTCAAGCAAAAAGTACCGCTACTCAGGACTGATTTCATCGACAAACAACCATCAACCGAGTGAGAATATAACTTTTCAAGTAACCACCGACCCAAACATAAATTAGAAACTAGCGCCGATTGAATCTCTGTGCGAACAACAATCGATAGCTAGGGTATGTTGAAGCATGCCACAAAGACATATGAACAAAACCACAAAACAAAAACAAAAACATGTCACAAGGACAGAGGAAAAACGTGTCACAATGACAAAGAAAGGAATTCTTATTAAAACAAAAAATAAAAAACTAATAAATTCGGTGATCGACAACCAATACTAAAACTGATTACCTACTATTGACCAAAGAAATTGATCAAAGTAGAAAGCAACTATGATTGAAGGAATTTTGGCAATGGAAAAGTAATTTGTAACTCATGTGCTACATGGATTTATTTTATTTATTCATGTGATGCGAGTTTA
This sequence comes from Hibiscus tridactylites, assembly GCA_958450335.1. Lineage (NCBI taxonomy): Eukaryota > Viridiplantae > Streptophyta > Magnoliopsida > Malvales > Malvaceae > Hibiscus > Hibiscus tridactylites. The sequence continues at coordinate 44,887,994 of OY288292.1, forward strand.
AATTATTTTTCATAATTATTAACGTTAATGGAAAAATATTATATTTATTTATTAAAAATGTTTGAACTTTAAGAATGGTTCTAAATATGGTTTTTTATATGGGACAATTATCTACTATTTAAATCTTCATTATGAAATTTTATTTATAAACTATTTAAATAATTTTATTCAATAATTTAATGGAGGTTATCACTTAAAATTAAGGTCTCAATTATAATTTTAAATTGACTAAAATTTGATTTACAAATAGTGTATAATTTTATGTACTATCAGTAAATCATTTAAGGATGTATCATCAAATTCATTAACAATTCATGTATACTTAGCATAATTATTAATTTAAGAAGACAACAATGATCCTATTTTTATATCTCATAAAGAGGAATATTGCTTATAAAATTAATAATTACCCTTTTAACTTTTTAAATTAATAATTTAAGAATACATTGTATACTCATGTATACCTAATCCAAAAGATATTATGATTCTTGGATTAGGGATTGGGGTGAGGATTAGGATTTAAGTTTTATTTTTAATTTAAATATGACATGTCATCAAAAAATAATAAAATTTGACATGTTATATAAAAATATTAATAAAAATTCATGTCATTCTAGAGTGATCAAAATAGGAGTAATTAGATAGTTGAATTATTAAATTAAAAAATTTTATGCTTCAATGACTAAAATAGGAGTGAGAATGATGTAGTTTAAATTATTAAAATTATTAATGTATATGTTAGCTTCTTTTATAAATTATTTTTTTGAGTGAAAGGGGCATCTACTACACACCTCATTAAAAAACCTCCCTAATTCTAATGGAGGAAAAAAAGTATGTGTAGTAGAGCAATGTAAACAAGAAAACCATAACAATAACCAAGATAACACAGCACATCTACACCTCATCCAAAGGGTAACCAACATTATACAATCTACCAAACCAAAGCAACAGCCGATAATTATTCACCAGCAGCGGCAACCATAAAACATGGCTCACGAATGCCTCCAGAAGCACCCAAACTCAGCAAGCAACGTCCAGCTAGCCGATGCCCTCCTCCACATTACAATCCAAACGATCCTTGTGCAAACTGTCTCGGACAACCAGGGGGATCAAGGAACCGATAATAATTCAAAGGAAGGTCTTTCGCCAATTTCGTGAGTGTATCCGCAACCATATTTACCTCACGATTAACTTAGAAAATTGGATATCCCAATTCCGCGCCACCATTTCCTTAAGATGCACTCGAAGACTCGAAGGAAACCGCAACGGATCACCCAAAGCTAATCCTTCACACACAGCTCTATTATCCGTTTCAACAATAATTTTATTAAAACCAAGAGTCCAGGCCGTCGATAGACCCTCGTACACTGCCCATAATTTGGCGTCAAACACAGAGCATATGCCAATTTTCTTTGAGAACCCGAAACGCCATCGCCCCGAGCTATCTCGACTTACGCCACCACAAAACGCAGCCCCAGAAGTCATGTTCCTTGCCCCATCCACGTTTAATTTAATCCAGTCCAATGGAGGTTGCACCCATCGTGTAACAGGACCAGTAATCGGCCTCCCAATTTCATTCTGTTTTCGCCGCTCACTCGCCCGCAGCACCTCCTCGCAGCATCTTCGAGCACGTTGCAGCAAAGGTTCATGGCAGCCGGAATTTGAACCAAAAACAGTAGCATTGCGCTGCTCCCACGCCAACCAAATCAATGTGCCAAACAAAATATCCCAATTCGCTGCATTCCTAGGATATTTTGGCATATCCGTAATATTAGTATGGATCCATCGCACAACAGATGATCCAAAAAACTCAGCAGCCATATCCGGTTTAATAACATGTAGCCACACCGTTTTAATCGCCAGACAATCCCGTAGAATGTGAGAAATATCCTCAACCGTAGCACCACATAAGACACAACTAGCATAACCCACAAGGTGCCGTCGTACACGTTCCGCATTCGTCATCACCCGACCATGACATACTTACCACATAAACATTCTTACCCGAGGAAGTCCACGATATTTTGCTAATTTCTCCCATATCGGATCCACATCAGTAGCACTCGTTTCCACACACAGAGCATAACCCGATTTTACCGTGAACTTTCTTGACTCTTCAAGTGCCCACCCAGGACAATCAGACACGCCCATATCCATCGGGGCCTTAATTGCCGCGATACCCTGTAAAACATTTTCGGGAAGCATCTCAGTAATCTCTCCCTATTTCCATTGCCCGCAATTATCCATCATATCCCGGACGGTTTTGCGTTCAATTTCGCCACTGTCAGAAAGAACATACTGAGAAAGAGGTCCAAAAGTACTCACCCAAGCATCATTCCCGAAATCAATGTGATTCCCATCACCAATATTCCAAACAATATTTTGCCTAAGATCGGTCCATAATAATCTGATACCCTGCCAGAGACGCGAACCCCGCAAATTCGGCAAAGAGGCCGGCGCCACCTCCTGAATACCATACTTAGCCCTCATCACTCTAACCCAAAGTCTACTAGGTTCCGAAAGCATAATAAACCCCAATTTCAGAAGAAAAGCTGTATTCTGATGTTCCACCCGCTTAATACCTAGCCCACCATCCGAAATAGGCGAGCACACGACATCCCAGCTGACAGCATGAATACCTCTACTGTTATTGCAATGTCCCCATATGAAATTGCGAATTAACCTTTCAATCTAATCACAAACATACCTAGGTAACCGAACTGATTGCATAGCGTACATAGGAATAGAAGATAGGACCGATTTAGCCAACACGATTCGCCCAGCAAATGAAAGTAACCGAGTCTTCCATCCCGCCAATCTATCAGATACCTTATGTATAAAAAAACGGTAAGTAGCTTTGGTAATTCTTCCATGAATAAGCGGAGCGCCCTTATATTTTCCAAGATCAGATACACACTTAAACCCAAAAGCATCACTGATATCCTCCTGAAGAGTAGTATGAATATTATGAGAGAAAAATATATTGGTTTTCGAGATACTAACCTTGTGCCCAGAGCATTCACAAAACTCTCGAAGGACCCATCTAACAACATCAAATTGGTCTAACGATGTCTCCGCAAATAAAACCAAGTCATCTGCAAAAAATAAATGAGAAATTAGCGAACCATTCCTCTTAAATTGGAAAGCTTTCCAGTTACCTTGATCCACTTCGCGCTGAATGGCATGCGCTAGTCTTTCCATGCATAAAACAAATAAATAGGGCGACAAGGGATCACCCTGACGGATCCCTCTATACGGCTGAAAGCTCACAGTCGAACTACCATTCCAAATAATCTGTGTAGAAATAGAAGAAACACATCTCATAATAAGAGATCGCAGATGATCCGGAATACCAATATCGGAAAAGGTATCATCAATTAAAGACCACTCAAGACGGTCGTATGCCTTCTCAAGATCCACTTTAATCGCAAACCAACCCTTCTTCCCCTTCCTGATACTTATAGAGTGAATAATCTCCTGTGCGATAACAATGTTGTCCGTGATCGAGCGACCAGGAACAAAACTAGTCTGGTTCTCAGATATCCATTCCGGCAAAAAAGGCTTCAATCTATTAACCACAATTTTGCTAAGAATTTTGTACACAACCGTACATAGGCCAATAGGTCGGAATTGTGCAATCGATTCCGGTGTAGTCACTTTAGGAATAAGCACCAGGAGAGTCTTATTCAGTTCAGGATCAACCAACCCAGTAGAGAAAATACGTTGAATGGTATTGCAAATCACATCACCCACAATGTTCCAATGTCTCTGATAAAAGGAAGCATGAAAACCGTCTACTCCAGGCGCCTTTGACGGTGACATCTGAAACAGGGCCGAAGAGATTTCATCTCGCGAGACCGTCCTCTCCAAAGCCATTAAACCCCGTTGGTCAATGCCGCGGAAATACCTACGACAGTTATAAGCATGGCCATTAGAACCCTCTAAAGAAAACAAATTGGTGAAAAAATCTAACGCGGACTGCTGCAAAACCTCCGGATCTGAAACCCAGTTACCAAAATCATCTCTAAGGCAAACAATAGCATTACATTTACGTCTGCCATTAGCTATCGCATGGTAATATTTCGTGTTACGATCACCATCACCAATCCAATCGCACCTAGCTTTTTTCCACCACTCACTCTCCTACATGGAAAGGATATCGTTTAACTCGCCTTTTAGAATTTTTTCAAGATCACTAAGCGATCTAGAATACCGACGCCCCAAGGCCTTGTCTATACCCTTCAAACGAGCAAGAAGATGCTTCTTTCTCATACCCAAAGACCCAACACAATCAGCCTTCCACCTTGGTAAATTCTGTTGCAACCTTTTAATATTTTCATCATAAGAAAGAAGATTATCCCACGAATGTTCAAAAAAGGTAGGGAACTCCACCGAATGTTGCCAAGCTAGAACAAAACGGAAAGGCTTCGCCACCGGATGCAAACCATAATGATCCGTACACATTAAGATAGGTCGATGATCAGACCCAATTCTGTCAAGATGTTGAACAAAACTATTCGGATAATAATCCATCCATTTCAAATTCACAAGACAGCGATCAAGGCGTTCATAGAGATCACCACGGACCCAGGTAAAACGCGGCCCTTTAAACCAACCTCCTGCAAGGCATTAGTAAACACAAAATTCTGGAAATCTCAACTAACACAAAGACGACAGGCCTGACAACCACGACGATCATCCAGATGGAGAATGGCATTGAAGTCACCCCCAAGAAGCCATGGTTGATCAAACCCAGGATTAATCGCGTCCAAATGATCCCAAAGATATCTTCTATACTGCACCTAAGGGCTCGCATACACCACAGTAAAAATAACGGACATGGAAGAGTAATACCCTGCACACTCATATGGATAAACTGATTGGAAACATAAAGAATTTGAATCTGCAAATCACCATTCCACAGTAACCAAATACCACCACTAAAACCCTGCGCTTCCACACGGAAAGAAGACTGAAAACCCATCCAACTAATTATACGATCAGCTCTCGTACCACTCATACGAGTTTCCATTAATGCAACAATCGAAGGATTAGCAGAAGCACAAATCCTACGAACATGATCACGAAAGGAGGAGCTAGCCGCTCCTTGAATATTCCACATCAAAAAACTAATCATTAAAATGTACAAAAACTGAGAAAACATACCCTAATCCACAACCATTATACTAGGAGAACCAGAAGAATTCTCCTCCTTGTTGTGAACCTTGATCACCGGCGCTGTGGGTAAGCTCACCACTGGACCGTGCAAACCCGGGCCATTAGTTTGCGCATTCACAGCATCACCAACCAACATGTCACCATTCCTAACGTTCGCCAATTATAAGTCATCAAGGCGTGCAGAAACCGACTGTACCCATTCCGACAACAGCGACATAGTCGGCAAGTGATCCGCTTTCTTTTTCCCACGCGCTTGCAGTTTCGCCAAACCCTTGCTACTCTTCTGAACCCCTTGGACCTTAACCTTGTTGTTATTTTTTGTGTCATATGCACCTTACGACCATCATCAATTATGGATATCGCCACATGGCTAGGTCCAGCAGTGCTCTCCTTGTGTTCAACCACTATCGGCGTCACCCCTAAAACAGTCGGAGCAACATTCCACTTCATCGCCTCACTTCCAAAATTATCCGACTGTAATGCATCAGCTGATTTCCGTGGGTTTGCATCGTCGCTACCTTTCTTGTGCGCCAACATTTTATCAACCCTTACACCCCCAATATCCTCGGCAACAACAACTTGTTTTCCCTTGTCTACACCCAAACGGTTAGCAGCATTAATAGTCTTATCCCCACTACCATACTCCTTAGATAACTCACTATTTGCAAGGTCCCGAAGAACCTGTTACCTTGACGCCCCAACACCATCATTACCCTTCTTAGCAGAGTTCCCATTCTCCCCCGTTTTCCGTGACCATCGCCTTCTGTTATCCGCCACCATCCAAGGTCCATAAAACTCAGCACGATCACTATCTTGATCAGGAGATTTCGTAGCGTCAGAAGCCTCCTTTGAAAACTCCTCAACCTTCTTTGCACAAAAATCCATAGTATGCCTATAAACACCACAGTGATAACAAATGAGCTGCAAGCCCGCATATTCTATTTTATGTAGGAAATTGTCAATACCAATACATGGCAAAAAGGGTTTAGTGAGATCAACCAAAACAACAAGACGAGCAAACTTACCGCGCTCACCAGCAATAGTGTTGTAATCCACCTTCACGACCTTTCCAATAATCACAGCAATATGATGAAACAGACTTTTTGAATAATAACGAATGGGCAAACCCGGAAGCCGAACCCAAACCACAACATGTGAAGGATGAGATTGCGTCGTAGAAAATTCCCTACTCCACGGCTGAACTGTGAGATAGCTACCAAAGATAGTTCATGGCCCAACAGTTAATACACGAACATAATCCTCAGCTTTCTCTAGCTTGACTAGGAAATATTCATTTTCAAGGTCAATCAACTGGAACCGGCCTACCAATTTCCATAACATTTGAATACGATTCCATAGGACACGATAACTAATAGTACGACCAAGCAAACGAACAATCAAAGCCTTATCCATACTGCGATCGAACAACTCATGCACCCGTTCAGAGAATTTGATCACCGGATACGGGCCACCGGTACTAACCGTAACATCATCATCACTAACGACTATGTCCTCTTCCGATACGCTAGAGAATTCCGATCTTTTTCCATCGTTCGTACCCGCAAGTATGTTAGCATAAGTACGAGAAGCGCTGGTGGCATTCACCGAATCATCCCCTAGGCTCATATTAACGTCAGTATCAACAGCCCCTTCAAAAATAGGATTGCCAATAACCCGCATCTGATTCCCATCGTCCCCGACACAGTGATCAGCTTCACCAACTACCGTTTGGGGAGACGAGACCTGCCCAATCTCGTTTAATCCCTTACTACCTAACAAGATATTCCCATGCGATGACCCAAGCGAATCACCCACACCTGCTTCTGTTCCAACGACCTGCAAAACTGGCAACCCAGCCGCCGTCCCTGTCTTCGACCCATCTTGTAGCGGAAGCCCGTGTCGTCCCACCGCAGTAGCGCATCCACCAGGGCCTAAAACCCCGGCTGAAACACCCCTGCCGACATTAGAGTTTTGGTTTTCTGAACTTTCCTGCTTTCCCGGAGAAGATACCATCGTATTTTTTTAATATTGGTTCGCCTTTTAATAATTTTAATAAACATACACTATTTGGTTTCAAATGATGCCGCTATTATCACTTTTATAAATTATTTTAATTACAAATTTACATACATGTTTTTAAATTATCGAAATTATAAAAAAATAATTTCATGTTTTCCGGTTACAAAAACAAAATACTATTTTTAATTAATTTTTTATTTAAAAGGGAAGAAAAGATAAAAAAACTATCCATAAATCTAAATTGAGGGGAAAAAATACATGCGGTAGTAGTTATATGAACAAACAACCGGGACAAACCCGACAAAATAACAAGTACCACCAACAACCAAAGGGTTGATACACAACACGACCCCCACAAAGGACCCAACGCACCCAGCAGTTACCCAACTCCAGTGGCAGCATGCAAATCAGCCATGGGCAAACGAATTAGGTTTGCCGGCTCAAGCACATGTCCAATTTCACTAGGATCGTGGCCACGCAAAGCCTTTGCAAGGTTATCAGCAACCATGTTCGCGAAACGGCTAACATGTCGAACCAAAACAGCCCAATCCCTCGCAAGCATGTCACGAATTTCACTAATCAGCGTATCACCCAAACCACTCGCAACCAAATCCTACACATTCCTAAGCGCCTCACGACAATCGGATTCCACCACAACACAACCAAACCAAAGGTCCCAGGCATGTGCAAGCCATCAAGGATATCCCACAACTCAGCGGAAACAACAGAGCACCGCCCCAAGCTTCGAGAGAAACCAAATAACCATTCACGTTGATCACCTAGAATTACACCCCCAGTCACGGCCGCACCACTAATCGAATCAACAACCTCATCAACATTAACCTTTACCCAACCATTCTCAGGAAAAATCCAAATTTTTGATAAAGTAGACGAGGCTAACGTCGACACTCTATGCAAAGGTTCCGCTGAGTTAGCAGCAATCACCGAGTGCATATAACGGATATCAGCTATCATGAAATCTTCCTTCTCAACATACTCTGGATCAAAGAGAATCTTATTCTGCCTAGTCCAAAGACTCCAACAAACAATAGGAAATAAGATTAACCAATTAACCCTGTGAGGAGCATAAATACCATCATTACGAATATTATTGGTCATCCAATCCGACAATGATAAGGAGAAAAATTCAGACTTCCAAACTGGAATAATCAGAAAATCCCATACCATCCGAGCTCTTGGACAATCCTGTAAAACTTGAAGAATATCCTCCCGACCTCTAAAACATATACCACATCGCTCCTCAAGAACCATATGTCACCTCACACGTTCAACATTGGTAAGCAACTTCTCCTTCAGAGCTAACCAAATAACTACTCGAATACGTTGAGGCACGGGTAGACGCCAAATAATGTTCCAGACCTTATCGGGCACCGGAAAATTAGCACCAACAATCTGGCTATAAGCAGACCTGACTGTGAATTTACCATTCGCTTCCCCTTTCCATCCAACACGAACATGTCCCAATCTAGGCGAAGGCGGAACAATAGTTAAAATATGTTGAACACACTCCTCCGGGAGCACGATGCACATTCGATCGACATACCACTCCCCATTTTGCACAAAAAAATAACCTACTATGCATGGAGTAGGACGCGATGGACCTGGGAGAATGGAAATAATTGTCCCGAAATCCGTAACCCAAGCATCATACTAGAAATCTACCAAGCACCCATCTATTAAAAAACCAGTAAAGGATTATGTTGAAGAACATGAAGAAGAACTGGAGAAGAGAGACTATGCTCTCATAGTTTTTATTAGAAAACTCGTAATATCTCAGAAAATTGAGACCGAGGCTTTTATACATTTTGTGTTTACTCTGTTAAGGCTAGAAACGTAATCTAACAACTCTCTAATCGTTTCCAGCTAACCACAGTAACAACCTAACTAATTCTTAACCATAGCAGCTAACCTATACTTGTAACATTCACCTTGCTTTCTTAATTCTTTTCTTCCTCCTGCTGTGCGTTACTGGTCTCCCTTGCTCTACTTTATTTCTTCCTTCACCCTGCTGTGTTTTAGGAAACACCAAGAACTGCAGAAATCAAAGCACACCATCGGACAAACCAGAAAGAGAGATCACAGCCAATTTTCTTCGAAAACGAAAAAAAGAACTAGCTGATAGAGGCTTGGTCATTACACCTGCTACCTGTTCACAAGCTGGAATTTCATTAACCACCAACTTCCCAACTGCCACTATTTCTCGAACAAAATATAGATCAAGCTCAACATGCTTGAATTTAGAGTGCATGACAGGGTTAGCAGAGACAGCTACAACACTGGAATTATCACACCACAAGGTAGCTTGACTTCCAAGAACAACAAACAACTCTTCTAGAAGTGATTCAATCCAAATAATCTCAGACGTAGCACAGAAAATGCTACGATATTCTGCCTCAGTCGTAGACCGCGAGACGACTAGTTGCTTTTTAGAACCCCACGAAACTAGGTTACCACCAAAAAACACGCAAAACCCCGTGGTTGAACGGCGATCATCAAGATCAGAACCCCAGTTGGCATCCGCAAAAGCAGTGAGAACAAGACGAGAAGACGAACGAAACAAAATACCATAGTCAATTGTGCTCTGCAAATATTGCAAAATTCTTTTCACTACTTGAAGATGAGTGTCCAAGGGCTCCTGCATAAACTGATATACTCGATTTACAGCAAACGCAATCTCAGGTCTGGTGATCACCACATACTGCAAAGCCCCAACTATGATCATGTAAAAAGTTACATCAGAAATCGCACTACCCTCATGAGCAGAAAGTTGACAATTTGATACCATCCGTGTAGGTAAACCTTTAGCATTGTCCAGACCACTGCGTTGTAGTAAATCCCCTACATATTTCTTCTGACTCAATAGAAGCCCATTATTGACATAAAGAACTTTAATGCCTAAGAAATAATGCAGAATGCCCAGATCTTTTAATGAAAACATCTTATTCAAACCATCAATTACCTATTTTACTTCACCGCTGTCACTCCCTATGAGTATAATATCGTCAACATAGACGAGTAAATACAACACATAACCTTCAGTTTTACGAACAAACAAAGATGAATCAGATTTCGAGAGTTTAAACCCCACAGAAACCAGATATGTTCGAAGCTTTTCAAACCACGCTCGTGGTGCCTGTTTCAAGCAATAAATGGCTTTATGTAATTTGCAGACAAGTCTACGCTTATCACCCTGCTCATAACCAGGTGGCTGAAGCATGTATACCTCCTCCGTCAAGTCACCATTCAAAAACACGTTATTGATGTCTACTTGACGCAGGCACCATCCTCTAGTGACAACAATAGAGAGTATAATACGAATAGTAGCAGGTTTAATAACCGGGCTAAAAGTTTCATGAAAATTGTACCCTGCTTGCTGTAAGTATCCTCGTGCCACCAAACGTGCCTTGTACCTTGAAACAGAGCCGTCTGCATTCTTCTTTATTTTGAAGATCCATTTGCAGCTGAAAGCATTGCGATTGGGAGGTAGTTCCACTAACGACCACATATTATTCCGAACAAGAGCATCATATTCATCTTGCACAGCCTTCTTCTAGTTGGCATCTAACATGGCTTCGTGAATCGTCTGAGGTTCCTCAAAAGTTGAGGTGAGAGCAGAGGAAGCATCAACATTGAAAAGCTTTGGCTTTCGAATAGCACTCTTGGCTCTGGTGATCATAGGATGTTGATTGACGACAGTGAACGCCGGGACATCATCACCAGGATGAGTAGATTGGGTCATAGACAACGAGCCACAACGATCAGGATCAGCAACAGACACATGAAAACCCTGATCATATTGCACAGGAAAACCTAATTAAGAAGATGAAACCCATCGTGAGAAAAGAGAGACCCAGCTCAATTTGATCACCTAATGAAGGACTCGGCTCAATTGGATCACCTAATGAAGGACCCAGCTCAATTGGATCACTGAATGAAGGACATGGGTCATGTCCACCTGGGTTATCAATAAACCCAGCATATGGAAAGGTATTACCAACCTCTGGGCGTGTTGAAGAATCACCAGGATGGAAGCCAAGTTGATCACTGGAATCATCAAAACCATTGAGCCCGATATGAGTAAGACCCAAACCAGAGGCAAGATCTGGGCTTACTATAAGACTATCAATTGGACATATGGGTGACGAGCCCACTTGGTTGGGACCCAAACCACATTTAGACTGTAGACCATGTTTTGATTGTGGACCAAGTTCGGATTGTGGACTCGCAACCACAGGATCTACTAACGGTGAGATGGTATCAGTGTGTGGACCCATTGAATTAACCGGTGAGTGGCCCAATGAATTAACTGGGAACTGGCCCACCGAAACAATAGGGGACTGGCCCATTGAGGGAGCAGATGACTGGCCCAGTTGAACACCTTCACTGCTCGGTAAGGAAACAAGAACTAAAGGAGTGCCACTTGAATTAAGCCCAGAACCATCAACGATGTTCTTATGACTCACAACCTTGCCAACAAAAGGAAAAACAGCTTCGTCGAAAATAACATGACGAGAGATTATAATTTTCCCTTCATCAGTGAGACACTTATACCCCTTGTGATTTGGACTATACCCTAAGAACACACACTGCTTCGTTCGAAACTCCAATTTATATCGAAGAAAAGGTCTCATTAATGGGTAACTGTTGAGTTGATCACACAATTGCAAATGGCCAAGAGGGGTTGAATTGGCAATTAAAATTTTGGTAGAAGGTAAGAGTGAAATATAAAAAAGTGAAACAAGTGGTTAGAGTGGTTCAAGTTCTCCAAATGAACTCTACATCCACTACCTTAATTCCCACTAAGGATTTTCAACCAATTCACCACTTGAATTCTTCCTCTTTACTTGGATGAGGAGGTAACCTTACAAATTGATTAAGCTTTCTACCCAAAGCTTAATCCACTCACTTTTACAAAGAGATGAATTTGGTAAACTCTAAAAATTCCTCTCAAAGGATAAATGTTTACCCAAATACAATTTCAAACTCCCCAAACTCACAATACAAGATTACAATAAGATCACAAGAGTTGGGTACAAGAATTTGACTATGAAAGGCATTAGGGTTTGGATTTTATGCTTTGATGTTGCTTGTAGGTTCAATAGTTGTTGCTTGGTCAATTGAAGCTTGTTTTTATACCCTTGTATTGAATTCTAGCCGTTTGGGTAGTTGAGATCATCAATAGAGCCGTTGAGCATTTTTCCCACAATAAATGCAGCTTTGCAGCCTACCGTATCGGTACTCGTAGAGAGCGTATCGATACCTGCATCAAAGAGGAAAGAGCCGTTGTGACTGAAAGTATAGCGTATCGATACGCATAGAAGGCGTATCGGTATGGTTTTAAGGGGTGTATCGGTACGGAAGGCCGTATCGTTACGGTGTTTGCTCACTAGAATCCCAAGTTTGGTTTTCTTAAAGATCGTATCGATACGCATACCAAGCGTATCAGTACGGTATAACGGTCTTTTAAAAATTGGGAAACCAACCAACTGACAAGTCAACGGTCAAAAATTAAATGCAAAGATTTTTCAAAGATAAGCTTATCGTATCGATACGGTTGCAAAGCGTATCGGTACGGTTTCATTGAAAGAGTTGACCAGATGAATATCGTATCGATACGGGGTAATACCGTATCGGTATGCTAAGTCCATTAAAATTCCAGTGGAAAAAGCTCGTATCGATACGCCTAAGGGTATCGATACGCCTGGGCGTTTTTTTATAGTTTGGCTTGAAAATCATAGGAAAAGACTTAGAAAATTTTTATATATTTAAGAGCTTGTCTTGAGATATTATTTTGTTTAAAATACTTGTCAATTGTGAGACTTTAAAGAGTACTTAAAAATTTATTGTTTTGCAAATTGGTCCTTAAGTTTATATGTTATATCAAAATTAATTTTGGTTTCACAGTAACAGGCACAACCAAAAGCTCGGAAAAACTCATAATCTGGTCTTTGATGAAACAGAACCTCAAAAGGAGATTGATTATTTAACAAAAGAGTGGGTAATCGATTTATCAAAAACACGACAGTGACAAAGGCGTGACTCCAGAATTTTAATGATAAACCTGCTTGAGATAACAACGTCAACCCCATATCCACGATATGACGATGTTTACGCTCCGCTTTATCGTTCTGTTCAGACGTACTTGGACACGATATCCGATACAACATACCATTCGAACGTAGCCAGCTTGCTAGGGCTTCATACTCCCCACCACCATCAGTCTGCAAGACCTTAATCTTATGGCCAAACTGAACATCGATCATCTTGTGAAAATCGACAAAACACTGAAAAACATCGGACTTCTTATTGATCAAGTACAACCAGGTATATCGACTACATACATCAACAAGCGATACATAGTAAACAAAACCATTAGAGGCAACATGTGTCGAACCGCATACATCAGAAACAATCAAGTCAAATGGATTCATAAACAGTCGTAGATAAAGAGAAAGGTAGCTTATGAGCCTTTCTTTGTAAGCAAGAAGAACAAACACCAGGCATAATATTATTAGCAACATCAATATTACAAGACTTCAAAGCAGTCTTGAGGACACTTAAGGAAGGGAACCTTAAACGTTTATGCCAAAGATCCAATGGTAAAACAAATTTCGAAACATTACAGGCTTTGGAAACAAAATGAGAAGAAGGAGCAGAAGAAACATGATCACTAGTCACATCTAAATCTCCCAAAAAGAGCTCATAAAGGTCATCAGAAGTGCGCCTCCCCTCCAATAGAACTTGCTTGGTTTGTGCATCCTTCACAAAACACTTAGACGAATGAAACTAAAAAAATATGTTATTATCACGAGCATAATGAGATACGGACAGAAGATTCTTCTTGATATCTGGCACATACAACAAGTTACGCAAAAACAATGACCTATTTCCAGCATTTAAACAACCATGACCAACATGAGTAATCCTAACTTCGTCACCATTTCCCATAAGTAAGAAATCAGTACCTGTGTATGCCTCTGTTGCCTAAAGATTATCACGAATGTTTGTTATGCGATGAGTGTCACCCGAGTCAGGATACCACACAACCTCTCGGCCACTAGAGGCAGACATCCCAGGTGATCCTGTATTAAGACATGGTGTAGCCAAACAGGAGCTAGGTGGATTCTGAAAACCAGAGAGAGGAGTTGAAGTTGAAGAAAAAATAGGACCAAAACATTAGAACCAAAGCCCTGTGGTGCATTAGAAGCAGGCGCAAAACCTGGATGAACACACAATCCATGTCCTGTACTTGGTGTGTAGAACTGATTTACAGAAGGAAACACATAAGGTGCAGAAGGAAATAGACCTGAGGAGAAAAAACCAGACTGAGGGAAAGCCATAACGTGAGAAAATGCCTGAACGGGAACGGAAGAAGAAGACCTAGAAAAATTTGGAACCGAGGTATGTGACCTTTGACCAGTACCAGCATGAGTTGTGGCTGCCTTTGAAGGGTTAAAATCACCTGAAGTCTCATCAACACCCACCGATGCACCACCATAACTTTGATCAAAACGATACCAACACTTTTGTGCCAAATGACCGAAACGACCACAAATTTGGCATTGGGGTCTTTAGAATTAGTACGACCCCAACCCTGTCCTCTATAAGAACCATTTCCACGTTGTCCTCGATTAGAAACATAATGAGTCTGACTCTCACTAGGATTGACTGCATCCTCCACATCTTCAGATTTTTCTCGTTGTTGAACAACCATGTTAGCTTGAACAGGAAAATTCTCAATCAAAAACTCCTTTTGTCGTGTCTCACAATCAAGAAGCATCTATGTGAGGCCTTCAAGTGTCTGTAATTCACGTGAAGCAATGGCAATAACAGACTCAAATTCAGCAGTGAGACCAGCCAAAATTACACTGACTTGCTCCTGCTCCGTGACAGGATTTCTTGATGCATTGAGAGTGTCACATATTAACTTGATCTTAGCAAGATATTCATTTACTGACAGACCACGCTTCTTCAGAGAATGAAGACTGTGTCGTAACGCAGAAACTTTGGCAGTAGATTTGACAGCAAACATTCTCGCAAGAGTACTCCAAACAGCACGAGCAGTGGTGAGTCCCGTGAGAAGAGGAAGGACATCAGCACTTACGGTAGACAAAATCCAGGACGCAAGCAGTTTTTCCTGTTTTTGATATGCCAAGAAGGCTTGATTCTCAACAAGTTGTCCAGTCTCATCTGTTATCAACTTGTCTGGAGCCTTGTGATCAGAAACATACGCAGACAGTCAATATCCTTCGATTACCAACACGACTTGATGCTTCCAAAGGATATAGGTACTTTCAACAAGCTTCACCGTGTCAAGTTTAGGAAGTTGTTGCACAGAATAAACACTAGAGGAAGACATGAGAATGGGAACCGAGTTTGTACTAGATTGAGTAGGAGTAGAGGTGTGTGGATCAGAAGTGTGTGAATCAGCAGCCATCTCAACTGATATTCTTTGAGGCAATACAACAAACAGATAGTAGACAGCAAACCAGACTTGCAGCTAGGGGTGAGCAAAATTCGACTCGACTCGAAAAAATCGAATAACTCGACTCAACTTGAGGCAAAAATACTCGACTCGTCTTGACTCGACTCGAAATTTCATAAACTCGAATAACTCGAAAAGATTTCAAATAAAGTTTGAGTTGTAAAATGGAAGTTCGAATAACTCGAAATTTTTAGTAATTAGTGGATTTATTTTTAAGTTCGAGACGAGTCCCTCTATTTTTTATGATATATACATACTAATATATAAAAATATGAAGAAATATTGTCACATGTGAAAAAATATATATGTCCATATCTTATATGATTAGAGAAAGGAGTTTAAATTGGAATCAAACCCTACTATAACATGATAAATAATTACAGCTAAATTTTTATAAGAACTCGAAAACTTGACTCGACTCGAATTTCTTAAACTCGACTCAAATCGAAAAAATTTCAAATAAAGTTTGAGTTGTAAAATATGACTCGTCAACTCGAATAACTCGAAATTTTTTGACTCGACTCGATTCGATCGAACGCTCACCCCTACTTGCAGCACATACACCGATCATCACAAATAGCCAACTATCTCACAAAATGAAGCCACAAACAAGATCGCAAACAAACCAGATCACAAAGAACTAAAGCCACAAAACAAGATCGCAAACAAAACAAGAGCTCAACGAATCGAAACGATGCTATAGCGTCTCAAAGTATTAAACAACAGAGAGACACAAAACTCTGATCTAGAAGACGCTCTACGAACCACTAATCTGCTCCTTACTAATCACCTTGAGTCAGATATTCTCACGGTTCAACAAGCAATCTTGAGAATACAGATCAGAAGAACAGATGTATAAACTGAAAAAGGTGAGTACATAAGTCTTACAAAAAACGAGTTGAGTTCGCAACTAATCTGTCGCTATCACCAGGATTTTTGAGGCAGAAATGCTTATGAACGAAAGCCAAAACTCGAATCGGATTTGATTATTGAGTCACTTAATCAGTTTACAACTATAGTAACCTTCAATTCTGGAGAATAGACACACATATTCCACAACAAACTGAACAAAACGAAAAAACGCAACACGAGCAGAAACAGTGACGGAAATGATGACTCTTTGATCACTGATAAACCATCGGAGCAATCCTCAACAGCCAGAAACGTGGCTCTGATACCATATTAAAAAACCAGTAAAGGATTATGTTGAAGAACATGAAGAAGAACTGGAGAAGAGAGACTATGCTCTCATAGTTTTTATTAGAAAACTCGTAATATCTCATAAAACTGAGACCGAGGCTTTTATACATTTTGTGTTTACTGTGTTAAGGCTAGAAACGTAATCTAACAACTCCCTAATCGTTTCCAGCTAACCACAGTAACAACCTAACTAATTCTTAACCATAACAGCTAACCTATACTTGTAACACACCGACAACCCACCGAGTACCATGACGAACATCATCCCAAACATGGGCAATACCCGCCCATAAACGAGACTGATTAGGCCGGCTAAGTGAGGTTGGTAGAGGCCCCTCCCATTTATACTTAGCCCGCAAAACACGCACCCACAATTTATTGTCATCATGTATCAGTTGATACCCGAATTTTATAAGAAAAATATGGTTGAATTTTTCAAGATCACGAAACCCCGTCCCACCACACTCCTTTGGCGTTTGCATATCCTCCCATCGGACAAGGCTTATCCCACGTTGGTCCATCGAACTTCCCCAAACAAAACCACATATCAACTTCTCTATATTCCGACAAACACTCTTAGGTAACCAGAAAGCCTGCATAGTGTAACTTGGAATGGCTTGAAGCATAGATTTCGCCAACGTCACACGCGCAACAAAAAATAGGGACCGTGCCGGCCACGACATCAACTGATTTCTCACCTTGTCCACCAGGTAGGCATATGTAGCAGTAGTGACACGATTATGAAGTAAGGGGATTCTCATATACTTACCCAAATCAGTAACTTCCACAAAATCTAAGTCGTCAACAATACTATTTCGCATACTCAAATCTGTATTGTTGGAGAATTTTTTTTTGGTTTTTGATGCATTAATCTTGTGTCCCGATGCCACACAAAACTGATCCAAAACGTTACTAATAACTCCCATTTGATTTATCGTGGCCTCGGTGAACAACACTATATGGAAGTGTTGAATTTAAGGTATATATTTATTTGACATTTTGTTTAGAATTAAATATTAAATATAATAAAATTATTTGATTTTTTAAAATACAACTTAATATCATTATGATATGAAAAGATGCAACGAAACAAACCATAAACATGAACAAAAATAAGACATGAAAATTTTAGTGGCGTGAAGAAACAACAAAACCTTTCTTTAATATGACCTCCATTTTTCATAAAAACCCAATAACTATCGTCAAGATATTATTGTCTTTATCCAACTAAGCGTTTAAGTAGTGGTGTGAGAGCAATAATGGACATAATCAATTTTGCAGATTGTTCTATTAATAGTTTTGACTTCTGAATACATCGACAAATTGTCATAAAATAAGATCAAATCTTACTTGACTGTCGACCCTCCCTACCAAGGATTTACGTCGTGACGTTCGTTATATGAACGTTAAAGTACGACAAAGTAGAAGAGAACGATGCCATAACGCAGATGAAAATCATGCCACAAGACAGACGAAACAAACATACAATATGTGTGAAAAGAATAGATATGAGATAAAGAAAAAAAATTATTGGAACTAAAATTAAAAAAAAAAGAAAATAACACTATCGGTTGACAATTTATCTTAATATATATTTTGGGTAAACTATACTAATGACCACAGAACTATGTGGTTGGTATCGATTTGACCAATATATTTTCAATTGTGTTAAATATACCACATAATTATTTAAGGGTTAACTACTGGAATAGTCACTTATGTTTTTCCCCAGTACAGAGTTGGTCACTGATTTTGGAAAATGACCAATAAGGTCACTTACATTTTCGGGGCGTAAACTTTTGGTCACCCAGCTGTTTGTTGCCGTTAAACACTGACGGATTGCTGACTTGGCAACAAAAAATAAGGGTAAATTACTGCAATGGCCATTAAAGTTTATCTCATGTACATTTTTGCTCCCCAATTTAAAAAAATAAACATTATAGTCACTAATAAAATTGTTTCTTTATAATTTCACCCTTAAATTTTTAAAAATTCATTTTTCAACCCTAAAACTTTACAATCAATTAGTACAATAATATTATAAATGCTTAGATGAAAAATAGGTGTCCAAAGTATACCTTTTTTAAACTTAGGTGCCCAAATTGCTCATATTTAATAACTAAACTTTCAAATTGCTCCTATTTTTTCACTCTAAATTATTTTTATTATTATAACATGTCATTTTTATTATTTTTAAATTAAAAATAATTTTAAAATAAAATAATTTTATTATTATTAAATTTAAAATATTTTAAAAAAAATTAGTTTTTAAAATAATTTAGGTGTCTAAAGTATTATTTTTTTTTGTAAAAATTGGTGCCCAAAATTTCTATAGGTGCAATTTTAGGTGCCCGGTTGTTAAATAGGTGTTAAAAAAATTGTCAACCAATCGGTGCTTGACACGTGACATTAATTTTATTTTTTAAAATTTTTAATAGAAAATACTCAGAATTTTCAAATTATTATAAAATCTCAAAATTTTACAAACTTCACAAAACAATACTTAAATTCCCAAACTTTCGTTGTCGACTACCTCCGCTTCCGCCGCCAGTTGTTGTCGCTGACCGCACCCACTTGGTCGCCGGGCCAAGGCGACAATTTTCCCTAACACAACGTCGCCAGAAACGCCCAACGGTGTGCAGTCAAACTTCAAACGCGAACGTCGATTTCGTGTTTGACGTTTGGTTGCATGTCGTTGGGCGTTTTTTATGACGCTGTGTTGGGAAAAATGATCGCCTTGGTCCGGTGACCAAGTGGGTGCGGTCAACGATGACAACTGGCGGCGGAAGCGGCGGCAATCGACGGCGGAAGTTTGAGAATTTTTAGGGATTTAGAGACTATTTTGTGAAGCTTGTCAAATTTTGAGATTTTATAATAATTTGAAAGATCTAAGTATTTTCCATTAAAAATTAATAAAAAGGTAAACTACTGTAGGGGTCACTTTCGTTTCCCGTTTGTACAGATTTAGTCACCACTTTTGAAAAGTGCCAATAAGTGGTCATCTACGTTTTCGATGTGTAAAGACTTGGTCACTCCGACGTTATAGTTCGTTAGTCCCCTAACGGATTGCTGATGTGGCGGAATTAATTAACGAAAAAATAAGGATAAATTACTGCAATAGCCATTAAAATTTATCTCATGTACATTTTTTCTCCTCAATTTAAAAAAGTAAACATTATAGTCACTAAAGAAAATGTTTCTTTATAATTTCACCTTTAAATTTTTAAAAATTCATTTTTCAATCCTAAAACTTTACAATCAATTAGTACAATAATATTATAAATGCTTAGATGAAAAATAGGTGCCCAAAGTATACCCTTTGAAACTTAGGTGCCCAAATTGCTCCTATTTAATAACTCAAACTTAAAAATTTAGTCCACTAACTACTAAAAAATTCGAGTTATCGGAATTTCTATTTTATAATTCAAACTTTATTTTGAATTTTTGAGTCGAGTTTATGAAATTATGAGTCGAGTATTTTCACATCAAACCAAAAAATTAATTTTTTCGAGTCAAGTCGAGTTATTGGAATTTCTATTTTATAATTCAAACTTTATTTTGAATTTTTGAGTCGAGTTATGAAATTATGAGTCGAGTATTTTCACATCAAACCTAAAAATTTAATTTTTTCGAATCAAGTCGAGTGTTGCACTTCCCTACATATAATTTTTAATTTTAATCCGTGTTTGTCCCAACTCAGCCTTACCAGGAAACGAATATGTCCATTATCCTCTCCAAAAATGTAAAAAAACCCACCAGGATCCTGCAAAATCAAATTAAAATTAAAGTTTGAATTTTCTTTATCAATAAAAAATGAAACCAAATGCTCATCATTTTTATACCAATATTTACACCAAAATCTGAGTTCTTCATTCTCAACCCTCTTCTTTTCCACCATTTTAAAGCACTCAAATGATGGATATGCATATCCAAAAATCAACATGAAATTATAATACAAATAAGAATAACCTCAAATTGTAACACAAATACTATAAAATATAATTAAGATCATCTTACATTAGCAATCTGATCAAGAAATCGCCTAACATTTTTATTGATTGATTATTTATTTTCCAGAATCTACCGTGGAAATTTCCCTGTGGACCATAAGACAAAATTTGAAAATTCACTTTATCAAATCATTCATCCGTGGTGAAAAAACAACCTAGAATTCTAAACCTGTTCCCAGGTGTATGGCTTGCAAAAGAAAAAAAAAACTTCAAAGACCAAAAACCATGAAAAATAAAGAAGAAATGAATTAGAAAACAAACATGAAATCTAAAACAAAAGACAAGTTTTTTTTTAATTTGTTTTAGATCGAAAAAGAAAGTTAAAAATAAAACCTCTGAAACAAACTGATAAACAAAACTAAAAAAAATCAGTTTGATTCTGGGGAGAAATAAATGAAAGAATACTTTATGAGTTTATGTTGGAATTGGATTAGATAATGGATGAACTTATATTATAAAAATTATATGTAGGAAGTGCAACACTCGACTTGATTCGAAAAAATTAAATTTTTAGGTTTGATGTGAAAATACTCGACTCATAATTTCATAAACTCGACTCAAAAATTCAAAATAAAGTTTGAATTATAAAATAGAAATTCCAATAACTCGACTTGACTCGAAAAAATTAAATTTTTTGGTTTGATGTGAAAATACTCGACTCATAATTTCATAAACTCGACTCAAAAATTCAAAATAAAGTTTGAATTATAAAATAGAAATTCCAATAACTCGAATTTTTTAGTAGATAGTGGACTAAATTTTTAAGTTTGAGTTATTAAATAGGAGCAATTTGGGCACCTAAGTTTCAAAGGGTATACTTTGGGCACCTATTTTTCATCTAAGCATTTATAATATTATTGTACTAATTGATTGTAAAGTTTTAGGATTGAAAAATGAATTTTTAAAAATTTAAGGGTGAAATTATAAAGAAACATTTTTATTAGTGACTATAATGTTTACCTTTTTAAATTGAGGAGAAAAAATGTACATGAGATAAATTTTAATGGCTATTGCAGTAATTTATCCTTATTTTTTCGTTAATTAATTCTGCCACATCAGCAATCCGTTAGGGGACTAACGAACTATAACGTCGGAGTGACCAAGTCTTTACACATCGAAAACATAGATGACCACTTATTGGCACTTTTCAAAAGTGGTGACTAAATCTGTACAAACGGGAAACAAAAGTGACCCCTGCAGTAGTTTACCCTTAATAAAATTAATGCCACGTGTCAAGTACCGATTGATTGACAATTTTTCTAACACTCATTTAATGGCCGGACACCTAAAATTGTAACTATGGTAAATTTGGGCACCTATTTTTACAAAAAAATACTTTAAACACCTAAATTATTTTAAGAAGTAATATTTTAAAAATATATATTTTAAATTTAATAATAATAAAAATGATTTTATTTTATTTTAAAATCATTTTTAATTTAACTATAATAAAAAATGACATGTCATGTTACAATCATATTAAAAACAATCCATAGTGGAAAAAATAGAAACAATTTGAAAGTTTAGTTATTAAATAGGAGCAATTTGAGCACATAAATTTAAAAAGGGTATACTTTGAGCACCTATTTTTCATTTAAGTCTTTATAATATTATTATACTAATTGATTGTAAAGTTTCAGGGTTGAAAAATTAATTTTTAAAAATTCAATGGTGAAATTATAAAGAAACATTTTCATTTGTGACTATAATATTTATTTTTTAAAATTGGGGAGCAAAAATGTACATGAGATAAACTTTAATGGCCATTGCAGTAATTTACCCTTATTTTTTGTTGCCAGGTCAGCAATCTGTTAGTGTTTAATGACAACAAATGGCTGAGTGACCAAAAGTTTACGCCCCGAAAACGTAAGTGACCTTGTTGGTCGTTTTTCAAAATCAGTGACCAACTCTGTACTGGAGGAAAACATAAGTAACTATTCCAGTAGTTAACCCATTATTTAATTGGTTACAATGTAGCCACCCGCCGTTAAAAAAAACAGAAAAGTTGACGGGGCTGTTAAAATAATTGGTATAATTATAAATTTGGTCCCCTTTATCTATACAATCTATCAA
Source organism: Hibiscus tridactylites (assembly GCA_958450335.1). Classification (NCBI taxonomy): domain Eukaryota; kingdom Viridiplantae; phylum Streptophyta; class Magnoliopsida; order Malvales; family Malvaceae; genus Hibiscus; species Hibiscus tridactylites. The sequence goes on from OY288292.1 coordinate 44,910,980, forward strand.
TTTGATCCTAATTTTAATCTAATAAAAATTTATTTATTTTAATTTGGAGTAGTAAAAATAAAAACCATGGAACCGCCCTTGGTAGGAATCGAACCTGGGACATTGGGGGAGTAGCGCGCGAATTTACAACTAAACCAAGTATATACTTATGATATGAAATACTAATATGTGAACCAATTCATCGTTAAAACCAAAAACACCCTAAAATACTTGATTCATAGATTACCAGCTTCTCATTTTTGTGCTTGCCAAACAGAAGATAGGGGGTGCATTATAGGCAACATTAATGGCTTTAAAAGCTAATAAAGATGATACCCTCTATTATTAGGTAGTCTAAAAGGCTTAACTCACAATTAATGTAAAAAGATGAATTCAATTTTTCATTTCTTGGTAGATATCGACATCGAATGCCTAACTATTAAAAGATAATAAAAGATAATAGGTTGACAGTGATTGTTGTTACCTCCAGTACTTCATGGAGCTTGGCCTCGAGTTTCATCTGATTTTTCATTCTCTTTTGCTTAAGCATGCCTTCTGTAACCATACAGATTTTTCGGGCTCAGATTTGAGACTGAACATTGCACCATAAATGTTGTATGTTCCTGTATCAATATGTTGAATCTCCAGGCATCTGTCAGCCGACGAATTCTTTTCGTGCCTGGAAAAATCGTATACTATGTTACTCATACACAAGCATGTTTAATACTTTGTATGCTCGGAAAGGCTTCCGAATTCGAACAGCTGCAATCTGTTTCACTGCATTTCCAGAATTGCTTTGTGAACCGCTAGTCGTTGCCGAACTCGTTCCCTCTTCAGGCTCCTCATGACCTACCCTTTCATCACCATTTGGTTTTTCATTACTCGAGTGTACCTGTATTGATGGGGCTTGAGAGTAAATTAGAGACGACCCCCAAGAATTACATTACTAAATATCACCTATATTTCTCAAACTTCGGTACGAATATTAGATATAAGTATGTGTCTAACACCGTACAAATATTATTATATATATAATATTCTAAACTAAATTACAATCGAATAAGATATATATTATAGTTAGTATTTCCTTTCAAAAATACTTATTTAGCCTAGTGGTAAACTCATGCCACAACCCTTAAGGATTCCCAGGTTTGAATCCTACCAAGTGCAAGTATATTGTTTGTTTTTTCTTTCTCCAATCGTATAACACGTATATTATTATTAGTATTGCATATCACAAGTATATGCTTGGCTTAGTGGCAAACTCGCGCGCTACTCCCCCAAGGTCTCATGTTTGATTTCTACCAAGGGCAATTCTTTAGTTTTTATTTTTCCTACTCCAATCAGGTGGAAAAAATTAATTAATTTAATTAAATAAAAATAATTAAAATCTCCCAATAAGTCACCACCTAATTTAAAATAAATAAATTTTTATTAGATTAAAATTAAGATTAAATTGATAAATTGTATAGATAAAGGGGACCAAATTTATAATTATACCAATTATTTTAACAGCCCGTCAACTTTTCCGTTTTTTTTAACAGCATGTGTCTACATTAGAACCAATTAAATAGTTATGTGGTATATTTAACACAATTAAAAATATAATGATCAAATCGATACCAACCCTATAGTTCGGTGATCATTAGTATAATTTACCCTATATTTTTTTTTGAGAAAGAGCTAAAGTAATTTATAATAATACTGTTATTATACATGTCAAAGATATTAAATTTGTTATATAATGTATAGTGATAAAAAGAAGAAGAAAGCGAACTATAAAAAAAAATCGCAATGCTACCGATTTATAGTGGCAACATAAGAGCTGAAATAAGAGTATCACCTCCGTGACATTAGTTAAACATACATACGATGTTATTTCGATAAATAATCTTGAGAAATATATTTTACATTGGGTAATTAAAATTTTAATCAAATGTAAAAGGAATTGAAATTGTAATTACGGAAAAACATTTACTTGGCTAAAAAAAGGAAAGAGTTCCAGGCAGAATACAGAGTTTAGGGACAAAAAATTAAGGAGAAACCGTGAATTTAAAATTATGATTAATAATTTAGGGTTATAAAAGCCTAAATTGAAGCTTGACCAAGCAAGTAGCTATAAGCCTACACTGTTTACCATTTTTTCACTCCATTTTTTCCTTTACAAATTTAAGGTAACGACGAACAATGGAGTAAGTCGTTCCCTTACTACCACAAAAGAAAACTTAAACAAAAAAAAACTGTAAGTTTTCGCATAGATTTTGATTTTGATTTGTTTTCTACTTTACTTTATAATTTATTCGTTTTTGATAGAGAATGAGCCCTTCAATGAAGGAAACATCATTTGAAACAACAATGGAGAATAAAGTAGAGTTTGTTAATGGGATCAACGGCCAAGATGATTTTGATCCAAGTGCAGCCCCTCCGTTCCGTATTGCCGACATCCGAGCCGCCATTCCGAAGCACTGTTGGGTCAAGAATCCATGGAGATCAATGAGTTATGTCTTCCGGGATGTCATTGTTGTGTTTGCATTATTAGCAGCCGCCGCTTACTTCGACAGCTGGTTCGTTTGGCCTATCTACTGGGTTGCTCAAGGGACAATGTTCTGGGCTCTGTTTGTCCTCGGACACGATTGGTACTAATTTTACATCCGGTTTCGGTTCCGGGTTCTAAATTTTGTTCGTATCGGTTAATTCGATTAAACTCGATTCGTTTTCGACTTTGCAGTGGCCATGGAAGCTTTTCTGATGCTCCCATTCTAAATAATGTGGTGGGACATATCTTACATTCTGCAATACTTGTTCCTTACCATGGATGGTAAGTTAAGTTCATTACTAGTTTAGGTTCAACATTATGCAATTACATGAACCATCATTTGGACATTTTGTAGGAGAATAAGCCATAAAACTCATCACCAAAACCATGGGAATGTCGAGAAGGACGAGTCTTGGGTTCCGGTAACGAATCCGAAACCGATCCTGAATTAAGCCGGTTCGATCCTCGGATTAACTAACCCGTTGTCACCCTCTTTTTGTTTTAATTCTCAGATGCCTGAGAAGGTTTACAAGAGTTTGGGCATCAGGACAAGACTTCTGAGATTCGCTATCCCTTTTCCCCTATTTGCATACCCTATGTATTTGGTGAGAGACACCTTGTTTTAGATTGAACTAAAGGTTTAGCATTGTTCTTACAATCAAAATGAAGTGATTATATTTGCTTAATCTGGTGCATTATTACAGTGGTACAGAAGTCCAGGGAAGACAGGATCTCACTTCAACCCAAACAGCAGCCTGTTTTCTCCACAAGACAGGGAACATGTTCTGACTTCACAAGCCTGTTGGATTGCAATGGTCGTTTTCCTTGTCTATTCATCATTTGTATTTGGTTCAGCCATTACATTCAAGCTCTACGGTGTTCCCTACTTGGTATGCCATAATTTTACCCAAAAAATGCAGATTTTCTCTTATAATAAGTAATTTAACATTGTGTGAAAATAATATTACCTGTTTCCATAGATTTTTGTGGTATGGCTGGATGTTGTCACTTACCTTCATCACCATGGATATGAGCAGAAACTTCCTTGGTATCGTGGCAAGGTAATTAATAAATAAATTTCGTATCCGTTTCACGGTTTATGATCGGAGTTTGCGGTCGTGAATTCGCATTGTAACTTTCAGGAATGGAGTTACCTGAGGGGAGGGCTTACAACAGTTGACCGTGATTATGGTGTATTCAACAATATCCAGCATGACATTGGCACCCATGTCATTCATCATCTCTTCCCTCAGATTCCCCATTATCACTTAGTTGAAGCTGTAAGTGTTCTTAATTTTTTTTGGATTAATTGCATAAAGCATCCTCAATCTTTTACCCAGACTCTAAATTAGTATCCAAATTTCAAAATTATCTGATCTGATGATAAATTTATGCAAGTTAATTCAAATGGTTTTCTACATTTTGCAGACAAAAGCAGCGAAACCGGTGATCGGACAATACTATCGGGAGCCGCGGAAATCAGGGCCGATTCCAACACACTTGATAAAAATTCTGGTGTCGAGCCTTAAAGAAGATCATTACGTGAGCAACAACGGAGATATAGTGTTTTATCAGACGGATCCGAACATGTTTTCGGTTCGCAAAACCGAATGATTTTAAGATTAGAAACATAGAGCTGAAGCAAAGGGCCTTGATTCTTTACGTTTTTGTTATTTTATTTTTTGCCTTCAAATAATTAACGTTGAAGTTTCAGTAATCGCTTCAAAAACAAAAATGGTGATAATTGTACGAAACATAGATACAGTATTGTAGGACGGAAATACTATTTTTATTATATAATTTTATATAATAAAAATATAAAGTTTTCGTATGTTTTCATAGGTTGATTTTTTATGAATTATTGTATAATTTTATACACTATTATTGAACCGTTGGATTCTATACAATTTTTTGAACGAACATGTTACAATATATGAATGCAAGTTTTCACGTGAATCATTCGTGGTTGAAACTGGAGCTTTCATCAGTATTATTAGCTGAAACCTTCTGTTAGCTTTGCTTTTAGGCCAACATCTGCTCCTGTTCCTTATAATATTGCTCCACCCAGGCAGGGAATGTTGCCGAATCATCGGTGTTAAGATGAGATTGTTGCTGCTGCTGCTCGTCCTCGAAACTGAATTGTTTGGAAGGGGTGTCCTTCACCAAAGACTGGACCCAGGACACATCTGGCTCTTCTGAAGTTGATGACATTGACTGTGCTGGATCTCCCGAATTGCTGCCGCTGCTTTCGAACACAAAAGAAGATTGTGCTAGTATATTTAGCTCTTCTAGTATACTCCAGTCTAGGTTTCCATCGGCCGAACCCCAATCCGAAAAGTTACAAGGCATGGTACTTGGTGAAGGAAACCCCGAATGGTGATTTACCGAAGTATGCTCCATAAAGCTAGAACTCCGGTTTGCAAAGGCAGTTGGCCTTGGACTTAAAGCTGTAGCTGCAGTTGGCCTCATGGGATAGGATTCTAGATTGGTGGAGGAGGAAAGACCAGGTATCTCATCAATTAGCTGCTGAGTCTGGCGGCGACGATGACTTTTCAGTCCGAGTTGATCCATGTTCAACTCCATATTCCGAGCACGTCGAGCATTTTTCAGCCTACTACCATGAAGCTGCAAGGATGGTACAATGTTAGACTGGCTAGGCCACTTCATTCCAGCCATAGGAGAAGATGTACCGGGAGGGGTCAAGGGTGGTGTTGATGTCGGAGGTAACAAAACAGATGGGGAGCCAAGACCATGTGGACTCATCGAACCCATGTCTAAAGAGGAACCGGCAGCTGAATAAGATCTCGGGGAAGGCACTGCCGAACCTGTTGAAGCATACAATGGACGAAGCTCTTCAGGCTTGTGAGCAAAGAAACAGACCTTCCTGTTGCAATTAGTCCCGTCCTTGCATAAACGAGTTCGATACTGGGCAGGATGAAGCCAGCACTCGAAAACACCATGTGCATACTCGCAGCTATCACCCTGCTTGCACGATCCCTTACGAAATTCGGGGCAAGGAACACAGCTGTAAATGTATTTCCTGGGATCACGTCTCCTCGCGTTCTCCCCGGGATGAGCAAAAGGACATTCGGTCCAGTCATGAGAGTAAGCCCTGGAGCAAGGCGTGACCTTGAAATTATACATCCTAAACTCATCCGTGCTGTATATCTCACTCTTGATATCCGGAAGTGTAAGATCGATAGTATACTCTTTCTTCTCAGCTCGCTCTTTCGAAACCCGGGGCATCGAATTACAGCCCTCTATTTCAGCAGGCAAACCTTCTATTTCACCAACATTGCCACTTGCTTTCAACAAAGACTCCAACATCTTCATCTTCAAACCGAGAGCTGAATTACAAGCCGGAGCAATCAAATCAACAGGCCGGTTTCCATTAGCATCAAGAGAATCAGTATCAGCAGACGCATCAAGCAAGATTCTTACAACCTCGGTCGAATAGAACGATCCACCAACAACAGCACAATGAAGAGCAGTGGCACCATCGGAACCGCGAGCCTGGTTAACATCGACACGGCCGCTTTCGACAATATAATTCACAACGTCCTTGCTCCCGAACATGGAAGCAATCAAAAGGGGTGTTCTTTCTTCGTACTCCATCTTCCTAGAACCAATTCTCCTTCCATACCACAAGCTCGGCTCATCAATATCACGACCCTCTTCTTCAATGGCAGTTTTGAAGCCGGCGAGATCATTCGAAGCCGACAACTCCAATAAAAGCGAGAACTTTTTAGGAACCCTGTCTACTTTTTGAGACTCACCCTTCATCATGAAACCGGTTTGAGTCACAGAAAACGCTTATTTGTAAAAAGAAAAGGAAATGTTCACCGAGTTGATGAAAAATGCAGACACTGGAATCGGTATAAAAAGGGGGGAAACAACATTAAACCCACTCTCCCACAATTCATGAAATTAACAGAAAACGACATGAATCCTTAAAAATCAGAACCATTAGATATGCAACAAAGAAACTTAACTAGAAACTAAAAGGCAGAAGACAGAGTTTTAACCATATAAGAAACAGAAATTTAGTTGCAAAAGTGAAAACAACAGATATTAACTGCACAAGGTGGTACTAACATATAAAAGCCAATAACGAAAACATTTCAGAGTCTTTTTTTTCTCTCGCACGTTTTCTCACCAACCAAACGAAAATCCAACATTTAAAAAGGAAAAGAAAAAAGAACATACCTTTTTCGATGTGCCGCTATGGCTCTAAGCAGAGCCGTGCATCATCACCTTTGGAATACAATTACGAGAACAAAGCAAACCCAAATTGCGACTAAGAAAAAAAGTACAAGCTTTATGCCTTTTCAACCTTGGGTTTTTTTCTTTTATTTTAGGGTAAACTATACACATAAACATGAAGTTCCAAAATTATATTTTTACTATTAAAATTAGGATAAATATTTGGGTAAACTATACTAATGACCACCAAACTATAGGGTTGGTGTCGATTTGACCACTATATTTTTAATTGTGTTAAATATACCACATAACTATTTAATTGGTTTCAATGTAGCCACATGCCGTTAAAAAAACGAAAAAGTTAACGGGATTGTTAAAATAATTGGTATAATTACACATTTAGTCTCATTTATTTATACAATCATTCAATTTAGTCCTAATTTCAATATAATAAAATAAATTAATTATTCAATTAGGTGATGACACGTGTCACCACCAATTGGAGTAAGAAAAATGAAATAGTAGAAATTGGCCCCAAGGGGAATTGAACTTGGGTCATTAGGGAAAAAAGCAACACTCTTGCAATTGAGCTAAGCGTGTTTCTAGCATATGGAATACCAAATATATTATATATCGTATATGTGTTATCCGATTGAAGATATAGGATCTACAAACAAAACACGTGTCACCACCTGATTGGGAACAACATCATCAGTTTCATCCTTAATTCATCGGCACCTCACCCAACCCTTCTGTGTTGTAACTCGTCTTGCTTGTCTGGGCTGTTTGTGTAAACATCGAAGTTAGTTGTTTGACCACATCTTGCAGAGTTCGCTGAAGTTTTTCCATCTATTGTTTCTGATCCTCCATGAATTTCTTGTGCTCATTCGTGCTAGATTGAAGAGAGCTCTAGACCTGCTCAAGACGTGTCACACCATAGCGCTCTGCGACATTTTCGGAAGTCATGCACATAGGAAGAAGGCAATCCCGGGCTTGGACAAAAGCCTCTGTCTATAAAAAATTAATGCAATCGCATGTTAACAAGTTAATGTAAAACATGTCCTAAATAGTGAATACAAACTATATGTTCATGGTACTTTTGGGTTAACTTTGGGAACACCATGAACAACTTTGTCAATTATTATGCTCTCCAATCCAGCACTAATGCCTTCATTGAAAACCAAGAAAGAAGGTTAAACCAACATGAAGGTCAGCCGCATATATATATATATATATATATATATATATATATATATATATATATATAATGCTCTCCAATCTAGCACCAATGCCTTCATTGAAAGCCAAGAAAGAAGGTTAAACCAACATGAAGGTCGCTCGCATCAGCTTGTAAGCTAGATGAACATTTCCTGTTAACCGTTCTAATAGGCACCGTATCTGGTTTTCATTGGTAATTATATTAGCGTTATGTAGTAGAAAAGGCACCCTACAAAGTAAATGATACCAGAAACTTAGAAGTCAATGCATGTCTTCCAGTTTATATCACTATTATCGACATAGTAAAAACCTTGGTAATGACTAATGACTGCACATCTAGTATGATAAAATACCAATTAACATATGAGATAGGAATTCAACAATTTTCAATGCAACAAACAGTTGTAAGCTCCAAAATTACAACAAATCGCAAGGGCTCCAGGGGCAAGGAATTTAAAAGAATAGGCAGACCAGGGAAACCAGCATAGAATGCTACCATCCTACACTCTATTCCTCTTTGTGAGTCGGGTGCCAAAACTGTACCGACAACTATATCAGAAATTTCACTTGAATTCAGCTTTGTTCTATCTATCAAAGCCTGCAGTGAGAATTAACTTAAGATAGGAGGGAAGACAAATTGGATGTCAATGAAAACTCAATACAAAAATCAAAAGCAGCATCTAACCTTCAAAACAGGGGCAAGTAAATCGTCTGCAAGCGTATCCTTGAAGCCTCCACGTTTTGCCTTGCATATTGCAGTGCGGCATGCTCTGTACAACAACGGTTTTACCGCTCTTTGGGGAAGAAAAAAAAAAAAAAATTATGGGTAATCTTCATCGATGGTCCCTTTCGTTTAGGGTGTGTTCTATTTTGGTCACCAAAATTCAAAAACGATTATTCTGGTCACTTACGTTTAGAATCATTTCTATTTTGGTCCCTTGGCCGTTAGTCTCCGTTACTTAAAAAAATTAATTTCTAATTTAACCCCCAAACTTTCAAATTATATTTTTCACCATCTTCCCAAAAATTATAAAACTAAAACCCCAAAAAATTAATTCAAAACTCTAACGATGATTTTGGATTTTGTTTGAAAACAAGCTTGGGGTTCTCGACAAGTTGCAATATTCGTTTAGCTAATTATTTATATATATATATATATAGTTAACATTTGCATCCAAAAAATCATGATAGTAAGATCAGAAAGGAAAGAGAACACATAGGGGAGCTTACTTGTTCAAATAGAAAGCAATCCCCAGAATGATACACAACAGAGTAATGTCTATGCTGAAATTTCGACCAGATCTTATCTGGAAAAACAAGAAGAAAAAAGAATGTCTAATGTATCCAAGCAAGGCAGATGGAATGAAGTTGACAGTTGAAACAATCATCTGTACAAATTACCTGTGTAATGGTTTGCTTCAGTATGACATTGTTCTTTCGAATATCGGATGTCGTCTTGTAACACCCGGGTTTAGGGGTTAGGTGAAAATAATGTTTTAATATTATTTGGGCTCGGTTTTATAATTTAAATAATATTTCAGATTTTGTTTTCAAATTAATTAATTTGGGTTGACCATGTTTTAAGATTAAACCCCAATTAGCCATGGACTTTCCTTCCTTGTAAATGTCCCATTTCATTAAGGGTAAACAAGTCTTTTGAGCCTTAAAAAAATAGCACATAGCAAATAAAACACCCACCTTTCTCATCTTCTTCCCCTCCCTCTTTCAAACCTAACGTCTCCTTCTTCTCTTCCTTGGGGGTTCACTATTCCATCACCATACACTCACATCCTTGGTGATTTTTGAAAGGTAAACATGTTTCTAACTTGTCCTCACTTCCCTCTACATGCCTATACCTTCAGTTTTCATTAAAACCCTTGATTTTGTATTTTGGAGTTTTTGAGTTTGAAATTAAAAATGTTAACTTTGTTAGCTTTTAGTTGAGCTTTTGTTTTGGTGATGTTAGATGAGACATTTGTTGTCCAAAAGGTCCAATATATCTAATTTTTACAAGGTTTTATAATGATTTCCGGAATTGTGTTTCAAGGGGGTTTTGGAGGGTTTTAAAGTGGTTTTTGGGGTAGTTTTATGTTGGTTTTTGAGGGCTGGTGTTAGTATGATATATGAGGGTCACTTTGGGTGTATTTGATGGTTGTTTGAATGCTTGATTTGGAAGATTTCAGTGAGTTTTGTGGGTTGCTCGGGAATGCTATTTTGGGCTTGATTTTGAGTGTTGGATGCTTGAAAACGTTAATCCGGGTTAGTTCCGATGATGAGTTATTGATTGTGGATGTTTTGTTTGTGTTTGGGATTGATTAGAATCGAGGTTGGACATCGGTGAAGCATCGGAAGTAAATCCGGGAAATTGAAGGTGGTCGCTTGCTTGGTCTTTAAGCTTGAGAGCTTAGGTGAGTGGTTAATTGTTTTACTTGGTTTTAAAATGGTTGGTTCGAGTATATGGACTAGGTTGGGCTTGGTAGACCCACCTAGAGTTAGGATTAGGGTGGTAGCCTAATCCTAAACTTGATCTAGAGCCTTTGGATGAACTCGTATATGTGGATGTGTATGTCTCGTATGAAATGTGATATGAATGCTTATGTATATTGTGTTATACATGTGAGATGAGGCATGATTTGTAATGCTTGAGACATGCATGATGATGGTTATTGGTGAGTACGTGCTAAGCACGGAATTTGGTTGAAATGAGTAATGTGAAATGAGTAAAATGTTGGCACTAGTATGCTTGAGTACAAATGATCGATCATTAGGATGTTAGTGTGTACACATGAGTCAAAAGTCGCGCGTGGCCTTGGTGGCGTTGAGTCACCAAGGAGGAGTACGGGTTCGCCCGGAAATTGTATTTATATATAGTCGATGATGAGTGGAATCCCATCGACGAGGCGTAAGGATGAGTGGAATCCCCTCCGCAAGACCGGTGATGAGTGTAATCCCACCGTGAGGTAATGTGGTTGTTGGATGTGAGTTCCAACGTGTCTATCCGCGTATTCGGGTCATAGCTAGGTGCCAATGTTGATTGATAAGTGTATCAATGTGTTGAGATTTATGATCTTTAATTGGATGTTTAAATGTGATTACATGCATTGTGGAATTGAGCTTATGATCATAGCATTTATATTGAATAGTGCTCATGCATCTTTATCTTGTGGCTTTTGTGGATCCTTGGTAAATATGTGTTTTGCCTTGGCTAGATCGTGCTCGGACCCTGCAATGTTGAGGTTTGTTTTTAAGAGCTTACCCTCACTAAGCATCATTGCTTACGCTCTCTTTGTTCAACATTCACAAAGTATTTTGATATAATAATTGAAAAATGTTTTGGACTATTTTAAAAAGTATAATGTTTTGATATAATAATTGAAAAATGTTTTGGACTATTTTAAAAAGTATTTAAAACATTCACAAAGTCCAAACAACTTGAAATAATGTCTAGGGAATTTTCAAAAGGGTTTTTCATGTTTTCAAAGGCCTATTTTCACAAAACTGACCAAGTGTTTCGAAACACCCTAGGGCGTTTCGAAACGGGTGCCTCCAGTGGCCAAAACATTTCGATACTCATATCGAAACGGGCCTTAGCGTTTCGAAACGGCTAGGCCGTTCCGATACGCCCACGTGGCACTGACCACAACGGTCATAAACCCCAACGGCTCTTTCCCAACTAACTTTTAAATGCAGGTCGTTTCGATACGGGCTAAGGGCGTTCCGATACGCGTTCCGAAACGGCAAGGGGGTGTTCCGAAACGGGTACCCTGACAGACTGCAACGGCTCTTTCTATATTGAGGGTGTTCCGAAACGGCTTCGAGCGTTTCGAAACGGGGAGCTGCAGAACTGCATTTATGGAGGGAATTAAAGGCTCCAACGACTCTATTTCAACCCCAACGGTCCTAAACGGCTATAAACTCAATTGGGAGTATAAAAGGGACCTCCAAGCATCAAGAGAAGACTAATGCTTCAATTGTCAATCAACAAATGATCAAGAAATTGTCTTAGAGCTTAAAGTGTCATTTCTTGTATAGACAAACACTAGTGAGCCAAAATTGTCAAATTTGCTCAAGTGTTTTAGGTTTTGGGTGAGTGCTTAATTGTGCAAACAAACACCTATTAGAGGGTTTAAGTTTGCTTTCATTTGTCTCTTTGTAAAAGAGGGTTTTGATCAAGGCTTGGGTAGAAGCTTGATCGGTTGTAAGGGTTTCCTCCTAATCCTAGAAAAGGGGACGAATCAATTAGTGGATTGATTGTGAAATCCTTAGTGGGAAGCTAAGGTAGTGGATGTAGGTGCTTGTTAGAAGGCCGAACCACTATAAATCTTTGTGTCTTTATTCTTTCTAGCTTCCTAAACCCTTCCACCCAAATATCCACCTCTCCACCACTTGGTGAGCATAATTGGTTGATCGAATCGAGCCCCACACAACTCAACAATTGGTATCAGAGCTTGGCTCAATCGAAGAGGATTCACATCCTATTGAGAAGATCCGGCAAGCTCGATCACTTTTTCATCAACCGGCTCAAATGGCACAATCAATCGACAAACCGCCTTTCTTTGACGGAGACCACTACGCCCATTGGAAGACAAAGATGAAATTCTTCATCAAATCAAGAGATTACAAGCTATGGGATGTAGTTGAAGATGGTCCGTTCGTGCCTAAAAGAAGTAAAGCGGAGTGGAGTGCCGACGATCGCAAGAAGATGGAGCTTAATTGCAAAGCCTTGCACATCTTGTTTTGTGCATTTGGCCCAACCATCTATGAGAAGATGTCTTCTTGTGAGAGTGCCAAGGAGGTATGGGACAAGCTTGAAGTCACATACGAGGGGACAAACGAAGTCAAGGAGACCAAGATTGGGCTCCTAACCTTGGAGTATGAGAACTTCAAAATGGATCCGGAAGAGAACATCGAGAAGATGTTTGATCGGTTCTCCACCATCACAAATGGTCTTAAAGGTTATGGAGAAGCCATCCCGGAGGAGAAGCTTGTTCGAAAGCTCATCTACTCACTTCCCGAGTCTTGGGACTCAAAGAGGACCGCCATCATCGAAGCCAAAAATTTGAAGACCTTGAAGCTTGATGAACTCATGGGGTCACTCCTTACTCATCAAATCATGAAGAAGAACAAAGAGGATGAGAAGAAGAGGGAAGAAATAAGAGCTATGGGAGAGAAGAAAATCAAAGGGCTTGGCATCAATGCTAGTGCCATGGCTCTCAAGTCCTCCACTTGCCATCATGTCTACTCAAGTGAAGAGGAGGAAGATGAAGAGATAGTCCATCTCTTCAAGAAGTGTGCCCCTTTCATGAAGAAAGCTTTGAGAGAGCTTGAACGAGAACCTAAAAGAAAGGAGAGGGCAAGCACTTCAAGCCATAAGAAGAAGGCACAATTGGCTACTTGGAGTGATGAGGACTCCACCGACGATGAACAAGCCAACCTTTGCCTTATGGCCATCGAAGAAGATTCAAGGGTAACTTCTAATTCATCTACTTCATGTTCTTACACTTTTGATGAATTACAAGATGCCTATGATGATTTGGTTTTAGATTTTAAAAGCCACATTTTGAAAAACAATAAATTGATTTCAAAGTTAAAAATTCAAAATGATTTGCTTTCTAAAACCAAACTTGAACTTGAAGCAAAACTTGAAGAGTTAGAATTAAAATGTTTTGATTTACAAAAATTGCTTCAAAATGTTCAAGTAGAAAAAGATTTGATTTCCAAAGAGCTTGAAAAGAAAAACAATTTAGGAAAATCAAACTTTTATGTTAGACAATCTAGTGCCCCTAGATTTATTAAAGGAAAATGTTTTAGAAGTGTTTGGGTCCCAAAAGGACTAACCACTTCAATTAAAAAGGATGACATTGAAAAATGGATTCCTAAGGGGTCAAAAATTTGTGCAACTAACGTTTATGGATCCAAAGAAATTTGGATACCAAAAGTTACTTGATTGTCTATTGTAGGTGTGATGGAGATGTTCAACAAGTCAAACATTGAGGGGGAGCTCCATACACACAAGGAAGAACACTTGGAGAAGGAAGGCTTCATATCCTCCCTTGAATTCAAGTGTTGGTAAAATTCTAGTTGTTTTTGCTTTCATTTGTTTATTTTAGTTTTAAATTCAACTAGATGATCATATATGTTGGACTAACATTTCAATGATGCTTTGAGTAAGGGGGAGCCATTTTTAAAACCAAATTCTTACTTTTGTCAAATTTTTACCTCTATTGTTATTTTTGAACTTAATGTTTTAAATCTTTTTGATATAACAAAAAGGGGGAGAAATGGTTTGAAAAATTGAATTTTCAAATGAATAAGGGGGAGCCTTATGTGAATTAAAATTTTAATCTCTTATTCACTTTTTTAAGTTAAAGGGGGAGAATTCCAAACAATTTTTCAAGTGGTTTTATTATATCAAAAAGGGGGAGATTGTAGAACTAATGTTTTGATATAATAATTGCAAAATGTTTTGGACTATTTTAAAAAGTATTTAAAACATTCACAAAGTCCAAACAACTTGAAATAATGTCTAGGGAATTTTTCAAAAGGGTTTTTCATGTTTTCAAAGGCCTATTTTCACAAAACTGACCAAGTGTTTCGAAACACCCTAGGGCGTTTCGAAACGGGTGCCTCCAGTGGCCAAAACGTTTCGATACTCATATCGAAACGGGCCTTAGCGTTTCGAAACGGCTAGGCTGTTCCGATACGCCCACGTGGCACTGACCACAACGGTCATAAACCCCAACGGCTCTTTCCCAACTAACTTTTAAATGCAGGTCGTTTCGATACGGGCTAAGGGCGTTCCGATACGCGTTCCGAAACGGCAAGGGGGTGTTCCGAAACGGGTACCCTAACAGACTGCAACGGCTCTTTCTATATTGAGGGTGTTCCGAAACGGCTTCGAGCGTTTCGAAATGGGGAGCTGCAGAACTGCATTTATGGAGGGAATTAAAGGCTCCAACGACTCTATTTCAACCCCAACGGTCCTAAACGGCTATAAACTCAATTGGGAGTATAAAAGGGACCTCCAAGCATCAAGAGAAGACTAATGCTTCAATTGTCAATCAACAAATGATCAAGAAATTGTCTTAGAGCTTAAAGTGTCATTTCTTGTATAGACAAACACTAGTGAGCCAAAATTGTCAAATTTGCTCAAGTGTTTTAGGTTTTGGGTGAGTGCTTAATTGTGCAAACAAACACCTATTAGAGGGTTTAAGTTTGCTTTCATTTGTCTCTTTGTAAAAGAGGGTTTTGATCAAGGCTTGGGTAGAAGCTTGATCGGTTGTAAGGGTTTCCTCCTAATCCTAGAAAAGGGGACGAATCAATTAGTGGATTGATTGTGAAATCCTTAGTGGGAAGCTAAGGTAGTGGATGTAGGTGCTTGTTAGAAGGCCGAACCACTATAAATCTTTGTGTCTTTATTCTTTCTAGCTTCCTAAACCCTTCCACCCAAATATCCACCTCTCCACCACTTGGTGAGCATAATTGGTTGATCGAATCGAGCCCCACACATCCCAACACAGATCCTTAGTTCGTGGGTTGCTTGAGCAAGTGGAAGGCCTCCAAGTGTGGTTGTTGGCTTGAGTACATCAAGTATGAACTTTTAAATGTTGAGTGTGTAATAGTTTAAGCAATGGGACATGTGTTATTTTGATGGATAGTTGTTGGTTGTTTAGGAGCTTGTTTAGACTCCTTGTTATGTTGCTTTTGTATGGCTTGTGTTGCCATGTTGAATTGTAATCCATGCCTAAATTGCTTATTATGAATGTTAGCTATGTGCCTCTTGAGGTTGCCTTTGTGTTTGAACCTTGAAGTATGTGACTTGAATGCTTAAATGTCATCTTTGATTCAATTGCATGTTTCCCTTGATGTATGTACATGTTGGATGTTTGTATGGCTAAATAATGACCTGTAAATATTGTATGAATGCTTATTTGGGTCTAGGGAAGTCTTAATTTGCGTCTAGGTCCGAGTTTTGTTCGTTTTAGTTGAGTTTGGAGGTTTTGCAGTGCAGGGGTATCGATACGGTTGGTCCCGTATCGATACGACCTTCTTGTTTCAGGCCTCGTGTTTCGATACGCGAAGGGACGTATCGATACCTTTTTGGTCACTGAAGCTACTGTCCATTTTGGTATCGATACGGGTCCCTGGCGTATCGATACGGTCATCCTAGCGTTGACCGTGAGAAGTCAATCGTTGGGGAGAGTATCGATACACTCCTTGGGCGTATCGATACGGTCTCCACGGGTTGACTCTGACCAGTTGACTTAGTCAAGGGGTATCGATACACCCCTTAGGTGTATCGATACCGCCTGCAGTTTAAGTTTAAAATTGGGATGTAACATGTTAGTTTGAGTTCGTTTGATTGTTTTGTAAATGTTGTTCCGCTGTATGATCACCTAGGATTTAATACTCATCTAGACGAGATTTAAAATGAAAAAAATAGGGTTGCTAACCGAGAGGGAATCCTTAAGGGGGTTTTCACTCGGTTTTCCCCGTGTGGCCCACTCGGACCGGTCATCCGGCCAGACCGGGACGAGGGGGTTACACTTGTTGGTATCAGAGCCTAAGGTTACCGAGACCTTGGGCAGGTAAGTGAGGTAAGTTTAAGTTTTGAATTGATTTGCACGGTGTTTGCTTATTTTGCAAGAATGATTGCTTGTGTGACAAGTATGTTGATTGTTTTATTCAAAGCATGTGTGTAAGTGTCCCATTGCTACTATTACATTGGAAAAAGGATTTTTAAGTGAGGGAACGTACTTGAACACTTGGAAGCCTTGCCTTGCTAACCCAGCTTTGTATGTTTTGTTGTTGTGGTTGTAGTTAATATCTGCGAGAGCGATGTCTCGACCGAGAGGTAGGCCGAGAGTGGTTCGTCAGGAACCACGTGTTGCGGCTCCTGTTGAGCCGGCAGTTGGTGTGGAGGCTCACATAGAAGGGCCGGTGGCCGCGGGAGTTGGCGCTCCTCCACCACCACCACCTCCTTCGCTTGGAGTTGGGGGCGAGGATGGAGCCGGAGGAGATGGACCTCAAGGTGGCCAAGGTCCAGCTGGAATTGATATGACTCCGCTAGTGCAAGCGATAGCGGGAGCATTTCAGTCCGCAGTTGCGGAAGCTTAGGCTGCAGCTCAGCCTAGGTGTGACGATGCCAGTCTACCTTTGGAGAGGCTCCGTAGCTTGGAGGCCGAAGAGTTTAGAGGATCTACTCCGGAGAGGTCAGAGTTATGGTTGGAGAAGACAGTTTGTATCTTGGCTCAGATGGGTTGTGCGGGCGCATGTAGATTGGGTTGTGTGATCTCGTTGCTACAGGGTGATGCCTACACCTGGTGGGTCACCATTACTACCGGGGTTCCAGAGACAGAGATTGATTGGGATTTCTTTGAGACCGCTTTCCGGAAGAGGTACTTGGAACCGAGGTACTTAGATGAGACGAAGCGAGAGTTTATGGCTCTTACTCAGGGAGATGCTTCTGTGACTGATTATGAGATCCGCTTTGTTCGCTTGAGTCAATATGCTCCAGAGTTGGTTCCTGCTGAAGTGGAACGCTGTAACCGTTTCCGCTATGGATTGAATGGAGAGATTAAGAGGTACACGCTAGCTTCTGACTACTCAGACTTTGATGTGTTGGTCGCGAGGGCCAAGGACTTAGAGCATAGTTTGGGTTCGGCCAAACGATCTAGTGGTTCCAGTTATTGTAAGAGGCATAATCACTTTGATAGTAGAGATGCCAAGAGGCACAGGGGTGGCGGATATCAGTTTGACCATAGACGTGGCGGTGGCCATCATAGTAGGGGCCATCAGGGCCATAGAGGAGGAGGGTGTTTGCCCGAGTGCACCCGTTGTGGGAGACAGCACGCTGGTGAGTGTTGGGGTAACTTCCATGCTTGTTGGAACTGTGGTTCGAGGGACCACTTTAGGAGGGATTGTCCGAATCAGGCGGCTCAGGCACCAAACATTGCTCAGGCTCCTGCGAGAGCAAATGATTTTCAGAGAGGTCGTGGGCGCGGTCGTGGCTACATCCAGCCTAGGGCTGATGCACCTAGGGTAGATGCTCAGAGGAACCTTGCTCATGTTGTGGCAGTGCAGCCAGAGGCGGGAGGACCAGCGAGAGTTTATGTTCAGAGAGAGGCCGGGAACGACACTGATGTGATAGCAGGTAATTTTGAGTTACAGTCTATGTCTTTGCTTTCTTTGGTTGATTCGGGTTCTACACATTCCTACATTTTGAGTGAGCATGCACAGAAGTTAGATATCCCTGTTGAGATCTTAGATGTAGGTATGCATGTTACTAGTTCTTTTGGTGAGACAGTTGTGGTTAGACGTATGTATATGAGATGTCCACTGAAGATTCAGGGTCATGTGTTCTCAATTGATATGATGGAACTTCCTTTCTATGGCTTTGATATTATTTTGGGTATGGACTGGTTGGTTGAGCATCGGGCTAGTGTGGATTTTGAAACAAAGAGAATTTCTTTGAAGCTTTCTGATGACTACGAGGTAGTGGTAGTGGGCGAGAACATTAAGTTCTTGTCTAATGTAGTGTCAGCTTTAGAGGCTCATAGGTTGATGGACTTTGGATGTGGGGCTTATTTAGCTTATGTTATGAATCCGGATATGAGTGAAGCTAGACCGAAAGATATCAGAACAGTGTGTGACTTTCCATATGTGTTTCCTGAAGAGTTGCCGGGTTTTCCTCCTGACAGAGATGTTGAGTTTGTGATTGAGACAGTTTCAGGATCTAATCCAGTTTCGATAGCTCCGTATCGTGTGGCTCCGAAAGAGTTGAAAGAATTGAAGAGTCAGTTGCAAGAATTATTAGACCGTGGTTTCATTAGGCCTAGTAGTTCTCCGTGGGGTGCTCCCGTGTTGTTTGTGAAAAAGAAAGATGGTAGCATGCGCATGTGTATTGACTATAGACAGTTGAATCAGTTGACTGTGAAGAACAAGTATCCGTTGCCTCGTATAGATGATTTGTTTGATCAGTTGAGAGGTGCTTCAGTGTTCTCGAAGATAGATTTAAGATCTGGGTATTATTAGTTGAAGGTAAAGGAGTGTGATGTTCCGAAGACAGCTTTTAGGACTAGATATGGTCACTATGAGTTTCTTGTGATGCCATTTGGGCTCACGAATGCTCCTGCAGCATTCATGGGCATGATGAACAGAATTTTTAGAGACTATCTAGACCGTTTTGTAGTTGTTTTCATTGATGACATACTTGTGTACTCGAAGACAGAAGAAGAGCATGATGAGCACTTGAGATTGGTTTTACAGAGATTGTTGAGTAATCGGTTGTATGCGAAGCTTAGTAAATGTGAGTTCTGGATTCGAGAGGTTGTATTTCTTGGCCATGTTGTTTCGACCGAAGGTATCCGAGTTGATCCATCGAAAATTGAGGCTATTGTGGAGTGGAAACAGCCTAAGTCCGTGACCGAGATTAGGAGTTTCCTAGGATTAGCCGGTTATTATAGGAGATTTGTTGATGGTTTCTCTAGAGTAGCTGCTCCTTTGACTAAATTGTTGCAAAAAGGAGTTAAGTTTGAATGGTCAGATGCAAGACAGAAGGCCTTTGAGAAATTGAAAGAAGCTTTGACAAATGCTCCAGTGTTAGTGCAACCTGTTTCCGGTAAGGAGTTTGTGATTTACAGTGATGCTTCCTACGTAGGCTTAGGATGTGTTTTGATGCAAGAGAGAAGAGTTGTTGCTTATGCTTCTAGACAGTTGAAGATTCATGAGAAGAACTATCCTACTCATGATATAGAGCTAGCCGCATTTGTGATTGCATTGAAGATTTGACGTCATTATTTGTATGGTGAGAAGTGTATAGTTTACACCGATCACAAGAGCTTGAATTATCTGATGACATAGAAAGAGTTGAACTTGAGACAGAGAAGATGGCTTGAGTTACTAAAAGATTATGATTTGACCATTGAGTACCATCCGGGTAAAGCAAATGTAGTAGCCGATGCTTTGAGTAGAAAAGTGGCCGTTGAGTTGAGAGCTATGTTTGCTAGATTGAGTGTGTCCGATGATGGTGGTTTGATCACCGAGTTGCAAGTGAAGCCTTCTTTGATTCAGTTGATTAGAGAGAAGCAGTTGCAAGATGTGAGTTTAGTTCCTCATGTTCAGGACATAGTCAAAGGAAGACCGACCGATTACAGTTTCAGTGGTGAGAACTTGTTGTGGTTTAGAGATAGAATTGTTGTACCAGAAGACGTTGAGTTGAGACGTCGGATTCTAAGTGAAGCACATTCGAGTCCCTTTTCTATGCATCCGGGTAGTACCAAAATGTATCGAGATTTGAAGAATGATTACTTCTGGGTTGGTTTGAAGAGAGATGTAGCCGAGTATGTGAGCCGTTGTATGGTTTGTCAGAGAGTGAAGGCAGAACATCAGGTTCCTTCAGGTTTGTTACAGCCTTTGAAGATTCCGGAATGGAAATGGGAGAGGATCACCATGGATTTTGTATCGGGGTTGCCTTTGTCTCCTTCGAAGAAGAATTCAGTTTGGGTGATTGTTGATAGGTTCACTAAGTGTGCTCACTTCTTAGCGGTGAACACTACGGATTCCTTAGACAAGTTGGCAAACTTGTACATCCGTGAGATTGTGAGACTTCATGGAGTTCCGAAGTCTATTGTTTCAGATAGAGATCCTAGATTTACTTCGAGGTTCTGGGGTTGCTTGCATAGTGCTCTAGGTAGCCGTTTGCATTTCAGCACGTCTTATCATCCTCAGTCCGATGGGCAGTCAAAACGAGTGATACAGATTCTTGAGGATATGCTTCGTTGTTGTGTGATTGACTTCCAGGGCTCTTGGGAGAAGCACTTACCATTGGTTGATTTTGCTTACAACAACAGTTATCAGTCTAGTATTCAGATGGCACCCTATGAGGCTTTCTATGGTAGACGATGTAGGACTCCAATCTGTTGGGCTGAAACAGGTCAGAGATTGTTACCTATGCCAGACTTGCTTAAGGGGACTACCGAAAAAGTGAAGTTGATTTGCGACCGTTTGAAAGCAGCTTCCGGTCGTCAGAATTCATATGCAGATTTGAAGAGGAAAACGGATATGGTTGAGCAGTTTCCGTATTTGTTTCCGCCAGGTAATTTCGGGGATGAAATTCCTTAAGTGGGGGAGAGTTGTAACACCCGGGTTTAGGGGTTAGGTGAAAATAATGTTTTAATATTATTTGGGCTCGGTTTTATAATTTAAATAATATTTCGGGTTTTGTTTTCAAATTAATTAATTTGGGTTGACCATGTTTTAAGATTAAACCCCAATTAGCCATAGACTTTCCTTCCTTGTAAATGTCCCATTTCATTAAGGGTAAACAAGTCTTTTGAGCCTTAAAAAATAGCACATGGCAAATAAAACACCCACCTTTCTCATCTTCTTCCCCTCCCTCTTTCAAACCTAACGTCTCCTTCTTCTCTTCCTTGGGGGTTCACTATTCCATCACCATACACTCACATCCTTGGTGATTTTTGAAAGGTAAACATGTTTCTAACTTGTCCTCACTTCCCTCTACATGCCTATACCTTCAGTTTTCATTAAAACCCTTGATTTTGTATTTTGGAGTTTTTGAGTTTGAAATTAAAAATGTTAATTTTGTTAGCTTTTAGTTGAGCTTTTGTTTTGGTGATGTTAGATGAGACATTTGTTGTCCAAAAGGTCCAATATATCTAATTTTTACAAGGTTTTATAATGATTTCCGGAATTGTGTTTCAAGGGGGTTTTTGGAGGGTTTTAAAGTGGTTTTTTGGGTAGTTTTATGTTGGTTTTTGAGGGCTGGTGTTAGT
Source organism: Hibiscus tridactylites (assembly GCA_958450335.1). Taxonomy (NCBI): domain Eukaryota; kingdom Viridiplantae; phylum Streptophyta; class Magnoliopsida; order Malvales; family Malvaceae; genus Hibiscus; species Hibiscus tridactylites. Next base: position 44,932,709 of record OY288292.1, read on the forward strand.
ATGATATATGAGGGTCACTTTGGGTGTATTTGATGGTTGTTTGAATGCTTGAATTGGAAGATTTCAGTGAGTTTTGTGGGTTGCTCGGGAATGCTATTTTGGGCTTGATTTTGTGTGTTGGATGCTTGAAAACGTTAATCCGGGTTAGTTCCGACGATGAGTTATTGATTGTGGATGTTTTGTTTGTGTTTGGGATTGATTAGAATCGAGGTTGGACATCGGTGAAGCATCGGAAGTAAATCCGGGAAATTGAAGGTGGTCGCTTGCTTGGTCTTTAAGCTTGGGAGCTTAGGTGAGTGGTTAATTGTTTTACTTGGTTTTAAAATGGTTGGTTCGAGTATATAGACTAGGTTGGGCTTGGTAGACCCACCTAGAGTTAGGATTAGGGTGGTAGCCTAATCCTAAACTTGATCTAGAGCCTTTGGATGAACTCGTATATGTGGATGTGTATGTCTCGTATGAAATGTGATATGAATGCTTATGTATATTGTGTTATACATGTGAGATGAGGCATGATTTGTAATGCTTGAGACATGCATGATGATGGTTATTGTTGAGTACGTGCTAAGCACGGAATTTGGTTGAAATGAGTAATATGAAATGAGTAAAATGTTGGCACTAGTATGCTTGAGTACAAATGATCGATCATTAGGATGTTAGTGTGTACACATGAGTCAAAAGTCGCGCGTGGCCTTGGTGGCGTTGAGTCACCAAGGAGGAGTACGGGTTCGCCCAGAAATTGTATTTATATATAGTCGATGATGAGTGGAATCCCATCGACGGGGCGTGAGGATGAGTAGAATCCCCTCCGCGAGACCGGTGATGAGTGTAATCCCACCGTGAGGTAATGTGGTTGTTGGATGTGAGTTCCAACATGTCTATCCGCGTATTCGGGTCATAGCTAGGTGCCAATGTTGATTGATAAGTGTATCAATGTGTTGAGATTTATGATCTTTAATTGGATGCTTAAATGTGATTACATGCATTGTGGAATTGAGCTTATGATCATGGCATTTATATTGAATAGTGCTCATGCATCTTTATCTTGTGGCTTTTGTGGATCCTTGGTAAATATGTGTTTTGCCTTGGCTAGATCGTGCTCGGACCCTGCAATGTTGAGGTTTGTTTTTAAGAGCTTACCCTCACTAAGCATCATTGCTTACGCTCTCTTTGTTCAATATTGCAGATCCTTAGTTCGTGGGTTGCTTGAGCAAGTGGAGGGCCTCCAAGTGTGGTTGTTGGCTTGAGTACATCAAGTATGAACTTTTAAATGTTGAGTGTGTAATAGTTTAAGCAATGGGACATGTGTTATTTTGATGGATAGTTGTTGGTTGTTTAGGAGCTTGTTTAGACTCCTTGTTATCTTGCTTTTGTATGGCTTGTGTTGCCATGTTGAATTGTAATTCATGCCTAAATTGCTTATTATGAATGTTAGCTATGTGCCTCTTGAGGTTGCCTTTGTGTTTGAACCTTGAAGTATGTGACTTGAATGCTTAAATGTCATCTTTGATTCAATTGCATGTTTCCCTTGATGTATGTACATGTTGGATGTTTGTATGGCTAAATAATGACCTGTAAATATTGTATGAATGCTTTTTTGGGTCTAGGGAAGTCCTAATTTGCATCTAGGTCCGAGTTTTGTTCGTTTTAGTTGAGTTTGGAGGTTTTGCAGTGCAGGGGTATCGATACGGTTGGTCCTGTATCGATACGGCCTTCTTGTTTCAGGCCTCATGTTTCGATACGCGAGGGGACGTATCGATACCTTTTTGGTCACTGAAGCTACTGTCCACTTTGGTATCGGTACGGGTCCCTGGCGTATCGATACGGTCATCCTAGCGTTGACCGTGAGAAGTCAACCGTTGGGGAGAGTATCGATACGGTCTCCACGGGTTGACTCTGACTAGTTGACTTAGTCAAGGGGTATCGATACACCCCTTAGGTGTATCGATACCGCCTGCAGTTTAAGTTTAAAATTGGGCTGTAACATGTTAGTTTGAGTTCGTTTGATTGTTTCATAAATGTTGTTCCGCTGTATGATCACCTAGGATTTAATACTCATCTAGACGAGATTTAAAATGAAAAAAATAGGGTTACTAACCGAGAGGGAATCCTTAAGAGGGTTTTCACTCGGTTTTCCCCGTGTGGCCCACTCGGACCGGTCATCCGGCCAGACTGGGACGAGGGGGTTACACGTCTGGTCAACCTGTAAAATTGATGCATTTTATGAATGTTATCCATGTTGTTTGATTAACTGATTCCAAGACCTAAAGAAACATGGAATTAGGAAGTTAAGAAAACCCTCACCTTTGAATCGATTTCATCCATTAGAGGAGCTCGTCTATCTATTTCCTGAACATATCGAAAACATATACTTAATCTCGAATTGCTCCCAAATATCATGATCAAACCAAAACTTCACTCATAATAACAAACCTCATTCATGTCAAGAGCTATATTTTTCAGCATATCCAACCCTTCTGATATCACATCAAGACCTTCATCCTGTATACACATGTTATATACATTCAAATGATAGTGCACAGATATATCAGAGACTACTTTAGATGCTTGTTTCTTTTTTCTCATTTCGTGGTCTTGTCTAAATTGGTCCAACTCTTCCCTTCGTCGGCAAAAACCGCTATCCAAACACTCCTCTGAAATAAAAGAAAGTAACCAACGATCAATTTCAAAATGCATTTAAGGTAACTTTAACTTGAGGAATAAAGCAACATTACGCTCAGTTACCTGATGAGTCAAATTTGATGTTTTTGTTAGATGATGAAGTTCTACATCCACCAGTTTGGTTCTCAGCCGGTGTAGACCCATCTCGAATAGCTTTAATCCGTTCGATAATCGCTAGAACAAGATCAAAACGAGTTTGTAGCTCCCCTTTGGAAAGTCTCTTGACCTGTAATTAGAAACCAATAGCATATCCAATAGAAGTCCATTGTCAACCCTATGTAATCTTGAGTTACCATAATCAATCCTGAATGCAAGACAATGCTTAAAATCTTTTAAAACAGGAAATCTAATGCCTAAACTTTTTTTTGGTTGAGTAGAGTCGGATTTGAACCCATACAAGATGGGACAATATGAACATACTTGACTACTCGGCCAATTAGTGTATACTAGTTACCTCAACCTACTTCTTGCTTACTGATCTAGTGGTACTGGTCAATTGGAGCATGCATTACCCACAAGCTGATTCATAACATTGTATTTGAATTGTAATTGAGAGTTCAAATGATATTGATTATTCAAAAGGCTGAAAATTAAATAGAATTACACCACCTTTTTCGCCGATTTTTGAAGCTTAGGAACTGCCTCCATCAACCGAGCCTTTATCCGACGAATCTCAGCTATCAATGCCAAGGGAAGATGGTGACCCAGTTGTATTCATCGTTAGGGTTTTAAATTAATTTTCTGGGTTTTAGTTTTATAATTTTTAGGGAAGATGGTGAAAAATAAAATTTTGAAAGTTTGGGGGTTAAATTAGAAATTAATTTTTTTAAGTAACGGAGACTAACGGCCAAGGGACCAAAATAGAAATGATTCTAAACGTAAGTGACCAGAATAATCGTTTTTGAATTTTGGTGACCAAAATAGAACACACCCTAAACGAAAGGGACCACTGGTGAAGATTACCCATAAATTATTCAATTAGGACTAAATTGAATAATTAATTTATTTTATTAGATTAAAATTAGGACAAAATTGAATGATTGTATAAATAAATTGGACTAAATGTGTAATTATACCAATTATTTTAACAGTCTCGTTAACTTTTTCATTTTTTTAACGGCAGGTGGCTACATTGAAACTAATTAAATAGTTATGTGGTATATTTAACACAATTGAAAATATAGTGGTCAAATCGACACCAACCCCATAGTTCGGTGGTCATTAGTATAGTTTACCCTAAATATTTTATACACAGGCGGTGGAAACTGAAAGTTTCCACAAGCGCCTTAGTTTTAGGGTATAGAGAGTTAGTTTAGGGTATAGGGTTTAGGGGTTTAAGTGTAGATGATTAGAATTTAGGGATAATTGTTTCAACTTAAGGTTTATGGTTATAATTTAGGGTTTATAGGTTAAAACCTAAATTCTCACCATATTACCCTAAAAACTAAACTCTAACCTATAAACCCTAAATTATAACCCTAAAACTTAAATTGAAACAACTATCCCTAAATTCTAAACACCTACACTTAAACCCCTAAACCCTATACTCTAAACTAACTCCCTATACCCTAAAACTAAAGCGCTTGTGGAAACTTTCAGTTTCCACCGCCAGTGTATAGGATATTAATCATTAAAATTATCTATAAATCACAAAATAATCACTTTGTCGTTGATCGATGACGTTAGCGGTGAGCAAAACTCTATTTGAATTTCTCGGCTCGAATCATAATTTCATAAATTCAACTCGAAAAATTTTCAAATAAAATTTGAGTTGTAAAGTGAAACTTCGAATAACTTAAAAGGTTTTAGTTATTAGTAGATTTGTTTTCAAGTTCGAGTCGAGTCCATCAAATTTATTTGATATAAATTTCTCTTAAATTCTAATTATTTGTATTATTTAATATTTAAATAAAAATAGACATGAAATGAACAAAATTTTAATAATATATACCATTTATTTTATTTTTTAAAATTAAACTAATTTTATTAATTAAGATAATATTATTAGATATAACATAGAAATTTTTTAGTAGAAATTTATGTCTCACTTTCAAAAATACCTTGTAAAGGGATAAAAATTCTCTGTCCATTTTCGGTGCCCCTACTTATGTTCCAACACTAAAAAACACAACAAAATTAAATTTCAAGCTCCAACCCTAAATTTTAAATCCTAAACTCTATGCCATAAAAAATACACTCTATCCTAAATTCCCTAAACCCTAACCATAATCCCTAACCTAAAACCCTAAAACTAATTTGAGTGTGGGGGCAAAAAGAATAGAGAATTTTCATCCTTATAAAGTGTGTGCGTACGTGCGTGCATGTAAGATAATTATAGTTTTTGAATATAAGTTAAGTGTTTAAATTTATATTTTACCAAATTTTAAATTCTTTTACGTGTCAGTTACCGTCACTCATTTTAACAATTCAAGATGAAAGTTTTTTCTAACGACAATGATTTTAAAGAAAAAAGTTATATACTTATAATGGTAGTAATTTTCATGAAAAATTTCGATTTCAGTAACCATATTGCAAGCATCTAAAAATACCAAAAAATCATTATATAACCGACGCTATAGTAGTTGCGATCGTGAATTTTTTTTGAAAAATCAATATTATTGTGGACATAACGGTTATAGATGTTGCGATTTCGGGCGCTATAAAATCTTGTCTCTTTTCGATACTTTTTCTATGCCCGAACACTAAAAAGTCAAAACTTAAACTTAAATTCTAAGTCCTAAATCCTAAAAATACATCTTATACCAAATTTCCTGAGCTCTAATCCCAAACTCTAAACTTAAATTTTAAACGTGAGGCATAAACACAGTAAAAAAATGGGAGATAATTTCTATTAGTAGAACGACTGCTTAATTTAAAAAAAATCTATCTTTGACAAACCTTTTGCGCTGTGTGGATATTAATCCATAAATAAATGTTAACTACATTAAACATTTCAAACTTAACGATGGACACTCGTCTTCTGTTGACATTTTAGCAAAACTTTGTTGGCATCCATGGAAAGCTTGAAACTTTCTCTGGGGCTTTTCTTGAACCTCAAGTAATTGCTTAACAAACTCTCCTGGTGAAATATTTGGAATGAAGCTGGTTTTCGAAGGAATCGTATGGAATAATTTGGCCTGCAAGTAACTATTATGCAGCTGGAGGTTGGATCATTGTTTCGAATCAAAACAGCTAACTCAAGGTAATGTGATGATGTTACAGAAAAAGTGATCACATTACAGCAATGCATATCTTCATGTTCATAGTCTCAAACAAACTCGAACCGCATAAGAAGTCTTACAGAGTTAAATTTCTCCCCCTTTCGATTCAAGAGGGGAACTGCTCGAATCCCGGGCTTCAGTTCAGAGACTGGCAAACAAGTTTGACCGGCAAAATCGTCTTTCTCAGATATGTCGTATTCATGGACCTCGATTCGGAGTAAAGCCAATTCGGGAAGTCGCAATGGAAACATAAACTCTTCATCCCAAACAGGTGTCCAATTGTCTTCTTTTTTCTTTGTTTTCTTCATTATTTCATCAGCTGGCAATCCTGCAATGCCAACCTGCAATCAAAATTTCAGACTCAAATCACATCTTTATTTGAAATAAACGAGTTTTAGATCATTTCGATGTACGAATACTGGTTCAAATCATCGTACCCTGGTGTAGAAATCCGGCGGAGAATACAAGTCGAAATGTGTTTGTTTAAAATCCAAGTGCCATCCATCTCCCATATACACTCTCACCTGTTAGTTCACAATAAAGGGTTTGGTTAAAGGGGTCCTGAAAAGGATGATAATATGTCAACACTGCAAAATGCTTACCTTCAAAGTTTTCTTGACAGGCAAGTCGGCTTTTGGATCGAAAACCGAGCCATCTGGATTCACATTCATAAGAAAATCCGGTTTCTTCACATAACCACAGCCTCCGTTAGATCTAAACATCCCATGCATCAGCCAAAGATACCTACCGTATCCCTGCAATCGGACCAAAACCTTGTTGGTTTGATGTATAAAGTATTAAAGTGCATTGTTGATTAACGAACCATGTCATTCAAATTCGGGTCACGACAAGTTTTTTTTTTTGCATTCGAATTAAGAAGCATAAATAGTATCGACGAAAATGCTCCAACCAAACTACTACAGCTAATCAAGGAAAGAGCTGAAGGAACTAATTTGGAGTACCTGCATGTTAAAGGCAACCATTTGAGCTCCATACATCCAACCAATCAATGGCTTGTAGTTTGAGGAGTTAAACCGAGTGCCTTTCGGATATATTCTCAGGAAATTCTTCTGAGTAAACCTGAATACAATGATATCGAAACATCGTTTGATTAGATTTTACATATTCAGCACATTATACCAGGAATATGTTTGATTAGAAACTAAAACAAATCACTATTATACCTCACAACATCTGTTCCATGAGACATTGTAGCCTTTTCAAGTGCTTGTTCACTCAAACTAAGGCGCCTAACTTTATCAGGTTCAACTTTTAGTGCCTCTTTCAACCCACCCTTGGGTTTTCCTGCATGAATGGCAATAAGATGCTTGTACACCGGTGCTCGTGAAGGGCGTAATTCGGGTTCAAATGAATCGGTTTCTTCATCGTCCGCATCAGTATCGGTCTGCAAATCATAGACGGAAACTTCACTTTCGAGTACCAAAAAAGCAACACATAAACATTGGAAGATAGTGCAAATCATAGATGTAACTCAAATTCATTTCCAACCACACCTTGTCATCTTCTTGATCACCAATAAGCTCTGCAGGTTCTTTTCCCCAAACATCATCATCAGACTCCTTCCCCTTTTGCGAATCATTCCTGTTGTCCTTATTGCTTTCAGCTTCAAGGTACTCTTTCGGAGGTTTGGTCGAAATAATAATCCGATACTTGAGATCCTCCGGCGAAGGGGCTTCTTTTAAACATTCAGAGTCGGGGCAAAACAGCATATTCCCAAATGTTTGAGTAACCATCTACAATGAGAATTATAGGTAATTCCAAGCACAAGTGCCACTTAAAAAGACAAAGAATTACATGAAGAAGTACCTGAGCAACTTTTGCCTGAAGTTCTGGGGTGAGGTGATCTTCAAGAGTAATTACAACAGGATATGGGGATGCACTAAAAGCATGTTCTTTAATGGATTTTAAACACTTGATGAGTTCCACAGGAGTTGTCAATGTCCTAGATTCATAAAAACAGACAACAGAACTCCCTCATAAATCAATGGTTTCAATTTAACATAGGAAAACAAAGGGAAATCAGAAGCGTTTAAAAAATGTAACCTTCCATGAAGAACATGAACATCATCTTTAGTGGAATTAGGCCATATATCAAGCTCCACCACTCTTACACCCCTCTTCAGTGCCTTTATGATTGGGACATCGCTACAATCACTGCTCAGCTGATTCCCGGTCAGGTAAGAATTGTGGCCGGTGTATATGAAATAATGGGACAATGGAGCTGTCATGTCATGGTGGACCTGCAATGTAAAAGATCATATCAAAATGTCAAACAAAATGGTTCTTTTTTTCTGGGGAAAATTTCTTAGTTGTTGGATCAAAAACGGGAAGAAAAAGGAAAACAGAACGGAGCAGCACCTGGTGGCCAATGGGTGGATTTAGATCTGCAGAAAACAAGTAATGATGGAAATCATCAAGAGTTAAACCGTGTCTCCTGAACTTAGCCATATGATGTCGTTTTTGCAGCACCTGCTGAACAATCCCCTCTGCATCCGCCACCGTCGCAGCAGCAGCACCGCCTTGCCCCTGCACGTCCACCAAGAACCGGTGCAGCTGCTCCGCCGTCATGTGGGGACCACCTCCGGCATACTTGTTGAATGCATCTTTAACGTCCGGCGGCGGTGCTGCCTCGGTGACTTTGAACTTCCTAGTAAAGCACACGCACATCCTGTAACTCCCCATCGATCGGTCAACTCTCTTCTTCTTCAGACAGCCTGGGATTTTTGTGGGGAATGTTAGAATGGATATTGAAGTGGGTTTAGTTTGGTTTTCTTTGTTTGTTTCAGAGTATTATTAAATTATGGAAGCTTCTAATGATGATAATGGAGCAGAGCTTTCACTCTGTTTCTTTGAGTCTCTCAGCTATTTGCTTAGCATTTTATTTTATTTATTTATTTGATAATTTTAGTTTTTTTTTAATTCAAACTACAATTATCCCTTCCTACCTGCTTTCGTCCTATAGCTTTAAATTTTACTTTTGTTGTGGAAGAAAAGAAGAGGGAAAAAGAAAGAAAGAAAATGCTAGCTTTGGTTTTTTAAGATTAGCCTTCTATTAAATAGGGGTGATATATTGGATTTGATCGAGCTAAAAAAATCGGATATTTATTTTTTAATCGAAAAATTAGATATTTAATTTTTTAAATTTTGAATTTTAAGATTTTTGGATCGGATATTTAATTTTCAAATTACTAGTAGTAAATTTAATTTGAAAAAAAATAAAATGACAATAATAACTAGAATAAATAATAACATGATAATAATAGTAAAAAATTAATGATATATACTGTAATAAAAATAATCATAATAAATATAATAAGATAGAGAAAATATATTATAAAATAATTATAATAATAATAAAGTATATTAATTACTGAGAAATTAATAATGATGTTTTATAAAATATATTAATAATAAATATATAATATAATAAATAAATGAAAAAAATAAGAAATAAAATATGTTTTGGATCAAATTAAATAAAAATAGAGCTTGAAAAGATTAAAATAATCATATGAAATTAGGCTATAGAAAAAGAAGAAAGATCGAGATAACAATTAACCCTAATATAAAAAAGTGTACATTTTTTTTGGACAATTTGAAATTGGAAATATTTATATCTAATTTGATTATCTATTTTTTCTCATATATTTGATTTGAATTATCTAAAAATTAAAAAATTGGGTGAATATCTAAATTTCTAAATCAGGTCATTGAGTAAATTGATTCAATTCAGATATTTTTTTTGCACACCCCTATTATTAAGTAGGAATGACAATTGGGCGGGTGGGATGCGAAGGGTGATGTTCACATTAATCTTGACCAAGAGTACAAGGTTATATCTATAACACCCACAACGAGTCTAAGTTATGTCCCTACCACCCACTAAACTTGTATACATTTCCGTCCAATTAACTGCAAAGTGGGGCTAATTCTCGAAATCTGCCCCACTGACATCCCTACAATTAAGAGATAAGTACTTATTATAAATTAAAAGGTAAATTATTTGTTTACTCACCCAAGTTTTAGCATTTTTCTATTTTGATAATTCAGTTATAATAATTTTCAATACATTGAATAAACTTTCTAATTTTACTCATTTAGTTCACTAGACCGTTAATTCATTACTGTTGTTCAAAAGATATGCAAAGAAAGCCTAAAGTTTTCTACTTTCAAAGTCCCAGACCCATATTTTCATACTCTTTAATTCATTGATGTCATAGTATTTTCTTCAAAATTAAAACGATAAAAATATTGAAAAAAAGGAAAAAAAGTAATATATATTGATTTAATATTGATCAAACAGTGAAAGATTAAATATCGAACTTAAATATGACTTAAATTTTAATTTGAATTTTGTCGATTTTGAAGAATTAAGGAAAATCAAACTACGAAAAAGAAAGGGTAGAGTAAGTGAAATGTTTTGGTGTAAGTTGTCACAAACGATGCCCAATAGTGATCTACTGGTGGTAGAGAAGAATGTCGACTAAAAGAAAGAAAAATAATAAATAATTAAGATAAATTTTAAAATAAGGTCTAAAACGTAATATTTTGGTGTTGCACTATGACTAAATAAAAATAATAATTAGCTAAATAAAATGAAATATGTTGAGTAGGTCAAATGGATTGATCAAAGTCAAGAGTGGTGAATTGGGTTTTTAAAATTTATTGTGGAAAGTAAAATAGCTAAAAATGAAAAACAAAAAATTTTAGAGTGGTTAAGTTCTAAATGAACTCTACATCCACTATCTTAGCTACCACTAAAGATTTTCTAACAATCCACTAATTGTTCTTCCCTTTTCAAGGCTTAGGATGTAACTTTTATAATATCGGTCAATTTTTTTACCCAAAATTTGATTAAACCCTCACAAAAGTACAAAGAAGAAATTTAGGCAAAAAAAGATATCTCTCAATACAAGATTGCCCCTTTAAATACAATCACTCAACCTAAATTTAAATACGAGATCAAAATTAAACACAATACAATTTGAGATTTACAAAGGATAAGAAATAAGACACTTTGAGCTTGGATTTTTGTAAGAATGTTTCTTTTTGATGTAATGGTTGTTGCTAGTCTTTAATTGGCTTCAATTTATATCTTCTCCGTTAATTCTAGTCGTTTTGGTGGTTAGAGCATTGAATATAGCCGTTGAGACCCCCTCTCTTTCCACCATAAATGTACTTCTGCAGTTTACCGTATCAGTACACGAGGACCTGTATCGATACCTGTCTCAGAACAGAAAAAGCCGTTGCACAATAACAAGAGGGACGTATCGATACGCGTGTAAGCGTATCGGTACGGTACAAGGACCGTTTCGATACGTGGAACATCCGTATCGATGCAATTAATTCCACAGAGCTCATTGAAAGTTTCCGTATCGATACGGCAAAGGACGTATCGGTACGGGGCAACCACCACTTTAAATTTCAGTTACCTAACAACTGACACCAACGGTCGAAAACATTAAAGGCTTTCAAATTTAAAATTCCATTAAAACTGTATCGATACAGCTGACACTATATCGGTACGCCATTCAAACTCCTCTAATTTTATAGAGAGAGCGTATCGATATGGTGATGGACGTATCGAAATGCGTTTCTCCAGTAACCAACTTTGTAAAAAAAAGTATCGATACGACTGGAAGCGTATCAATACGTCTGGACGTTTTTCAATAGTTTGACCTTAGAACACTTAGAAAATACTTGAAGTTTGAGTTCTCCAATCTAGATTAAAGCCTTGTTGATTTAAAATCTTTTGAGGGACTTAAAAAACTATTTTAAGTTTTTAATTTATTCTTTAACATATATTTTTATATCAAAATCAAATATAGGTTTTACAAAATATAATTGAACTTTCGAATTTTGCTCATTTAAATCTTTTAGACGTTGAGTCTTTAATACCATTATGTTGTGTGACTAAATCGATTATTTTGGACCAAAACATGAATGACAAAAAGGTAGTTTACATTTTAATTTAATTAAAAATAAAAGAGTGTAAAAGCTTTTTTTTTTGGAAAAAAAAGAGTGTAAAAGTTAAAGTGTCATGATTTAAACATGTAGAATCCATTGTAAATATAATCATAAAAAGAAAAGAAAAAGGTACTCTATGACATAAGGATCAAGGCTGTAGTAATAAATAAAGGCAACATTAATGATTCACGTGGAATAATAAACCGGTCTAGATATAATCTTATCCAGATTGACTATAAGTCAAGTTAATTTAATTTTTAAAACTTTAGGTTATTTTGATTTGTATGAATTTTGAGTTTTAATTAATTTTAAGTTTTTTCAAAAAAAATATAATTTTAAGTTTTTTTGAAATGTTTTAATTTTGAAGTTTAATTTTTTAGAATCTGAGTTATTATAAAAGTATTAATGTTTTGATTTTAATTTAATTTTAATATGGATTAAAAATGATATTATTAACTTTTATGATAAATATACGTTTAAATTAGATTTGAATTAATGAACTCAAGTCTTTAAATTGGAATGGAAATTACAAATATAATTTTATCTATTTATATTTATTGATTTTAGAATAATTTCAAATATTTGTCTTTATCAACTCGTAATAGAATATTCTCATTTATTCATTTTTTTAATCACCAATCTCTATAAATCTATTTGTGCATAACGCAAAGTCCAACAAAAATATAAATCTAATATGTACAAATCATAGTTTATATCACTATGTTCTAAGAATACATTTTATTTAATTAGCTAATAGAAAAATATTAATTAAGTTTAATGTAATGACGAATAATATTATTCTAATTTTAATTGATATTGAGTTTCAAATTCGATCTTATACAATTCTTCCTTAAAAAATTAGTAATAAAACTTCTAACGATGTTGATCCAAGTGGTAAGCAGCTTGGTATCGCTTAAACAAGGTCTCGGGTTCGATGTGTTGTGTATGCAGAAAATCTCTGCTGAAAGACTTACCCACCAAAATTAAATGTACAACGCGAATCAATTTAAATTAGTCGGGGCAAAGATATGAAAACCGAAAAGAAAACCAAAAAATAGTAATAAAACCCTTGATATTTGATATAGGGCTTTTGAAATGTGTGAGAAATGTGCCAGCGAAACCCGCACTACAAGTCTACAACAGTAATAATGTTGTAAATAAATAGTACTCCTTGGAAGACGAAAGGGACATGGTTTTTTTTTCATCTTCATGAACTCAACAAGTAGTTTCGATAAAAAAAATTATTATATTTATCATATAAAACTCAAGTTTAAATTATTTTATTAAACGGTTAAAAATATATATAAATATATATTATTTTATAATCGTCGTAAGATTATTAAAAAAATCTTTCATCGCTAAAGTTTTTTTGGAATATACCTAATTTTTTATTATATTGTAAAAAATAAAAATCATGAATGAAATTGAAATTTTATAAGATAACAACCCTAGTTTACTAACGGTACTAGAAATGTTTCCCAGTATCCGTTTGGGTTTAAAAATATTAATTAAACAATTTAATTAATTAAAATGGCAATAGAAATAAAATTTATGATGATGATAGTGCAAAATTAAAATATTTGTGAGTCATCAATTCTTTTAATACAATATTTAAAAATAACGTTTAAAATAAATTAAATACAAATATTAATTATATAATGTAATATATGAATTTTGAGTTTGACAATAATGCATGGTTTGTTGAGTGGGCACATGGGCGAATCTAGGGGATGGTACTATGGTAGGTGCCTGATACCCCTAAATTTTGTCAAATTTCGAATTAATCTTTTTTTTTCTTTCATTAATGCTTAAGATTAATATAAAAATTTAATAAATTATTTTTGGCCCACCAAAATTTTCCATATTTGAATTTGACTTTTTTGATATAATTTGTATTTTTATAATAAATTTGGTAAACTAATGCAAAGTTGTATCGATAAAAAATAAAAGTTAAGTAATTACATTGTCTATATATAAAGTAATACCTAGGGATGGAAAAATAACCCGCTCCCGTCGGGTCTCGACCAGACTCGATAAGGGCGGGGTTTTTTATTAAAAAAATTAAGTTCAAGGTGGGGTGGGTTATTGATAAAATAAAGTTGGGGCGGAGCAGGTTTGGGTTTAGGGTTAAAATTTTTCGACCCGACCCGACCCGACCTGATATATTTATATATATTTATTATATTTTTATATATTATATTTAATATTTTTATTAAAATATCGGCACCAGGTCAAGATCGGGTTATGTTTTTATTATGTCGGGGCGGGGCAAACGAAGATAAAATATATTAAAATCAGAGCGGATGATTTAAATTTCGGGGCGGAGTCGGGGCGGCCAAAAACTCGACCCGCCCCGTTGTCATCCTTAATAATACTAAATTAATCGATGAAAATAAATAATAATGGTATCCAATAGAAATCAAGCATTTAACCTATTTGTTTTATGTAGATTTTAAAACTACTTTGTCAATAATCTCCTATAGTAAGTGAGTTTTAAACTCATTAAAAGCAAACTCTACTTACCTTCTTTCCTAAGTAGAAATTATTTAAAAAATAAAACTACAATTGTATAAATAAAGGTACTATTATTAGGGGTGGGAATTGTCGGGTAACCGGGTTTCGGGTACCCGGTTTTTCGGGTACCCGGTTCATCCGGGTACCTCAAATAAAGGCCCGTGTCCCGGCCCGCCTTTTCCGGGTACCCGAGATTCGGGTACCCGACACACCCGGGTACCCGTCTAATCGGGTACCGGGTACCCGCCAGTTTTTTTTTTAATTCGAATGATTTAAATATACCTAAAAAAAAGAAAAATTCGAATTATATAATCCAACATAAAGTTTAATATTCGAAATATCAAACCCAAATAACATTAGAGTCAATAATTACAATTTATATTCCAACATAAAATTAAATATATTGTATATACATATACTGTAATATATATAATATTCGAATTATATATATATGGAGTGCGGTGAAATTGAGAGAGAATACTAGTACGAATTGTGAAGGGAGAACATTTGAGGGATCGAGATTTAAAAATTAGGTTGTTTGATTTGAAAATATAGTGAATATAAGGATATTTTGTTTAAAAAATATAATTATATTTAAAATAAAAAATAAAAAAAATTAGGAACCGGGTACCCGAAATTAACCGGGTACCCGAAATTTTCTACTTTTGTGACCCGGGCCCGACCCGGAAAATGGCGGGCCGGGTACCCGACCCGGGTAAAAAAAAATTTCCGGATAATTACCCGGTTATTTGTATTCGGGTAGTCGGGTCGGATAATTCGGGTCGAGTATTTTCTCCCACCCCTAACTATTATCGTTATCATTTACTCAAAAAATAATTATTATATATATAACCGCTAAAAAACTTAGCCTTTCTCTCTTTTTTCTCTACAGGCGCATATTTCTCTTTTGTATAAATAAAGGTACTATTATCGTTATCATTTATTTTGATCATTGTTCTCTTATATCTTATTTTAGTTTGTTATTTTTTATTCGATTTTTATTCTAATTTTTAATAAAAAAAATTTGTTTAACTTGTTCTTTTTTGCATATTTTGCGCATGTTTTTCTGCCTTTGTGACACGTCTTAACTCTGCTCTTATGACACATTTCTTCTTTCTTATGGCACGTTGTTTGCCTACCTCTGCGATAGATTTGTGATCGTGTAGAGAATCTCACGTCGCTCGAATTTGATTTGCGATAAAAGAGTATTATTGGTGATTAATGGGTTATTATGGATTATGGACGTTATAGTCAAAAGAAGGCATCGACAATGATTGCATCTTTAGATTTTTTATATTTTATTTTATGTTTGAGTTTTTGGTGGACATGATCCCTAAAATTTTCTCTTTAATTGGTTGCATTGTTAACGTCGTACATTCTTTAGTTTCAATAAAATTCATTATCGTTTTAAAAAAAATTACAAAAAGGTTTTCCACTACTTCCATTTTCTTCGAGGTAGTTATTTTTTAAAAAACTTCATTCAAATATTGTTGAATTTTTCGGTGCTCGATTCCTTCAACCGTTCCTGCTCGTCAAGTGGTGGAAAAGTGAAATTTTGGGTGATAGAGGTGTGGAAGCTAAAATTGATGAAGACAAGATGCTTTATAGTGGTTCAACCTTCTAACCAAGGTCTATATCCACTACCTTAGCTTCACACTAAGGATTTCCAATAAATCCACTATTGATTCGTCCCCTTTTCTAGGCTTAGGAAAAAACCTTTACAAACCAATCAAGCTTTCTACCCAAAGCCTTGATCAAACCCTCTTTACAAAGAGATAAAGATAAGCAAACTCAAATTCCTCTAATAGGTATTTGTTTGCACAATTAAGCTATCACTCAATCCTAAAACACTTGAGCAAATCTAACAATTTTGGCTCATTAGTGTTTGTCTATACAAAGAATTGACAATTAAACACTAAGACACATTTTGATCATACGTTGTATTACAATTGAAGCATTAACCATTACTAGATGCTTGGAGGTCCCTTTTATACTCCTCTTGAGTTTGTAGTTGTTGCTAGTCGTTGGGTTGAATTGGAGCCGTTGAAGACTTTATTTCCCATCTTTAATGCTTTTATGCAGCCTTCTGTATCGATACGCGTGGACCTGTATCGATACGACCTTCATCAGAAACTAGCCGTTGGGCTCTTGCCAGCCTAAGCGTATTGATACTCATGAGTAATCTCTACGTGGTCCCTTTTGTTTAGTGCGTGTTTTATTTTGATCACCAGATTTAAAAAACTGTTGTTCTGGTCACTTATGTTTCTGACGTTTATCATTTTGGCCATTTGACGTTAGCCTCCGTTAAACCTCGTTAATATGATAACATGACACGTTAATTAAAAAAATTAATTTTAAATTTGACACTCAAACTTTTAAAACTTTATTTTTTTCAACATCTTCACAAAAAGCCTCTACTTCTCTTAAAAAAAATTCTCTAGCCCTAATAACCCAAACAGCTTAATCCCTTTACACCTAAGCCGTGGATTGAATTTCTCTGAGTTATTTGCTATTGGCGTCGTTCAACCTTTTCTACAAAACCTCAACACTGAAATCCATCAACGATGCTTCGTTGTACCTTATTTGGTGAAAATCTTGTAACGTCTCGAGTCCAGCGGCATGACCCATTTGCTTAGATGGGACCTTTTGGGAAGTTAACAATGATAATAATGATATTACTATTATCATTTTAGTCTTTTAGAAATCAGTGTAAACTACATAAATAGCCACTATATTATTAGAAAAGTCGCAATTTGATCACTTTATTTTTTTCTAAGTAATTAACTACCATAATATTAAATTGGATGCAATTTAACCACCAGCCGTTAGATGTTAACGGAAGGGTGATGTGACAGTTAAAAGAATAATAGTATAATTATAAATTTAATCATTATTACTTATACACTCTATTAATTTGATTTTTAATTTAATAAAATAAATTAATTATTTAATTATTTTAATTAAGTATCTCTTCTGCAACAACATTCAATTTCTAAGCTTAACATGAGCAAGGGCTGCTCCCAAGTCATAACTTGCAAAGGTAACCTAAACTTGAGCAGTATTGTTTTAGTTAGAAATTAATTGGCCGACATTCACAAGTTGGGAATTTTAGTTTGTTGAATCATGAGCATGTTTCCAGAAACACAAGTCTGATGTCTTTTGACCTCACAATATCTTTATCTCTTTGCTACTAATGGATGTGTACATGGCAGCAATAGTGTGTTGGGGAAAAGGGAGACGTTGAAGGTGGAAGAGATACAAGTAGAACCTCCAAAATCATACGAAATCAGACTTAAAATGTTATGTACCAGTATTTGTACACCGACATTTTGTCTGCCAAAGGACTACCGACTGTAAATAACTTTTTTTTTCGATGAGTCAGTCACTCAGGTGACTAGGGGTTTAAATCGCAGTTAGGGCTGCATTTTTAGTTACGTTGTGAACATAGCAGATGTTATTGCCTACTATGCAGTTGCATGCCGCTATTTAAATCCCTGCGGGTGACATTAGTTGTTGATGAATTCTTCTTTGCCTTGTTTCAGCCTATTTCCTCACGATTCCTGGGCCACGAAGGAGTCGGGTAAATCAGACCCTCTGTCTTATGTGTCATCTATAATCAAAATGGGAAAATACAAATGTTTTGTCTGCAATTTTCAGGTGGTGGAAAGCATTGGCGAGGATGTCAATGGGCTGAAACAATGAGATACTGTGATTCCAACCTTTGTTTCAGAGTGTCAAACATGTGAAAACTGCACATCTGGGCAGACCAATTTATGCTTGAAATACCCAGTGTTTTTGGATAGCCGACAGCTTGATGGCAATTTAAGAATGTCCATCAAAGGCCAAAGCTTGTACCACTGATTTGGGTTAGATGTTTAATTGGGTTCAAATTAATAGAGTGTATAAGTAGCGAGGACTAAATGTGTAATTATACTCTTATTTTTTAACCGTTACGTTACCCTTCTGTTAATCTCTAATGGCTGGTGGTCAAATTGCAACCAATTTAATAGTATGTTGATTTAATTACTTCGAAAAAAAATAAAATTGTGAAATCGCGACTTTTCTAATAATATAGTGGTCATTTATCTAGTTTACCCTAAAAATTAATTCTCTTTATCGAGCTTTTAGTATTCGAAATTTGAGTATGAGATCATTACGTATTACTTTTTGTAGGAAGTCAACTGAAAATGGGACCATCTTTTAGGTAGTGGTTGATGGTGGTAGAAGGCTGTGGTACTTTAGAGAGAAGAGTTAGGGTTTGGGTTAGAGAATTTTTGTAGAGAAAAGAAGGTGAATAGGTGAAAAAATAAAGTTATAGTTTGAGGGTAAATTTTAAAATTAATTTTTTATTAACGTGTCATGTTGTCGTATTAACAAGATTAACGGAGGTTAACAATCGGGTGACAAAAACGATAAACATCGAAGACATAAGTGATCAGAATAATTTTTTTAAAATTTGATGACTAAAGTAAAATAAGCCATAAATAAAAGGGACCACCAATGAAGATTACCCTTACTTTATTTATGAATTATTCAACTTATTTAGATGATAAAAGTTTTATCCATCAGCCTATAATGTAAAGATCCACTATGACTCGATTCCTTCCCTTTATGTGCACATAATCATGACCGGTTGAGGTAATTTAATTATTTGATTGTCTAATGTTTTTTTTTTTATTTTGTTTCTTACATGTTACTTCTTAATCCATATATTAAAAAATAACATTTTTTGTTGTTTAACGCAACAATTAAGAGATACATATAAGCGGTTTTAGTGATAAAAAATAACTCATTCTTTTTTTGTGATTTATGTTCGAATAATATAGTCTATAGGTGTATGCAAATTTATTTAAATTTATTTTATTAAAAAACCAAAAATAAATATCAACAAGCCTAAACGAACTTTGATTAACCATCACTACAAGAAAATAGATTTTTAGTGACACCAAAAATAGTAACTAAAAGTATTAAATTTAGTCACTAAAATTTATAGTGACTATTTTTCTGAGTCGTCACTTGTCGTCACTAATAACTCCGTCACTATTATATTAGTGACAACTTTTATGCATTTTGTCACAATAAGTTATATTTTTTATGACTATATTTTTTGACACAAAAGATTAATAACAGTGACTAAAATTTAGACACTAATGTTATTCTTATTAGTGACAAACATTTTATCACAAATACATATTGAAATGCTGTCTAAAATAGTTATATTATTTTAGTTGCAACCATCTTATTCAGGCAACACGCACACTGAATATCTCTTCTGCGGGGCCCTTGACTTCTGCGACGAGCGCGATATGAGGCCCTCTGCCCCAAACTGGTCCCTAGAAGGTCGTCCACTTGTTCCCCAATGGCCCGTATACCTAGGGCCCACATGAGCCTAAGAGAAGGTCATTTGCACCAAGGTTAGCTCGGTTGCTAGCACATGGCGAGGGGGTTAATTATAGATGATGTGACATATTCATATATCAATTTTTAATAAATAAATAAATACAATACATGGTTTCGTATGGGATCGAACCTGAAACCTTTAGGGTGAGAGTGCAATGTCTATCCACTAGGCTAGGCAAGAAATTTAATATTATTTTGAAAGTAAAATATTATTTAGGTTAAATTGTAATTGAAAATAATTTTATTTATTTTAAAAGTATGTATTACTTATAACAATAATTAATATAACAATAATTTAATTAATTTTATATGGTTTCCTATACGAAATACGTTTGTTGAAGAAAATATATAAAAATAATTGGGTTGGTTTTAAAATATAAACATATGAATATTAAGATTTACACCTAAATTATTGATAGAATTATCCTTTATGTGATAATTATTTACTATACTGACAATGCAAATTTTACCTCCACAAAAAAAGTTAAAACAAATATCAAGTGTAAAATTTTTCACAAGGTAAAATTTTACTATCACATATTATGCCAAGATTACATATTAGTCTTTTTACTTTAATTTGTTTACTTTAAGTTTATGTACTTTCTATTCAAAAAAATATATACTTTTTAATTTTTGAAATTTCGACCTTGGCATGAATGATAATCTTTAAATATGTTAAGTAAAACTTTTAATTTTATTCTTTTGTTCAATCATTTTTAGTCATTGTAATTTAATCATATTGTCGTTGTCCCGTTTTGATTAGGATTGAAGTTTTAAAATTTCAAAAATATAGGGACTAAAATTGATCAAAATAGAATGACTAAAACAACAATTTACACATAGTGTAGAGACTAATAGAATTATTTTACCTTTTGATAAACTAGTTTATGCCTTTATGGTAACTTCAATTTTTTATAATTGTTATTATTAGTATAATTATAAAAATAAATTTTCTATTGTGACAATATATAACTTGTCATTAAGTTTATTTTTTATTGGTGACAAAATTTATCACAACAAAAGTAAAATTTTAAGTGACAAACAATTGCATTGTCACAACAAATATCAAATTATAGTGACCACTTTATATATCGTCACTATTATGTGTCAAAGTTTTAGTGGCAATGAAATTTGTGTCACAATTATAGACTTATAATGAGAATTTAATTGTGAAAAATGTAATCGTCACAATTACTACTATAATAGTGACCAAATAAAAATACATCACAATTACTTATGCTAATAGTGTCGCACAAAAAATCGGTCACAAAAGTTTAATATTTGTGACAAAATTACAGCTAGTCACTGCCAATTTGTCACTAAAAATCTATATTCTTGTAGTGCATCTCGAATATAGTGTGATCAAGAGTTTAACCTGAAACAAATTCGATACATAAACATGTCTATTGGGGTCTACATAAAGTC